>OY987208.1:5085200-6335200 GCA_963920795.1 Eutolmus rufibarbis
TAACCTCTTAAATGATAGAGAATATCGTCTTTTACGTGGACCATATAATGAAATTATGATAACTATTTAAACTTTGGCATTAATATGTATAAAAATAGCTTCAAATGTATACTCCCCTGGCTTGCCCCATTATCGATTTTCATTAGAATTTTAAAATTATATTTTCTATTTAACTGCTATGACGTTATTTCAGTTTTTAATTGTATAACTAAATAAACATCGAAACATTTTTGCAAATTAAAGGGAATTGTTATTAACATTTAAAATAATCAATGTTTTTCACGTTACTTATTTCAAGGTAATGTACGATTTTGTCACTTCCCTGACGTCACACCATTGTCGGTTTACTCAGATTATTCTATAAATTTCAAAAATCGGTTCAAGTATTTGAAAAGTGTTTTTAGTTTATTTAAAAATGCGTTCATTTTGTTTATAACTACATATACGTTTTACTCAAAAAGGTAGTCCGAAATTTTTGTTAGTTTATTAGCAGAAAGTTGATGTTTATTATATCCTTAATTGAGACTTATAGTTTATCATTATCAGTTATAATAAGAGACGGTCAATATTCAAATTCCATAAAGTATGCTATTTAATCTTTTAAGCAGAATTTGTAATATGTTTCAGTTAGAGTTTCTAATTTTCTAAAGAGATCTACCTACGTTAAATTACTTATTGATACAGTCAATATTTTATTGAAAGGAATGTAGTATTTACTAATTAACCTTAAATAATGCTGTAAGTTTTTCATTATTATTTATAATAATTAGCAAAGTAATAATAACAAATATTCATTACCTCCATTTTAACATTTCTGAGGCTGAATTAAATTGATTAATTGTTATTAGAGGAAATCGAAAAACACTTTATCGTATAATCACCCGAATAGAGTTTTATTTACAGAAAAGAGCATTCGGCCATAGTCAGAACATAGATAGGTAGTTTGTAATCAATATTAAAAACAATTAAGAAACTTTGCTGCTTTACAAATTCCCTAATGTCAACTAATTTTCGAATATGGTCTAGATCTAGATACCTGAGCCCTTCACAGGCCAAATCAATTGATTCCAACAGCTAAAGTTTAGAACACTCATGAAATTACACACGTTTGATTTAAAGACCCGTCTTTAATTAAAAATTCAAATAAACTTTGTTGAAGTAATATTACTAAACCCAAAGACTCTGAATACAATTTATTTATTAAAAGGAGCAAAACTTATTGAAAATTTATTAAAAATTGCAGTAAAAGTATGTACCTTTGATTCTGTGGGAAATAAGTTGAATATTTCACTGAAATCAGATTAAAATCATGCGTTAAACTCTTCTATTATTGCAAAATTATATTTGTAAATGCAACACTCGTCATTGACTATAAAAATATATAATATAATATATGCTATGCACATATATAAAAATTCTTACCATTTTTATGGAAAACCAATAAATCAATTTTATAAATGTTAAGGCCAGTAACGAAAGTGTTCTATGCATAAAAATAAAAATCAGTGGCAAATAAAAGAATGTTTCAGTATATTTTCAATTAATTTATTTGCTTATCTGTTTCATTTTAAGCAATTTTCTTCTACAATCTTAGTTCTATCGTTTCAACACAACTGAGTGCAATTACATATGTACGTTGAACAATTTATCACAAATAATTTTGGTGCCACAAACTTTACTATCGGAATCGATTACTAATTAGTAATTACATCTGCACAGGATGATGTGTCATATGTTGTATCTGTGCAATGCGTGGGACTGGCCGAAGAATTTTTTGTCATTTTACCGCCGTTGGTGTTGGTGGAAGCACAGCAGGCACCGATTCAATTCCACTCACTGGAAATCCGCGGATATTCGAATTTTGCCCATAATGAAGTGCTGACACACTGTCGGGATGATGAGGAAAATATAAATCACCAAACATATTTATGTGCCTGTGGTCGAACTGCGTGAAAAACGACGGAAATCTCGAGGTCGGTGGGTAGCTTCTGTACGGCAGATTCAGCTGCTGGTGGCCAGCATAAACTGCTGGATTGTGGATTGGATAGCTGATCCCATTTGGAATAGTGGGACAGGAAAACTTTAACCTATCCGTGTTACTCAGCTCGTTGAGCATCTGATGCGAGAGCATATGCTTTCTGAGGTATGCTTGTCTAGAATAAGAATAATAAATTATAGGCGATTTTATAAATAATAATATTTTTTTTTAATTGAAATTAGTTCTCAAAATGGTTTTGTTATAAATATAATAGGTACAATTTACTAGAGTTCACCTAGTATTTATATTTAACTAGAAACATTTCTTAATGTTCACTAAGACAACTTTTGAAGGACGTCTCATAAATAACTTAAAAGTATCTCATTGAGAATATTTAGTCTATGTATATGATAGTCATAGATTTCGTTTTAATATTCCCGATTTACGATTTCTACTGCGGTGAAGTAAACCTGCTCATAATAAAAGTATCGGCCTCAAATTATCGAATAAAAAAGTATCGATAACGAATACAAAGTATTCGATACCAAAAAATATCAATACTTTTTTCGTATCACTACGTATGATATAATTTTCAAAACATATGTAATTAAGTAGTAATTTTTCAACAATACCTTCTGAAACTTTTGCCACATTCACGACAGGCATAACAATTATCATCGCCTGCTTCCTCATGTTCATTCTCTGGCAGCAATTTAAAGGAGCTATGCTTCTTCGGTGGACACGGAGTTACTTCTGTTTTAGGTTTATGCCAGCGTCTATGAGATGCTAAATTCGCTGGGCAGTTGAAGACCTGTAATTATAATAAATTACAATAAAATAATGCAAAATGAAAAAAAAAATGGATTTTTAATCGTACTTTATCGCACTCAGAGCATCTATATTCAATATGCACAATCCTCGTACACCTGTGCTGCGCCAATTGGAAAGCGTCATCGTAAAGTGTCCTGCAAAGCTGACAAATATAGGACCCAATTTTATTGTCTATACTCGCCAGAATAGCCTTTGCCTCGTCAGTGATTTCGACTAGATTGAAAGCAGGATCAATATCTCCTTTCCGAACAACCAACTCCTCGTCATCCCTCAGCTTTCTTATAATAGTCCCAGAAACAGGACTGCTGTTATCTTCGTCAATCTGCTGTTTTCGCATCTTCATTTTTCTTTTCTCGCACTTGTTCCTCATTGCTTGTTTCAGAAGTATGTTGCTAGTAGTGTTGGAACTACTGCTACTACTACTACTATCCAATCGGACTGTATCGAGATTTGTCAGATTGTAAGATCTTTCAGAAACCAGCGCTTTTTCGAATAATTCTTCGAACCCTTCAACAGCTCGATTGTGCATCTCTGAATCTTCATAGACGAGTTTTTCTCTGGTAAGAACTGATATTTTCTCGCAGTCCGCATCTTTTGCTGGATCACAGTCTGCTTTTTCCTTTTCATTTTGACCATTCTTTGAAGCCAAAATCTCATCATCGTTACTCAGCACATCAACGTACTCTTCGTCGTCAATCGGATGGTTTGTGTCTTCATCTTCTGTGATGACAATTGTACCATCTTCTACTGGAGAGCTTCTTCTTTCGAGCTCCCTAACTTCTTCACTTTTTCTTTCACTTTGGGGAACATTGCTATTCCAATTAAAGGGTGGAGGTGTGATGTCATAATAACCGAAACTATGGGGCCGCCAGGGGTTAAAATCATCGACAGATTTAATTTTCTTTCTAGGGGGTGAAGGCGTCGAAGGAGGAGTTATAGGTGCTAAAGCTGATCTCAGTGATAAATCGAGCGGCGAAAGCATGCTTCTGTTAAAAGTTTGAAATGTGCTAATCGTTGGTAATGGCACACAGTTCATCGGTCTATCCATAAGAATGAAAACTGCGAATATTTTCGAAATTGAAGCATTTTGTCGAAAAAGGTAAGGAAAAATGTTAAACAAAAATCATACTTGTATGTGTATACAAATATTTGGTATCGTGTCATTCGTATTCCTTTTTAATTTAGTTTAGTTAGTTATTTTCGTTTATTAATAAAGTTTCAGTTTATACAAGAAATTGTAGTGAAGATTGATCTCATAAACGAATTTACCTTGCTTAAGGAACGATTACTTCATGAATTTAAAATTGTGATTTAAATTAACAATTAACTTAATACTCTGCCTGTGATAGCACATTCATTTGAAAATAAGGCCCTAAAGATATACTAAATTGTTGATAAGTAAAAATACACGAGTTGCCAAAATATAATTCAATTTCTTATTTTTTAACACTTTCTTCAAATGGAATAGAAAATTTCGGCTAAATAATACATACCCAAAACAATTATTAAAATTAAAAAAGGTGTTCACACAAACTTGTCTATAATAGTTATTTTGAGTAAGGTACATAAATAAGGATCATCTAGCTGTTTGACCTCAGAAAGTCAAAAGATAACGATATAAAAAATTTCCAAGTTTATTAGAATCATTGTTTAGTTGTCTTTAGAAGAAACAAAAGTAGGTTATGTTTATTTTAAATATTTTCACTTTTCTTTAGCACATTATAAACCTTATAAGGAAATCCACGTTTTAACAAGGCTCACTTTATTTCCGGTAATTATAATAATCATTAAAGAATGGTAACAATATTTTTTTTCTACTCGTTAATCTACTATCTTTATGATTTATAAAACTAGATCAGTCAAAATTTAAAGAGTCCTAACAAAATTGTATTCATGTTGGTGAACTTTCTATTATATAATGTATTATTAAGCAAAACATAGAACTATTATAATAGTTTTTATATTTATCCAATCCAATCAAATAACAATTAAAAAAACAATTGTTTTTTTTTTGTTTAAATAACTCTATTTGATAGAATTTAAATTAACGAACATCTCACAAAAAAGTAAATAAGATTAAAATAATATAACCAAAACAACCAAACAAAATTGTTGAAAAACTTTATTTAATACAAGCTTCTATCACGGTTTTAGACTGAAAAACTGTGACGCATATTTCATAGTCAATTTCAATAGTCTTTAAGCCCCGAGTAAAAATTAAATTAAATCTTATTAGAATTTTATTAAATGTAGTCAAATTAAACGAAAAGTAATATTTATTAATATGCATTTTACAGTGAAACAGTCAAAGCACAAATTATAAGAAAACATGCCCTACCATGACCTTTCGCAAGCATCTTATACAGTATCTGAAGACTGTGAAAAATTAAGCGAAAACGAAGCTAGCTGGGCCTAACGCATCCTTGTGGCATTTTCGAGATCATGTAATCGGAAATTTAAAAGGCCGGCTTTGTTAGGGCTCAGGCCTTATTTGGTTAGTTTGGTATTTTGCAATGCTGGATAAAAGTTTCAATATCCGCAATTTTTTAAATAATTTAAAAGCCGAAATAGTATATTCGTTTTTTTTAGAATCAATTAAATTGGCTTTAAAAGAATTTATGTGTATTTTATATTAAACACATTCACTAGAAATTAAATATTTTTAAATTTAATTAAAAGAATTAGATTTAATATTTCAATGATAACAAATATAACTTTCAGGCAAATGTCATTACGTATTATTGAAGGTATACGTTCTTATTAAAAAAACTTAGTTGCTCCACTAATGAAAATTAAATCACACTTGAATTTTTTGTTCACCAATTTAGGAGACGGCCCTGTGTAAAAAAATAACTATCTCAGATTATCGGTGGTAATGAGTATTGAAATCCTAAATAGTTTTTATATTCGATATCAGTGGCTAAAGTGCTAATATTGATATTTGTTTTTATTCAGGCTGTTTAATATTGCTATGAATTTTATTGTATTCTATGTGAATATTCCTTTTTTTGGAACAAGTAGAAAAACATTTTATGTTTTATATTGTTTCAAAAAGAACCATAAAAATAGAAAATATAACTTTACCAATAAACCTACCGGCTTTTGTAAGGTTTATGAATGCACGTTTTTTTAGTTGGGATAGATATTGAAATGTCTCTGACCATTTCGCACGGGGACTAAATAATGTTTTAATCTACATATATAGATAAATCTATTAATTAATTACAAACAAAAAGCCTTACAAATTTATTTTTATTTCTATACTGCTTGGCTGATTTTGATAGTGAGGTCTCTTAACTATGGTTTTAAAACAATGGAAGACAGAAATTTAAGGTGGGCTTTCCATTTAAATAAATCCATCCAAATAAAATATATTTCGCCTGAATAAAAAGAATAGCAATATTACCACGTTAGCCACTGATATCGAATATAGAAACTATTTATAATGTTAAAACTTATTACCACCAATAATCTTAGTACTCCTCTTTTGAGCCGCCGGGCCTGGGTTAATTTTGTATGGGTCGGGACCCGTCTCCTTTAGGCCAAATTCGAGTAATCCAAATATTAGTACACAATGCAGTAGTTATTAAAATAATTTTTAATAACCTTTTAAGTATTTTTTAATCCAAAAAATAACGTTTATTGCGAGTTCAATCACAAGGGATCAAATGTACTTCAGGCAGCGATGTACTTAAAAATTCACATATCACAAAACCATAGAATGCCCCGAGTCCTTTTTGCGGCTTGGAAAGGTAGGTGAAAACTACGTCTTCGATGACGATTCCGAACATACTGATGCCACCTGTCGGATTGCGGAACTATTTCTCTTCCAGAATTTCTCTTGAAAGGTGAACTGGAGCTTTTCCAGGTTTCTAAGCTCCCAGGACTCTATTGTCCCGCTTATCCCCATGGAGGACGTATTCACAGGAAAGAGCGCAAAGAATCCGGGCAGGCCAGCGAATTGTCGCTATTTGAATTTTGGGGTTGCATAGTTTCATCCCCCTGTGGCGGACGAATGCCTGCTGTAAGGCAGCCGGAGCCCCAGAATTCGCTCCAATGCGCATATTCGTTTCCGCCTACAGCTATTTCTGGAATGCCAACTGGGATCTGAGTGTCATGAAATATGTCATCCTGAAATACCCTCAGAAACGCCTTTTTGTGACGAAGTCACCGCAAATAACTTTTGCTGTAGAGAAGTCTTTTGCGAAAATGGGATGAGACTGCGGAATGATTTTGTAATATGTATAAGGGATGCCAACAACTTAATGCTCCGAGAAGGAGGTCTTTCAGAGGATATTGGTCGGTTCTAAACTTTTGCATATACATACCTATCCTTGGAAAGTTGAATACATCAAGCAGCCACTCTTTTCATCTTTCCTGAGAGAATTTCACCTAATCCGTTTTATAGATCAAAAAATACATACAACGAAAGAGTTCTCCTTATTTTATATTCGCCATTTTAAAATACATCGCCTTAAACCGAACTTACTAAGATTACTAATGAATATTTTTGTTTTTAAACAAAACTTTAATTGCAACTGAAAATATAGACAGGTTTAAAGAAAATATTTAAAATAAAACATATATGAGGAATATTTCTTAACCTTCGAATGAAATATTTAGTTATACAATATAAGCAAGGGTAATTTCATTCCATAATAACTTGGCGTGCATCTATCCAACTGCAATCAAATTAATTTTCGATTTATTTAGTGTGCATAATACGTTTAATGTTATCTATTAGGTACATATAAAAAAGCAGCAAAGGGAGCTGAGTTTGTACATTGAATATTTTTCGAAAAATTTGTATTAGAGATGTTTGGCATGGAATAGAAGCCAAAACATTTTTTTTTTTAGAATTTTTGTCTATTTGTTTGTTTGATAGCGCATCACGTAAAAACTACTGGACCGATTTCAATAGAATGTTCTTTATTGTATAGCTATCCGATGCAAAATATCAAACCACCTTTAAAAATAAAATAAAAGTTCAAAAACTAAAACCCGATCACTTAAAAGCTTAAAACAAGTATAAAATATTATAGAGGAAGATTCAATTACAAAAGTCTTGGATTAAAAATAGTTGTAGCCGAAGGCTTGCTTTAGATTCTTAGATTTGTTTGGCCTTCATCTCATACTGAACATCCTGGATTGTAAAAAATACGTATTTAGCAGTCTAATCAGGGTAATAGAAGTTTAGAAGCAATATGTTCAAGGTTAAAAAAGTTTGTTTCAGTATAACCAATTTTAAAGAAGGTTAGATTCGTTGCGAACCAACTTTAGGGTCAAGATTTAAATATAGGCTTTTTTTATATCAATCACCAAATAATAGAACAATATGGTATATAAAGAAGCACTTAAATAAATACATGATTTTAATTTTGTATATAACTATAAGGTTGATCATAAATTTGCATGGTAATAAAATAAAATATAAATACCACGCGAACGGAATCGCGGAGATTCCCTAGTTATTATTAAAATGTAAGAGTCATCTTCACGTATACCTCATACGATAATATACACAAATTTTTTGCTACTTGGAAATTCAGTTTGAGTTTGATGTAACTTTGTAAGAATCTTCATTTAGTGCCAAAAGTGGGGAATATTTCACATTTCGAAATTTTAAAGTATTAAATATCTTGGAATATGCGAGCGATCGATCCATAATACAATATATGTTGTTTTTTTTTTCATATTCGTCACTTTTCGTTTCAAATGAATATTCCTTCAAGTTTTGATTAAAATTGGGTGAGGAGATCTCTAAATCAATTTGTTCCTTTTTTTTCTAAAATAATAAAATTAGGTCAAAGTCTACACGTTTTTTAAATTGTTATATTTCAGTATTTGGTAAAAATCATTAAATTAAGTTATTTAGGGTTTCTATATATTTTAAAATTCACGCAACTGAAGCACAATGAACACACAGTAAGTGGGTGTCATCATGGGATGCACCTTGATGATACATAAACAAGTAGACTTATGCTTTAAGTTTGAAATGTCATAAAATACGTAACAAGAACGAAATGTTGGAAAATCGCAGACAATACACCCACACTATGAACGTCTAGTCTGGATAGCTTTTAAATCCACAAAGCGGATTTCCGCCGTAAGACGAAGAACTTAAGTTCAATAATCGTAGACAAAGCAATTTTCATGGAAGCCGCTTCATAGGTAGCTTAAGAGCATTTGCAGCAACATGCAGTTCTCGTACTCACTTTTTTCAGCGAATCGATATACTTTTTACATTGACTTTATACAATTCCGAAAAAGACGCAAAAGGTATACCCACAGGCGAATCGAATCTTTTCCGAAAGATGTATGTACATTAATTTGGTTAAAATGTTATTAATAATAAATTCAAGGCGAATAAAAAAAATTCCTTTTCCAATAAAAAGAACACTATTTGAATAAACTTATTTTGGATAAATTGGATTATTCATGTATGTATGTATGCTCCTATTTAAAATTATAATTTGTTTTGTTTAAATATTTTAATGACATCCCCGTTCTGATATTTTTCCTCTCATTTTATTTGACTTTGTTACTAATATATGTATTTGCGCTTTTATTGAATGCTTTGTCCATATTAATATTTTACAAATTTTTGTTTAACACATAAATTAGCATTTTTTGAAATTATTTTTGTATAATGATTATATAAATTTATAACGCTTATACTGTACGCTTTGATGATATACGATTCCTTCTGGTATTTTTGAAACATTTGCCTTAAAACAAGAAAATAAAATAAGTTATATATTTACAACTGGAAAAGACATTCAAAAATCAAGAATTATGAACAGCAAATCAGCTCTGAATGTATGTATAACTAAAAAATGTATAAATTTCATTTTTTACTGCGCAAATATTTCGAATTAAATAAAAATTGGACATTACATTGTCATTTTTTTTTATTTTCAAATAGAGTTCTGCTTATTTCACAATCCAGTAATAATATGTATTTTAAAAGAAAACATTTGGAGCCAGAGAAGAAATGGAACCATCTGATATCCAATAGAGATTAAATCCTTTATAAATTCAAAATGTATTAAATTATTAAGAAACGCTTAAGAAAAAACATGTATTTGTAAATATAAAGTATAGTATACATTTTCAGTTTTCTTTTGTATATTGACTGACGAAAAAGTAGTTATATTAAAGTGTACCTAAATATCTGATTCTATTCAAAATCTTAAGAAAGGGTTTCTTTTCTACAAATTTGCAGAAATTTTAAACTACATGTAAACCTCTTACAACGCGATAGATACGTTCCTTGAAAATATCGCATTATGGGAAATTGCATTATATATAGGAGACGCTAACTTAATACAAAAACTGGAATTCGATAACATTTTGATCATTTGCTTTTATTATTAGGTTGTTACTAATAAAATGGCCGAATTAAAAATTAAAAAAAAAACAAAAATCTCATGCTAACAAATTTATTCCTCATCGTCACTTATAGTTGGTCGACAATATTTGACTAGCCTTACTTTAAAATCTGAGCTTGATTCATTGACAAGTTCGATCGCACCTCTAATAGTTTTAATTTTTAAAAAATCTGAGATTAGAGATTGTTTGCTGTTGCTTTACAAATCCTTATAACCTTTTTGATAAGCAATTTTGAAGATCTATGGAAAGTAGACTTAAACTGTAGCATTACCCAAACCATAAGCGCATGCTAACAATGCTCACAGGAAAAACTGATTTGATACTTAATATAGTCTAAGTCTAAGCGAAAAAGAACTACAAATACATACATATGTAAGGATTTGTGAATATATAATATGTACACTATTAGGAAAATTTTCACATTTCTTAAACCGCGTTGTAAAAGTATCGCGGTGGAGGAAAATTGTCGCATTTCTGCAACAGCGTTGTAAGGGTACCGCCTTTACCTGTATTTTTGTTTAATTGTTTTTAATTTATAAAAAATATTTAAACGACTTCTTTCTTCAATCATAAATTCTTTCAAGTTCTGAAAAAATTGCATTACATAAATATGTAAATACATAATATATTGATGTTTTAAACACTTATTGAAAAGCAGCCATGCCCTACTTTACGCTATCAACTTTTTATTTTGACATTCACCTGTTAGGCCAGAAAATCAAAACTGACCCTAAAAATTGCATTACCTGTCCTTTCTGACGTTATTTTCACACCATTAAGTGGATTTTATTTTGCCCTTCGCTATGCCACACTTAATGCCAGAGAGGCTCTCTCCTGAAATTGAATTCACCCACTAGTACTTGAAGTATTTAGGAAGGACGAAGGTTTCAGACGCAACCTTCTCAAGATATGTGTGCCACACCATACACATGCCGGTAATCCTCTGCACAAAATGACAAAAGGAAAAGAGGCGACAACGAAATCAAATCAATCAAAATCTATTTTTAAATTTTATATCAGTAAATTGGATTTCGGCACAAAGGAAAATTGACACAAAATTGGATCGACAAGGAAACTACCACTTGTCTTTCTTACCGTGAACTCTTAATGTGAAAGTAGATGTTATTCCTCAAGAACAAAAGCAGAAGGGTATTTGTAGTGTTTTGTGATGTGCTGTGTAGCATTATCAAACAAATTAGATTTTATATATTTTTTTTTATCCTATTAAATAATAAATACAATTTGAGATTGGGTTAGATCTCAATTATTTAATAAGGTTACCAATTTCATGTATATGTCAGTTAATAATTCATGAATATAATATTTTCTATTAATATAAATCTAGCAAACAAAGTTTGTGCCGGAGAACAATGAAGAATTTGT
This sequence comes from Eutolmus rufibarbis, assembly GCA_963920795.1. Classification (NCBI taxonomy): domain Eukaryota; kingdom Metazoa; phylum Arthropoda; class Insecta; order Diptera; family Asilidae; genus Eutolmus; species Eutolmus rufibarbis. The sequence goes on from OY987208.1 coordinate 5,096,785, forward strand.
TGAATTAAATTAAAACTAAAATTATATCTTGTCTCTAGATTTAAATGATCTGAAAATATATTTTTTTATGGTAGTGCTCGTAGAAATTATGTATATTCCCTATTAATATTCTAAAAATAAATTAGTTATTTAAACATCTTAAAATTTAATATATCATCAAGTGCTCGTAATTACGCCTTAAATTTTCTTCAGCAGCTCTTTTTCTTACATTTAGATTTTCAATTTGCATATAAAACACTAAAAAATGTAATAAAATATTGAAAATCACTTAGCACTTGAAAACAAAGGTCCGCTAGCGGTGGCGCATATTTTTCCACCCTTAAACAAGGGTTGACTTGGCAGTCAAGTAGCGTAAAAAATTCTATAAAACTCGAACAGATTGGCTATGCATATAAATTAAGCCTAATGGAATCCCTTCGATATCCTGAGAGACGAGGGTTGATCCAGAAATGTTTTCATATCACCTGAGATAAGTACTGCGCACCCTTTGAGCGTCCTGCCAGTGACAGGGTGTACCCACAGTTTTCAGTTCGGATGGGTCAATTAATTTAACGCAGATTTCAGTGGTACGCATCCCCTAGCTGCGTAGCATTATGAAATTGTAATTTTTGAGGACTTAATTGCCAACGTATTAATTTTCAATTAACCTACCGATGGTTGGCGGCCGGAGGGTTTCATTTCTTACTCCTGTTTAGCGTGACATGACATTTTGATGTGTCACAGGTAAACCTTTGCTTCTTTTTAATGGGCATATACTGGATCCTGAATCCTGCTAATTTCAAATAATTCCTTTTGTCCTGAACTTCTCTTTGCGAGTTGCTTTTGTGTACTTGTTCATTAATATTCTTAGATATATATAACTCGATAACGATTACATAGTACCTTACAACTTTGAAAAATATGACACAAAAGCAACCATGCTTATAAATTCGAAGTAAAAATATTTCTTCTGGATGGATGAAAATTTATAGGTAAAAAATATTCCTTTAAATATGAGGATCATTATACATAGTATGTGTTATGGTTGGAATGTAATAATAATATAAATAATGACATTTTTTAGTCGCATTTAAGCGATAATAGCAATTTCCCAGTGATACAACTGTTTCTTTAATTAATTTTCCTAAACATTCACTTTACACTTGGAGAGCACTTTTTTAACATCCTTATTTCTCAAATTTTGAATTATATTATAATAATGCTGCTCGAAGTTGTTTAAAAAAGAAATTGTTTTATTCATTATTATACAATTTTCCTTGATTCAGTTATAAAATCACTAATGGAGCTCAAGATTTTTACAATAATAAGCAACTTAATTGTGCAATATTTTTTCCGTATTAATTAATTGATTGCATATCACTTGCGATTTCTATTGAACATTTATTGAACATTCATTGAACATTCATGAGCCAAGACTCAAGAGTGTAAGTTAAAATCGCAAAAAAAGAATTTAAATGATCCCGATTCAATTTTAATTGCACAGGGTTGTGTCCTGCAAACTCGGGAATATTCTCCGTGCAGCAGGACTTCCATCCGCCCAGCAGCAGCATACACCAAAATAGATGATGTCCTGAAAAGAGTCTCATTGAGCTGCAAAATTAAATGAGTTAATTAAATTGGGTATTCAGTTATGTGACTAATTAAATTTGAGTTTCTGGAACGCCCAAAGAATGCAATTTTGACATCAATTTCTAGCTAACAGAAGAATTTCATTAGGTTAGCAGCAAACAAAGTTTCGTTCTATTAAAAAATTTTCTTGAAAAAGAAAATCATCTCTTGTCCTCCAAAGAACTTTGTGAGTAAAAGAAGACGAGGGGGTGGCTAAATATTGTGCAGGTTGAAAGTGTTGCTAATTGGATAGAATTCTTCGAGGACGGAACAGAGGAGATCTTTCATGTTGAGGATAAGGTGGAGGTCCTGCTGAGAGCCGTTGAGTTTCAGGATTTTCCGACCTCATTACTATTCATACCAGGAGCTCGTTAATCGCGTCAAAGTTAAGCAAATAACTTACGAATTAGCTGAGGTTTAGCAGGGTGGATCCTCAAGCTTTCATTTAATGATGCATGCAACTGACAGCAAAGGTGAGGAAAAGGCGATGGGGTGCTTTGTAATGTGCGTAATATACATAATAACTATAATATTAAAATACTTTAACAACTTTTAAAAACAATATATTATTCTTTATTATAAAACCATATGATAATATGTTTTGAAAAAATCAAGAGTATACAATATGGGGCTGTAAAACATTCCATCACTAAATTGATATCCTTTTAAATCATCAATCACATATTTAATATACAAAGCGATATTGATTCGGAAAAGAAAATTTTTTCGAGACATTAATCCAGTACCTACCTATTCTTTGCATTAAAATTCGTCCACCCACTCTTCGTTCATCATACGTCCTTCAAAATAGAACATTGTTTTATGAATTACATATATATTTGATCGATTTCAAATCACTTCGATTTTTACTGATGATTACAATATTATGTCTCTATACTTCTATACTTTCTGGAAAAAATACAGGAATCACTTGTTACTAATATTAAAAATATAGGAAGAACGATTGACATAGGGTTTTGTTGGTAGTATTACAGAAAATTAACTTCAAAACAATACAATCGGTGCAAATTCACGTAAAAGCGATTCTCCGCTTCAGTCCATTTAAAATTCCGTACAAAAAAGCCGTGCCTCTTTATTTTTGTTCTACATTTGATCATGTCTTCACTGGACTTCGAACGAATCATCGTCAATCGGTCTGTGTTGTGTCTTGTTGTCTTATAAATAAAATAAAACTTCAAGTTGATATTTTACATGTAAAAGTATATAATTTAATATTTATTCTTTTAGATTCAAAATTGCATTGATATTTCGATCTCACATACACTATCATTAAAAATGTAGAATGACACAAATGGATTTTTAAAGTTTAAATTTGAAAATTTATTTTTACACTCTCAAGAGAGCTAAACAAATTCTAAACAAAATTGTGGTTTTATATCAACCGCTTAATTGAATTGCACTTTGAAATGCCTTTTTCCAACTTGCCAACATTAATAATTAGAAAAATTGCGCAGTATTTTTTTTATTTTATGTTTCGGTTCGAAGAAAAATAATTATACTAGGACCTATAGCATTGAAACCAAAATCGTCTACATATGATAAATCAAAGCTCGCAATTCAGTCATAAAAACTGAACTGAAAACTAGAATCAAGCCCATAATATTTATATTTTATGTTTATATACGAAAATATAAATGAAGCAAGAGTTTCTACAATAAAAATGTTGGTTCTACATTTTTGCACATCGAGCAAAAGTGTTAATGAACGTAATTAACAATATCCAGCATAAATATAAAATATGTAAACATAAGCTTATACATTACATGACCACAGTGTGCAGGAAGTAAAAATGAATGTGCATCGAAAATCCATGATCAAACAACACCCTTACGCTGTGGCACAAGCTGAGCTAATCAGATTAACGAAACGAAAATTGAATTATATGTAGACCTGGGAAACAAAACGGTTTACTTTTGGCGGATTTAATTAAATGATGCGGAAAATTATTTGCCTCTTATTCACTTGCACCATAGCCAGAAATATACACGTATGTAGGTACCTTTCTACGTTTGTCGAATTAAATTCAATTTTCTGCCATTTTTGGTCCAAGCAACTGAAACATGTGTTTCATGCATTTACTGCTAATATACAAACAAATTCATGAAATTTCGACTCCACTCCCAGTTCATACGCGAGTACTTTCAGAAGCTTCACATCAATTTACTGGCAAAGAACTTGTTCTCTTCAAACTCCATTCTGCTTTAAAGTCAACGGATTGACAAAATACCTTTGTGATGCTTTTAACGTTCATTAAAAATTCAAAATTCGTCTGGGATTATGCAAGCATTTGTTTCAATCCGCCTTTAATGCTGAGTGGAGCATAATTCTTTAAAAGGTGCGCAACGGACATATGTCGTCATAATCGGTGAAGTGAAAAACCCATGAAAATTGGTTTTGCGTGCGGCTGAGACGATGGGGGCGAAGATTGGAAGCCGGACAATGCTCAGCCACCCTCACTTATTCTTTAGGGATGATAACCAAACTATTGCTTCCGATTAAAGGTGATTTTTTTGTTATTCGGAGTTGCGGATAATCTCCCATAATGAATCCAAATTCCCTCAGGAGTTCTTAATGTACCCTTATAAATAAACTCTATCGAGGGGAAACAAAATTCTATAATTGATGTGTGTATGATGTGGTTATGAGGTGAATAGCAGACATCAGTTCGTAATCTGTAACTGCGGAAGCAATTGCAGACATATTACTGTACAATAGAAAATTTTTGATTTTGAAATGTTTCATATTTAGTTTTTTCACGGCCAAAACATATACATATATACATAAATAATAATTTTAACATGACCTAACCAAAAGTATTCATTGTATTTACATAGAGAAACTAGCGTGGCACAAATAAACCTTTTAGTTTTAAAACACTTATATTCTAGTATGTAGTGAAAACTAAACTACACCTAATTCTCTTTTTACACGAATTTGATTTAACACGAGTTAAAAAGAAATAAAAATTCTCTTTTTACACGAATTGTTTTGTTTTAACACGATTTTCAATACACGAGACTAGAGATGATAATACAGAAATAATTTCACATGATTAGTAGTCTCAAGCAAACGTATGCATTTATTGTCAGAAAGTGACAATGCATAAAATTTTTTTATGTTTAAATTATTTTTACTTTTTTCATATTAATGAATTTCATATATTATTTTCTTTTTTCCCAAGTATATGTAATTTATTTTTTTATAATATACATATGTATTTAATTAATTAAAATGTGTAAGCACGAAATAAATTGTTAAGTGAACTCTAACAAGAATTTATTAATATTGTTTATTATACTTTTCAGTTGCTTTTTTAGGTCTGGAACCAATCTACTATTTTTCCATTATCCATTCCAATATCTTTTTTTACACGAATTTTTTGGGAACGTATCTATCGTGTAAAAAGAGAATTAGATGTACACTATTTTTATATTAATAAAATTATATCGTAGAATAAAATGCAATATTTACATACATATATCCTTATCGTTATCCTTTTCAAAAAGTGTTTCATTATCATTAATTTTACACATAAATTATGGGTAAATTCTTTTTAATGTTAGTTAATAGAAAATTCAAGTAATGTTTACTTAATTACAGACAACAAAAATATCAATTCTATTCCTATTCCAGTTAGTAGTATTTGTATCACTGGAATTCTAAGAAATTGCACAACTTTCAGTGCTATATTTTAACTCACTTCGTATTCGATAATTTGTCATTCAAGTACGATCTCTTGAAAAGGTGAGCTATACTAATGTCCTATGTTCAGTAATGAAAGAGATTGACAAAAATTATAGTTGGCTTCATCTAATTGCATAAATAGTATATACTTTACATCGGTACATTAAGTTGGACAGTGTACGATTTAACGTATTTCTCTGAAATTTACTGAATTCCTACCAAAACCAACCATAATTTAACACTTAAAGATCCGGCTTTAAAGACGTTAGGACCTGACTTGGGACAGTAGTGGTTATGGAGATCCTTTAAACTGAAGAATACCTCTTAACAATTTTATTTATACAATTAATAAATAAGGTACCTATATATTGTAGTATCCTAAACAATATTTATACTTATAGATCAACCAAATCACCAAAACTCAACTTAAAAGTATGTCATAAATAAAATTTTGGTCTTCATCTTAAAACTGCAACTGTCATAAGGCGCTTCCCATGAAAAAGCAACCTCTACTCATTCCTAATTTTTTTATGTTAAAGATTTTGATAGAATTTTGAAACGGTAGTGCAACATCCCAGTGGAAGAATAGTGGCTAAGCACCCCCAACAAAATTTCATGTAATATTCGTCCTCCGCATAATCCGGAGGACTGTTCGCATTCACCTTTCAGCCTTTGCTTTGAAGGATTATCGATTTCGGAAATCAGATTTCGTAAGTGAACATCAGAAGGCCTTCCAGGGGAGTGGTTGGGCCTATGGATTTCTTTGTGCCTGGCATAACTCAATCCTGATGCATCGTATGGTCGTGGCAAAGATGCTCTCCGGATTTCGCATTCAATGCCCGGATAAGCGGCGTTGAACCTGAAGCGAAATGGGATCTCTGCAGTGGCACATGGCCCTAATTTTTTGGTTTAATTTCGCACACATGCGATGTATTCCTTTAGACGTCGAAAATCTCCCGGCACAAAGCATGTAGAAGGAATCTTAAATGGAATTTACCTAATCTTCTTTTGACAGGAAGAACGAAATAGAGGAAAAATGTGACAAATTACCCACCCCACGGGGGCTTCTTAGGGTGCGCCATGTCTCCACATTTCGCACGGAGTAGGGCTCCTGCGGAAGACGAACCGGGCCAGAGTCCTGCCGGGACAAGGGCATGATATCCCGGGGATGTCACTCGGAATTGACTTGTCTGCTGGCACTTGAGTTGGTTTGCCCAATTTTCCAGGTAATTGGTGTCGGGCTTACTTGCGGCCGTCGGACATTGCGCCCGTCTCAACAATTCTCGCAATCGCCGAAGGACTTTATTGCTTGATTCGATTCAATTTCGACCTTATTCAATTTGGCACGGATATTTTGTCCTTTGACGCCCTCTTGATTATAGGAATCTACTGAGGGAGCATTCGGGCTACCACAATCAGTTAAAAAATCAGAAAATCAGTTGTACTACGGCGCTTTTTGGCTGGGTTAACTTCTTCTTAACCCAGGTTAATTGGTTAATGTAAGGAAGCCGCAGAATTTAAACAGGAACTCCTTCAAGCCATTATCGTCTCGGGTTTCAGAACTCTCTTGTTTACGCTGTTAAGTGAAAATGAAATAGTTCAAGGCTCAGATGAAGCTATTAGCTCTAGGCATCCCTGAATTTTAACCACCATGCATATTAATTACCAAATCTTCTGATGTTTCGTATTCCGTTTCTTCCATTATAACGAACTTCCTCATAAAAGCAGCGGTGCAGCCATGTGTTCCATGATTTTGCTCTATGTATAGTATGACGTGATATGAAATAAGGTGATAATGATTTAAAATACTTTTTTTCTTAAATCTAAATTGACCCTTAAGAAGAGGTCCTTATACTGCGACCCAAAAAGAAGTGATTTTCTTGATATTTTTCTTTAATTTTTATAGAGTTACTATTTACTTAGTATTTTTTTTTCTTGATATCTTAATTTTTCACATTAGATTTAATAGAAAATTTACGGGTTACAATCAAATACAATGTGATATTTAAATACAATCGCAATCAGATGTAAAAATCTATAATTTACACAAAAAATTGCAAGGTCTATCTCACATATTTTAAAGATATAGAAGTAAACTGCTTTAGAATGTATACAAAGCAAAATATTACGTGAACTTCTGTTTCCTAACTTTTTTAAAAGCAAATTCATTGATTTCTTTATCAAAATTAATTTGTTGAGCTCTATTATTTTCAATATACCTACATATGTAGAAAGCAAAGCTAGATTGCTGATCCTTTCCCATTAACTTCAGTTTTCAAAATGAACAGTGATCGGCCTTTGTTACGCACCAAGGGCGAAATTCTTTTTGAATCGGAACGCGAGGCATAAATAATTGTTTCTGGGCTTTGTTTTTAAAAATATGTTAAAATATTCAATTTAATATCCTCTGGCTCCTGCACGCATTTCAAAAAATATATTTTCCCAAAACAGTGAAATGATCAAATGGATGATTTTTAATAGAACATATTTCGAAAGGTAATAAATTTTTGATTTTGTCATTTGCACATTATTTTTTTTTGTTTTCATTAATTATAATATAGAAGTAGTTATATGTTTGATCTAAAATGTACCCTGCATTTCACCCATGTATTTTTATCTGAGGCTTTCTGTACAGCAATTTTGTTAAATTTTTTTTTAAAATTTCTTTTATTCATAATAAGAAAATCAATTTGTAAATATATTTTCAATGATAAGAAAATATCGCATTTAAGGGGTTACCTAAAGCCCACTGAGTAACAAATTTTTCTATTAGTAAATTATCTCAAAAATATCTGCACAAAATTTCATAAAGATCAGGGCACTGGTTCAAAAGTTATAAACATGTAGCGTCTGGCGTGCACTATCTGAAATTATGAGCTAACCAAAACTGAAATTTTAAACTCGCTTATCTCGAAATTGTTTTTTTTTTTCAAAGTACCCGTGCATAACTTCTAATAACTGATTATTAATGCGATCGATTTAAAATTTTCTGAAAATTTAACAGCTGGAAAAATGAACTTTTCGCTAAAAATGTAATAATTTTTTTTGTAAATTGAAATTTTAAGATATTGTGACTATCATCGATACGTCGTCGGAGACTGGCTGTTTTTCAGCGAATTTTTCCAATACAAACATTTTCAAAAATACCTTAGGACATGTGCTTTTGCAACACTTAAAACTGAAACACTTTAAACATAGAAAAATGTTACAAGATTTCGGCTGAAGCTTGATTTAAACTCAACATGTGTAAAATCAATAAAGAGACAAGATTTTTTACTATGTACGTTGTGTGGCAACAAACAACAAAGACATTTTCTCTTTAAAGAATTTTCTTTTCTCAACAATTTTTGTAGCTCTGACCAAACTCTATTCCAGCTAGCAAATCAAAAAGATTAAGCCATCGAACAATCTCGCAGCCCTGAAAAGAAGATTAAATCAAACAATCGACAGGTGAAACTAAGACCCACCACCCCGTGAAGTTATGTTTTTTTCTGTAGTCTTCTGTGCGAAAGAAATTCTCCATAGGTGCGTATTGGGAAAGTTCGATCCTTGGAAGTGAAAATATTTCATATTACTTAAATGGAGATGCTTCGCAACGTGTGCATTGTTTGCTGAAAAATTTTTGTAATGGTCAGCTGAACAAATGCGTCTATCTTTATTTTGTGGGCAACCGAGCGCGAAGTAGAACAGTTCCTCCAGACCGTGGTCCAAAGAAACCACATTGTTAAAAGACCAACACTCGAGTGAATTGTGGATGAAAGAAAAGGGCCAGATTTCATCTCTGTCTCATCCCACCTTGTTAAATTTGTACGGACTAAAGGTCAGGTGAAAACTGTGACAGTCGCAATTTAATTCCGCTCCCTTTCTTTGGTAATTTGTGGTGAAGGGCAGCAGACGTGTTTGCGTTCCCTGCACCGGCATAAGGGCGCAATATTAAATAATATTCATTTTCTGCAGGGTATGCGTAAACCACTTGTTGATTGATTCTGCTTTGAGTCTTAATGAACATTCATTCACTAATTAACAGGTGAATTCCATGTGAAATGGTCGAATTTCAGTTGGCAGTGTTGCTTAGAAGGACAAAGGGGTGGACGTGGCATTGCACAGAATTTGAAGAATTTTAATGGTTCGAATGCTTTCAATTCCAAAAGGACTTCGGTGGTCTGTGCACTGGTCCTTGAAACGTGTTATTACTTAGTAGACGGCGTCAGGTTTGATTGCATGTTAAATACCAAGAACATTTTTCAGTTCACCTGCAATTAATGGCTAATGGTTAAAAAGCTTGAGAAATATGTTAAAATCAAAAATGCAAATGATAGTCTCGAAATTTATGCACTTCGGTGTGTTACATTACAACTAAGGGCGCTCACAGCTTGTTATTAGCAACAATTTGTAAGAAATTTACATAAAACTGCGAGAAGAAAACACTTTTTCTTTTAATTGGCCAATGGAGGCAGAGCTTAAGCGCATTGTTAAGGACTCCAAAGAAATATGCATGCACTCCTTGAGTGAAATGTTTCCACTGAGTCATTGCGTGTTTAGGCATTGCTCCATTTGTTTCGTTATTTCTTTCGAAGAAGAATTTAAATCAAAGACTTCGTTGTTGAGAAACAATTAGAGAAACAGCATCTTTAGGCTAAAATAAGGAGAGTAGCGGCTCAACCGAGTTTTTAATAAATTGCAAATGACAAAATAATACTACAAACTATAAATATAAAAGCAAATATTAAAAATAAATATTATCACCTTAATGTTTACAATATAAAACTAAAATCTGCTTCGTCTAATTTTATAGTATAAATAGATAAGTATTCTTTTTGTTTAGGTATTATATATGTATAATCCATTATTTCTTAATTTACTTAAAGTTTTCTTTATAAAAATGTTGCCTGATACATTTAGGGTTCTCTACCTACCTCAAAAGGAATAAATGAAAACTTTAAGATCACACTTTAGATTTTTGTTACGCATACATATTTCAGCAATCAAAGATTATAATATCGTTTTAGTATCGTGAAACCCCACATTTGAAAGGGCTTCTTTCAAGGATTTGAAAACAATTTTTTCCAAAATTTTTGGTGAATTAGTTATAAAAATAATGCCCCAAAGTGTGTGAAAAACAAATCTACCGCTCCTCCACCCCCATGATTTACTAAGTTTCTAAAATTAAAATATTCTTATTATGGGGGATATCCAGATTTTGATAGTTGCTGAAATGCCAAATTATTTTTTGTGTTAACTTATAAGACTAATTCCTATAAGGTCACTCTTGCGTTCGCCTGTTTGAATATTGAAACTTGACTATACTTAATTAACTGTGCAAAATATTTCTTCCGTTTTCGATCGACTGTTTGTTGATAAAGTTCTGGTAAGAAATGCTGATTGTGCGGGCCCGACTCGCTCTTGACCGGTTTTTGCAAAAATATTTACGGATCCGGTTAATTTGAAGCTCAAACAAAATTGCAATAAAGTTAACACTGAATTTGAGAAAAGGAAAAACTATTCGTATGAAGCTTATTTTTATTCTTAAATTATTAATTTACAATAGCCTTTTTTATTTCATTTTCCCATCTGGATCCGATTAAATACAAAATTTTTCATTGAAGTGAATTTTACAAACCGTCAAGTAATCAAGATTTCAAAATTTAAGAAAAGTAAATGAAATTGGGAAGGTGAGTATAAATTCAGGTAATTTTATATTATTTTCATAAAATACAAAATGTTTAATAGGGAAAAATGAATCGATTTTCGACAAAACTTTGTTTTAAATATGCGATTTCTAAAAGTCTACATCATCAAAACTCTTATTTCTGGATTCTTGTAGTATTTAAGTCTTGAGAGTATATGAATTTTGCAAGTCTTGCTCTAAGGAGATTACAACTTCCTATACGTTCGCTAACGTTGGAAGAGCATTTTTAGTCTTCGCGATTATTTTGAGCGTATTTCACTGTAATCTTTCGGATGATAATATGAAAAATGTTTTACTTGTTCGATTATGTTGCTCCTTCATACATATATAGTACATATGTATGTTCATTTAAGAACTTATTAAGCTGTTCTTTTTAATAACTTAATATACAGCGTTTTGTTTTTTTAGAAAAAATAAAAGTTTGAGGGAACCTTGGTTACCACAAATTATAAGTTTTTAATAAAAATGAATATATAATCAATTACTTGTTTTTTAGTTTTGAAAATTCGGTCTGAATGAAATACTTTACTCTATTTCGTAATGGAGTTGAGTCAAAATATACTCCCGAATTAAAGTTAACAAAATTTAAATTTTGAAATAAGGCTTATATCTCCTAATCCTTTGAAGGTTAGCGACATAGTTGAATACTACGTCTACTCAAAACCGAATCAAAAATTTAAAGCAATTGGCGTCACGTACCTGCGACGATAACCTCTTGAGTACTATTTCGAATCGACAGAAAAGATTTGCAGGTGTGAGCACTTGTGCTCCTCAACGCAGACAGTTTTATAATCTTGTCTTTTTTCACTTAATCAATTTAAAGATTAATGTTGATTTGCACACCTGGCCAAGTTACGCTTATCAATTCAGTGTGATATGACAAAGAAAAATGTCCAAATGTTGCGATACGAACTATAAAAAGAGAGCACTCCCTTTACTCGGCTACAGTAGTTTTTGAACCGCGGAGTCGAAAACATTGTTAACTTTTTAAATTCCAAAATGTTGCGTTTTGTTGCAATTGCTACGCTCCTCGCGATCGCGTCTGCCACAGATTTCTATCCGTGTAAGGATTAAAAAATAGAAAAATTATCGGAGATAATATAATAAAACCTGTGAATTACTTTTTAAAGGTAGCATCGAAGCAAACCCCACTGCGGTGAAGGTTCAAGGATGTGAGAAGATGCCATGCAAAATTGTTAAGAACAAGGATGCTATCATAGAAGTAGACTTTAAATCGAGTAAGTTTAAATTTTCTTTGATTTTTAACTAATTACTGAACCCCTTTTTTTATTTGGATTTACAGAAAATACGGCTGAAACGCTCACTGCTAAGATAGTGGCTACTGCTTTTGGAATTAAAGTTCCTTATCCACTCCCCAAGGATTTGGCCAATGTTTGCGAAAACCTTATGAATGACGGTTACTGCCCCTTGGACGTCGACGAAGATGCCACCTACAAACTCACCTTCCCGGTCGGAGCAGGTTATCCTGAAATCCCAGTCAACATTGAAGTCAAAATCGAAGATCAGGATAATAAAACTCAGAGTTGCTTCTCAATTGACATCAAAGTAGAAAAATCTTAAAACACTGCGCAAAATACACTTTTGGATTTAAAATGTGTTCTTATATTTAATCTCACAATCTAATCTTTTGGTTAAGAAGCAGATATTTTTGGAGGAATCAATCAATTTAGTTGGAATTTATATTGTTATTATTAAGAACATCTCGAACGCATATTTCTTTTTCGTACCAAAGTCTTTGATCTCTGGAACTTTATAACAAGAAACGGAGCAAATAACTTTGTTCCGTCTGCTATGGCTGAATTGCATGTAATATGTAGTAAAATTCATACGAAATTTTTGTATCCAATTCCGCTAAAACAAACAAAAAGAAATGAACGTGTTTTTAATATATGTAAATATTGTTATATTTTTATTTTTAGATTGCACATTGCCTCCTTATTATTCAGTCAATTCTATTCCAAAATCCATCTACTGAGTACCTACATTACGAAAAAATTAGGTATTCTATTTTTGAAATCAGTAGCAATCATCAAAGAAATAAAAATTAGTTGTTTTTTCAATTTGTTACCATACCTAAAGTTTAATTTCAAGTAGTCTTAGTTTGGTGCAGTGCAGGTTTTAAATAACCGGTAACCTTTCTCAGTTTCTCCGCTTTCAGAAAAAAGGAATAGAGTACAAGAGATCTTGGAATAATCCTGCTTCATTTTCTATTATTTAAATTCCTTTCGATTTTATAAATCCTTAAAAATAGCCCTAAAGAACATTTGTAGACAATTTTTAATACTATAGCCTTAACAAGTGGATCGCTATATAGTCAATACGTTGTAGTATATAAAAACAGTAGATTTTTCATTATTTTTAGTATAGAAATCTTAGTTTTCAGAGTCTTTCCTAGGGGAAGTAAAGGGAAAAAGAGACAAATTTAGAATTCAAAATATTTATTGGCCATATTTCTTGTGTGCTTTATTTCAAGAATCAGTCTAAATATATATTTCTAATGGCCTGCAACATTAATTAGCATATTTTGGTCAAGTGCAACATTTTAACAAATTATGAAAAAAGTATGATTTTATAAAAGTCAAGCCTTAAAGGAAGTTTTTAAATTATTTTTTTAAGCTGAATTGCTGGAAAAGAATTTATACATTTAACTAAACTACAGAACAGGGAAGCCGCTAAGCAGCACAGCGTTCAATCAAGACGAAACAACTTGTACAACATTCACATTTTATTTTAATCGATATTTATATCCTAATTGTTTAAAAGATCGTACAGTACCACTAAGTCTTCTGGTCGATTTGCACTTGACTGCTGCTCCCCATTTTCGTCGCTCTCCTGAGGGACACTCACGACGACATTCGTCCCTGAGAGACCATAAAATTTCTTCGGCACCAAATTTGATTTGGTCGAGACGAATTTCCAGCCAAGGTGGATATCGCACAGCCGACACAACATAATTTGCCACGAGTACCTGGTTTAAAATTTAAATAGAATATTTCATAAGCTATACAAAAATATTAAAATGAATCAAAGAAACTTACCCAGGGAACCAGCTAAACTCTGTTGAGGGTGGTCCTGAAGGATTAACCGTGTCCTTTAACACATTGTAAACAGTATTTGTCTCATGTATGAAGCCAGCTGTGATACCATAAAAATTAGCGTTTGCTCAATTTTCATACTTTTATAGTAACTTACAAGGATTGCAGTAGTTTGATTGCACTCCGTGTTTTGACATCGCAAACAAAGAACTACAATTCGCTACTTTGTTCTTACACCGACGGCAACAGAAAAATCTTTCCTGTAATAGTGTATTCGAATTTAAAATTTAAATCAATTAATTAATAAAAACTTTTTCTTGTGAGCAGCCTATACATAGGTATATGCGAAATTATTCTAGTAATACATATTATAGAATTGCAGTTTTTATACTGGAATTAAAGTAAGAGGATAAAAATCCGATAATCAGGAAATATTTTTATCAGTTTTGGAAAATTTGTTTTATATCTGTTCTTCATGTTCTTTGCGTTGTATATTAAATGTGTCTCAAAATGTCTCATAAAAAATCAATTACTTATTTATAGAATTACATTTATAATAATTTCGCAGTATTTACCTATAAGTTCTGAACTCTTGTAAACTTGTAACTAGTGAAATATTTAATTTCTAAATCCAAAAATATAAGTTAGTAAAAAGCAGAAAATTGCTAAAAAACTTACGTGTTCCAAATATTTTTCAATTATCTGCATTCGAGTATTCACCGAATCAGTTAAAAAAATTTTAATCCTTTCATTTGTATCGAAAAGCAAATTTCGACCAAACCAAAAAGATAGCAGAGTATAATCTGTCGGCATAGAATCAATTTTATACTTTGACAAACATTTCTTAGCTCGGTCTATAACAGAAGTTAAGTTATGCTGATCAAAAACAAACTTAGGCCAAACAGTTGTCGAAGCCTGCAATCTTCGCAACTTCTCCGACATTGAGTCAATATCACGGAAACGATTTAAACTTCCCATGTCAATTGATGCAAGCGGATCAGGCAACAAGATCTCTGGTAGAATCCTTACAACTGCGTAGGTTTTTCTAGGAGATTAAAATAATGTACACAGTTTGTAGAATCTTAAAAATATAAAACCGATAATTTACCCATGCCGTGGTTTAAGAAGATCGTTAAAACTGCAAGAGAATTGAATTAATATCGCCAAAGTAACAGCTGAAAGGTAAAGTTACTTTGGGTTGTCCTTTTTCGAAATAACAAATCTTTGATGAGATCTAGACTTAAGGACAACACTGCCAGTCTCATCGTTGCCCTTTTCGTAAATTTGGCAAGTAACACCATAAATGTCCGGCTTAACAGTCTTTAGCATTCGCGGGAAGATCAGTCCAAAGAGCATACCTTCGTCCGGGAACAGCGTGTTGTCGAACATGTACTCAGCAATGATCATGGGGAACGTCTCACCAGGGAACACCATCGAGTGATGTGCAAATATCAAAATCCGGTACATTTTCCCGGCCTCCAAGTATTCGACTCCAGAAACCCGGACCATGCTGCCCAGGTAGGAGTGTTCTGCCGGTAGGTCCGTGTCAAAATTTTGGGCATTCTCCGGGATTGTGTCGTCGTCATCATGGTCGTCTGCATCTCTGGCGAGCGGACGTCGGATAAAACTAAAAGTTCTACCTTCACTATTTCTTGTTATTCGCAAGGGGTGGCGAAAGGCTTGTATTATGGCACTTCCTAACCGACTGCCTGCTGATCGGCGACGTGGGTGCTGCTCTATCTCGATCTCCTCCTCTGGATCTGTGGTGACAGAGGCCATTCCGTCGTCATCGTCATCGTCCTCCTCATCGTCCTCCTCTTCCTCTTCACCAATTATTTGCATCGGCTCTTGATCTAGGAAAATAACAATTTAATAATTTTTTATTGTAATATAATTTAGTTCGACCAGGGAGAATGGTTTATTTCATATCATTTTTTATGCAACAGTTTTTTATTCTAAAAATGAACGTGTTTTCTTTTTTTTTGCGAAACCATTTGAACAAGTAATTTGAACATTTTTATGAACAGATAGACATGTTGATATGTAGACATATACAACTGTCCTTTCATAAGCTCATATGATTATTTACATATTGTGAAACCAATTTAATTGCTTTTACAATTTTTGTCTGTCTCTCTTACTATTAATTTTTCGGGCTAATCTCGGGAACGGCTTAACTGATTTCGATGGGATTTTAACTGGATATAGGATTTATCGGGCATATTTCAGGATATTTTTTTTTTTAATTTAGACTGTTTCTTCACTATGCACGCTACACATACCGTTACTTCGATCGCGACCAAAATTTCCATACACACTCTAGGGCGCCTGAAAATCCATGTGAGTTTTTAAAATATGGACAAAATTGCAGATTTCAAAATGGTGACTTCAAATTTTCAATTTGAATTAGAAGCGTGAACAGAAATTGGAATTTCTGTAGTATTTTATACGTTACCTACATTTGCATAAATGTTTTTCAGCTACTCGGAATGGTCATAGCAGCAATTAAAATAGCTATAAATATGTAGTTGGTTTAAATGAATGAACTGGTCAACTTTTACTTAAACTTATTACACCCCACATTTATACAATAATATTTGTTGGGATACTTGAAAACTATCTTATTGAAGTCAAATAAGAGATAGCCCGGGCAGCGCCGGGAGCGGATAAGTTAGTCTTTTATAAATAAAACATCAAATGTGTAAAATATGTTCAGTTTTAATGGTTGCATGAATTTAAAACGCAAATTTATCCAAATTAAATAAAACATTTAAGCCGTCGTGAATCTAGACCTTTGTGGCGAGTTATGTAGCGCAATTGACGGGTGCTGAAAATGAAAAAGTTAAATTTATGGAAAATATTATATTTTGTGAGAAGCTGATAGCCATAATTCCTAGGTTGTAGTTTAATTTAATACAAGATTTATTAGATGTCCCGACGCTGTCTTTATGTATTATTATATAACTTTGACTTTCGATGAATTAAATAAAATATAATTATTTCCACTCAACTGGAGATTTTATTTATTTTTGTAATGTTTTCTTCAAAACTGTTGACAAACTTATCGTTACTCCTGGAAGATCATTAATTTATTAAAAAAACAATCCATCTCTGTTAATGGCTTTAAATTTAATTTATCTGTACTTTCATATAAAACTGCAGTAGGAATATCCTGAGGAAGATTATGCACTGCTATGATGGCTTTATTTAACAATCTTTATATAATTTGCAGGTTCTTTACTGTGGTTTGGATCCATATTATTAGACCATAATTTATCAACGGCAATATATTTGTATTGTAAATTAAATTCTTAATTTTTGGTAGTATGTATGTAGCCGTTCTTTCTCCAATTCCACTAGCCATTTTCCTCCACATGTTTTGTCCAGGTTACACAGTTAAGCATCAGTTACCATTTCTAGATATTTGTATCCCAATATTCTATTAAGTTCCCTTCAATTGATGTGTATGTTAATATTGATGTAGTTTTTATTTTTTTATTTTCTAATAATATAATATGTTATTTTCTGAATGTTTATTACTTCTCTTTACTTCTTAACTATTCTATACACCAAGGCCTTTCGCGGGAGAATAATTTGGTTTTGCCCCATACTTGGATAGGGCCAATCTTTTATCTATAAATTATTTGGAGTTTAGGTAAAGCAACTCCATTTGACTGCATTTAAATATTGTCAACTCTCCTGAGTTTGGGTTGTAAGTTGTTTAGCATTTCTGTTCTGGCACACTCTGTGAGGAATTATGATTTATTTTATCTGAATTATCATGGTGCTAAGTATAGTTTTAATGAGCCTATATCATCGATGTTACGCTTTCAACTCAAACTATCGCGTAATTGACTTTAGTTTCAATAGATTTCAGTTAATGTTTATTGTATTTACTTTCGAAATAAATAATAGTAAAATTTGGAAGGGTTCACCCTTAGGGTCGTTGATTTTTGGGTGCAGCTTTATTATAAATTCTGAAAACTTCGCAAAAGGACGTAGATTCTTAAATTTAAAATACTGAATGACCAAGGACAAAATTCGAGTTAGCCTTGTACGTTAATTTAAAAAAAAACAAAAGCTAAATACTTTTTGCGGAGCCCCACTCACCCCTTGTGATGACATCAACCCCTTGCTCGATGCTACGTGGGAATGAGCGGGACAAAACAATAACAAAAACGCGTATTTAGAAAAACGCCAGCACTGCTGAAAAGAGCCTTCTTTGGAGTTTCAACAATTTTCAATTATTTCATATATGAAAATCAGATCCGTCCGAGTCGCAATTTGCTGACAGGACTTCAGCAGGCCTCTTTTCCTAACGGGACCCCATCATCGTCAAGATCAAAAAGCCCCGGGAGCACTTACCGTCGCTGTTTTCCTCCATCACTTCGAGTCCTCCTCACTTCGCTGCTTTATAAACAAATCCTCGGTGCGGTGGATGCCTTTTCGGCAATAAAAATCTCAAACTTTCCTTGCGGTAGCGGAAATAAATAAATTTGCCCACGACTTTTACGTCTCGTCAAATCTCATCTCAAGACGAAAGGAGGAACATTTGTGGAACTTGAAAACAAACGTCGGAGCGTTGCCAGAAATATTTATTTAATGGGTTTCTTTCCGCAAGGAACTAGTCGAACTTAGTTTAGATTGATTTTTCTTTCTTACAGAAATTGTAAGGATTTGAAATAAAATTAGTTTAGTTTTATGTAGAAAAACGGAATTTTAAACTTAACTATAACCGAGAATTTTGAAACTGATTTGAGAATTGTGAATTAAAGTTTTCTAAATCAACTGTGGAACGCAATTATTCGGAGACTTTTGGAATTGTTTGCCAAAATCAGCTGTTTACTGTCAATCTGAAAATTGCTCGTAGGAAATGCCAACGCCGTAATGTGATAAGATTTTCTAGTCCGGGTTTTTTAGGTTTAAAGTGGGTGAGTGATATTTCAGTGAAAGAATGGTATTTCGTAGCCCTTCTGCGGAATAAGTTTGAAATTGCGCGGGGAAAGCAGTGCTATGTCGAGGATTATGGGGAGGATCAAGTGGCGGTTCCGCGCGTTCCCGAAAGACTTGCTGTAAGTGCTCCACTTTTTGCCAAGTGCCTTCCAGGATTATTATTTTCAATCCTTTACCTTCAGCGGACGCTTAACGCAGCGAATTTGCTACTTGCAGCAGTGCTTCTGGTCGCTTTTCTACAACAAGCACGTAAACCAGAGCTACGTGAGTGACGTGTGCCTGGAGCCGATGTTCTGGTTCGTGGACAATTACACCCACATCCTGGGACCTGTAAGTGAGATTTAAGGCATTTAAATCGCTCGGTTCATTTAGAAATTCTTAAAACAGTTCTTCGTGGCCGGGGTGGCTCTTCTGACGGCGGCCGTTGTTTTCATCTCCTATTGGATCGGACTGCCCTACTGGTGGGACAAGTCTCCAAAATTCTCAATCGTTCTGCTGATTGTCGGCAACTGGCTCCTCGTTAATGTTGTTTTCCATTACTTCATGGCTGCGCGCACTCCTCCGGGGAATCCCCCTGAGGTACTTAATTAAATTTGCTACGTTCGAGAATTGGGAAAGGTTTTTTGTTTTTCAAAAACTAGCAGTTGGCCTTTAAATTGCGAGCAGATTAAATTTAATAAGAGCTGTGCGAGAAATAATCGACAGGACCACATTCTGCTCTGGAAAAAAAAAGGAAAGGGGTCGTATTCATAAAGTTGAGAACTAGAGATTGATCTCAATTTTAAGATCGATCTCGCTTTTGAATATATAAAGTTAGAAGCAGAGTAACAAAAAATTAGATTTCTCAATAATGAGATTGATCTCATTTTAAAAAAATATCCCTTGAACTGGAACTCAATTGAACATTCATAATATTAAGTTTAATATAAACTGAAATTGATCTTAAAAATTGTTGAGTCTGCATTTTATGACTCACAAGCTCAAACTACGAATCTATGCATTTTATGTAAAAGAAATTTGTATTTCAGGAAATCTAGAGTTTCTTTAACAACTTTTGGTTTTACTAATTCACTTATTCAAATGTTTATTACATCTTTCTTCACTATCGTCGAACAGAAATGCAAAGAATGAAAAGAAGCTAACAAGATCATGAAGGATACCGAAAATTTAATTTTAAAAGTAAGCAAACTATCACCCCTTAACGACCGGACTTTCTACATTATTGGATGCAAAATCGTTTTCTTTTACGCTTACTTATTTTTACCATTAAAACGTACACAGCATCCACCTGTGAGGAATTGCTAGCCAAGGTTTTAAAAATAATTTACCAATAGTACAAAATTTTCATAATGTGGCAATATTTCCTTAATATCTTTGATACTTAAATTTTTACAAATATTTATAAGCAAAGTATTTTAATACATTCCATACAATTATAGTTGGCGAAATGCAAAAACTTTACATTATCTATAGCATAGAAAACTATACATCGCCTCACTGAAAGGTATCTGAATACTTCTTTTTAAAATTTTACTACAGTAATAACTTTTATGCTATGAGAATGAAGAGAATTAGATCGCAAACCCACGCGGGATGGTCTATCTAGCACGAAAAGCAGTTATATACATAATAGGAGACATTGTTTATACGATTAATCTTACATGGTTTTACCTTACCTTACTTACCTTTTTAACTTACAATCTACATTAGGCGAGGAATCTCTTGATCTGAAAAAAAAAAAAAATCAGAAGAAAAAATTCAAAACTATAACCGATATTGAAAATGATTTCCTAAAAACAATTTTATCTTCGCTAGTTATTAGGGCAAGAGGTAGGACAACAAAATATTAGTTTAGTAAATAAAATGTAGAATACACAAAGATAAATTTTTAACATATAAAATTCAAATGGAAAAATATGA
The DNA here is from genome assembly GCA_963920795.1 of Eutolmus rufibarbis. Classification (NCBI taxonomy): domain Eukaryota; kingdom Metazoa; phylum Arthropoda; class Insecta; order Diptera; family Asilidae; genus Eutolmus; species Eutolmus rufibarbis. Next base: position 5,117,716 of record OY987208.1, read on the forward strand.
ACCACGAAAATTCAAGCTTGCAAAATAAATAAAATTTCAAACCAAATCCACTAATGTTAAAAGTAATAAGTATAGAAATTCATAATAATAGCAAAAATAAAGGTTTTATTGTTTTGCGCTTGTTAATTCCAGTTGCGAAAAATCTGAACAAAGAATGAATAGATCAAAATAAAATGGAATGGCTGTAAGGAATTAATATTTTTAAGTGCAATAATTTTAGATTGCTAGAAAAACTCGTGCTTTACCTCACTTTTAATTTTATTGGCACTTGTAGGATTTTGAAAAAACGCTCCCCAATTCAGTTTCTGTTTTCGATGTTTATTGCTTTACTCATTTGAATTCAATTTCGTAGAGGGAACTTCTTATCGAGGCTGTTAGCATTTGCAGAAAATGCATTTCACCTAAACCACCAAGGACGCATCATTGCTCCGTCTGTAATAAATGTGTTCTTAAAATGGACCATCATTGCCGTGAGTACTAAAATATGTTCCTTAGTTAAAATATTTAAGACAATATTTAAAATATGTACTTAAAAAATTTTGAAGTTTCAAGTTTGAAGTATGGGGTCTATTTTTTCGGTGCTCTGTGAAAGTCTTTAAATTTTTTGAATATTAAAAATCTTCCGCAATTTTTAAAATTTCTACATAAGCTCGGCATTGCTTCATTTCAGCGTGGCTAAATAATTGCGTAGGATTCGGAAATCACCGATTTTTTTTCTTGTACATGGTTTATACAACAATAGGCTGTTTGTTTGTGATTATTTTCGGAGCAGAAATTGGCTACAAGTACTTGTGGCTAGGTGAAGAAGGATGGCAGGAGCTGGAACCTTTGCACGGGCATCCAGTTAAATATAATTTGAGCGGGCACATAATTCCTGTCGTAAGTCTTTACCGTCTGTCCACAATGCTAATACTAATGGAAAATAATTCATAATTTTCAGTCCGAAATGAATGACTACAATGATGACGGAATTCTTCCAGCTAAACATGATCTTCCCATTCCAGAAGATGTAGAACATTTTTCTACTAAACGTCGGGCTGTGCTCTTTATGGCATTTATTAATGTAGCCGTAGTTCTTGCTCTAGGAGCTCTTTCGATTTGGCACGGGAAACTCATCAGTCGAGGTGAAACGAGCGTTGAATCTCATATTAATCAGTCGGAAACAAAACGACTCCAGAAAAGTAGTAGGGTTTATGTGAACCCCTATAATTTTGGAAGGAAGAAAAACTGGAAACTTTTTCTAGGACTAGTTCGAGGAAGGTGAGAAAATTTATATATTTAAAAAAAAATCACATTGGTTTTAAAGTCGGTGCCTCTAAGGTCATTTTGGCGGCACGTTCTTTTGCCATCGGCACACATCCCAGAGGGAAGTGGGTTGAGGTTTCACACAATACACGATGACATCCACAACGACAAGGACTGGCCATAATTCTATACATAGTCAATTTTACAATTTAAAACAAGACATTCTCTATTTATTTGATGCATTCCCCCAGTGATTTTGTATGTCATACCAAATAAGCTTAGAGCGAAAAGTTAAATAAATTTCTCGAAATCGAAAAGTTATAGTATTAATATTCACTGTACAGTTCACAAGAAAAGTCTTCGTTAGTTACATTTTTCATCCAGTCAAGATATTTCGAAATTCTAACGTAAATACTCGGTGATCCGCTTGCGCATCCTTGGCCAAATGAAGTGACGCCTAGGACGAATGGATATTCGTACGGGAATTCGCCAATATAAGCTACAATTGGTCCTCCGGAGTCGCCCTAAATAATTAAATGTTTTGATAGTTTTATTATTTCTGTTTAATTTTTATCAAAAATTACCTGGCAAGTATCCCTCACTCCACTAAAATCACCAGCACAAAATTGGGTATCAACCACACCGTCTTGAAGTTTGGCATATGGGGGATAATAAAAACTACAATTTTCATTTGAGACGAGTGCGAGAGTAGCTTTCAATAATTCATTTGTATTTGGACCAGCTAAAGAATTCAATATTTTAAATAGAAAAATATTTAATATTTTGCCACTGTACCAAAAACTTTCTGCCCGTAGCCTATGGCAGTTACTTTCTCCACATCCACGGTGTGGTTTTTCCACATGCAAATAGGAGAATGACTGCAATTAGAATTAATTAGGATTTATTTCAAAAGATTAAATCCGGGTAAAATCTATTAAACTTTGCTTTTTAAATCTTTGCATATGTAATTTCACGGAAATGCCCACTAAATTTCTCTCTTTTCTCAAATGAATATTTTTTAAGCTAGCGGGCTTTATTTTAAGATCTGGATAAAAATTCATGAAAAGGTTTTTGTTTTGGTGATCAGATCCCCTTTAAAATGAATTCCTGTAAAAATGTTTATTAAGTTTGAAAGGAAATTTTAGTAGATTGAATGAATTTTAAAATGATTTTAATTGCAGATTTTTCAACCATTCTACATATCTAAAAGCAAAATTTATTAGATTTTTCCAAGCATTTTAAAAAGGTAATTTTTGTCATACTAAGGACGCTCGTCAAGCTCCAACAACGCGATGTCGTGGTAAAATTGTTTTCTTTTGTATTCGGGATGCACATGAATTTTAGTTACTTTGATTGGCTGATTTTCAGGTTCATCACTATCTAAAGGGGCTCCGCCAATCCGGACAAATTCTGCTGCTTGTCTGCATTTACATTAAAAGTACAATGGAAATAATTATTAATTATTAATTAATTTACTTGTTGGCCGCGCAATGAGCTGCGGTTAGTACCACTTTTTCAGCTATCAAAGCCCCTCCGCAGTGATAATCTATGGAGCCATCTAGTTGCTTAGAACCAATTGCTGTCTGCAAGTATTTAAAACGTTAAAAGTAAAAGCGTGTGCTCATTTTTTTCAAACTGTGCAGATGCATGATATGAAGAGCATTTTATTTGTCCGTACTAAACGTTTGTAAATTATTTGTTTTGTGGTGAACATTGAATTCAATTTCGTTTTAAAATGCAACAAGAGATAAGCAATTCCTGCCAGCGGTGAAATAGCGTTTTTAATTAATTTTTTAAGCATTGAAGCGATTTAGCAGTGATTCAGCTCCGCAGATTAAGGATTTATTCCACATATGTCGTTTAGCGATTTTAAAGAAGTTAATAGACTATTTTTTATACTTATGTCGAAAATGATGAGAGGTTTGAACTAAACAACGCAAAGCTTTGTTTTTTCAATTTAAATTCAAAATTTATTCTGGCTATAGTATAACAGGATGGCCTCCTTCTGACAACGAGAAAAGTCTGCCAATTTAAGTCGTCAGGGAATTGAGGTTTTTTCATTTATAATAATAAAAATTATTTCCTTATGAAATTCCATGCTAAAGAAGCGATAACGAAATTTACCCTCATTATTTTTGGAGTAGAAAGTAGTTGGGTAGAAAACAATTTAATTATTGAGCAAATGAAAAAGGTCTACTCATTTTTCTCCCAACATAAAAGCCAAGAAGGAACTTAAATGTTACCTGAAAAACCGGGAAATTAGTCTCGGAAAAAAGTTGTCACCTCATTTAAGATAAAAAGTATTCTATTCTTTTAAAGCTAATTTTCTTTTCACCTACGTAAATAAATACAATATAGAAGCTGCAACCCATGTGGACATATAAACGTATACATCGACACCACGTTATGAATTTTAAATGTTATTTAACTTATTATATGCATTCAGTATTTTAAACATTATTAGGAACGTACATAAAAAGCAGTAAAAAGAAAAGTTTTGTCTTCTAAAAAATTTCTTCAATAATTCTTCTTACTATAAGAAAATACACTTGTTACTGACATCATTCATTCAAATTAAATTAACGTTTGCACAAAATTTAGATATTGTTAAAATATTGGGAAGAACTACGCACTAAAAGTATTGAAAAATTGCATCAATTATATTTGAAAGGAATTATGCTTAAGCATACATACATACATAGTTTGTGAGATGCGGTTTTATGTTAGTTAATTTTTAATATTACAAACAATATTTGAAATATTTTCTTCAAATTCGGGTAAGGTAATTTTTTCCATAGATTTAGTGTAAAAAAAAAACCATTAGCATTAGCATGCAATCAAGAGAAGATAAAAATAAAATTATTCATACCATGAAGGGAAATTCATTTTTTTCTATAACAATTCCGCCAGCAATAATGGGGAAAGGCACAAAATCCACTTTATCTATATCTTAAAACATCATTATCACAATTAGTGTTTGCTAAATCCACTGCAGTACTAGATTTACCTTTTAAAATACGACCGTACTTTTTTGCTCCTGTTTCATTTGGATTTGGCATTTCAGCGTTAGTCCAAACATCTGTAAATCAAATACATGGTCTATTTTTTGCTATATATTTTTATTATAATTATTTTTAACTTTTGGCTTTTTGTACGTTATGTGGGAGAAGAGGTATTAGACCAACATGATATTTTATTAATAATACTAGGGCTGTTCCACGTTTGAAACTGCCTCCGTAACTTTTATAGTGTTTATTTATTGTATTTAATTTCTGTTTTGGTCGGTACCCACTCGTCGACATGAATTGCTTTGGCAACTTTCTTTATATCAATGCTATTTTTTGTAGCGAAATTGCAAGTTGGTATTCAACAGCAAAAGATTCAAAACTCAATAATTATATGTATATTATATTTTTTAAATGCTCAAATATCTATGTACTTTTTTTCTTCTTATACTTATTAAAATGCATATAGTGGTTAAAGTATATAAAGAATGCATTTCACAGATCAACCTTTATCTATTTGAACTCAACTCAACTCATTTATTTCATTATCTTAACATGCTCCAATTTAGATTTACAAATTTTATTTACTTATTTTAAGTGTTTCGAACGATCGGCTAATTCTTTACAACTTAGGTATATATCGGCTATTTATCTATTTGAGTTATTGTATTAATTTATAAATATTTTTGATGGTTGAAGTACGAAAGGTTAATTTCAATAATTCAAGTAACCGATTGTTTGGGCTCAAAGATTTAAAATTAATAATTTTCAACATTTTGAGTCGTCTTGTTTGCAGTTACGTAAATAAAATAGTTCACGTTGCGGTGAAAACTAAATAAAAATGAACTGAAGGAACCAATCGACCATGAAAGTGAGTAGTAGTTAATTTACACACATACCATAAATTCAAATTCATCTACAAGTACGCGAAGTCCGCCAGCAATATAATAATGTTGCTCATCATAACCTTTAGTAGTTGAATTGACATAAGGACGAAAAATAGTGCATAATTTTAAAATACCATATATGCCGAAGATAAAACTTTTAAAATAGGTACCTTCTAGTCCCTCTAATTCTGTGCTATTTGCATATTCCATGACAGAATTAGCGGAAACATCTGAAATATAAATTCACTGAGTACGTAAATTAATTTATAATTACGACTTCGGTTTTTAAGAAGAATACTTCTTTACTTATCTTAGACTTTAATTATTTAAACAATATTTTTTGTATATGTATTCTGATAACATAAACAATTTTGCGATTACATCGATTTGTGTTTTTCTTATACTTCAATTCATCAACAAAGAAATATTTTATTTTTGCTTCCTAATGACTTTTTAAGTAATTTGTACAAGAGGTGAGTAGAGTTGCCCGGTTTAAGTTTCATAATCTTTATTTTAAGGTTAAAGGATAAATTTGGCAATATAAGTTTGACTAAAATGATTAATTTCCGTCTTACATCAGACGGTTTTTGTGCAATAAGAACAAATTTTATAATCAATTTATGCGCTGTATTGAGTTCATCTAATACTGTACTCTAAAAATATTCAATTTCAATTCTTTCCTTTGTTATGTTGTATATATTGGTTAAAGTTTGACATGTTTTTCGAAAGCAATAATTCTGTTTGGTTGACATGCAGCCCTGCTTTGAAAGCAAGTGTAAAAACCTCACGTGCATCCAAACGAAAAACGTAATTGTGCAGTTTTCGATTACCCACATAAATGTTGACTTATTTAAAATTTTATTTTAGGACCGGACATTTTGTATGTAGCCTTGTGCATGAATACGATTAAAATTTCATATAAGAAGAGTAGATAGTAATGAAGAAAAATAAGAAATATGTACAAAATACCTACTGTAATCTATTTGATTTAGTGTTTATGAAAATCTTCAGTCTACCACTTTACCAAAGTGAAATATATTTTCTAGTGTTTTTGAAAATAATCATTATACAACTTTAGCAAAAGAACTTCGATTTCTGGAACCAATTATTTATGTATTTCGTCATTATTAAGATTTATTTTTGTTAACATTAAAACTCTTTTCTCTATGGCCTTATAAAATTTCTAATACAAATACAAATACTTTGCAAAAGTAAAGATTTTGGGTGAAACAGACACACATTTAGAAAATATCTTTCGTAACCACTCAAAAATGACACCAAAAAGTAAAATACTCTTGTATCATTTTGGCAACATTTGGTTTTATTCAATGAACAATTTTGGTAAAAATTATGTAATTTGAATGAAACCATAAATTTATAGAAATGTTCCAGTTCGAAAATTTTATAATTGGTAACTAACATAAAAAAATGTTAATTTATGTACATACAATGTTACTCTATTATTATATTAAATTTAAAGAAATGCTGATGACTGATAATAGTAATTTTTTTTTTTAATTGGAAGAAGAAATGTAGTGGTAAAATTTTAGTACCATACTACAGATTGATATAAGACAAATAAGTTTTATAAAACCACCCTTGTACAAAAAGAACTGCACAAGTTATACGTTGAGTTCATAATAGGTTTTATTTATACATACCATAAATGGAAATTCTAGTACTAGTGAATAAACACCACCAGCAACTCCAAGTTTAATGTCTTCAAATACAAAAAAAATATAAAAATTTGGTTCTCTTAATAGATATACTTTTACATTTACCTGGGTATTCAATTGTATTATTGTTTTCATCATAATCAAAATTTGTATGATTGTTCTCATCAAAATCAAAATTTGGATAATTGTTCTCATCATAATCAGAATACTTATTATTGTACTCTTTATAATTAATTCTAGCAAAAACATCTGGAAAGTAATTTTAAATTCAATTTATTATGCAACGCAAAATCTTTAAAAATTAAGTAAGTAAAGTTTAAAAGTGTAAGAAAAATAGATAAACGTATAATACAATGAAGAAAAAAAAGCTTATGCAAAGTTACTAAAATGAATAGAGTATTTTATAATTTTTATGAAGATCTTTAATTTACGAATGAGTTTTCAGAAAATTGTGGACCGTCACCGATTCTTCTTAAGATGAAGAGTACCAATTTCTTTGAATTATTATTGCTAAAAAAATGTTTTTAGTTTGTTTGGTGAAAATGAAGTGATCCAGGTATCTCATTTTTCTGAAATTGACTACACGTGTGCGTATGGCCTAAGTGTAACTGGTGCAATCGTTGCCACAAATATGGCAATATCGCTGGGACAAATATTATATAACGTACCATAAATGGAAATTCATCTTCGAAGGTAAAATCTCCACCAGCAACTTCAGGTATAATCTCTTGCTCTTCCAATATAATATGAAATAAAATTAAATAATAATGCTATTTTCGCAATAGGTGTTTATATGTACATTTACCTGTGTCTTCATTTATACGAGTGTTATTATTCTCATTATAATCAGACAATGAACTGGTGTTATTATAGTAATCGACATAATCGAAATAATTCTTATTGTATTCAGGATTGTCAAGGTAACCTAGTTCATCTGGAAAGTAAAGTTCACGGTTTTTGTTACAGAACTCTAGTTAACTCTAAATAGAAAACGGAATATTTTTATATAGTTCGCTGATTTGAAAAGTTTAGAGTATAAACTTTGGCGCCTTAAAACTTTTCTCAAGTTTTAAGTTTTATTGTAGCTAACATAATTTACTCTTTTTTCTTTTAAATTCTTTGTAGTTCGTAACTACTAAAGTTTTTAAAATAATGAACAAAGACAAAGCTTATGTTTATATAATATGTTATCGAAAATGAATTTATGAAACTGCCCAATTCCGCCAAAATTACTCGTTGTTAATTTTGTAACGAATAAGAACTAAGAATTCGAATATCAATACCAAAAATAAAGGTACTAACAAGCAACCAAAAACTGAATGTACAGATTCAAAAGATTATCACGGTTTATCTCAATTATTTAGCCCATTTTTGTCCATGTCATCATACTTTACCAATACATACCATAAAAGGAAATTCATTAAAACCTATGATAACTCCGCCAGCGATTTCACGGACTTCTAATAAAATCAAATATAAATTTGTTCGTTTGAATTGTGCTAACTTATTTACCATCATAATCCATAGTATTGTTTAATGTTGTATTGCTGTGATCAGTTAGGACATCTGAAAAGTAGCGATTTTCATCTTTACTTTTCTAGATATACATATATGAAAATAATTAATACTAAAAAATTGAAACACAAAATCATGAAAATCAGAAACGACTCTATGATACGGATGTAAGTACCTAAACAATGAACACATGTGTTTTTGTCCATCGATTCGAAGATTATATTTTTTTATAAACACAAAATTAATAGCTATACTTAATATTATGTAATCTCGAAGCTCCGAAAATCGCAAAATGTTCCAATTGCCGCGATGGCATACTTAGCTTTAGCTTGTTATACCATGCTCAAGGTCAATTTATATATATTTTTTTATATATTTTACTAATATCGTACTATCACAAATAAAAATTAAATCAAATGCATTTAATTAAATTTATACGCCTATGTAATGTAATTTACACGAGGTATGTAGGTATAATTAAAAGAAAATTTTTTTATAAATATTTCCGAAAGCTAACGTAAAGTAGATTCACGGTCAATTTAGCAGTGCATTTGATCATTAGATCGAAGATTCTGAATGCAACATTAAAGTTATTTTTATATCAGCGCCAGACGTTGAATATAAAAAAAATTTGAATATTTCAGAAAAATCTGAACTAACCGGTTCGTCTCACATTGAATTAAATTTTGGCAATATTTTATATTTATATATATAAAAAACAAAAAAAATTCCACATGCAGGTTACACTGCAGAACATAAAATTTAACAATTTTCTTAACATCACTTAGCAAAACAATTTTTCTACTTAAAATATCTCACCAAAAGCTAGAAAACTTGATGTAATAACAAACAACGCGAAAAACGACGGCATGATTAAACAACGTATTGATTTTATTGCGAGGATTTCCGATACTGAGTAGTTTCTGCATCGATCTCAGAATTTTAAGGCGATATTTTAAACCAGTTTTTTGAAAGAAAATTTTCATGATCACTTATATAATCTCGCGGACTGGTTATTTTTTCATATTACATTTTTTTCATTGAATATTACCAAATATTGATTATATGTATAATCTTTGGTAATATATGTACTCATGAAATTTAGAGGTTTAAGCTTATTTCAGAGCCTTGTGCTATATACATATGGTATGTATGTATAGCAACAGAGGTTTTATTATAGTAATTTCCGAAGACATTGGCTAATCTTAAAGTTGTTCATTCACAATGAGTTAAATTAAAATATAATGCAACAGCACGTATCAGACAAATCAAGTTTAATTTTTGTTATGGATGCTTAGTAGATTTTCGTTCTCATAGTAGACTTTTTATTTTGAAAACATATCAAAATTATGTAGAAGTAAATTATTTTAAAAATGATAAGCAAAATAAAAATAAGAGTTAAGACTTCTCTATATATGCTACATCTATACATACCATGTAGGGAAATTCTTGTGAATCTGTTTTATATCCCCCAGCAATTTCCGTAACATAATCTTAAAAATTAAATTAAAATTACTGATTTATGATTTCTCCTCTACGCTTGCCACTTTACCTATGGAAGGAATTATATTTTCCTCAATAACTTCATAATTAGGATAATTTGAAAGATAATCCTTATAATTTGTATCGAAATTATTTAATTTTAAGGGCGGATCGTCTGAAATAATAACTATGTGTGATAATATTTTTGCAAAAAAGTTAAATTAACTATTTATATTCAAAGTTAAAATAATGCAAACAAATAAAACAAGACTCATACGATTTGTGTTCAAATTTATCGGTTTGCATTCAAAATCAAACAAACATTTTTGATTTTTGTTTACCTTTCTGTTTTTATCAAAAGTTGTTTTTCATGTTTTATAGAAGCATAAACAAGCTCACAAATATTTGCAGTATCACTAGTTGCAGAAAATACCAACCAGATTTTTAAAATCCGACGAACCGCGCATTTTTTCAGCGGAGAGTAAAACAAATTTGAAGTACCCACTTAGTAAAGTTTACACTTAAATAAATATTAGAATAAATTTACCGGTAGGTAGTTGTTAAGGTAACACATTCAGAAATTATTATGCAGAGTTAAGTTCACAGAAAATAACTTAAGCTAACTAATTTTATATGTAGATATAAATTCGGTATAAATTCGAAAACCATAAAAACCCTAAATTTAACTCTATTGAACTTTTTAAATTTGTTAAAAGAGAATTTTGATCATTTATTAGATTTATTACGCTTGCTTTTATTTTTCATTCCATTATTAAAAATTTGGAAATGAACCGGATGTACGCTATCACACCAGAAACATTTAAAACATTTTTGCTTAACACACTAAGCAGTTAACAGAAAGTGATAACGAAGATCAATGAACTTTTTCCAATGTTAAATGTATATGTAGCATCATTAAATTTTCCTTTTTGATAAATTAAATATAACCAGTTTCTCGATTGTAAAAAGAAACATCGAGACAGAATTCATTCAAATTAATTTTTTAACAAAAAATCCTTTTTCCGATGAATTTGCGAAATGAAGTAGTATATTAATTCCACTTTCCACAGAAGACGAAAAATAGTAGGGATTAGTTAAAATAGCTCACCACGTGTTAAAATATGTGACACAATGAGACAAAACGCGGAAAAGGATGTCCACATGATTGCCGTTTTTGTAAGATTGAGAAGATTTTTAATACTGAGGTGGTTCTGCACTGACCTTCCTTTTTAAGGTAAAATTACGAAACTCGTTTTTTAAGCTTTAGGCAATTTTGTGTGCTAAACTCAAACATAATTCAGATTTTTGTCAGCTAGATTTGATAGTTTTTGAATGCAAAAAAACCGGAATCTTTATGAATAAAATCACATGGCATAGCATCTATATAATGTAAAAGAATCGAAGAAAAACTTGAGTTGATTAATTTAATTAAAACATGTTTCTAATGTGAAAATAAATTAATATTATGAATTCCTTAAATTTTCACAAAATGGAATCTCCAATTTGTACATATGTAGTACAAGATCAAATCAAAGTCAAAATAAAACGTGCTTTGAAAAAGAACATTTCATTTATATGAGGTTTTTGTTAAATTTTTTTTAAAATTATTAACTATTTTAAGTAATATAAAAATAATTTTGAAAGTTTAAACCCTAAACCATGTTGAATTTATTATCAATATTAAATAAATAGCAGGAAACATCGAAGACAAGAGACAGTCGTTCATCGCTTTTAAAACATCGAAATTTGTTTAAATAATTAAAGTTTTGAAATAGAAAACTCAGATATACTCAGACATAATGATATTGGAATAAAAAAAAACCATTTCAAGAGCATCATTGTTTGGTGCATTTTGATGAACTGAAATTGTCTTAAAAATCACAAATCACAGGTATAATAAAGAGCAGTTTTATGGAAAAGGTGGTTTTAGTAATTTTTAAAATAATTAATACAATAAAATAATAGAGTTAAAATGGTTATAAAATAAAAACATTTTTTTTTGATTTTAAGTTATATATTACTTATATAAATAACATTCCATCTTTGTTCAGTCGTTTAAAAGTTTCAAAATTACTTCTCTCACGGGATCGCTCTTAATATTTTCAAGGTTCGCACCACCTGGGGCTATACTCTATGTACTAAATATTTTTTCAGCACATGCAGACATCGTATAATAATGTACAAAGTCAGTTAAATTACAAAATGTTCACTCTGAGGATAATTATTTAATTAGATTGAAACCAAAGATAATAACGACAATCCTCATCATTTGGACATTAAAGCTCACTGTCGTATAAATACTATTCAGAGTTTATCGTACTTGTTACGTTTATTTACTGTATAAATAAGGACAAATATAGTTATAACAGCCTTCCGTTCCAGCTCATTAATGCAAGAACAATTCAAATGTCTTGAATTCAAATAGACAAGTGCTTTCTTTTAAAGAAACAAGAAAGGGAAAAGTAAAAATATTCAGTGTGATCAAAGTACCTTGCTAACCTAATTTTAATTTGTGAAAAGTACTAAGAAATTATTTAATCTGCCATCATAAGTAGCTAATTTAATCGTCCTTCTTATTAATTCTAAGAGCGTGTTCTATTTCTTCTTTCGGCTGGTCTTTGTCTCCCCAGCCCCACAGGTGGTGCGTTCCATCCCCAGTTCTTTTAACGCGCTTTTCGATAATTTCCTGCGAGACGGACTTTAGGTCGTAGGCCCATCCAATTTTGGCGAAGAACTCAATAAAAGTTGTTGTGAAATTAAATTTGAAATTTCCCAATTCAGCTGTTTTATAGTCCCAGGGGAATACATGATGATAGTTGTGCCATCCCTCTCCGAATGCAAACAGCGCTACTGAAGGATTTTCAGATGGATTAATGCTTCTAGAATGAAAAGAAAAAAAATATGTTCAATACTTAGTTTTTATTGAAATCTAATAAAATTTACTTGTCGTATGGTTTTCCGCCAAATTTGTGCGCAGCACTATTCACGAGCCATGTCACGTTCAAAATAAAAGTCCACCTGAACATGGTTGCAACGAACCATGCGTTGCTCCAAGATTCATTCCAAAAGTATACTGGTATTATTGTTGGTAGCAAAAAACAGAAAATCGGCATAAGAATCATGTAGTATCTATGTTAAGAAAAATATGTTTCAGATTCATTGTAAGTCATAAAAGGAATTCTAAAACTTACTTCTTTTGGAACATGAGAATGGGATCGCTTTTTAAATCGGAAATATCGAGATTTTTTCCTTTCCTGATCACTTCAGGATGTTTTTTGCACAGCAACCATCCAATGTGCGAAAAGAAAAATCCTCTAAAAGAAAGGTTTTTTAATTTTGTATAACGTAATAAACTTAATTCGACTTATACCAAATTTTAACATTTTATCGAACAAAAAAATCAGAGGCCTAAAAAATTTAGTCATTTACTTTCACATATATCGCATAAGTAGCAACTTTAATTTATATTCACATTTTGATATCAGCGACTCCAAAAACCCCAAGGTACTTATTTTTGTGAAAGACGTACAAAGTTTAAAATTTGAAACTCACAAGTGCTCATTGAGTTCAACGTTTTAACAATTGATCGAAATACTTAGTTAAAATAGAATATAAAGACAAATAATCTTACCTTGTCGCGTTGTGAGGATCAGCGTCAGTTTCTGAATATTTGTGATGAACTCGATGGTCCCTAGCCCAGTGCATCGCAGCGTCTTGGAATGCAATCGTATTGAAAATAACTAGAATTAGTCGGAGAGGCCATTTGGCTTTGTAGGACCTGTGGGACCACAAGCGATGAGCGCCTGCTGTTATCCCTAGTCCAGATGCAACGTATAAAAGAAAAGCTGTAAGAAATATAAATTTTAATAATGCTCTATTATAAAAATATATAATGTTCATACCAAAAATAACTGTGGGCCACATTGCCGAAGTTAAGCACAGCCATGCGCCATATACGGCGAAAAGGTGGAGGATTGTGAACGCGATTATATTTCTCCATACTAAAGTAAGTTTACTGTGGTCTGTTCCTTTGAAAACGTTGACATCTTTCGTCAGTCCTCCGTCAATTGTTTCTGCATCATTTTCGTCCAAAACTCCAGTAATATCTACTTTTTCAGTTAAATTTTCTGGAGGTGGAGGATTTTCTGTTGTTTGTGAAGCGTTTGGCGGCATTTTTCGGCTGTAATTGTAATACTAAATTAATTTAGTTTTTGTTACACAATGTATATATTGTATATACATATTTTGTTCTAATCCTTAAACAAGAAAAAAGATTCCAAAAATATATGTGAAATACTAAAATATTGTTGAAATGATAGAAACGACGCCAAGTACTAAGGAGAATTAAGCAGACTATGGGTTTGCCATATTTTTTCCGTGAAGTAAGAACATATGTAAATTATTCTGAGTGGGAAACCACAAATGTTCTAAAGAATATCAATACCAATGATCGGTAAATTAGCGCAAATTTTAATGACTATGTTTTCGTTAAATTGAACAATATCCGCAGGTAGCAACTGTTACATTGAAACATTTTCCAAGAAAAGGAGCGTCATCCTTCAGGTGTTCTAGAGCGTGGGCAGAATTAATACTTCTTCGCACCATCAAGGTGTATAGCAATAAAGGAAAAGATAAACGAATATTTAATGAGGAAGAACGAAGCGATGCATTCATTTATTTGCCATTGATTTCATATGCTATGCAATATTCAAGTAGCTAATTAAAAAAATCAAATACTTCTAATTTCTGTTTGCTAAATATTATAACATAAACTTTAAATCATATTAACGTTTTTTTAATATAATATCATCATTAATTGTATATGTCATAGGCAAATAGGAAAATTAGGCCGGTAGCTAAAAGCCTAGACTATGCACTTTTCGCGCCCAGACAAGCACGCATTTATGGAGTATAGTTAACGGCCTGATTTTCCTATTGGCCTGCGACATTATACTTCATTATCAATCCAAAATTTAACTTACAACGAGAAAATAGATAAAAATGATTAAAAGAATGATAGTTTTAAAATGTTTGAATATAGTATTTTGAAAAAATATATATTATGCAAGATAAGATTAATAATATAACTCCTGCAGGTGGCCTATAAATATAATGGATTGTTTTAAATTTATTTCAAATTAGTTAAATTATTTGACGGACGGACGGACAACATAAAATCCATTTTTGATGAGAAATACTTTACATAATCACAAAATAAGTTACTGAAAAAATTTTGAAGCCATTTTAAGATTAATTTTATTTATATACGGAATAAAAGATAAAGCAAAGGATTACTACAAAACCAATTTGAAGAAAACAAGGAAAATTAAATGCATTGGAGTTACAAGAAAACTTACCTCAACTATACAAAGCAAATAAAAAACTACCCAAGAAACCTTATCCTCAATTTCTCAGTCTTAGAAAAAGACAAGGTTACAACTGGAAATTTAATTGATTTTTATGAAGTCTCACAAGCTTAAATCAAATGAACTTTGACTACCAACAAGGACACCGGCTAATTATCTGAACACAGCACTTCTAAGACGTCCCTTTGTCACTTGGAGCAGACAAGACATTTCCGGGATAAGGGACGAAGGATTCATGACCTATGCAAACTTCTCGAAGCTTTGGAACAGTCTTTAAATCGTACCCCCTTAATAGATTAAGAGCGTTCATCCACTGCAGATGTAAAATCACTTTTCCACGTGAACAGCAAATTAGGATTAATCGATAGGAACGAGGTCGCATAAAATTTATATTACCTCAAGTATGTCACCTCAGTTACGGTTGCCGTCATTCTTATTCGAGCCGTCAATTAAAGCAGAAAGAATTGCTTTTTTTCAAGAACAAGTTTGCAAAGTAGCCGCTCCTCACAAAAACTAAGGACTCAACAGACAACGTGAATGGTGTGAACTGAGGCTTTTCCTTACAGCAGGATAAATATCCTCTTTCCTGAAAAGGGAATAGGCTCCGAAGAGAACCAAGGTTTCACCTAAGAGTAAAACCCATCTACATGGACACCACGGCCATAGGAACCTCTATACTATAGAAATAGATGTGTTTTACAGGGGCATAGAAGCACGTTGCTCCTAAAAAGCAACCAGCTGATTTCTGAAGTGTGTATTAAGGTAAGTCGGACTGAATGCCACTCCACGCCCGTTAAATTGGCAAGAAATCTTGAATAGAATGGCAAACAGGAGCTTTAATTTGAGAACAATAATGGCTCACAATGTCGCGTCCTTTGTGCATAAATGCAAGAATAGAATAATTTCAGAAAGTGGGCAATTTAACAATTTGCGTGTCGAACAATACCTTCATCATGCATGATGATATCTCATGAGCAATCAATTTGAAGAGAATGAAAAGTATACTAAAAATATGTATACTTTATTTAATAGTGTTATTAATCTGTTGATAAGTCAATTTATTTTATTGGATAGTAAATTATACCTATTATTTATCGTTTCCACAAATATGGCAGAAAAATATTATTAAATTATGTATGGCAAGATTTTAAGTATATTTTTGTTGCTATCAGTTCTCCGGATTAATTCAACTATAAACTCCATAAATAATATTTCAATTATACAGTTCGAAAATTATCAACTGAAGTTTACTTTTACACTTGAATTAATTTACAAATAAGATTATTTGAAATTATAAATAACAAATATGAATAACAGAAATTAATTGATAATTAATTTAATACATTTTGTAATTACGTATACTTTGCACCTAAACTAATTAATATTGATGTTTACTAAACTAACTCAACTATTAACTCCATAAATAATATTTCAATTATACAGTTCGAAAATTATCAACTGAAGTTTACTTTTACTATATCTGCTTGTCTACACTTGAATTAATTTACAAATAAGATTAGTTCAAATTATAAATAACAAATATGAATAACACAAATTAATTGATTATTTAATTCATTTTGTAATTACGTACACTTTTCACCTAAACTAATTAATATTGATGTTTACTAAAATTAATACGCTATGCAGTCTATTACCCTAATTGCTTTGAAATTAATTCTACTAATTAATTCTTAGATGACGAGGAATAATTAATTATCAATTAATTATTCCTTGTCATCTGAGTCATACAACTACGTAGAACAAATAATTACGGGCTCACACGCGGATATGTCAACAAGAATTTTGACACAGTTTTATTACATTTTTGAAACTGCTTTAAAAATTTAACGCGTTATACTTAAATGAAAACTTAAACTGTAGCGACAATAAAAATGTAAAGTAAGTTATAAAACTTAATTCGTATCTAATTCTATTGAAGTAAATTTTTTTAAAATAGTTAAAGTTTGTCATTTATAATACCGATTTTAAAATGTTCAAAATAAATTCAAAAGTGCCTAAACAAATTTATATTGCTTTTCCAGCTCATTTTTATGAATTTACCCTATAAGAGACAACGCATTCATTAGCAAACATTATAAATTTTTAATTTATTAGTAAAAGTTTCGCATACTTTATAACTTCAACTAAAAGTGAAAATGAAACTTCAAAATAAAGACAAACAACAATTTGAAAAATAGTGTTGTTATCAACAGCTCTCAACGGCTTCACTGTTAAATCACACTTTACCTAAATCGCGATCATCTTGACTTCAAGATTGTTTATTAATAAAATGAGCTTTAATTTGAAAACTGCAGTTGCATGTCACACCAGAGAATCGAACATGCGACTGGTTTCAAAGTATCACACGCAGTCGTACGATAGATAGCCACTAAATTTTCTTCGAGCTGATAACCGTGAAGCTCGCGCACGACTTGGGGTCAAATGTGAGTCCAATTGCACGCTCAATTTCCATACAATCGGTTAATGAAAACTTGAACTTTTCGCACTAAAATATACTTAATTCCAATTAACAACTGAATATTTGCGATTTATTTAAATTCAAAGAAATGCGATACCTACTAATTATGAGATTCAGTAAATACGTTAAGTTTTAATATGTGATTTCTGTTAATTAAAAAATTATGAGGTACGATGCCTGCCTAAGATTGAAAAGAGGCTAAAGTTTGGGAATTAATTTCTAAAAAATCATAAATGCAATATTATTAATTTTTTTAATATTTATATACATATCTATATATCTTTAGGAGTATGCATGTAGGTAACATTTTATTAAAAAATATTAATATCTCAGTTAGTTATATAACTACGCGTCCGATGTTGTGTATTTGCGCGCGATGGCTGCTGTACACGATTTGGTTCGAAATGAAACCAAAAAATATTCTCATAGTTGATTTTTCAATTACAGCCTAAGAAACCGTGGAAAATATCGTTTCGAGAAAAACGCAATTAAAAGTTTGAGCACTTGCTTTTCTCAGTGCTCAAATTCTTACTTTGCTTTAAATGCTATAACTAAAATAATACTTCGAATATTTATTTAGAATCTGTTCCATAAAAATTTTATATTGAAATGAAAGTAACGAACATTTTAAAAATAAATTTAAAATAAATTAGATCACAAAACATAAAACATATTTCATATTCTCCTTTCGTTCTGATTATGAGAATCATACTGAATAAACAATTTACATAAGTTGCCTTTTTCATTAGCAACAAGATGAAAAGCGGGGTATATTTAAATACGATTTCAAATTGTTAAAAACAAGACGGCAAAGCTTTGACCCCAAAGCTTAATGTTCAAGCGATTATAAAATTTAATTTTTGCGAAAATCTTTCACAATAAGTCAATAAGTCACAAGCCTTCAATTTTAATTAAAAAAAAAATTTACGCTACAATTCCAACTAACGAAATATTATTTGATGTAGAGTTAAGGCTATGAAGCCTTAATAATTAATTTACTTCAATTATTCTAAATTACATATATAGGTATATTCCGTAAGTAAAAGTGAGTTTCAAAAAAGTGTTTTTATTTTTTGTTAATTATACAATTCTAATCTCTAATTATTTTCATCAACAAAATGATCCACTTTTATATGATAATCTATTTATTGAGTGCTAAAGTACTTGTCTGATTTGTTTGTTGCAGAGATAAAAAACTGGTAAATTGGTCTCTATTTAAAAAATTAATGAAACTGAAACTTCATTAGGTTATTATGAAAAATAAATAAGTACATTATATGCGTACTTGTTTATTGTTTCAATTAAAGTACATTTCATATACATTAAGTTTGTAATACTTAGTTTTTTTATTTTTTTTATTTCGGACACAATACAAAAGCTGTGGTTAACAATATTACTAGTATAAGGATCGGGTATCACCAGACATAATTCTAAGTTTTGGATTTCGCAATATTATTTTAATATGATGTAATTACACACACATTTCACATCACAGCCTGTCACTGAACGACGCATTCGACCACGCCAAAGCAAAGTTCTATTTATATTCTAAAAAATTGAATATAATTATTTGTACTTAATTAAAATGATTGACGAATTTCCCTTATATAAGTAGAAGAAAAAGGAGCAATCTATGTAATGTTTTGCAAATTTCGCAGAAAAAAAAACTAAAATTAAAATTGACACGTAGCTTTTATTTTGGAAATACCAAGATATGAAATTTGGAGATTGGATTGGAGTGTTTGTTAAAAGTTATTAATTATAATGCCTTGTTTGTTAACACTGACATTATCAGTTATAACTATAGGAGTGTCTGTTCAAAAGAAGCTATTTACAGTTTACACCATCATCAAACTTTAAAAAAACCGATAAAAACGTTTAGTGGTCACTATTTATATGCGTGGGTGTTTGTTTTTTTAATAATATTATTTATGAAGGTGATAAATTTTTATACAGCTGATTTGATTTTCAGAACTATTATTAAAAAACAAAATAATAAACAATCAAAAATGGAAATAGCACCTTTTGATCAGACATTTTGTAATTTCCATGGAAATAGCACCCTTTTGATCAGTATTTACACCAATTACGCTTAGCATATGTACCTAAGTAAATAAAAGATAAATTCGATAAACCTTCCAATTTGTTATGAAAAATATTTAAAGTCAATAGAAATAGCTCTCCTTGGAACGTAAATAGCGCATTTTGATTGGGATAATAAAAATAAGGCTATTATTAGTAAGAAACTAGGCACTTTTGATTAAAAGGCAGATTTATGTAGGACCTTAGATTAAAAGTGGAATTAGTAAAAAAAAAACCTTAAATGACCAAAAGTGTAAATAGCTCCTTTTGAACAGGCACTCCTCGCTAGTAACATTTTTATTTATAAAACATTTTTAAGGCATTAAACTTTGGCATCTTTGTCTCGACCGAAGTTTGCAATAGTTGACCTACTGACAATAGATTCGTTGGGACAAGGTAAAAAAAAAAGTCGTTTTCAGAAAAAGCGTGTTTAATTTTTTCGTTGCGTTTTTCTTTATACCTGTCAATTTTCGGCATTTTTTTTTACATATTTCATTGAATTCATTCATTTAAAATATGTGTTCAAAACAAAACAGTCAATCTCCAAATGAAAATGGTATCTTTAATATAATTGCTGAACTTTTGTTTTCATACCCCTAATATAGTACCAAACATAAATGGGACACTGCTTACCTACAACAGCTTATAAATTGCAAGTGTTGAATTACATTAAAGCAGTGTCGCTATTCAAGATAAAAGTTAATGTTCCATATCAAAACATTCAACAAATGTATAGACAGACATTCACTTGTCTTTCTGAGAACCAGATTCAATATGAAATGAATTTAACCGTATCGAATCGAACGAATCATTTTTCAGTAGGTAAGAGTCCAATTTCATAAATAAAAGCATTTTCAAACATCCCGGGAATTTTGAAATAAAAGAATAGCAACAAAAATATTAAATATAAATTAATCGCCCAGCAGCTCCTACTTTTTACAATTACAAAGAAAGCTGCAGTTTCTGGAAGAGATTGCGATTTTCATCCGAAAGCGCTAAACCGGGCGAACCGTGGCCCCCTAGACCCACTCATCCCACCGCAGTTCACGGCAACATCATGCGACCGCCGCCCGGCGGCTGGCGTCAGACGTCACGCCACGCGAGCATGGCATGATTCTGCTCCCTTCGGATTCTAAGGTTCCTTCCTCGATTTGGAGGGAGAAAGGCGAACCTCTCCCGGGAGTCCCGGGAAGAAAGAAAGAGATTCAAACTCCTCCGGGAAGATACAGTGGCTTGCGTCTGGGCCCCACAGTCGCATCAGCTGTTCGGCAGGTAGGAGAGAGGCCGCGGACTGAACGTCTGCACGTCGCGAAGTGGCGTGATGCGAAAATTCGCACGCCACACACAAACACAGTCACACTATATGTGCTGATCTAACGGCAGTTAAAAATTAATCGAAAAAAAAACAAAAAGCTCTAAGCAACCACAGACTAGCAGGAGACTGGAAATTAGCCGCTAGCGTTCTAGCCACAAAATAATTTCGTAAATAGTTTCACCGTTTGTCCGATTATCGACTATACACTTTTAAATTCTAAATTAAAAATGTTTGCTAAAATAAAACAGTATTCACAATTTACCTTTATAGAATATCCTGGTAAATAAACTTCACAAATAATATTAAATCGAATCCTTGAGTCCGCGAAAACAAAACCTTCAGAACGTACAGCCGGCGAAAGACTAAACTAACTGTCCCACTTTTTCGACGTACTTATATGTGAGTCCTTACTCTTCCGCAAAATTGAAATTAGAAAAAAAGCAGATTGGGTAAATTGTTTACTCCACAAGGTCCGACTGTTGTCGCCTGATTCTGGTGGAGAACGTGATGCAATCAATAATCACCAAAAATCGTGAATGAGCCGCTGATACGACGGAAACAAAGGTTGCTTTACTTCCTCCGACTGAGCCGAACGAGCGTCTTTGAGTGAAGAGCGACCGGCGCGAAGAAAGTGACCGAGATCCAAATCGAAAAAGGTTCGCGAGCCGTTGACCCACCGGACCACCACGAGTCGCGAAAGAGATAAATCCGCGTGGTTCACTCGCGGAAAAAGCTCAAATTCCAAAGAAAGTTCTCTTGGTATTTGATTCGTGCGCTCTTCAAACTCATTTAATTCGAGTGCCGATCAAAAGCTCTCTCGCTCGCTTGATTACCTAGGTGTGCCTTGGGTTTCGGATCAGTGCATCTCCTCCATGTCGAGTGGATGCTCAAAGTGCCGGCTACCACGTGAGCGTCGAGTGGCTGTGGGCAAAAAATAGCCGGCTCGTATCGGAAGATGTCGGGCATCGATTAATTGGTGTTTGAAGATAAAATAAACAACCAGTGCGAAGAAGAGCACTTGAACTTTGCTTACTATCTATAAACACATCAAAAAATATCCTAAAATACATATTTCAGTTTCATCATGTCCATCGAAAGAAACTTCCGTTCTGCTATGAATCACTTTACGATAATTCTTACGTGACGTGTAGCCTTTGTATGCAAATCAAATGCTCATTCAACCAAAAAATATTAGATCCAAATTAGACAGCATCCGACGAGTCATTTTTAAAATTATCGTTTATACTTTCACGAAAAATTATATTTTGTTAACGAAGTCAAATTTTGAGATTGAAATAGAAATTTTTGAAGTTTGACGCGGTCTCTCTCGCTTCTTTGTTGACGTATTGGGTCATGAGGGGTATCCTTAGAAAGCACGAAGGCTCAGCTTTCTAACACACTGTCAACCAATATCCTACAATGTCACTGAAAGGACTTATAAAACATTTTCTAGGTCCCCCCTTCCAAGTTTTCAATTGTCATTTTAAAGGGGCTGGGTATGTGTGAAGCTTTGGCCTTTACCTTAACTCACCATGAAGAAATTTATTTCAATATCCCACAAAATCCTTTAAAAATGCTATGATTTTACATATATAATTTTGTAATAGGTAAGAAGAGGAGCAGATATCTATGTTTTAATATTTCATAAGGACGCCTAACGAACTCGGTTAAAAACTTTATTTATTTACCATTAAACAAAGTTTAAATTATACTTATTTTAGTCGGCATATTTAGTATGATCAATATAAAGGTAATCTAAAACTAATCAGGAATAGATTAAGATTTGCGTTTATGTACGGTCATAATATTAATATTATATAATATCATATCAGATTTTATCAAATTGTTAGAAAAATGTACAAATATTTTAATAATTGCTAAAGTTTGCCATGCTTGCTGATCTCAGAAATACAAGTTCGGTTTGATAGCTTTCACTTGTTCGCAGTCGGTGCCACGGTCGAAGTAGTTTAAGAGGTCATTCAGGTCAGAAAAAATTGAGAAGCATTTTAAGTTTTTAGTCTTTAATTTTTCGCAAGTGGACCTTGATGCACGAACTGAAGTAAAATTCGTAATATTTTACTAGTCGAACTGTTCGTGGAATGACCTGCGATGCATTATACAGCATAGAAATAATTAACTGTATGCATCACTTAATTAATCACTTGTAGAAATTCCACATTTTGAGTTAAAAGCTTCAAATTATCGATTACTTTATATTGGTTTAAAATATTATATATTGTATTTCTTCCGGAATATAGCGCTGAAAACCGCATGTAGAAATTCAAATCCTAACGCGTGCAATAAGCCTGGTGGATTTTAAACATATTTTCCGAACATTAAAGCCAATTTCAGACAAATTTTGGTTTTTGGTGTAGTACTGCAGAGCCTGAAAAGCTAACTAATAAAATAGCAGATTAGATTTCCACCAGCGTGCGTCCAGAACTATATTTTTTTTTAAATGTTATATTTTTAGAACTGTTTTTTTTAATTAGCTTTAATTTGATATACCACAAAGATAATAATTTGATGATCCTTTTGATTTTCGAAATTTATCTCTGTAATATTCGTTTAAAATTTCGATTTTTTGATATCGTAGAAAGTTTTTAAATATCGATAAATGCGTTTATGTACTTCAATGGGTTTTTTATGATAAGCTTTGTAAAGGGATATAAAAATGCACTTGTTGCACCTTTACGAAATACATGAGATTGCGGAGCTTTGCCAAACTTTTGTAGTGCACATTTTGGTAGTGCTGTGCTTTAAATGCAGGTGTATTTTCACTTGATGGCAAGATTTACAACGAACCAGGTATGCAAGTAAAGGTTCATACTCGCAAGTATATCATCGTACAAATGCTTACGTTTGCATCATTATACATATGTAGTATCTAATGCATATTTAAGTGTAAATTCGAAATACTCCCAAGAAACATGAATATAAAGTATAATATAAATATTGTTTACCTTTCAAATAACCAGCGGAGAGTGCAAATCACGAAATAAATATCAGGAACTATCTTCATACGTAAACTGGTGACGCCGAAACGTACTAATACCAATAAAATGAAATAACAAAAAAGTTTTGCAGTCAGATCTGATTCTTAGAACCATCTTGACTACACAAAGGAAAACTTTTTGACCTTTCCGGTGCACTGATTTCTAATTTGCGCGGTAATAAAGCTAATAAAAATTTCATCTGCTTAGCAGCAGAGCGAAAGAGCTAGACATTTGCGGATAATCTGTTATAATAGGAAATTTAAATAATAACAACACTCTCCGAGTTATTTTCACTATATATTAGAGCCTTAGATATTTTTATTCGTTTCGTACTTTTTTTTAGAAAATGTTATTAAAAAGTGGTATAAACATAAATATTTGAGATGGTCCTTCTATGATATCTTTAATATTTAACAACTTCTTAATCTGGTTAATTTTCTTAAGTATATTAAACTAATTGAATTAACTTTAATATTATGTATATTAGAAAACTTCAATAAACTATATTTAAATATTCATTGAGTTTTCTTATTTGATGTTAAGTTATTTTAAAATACATCAGCAGAAAATCATTCTACTAGAGTTATTTGATCTTTTTCAATGGTGATGGAAAGATAAGGAAATCTTCTCTTAGTTCTTTGAAAATATAGAGCTATTTTTTCTTTACAATTATTTTTAACTGACTCGTTTTAACAACAGACTACTTTATTGTGTTTTTCTGGTATCTCACAAAGAGTCATTGAAAGATTTAAAAAAAAAGTTTAAAATAAATTTTAAACAAATAAACGCTAAAATATCTAGAACAGGGTAATATTGGAAATCAATCATCATAAAATAAAAATTAAAAAATTAATTAGAAATTAATGCGTAAATCAGGCGGAAATATTTTACAATCAGAAAAGTGAATTAAAATATACGGAATTTTCCAAATTTTAGAATTTATAGCACTTAGAAATTGTTCAAATAATTATTTGACTTAGCAAGCAACTGAAAAGAGATTAAAAATAGACCGACAGTTTTCAAATATTGGACCTCCAAGAAACTAAAAGCAGATGGAAGATAGGCAGACATTTTTCAAATAATGGTTTTAGAAAATGTTCATAAGCTAGACTTACATTTATTCCTTTTCGCTAAATTGAAAAATTCTAGGAGGAGGAAATATATTTTGCGCTTATGAACGCTAATGGATTATTTTCTGAATGCTCTTTTAGCACAGCAAAAATGGTAAATTGTTAAGTCTGTTTTCACCAGCAACTAAATAGTACTTTTTTTTTTTTTATAAAGAGGAAATTTCTATTGAATTTTGCGAAATGTTTTTATAGGTGCGGATTCCAAATATTCTTTTACTTAATTTCACATATGTAGAAGAAAACGGTCAAACGATAAATTTAAATTGGCAGTGTTTTCGCCACCTTTACTCTCTATTGCGCTGAAATCAGCTTCTACTTAATCAAAAACAAAAGTAGCAAAATATGACCTGATAAATCGCTGGCATGTTTCATGTTCTCTACGTTTTGTTGTTGCTCGAATTATTTCAAATTGTGTGTCGCTAAGCGAGCTGACACAAAATTTAGTAAATAGGTATTTTTAATATTATAATTAATTTCCTTAGATCAACTCTATCTGTGATTTCCCCAAATCATATTAGTGGTTTTTGAAATATATTTTTATGCAATTTAGGAGCATTTCAATATTAAACATTTAAAAAAAAAACTTACTTATAATAAAAATATTCATAAATATGTGTACCCACTGAACTGTTGTTTATCTTGTTATACAGGTTATCTTTTTACTTTGAGATTATAAATAATTGGGGTGAAATGTGTTATTGAATAAGTCGATTATGTGTTAACCCGGGTACAAACTACCAAAAATTTGTTCGGTTCGGGTTTTTCTTTCAAAGAAATGGGGCATATTGATAAAAAGCATAGACAATCGCCAGACTAGAAATATTTTTTTTCGGGCCATATTCGGTTTGCCTAAACATAACATCCGGGCCTAATGTGGATTCGACGTTTGACCCAATATGTAAAATGTAACGCATTGGTCCATTGGCATTAGAACCCAACTAGATTTACCAAGATTGGTTTACGTTAGGTAAATCTAAGAAGAAACTAACTTTACCCCAATTTTACCTAATAGGTATACTTAATGGCTGCCTATAATGTGGCATCTAGCTATTAGTATCGCGAATGCATAATATTGCATAGGTAACATAATAATGTCTAGAAAAATGTATATAGAATATTTTTTATTTCTAGGTTAACTTAATATTCAAACAAATAAATTATTAATAATAAGTAAATTTAGGTCTAATACCAGGTATAGTTGCACGTCATAAATACATAGCTTAGGAGTGATCTTTTCTTAGACATGAGACCCTTATTGGGTATTTGTTAATCTTATCCACCTTCGATTTGCCACTGTTTTTGAATATTAGGGCCTCGTAAGGCCGACATCAGTTGAAATTGAAACTAAAATAATGTTCAAATTGTTTTTAGATATGATGGCCTCATGTGTTATCTATTAGGATTCGGTCTAGCATAATCTTTAATAAACACCCTCAACATTTCTTAAAAGATGATAGCCTATCATCCAATATTCCACAAATCTGTGAAATTATAATCGGCGTCGCACAAGCGGTTGTCGTGGTCCGCGGACTTTCAGTTAATTTATCACCTGATATTCGGACATTCATTCATTCAGTGGGCAGTAATCTTCTGAACTTTAGCATATTTAGAGCAGCAATCGGCTAACTACTAGAAAAGTTTTCCGAAGATTTGCCTAATCACTGGGTAATTATTCTTAAACGCTAAGATGCCTAGAAAATAATGCCAATATGATTTATAACATGATAGTCTGGGAGCCGGTGACAGTAAAACTGCATTTACATGGATTCTGAAATTTTTTATCTGAATTAGTAGTATGTAACCATAGGTACAAAATGGGCTAGGTGTGCCAGGGTTTATCCTGGCAGAAATATTTTTTATAAATTTTTATATTTCCAATAATTATAAGAGCTTTGCACTTACATGGAAATTAATTTCTGAAAGACAATTTTATTACTAATATAATCTATTTTTAGGAAAATTTGGTGTGACATCTCTCATCGTGGCAGAAAAGTCTGTCACACCGGTTTTTAATATATAAAGTCAATCGCATTTTACTCTTACTATGAGCATCTAACATAGGCATCATATTTTGCTCACTCACGAAATTCCTTAGTATAGAAATTGTCATTCTTAGAAAAGTGACCTTGTCACTTGCATAGACATTACTTTCAAGGGATTCACCATTAGGGGGGTTCTACTGTATTCATTGTATATATAAAATATATACACAAGTGTATATGTATGGAAAAATGATTGCTTTTCTGAAAAACCGTTAAATCATTATGTACTAACTTACAGTAAATGGATATTTTTAAATTGAATCAAAAAGTAATATTAATATACATTTTTCACTCAAAAATATTTGATGAACAATTTATTAAATTATTTTTAGTCAATTAGATTTTATGTACAGTGAGTGTACAAAGTCTCAGTGACAGACTTTTCTGCCACGATGAGAGCTGTCACACCAAATTTTCCTGAAAATAGATGATATTAGTAATAAAATTGTCTTTCAGAAATTAATTTCCATGTAGGTGCAAAGCACTTATAATTATTGGAAATATAAAAATTTATAAAAAATATTTCTACCAGGATAAACCCTGGCACACCTAGCCCATTTTGTACCTATGGTTACATACTACTAATTCAGATAAAAAATTGCAGAATCCATGTAAGTGCAGTTTTACTGCCACCGGCTCCCCGCCTATAACTTGTCTACGAGATGAGTAATTTCCATAGAGCGGAAAGTAATGCAGTCCGCGACTTCGCGCATTCTTCCCACATGTTCGCGGTCAAGGTCATTGCTCAACGCAGTAAATTTCACGTGTTCATCGCGCGATTTTCTTCGCGAATCGGAGCCCGTAGACTCGAGATTATGTGGCGTGTTCTCTGTGGACGCTGGACGGATTTCTTCTCTCCGAGAGAAGATAAAAATGTAAGATAAAACAAAACGTATTAAGAGAAACGAAGAAAGCTCGTAGCTTGCTTTATTTCTTCAATTCCAAGTTTTATGTCTATGAAATGCGTTCAGACGTTGTTTCTTTCATCTTTCTAAAAGCTTTAGGTAGCTTTCTCAGAAATATGAAACTTGGACATATCGATATCGATAAATAAAACGGTTTGTGCCTTGGATTCATTTTAATATGGTTTCTCCTTTTCTAAAGTTATTTAAAACAAAACAAATTTAGTTATTGTGCAATTTAAGTTGAATGACTAATCATTATATATTTAAAAAACATGTAAAATAATGTATATAAGTGCTATGGTCATCTGCCGGATACAAATTATAAGGAACTATTATTTATAAGCTTTTAGTGAAGACAACATCCAAATGCTTGTTTATGGCTTTAATACAGAGCAGTAGAATATAATTCTTTTAAACGAATGAAAACAAAATCGGTGAATTGCAAAACTATATTGTAAGTCTTTCGTTTTGCGTGGTGAACGGAGAGTGCAATTTATTGCCAGATGTAAAATGGCTGATTCGCTTAAATTATTAAAAATGTTAAGCGATTTTGTGCGTTTTGCTTTATTTCAGTCAGATAAGCAGTAAAACTTAGCAGACAATTATTTGCGGGATGCTAAAGCGGTTTATGAACAAAATCGGTTACAATCACGATATTAAAATAATGCAGGTGCGAATAATGCAGCACTTCCTGTATAAGAAGAAGAACAAGACAAAGGAAGTTGACAAGACAACCAAATTTCAAAATAATCAGAATTACGATCGGATTTAACGGCCATTTTCCTTTAATTTAACAAACAAAATGGCACCTAGAAGAGGTGAATATTTTGTTGAGAAAGTCCTAGACAAAAGAGTGACTTCAGGAAGACGTGTGGAGTACCTGCTAAAGTGGAAAGGATATTCTGAGTAAACATTTTTATTTCTAAGCAAAACGTTAAAACAGTGAAATTATATTAAATTTTAGGGAAGATAATACTTGGGAGCCGGAGAAGAACTTGAGCTGTCCAGATCTGATTAAACAATTTGAAAAAGAGCATGAAGAAAAGGCTCAGGAGCCTAACACTTCCCGGAAGCGGAGGAATAAAAAGCTGAAGCTCGACGAACTGGAGAAGACGAGGGGCTACAATCGGGACCTGCCTGTTGATAAAATTGTGGGGGCATCCGACTGCTCCGGTGAGCTGAACTTCCTGATCAAGTGGAAGGATTGCGAGGTCCTGGACCTTCTCCCGGCTTCGGTGGTGAACGAAAAGGACCCTGAGATTGTGATTGCGTTCTATGAGGAGCGCTGCCCCCTGAATAAAAAGGCTAAGGAACGACCCAAGCCATTTGAAGAACAACTAACAGAACTGGACGCAATGAAGTAGACAAAATCTTCTTCTGAGGAGCCCTCGCGGGGTTTACCACAGAAAAGAATGGATATTTTATGTGAGGTAAATATTAGGAAAGGTTTTTAAATGTTTACGAATAATTTTTTGTGTTAATGGTATCAAAATTATTAACAGTAAAGCTATCACAAATCTTATAGAAAGTGTGTTTAGTTATTGAATACAGCAACGAAAGTCCTAAGTATTCGCTTTCGTTTTCAAAGAAAAATATAAAATCCAATAGCAAACTAAAACAAAAATCTTGTTCGGCCGGCAGCACACTGCTCGGAGGATTAATTAATTAAATAGAACAAAAACTACAAAGATGCAATCTTAAATTCTCGACTAGTTATTATTTACACATTGTACAATATTAAAAACTATCTAAAAAACTCATCATCCAAATTCACTTTTATGTTAGTACTATATTTTTTTCGTCTCAGATTCAAGTAAATACTTATTTGATACGATCTCGGGAGGATATTATATATGTATTTAAGTCCATGTTTACTTAAAACTGCAATATAATAATTGCACTATTTTGTTTGTATTTAGATGTTTTTTCGAGTAATATAAATTTAAAGTGAGTTGCATAGAGAACAAATGGGTTAATACTTAATTTAAACAAATACTTCAAGATTCTTACTTCACCAAGCTTTTATTTGACTTGACTTAAATTAATCACCGGAATCAAAATTCAACTTTTTATGCTGAAAGTCTATAATTAGCCCACCCACACTCTATCTCTGTGCTAAATTTGATATTTTTACGTCGAATAGTTTCAAAGAAAATCGTTTGTGACAGATGGTCGGACATCGTAATGATTCCAAAAGCGTTTTCTGTTTTCTTAAATTGGCGCGGAACACTAAAAGCATTAATTTATTAAGTAATGGTATATTTAAAAGGTTTATAGGGATATAAAATTATTAGCCTGAAACTTTAAGCATCAATACTAATTGTAATTTGTACGTTTATTTGCTTATTAAATTAGAGGACCTAGTGCTTCGTACTAAAAAAGTAAATATTTTATTCATCAAAATATAATATTGTCGGAAATTTTGCTTATATGTACTTATGTAATTTTAATTTATCTTACTTAACAGAGTAAAATTTCCGGCGATAAGGCACATCGCTCTTAAAAATCTCTTTAGGACCGACTTTTCAATAGACTGATAACTTTATTCTTTGAATAAAAAATCAACTTGGCTCTGAGTTAATATTATTTTATTTTTCAATCGTCATATATATAATACATCAATTTATTTGTCAAGTAAGATTTCGTCAATAATTTGAACTTAAATTCAATTAATTTTTTTCGCACATACCGTCAAAATAATTCGATTGGATTTTTCTAATCGAATTATTTCAATATTTTGAACGAAAAAATTAATTGACGTCAAAGGTTACTTAAATAAATTTGTGAGAATTTTAGGAACTTTATTAAGGAATTTTTATTCAAAAAGACCTTTTGTAAGCTCTTTTCGATTCCTAACATCGACTATCTTTACTTTTGCAACTTCTACAACATGAGTAAAGGCGATAACCCACAAAACCTATCCTCAAACTATAATGAGAATAGTCGTTGGGTTTCTCTAGTTTCGCCAAGTTTCTTTTGCTGTGCAAGTTACGATCTGGGGTGTATTTGCATAGAGAATTAAATAAAATTTAATATTTAAATATAATATAAATAAAGGAAAAATTGGAAATTTCAAATCAGAGTACTCTATTTTATTAATTACTACATATTCTGATTCTAAATTTAAAATTAAAACTCGCTTGTTTAATTAAAACTTTTGTTTTATAGTTTTTATCAATAAATAGTATATTTTTAAATCTACGGAAGTTTACAAACACGCAAAGATTAGTTAGGTGGTATGTTTACTGCTTAAATATTTACTCTACTATCGTAAATATGTATATAAATGTGCTGCTAAAATTAATTGGGTAAGTGTAACGAACACTGCGTGATAGTCTCAATAATAAATCGCTTCTCGAAAGGAACAGGAAAGCATTAAGTTCCTTTAGTTCATGAGTTTCATTCAAGGCCTTTTGCAAAGTTTAGAGGAAGTGGTTCGTTATCTTATCTTGCAGCCCATCATCACCTTAATTAATTGAAATAAAGTTTTCTCGACGTTGAGTGTCGTAGCCGGTGCGTTAAGGGTGCTAATCTGCCGAATCAGCTAAATAATTAAATAACATCAAATTTTCCGCCATTTTCACTGATATCAACCCTCCGCATCTAGGGCTATAAATAAATTTACCAAGTTAACACCCTGCTAATAAAGAGCCAATTTATTCGATTCACCCCAAGCGCTGTGGGTATCA
Source organism: Eutolmus rufibarbis (assembly GCA_963920795.1). Lineage (NCBI taxonomy): Eukaryota > Metazoa > Arthropoda > Insecta > Diptera > Asilidae > Eutolmus > Eutolmus rufibarbis. Next base: position 5,149,530 of record OY987208.1, read on the forward strand.
TTTCGAGACGCCCATAAAAAATTGCTATTCTGCGCAGCACGCACACCACCGCATCAGACACTTAAGCACTCTGTCATCTAGAAAAAGGAGCGAAATGGTCCAATTCGTCCTGCATCCCTGCGATGTACCTTGAACGGATCCGATGGGGTGGCCGCTCGAAAAGTAGCAACTTGAGGGATGGCAGCTATAACATCAGTCAGTTAGCGACAAAAACGTTAGACTCTTTTGTGAATACAAATCGGGGAGGGTTGGCAGTCCCAGATGTACCCCCGGATCGGGATTCAGCGCACAATGGCCGACATCATTTATCATCTCAATTTGATGGTCCTGTAACGAACTCAATCAAATCGTAATTTGCAATTTGCGTCTATCCCTGGATCGAGGTCGTCGAATGATCAATCATTCGGATGAGTCCACCGATGATTTCGCTGCAAATTGAGTGGGGTGCCCTTTGGACAGAGCTGTTACCCGGCAAAGGGTTCAATGCCTAATTTGTTATTGACATCATCTCATTGACTTATGTGTAGTTGGACAATCTATTTTTTTTTTTGTTTTTTTATACTACTTTATTCATTTCATACCAAAGAGTTGCCCAAGAAAGCTTCCTTGAAATTTGAATATATGCTTCCGTTCCTCCATTTTTAAACACACAATAAAAATGTGATATACGAACATAGCACAGCATAACTACATACATTTCGCCTCCCTTAAAAAACAAGAGTTGTGCCCTCTTGTTGTACTACAAGAAGATTATACGCTACTTCGCAGCGTACCCAATTTTCAGTCACTTCTATTTAGTATCAGAAGGTTTAGTTAACTTCTAGGGGGAATTACCTCAACCTTTACGTCGTGGTTAATTTAGGACATGCTCCCTCGGGAGATTTTATCATTCAATGCAACACAAGGGGGATGTGGTTGCTTAGCTAAGTGCCAAAATGAGGAGCTATTGGGAGGTGTGACTTGTAGTAGAGAAGAGAGTGTTTTACTCATTTCTATTTTTTTTAAAGACGTTAGATTTTTATTTTATACATATTAGAACTACTATAGGGTTTCACTCAGCGACAAATGCGTAATTTTTCACTATTGAGATAGTACTAAGATTACTGTTGGTAAATATTATAGAATTACTCCTTTTAGGGTTTCAGATGACTATATTACACAAAAATTAAGTAGATGATCTAATTGAACAAATTAGAAGGCTAGAATCTTACTGTTTGTTCACTAATAATGTTTGTTAAGTTAGAACGAAAGGATTTACTTACACCTAAATTCATGTCATAAAATTTACTAAATTACATACAGTCAGCGAAATTCATTTACACGCACCCCAAGTTTTTTTTGGTTTCAGGAAATTGCGGAAAGTATTTCTAAAACTTATTTAAGGAAATTGCTAAGGACCAAAAGAAGAAAGAAGAAGCTTGTTTGTAAAAAATTAATTTATTCGGATAATGAAAAACAAATAATTATTAACTAGTTTTAAAAAAAAATAGGTGTGAAATTTAATTATACGCACATTTGAATTTTCTAAATATAAGAAAAACAGGAAAAGTGGTAATAAATTAAAGTTATTTTTAATACTTGAAATTTTTTATCTATTATAAATCCAACAATTCCTGTGGCATCGGTTGGCGGCGGGTAAATCGTGGTGGATTTTTATTTTTGCGCTTTTTTAAAATGTTCAACTGTTCCCTTGTGCGAATTCAAATTTGCAGCGGCCGCGTGAAAATGGAACAACGGCGACGTGAGCGCGCTGCTCTCAACTTTGAGGGGAGGCTCGGCTCTTCCGTTTCGCCTCCACAGGAACTTTTGCAACATTTGCAAGGAGCAAGTTTTCAGTTTTGTTTGACGAATAATTTCTAGAAAGTCAACTTAAATTTAAGCGCTTCTTTCTTGTTTTTATATTTTTCCCTAAAGCCCTGAAGGATTTCCTTTCTGTTAAAATTAAAATTGCAAAAATCGGTGCTCCGGATTTTGATTCGCTGAAGGACTTCACAATCAGGTTAAATTCTGGCGAAGACAAATGTTTCATGTTTTATTCTGCAGGGGAAATGTTTTGCAACATGTGAATTTTATGCGGACTTCATTTTTTAAATTCTTTTAGGAGTTTTCTTACAGGAAAGGAATGGATTTTCCCTCTTTTTAATAAATCTTAAATAAGTAAAGTTTGATAAGCCTAGAAAAAAATTAAACTCTATAATTTTCCGCGATTTTGAATGTTTTCGTTTCTCCCCATTTCAATTTTTGAATCGAATCAACCGTTCGTTCCCTGAAGCTGCTCGAAGTTCTGCGGCAATTCCTGCAGTTTTCGTTTCCGCTTGGTTCAAATATGCAGTCTAATTTACCGTTGTTCTATAAGCGTTCTCCCAGTTCGTGAATTATTTTCGGAGTGGGCGGATGGACTGCGGGCGTGCTTCGGTGATTTTAGTTTTTAAATTACCTCAGGAAACCCTTTGAAATGGTGGCGTTTTCGTTTATTCGGGATTTTTATTGCTAAATTACCTCAAAAACATTTGAAAATTTCTGCTTTCCTTGAAAGGTACTTTAACCAGAACAATAAAATTAGCCAGAAGTTAATTAATCTTTATTTTATTTTTCTCTCTTGCAGGATGACCGCCATATTGGAAGAAAGTGAAGGTGATTTTGTGATTGTGTGCAACCGGCTGGTGAAAATTAAAAGTGAATATGGAAAATGAAGAGCCGATGAAGTGAAAGTGTCGCTTTTTTTTCAAAATATTTATCTCGAGTTGTGTTTGCGAATTGAAGTGATTTTGTGGAGGTGTTTCACAAAAAAAAAAGGCCTGTTAAAAAGTGATATAAAAGTGCATGTGCTGTTATTTTTAAAGTGTTTCGTGGTTGTGAAGAAGAAGAAAGAAGAAGGAAGGAGAAGAAGAGGAGGAAGCGAAAGGTAAGTGGAAATTTCAATTTTGGCCTCTATTTTTGATTGATTTAAAATATTTGGAGGAGTTTTACAATTACGCAGGGGTTTCCTTTTTTATTGCAAAGTGTAAACCTTAAGTTAAATTCTATGTAGTTGATTTTGGGGGTGCCAACGATTAAAAATCGTGCAGGTGCGGTATTTTTTTAAAATATTTTTCCCTAGAGTCCTGAAGGATTTTCTTTCTATTAAATTTAAAATTGCATAAATCGGTCCTCCGGGTTTTGATTTCCTGAGACGTCATAAGTAATGGCGCGCGCGTAGCGAAATTCTGGGGAAGGCGAAGGTTCCATGTTTTATGCTTTGCATAATGCTGCAGTGCAACATGGTAATTTTATGCGTTGACTGTTGCGGAGGGTAACATGTTTCTAAGGATTTAATTTAAATTCTTTTGTGAGTTTTCTTTCAGGAAAGGGGCTTTTATTTTTCCCTCTTTATAATAAAATACCTTAAATACTTATACTTAAATCTTAAATCGATGGAGTTAATTCGGAAAATTCTAGGGGTTGGAAAGAATTAATTGGAAATGATTTATTGAAAATGAGAATTTAAAATTTCACACAATTTTTATGGATCCTCTTCTTGGTGTGCTTTCGAAAAGTTAAATTCGTTAAATCTGAACGGGAGGGGCGGAGTCGTTAAAATTTAACGGTACTCCTTTTTCGCGTCGAACTTTATACCGAAATCAGTTATTTTTTATTCTTGAACGAGTTGGCGTCGGTTTTCATTGGAAAATTTCAAAATCAATTGCTCAGGTAAATTTCACCTGTTCAAAGTTTTCGGTTGTATTTTTTTATCTTTTTATTATAGGCTGAACGTTTTTCTTTCATGGGAAAGCAGAGGATACGGCTTTTCTTAAAAACTAGTTTTCTTGAAAAATAATTCAAGCAGAAGAATAAAATTAGCCAGAGATTTTATTAATTTTATTAATTAATTTTTATTTTATTTTCTTTCTTGCAAGATCATCGGCCGCATTGGAGGAACGTGAAAGTGATTTTGTGATTGTGAGTGTGCAACCGGCTAGTGAAAATTAAATTTGGAAATTCAAAATTAAGAGCCGATGAAGTGAAAGTTATTAAGTAAAATTTCGAGAAACAAGAAGATGAAGACGAAGAGGGAAAGGTAAGTGGAAATTTTAGTTCTACTTCTATATTATATTTCTTAATTCTAATTACTTCTTCCGATGTTTAAAGTATAAATTTTAGTACAAATTTTGAAGAGCTTTACAGAACCGAAAAAAGGTATCATGCACAAACTTTGGTGCAATTTATTTTATTCTACTATGACAACTTCCCTCAGCTTTTTTAGTTTAAAAATTGTAAAATACCAGTTACGCATTTTCGGTCCCTGCTAAATATACAGTGAATTTCGGCACATTAAAATAAATAAATAAATAATTCAACTTTTATAAATAAAGTACTAGCCCATATTTAGACCACAATAAAAAATATTTAGTTTTTGTAGTCTTATTATTATATTTTAATCATAAAAAATCCAACGCCTTATATTCCAAGAAAAGTTCGAATATCATGGTTAAAATACTTAATTATTTAATAGCAACTAAACAATGTTTAATTTCTTTATATTTGAAGGAAAACCTCAATATTAAAAGTGGTAGCTCATATTTAGACAACCACGCCTTTAGGATCCACCGTTTTGACTTCCGAAATTTCTCAAGGTTTTGCGTTATCTCTTAAATTAAAATTCATTTTCTGGAAAAAAAATATTTAATTTATTTAACTTTCTTCGAATAATACTCTTTACTATTGAAGATATTGTGCCATTCTTTAACACAATGTGTGTCGACTTTAAGTTTGATATTTTTGGGGTTTCTAAAAGTTCCAAACATTTAGCTTTAAAAGAGCTGTATACAACTTACATTATAATATGTGTGTCGAATTCAGCTTTTCATACCTATTATTTATCATTTTGATTAATAGTATAACTAACCTTTGAAGAATTTAATGTGATTTAATGAAAACATCGTTCTTTTCATTCAAACAGTGAAAAACGATAGTTTAAGGTCACTAAAGAAAGATTACCTTTCTATAAAACGCATTAATGCATTTTTGATTATTTTCCAGTTTTCAATAAGTTCTCCCAATAAGTTTGTCTATTATTATATACTAATCGTAAATTATTAGAGGAAAAAACCTGACACCCGAAGGTAAAATGAATCACCTGAATTGGTCGTATCTCCTAATCCTATAATTTAGCGACGGTCGTTTAGGCACAAATCTCACCAGTCGTCCCAAAAGAGCTGAAGGCAAGACAAAACGATATTTTCATAAATACCCATATGATCGGAGAATCGAAGTCAACCGGAGATTGATGAATGCTAATAGGATATATTTCATGCGTCAGCTACTTAATGCGATATGCTCCTCAACATGAATCTGGTCCAAGAAGGAGACCACAAAAACCGATTCGAATGGAAAACGAGCCCGAGACCAGAGACCCACTGAGCGGTTATTATTTAAAGGCCAGATAGTGTCAAGCCCTGGCAACGAGGGGATCACATCGACTGGAGGCATTTTAGCGATTTCTCAACTCAAAAGCCAAACGTCCAAGAAGTTAAACAAGTTAATTAAAAGCACATACCTCCGGACAAACATATGTTAATATATCACAAATTAATGAGTTTAATTCAACCCGAGACACAAAGACCGAGAGGCGAGAGAGATCCGAGTCGGGTCCGGACGGTCTGGGTCCAGAGCCACGCAGCCACCTTTGGAGCATGTTCGCCAGGTATGAAGATATATCTCAGAAATTAATCCCGTCCGCATGCAACAATGTGATAGGTACGAACGCGCGTGTATTTAAATTTATAATAAGCCAGCGTGATATTTACATACGTGTATTTACGCTTAATACCCCCGGAGATCCGAAATGAGCCCTGCTTAACTGGAAATGAGGAAAACTGTTTAAGGTAATTGAGATATCTACAGAATTATGACGGCCAAGACAGATGGGACTGATGATCAGTGCTGCGGTACATCGGAGCCCCGGCCCGGTCAGCTCGGGCTCCGCGACCGATCGCCCCATTCAAAGGCCCTTAATACATTCGATGAAACTGGAAAAAAGGAGGTGGCCATGGTGCGCACTGCGCAGCGCCTGAATTGATAGGGAAGCTCAATGGCGCGGTGTACCTGGAGCTGCTCAAAAATAAATACAAATTTCCTCCACACCTTGTACCACATATAATCTTGAGATATCATCTTGTTAAGTCGAGACTATTTATCAGGCCATACGCGAGGGTATTAGCGCTAAGTCGGTCTGCTTAAACTAACACTGGCGCGACTGCGCTCTCCCCGTGTGTTACTTCATTTTTCTTGATTATTCGCCGTTCCTTGTCCTTTTCCCCGTCTCGGGTTTTGTTAACATTTGAAAATGCTACAACTTAATTCACAGCATGAAGTGCCATAAATGTGTTTTAAACTCATGTTAATAATTTCAGGAGATTTAAACTCTCGATAGCTGACACCTCGCGCCTGACGCCTTTATGCCCGGCTAAATTGAAACATACACGGATAAGGAATTGGCTCCGAGCGATGTTGGTGTCACTTAAATTCGATTTGCGTTTAACTAATTGGACATTCTCCCCTTTTTACCTCTTTCAGGTGATTTGAAAAATGTCAATGGTCTTTGTTTGATTGCATTTCGGAGATATGGAAACCAAACATCGTTAAGTTATGCATGAAGCGATTTCTGGATCTTATCGATTTAGAAAAATGCTTATGAGCAGTACAATTATCGCTTAACCGGTTGAAAATTCAGTTATTGACGGTATATTGAATTACATACCTTAAAATATACTCATAATAAAATAAGTTAGTTATCTTTTTTTTTAGAAATAATATCTTCTTTCAACATTTTGCATGGTACTAAGTCTTTTTTAGATATTTTCCAGTTTTGTTTTGCCTGCCTGTTTATCTTGTTTTACCTTAAACCCCTGATCTTATTTCACTATAATTTATTATAAAATGCATTGCTACTTTATTTCTGGGGAGGGGAAAAACTTAATTGTAATGATCGTAACTGGACATCTAAAACTTCAATAGATTTGCAGGACATATAGTGATTAGTAAATTGGTCGCTTATTCATTTTCAAGAAATACAATATCACAGGAAAATAAAAACATAGCAATTTTATAGGGGTATGATGGTAACTTTAAGTAATCTTCCTTAAACAGTTTTTAAATACTAATCTAAAGGAGGATGGAGTGGCTATGAGTCACACTCCGACAATTATCTTGTAATTTGAAGATAGTTATGATAAAATGAAATTATTGATATTTCTAGCTTTTAACTTTTTTAATAAAATAGAAGTAAAACTACAATTGTTTTGGTTTTTCAAATGACTAGAGGTTACGTTTAAATTATTTGTTCTTCTAAATAAATTATTCTCATAAAGTTCGAATATCATAGTTATTTAGTTATATTCAGGTCTTAACAACTATGTATTAAATTTTTAAAGAGAATGCATCAGTTGTGATCCTCATTAATTAATTATTTTCGTTTTATCGACTAAAATTCCGTACTCCGTGTTAAATAAAAAACCGACAACATGAATACCTGAAATGTAAAAGTAATCAATCATCGATTGCAAACTCATTTACTTGCTATTTCTGCAGCTAAAGGTCTGTGTAAATTTTCCGCATCTGGATTTCTGCCTTCAATTTGCCCTTTTTTCTAAAAAGGTTCATCATTGAAAAGTAATTCCTTTCAATTTGATAGGAATCGAATTTGGAGGATCATTCAGGCAGAAATTTTATGTTTTTCTATTGACAGGGGACAGTGGTAATAAATTGCAGAGGTTATTTAGTAACAAAGGAAAAATTAAATGGCACTCTAAGAAACACTAACAGTCGAGATGTGTAAAACTTGACCACTATTCATCGCACAATGACTTTATTTTGGAGCAACAATAGGATCTCATAGGGCCGGGTGATTTTGGCAAATTTTATTGCATCGCAAGCGATGGACGGCTGACAGTGTCTAGTGCTTGATAATAGAAAAACAGAATTTTGCCCATTTTTTAAGGACATGAGAAAAATGATTTTTTTAAAAGAAAAATCGTATTTAGATTGTCATCTTTTGTTGATTCAATGGAAGAAGCATAAAGACAGTTATTGACTTTCATTGTTGGTATATTTGGAAAGAAAAGTGTATCAGGTACCAAAAATCGCATAAAAGATTCAATCAAATATAAAATTGAGATCCTTCTTTCTTAAGAAATGTGACGAAAATCTTTTCTATTAAACAATTGACTGGAAAATCTTTGTTTGTGGCAATATTTTATACAGTAGAATCGCACGCGTCTTACGATCTTAAGATTCATTTAATATCCGAAAAGGTCCAACCGACGCCTCATGTTAAAGAAGAAAGACCCCCGATATCATTTACATTAAAACCTCAAAGTATTCAGCAGCTCAAGCATACTTTTGGAAATTGAATTTTGATCACCCTCAGGTGAGTCCCTGGGTTCGAGCACAAAAGACAGAAGGACGCCCGTCCTGCTGAAGACACAATTGAGGCCGTAGGCGACCCATTTACGATGTTTGCTTTTCAAAATTAGCGGCGGTATTCATGGTTTATGGCTTTTTGGTGGAAGTGCTCACGCGCTCGTCTTTTGTGCTTCAGGTGATGGATAACATAATTTAATTTGAGACTTTTGTTGCCTCTGGAACCGAGTTACTTTTGAAATTAGCTACAGAGAGTTCAGGAAGCAGCTTAATATCGTTAAATTGCTTATACACTTTAGTTTTTGTTTTGACCGCTCTAAATTGGGATGTATTTTGTTTAATGTAAGTTAGTTAATTGTGTGATTATAATTAAACATTTCAGTTGTAAAATGACTAAATGTTTGGAACAGTTTTGAATTTCTAACCGTTGCGCATATAAGTTAAATAATAATTATAGGTTTTTTCTACATTCTGTACTTTGTACTGACGTATTTAGAACAAAATATGGAAATTGGATTTCTGTCGAAAATAAATTTTTTTTTTTTGGTAATATGCATATGTATTCCGAATTTTTTATAGTGGTTTAAAAATCTGATTTTGAGTTTTTAATAGAAATCGATTATATTCCTTTTACCTAAGTAAGGCTCCAAAAATATGCGACTAAAAAACTGACGCGTCGTACTGTAATCAAAATCGTCAATTTACGAGCTTATGAGCCTACAAATAGAATTTCTAAGATTTAAAAAAAATTAAATTTTGTTTCCCAATGAATTTGAGGGTCAATGGGGGTGAAAACTGATTCAACGATTTTAAGTGAACATTTGTACTAATAGTGTTTTGATGCCATTAATTTCGAATCCACTATCAAAAGTTGGAAATTCAACGTGAAGTGAATGCCTTTTATATTTTTATTTAAAACTTGATAAAAAGTATAAGTTAAAAAGAGGTACATAAATAACTCTTCAGATGTACATAGAACCGTAAAATGGGTTTTGGACTATGGTTCTATATTACATCACTAGATTTCAGTAACACTCCCAAACTAGGTGAAGTATCAAACTTGAACAGTTGAGAGGTCTAGTTAATCAGTACTTTAGATTAAACTGGGTTACTTAGCTTAGTACATACATATGTGTATGTTCGTTAAAATTAAAAGATAGTCAAATGTACCATACCTTTTATATGCAATCAAATTATCTTGCTAAGTGGCGGAAATCAAATGTGAATGTCCTCATTTCACCTTTATCGGTGAAGAGGATAAACGGGTTACAAAAGAGGCGCATAATTTCACTAAAATATACGTAAATATGACATTTCTAGCACCCCGAGGTGCCATCATGTTTTCTACCTTATATATTTCATTGCGCCACTTTAAATTGCGTCTTGGCTCATCTGCGGCCTCTAATGGGCCCCGTTTGGCGGAGCACCTCCAGTAGGCAGTGCGACTCTGGAACTGGTTGGGTTTTCAGCAAGCAACTAATGGCACGGCAATAACTTTTCAATAACTGCTGCATCAATTATATTTACATCAATTGGAATCGTATAAATTATCGGGGAAAGAAAACATGATGCGTTGGATCAGGATCGAAATGCGAAGGTTGAAACGATCGAGGATCGCATCGTGTCCGCGAGCCTTTGGATCTTCTTCGGCTCAATCGCGGATTCAATCGCTGGGTTAATCGCGGGGTATCGGTAACAAAATGCGCATGACTTTTCTTATTAAATTAATATATTCAGCGGCGGCGCTTGGACCGCTATTGAATTACATGAGCCCAATAAAAGGCATCTTATGGGTGCCCGTAAGTCAGCTGAACGCGACGACGACCATCGCCGCCGCGGCCGAGCCTACGTTGAAGCGGGCTCGCCGCCGCTGGACCAAACACTTTTTTTCCGCGTGTCCACCAGTGTCTCTCCTGACAATGCAATTTGATATTCGAATCCGATACGGAATCAGAGTTCGTGCACACCAATTATTTATCCAATAAGTGAGACACACAAAAACTAACCACAGGTACAAAAATGCCTGGGTATACCTGGGGGCCGGGGTGCTCCGCGGCCAGACCGGGCCCCAAAGATCGGCGCGCAAATGACCGTTTTGTTGTTGCGCCTTTTTAATTTGAAGGAGCAGCCGGACGGCCGGAGAGGAGTCCGGTGGCCGCGCACCTCCTCAATCTGAGCCAATTTATCTTCATATCCGCTATGACAATGGCTTAATTGTTAATCGGTGAACAAGCATACCCAAATCTCACCTAATCTACTTTTTACACCTACGGGCGCTGTCCGGTTCGGCCGCGACTGGAATGCCCCGTGCGTTGCGCCCCAACGCACAGCTCCGGGGAGCCCTAGGGCCCGGCCGAGTGACCCCTCGCTTTTCGCAGAGGACCCCGTGAGCCTCCTGCTGCGAGTGAAACACTTTAATGAGGCGAGGGCTTAATTTATCGGCCGGCTCTGTCTTATTATAAATGTGAGGAAATTATTTCTCGATTGCCGCATTAATAACCACCTGCAGGAGTGTTTGTGGCCCGGCCGCATCGGCCGGCCACTTTGGTGCGCCTTCAGGCTCTTTTCGGTTGTATAATTTAATTAGTTAATTTTTCATGCATTTCGAGGACAATAAAATTTGTTACGGCTCGGATAAACAGCCGTGAAATTGAACTAAGTGCCGTGGCAATTTGTCATGTGCAATTACAGACGCTTATTATCGAAAATTTCTCCACAGCCATAAGGAGAAATATCTTTTTATAGGGTGTGACCCTGATTGCCGAACATTTGTTTGGGTCTCAATTTAGGAGAGATTTTAAGATTTCTTAATGGCCGAATTATTCTATTGGATTTTACTTTTACCCTGAAATGAAAGCCTCTGTATTTTAAGTAGATATTTAGTCCACTCGTGAGACCTTAATGACTTTCGATTACCTTATAAAATTATGGAATGACTGTTAAGTGCAAGTTAACAAAAAATTCCACATCTTAACTTAATTAAAATTTTTAAGAAACTTTTGGAAAATCTATGGTTTTTCTACTAGGCCCTTAATATAACTCCATTTTTCTACATTTTTTTCGGGAAAGAGGAATATCTTGAAAACTAAAACACAAAAATTATGAAGAAGCAAAGCTATACCCATATATTCTTAAATAAAACCCTTTAAAGTGTCAATTGATTATACCTGTATCCATTCCAAAAAATATCGCATTATGATAGACACATTTCTGATATTTTTCCTCTTCAGATACGTAACCCTAGAAATACACTCAGAGCCGGTTTATTGGAAAGCTCTTTTATTGCCAAATTAATTTCCAAATAAAACAATAGAAACATATAGACGAGGTAGATTTTTTTTTAACATTTAATACTTTAAGGGTTCTTTGTCACCCATAAACTTCAAAGTGGAACACTTCTGTTCAGTGCATTTTTTAATAAACTTAAAACATTGAAAAAAGTCGTATATTATCTTTATATATAATTATTCGCATTAGTTATAAGAAAAATTATTGCAAATTGGATCAAAAGATCTAGGAATAAAAAGTTCTGAAATTCGACTTGGAACGAACCATTGTAGTTTGTATTTACCCGTATATAAAACATAATAAATTAGAAGAGATTTATGGTAATTTTATTCATAAATATAATAAACATATAAATTTACATGTATGGAGGATTTCACCTTTCAATTTCTAACCTTGCGCAGCGTGACAGTTTGAACTTTCGGAAATAAGAAAAATATTTTTACTGGCTCAGTAAATACTGAGGTGGAAGACGGACTTGCTTCTATAAATTACGAAAACTCAACTTTTCAATTGGTTATTATATGTAAAGTTATGCCGGTAATTCTCTTCCTTAAATTATTATTTTTCAAATTATTTACTTTTTTCGAATTTGGTGTACCTACTCAGTGCCGGCGTTGGGTTAGGATATAGAGCAAAATTTGTAAGGGTGCCGCTGCCTGGTTGCCTCCTTTCCTTTTAACACTGGTCATGCATAATACATATCAACATCAATCTAATGAAGAAATTTAAAAACTTGAATTCTATTATAAATTGAAGAATTCCTTTTTAATGTCAATGAAAAAGATGCATGACTATTTTAAAACCTAACCTTATTTTATTTCTTTAACAACTCCCCGAAAAGAATTAGCTTATGATCTTCTGTTCTCTCGAAAACTGACTGTTGGTTTTAATTTTTCGATTCTGATGTATGTAGATGGAAATTTATTGTATAATGACTAATTAATTTGTATTAATGCTTACTATTAAATTTATGACCCACAAATTTTATTGATTTTTATTCTGAGAAGATCCCAAAAGGTTTTTGGATTTGGATATCCACCCTTTAGCGGGCGATAGTTTTACTAGGTCTCCAACTCCACTGTAAATTTTAAATCGATCGTTTAAATATTTTTGGTGTTCCCAAATCCCACATTTTTAAGAAGTAGGTACATATTTGTGAAAACCTGAGGAAAGTTAATTTCTTTTATATCATGTAGTAATTTGAAACTTATTGTTAGAGTATTAATATTTCATTATATTTTCTATACGTATTTCTGTTAAAATGCAGCCAATTTTAAAATAACATGGGAAGAAACATTCAAAATATGTATATCTACCGAATTTCATTAATGATTCGTTTCAAATTATATTTTTAGTAAACAAAGCTGCGGCATATATTTTTTGAATAGTAGTTGCTAATAACAAATATATAAACAATTCAATTTCAAAATGTTTTTCCATGTAATTTTAGTATTAGGTTATCCTTTAATGTATTCAGATACTATGTCTACGTAGCTACATATTTCTGAAGTTATAGTGCATAATGAAGTACCTACTAATGGCCTTGATTTATGTTTTTCTTAAATCTACTAACTGTTGACTTACTTAATTTAAAAAACTCAAAGTAACGTCCAATTGGTGCGGTGCAGCTGCATTACAAGTTGCAGACTCGGCTAACTGGCTTGATCGAATGCTAAATAGCATTAAGTTCATTAAAAATATCAATTACCGGCAATTAATGGGAGATTAAGAGCACTTTCCCAGCCGCTCAACGTTTGTCCGTCAGCTGGAACTCATGCGTGTCTGGCGCGCAAAAAGCCGTTCGGAAAAATCAGTTTATGTAAGCATAATTAAGGTAAATTGCTTTTATAACGGACGAAGGAGAACTGCATAAGTTAGCGCGGGCTGTCAATCACCGCGTGAAACTGGCTAGAAAATCGCGATTTCTCCCTGCACCCTGGTGGCTGTGCGTTTCTCGCGGACGCCGCACCGCCTGCAAAAACGCGGAGATAGCGCGCGGGGAACCTTCCCGCAGGACGATTAATTTATCGTATCCGGTCGAAATTTCAATAAACTTGAACATGTCAGTTATTATAAACGGCTCAACACTTTTGCATGTTTTTTCGCACTATGCATCCCGCCTGGCTGTGCAGCAAGGGCGAGCACCTGAACCAGAGTTAACCTCGCGCATCTCGCGAGCCTCCGCCGCGGATCGCGGTTCGCGGACGCTGGACCCGGGAACAAAATAGGAGAAAGGGGCTCCGCGGCTCTGATGCATTTGGGGCCTCGTGGGGACCCGGGCGCGGAGAGTCTCCGTGGCTCGCAAATTTTCTTGTGTAGGCGATTAATGGGTTTATTGATGTTTGAGTCATTTTTTAGCGCTCCCCGGCCCGGCCGCGGCCCGATTCCCGAAGCGGGCCAAAGTGTGAATATAATTTAAAGTGCAATATTCCCGGGTTATTTATTATTCCCGATTGGTTCTGCTGTCTTCTTGCCGTCCATTGCCGTCGGTTTAACATTGAATTTTACTGTTCAATATTTGTTCTTTATGCTCAAGCCTAAATGGTTACACGCTCGCGATGATATTTTTATGAGTTGTTGCGATAAGGGGCACAGGAAAGAAGTCGTTCGGCCCGTCCAAATGGTGTTCGCCGAGTTCATTTTCGATTGCATTTTAATAAATGCAAACCGACTACCTGGCGGAGTAAGGATAATCATTTAACTGATTTTATGCCCTCTGTAAAACTCTTCATATTTATTTTTTTCGCCCTTTTGCTCCCGGACCGCTCTGTCGGCCATTCATACTTTATGGACTAATAAAGTGTCGGAACAGGGAACGATTCTCATAATTAATTATGCATGCTCTAAATTGAGGCGGCCCTTGCCGCAAATTAGAGGTTTAGTCTCGAAGAACCTGTGTAGGTAGCGGATAAATTAATCCTAAACCCTCGCCAATTGGTTCTCGTAAAGAATGTTTTATCAAAGTTGATGTTTAAACGCTTAACATTTTTATAAATATCGTTAAATCCAATTGCCGTCATTCCATTAGATTACCATGCAAACCAAATTTAATTTTTGTATTTTACCTTAATTGGGGAGGTTAAAAACGAAACCTCCGCACTTCTTTAAATTTTTGGATAAACAGCCAAATGTAAATAATAAAATATTTAGATAATATGAACTTATTTTGATTAGGTCATATTAATTGTAATTGAAAATATTGCTTCTTTGCATTAATTTGGGAAAGAAATGTTTTGGTTTGCCATTTTTGGATAAGTGCTGTTTTGATCTGACTTCCTGGAAAGGTTTTGATAATTTCCAAAATGGAAATGTTTTCTGTTGACATTAAAAGGTTGTTTGGAAAAACTAAAAGAACTTTACAACAAACGAAAGGTTTTCTTTTGAACTGATTTTTCTTTACTATAAAAATGTTAATTTTAGCATTCTTTTTCGGATGTAATAAAAACATAAAAAAGGCGGGTTTTGTTTTTAAACTACCTACCTCAATTGTAAGGTTAATTTTATGTTCAGTTAATATTTTAATAAACTTAACACTTGAAAATTGGCTCGATGGAGCAAGAAAATAATATAGGATTCTATTTATGAAATTGAAAACAGGAGAATTATTGAATTAGAAAATAATGTTAAATTAATATTTTAAATTCAGTTTATATAATAACATAATTGCAGTTCCATGATTGTAAAGTTTATAATTTCTTCTGCAACGAGGTTTTGTCATAATTATACTCACATTTTATATTAACATGATAATTGCACGTACTATTAAGCAAGCGTAAAAGCTAATACCCACTTAACCTTGCGTCCATTACGTTTTTAAGGCTTTCAATATAATTAGTAACATTTAAAATAAGCAGGTTAAAGTAATTAAAACCAACGGACAGTTTGACGGTAGCCAAATGAATTGGGGAAAGCTACTTCGAATTAATCAGAAAGCACCTCGAAATAGTCCCATAAAACTATAAAAGCATCGACAAAGGTACTATAAATTAATTTGTTTTACTTCCACTCCTAAAATTTCACAATCCCCAATTCCGCGGTATCTGCTAGCGCCAAGTGTGTCTAAAAAAAATAACAAATTTTTTTTAGTGCCCACAAAGTTGGTCGGGTCTGAAGATTTGATTTGATAGATTTTCTAAGCAATAAAAGTGGGCCCGCAATAATCCATAATTTATATACGCTGTCCACCGCAAGTCGTCTATTTAACATAATTATACCTGTTGAAAATGTAAAAGCCTCGAAATTTTATAGCACGGGTAGACGACTGAAGAAAAAAAAATAATAATAATATGGAAAAAGAATGCATAAAGTCCGCGCGAAGCAGAGAGAATGGTTCCGGGAATGTGCGACTATAAATAAGGCGAGGTAAATTAGATGAGAAAATAAACACAGGACTGGGGCGAGAGGCGTCTCCGATCAATAAAGTCAACATGCTGATTAGCATAATTGGGACACTAAATAAAGTAATTAAAATAACGCAGTCGTTTGTTAAGCAAATGAGTCATCCGCTGGCAAGAGACCCAGATAAGTCGAGATTCTGCTCGAATGGACCGATGAACAGACGAAGACACTATCTTTAGGGTCTAGAAAAGTGGCTAGATCGGTTCAGCTCCGCGTAGATTTCTGTCGATGATCGTGTCTCAATTGGGTGTTAAGATATCGTCCAAGATTTTAGATTCCTACCTGCTCATGTTGACCACTGATAACTGTTTTTTCGTGCATAGCAAATCGCTGTAAAGTTTTATTTATGGACTGGGAGCTTTGATAGATTAACTCGGCGTTTTATTAACGAATTCAAATTAGTTTTTTCCTCAGCTCATTAGCGGCTTTACGGCTTGTTGGAGTGATTTGATTCGAATTCGGATTTGAGTCGAAACCTGTGCTGCATTTGCTCTAGGAAATTTCACTTTTCTACCAGCTCAGCGTACCTTTGAAAGTGGATCAGCGGACAAGGAATATTTTGTGTGTGGTCCAATTTGTATCCTTGGACCACTTAGGAGCTTGCAGGGAAAACACATGTCCTATTAACCGCGCTCTTCACGTCCACTTACAACGAGTCCCTCTACTCAACGGACGGCAGTAACTCATTTCCCCGAAGTGGGAATTTTCTGGAGGACTGCCCTGGAAAGTAGCCTAGGCCCTAGCCTCCTTGTTGCTATCAACTAGACCGCTCTCCTTTTTACGACCGGAATGCAATTGAGGAGCTCACTTAAAAGACCTACAACTTGAGCCTGCACGGCGATGTGTTTTTCACTTTAATGGGGGCGTTACGCCAATAATTCAACGCATATGACGTTAACCACCATATGAAGGAATTTAATGTTGCGCTAAACAGCATTATGCGGTTCTATAATGACGAAAACTTCTCACTCGCCCGCAAGGGAAAGTAGTTTTCATGGTTTTCATGGACCTTACATTAGCATTATGTTCCGAAACAATAGTAATAAAAAAGGATATTCGAGAAGGTTTTCTAATCGTTCGAAGTACGCTGTCTGTATGAATATTATGCTAATGATATTTAAATTTTAAAACTTTTTATGGACGTTTACGAGAAAGTACACTATAATCAAGGATAAAACTAACATAATACACGATGATTTTGTTGGTATAAGTAGAATCCAGCATGCTCTTGTTGAATATTTCTATAAATATAAGAGAGTATCGTACAAATTCAAAGTTTAAACGTTAAATTACAAATTTTATTTATCACAGATGTGTATGCCTATTTAATATTGATCTTGTACTAGACTATCGGTTAGTATTCGGATTTTAGTTGATACAGGTTTCGATTGTTAATTAGGGGTCTTATAGATGTAGGCTGTTTTTTGATATTCTATAAGCTGAACATTTTTAATATTGATTAATGGTACTAGAATGTCGGCACTACATATTATTGTATAGAATTTTAGTGATCATTGAATTTAATGCACGGAGTAAATGTTTTTAAATTGACGGAATATGTATGAAATTAAATTAAATAATACACGGTCAAAAATTTTAGGTTACTTCTTAACCCACGAAAAAGGTTAAAGCCATTTTTTTTTATATTAAAGTGTTAAATTTGAACCTTTTATAAAGTTTAAAATAAATTCAATAATTTCGAGTATTAAAAGTTAATCTAAAATCTTATAGCCAGCTTGTGTTTATCAATAAATAAATAAATATATTTTTTTGTATTGAGATATTGCGAGATTATTTAGACGTTAAAATTATTATTATTGTTATCGTACTTATCCCTCGATTTATTTTATACGCCTATCTTTGGAACAAGTTTTTGGCTTGATAACGCCTACAACCCTCATAGCTAAATCACCCTATGAAATTGTGTAACATTAAATGCTTGAAACTTAATCTTAAGTAGTTTTGAAACCATGAAACCAACTTTTTTTTTATTTAAACTCAATAAGGTTGTTTGGTTAAACCTTTCACGTTTGAAATGCAAACTTTAATTAAATTAAATTTAAGTTTAAACGTTAATTCTTTTTCAGACTGGAATTATATATACAACTTTAAAAATGTTATTATTTAGACCAACATTTTTGACCGTGTGTATCTTTAAATTATTTTAAATGTTTGTACATAAGTCGTATTCCCACGTACATCTGATGTAAAAAATTAAAGATGTTTTTCAAAATTTATTACCAGTTCGAGTGCCCTTATGGATAAAATAATAATTATCTATATGCTTTTTTTCTAAGACAGACAAAGCAAAAGTCGTTTAAGCAGAATGGTTAGGATGATAAAACCATTACCGCACTTGTTCGCGATAAGATTTTACAATTTTACACGATAAAGGGAGAAGAAGAGGCCTTAACACATGTAATTAGTGACATCCCAATTAGGATCAATTCTCGGAGTGGCAATAAATTTCCACAGATACCTCTTTATCAGTACTAACAAGAGCCTAATTTATGTTTATCCATTCGAAGGTTAGGAAGATAAAATGTTGCAACACGACACCGCGACGTCCCTCGAGGTCCGTCGACGGATCCGTTGAGCCCCATCTCCGCATGACCACTCGTAAATATCCATCTGCTCCTTTTGACGACTTCGTTTCCTACGGTAATTAATACGTTCGGGAAAGGGGTAAAATCAATTATTTAATTATAAAAAGATTTTATTCAATCGGTTCACCGGACAGCGTCCACTGCCGGCCGGTAGTGAGGCCGCTGCCTCGAATGACCCATAAAAGTATAACGAGGCAATTTGGCCTTCCAAAGTGTTCCCTGTCCAAATTAAGTCGACTGCCTAATGAGAACTAATCCAACCGCTGGACAGAGCTGTAAAACAGCGAAATGGACCGTAAATTTAGTTTAGTGCGGTGGACAATGTTCAAATGTGGCTGTTTCGACTCTGATTTTAGTGGTCACTTTTAAGATTTGTGCTTAATTAAATGCTCCAACGCAACGATTTGAATTTGAGATGAAATGAGCTGTTTAGTAAACTTTTTGGGGGTATTTGTTACCCGAACAAAAGACCTGACAAAAATCACACAAAACGGAGTTTGTCTCCATAAAAATAAGAGAATAAATATCGAGAAAAATCCAAAAACACAAATTGTCCGCCACTATCCGCGGCGGACGCAACAATGGGGCCCTTGAGTAACGAGACATCCGAGGAGATGGTGCAGGGCTTATCCTTAAAACGACACAAATTGATAAAAAATTTGTAACTTAACTGTAAAGTCCTGTCGCGAATTTTAACTGAGTTTTACGCCACTGGTCCGAGTGCGGCTTAAGCGGTCCGCGGTCACAAAAACCCGCAAAACCCCGCGAAGACGAAAGGGTCAAGTGGATTTTTATACCCGCGGATGCGCGGTGGACAACAGCGAAACGCGACAAAAAGAGCCCGAGCGCTGTATAAAATCCTATTGTCCGCGGGTCTAATTGATTCGCCAGGGTCATATTTTATTCCACGTTCTGGTCGGCTCCCGGCTGCAGTGCGAGGCCCTCAAAGGCAGCAAGAAACAATGGAGCCGCGCAAAATTGTGTGCCGCAACAACGTAAACTGCTCCATGGTATTTCGGGGTAATTTTTGATCAAAAACACGTGTAAACAATTCCTCCAGGTATGAATTGATCGCCTTTCTTTGATTCTGCACTCGCGATTGTGGAAGATTCAAAAAAATAAACGAAGACGAGCAAAACATGCCTCCAAAGTGTACGGACTTTGTCATGTAAACAAATTTGTTGTTTTATAAATTGGCCGAGGGTCTCTAGCTGTATTCAAAGGAGACACATATTTTCGCGATCCGCGGTGCCTCTTCTTTTGCGGTCTCGGTTACCGCGGAACGCTGGTGCTTTCGCGGACATTTTAATAATGAATCACCGCCAGCAGCGTGAGATTTAGGTGCTTTGAATCATTGTTCTTATTTATTTTTTTCATTACATTCCTGAAACCTGTTATTTACATTTTTTTCCACAACAGGTGATTTTCCATGTATTTGTATTAAAACAATAAAATAAGGTCAAAAATGATAGTCCTTTAATTAAATAATTACAAAATACTTCTGAGCAACGAATACGAATTTAAATTCTTTTTCAATTCCGCTGAACATTAGCTCAGGCTCAATAAAATCCTTGATGATTTTTAACCTACCATGGCATTTTTCCACACTAGAATTGCACAGCAAACAATTTTTTTGAAAAATACTCTTTCTCAGACAATTCCCTGATACTAGAGCGTCTATACGTCCAGGAAATTCCTAGCACTAGTAGCCCTTAGTAGTCCTAAATTTTAAATACTTATAATAGATAAGTAAGATAGTTATTTTTTGGGGTTTTCGTACAAAAATTGTTCCTAAATATTTAAATAATTTAAATTACCTTAACTACATATTTTGTTAAATTCTGGCACTAAAGAAATAAATAATAACTGCAGTTTTATGACTACTTTCAGTACTTTAAACTTCTGAAATACCAACTAACATGCACTGTAGAAACAAATTTGGTACCTACTACTAAAAATTAGGTAGGTTTATTTCAATTTAAAATATAATTATTGTTATTTATGTACATAGAGATGTTACAATAATTTATAAAAAGCTAAGTTTATTAATTTTTATTCAAATATCACTTCGTTTTTATTAAATGCCTGGCATTTTTTTTTAGTTATGATGTGTTAGCAGTATACGTATTTTCTGGAAGTTCAAAAATAAAAATCGCTAAAAGCGGTAGCATCATACAGCTTAAAATGAAAATGACTCAGGTTTGGATACCAGGGCATAAGGGTATAAAGGACAACGAAAAGACGGATGAGCTGACCAGAAAAGGAGCCGACAAGCCCTTCCTGGGACCAGAACTCTTCTGTGGTTCAAAAAAAATATAAAAAAAATTCATATTCTCGCCTTTAGTTGAAATAACAAACTAGGGCTAAAATAAAACAATCGAAGATCTTCATAAAACCTTCGAGTTGGAAGTCTAAAAAGCTTCTATCGCTAAACAAATTCGGACTGAATCATCACTGACATTCTTACCGACCTATTTTGAAAAAATATGCCTACTATTTCCAAAACTCTAGAATTTCTCACGATCTTTTTACTATTTTGATAATCAACCAATAAATTTTTAGATTTAATATTTTGAATAAAAGCTTGTTATTCCACTCAAGTTCAAATGTAAAAGAACGATGTCAAACAGAAAATTGATTGAAAAATTATTTTATAATTTTGAGAACGTCCCTTTTACGCAAAACAATTACTCGGCAACACGTTGCTATTAATACAAACCCATTTAAAGTCATAAGGAGCGATTACGAAAAGGCATCAGAAAAGATGTTATTTATAATCTTGCCTTCTTTCGAATCGCTTCAATCCTTGTTATCGATAACTCATCAGGTAAATGGCCAACCAGAACGCAAACGAAACGGCGAACCCGATTCAAATCGCTTCCAGCACAAATCACTTAGAAGATGAAAAACGAACGTGTTGAAAATTAAAAACAAATCTTAAGCGCAAAAATTTATTAAATCGCACTCAAGTAGTTCGCCTAAAGGTGTTGCGTTTCCATCACCTGAAGGTTTCGTACCAAGAAAATTAGCACACTGAGTCACGAACGGACGGAGTCGCACCGTCGCGGTCGCGTCGCGCTGCTGCGTTGCGAAGTCATGCGGACCAGAGCTGGCGGGAAGAGTTCCTTCGGGAGAAGACAAAACGGGCAACAATCTTACAAACGCCCATCGGTTCGGGCTCGAAAGGAAACTCGAAATTTTATGTGCGCATCATTTAGCAAATGAATTTACAACTCGAACCGCCCAAATGTCTGGCGTTTAGATGTTTTTTCTCCGTGGTTTTGTCCTTCGAGGCGCGTAACTCGTACCTCGAGGACTCTCGTTTCGCTTATTATTTATTAGTCGCTGAGTGCAAATGGTACATGCTGAAATTAACTCGTGGATTCTTAAACGCCCGATTTAAATAAATGGACCGGCTGAGAAAAATAAATTCAATGAAAAAGAACAGCCTCAGAAAATCGGGCTGATGATGCACGATGAGATGAACGGCGGTTGATGGTCGTGGAGTGTAATTAGGACCAGAGATGTTTTTTACATAATTGGATTAAAAGAATATCTGAACGGCCTCTGCAAATTCAATGTATATCTTGGCAATATCTTGAAAAAAAAAATTCAATTCGTATTCAGAAAATCAAAAGCGAAACATACATATGTATGTTTTGGAATTTTAAAGTTGCTTTTAAATAGCATAGAAGACTTCAAACTCAATTTATGGCATATTTTCAAAATATAGTACATCAGTATACTTGAGTTATATGTAAAACAACTGTTCGATTTGTGCAGTTTTTGATATTTTCGGAATTTCTGAGCATTAAATGTTTAAATAATATTATCTTATTATATGTTTTTATGAAAATATGGTTAACAGATTCAAAAAAGATGGACAAGTAAGAGTAGAACTTGCGTTTTAAAGAACCCTCAACTATTACATAGTAGTTACTTTATAATTACATATTTATTAAATTTGATAAGTAATAAGTCTATCATTTTGAGTTATAGGTATGTGTAAAAGGAAAATTCCACATAGAATTAGGAATTATTCTCGGATTTTTTCCTTTACTAATGATATGAGACCATTCTTCGTGCCAAAATTCAAGATTCTATAGGTTTTGATGTTTCAGTCATTGTTTTGGGCTGTCAGTATGAAAATACACATTGTATCTTTTTATTGCATTGAGTTAGAAACTTTAACCCTAAAATGAGGATAATATTTTGATAATACACGATAATAAATATACGTTCATTAGAAGATGCTCTTATTATAATAAATATTATTCAACCTTTCTTTCCATTTTCTAGGAAAATAATAAGTTTGATAAGCTAAACCTACACTATAACTAACATAATCAAGTTCTCTTCATTCTGAGCGGGTTAGTATAATAATTCAAAAACATAGAGCATGTCATTCTTCTTGTTCGTAGGAACATGGAAAATTGCGACCTGTTCTTATGCTAAACATTAAGAAAAGAGGAATTATTTAATATCACAAATGGAGCATGTTGAGACAGTGATCAAATGCACCGTCAGTTCATTTTGTACTTGGACAACAAAGCGGTAGATAAGAATATGTTAGTTGGCGTTCAGCTGACCGCAGCCACCTCATAAATCACTCTGTTCGCAAGTTATTCACAATTTCTACCTATGATTAATCGCCGGACAAAGTGCAAATTTTACCTTAACCTACGGAATCTCCGGAAGACGTAACTCTCTACGTAATCATGTTAAACGATTTAATGAAACGTGGATGATCTCATCTTCAACAGTTAAAATTTACTAAAACTATGAAAACAAATATGTGAAAAGAAACGAATAATTTTGAAATGCGTCATTTCTAACTTATTTCTACTTAGGCGATCATCATTAAAGCGGTAACGGCGGCGTGGTAAAGATCACCTGGCGGTTTACTTCTTTTGCCGCATTCACGTGAAAAAAAGAACGTGAGTTTTTCGGGTTAAGAGGAGCAGAACAGTTCGTGCTGGAGGGCCTTAATGTCACAATTAAATGAATTTAGGTAAATTCCGGCTTTAGTATTCAGCCCCACTAGAGGCAATTGAGTTTCATTTTCTCAAATGTGACCGAAATGTTGATTCGTGTTCGGCCAGCCGTTTACAACTTTTGGAACACTTTTCCAAGAAATGGTTGTAATTGTCGACTATTAACATAAGTAATGAGATCGTGGCATTTTGACTTGGTGCAATAGTACTTGATTCCTGTTTCACTTGCTACCTGTTTTCGTGTTTTTTTCTCACGTTTTATATTTTTGTAGGTACTTTTAGATGAAAATTTTGAATATTTAATGTCAATACACTTTTGTATACAATTTTTTTTCTTTTCTTGAACTTTTTTCGACTAGATTTTTAATAAATAACAGGTGATGCATTGAAATTTAGTAGTTTTATGAGTTCTTACATTTATTAGAATAAACGAATTGTTAGGGCCTTGAATTTGTAGAAGTTCGACATTTTATATATATGTATATGTCTTTTTATAGAGAGTGGTTAAAAGTTCGTAATTGAGAAATTTCTTTACAGAAATATTATTTTGAAAATGCTTGTGCCATAAAAATTGTTAGTTTTTTAAAAAAAATCAGAGAGGTCTTCGACTGGATAATGGATATGATCCAATTTGTTTTAATGAACATATTAACATAGAAATAATAAAATATAATCTAATGTATCTACTTATAACAGCTTTTTGGGAAAATTTAAGTGTTAGAATTAAAAAAAAATCTTAGCGTTCCGACTAATCGAGCTATATTATGTAAACGATGAAGACAGAACACTATGCTAAGTTTTTGCTCAATTTTGCCAAAAATAAAGCAGGAAAGTGGAAAATTTTTCTCAATCTTTAAAACAATTTATTAATTTTAAATTAGATATATTTTTTTAAATACACTGTCTCTTCAAATTCAAACTAATTGCACATATGCATAAATCGAAGCACGTGGGGCATCCTCGTCTTCTTACGACACAATTGCAAATCCATAAAGAATCCATTCAATTGGATTTTGTTAAATTTTGCAAAGTAAACTTGCAACACTCACAATTGATTTGATGTTAAATAGTATATTTGGAAATTATTTTTATATGGCAGCCCCAAATATAATTCTGTAATATATGTACATATGTAGTTTGGTTTTTGTATCATTGTTACGACAGATTTTGTAATAGGCATGAAAAAACAGATTGAGTTTGGGTTTTCTCACGGATTTTGATAAAACTTTGTAGGAGTGTTCATTTGGAGTCAAAAGTGACAAATATATAAAAAACTTTATCGATTTTTTGCATATTCCCATAAAATTTCGTTGCAAATTATATAAATACCTACCATAAATTAAAGAAATTTAAACCTTTTCATTATAAAAAATTCTTCAACAATTTTGCTAGATTTTTTTACAGAAATTCGGTGTAAACATTTGTAATTTAAGGTTTTTTCATAATTTTCACCAAAAGATTGTATGTATGAGCATGGAGAAATTGCGGCGAAAAACTATCACTTTTCAGAATTTTAAAGTTAAATATCTAAAGAAATATAAGCGACCGACAAATCTCTTTTGCATATTCGTTACTTTTGGTTCTAAATGGACATTACTACAAAGTTGCACCAAAATCTGTGAAGAGACCTCAAACTCAATTTATGCCGGCATGAATTATCGGAGGTTTGAATTTTTAAAAAGAAAAACTATATTCAAATCTTGCGTCATTTCGTTTAAGTAATGAATAAGAAATTGAAGACATATTTTATTCTTAAACATCCTGTATATATGCAAATCGACTAAGAAAAGAAACAAAAAGCAAGTGTCGTATTTTGTCCCGTTGTTGCCATGGCATGTAATAGCTGTTAATGGCCCAGCTTATTGTGACAGCATAATTACATAAATATCATGCAGACAGCGAAGCGGTTGCACAACTCCTCAATAAATAAAATGAGATTTCTAGCCAACGAACGCTGCGCTGCTTCTTCGGGCAATTTGTCAGCCAGAGAGGAAGTTTCGAGTAAATTTCTTGGTAATGATAGCACGTCTGCCACACGCAAAGTCCGAATGAATTCGTCAAATGCCGCATCGAATCGACTGCGACAAATCAGCTTCACGCTTTTAATAACCGAAAGAGACCTCGAAATTGGTTCCAAGAAGAATCGCTAATTGAATTGGAAATGTTATTTTTTTTTGTGGAAAATCGGACACAGGCCCATTGTGAGTGCCCGCTCAGGCTGATTAGTATGCGGGGCAGAGATCCCCGCGATCACATAATGGCTATCAATTAAAACTTTCCAGCGAACTCGGGAACAGGCAATTAATAACTCAACGCGAACAACAAATTAACCACCACTTAATGCCATGCACACCCAATTTTGATAGGACTCGGTCGATTAGGCCGAGCCCGTCTCGGGCCCATCGAGCTCCCCGGGAAAGCGCTTTTGAGTATTGAGTCTTGCCGGAATTTCTTTTCTTCGTAATTATTTAAAATTCAAGAAATGTCTAAAAATTTATCATGTAGTTGAAGTTATTACCGCCCAGTCGTCCCGAGGTCGTGGTAAATGGACGCCAATGGCCTGGCTGCACCGCCGCCGCCGCCACTGAGCCGCTGATGCGCTCACCCGTATTTTATGGCCGTCAAGTGTTTTATGATTGCGCCGGAATTTTAGTGCACCATAAAACCCCGCCTGAACAATTAATTAGCACCGGGAAATGCTATATTTGTGCATAAAACGAAAGCTACCAGTTTGGCGCGGCCGAGCCTTAACCAAAGCGTGTCTGGCCGTAGAACTGACCTTAGCCAGTGGCTAGTGGCCTCTTGCTGACCACTCAAGCCACTTTGGATAGCATTTTCCTCACGTATGCCTATAAACAAATGGTTTCACAGTTGTTTAGCTAAAGTGGCCGCATGTATGAATTTCAATCAGGGCCCTCTCCAGGAGATCGTAAGATGGCCTGACTGCCTGCCGGCTGCACCGCGGTCGTTAAGACGTCTCTCGGCTATTAGCAATTTCGTTTCTAATTTGCCTCTACAAGGAAACACGACTCATAGCCGCGAGTAATAGAAATGGGACACGATAACTCAACAGTGTAGCTGTCATGCCAGCAGCATGTGCATCCACCCAGAATGATTTTTACGCAAGATACTTTTGAGCTCATCGGTGCCAAAAATGAACAATTAAACAACTTTTAACAAATATTGACTTATTAACTCGCTTTCCTTTATTAAAGCATTCCCTTTTTTCGTTTGTAACCGGAAAGATATATGAAAGCAATAAAATTAGCAAACATGAAAATCTCTGATCTAGAAATGTAACATACACTAGTAGGAAGTCAACAGAAAATGAATTTTAATATTCTTTGTGTTTACTATGTACATAGTAAATCTTAAATAGGACAATAGAAAATATTTACATACATTTGTACATATTATCGATCTGTGTAGTTGTTTTTTTTTTAAATTAACCAGTTAACTCAGAATTTATTTTGAAAAGTCCTTCATAGGGTGTGTACTTAACCTAGAGCAATAACGAGTGTCCACATCGAACGCAATACAAATGGTACTTTAATAAAGTTTAAGAAAAAATCAAAGTAGAACGATAAGAATTATATTTTTATTAAATAAAGTGTGATAATACACTAATCGAAATCATCTCAAGAATATCTCTATAAAATTTCATAAAGATCAAAGCATTGGTTCAAAAGTTATAAGTATAATCTAAACGAAATTAAAAATTTAAACACCATTATTTTGAAACTATGTTTTCTCAAAAGTATACCATTCCAAAAACTATTAATGAGATAAATTTCAAATTTTGTTTGTTTGTTTTTTATGATCAAAGCAAGTGCCTGAATGATGATGATTGATTTCGCTTTTTTTATTGCAGAAAAGTCGGGCTGTATATAATTCGTTGCTTACTAAATACCTTTTTCTTCTATGTGATTCGTGATAATAGTATTACATTAAAACAAAAAAATTATATTACAGTTTTAGCCAACATTATTGTCTAGTAATTATGTTTCAAAATTCCTATTTAAATAGGACTATTATTTGTTAGTTGGATACAACTACACGTTCAACTAAATTGGTTGTTAGTTGACAGACCAACTAAAATTTCTCAATTAAAGTAGTTGTAGTTGCAGAAAACAACTGAAAACTTTAGATGAAAAAAAATTAGTTGCGCCCTATACTAACAACTTTTAGTTTAATTGTAGTTTATACAATCAACAATTAACAACTACAAATTTTGTAAATCACAAATATTTATAGAATAAAGTAAATAACAATTAAATTTATACAGCCTAATATCAAACCTACTAAAGTTATTATATTTCAAATATTGACAACAAATCAAATTTTAACCAACAAGGAATTTCGTCTAGGTATATTCAGTACAAGTTAGTTATGTAAAATAAATAAAATTTAGTTATGTAAAAGTAGTAGATTATGAGTTTGAAAAAATAAACTTAAATTAAGAAAATAAACATTAAAAATTAAACGAAAACTTGTAGGTAGCTGTCCATTTCAACTAATTAATTCACAACTTTGCTGAAAATTAAGAGAAGACGAAATGGATTAATTGAAAGTTAAATTCAAAATGTTGTTTTTAGACACGTAAAGTTTGCTTTTTACGAACCTAACCTCAAAAATAATGATTTGACTACAATTAGTCCTGCGAATAGTAAAGATTTATTTTATTTTAATTTAATGCTATTTTGGTATTAATATATGTAGGTACCTACATAAGTATACTAAACGTTTAAAATAACAAAACTTGTTTTTTAGTAATTGTAATATAGTGTCAAGATTTTGTAAATTCAAGACTGCGGGCATAAATTTATATAGTTTTTGGTATTTTCTTTAAACAGTTTTAAACAGTGAATTTGAGCATTTGTTTTATTGCTTACGTTTTTATGTTGAAGAAGCCATAATTAGCGATAAGGTGAAAGGGCCTCTTGTAAATTTAGAGAAAATTGTACACTACCCTGAAGGTAAAAGCCTTCATTTGTTAATTCGTACATTTACTTCGTTTCCTCCCACTACTCTCTACTTTTTGCCATTTAACGATTGAATCAATCACAGCAAATAATTTCGTCAGGTGGTTTTCTTTTCTGGAACCCGAGCCGAGCTGCGCTGCACAATTTCAGCTAATTAATTAGAAAGATGGACCAAAACCAATTAATTATGGCGATAGGTTGCGTTTCATTAAACACTTTGTAGGATCTAACACCCGCTGGTGAGGAGCAATCAGCGAGGAGGGCTCTGTTCCGGACGTCAATCTTCGTCTTCCCGCCGCCGCGCGGCTGATCTACGCCGCCGCTCGGGGAAAGGTAAAGAGTTAACCAAATAAAGGTGATCTTGTGCACTTGTTCGGAGCTAAGCGATTTCGACAAGACGCGGGGGCAGGGGCCGGGAAGTGACTAGAGATGAATGATGATTGATACCACCGAACGTTTGTTTTAGCCCCATCGCATTTGGCTCTTTTCAGTCCAAACTAATCAAAATATGATAATTTCAGCCGGCGGTGTGGAAGCGAGAAGCGGGCCCGATATGCCGGCAAGGCCATTTAAAATTCATTAAAATTAATGAAGACGAGAACATTTTAATCATCTCAGTAAGATTTTTCGTGTCTCGGGCTATCCTAATTTATTGTTTGGTTATTAATTACAGTCCGTGTAATTTCTCCGGCCCTTGAGGACTGTTTGATGGACGCGGCAGTTACAGCGGTGCAGCAGTCCCGCGGTTCTAACAAATCAATTCAGCTGTCCAAGGAAAATTGAAGAGGTGGAAAAAGAGGTAAAAGACATCACCGAAAATTTTTGGGGCTCCTGCCGAAGACATGACATGCAATTTTTACGTGTAAAGATGAAACACATTTTTTGCAGCTGGACCCGACCTCTTATTACTATCGGCCGTTACTATCAATCATATTATAACGAGGCATTTGCATATAAATTGCCTGCTAATGTCAACTTATCTAAGTGACATCATCGCTCTTTGGCCGTCTTGATGAGTTCATTTATCCACCAGAAGACGATTCAAATTGAAACTTTCGAAAATGTTCGTTTGGATAAAGCGGATGGAGGGGGAATCGAAACGGGGAGCAGTCTGATTTTCATAAATATGCCGTAAATTATTAGATATTAATGCGAAAATTATAATCGCATAAAGCGAAATAATAGGGTAATTTGCCGATTTCTAAGAATACTCCTGACGCGGGCTGTTATGGAAATTTCATGTAAATAAAGCGTCCAGACACGAGCTAGCGCGCAAAGTCGCTATGAATGTGCAAATAAGCCTGACTGGCCATTAATGATGATTTATGGCTTCCTCAAGTTCGCCATTTGGAGTATTATGGCAAATTTAATGAAGCTCTATTCGAAGTAACATAAAGAAAAAATTACAATGCCTTCCATGCAAATATTATGAAAATGTTGTTATTAGAAAATAAATAAATCGGAAATTTCAGCACGAAAATGACCCCAAGTCAGTGAAAACTTGTGAAATGAAGTCGGCCGTAATATTCTATCGGCTGCCAATATGAACCAACTTTGGATTAAAGTTTAGATAGCCTGGTACCTATGCGAACACTCGAGAATTTTTTCCAGAAGCGGGTATCGTCAATGAATTGTCGTTGCAGGGATCTAATTGATGCAATGGAATTTTCTAATAAATATTAAGATCTAAAAATTCCGAAATAACGTCGCAACTAATTTTAGTTAATTTCATTTTGCAAGTATACTATTTATTTTGCCCATTCAAGTGAATGCTGTGATTTTTAGTTAGTTATTATTTCTAAGAATAATAAATTGGAACCTCGTTCATATTGTTTGCTATATTAACACCTACACCTTAAATCTCTCATAATATTGAGAGATAGTAAATTAATAGTGGGTGTGCTATTTATTTTGTCGTCACTGTACTTATTTCTGTGATATTAAACGAAAGCTAATTATGTGGAGATTCTATGAATATAAAATTCTTAAAACTTTTTCGAAAATTATCGATTTATGGGAAAATAGTGAATGTGTTGAAATATTTTTAGGAAACTATTGAAGTTTTATTTTGATAAAATGCGATTGTTTGTATAATTTTCAAACATATTTTTTGCAAAATCGTAACTTGATGCCTATAGCAATGTCTCTGCAAAAGTTCATTGTGTACAAATAGCCTTTTGATCCATGCGTCTGTAATTAGCTGCTATTACTAAAAAATAAAATTCAAGTGCCTCAGTCGGTGCACCTCAAGCTAGCTGATTGGATCTTAATAATTTCAAAGTTGTCGACCAGGAGAAGCAAAAACCTGTGTGCCGGCGTAAAATTCAGTCGGTGATTCCTTCGGAGCGGCTAGAAAAGAAAAAAGGTTAAACACACCATAAAAATGGGGAAAAGCGCCTTTTAAAGTCACTTGTGCCACTTAATTCACTCGCAGTCCGATGCAATTACTGCCGCAATAAAAACAAGTCCGCCGGACTTCGTACCTCCCACTGGGCGTACGTTTCACAGGCACTCCGCGCGTCGCGCTAGAGAACAGAAGATGGAGAGCGGCGCGACGGTGCGCGTTCAGCATCCGCGGTTATACCGCTGCACCGGGACCAGCGCGGAGTGACACGACACAATTGGCGGAGTCCGCCCAGCCGGAGCGGACTGGCTCTGGCTCCTCCGCCAAGAAAACGAAGAAAACCCGGCCGCAGAAGACATGACTTGCATGCCACCATTTAAGACGATGGGCTTCTTGCGCCTGCCCAGCCGCCCTGGCCGCGCGAGTCGCCCGCCGCCGCCCGATCCGATCGATCGCTATCGATCTCACGCTATTTGAGGCCTCAGGAAATTGATCTTAAATTGACGTGTGAATTTATCGCCGAGGCCGGCCGATGTCTGGTCGGTATTAATTTTAATTGCGCATGCCAATCATAGATCGAGGGCAAATATTTAAATTTATCTATGTTAGCGGCGATTAACACGGTGTAAGACGGCTCCATTCATGCCCGGGACCGCGGCCCGTCTCCCCACAGATTTATGTTTATTACCGGGCAAACTCTGGATTCGAGGCACGTTTGATCAGATACCGTCCCAGGTATCATTGTTCTTGAAAATTCGTCGAAGTTATTAGCGATGAGGATTGCGATAAGAAGTCCTACCCGGAGCGCCTCGGTTGCGCAGCTCCCGAGCCTCCATTATATTCTGGGCATTCTGGGATCTATCATTGTCTGTCCGGTGACTGCTGGTGACGTGTTTCCCCCGTTCATATTTGACTGGAATAGAATTCGCACTTAATGACATGTCCGCGACGTCCACATGCAGGCACCTTCTAGGCAATGTGACCCAGAATGTGCCCTAATAGGAATTTTGCAGAGGTCTCGTCGGTGCTGGTCGTCATTAGGTAATCAATCGCGATTAATGCACTTTCCAGACTGAGACCCACACTCAGGGGAGTTCTCAGCAATTGCTTTCCTGGGAAATTTATCAGTAGACCTCGATTGAATCCCAAGTGCAAAGAAAATAGACGCTTTCTTCTACTATACCTAGAAAAAGGTCTCAATGCGGTGCGATTGTTTTCAGACCAACATTTGATACCTGAAGCGAATTGTATCCTAAGTGGGACAATTTACATTGCAAAGTGGTCTGGGATTAAAGTTCAGTCGAAGCCTATTCACGTTACTTCCACCAGCGACTATTTGTTACAATATATTATACATTATGTGGATAACTTAGAAACGTAGAGATGTATTAACTCTTCATAGAGTAGAACAGACCTTACAAAATACTTAAAATACTTTAGCAGTATAGTTAATTCCAAAAACTTTGATTAATATAATGATAAACAGAATTTTGATAAGTATTCACTTTAGCCAAAACGTTTTGCAAAATATTAGCCTCTAATAAGTAGGTACCTACATACAAATATACATTGAATAAAATATTTACGAACATTTTCAACATTGTATACTTCGCGAGCTTTTCTGGGATATATTTTTGACCAAATCCCATAGACTCTTTCTCAAAGGGATAAATTTCCCTCATGAATCCTGGACCAAAGTAACTTAAAATAAAATGTAGATTTGGTTAAATATTCGAACGAACTGAGGACTTCGTTAAATATTTAAGTACCAGAAACTATATCAAATTGATTGTTATTTTGGTCATAACCTATAGTAAAACTAACATTTTGGTTGACTTTAATTTTATAAAATTGATTTGTTTATTACAACCAAAAAACAAGATAGGCTGAAAACCTGCTTAGTATGTTTTTGGTAAGTGTAAACTTGATTTTTTTTGTTCTTTTTACTGATGTATTTCCTTAGTGTGCTGTTTTTCAAACAAAATTTGAAAAGATATTCCTATGGATAGAAATTTGTATCTACTTAAAATTTTAAAAGCGCTTTTGGTAAACAACAAAACTAATGAATAATTTGATCAATTTTCAATTTTTTATGTATATTTGAAACATTAAATTTTGCGTAAAAACCCAGATTCTTGCTTTTATTATATTATTTTAAAAATGAATAAATATATAATATTACTCCACAATTTTTTTCTGTCTTCATAAAAGTTTTGTCATCTTATATACGTTAAGTTGTGCTTAAAAATTCAAGACCGCCTTAATATTTAACATTCTAATGGTTTTTGATTGAAAGCTATAAGCACAGATAATGCATTAAGGAAATATATTTTATGTAATAAAAGTTTGCGATATTTAAAACATTAATTTCTTAAAGTTAAAATGCGCAAAAATTACTTAAATTACTTAAGTTTCAGTCAAGTTTTGTTTTAAGAAAAGTGACCTATAATTTCTATAATAAAGCATTACTTACTTCGAAATTTTATTTGTCGATTAGATTTATCTTATATGGAAAAGAATTTCTGTCACTCAGTCATCAAAATTACGCAAACAGCTAAAATGATGCGGTGCAGGTGCTCAAGCAGTCAGGTGGGTTCTGAGGTATTTCACCTTCATCTTGTATTGCAGTAAAATTACAAAAAGTGCGCCATATCACCGGATTAAGCGCTAAGCGGGTTTGCTAAATCAGGCGATTGCACCGCACTTAGTATGCTAGGCCAGGGCGATGAGTTCGCGCCGCGGAACATTTCTCGGCTGGCATTCGCCATGGCAGCCAGCTCCGTCGGCAGGAAGACCGGGAGGAAAAGGTAAATAAACACACAAATCTGCCGCAAATGGTACCTGGAGGTATCGTGCAATTATCAAATGAACGTAAAACGAGCATTAATTTCCCGCGAATAAATTACCCAAGTACCGCCCACCTTCCATTGCGTGGCGCGGCTCCGCGGCCGAACTGAGCATGATCCGCGCCGGGAGATGCGTGCTGGGGCTCGGGCTCGGCCAGCCGGTGCTCCGCATGGGCCCCATTCCCGGCTCGCTCTGTATGTGGAGCAGGCGTTCGCGTTCGTGTGTTGCATGGACCACGGGCATTTTGAGCGCAACGCCTCCTTATGTAAACAATCACCTCGTAATGGAATTTATTGGCTGCTCGCTATGCTCTGTAATTGATCGGCCATTGATTACGGTCGTGAGTGCTCTCGGGTCAGTCCTGTTTTCTCCGACCATCGATTTTATTTGATTAACTTCGGGGGTAAAATGTCGTCGCGTTAGTTCCTCCAATTTTACGCAGTTGTACTTAGCAGCCTTTGTAGTTTTTATTACTTATATACCTTTTAACGCTATTTAAATATTGGGCAAATTCTAATTAAAACTCTCTTATGTACTTTAAAAAGTCGGCTTCAATTGCGTTCAGTCTGCTCAAGACAAAATGTCTCATAAAAAATATACATAATAATTTCTGAAACACATACATATTTTACTTTAAAATTGTAAAAGACTGCTTTCGTCTTTATACATTTCTTCTGATTCAGATGACGATGATAGTCCTGAAATTCAACAATCAAAAAGTTTCCTAAAGTAAACTTTTATTGATGACAAGCACGCATGGCTTGAGTAAATACAAACCATTTATTTTGAAAGTGACCTAAATACAATTTTGTAGCGCTTTAAATTCAATCTGTGACATAATATGCATTACGATAAATTTTTTTTTTTAAAAGTGGACTACTTTAATACCACTTTCAAAATATAGTAGGTATTTACAATTCAAATACAAAAATTTCATCGTTTATATGCACAACCAAATCAAATTTGACATTAATCAAATCAAACTTAAAGAAAATCAAATAAAAATAAGAGCTAACTTTTTAAAATAACTAACAACTTTTTCAAATTCAAATGCAACTATATAAACTTCAATAACAATTATTTCAACGTGTAGACAACTATAGCCATCCTAATTACAGCTGATTCAAATTTGATAACAACGAAATTAAATTGTTCACAAATAATATTATAATAATATATGGTTCCACTTGAATTTGAAAAAGTTGTTAGTTGCCTTGAATTTGATTTGCCTGTTATTGAAATTGATTTGGTTGTCGTTGAATTTGATTTGGTTGTTTTTGTTATCAATTTGGTTGCATTTGAATTGAAGTGTAAATGCTATAAATGACACGTTTAAATTTTTTTATTATTGTGGGTTGTGGTTGATATTGATTTATTAATTGTTTTGCTGCTTTTCATGTTGAAATAAGTTTTATTAATGTTTCTATATTTAAAATGGTTGTACTAGAAATGTAAATGTTACTAGATAATGAATTAATTCTTCTGCGATGATTTCAACTTTATTAATTGATGCCCAATCATTATTTGATTTTATTTTATTTTAATTTTAAATGCTAATTATACTTTAATGAATGTACATTTTCTAAAGTCGAATGTAAATTCTTATATGATAAAGAACGTTGAAGAATTTTAATTACAATACGATAAATATTACAATTTCTTTATAATAGTAACTAGTTTTGGGTACACGAGTCTTGACAAAGACGTGATGTGGGAGGAATATAATTGTAAAATAAGTATAAAATAAGTAACGACCTGATAATCTACCATTTTGCAAAACTCTGCTTGATTAGTAAATCATTAATATCTTGTCCTAATTTTATTATAAATGATTGATTTAACGATCCACTTCGAAAAACTGCACCCAACGAAAAGAATTTGATATGTCCCACTTGTTTTGTAAAGAAATAAAATCGAAAATTATATCCCACGACAAAAAACAAGGAAACACGCCATAAATACATACACCAAAGACTAAATGACCCTAAAAAGGCAAGTTTTTGCATAATGATAACAACATTAATCAAGAACATGTCCCCGAGATCGGTGCCTATCAACCGCTCCTACCACTTAATAGTCGGAGGAAACACGATACCTCGCCGAGAGAAATCAAAACAACGAAAGGCCAGCGCCCACAAAAGATTTAAATTTAGCTATCAAAAACTTTACGAGCCTCTTAAGCGTATCTGAAATATGATCTTCGGACGACTATTTACCAATTAATTGTGCCTATATCTGATCATTATCTGCTGACCAGTGCCATACTGTCGCGAATGCACCGCGCGCTGGTGCAGCCCCCCGCCACTGCGACTGGGTGCATTTATGTTAAACTGCCCGAAGAATCGAGGAAAGTATGGAAAATCCATAAAACCGTGTGATATCCACCATTAAATAAAATTCCTCCAGCGAACGTCTTAATTTGTGGCTCTATTAGATTAAGTAACGAGCAATTAATGCTCAGACATGGGGACGCGAATGATCCCCGGTTTTGTCGTGACATTATTTATTGGGCCCTAAGTGATTTCCGATGAACTCCAGAGATGAGATATAAAACTGCTGGAGATCAATGTTCACTGTCCCAGGACATTAAATGGACATTTTTCTTCACATGTTTTTATCGTTTGTTTATTTACGTTATTAACGCAGAACAGAATAGTTATTAAGGTAATTGGTCGTCTTTAAATTATCCATTTTATAGCTGTGGTTTTAATTTTGTTTTTAGTTTTTTTAATTACAAACATCGGATTTTTATTTATATGTATATGTAGCAGCGTTTTTTTACTAATCAATATTAAAACGAAATTCTGTGTTGATTCAATCTAACTTGCGAAAATGATAAAAACTTTTTACTTTAGAATTGGAAACGTTGGAAAAATTAATTTGATATGGATGAAGAATTATAGAAAAATGCAGCACAGGGTGATTCAAATGGAATAATTCTAATCTATTTATCCCATTTGTTCGTACACTGAAAGAAAAAGTTTCTACACTTAAGTAAAACTTCCTTGTACGAATGCATTTTAATCGAATTGAATGTGCTCCTGATCTAATCAGTAATTCATTAATAATTTATTTTGTTTCAACAAATATTATCTTTATCCAAAAGTTATAGTGGGTTG
This sequence comes from Eutolmus rufibarbis, assembly GCA_963920795.1. NCBI lineage: Eukaryota > Metazoa > Arthropoda > Insecta > Diptera > Asilidae > Eutolmus > Eutolmus rufibarbis. The sequence continues at coordinate 5,186,508 of OY987208.1, forward strand.
TTGAAACTAACGAAATATTGTAGAAAAAACTGAAATTTTCCTAATCCTTTATTGATTTTAAAAGAAAGTTTCTTGAACTTATTGAAAACTTCTACAAATAAATATTATAAAATAATTTTTTAAAAATACCGCAGGTTTCGATATATAAGAAATTTACTCTTACCATGATTGCTTTAAATTAGGAAATGAATTTAGAAATAATCGAAATTTTCCTACATTTATCTGAATTTCAAGAGAAAATTTCATGAGTTGAGTTGAAAATTTTCTGAATTTTGACTGAAAATTTCTTGAAATGAACAAAAGCTTTACCCTTATTTTTTTGTGTAGTATATTTTTCAATCGAGAACTCTTTCTTTCTAAGGAAGAAAATTTTATTCTTTCTGATTTAATTAAAAGACTATTCAATTATTTTTAAAATAAATTTACATATTTAAAGTTTTCTTTACAAGTATAATTACTCTGGAAAGGTGTATGCTTAAAGTTATAACTTAATTCAAACAAAAGTTCTGACTAAAGAGAAAAATATATTAAAGTGTAAGTCGGTGCATTAAGCTCTTTAAAATTCGAGAAAAATATGGCCTTCATTCAAGAACTTTGTACATATATGTATATGTATTAAAACAAGAAATTTCTCAATCTTTCAAAATAAGCAAAAATGTTCTATCTAAGAGAAGTTTTTGAATTTTCATACAAGTATGATATTACTATTCTTAATTATTAGAATGTTATTTCTCTCAGTGTATAATTCAAAAATATACGTTTATACGAGTATTTCTACGCTGTTTAACTTTCATTAGATACATTTATAAGTTGCTTGTTTTGCTATATGAATGTTTGGTTTCTTATAACTTACGAATCATTGGACGGGTTTTGATGAAATTTTCGCTAAACATTATGCGTAATAAGACTCTCGGTTGATAAATGAAAGGTTTTCGTGTAGACCTAAATACCATTGAGCTATAAAACAACGACGAAGTCAGAACCTCCGCATTGGCAAAGTAAAGCCTCGTTTTAGGAAAATAAACTAATTAATTCATATCTAAAAATGAAAACTTAAAAATAAATAAATATTTAAAGGTCCTTTTTTTTCCAACAATAATCTGAGCTAAATCCCCCTCTGATAAGAAAAATATGTTTGCGCCCAAGCGTTTATAATATTCGCATAAATCACCCCAAAATAAAAATGGGAAATTCCATAAAACCTCCTTTGCGCCTGAGGCATGAAAATAAAAGGCCTTCCCATCGTTAAATTTAAAATCTAGTTGAATTCCTCGGGATCCTTGGGCCGCCAATAAACAGTAACTCAAAAATATGTTTTGCAACACACACCCAAGGAGCAGCAGCATCAAATCGATTTGGCGAAAACTAGCAAAAAGCAACAATAACAAGACCCAGAACAAAGAATTGAATTTCTCCGCTCAATTTAACACAATCCATGCTCCTGACGGTATTTTTCCTTCCGACCCTCGTAAACATCTCCATTCAGGCTCGGCGCTGGTATATTTATTTTATAACATCGCAATCAAGATGGCTGAACAAACATAATCATGTATCAAAGCAGGAGCCGCTCCGCGCCCCGCCGCACCACATAAGTGCTGTATTATCTTATGTATACTCCGGGGGGTTGTAGCTCCCTCCCGAAGATCCCGAATGCGGCAGCATAAATCTCCCAGGAAATCCCGTGCATGCGTACTTTCAACCCCGGGTTCCAGATTCCAGCCGCCGCTGAGCACCTCACTCCTGCATCCCGTTTATACACTGGGAAAAAAGTGAGTGGTTACATTTTTCGTCATGTAAAATCTTAAATGGTTGCAACAATTATTAATTTAGTAAAATATACAGGCCTAAAAACCAGCGAAAATGTTTTATTTTTCGGCCTGTGAAAATAAAACCGCCGTACCACGGCTGTACGGATTTTGAAAAAAGAAATAATATTTTAATGAACAGTTTTAATTTACAAGCCGCGAAATAGTCTCTACGCGCTCATTTTCATTTCAAACCAGCCGCTGTACGACCCCTGTGCACCTCCCTTCTTTTCGTAAAACGGCTGCTGTACGGCCCATGTACAGCCCTTGTACGCCACAGCAAAACGTTTAAAGTTTAGCCCTTGTACGCCTTTTGTCAAGCCTTAATTTAAAACTTAAATATTTTTACTCGGGAGTAAAAATAAGTATATTTATATTACTATAACATTCTTAGTGATACTTGTAACTATTTAAATGTAGTCACAAACATTTTTAGTCATCAGTAAAAATAACAAATAAATAATTTTTATTCTTTCACTATTTTTAAAAGTTGATGAAATAATACATATCATGCCATATACATAGGTGATGCTTATTCAGGAAAGATTGTAGAGGTCTCAGGTGACATAGTTGCGCTCAGCTTAGTTCGGCTGAGTGAGAGTATGCCATTCCGGTGATGTAGGTTCGATTCCCACATGAAAACCTTGGTTTACAATAAAAGTAAAACACACACAGAAAGCGCTATATGGGCTTAGTTCTCAAGTGCGCGAAAAAGAAAGCAGGATTTAGAATTAACTCTACCCTGTAGAAAAATAAATTATAAAAATACAAGCATGGAATTATCTCTTAACATTATTTTAAAAAAAATCATACTATTAATAAATAGTACGTGAATTTACTATGAGATACTAGTTATAGAAACTTATAGCTTTAAATTTAGAATAGTTAGGTAGATTGTAAGTTTTTAAAAATTGTCTTGGGTTTTTTATTACTAAAAATTTTTTTTTTCCCTATATAAATAGTTACGCTAAATTATGTACACACAATTTCGGTTATGCCTACCTATTAATATTTAAGATGTATGAATTTCTATTTCGAGCACTTAAAATGTACGTCTTATTATGTATACAAAAACAGCAAATCTTGAAAATAAATAAATCTTGAATCTTGAATCTTGAAACTATGAGATACTACTTAAAATTAAGACTGGACTAATTCAAACAAATTTCATAATGATTTAATCTAATTAAGTATTTCAAATAACTGATTATTTGGAATCGAAATAAAACTTTAATGAAATAATAATTTATATCTAATAAGTGAAAAAATATATATAAAATTTCACTAAAAAGTGTTTTCAATGGAAAGTAGTTTTATTAATTCAAATAAGGATTTTATGTATTTCAAATAGTTATTTGAATTCTCACTAAATAAAACTTTATTTGAAATTATTATTTCAGATCTTATTTTAAATAACAAATTCAAATTTAATTGAAATAAGTTTTACTATTTACCTGAGTTGAGTCCATTTTAAAATCTGCAAAATAGTTAAAAAGCAGTAAATTCAACTATTTCTTTAGTGTAGGTCCTGAAATTCGAGCTCTTCTTGCGCCGGAAAATTTATTCACCGAGCAGGGTGCGCCAGAACTAGAACACAATCAGTGGACCATTTTATAAAAATGTTCAATTAAAACGAGGGAAATCTCATTAAGCGGCGGCCGGGAAAAAACCCGAAGAACTAGCCGAGGTACTCGAAGATGCGGAGTCGCGATAGGGCCATTGTTCGCGGCAATCAGCCGCCAGTGATTATGGAGAGTTGGATTGAAAATAAAAAATAAAAATATGTAGATACGCAGCCGCGGAAAAGGCACGGAAAGCACAAAAGGCACAAAAGAGCAAAACAGATTTATGAACCATACCCAAGACGCCCCGAGTATTCAAATGAACGCCTCATTACGGAGGAAATTGAAATTTCTTAGCGTCTGAGCTCCTCCGCCAGGTAAGCCACCGCTTCTTACGTAACGCAACGCAACGCATAATAGCCGCAGTTGCAGTAGGTGTGTGACGCGCATGCCCCGATCGCGACAAATTTAATGACTTATTTAGCTTGACAATGGATTATTAGTTAAGTTGTTTTCTGATGGTAATCCAGGTGATTTTCGTTGCGTCTGACTGGCACGATCCGGTAGACAGGATGACGAAGCTGATAACTCTTTTCTTTAATAACTCTTCGAGACATGCCACGCCAGACACTTTGAACTGCAATAATCTTAAGAGATGATAATTTTTTTTTCCCGCAGGATGATACAAACAATTTACCTGTAACTTACATAAATATGATTTACATATATTTTTCTCAGGTATTATACAATTACAAAACCCGAATTCAATATCCATTAGAGGGTGGCATACCTCCTTCTTTTTGAAAGTGGGTTCATTTCATTTTAGAGGTTTGCTCGAGTAATTACAGATACAAATACTCATTTGATGATTATAACGATGATATTACAAGTATCGAAATCGTTTACGCATGTTACGAATAGTAATCGGCAACGTAGTATCATTTGAGTACTCGTATTAGTCTGAATTATCGGGGGAAATTGATACAGCTATCAAATTGTAAAAGTTTACTATTAAGGACATGGCTTTCAGTTTCACGAAAATTAATAAAAAGGAAGAAAACGAGCTAGCAAAATTCAATAGTATATTCTCATTTCAAATTAGTCCAAAATTTCAACACAAACACATTCATATTTTCAATTGATCAAGTTGAAATGTGTGCAAATTATTAATTTCATGCATGAATATTAAGCATTACGAAATAAATTTTTAAAAATTAAAATTATATTTAAACATCGAACAATAGCAGAGTAAAATTTGATGGTAAACAATTTTATCTTTTAAATTATTCTGCGAAGAATAAAATATAAATATCAAATTCTAGAGGGATCATATCCTAGTCAGGAGGTGTGTTGAAAATTTTGTTTCTTGTGTTTGACAGAAATTCCTTGCAAATCTTAAAAATCATATAATAGTTAAATATAGCCTTTCGTATACTAAGGATTTTAGGTGTTATTTATAATAGTCTTCTAAAAAACCTTTTTATATGACCTCTTAGTTCAATTTCAATGTGTGCCTTTTAAAACTGATTAACTAAAGTTTTGAAATTAATGGAAGAAAGTTATTAATTTTTCTCAAATATAAATTATTTACTTATAAAACTTAATTTCAACACATTCTGTACAAAGTAAATATATGAGTTCAAAATCCCATTAGGTGCATATCCTTCCGGGTACCAGAAATCTGCTAAAAGATTTGTGAGCACACCATTCCACCTCACACGATTTAAATTCTTTACAAAATGTCTCCAGAAAGCACTTGACGTGATAAATGCCACTTCTGTGAGTAAAGAAAAAAATCTTCGATTAAATTGGAAAATATTAGATATTGGCACCTTGGGAGACATTGTCGACAAATCTATTACTTTGAATGGGTTTTCGTTCACAGATCAATTTTTAAGAGAAAACAACGCCTTCAATGCTTAACCCAGACCATAAATATTTCTAAATTAGATTTATTTAAGTGCCCATGTCTTAAATTTTAAAAAATTTTTATTTGAATTTTATTCTACTGTTTCATTGCAAAACTTTTGATGAAGGTATAGTTAATTTTACAAATAGTATTTATATTGCCTTGATGAAAATGTTTCTCGCAGCTATTTAAAAAAAAAAAGGGATTTGCTTACAACGTTTTAAAATCACACTCTAAAAACTGAGTAAATTATGTACATCAGTTTTAAAATTTCGGTGTGTTTATTCAATCAATTTTGTAATTTTTATGTGTGCAGGACATAAATTCCCTTAGTCAAACCGAATGTCACCAAAATGATTTTGAAAAGATTTTTACTGAAGAAAGACGTGCTGTGGAAAATATTTTATCTGCATATTTATTATTAAAATAACCATATTATTTTACTATCTCCTTTATTTTATCCCATTGCTTGTTTCTAATGTTCCATACCTTGTTTCTTACTTAAAAAGTCGTTATATGTAGCCTTCATATTTTTAGAAGATGGAGATATCTTTCGAATGCATTGCAGTGTTTATAAGTTAAAATGAAAGTTTGGGCTAAATTAAATGGTTTGAAAGAATATTTTACTTTTAGCGAGCTATGCTGACGCTAGAGGTATCGTCATTGTCCCCTTAAAAACATCTACATATGATGTAAAAACACTATATTTAAACAATTATTTATGTCAACAAATTTATATCTTTTATGTGAAGAAAAGAAGAAACAAGAAAAACGGATTTTTACACAGAATTGTAGATAAGTTTCATGTAGGTATGTTTATGATTATTAGTATTATATAATGCAGATCTCAGTGTTTATTATAATATACGCTTTTAAATGTCTTATAAATGTGTCATAAATGACATGGATAAACTACTCTATGGCCACATTTTAGATCTCAGTTGTCGCGGCCATAAAGCAGCAATCTTTATACCTTTTAGATAAGCATGGCTATAAAATCGTCCAGTTTCTTCGATACGTTGAGAAAACAAAACAATTTGGAGCGGATACAAGTCTGCTTCCCTATCGGACGGCTAAATCTCGATCTCCAGTCACCGTGAAGCAAGTCATGTGGCATGGGTAGTCGAAAACTGAGGTACATAATTAATAATAAATTACGCCCACATGTCGTCAATCGAGCACGGCCAGTTCCACGAAATCTGGCAGTGACATCGAAGAAATTAAGTAATCCAATTTGGATCCGCTTTGTCTATTTATTGGGCTCTTGATGGTGTTTTATTGGGTGTTATGGCGTTTCCCTCGAATTTCTCTTATTTTCCTGTCCACCTCTTATTACGATAATTCTGGTCCGGTCGGGTCGATCGTCTCGATTTGAAGAGTCATTTTAGAACAGAGTTCCTACTTTCCACGGTTTCCAGGTAGAACTGATGGGAGTTGATACGGGAACACAGGTCAATCCCATATCAGGGTAATTATGGTTAAATAAGATAAAGATCTTGTTTCAGACGACATTTATTTACTTCTTTTTAATTTTGTGTATTTATCGATCAGTTGGACGTACCAACCGAGTCGAGTTCACAAATCGAGACCTGTCGATGTTCTGAGACAATTTTCGCAGAGTGCTCAAGCTGCGGTTACATTTAAGCCACAAATCGGTCTGTCCTGCATCCCACTCCTCCTTTTTGAATGCCCGTGTTCTGGCTGGCTGCATCTTTTACTTTTCCTGTTTCAGAAACCACTGGATGTCGATGTTGATCATTAGACAGGTTAATTGGACTGCGTGTCGATCGGTCGTACCTGTGTGCCTGTGCTCGGCTTAACATTATTGCTGGAAGCGTTTAGTTTGGAATTATGCTATAAGTGCATGTTTCACAGGTAGGTATAGATGTTAAAATTTTGAAAATTTGCTTAAAGGATTGTAAGAGTAACATAATTTCTCAATAGTAAGAAATTTGTAACTAAACGTTCGCTTATATGTAGGTGACACCTTGTAGGGGTATATAGGAAATGTTTGCAAAATATTACAACTCTTTCATATATGGCTTAATTAATCTCAGAGTTTTGCAAAAAATAATTTAATTGGAATACACAGGTTGTTCCCGCATAACATGAACTGCAAGGTTTCGTCTGAACCTGTCCTAATCACGTCGCAGAAGATAGGCGAGGGGTTTATGACGGCGAAGGAAGAAACATCAGCCAAATTGTAAAAACGATTGGACTCAACATCACCGATGGAGTCATATACGCATAAAAACCCAAATGAGGGGCTATTAAAAGTAAAATTCCATTCCGAGGTATCTGATCCTCGCTAAGCACTATGGCGTTGGTCTTGCTCATTACTTAACGTCTTAATTCGAAAAATCAGCACTCTTACCCCCCATTACGTTAATTAATTTAATTTGAAGCAGTCCCATCGCTAAGTGGTTAATTGGCAACTTAGGAACAGTCCCAGAGCATACATCGGTCACATCCTGCGGCCACTTCCCGCTGGAGGTGCAGATGACAAAGGCATCACTTCACTTGTCTACCTGCATAATTGACACTTGTTGGCCCATAAAAAGATGCTTTTGAAGTGATTATCTTGCTCCCGAGGGGAACCCAAACATCGGAATATTTTCGATTTTCACAAAGTCATTCTGGGAATAGGGGCCTCCTCTGTGCAAGAATATTGTGCCAAGTCTCCGGTACGCTCGTTTTCCTATTGCCTGCAGTGGTCCACCACAAAACGGTTCGAACCACTGATGGGATCTGATCTGGCCTTTTGTTGGTCATTCTCTTGATTTTCTACTGAACACAATAATGATTAATTGCCATGGGAATTGGTGTCAGATCTCAGTATTTCTCTGACAGTTTGAACACGATTAAGACAACTTAGAAAGGTGTGTGGTATTGTTCATTTGGATATTTTGTCGTTTCGAATCGTTATTCATTGTCTTGACGGTGTGTAACCCATCGGTTGTTTACCTAATGTTGATTAATGGCCCATTAGGAGTAAATATGCACCACTGTCTGACAAAACGACAACCGTAAAACGAATATCTGCATTCCTACAATTTAAAAAAAATATATTTGTTATTATATTGCTATAATTTACACTAATTTCATTGAAATTTTTTTGTATTATTATAACTAGGTATAATCTAATGTCAAATAGTTTACTATTTAATCATATTACAATTTGGGAAACATTAGATAAAAAGTCCTGTTGTTTTGTATTACACCTATTCAAATTTGAATTTAACGTTAATGTTTAAGTAAATTCCCATTTCAAGCATCACAATTTTGAAAAAAAAATTACAAAAAGACTATCCCAGTTGATAAACTTTCATAATAAAGAAAACTAGCACTGATTCCGGCTTGAATTCCCTTTTCCCTATATAATTTCTTCCAACAACCCAGAGTCTGTGAGAGGGCAACTTTTACTGGCTTTATATACGTACACATTTGAATATGTTGCAGTAGATTTTTCGAGTAAATATTCTTTTTGCACGCCCGGAACGCGCCCGATATAGAACCAAACATTTTCCATTTTTAAGACCGCAACAAGCACGGCTGTCGAACAACAACTGTCTATATGATCTTATTTCTGTTCAAAAATGCTATGGGCCCGGTTCGGGCGTATAACCGGCTCTTTTCAATCCCGGCCGTGTTTCGGGCTCATTTTGGGGCTATATATTTTTACTTGGGTTTGTAAAATCAGTTTTAACATAAATTCTTAAGTATATACGTATTTCATAGATTATAGCTAAGAAACGAATTTTAAGCAACATTTTTGTATACATTGTGGTGCTTTTAGATACCACAAAAATTTTGACGCCTGTAAGCTTAGTAATGGTGTTTAATCTACTGGCATTTTCATTAACTCTAACAAGTTTTTCATAGAGTTGATTAAGTTTATTATAGCGTTGTCTTGTTGAAAAACTAAAATATACTCAGGATAACGTGCTAAATATGCAAGAAGCTTTTGTCTAACCAAGGATTTCCTAATACAATATTCGTATGAGAGGAAGAAAAAGTTAATTCTACTATTCCATGGTGCGTCTATAGCTTTGACACAGAGTTTATTACTATACTTAACCAAAATTATTTCCATATAATTTCTCGAAACAGGTCGCACTCCATTCTGAATAACCTTTAAAGAATATTAAATAACTTTTGATTTGAGTTTCGTAAAATATGGTAAATGATAAATATTTTGTCTCGGTGAATTTAGAACCAGTTTCTAGAATTAGTGGTTGGACTTGGGTATATAAGCTAAAATATAATCATTGAAATTTTATTAAAATTCTGGTGATGGATTATAAATATTCAGACAGGCAGACTCATTATAGTTTCAATTTCAATACCTATATAGTAAACAGCAATAAAACTGAGAAGAGCTGAAAAAAAACATAGGTAGACAAAAATAATGACGTACCAATTAATATAAAATGAAGTTTGAATACAGATGAAAGAAATAGACGTTATGTTTATGCATTTAAACTATAATGACAATGCCTCTGTTCATTCCCACCTGATCAACCACAATATTTGGTGACAGATGTACGATGCGAGGGCGCCTGACGAACTTGATTTAGGGCCCTCCGAGGCCGTAAATACGTCACAAAATGGAACATGTGTTCAATTCTAATACCAAATTAAAAAGTGAGCACGTCTCCGTCATCGTCTACCGTGCGGACGACGGACGTGCGTTCATACCGCTGGAAAACGGCCGTTTTGTACTTTGACTCGAATGAGAATGAAGGCAAGTGCAGAGCTGTCCGACTCCGTAAATCCGTAAGAAATTCTTGTTACCACAAAATTTACGATCAGTTCGCCTATTAAGTATCGTATTACACCTTGTCCGATGAAATGTTAGTTTTTTCGGTTTTCTCCCTTTTTTCGTATTTTGTTGTCCCGGACGGGCCGCCGCGCGCCTCCGCTGGGGCCCTGGACACAATAAAATATTTAGATCAGCTTACAAAATTGCTCTCTGGGCACATATCTCTCCTCATGGACACGTCCGGCCATCGGGCTCCGTTGACACCGCATAAAAACACACCGAAGGGACGAAAGAAAGGATTGCGCCGAACGATCCGAACTAATCGAAAAACACACTTAATTTGGTGTTAGGACGACTCTTTTCAGCAACAGACGGAGGGCTATCGATGTCGATATGTGTCAACATGTGTACACACGCACACGTGAGGGCACACCTTTAATCAGGGCATGGGGCCCAGCGCTTATTGATGAGCATCGTACGCTGGGTGCCTCCATTCAGCCAGTTAATTAAATTAATCTCGGACACAGGCATTTTGTGTAGAACAAGAAATTGATTTAGAGTCATCTATGGGGTTTTTATGTTCCTATCGCGGCGGAATTAAGTAATAAATTCAGGTTCGCCGTAATGTGATATTTTAATGGACGTTATGTGTGTATGTCGCACGTCAGGTCACTGTCGTCTCTACGGATAACAAGTGTCATCTGTGTCGTGTCAAGGAATAAAACTTCCCTTCCTGACGTACTCTTAACGAATCTTTCCTGATGATAGGCGTTTTATTTTACTTTCATTGGAATTTTTTTTTTTTTTTCAGCTACATAACCCTTTCCATATTTATTTACCATCGTAACTGCATCAACAGCTCTGCAGTTCTTTTTCAAGGAACTAAACTTTAAATTTAAATTTATTTACAATTTATATGTATACTATAATTAATTTAATTTCCTTCCTTTTCTTGCAATATAAATATTAATATTATAGAAACCAATTCAAGAATTATTTAATGCTTTGAAATGTTATTCGAAATTAGAATGAATTATCACTCTAAATTAGGGTCGATTATCTTGAGGACTATAAGAGCGTGGGGAAATAAAATGTATAATAGGAATTTTTTTTATTCTATTGGCACACTTTAAACAAAATTTAGAATTTCAAACGTATTTAATTTCACAATTATTATATTGCTTTGAAATTATATAGTCACAATTATTATAGTGCTTTGAAATTATATAGTCAAATTTATGTGGAAATTTACTTTGAACCTATAGGTATACTTTCAAAATCATTAACAAGACAACTAGGTATACCAATTTTCAAATATTTGGGTTAAAATCTATAATTTAAAATTACATCTTAAACATCTGAATCTTCAAAACCCTGGACCTGCTAATATGTTTTATTGTTTAACCTGGTTTAATATTTTTACCCAGTTATGCTAATATAAAATGTTCAGTATTTTTTCAGTCTATTTAAATTTTGCGACGTAATACATATGCTTTTAGTTTATTTTCCGTCAGTTTTCAGTGTAAATAATAATTAAATTTTCATTGCAAATTTGATTCCGTTTAAAATTAAATTTTCAGTATCTTTTTCAGTCTTATTTTTTTACCCGAGAGAAATTAATTAAAAAGTCATTGTCTTCTCAAAAACGAGAACACGAAGAACTACATACATGGGTTCCACTAAATGGAACATGTTTCCTAAAAATTTATTTGATATTTTTTTTTTTCAATTAATAGAATAACTTTTTAGAAAGGTGTCATACAATCAGTTGTAAACCTTTCGTAAAAAGGCCGGAAAATTTATTGCGTATTCAACGATTTATGAGCAATTTTCTGAAAAATCGATACAGATTCTAGTAAAATTATTTTTGTTGCCCGACACCTTGCAACAATAACTTATAGTCAGAAACCGATTTGCTAATTATTCAACTATTCCGCTAAAGAGTGAAGCCCGAGACCTTTGCATACATAAAATAACGTAACGAGCTGTGCATATGCATCACAAGGAAAAACAGTCTAAAATAGACAGAGGAATGTTTTTTTGAGCCAAATAATCGCTTGTGGCAAAAACTAATAAATCAATCTTAAAGTATTAGTAATAGAAGATAAACCCTCTTTATGTAAAAAGCTTTGATAAGTAGTATTGTTTCAATACCGATTATTAAAAAGCTCAAATTTAACAGATTTGCAGTGACATATTTCATTTTGGGATTGGGACATACCAGGGGAATGTTTTTTAGGGGTATTAAAAGGCTGTAAATTTTAAATTTATCTTTTATATTATCTTAAACGCTATGGTCCACTTAAATAAGTTTATGTACCATTTATTAAATTTGTAATGTACAATAATAGTTATAAATATAAATATTTCCTCAGGACATCGATTTTCCATTTAGTGGAAAATCACCCACATACAACATTAAGGGCCTGAAGTAGGACGAGATTAAATTCTTTCTGGAACCGAAAATACGACGATGTGCAATATTTCGACTGTATTTAAACAAGTAATATGCAAACGTTTTTAAATTGAATACATAAATCATTAGTTAATTTAATGTTAACAATGTAGATTTAAGGTATTTTTTCCATTAGATAATATCTTCAAGCATCTGCGTCAACATATGTTTCAAACAGGTTTCGCTATAATTACCTTGTTAGGAACTCAATAGTTTACATCTCCGCGGGATTAGTGCGTAAATAGAACTCATTATCGTTCCGTAATTTGTCACGAATTAAAATACTAATGCGGCAGTGACCCGAGGAACTTCTCCTTTAACGAGCGACTGGCGACTCCTCAGAGTAAATATCATGTTTCTGAGTAATGTTGTTATTATTCAAAATTAATATTCCATAAGCCCATCCATTAGCATTCCCGAGACAAAATGCTAAACTTGAAGTCCCCGCGACAAAAGTAATTTATCGCCAGCTAGACGCTCGCGAGCACGGGCCGAATATATTCGTCAGATGCACCTCTGGCCGCTGGCGAGTGTCTGATATTTTTTAATTGTCTCCCATTAATTATTCAGGAATTTTCTCGCTTAGAACGGGAGGAGGAGGAAAAAGTTAATTTTCGACAAATTTTTAGTGAAATGCCCTGAATTATATCCATCCCCGCCGTCCGCATCCCATCAGGGGACAGCGGCTAAAGATAAACATCAAATCGTCCAGAGTTTGGCCCGAGGCCCTATTTGCACCTATCCGCACCTATTTCATGGGTCTCTCAGCCACAAACGACAGACCTGTGGAAGCAGAATTTTTGAACAAAATATTTTGAGCGTTAAATTTGATATCTCAACTAGAGATTAAACACCTGTTGAATTTTAAGCGAATGCCACGGAATACCTGGAACAACGCAGGGGGGAGAATTTATTGAGGACGTGGCTGAATACGCTAAGACGAAGACGAAGTCGAAGTCGGAGACGACGACGACGACGCAGCCGAGGTGCAGCGGAGGGCTATTTAAATTGTTTTCGATGTGTCGATAGACTGCGCCTTTCGCTTATTAGGAAGCGTCAAATTATTATCAGGTACAACAATGCGGGAAAGGTTCTACCTGGTCATCCGTGACGCAAGTTAATATGCTGACAAGCCATCTGATAATGGCCAGCCCGAACGAGATTAATGGAACAAATTAAAGTTTTTCTTCCACACCTCGCCCCAGTAGGAAGCATTCAGTGACTATCGACCGCGAATCGGTCACAGTTCATTTGATGCGATTTTTTTTTTTTTTTAAACATTTTGCAATATATTTATATCTCGCGCAAATAACTTTGTTTTCCAAATGATCAGTTTCCAGCCCCGGCCCTAGAAAAGATCGTTACGCTGCAGTAGTTGCACGTTCGTGCAATGTCGTTTGCATTTTCACGCTTTGATTACGATTGTTGCAATATTGTTTTTACGTGAACAGAAGTAGAAATAAGAAAACAAATCAATTTCTTGATAACTGCACGCACTTTAATAACTTTTTTAGCTCCTTATGGGTAATGTTCCCATCTTAACTTCCTTTTGCTACGTTCTATACAATTTTTAAATTGCTTCATGCTGCGAACCCCAGCTAGACGGCTAAAGGAAGAGCTTAGGCATAAATTTTACCTTATTCACGTCCTGTTTTCAACCCCACGGCCTATTACTTGCAACCACTCATATCAATTATTTACTTATGTCTTCAACATGCTCGGCCCCGATATTATTTATTGCGCTGTTAATATACGAAAATGTCTGTTAATAACGCGTCTGAATGGATCGAAATTTATAACAAAACAAATTCACGTCGGCTATTTACGAAAATTATTTATGGCCACTTGCAACAGTTTAAAATTATTGCGAAAATGTAATCAGGGCCGAAAATTGTGTTGCATTGCATTGCACTTGTATACGTTTAAGAAATTATTTAATGTTATTACTGATTGCCTCTTCAATACTCTGCTGAACTGTTTTACCTGCATACTTACATAATATATTTTAAATTACTTGTGTGTTCTCATTCTACGCATTAAGCTATTTATGGTCGGAGCAAAATTTATGAGTTCGCATATAATCATCATTAATAATGCTGGATTTTCAATAGTTCATCATGTTCATATGTATTTATGTAGACCAACTTTTTAACAAATTGTTGAAATAATTCAAATTGTAACTGTCTCCTTAGAACAACAATATAAAAGGGATATCAATTACCTTATAGTTTTAGATAGAGTAAAAGCACCTAAATTTTTCAAATTCCCAACATACACAGAGTCTTGCATTTCTATGCAAATTTGAACATAATTTTTTTTCCCAGCGTGTTAAGAATGTGGAAGATGTGAGCGCCCAGTAACTGGGTATGCAACTACATCCTATTCAGCAGTGATTTTAAATCCTTAAAAAAACACACCACATAAAGGGGTATCAGTTTCAAGTAAATTAAGAAACGTCGGATAAGACAGCACAAACAGTGAGGATCAGCTTGCGGAAAAATAAAGGGATTAAAAGGGGTTAATCCCTCAGACAATTGGTTAAATCAACAAAAATTCACAGACGCAGGAGCTGTAAGGGATTAATCCCAAAAGGCAAATACCTTGTTATTTGGTGCGAACTGTGCGGTGTCATAAATCATATTAATATTTTCATGATAATCCCTGCATTGTATATCAATTTCGGGTATCAGTTTTTAATAGGACAGCCCTTCTGAGGCATTTACTATCTAAAGAAAATTGCTAAACAACGCTGCTTCTGCTATTTCACAGTTGATAATGTGTCTTTTGCTATTGAATTCAAAAGGCTAACCGAAAAGTTTAAGTAATTTTATATTTGGCATATTTTTTCATACTAACGAGTTACTTTAATTTTGGTTTATTCGCTGTAAAATATTATCTAATTTATTCTATCTTATGTATAACCCTTTGAAATTTTGTTCAACCAAATTCATGGAAACCGCTGTAAAACCAAAGTAATGATACTAATTTAATAAAGAGATACATATATAGATAACTGCATGATATATTTATATACTGTACATACATATATATGTGCATAAATGATATGATAGAAATCATCTTGATTTTTAAAGCCCGTTTATTAATTAAACAAAAACCTAATCCGTTTTTCTCAATTAAGTTTTGGGAATGTTCAAAATACAATTAAATAAATTTTGATTTCAAAGTTTGTATGTTTTATCGAAATTTTGGTTTTTTGAAACTTTGTGTTTTCAAGATTATGTATTTTCAAAATTTCGTTTTCGGACTATGCACCAAATTCAATTTAATAAGGCGGCTAATTAAAATCATGGACTAATCTTAAAAACTTTTCGTGCAAGAAACTTTGTTTCAAAATATATATTATAAAGGAATTTTCTAAACATTTAAATTTTAACGCATCTTAGTTTTGTCTGATTTCGCATTTTCTACTTCAGTGAGTGTGGCTAGGAACATTTGGAGGTTGTAGCACGAGAAGCTGGTCACATATTTCGCTTAGTGTGAAGTTAATCCAGTACAAATCGAGACTTAATTTTCAGTATTTTCTTTAAAATTAAGTATTTTATTTCCTATTCGTGATAGTAATGTTCTGATTTATAAGATGTGATTCCTAAATGCCCGTTCATTTTATTAATAAACTGAAATTTTTAAAACATGGGCGGTTTTCATTTCTATCAATTTAAAGTAGTCAATTTTACAAAGGGTCATGGGTCAAAGGTGGGTTGCACCCTTAAAAATAATAATTGGGTATTAGAGTGAAGAATGTACTAAGGCACACAAATCCAATATGATAGGATATCCCTATTTGGGTGAATTTTTATTCAAATAACAAATTTGTAGTGTTTGAGCACACTGTAGCAGATTATGAATAGATGAAGGACGAAATCGAAATAAGTAAGTTAATAAGAAATTTCAACAAATTTGCGCTTTAATTAATTTGATACATATACCTCACGTTGTTCAGTGATTTGAATACGAAGATTAGATTTTTAATACCATTAAAAACACCAGAGTACAGATTGAGGGCATAGATATGAAATAATGCCCAAACATTTCCAAAAAAGGTGTGCCGGCACCACATGCCATTGGTCGTAGTCGCCTATTTACATTTTGCACGTCGACGTATCCGCAGAAGGTAGTTCCATTAATAATACTAATCATCTGCTATTCCGGCCGGCGGGCGGCCAGGCGGACCCGACCGAGCCAGGCAAAATTGAAAACTTTAAATCAATTCCCATGCCCGTTTTACACTATTCCGGGGCAAAAAGTGATCAGATCGGACCCAACATAATCCCAATTTGACCATATTTGCTGCGGCATATTAAATTAAATCGCTCGATATAGCCAACACCTCGGGAAGGCTCCGACTCCGGAGTGTCTCATTTATTCAGATTTAAATTCCCAGAACACCTTTTTTGTCCGCATATCTCCAATTCACACCTTTTTTGAAGACCGATCCGAGCAGACACTGCACAGAGACAACGCTTAAGTGGCCCGGGATCCCTGCGCAAGGGCAGCCCGGGTTCGGGGGGGCACAGGCCCCAGCAGCTGGGGCTGGGAATGAGCAGACGAAACAAATGGCCACATCTAAATATCTTAATCCAAAATTTATCGCGTCCGATTTAATTTTGCTTTGTTAGCGCGCTTCTTGATAGAATTGCCGATTAGGGCCCCATAAACCGACAAAAACATGACATCCTGCCCGTATTGGATACAAATAGCACGGAACCAGGTCGGGGCTCCGGGCACGAAACTGGAATAGCCGCGGAGCACCTACATCAAACGGGGCCCCGTCTTCTTGATCTTGCTGGGCTCCTTCCCTACCTGCTGCAGCTCTTGGCCGCGTGAGGTGGTTGCATTGCGGCTAATTCAGGTGTTTTCCTTTTTGCGGACTCGTTTCGATTCGTTTCGACTGCGCCATATGTGCGTGAGTTTAACCATGCCATAGATGCTCCCTCGGAAATTTGCTCGTTTTCGCGTGTTTGCCGATTGCCACTAAATTTCGGATGCCAATAAATTTTACGGCAAATGAAAGTTATTTTCCCGAAATTAGTCTTCGAGGATTTCGTGGAAGATTAACGCGACGCTAACAATGAGGCTGAACAGAATACGCTCGACGTTCTTCGATTTGTCAATTGCTAGCTTCATTTACCTTCCTTCTTAATGCAACTGTATTACTGAATCCTTTAATTGGTATATATAATATGTAAATGGGTATGTATATAGATACCTATATTTGTTTTATTAAGTATATACATAGTATAGGTGAAAGACAAACCAACGCCACTGTGACGGATCCAATCAATTTCAATCGTAATTTTTTTCGACACTATGTAATTTTCTAGACCTGCCTAGAGCTACTTCTGCTATTTCTTCAGAAAACATTTTGTGATTGGAGCAGCTATCTTTAAGCGTAGAAGTTTGTTTTTATTACTGAAATTTATATACATTTTATATGATATATAATATATATAAATAGTAAATGTATTTCCATTCAAACTTAGATCCTATTTTTAAAAATTCCCAAAAAAATCCTTTTTAGATAGATTACATATGAAATGCTAACTATTGCAGCGTAGACTTCAAAAATAAAATTTATTATACATATGTATGTACCTACATATGTATATGGGATATAGCGAAAATTATGGACACGATAGAGGCCGTATTTCTTAATCGATTTTGACCAAACTTCGCCTATACGTTGTTTATCCCGCCAATATCTCGGCTACATTCGTAAATCGGGTGGGGATATAGAAGCTACTTAAGTTATATGAAAATGGTTTGGACCCCAAATCTGTCGTCTCAGTTTCTAAAAGTGATTTTGTTACCGTGATAGCTGCCGCATTTCTAAATGGATTTTGATCCAACTTTGCGTATGCATTTCTTGGCTCGATATCTAGGTCATATTAAAGAATTTTGGGGGTTGGAGTAGGGGAGGTGGTATTTTACCTCGCTATATATTTCAATTTATTTCCATGTAGACCGTACATTTCTTAATAGATTTTTATTAAGCTTGGCTAACATATTCTTCGTGGGAATATCTCAACTATGTTCGCAAATGGAGTAAATCGGTCAATGGAGTGGGGAATTCAGCATTACACTTCCTTATATCAAAATTATTTTTACCACATTGAAATTTACCTCTTCTTTTTCTGGCTCCCGCCGAAAGCTCTTTTTTTTAGTACGTAACCCTGGTGCGGTGGCGGCCGGATATTATGATAAGAAATAAAAATGCATAAATTATATCATTCGTAATATTGATTTTGTTGTTGAAAAACTACGAATTTCAATTCGCTTAAATAAAAACTGTTTTTCCAACTTTTTCTCTTAAAAAATTCTATTTTATAGGCGATCAAAACACAGATCGTAGTACGTCTGACCGCACCGTCTCATTTTTAGTTTACTCTAACATTATATTTTATTTCTTTACAATTTTGTATACATCTATAAAAAAAAGTATTATTTAATCGATTAATATTTATTTCATCACAAAATGTGTGCATTCAGATTAACCAATTTCAAGAAGTGCGTTCGAGAAACAATTTTTAAAGTTTGCAGGTGCAGTGTTAAATAGAGAAAGCGCTCTCGAATAAATATCACTAAATTTTTATAACTTTTCTAGATTAGTCGTGATTTCTAGAAAAAGTAATACTGTTATAAAAATAAAAACCGGTTAGAGAATTTCTCGCTCATAAAAAAGCTTCAATTATTCGAATTTTATAACACTGAGAAAAAGTATAATACTTATCAAGAAAGGCTCTTCGGGGGCAGGTAGTATGTTTTAATTCCTATTTTTTTCCTATTAATAGGAGAATTCTTGGGTGGTTGTTGAGTTAAAATCTTGCCAATTGTGATAAAGTCAGTGATAGTGTAATATCTTCAAACGAGATACAGAAACAGAAGCAAGATTACAAATAAATTTAAGCCAGTATTGATACTATCACCGACGATATGGAATTCGTTAATTTATGAAATAAAACGACAATTTAAAAGTCTACTTACAATCTTTATTCTTAACTACAATTGTCATACTGTTTTCCTTAAATAAAATTAGCTCGAATTACACAACATGCTGCACGTGAGCGCGTGCCAAAATAAATTATGTACAACAAAGAAACTCACTTATAGACCTACTAAAATTAAGGTAAAAATATTTGTACAATTTACAATTCGAGTACTTAGATGCCGTCAATTGGAAACAAGTACGAGAATGTCGGCGATAGGAGACCTCTACTTAGTGGCCAGCGCAAGATCGCTGACCGAACTCAGTTTGGCACTAAAAGATTTATGATTTTCGTTATAATCGCCACAGTCGCGATTCCTTGAGCCTTGATCGGTAATAAATATGAAGAGAGTGTGTCTGGTGATCCTTTGGATCCGAATGGAGTTTATTTATATTGAGTGGGGCGATCGGGGCTCAACAGCTCACGGGAGGCAGGTTCTACTACAAGGACGCAATAACCACGGCCAGTCATCCAACAAATTCACATCATATCACAAGTGTACAGGACTATTTACAGCAGCCGCTTGGCGATCCTCAATCCTGGAGGAAGGTCTAGACTAATGGCTAGAGTCCAGCTCGTCGTCGCTCTGGCACTCGTCCATTTCCATGTCGATCAGCTCGTCGTCGTCCTCGTCGCAGCTCGTGTTGCTGGCGGGATTCTTGTCGGAATTCGACTGCTGCTGCCCGTTTCCTGAGCCCTTTTCGTCCTCCTGCTGCATTCGTTTGTGCTTGGTGCGTCGGTTTTGGAACCATACCTTAACTTGGGTTTCGGAAAGGTTTAGGGATTGAGCCAACGCCTTCCTCTCCGCACCAACAACATATTGGTTGCTTTCGAACGCATGTTCGAGCTTTAGAAGTTGAGATGGAGAAAACGCTGTTCGGATGCGTTTTGGCTTGCGGAATGGTTGCAATAGGAAATCTGAAAACAAACATAAAGGATTCGTTAGAAATATAATTCAAAATTTGATTATATTCTTTCTAAGTATATGATTTAAACATGTATTTTTATGTATTTCCCATATTTCATACCAAACGTAGATTAAATTAATTCATTTCACATTACAAGAAGTTTAATATACTTCAAAAACATAAGTTTTCGGAAAACATAAGATCATAATAAAATTAAGTTTCCCGGACTTTTGATCTAGTTCCAGAGTTCTCATATCTTCTAAGATTTAAAAGCATTAAGATAAAGAAATAATTGAATAGTTATAATCTATTGAAAGCCTGAATTTGATATTATTTAAAAATGTTTTAACCATGTTTAAAACTATGGTCATTTATATAATTTACAACATTGTCACTTTTTACTACGCTCAAAGTTGACCTCTTTTTGATCGTTATCTTAGAATCGTAAAAGTCAAACTAGTTCATAGCTCACGTATTTTATAGTTTAAACATTTTATCACAACAACATAACAAAGGTTCTTTTTTGCGCGATATTTTCTCACACTATTTTATGCTCAGGTTGTATTTTAATTTTAATTTTAGTTTAAAAAAAATTTATAAAATGAATAGAGCATCACCTTCGAGAAGACATAAAAGTGGCTTAAATTTGTCTCAAAACAGATTTTGTATTGTTATTCAAAGCTAAAGTGATTAGCACGATATTCATCACAAGGAAGAATCATGCAAATGGTCGCACGCATTTTGAATATGGGACTAATTTGTTAAGCTAAATTAATGAAACAGCTACGTTTAAACCTATTTTGAATCGATATCTACATATTAACATTTAACCATCTTTGGAGAAAAACAATACTCAGCTTTTTGAAACGCAAATTATGCTACCCACCAGTAAGTCTTATTTTAGATATTCTGCTGTTTTTACCGATAGCAGCAGTTTCATATTATGCTAAGTTTTGGAAATAAATTTTTGGATATATAAACGCTAGTTAGTAATTATTTACCTAATTTCTTTCATAGTTTTTCTTACAACAATTAAATTGCTCATTGGTACAACAGTTGAGTTGTTGAATTAAAATTTAATAATAGGTTTAGGTATACGATAATAGTTTTTGTATGTGAATAGTAATTACGAGTAGTTCCGTAATAAAAAACTGCTTAATTTTCAAATGAGTCAATTTGAAAAATTTGTTGTTATCTTGCATACCAATAATTTTTGCATTTTTGCAGGTGTTGCTCAAATGAAGTGAGCGTGTGCAGGTTGATGACCATCGTTACCATGCAATTAGCTTCAGATAGTGCAAATTTGTCGGTTCAGGGAAAAACCTGCTGCACTCGAGTAAAGGGATGTTGAGAAATTAAGACATATTAAGGATAACAAGGTAATAAATTAGGGAAATTAAAAAAGAGTTGGTAACAATCTCTCTTAATTGAGATTTCGAAAGATAAGAAATTGAAAAATTCGACTTCAAAGAGCATACAGAGAACCTTGAAACAGGCAAACTTCATAAATTTATATTAAAATACTTAATTGCTTTTAATATCTGATTTCGGCTTTAGATAATACTCACTCATCAAAATCAGCCCTACATTCTGTCGATATTAATAAGCCGCGCTGCGAAGGAAAGACTAAATTGTGACTATCTTTCACGCCGTTTTAATATTAGACTTGATAACCTTTGTGAAATAATCAGTCATAATGTATTTTAAAATGATTCGTATAGTCTTTTGAAACAAAAAAACAAAAATTTCTTTATGTATTTATTTCTGATGAGGTAGTTATGCAAAAATTAGCGTTTTATATTTTATATGTATTTTAAAAACATTCAGCTGTATTTTCTAGACATTATTTTTAGTATACAAAATCTTTTCTCAGTCATCAGCCTATCTGCATCTAGTTTTGACACTGAGAACTAAATTAAAATTGGCTGGAAATTCCAATGTATTGGAAAAATAACCTCTAAAGTTAACTTTAACGGAAGGCGAGATGAAAAATAATTTGAACATAACGAAATAGTTTAGCTCTAATCCTACTCCTACTGATTAAGTGCTTGTTACTTCTAAAAGAGCTAAAAACTAAAAAAAAAAAATACCCTAAAACCTCCATAACTCAAAAGCTGTGATAAAGGCAATAAAATTGTAATGGGTTATCGGTTATTTTTCACTAATTAATAATTGAGATAATTAATTATGCAAAACAACTGATTTTAAGAATTGAAATGTAAATGTAAAATTTCAAAAATTCAAATTGCAACCTTATTTTTTGGTTGCATTAATGAATTATGAATAGATATTTATGGAAATTAGCCCTTGAATATATCTGCGGGGGTTTAGTAATGTTGCAATAAACATAGAAAGTGTTTTCTCTTTTCAAAATTAAATTTTAGACTTAAATCTATCTATTCTGGTATAATGCGATTTTCAGAACGAGGCAGGTAGCAATTGTTTTCTGTTTACTACAAAACTAAGCGAATTAAAATATGTGGGACTAAAACGTAATGCCAGTAACTATTTCAAAATAAAGCGACGCTTACAAATATTATTTTCTAATATTTCTGTTTATCTAAGAGCGTTAACCTTGCGTTACGATTAAATATACGTTAATTGTTATTTATGATAATCTTTTTAATGTATGTATAGCATCACAATAGAATAAAACAGTGTATTCACGTGTAAAATGCCGGTCAACAATATTTCAAAACTAACTATATTTTATATTAAAAGCGATATTGTATCAATTCTACTTTTTATTACCTTTTCTGCCTAATGTCGCTCTTTTTATAATTAGCACTTAAGAAACTTATTTATGACTATTTAAATGTTTTGTCTATTATACAGACATATTTTTTAACTGAAATATACCAATTTTAGTAGTTTACTTAATTCATATATTTGTAGATTTGATGTCTAAGTTTTGAGTACTATTTAAATACAAGTAAAACTCAGAACTAACTTGTGGTGTAGCAATCTAAGTTTAAGTTAAGTTTAAACTCAAATCTAAAAGTTGAGCTTGGGTAAATGAAAATTAGACCAAAGACACCGGCCTAAAAGCTTTTGAATAACAGTAAAACGGGAATTTTGTACTCACTTCCTGGAAAGCGGTGTGGAAATATCCTCCCATGGCGGCTGAGGAGCCACGGGTAAAGCGGATAACTGTCCCTAGGCACGGCAGCGGGATTTGGCAAGAAGGAGTGGTGCGGGGGCAGTCCCGCGCCCGGACCCAGCACATGGCCGGCCTGGAGAGCCGCCGCCATTTGGAACTGCGCCGCGGCGAGGAGGTGCGGGTTGTGCTGCGGCGGCACCTGGACCATGTCAGGGGTGCTGATGTACGGCGGGAGCGCCTTGATGTCCGGGATGTTGGGGGGCGCCACCGGGAACGGCCGCACGAGTCCCGGCGGCATCCCGGGCACCAAAATGGGGCCCTTACTCATGCACAGGTTCTGCTGCTGCTGCTGCTGTTGGTGCTGCGGGGGCGGCACGGGGGATCGCTCCCGCTTGATTAGCATGGGATCCTCCGGGGAGAGCCTCGTTTGCGGCGGCGGCGGGCTGTACGACCCGCCGGAAAAGTTATTTCCCAAACTTTCGCTCAAACTGGACGTGATGTGGGTGTTGTTCGAGGAGCTGTGGAGCCTGTTGATTATGTCCTGAATGTCCGGCCGGGTCTGGGGCTCCGTTTTGCCCAGGGTCTGGTGGGCGTTCGTCGAGGGGGCGGCGTCGTTGCCAACAATTGAATCAATGCTAAATCCGATCTTTTGCTTTGGTGTTGGCATCATTACAGCGGGAGTGGGAACCGGCGGAATCATCTTAGTCATTAATTACCACTGGTTTTAGTTTTTGCACTGTCGCACCGTCGCTAGTTTCGAGTCGCACATAACACACAAAACAACACTAAACTAATTATGCAACTTATTATTTTATATTTTCCACTTAATCCGATCCGATTATGTCAGTTAAACCAGCTCTAAGCTCAGCGCTGAGAAGCTCACTAGCACTTGGTCTGCACCTCAGAAGTCATTCGCCCGATCGAACGACAGACAGACGCATGCGAGTCGAACCACCGTCCAAGACAGAATAAAGTTCGAGTCGGGCGAGCGGCTCGGTCCGGGCTCGAGAGTTGCGAGGGGCTCCGCTGGCAGGCGCCCAACCAGTTTGAGCCGCTCCCGAGGGGCCGGGCCACCACCACCTGCGCCCGGCTGCACATAGCGCTCCCGTCGAGAAGCCCATGTGAACCTCCGCGGCTGCGATTGGCCTCCGGAGCGCTAGGCCGCCGGTAAATATGCGGCCGAGGGCGGGTCCTCCTAATTTACGGGCTCCGGTCTTCCCCGGACCGCTCCCGGCCCATCCGATTCGAAACCATTTGGTAATTGTGTGATATTTGCTGATTGTCGGACTGTTCCTGTTTTATGTCCTTTTAACTGTCTTAGCCATGATTTGGTGCGGCCCGGACCCCACCCCGCCCGGCGAACTATGTTCATTTGCTAACTGATTTGTTGCTGACTATCCAATTAATTCGGCTTTTTTCCCTTCTATCCGCGGAGGTTACACCCGGGGAACTTGACACTGGCTGAAAGTGGAGCTCGGCAAATTTAATTATTCCCTTAATTTCGAATTGGCTGGAATTGTCGTCGATGGTGACGCTTTCCGGATGTGAGCGTTTATCTGTCGGATGGTGGTTTAAAGAAATGTTTTTTAGATAAATATTTATAAACTTCTTGTCTTAAGAGTAATTTGAACCATTTCGTTTTTGACTCGAACATGTTTAATTGTGGAGCTTTCTCAGTAAATAACATCATAATTAAAAAGCAAAAAGTCTAACTTAATTTTACATATCTAGGTTATGTTATACATACCTACCATTTCTTATTCTCTTCTACAAAATGGCGGCGCCAAAAACTCTGAACAGATCTGTTCAAATATGCATCATTTTGGCAAAAATACATACAAAAAACGTGTATATTTTTCTTCATGTCAAAACTTGACAATATTCCGCCATTTTGCAAGAAAAATTAATTTTTGTTATTGCAATATATAATTTATTGTTATCCCTTAAATATCATTCTCTTAATAATTCATGCACGAATTGCAAAACTAATCAAAATTATAGTCATTTTGAAGTTAGCTTGGTATACAAAAAGCCAGACAAAATCATTGTATTTATTTTGTTAGTTTGTGTTTTCCCTCAAAAGTTTAATAATAAATCGTGACTAATAAGCATTTTTAGAAAACGTTTATAAGTTTACTTCAGAATCCTGTTTAATTCATGAATTTTGTCTTATCAATTTGAAAGGAAAGGAAAGCAATTTTTATTATTGCATTCATATTTTAAATTATTTAAATGGCTATAAAGAAGTAAATGCATGCAATGATTATTTAAACATACAAAAATAATTAAAAATAAAATGGAAACAACTTTAAAAATTTATTAATTTTTTATTATGTTATAAAAGGAGTTGTAAAAATTTCTTAAAGTATTGTTATAATGGAATTGTGAAGTACCTATCTAATTCAAATATTGTCAAAATAGTAAGAAAGATATATGTTATATATAGATATATTATTTTTAGACAGTTCTAGCAATTTGTTCGAAAGGAACACAATAATATTAGATATTAATATAATTTATATTCACTTTGGGTAATAGTAAGGGAATTTTTCTATAAACGCTTCTCTCCGTGTATACATATACATATATTTTACAAAACATTTGCTAAATATTCCCCTTACTTTGTAAAATTGCCCAATTGTGTAAAATTAAATATTTATATACTTAATAAAAACTAGGAACAAAGTTACCAATCAATATAATCATTAATATGAAGATACATACATTAAAAATATGTTATATCATATTGTCTGCTTTATGGCAAAAAAGTGGACGCGAACTTCAACTTACAGCTCTATTAGTTTTTAAACTATTGTAAGTTACGTATATAGAAATTTTAAATAATACCATGAGTAAGGTTGTACAACTTCAAGTATAAAATTTATTTGTTTTATAACTACTTTCTACTTGCAGTATAATTTTGAAAGTAATTATTATTTTTTAACTTAGACCTGATAAAGCTAAGCCATGGTAATGTAGGTCTAGCTTTCCAAAAATACTCTTGAATGATTTTGATTATGATCTTTGTACAGAGTTTATTTAATTGAACAAAAGCGGAAATCTGCGAATTAAATGAAATCTATTTATCTAAAATTGTTTTATTACTTTGCGCGCATTTTAATTTAACCGGAAGGAGTCGGGGCACATTAAATATTTTCGCCTTCGGATGTTTAAAGTCGCTTTTCGGAAGATGATTGGAATGAATCTGAATTTTCATTTAAAAAATTATCGCGATCGTAAAATTTGTTTTGCGGCGAGCCTTCCAAGTTGGTGGCCTAATAGCTCTGGCTAATCTTAGCAAGCGCGCGGTCCCGCATCTGCAGAATTCAATTGATCCCCTAATGTGGGCAAATTTATCTTAATGGTCGCAATAAATTCCAGATTTTATGTCCATTCAAGAGGCATTATTTTATTGCATCGATAACCTCTGTTTGTTTTTTTAACAACCGTCCCGATGAGCGCATACATCTCACGAAAAGATACTGTGATGCTGCGTAAATCATTAGCGAGTTTTGTTCGATTTAAAATTTGATGGAAGCTCGCCTAAATGAATTCTTTGTGATAACTTTTGATCAGAAATAGTCCCGATTTTATTAATGCTACAAAAACCACATTTTATGGTTGTGATGATGTGAGCTGAAAATAGGTATGTAATCGCTCATTCGGCCCTCATGTGAAGATTTTTTTTTCCGCATTTCCTCGCAGCTCTTGCAGCATCACTCTCCGAAAAAATGGAGCACTGCGGGAAGGAAACTAATTTAGTCGACGAAAAGCAACATAAATCTTCCCAGAAAATGGAGTTGAGCTCAGCTTTCGGCGACACAATTTCAAGATTATCCCAGATTCGCGTACAAAGCCAAATGGATCGTTTACCCTTGAATGTGGCAGAAGTTGATTGCGCCCTACCCCCAGCACCAGCAGCCCTTCGCCCTTCGCAGGGAACGAGGGTAGTTTTATCGCCCTTCGTATCATGGTCTAAGTGAAACGATGCTACGCATGCACGGACCGCGGCTGGGCTATGTACTGTGGGGCGCAAAACATAAAACCGAGTCGATGATCACCCCAATTGGGAGAGATTCCGGGATACAAAGTAGCCAGCTTCTAGGGTTCTGGAGGAACCAGGAGCAGGAGCAGGAGCCCGCCGGCTGTAAATGGTGGTATTTGTTCAGCCATCTTGATTACCAGGGTCCATAAAATAAATGAATTGGGTTGGTGGGTCGCCGGGCGTCGTTATATCGTTTATAATTGCTACCCGGCTCGCTCGGGAGGGCTGCGGCAGTTAGAAAAAGATTTCCACGTAATAACACGACAATGAGGAATGATGAGCAATTCGGGGTGACTCCGGCGCAAGGACTTAATATTGGTTTTAATTTTAGCCATTTGCAAGCAGGAGTCCCCTCGCCCGGGCGGCCGTAAATAGTCGCCTGGGAATCATCCCCTGGGATGGGGTTAATTTCTAAGCAATAAACGCCCTGTTTGTTCTGGATTGACAACTTTTACACTCGACGGGAGATTATCCTGCTGCGTTTTTCGTGTCACTCCAGGAGAAGGGGGTTCCCTTCACTTTAATTTGTCATTTCTGCAAAGGATATAGTTTATAATGCGGCTATTGTCCCTTTTTTCAAAGGACTTTTAATGAACTTTTTCTTTCTGCTCAGAGGATGATTCTAGGGTTTTGTTACAGAGTCTATTATAAATGCATCTCATCGGTTTTAAATACAGGATTAATTTATATACGAAAGAAAAAATGATTTTCTAAATGGTTTCATATTCGTGGACTTAGTAAAAGTATTATAGCAAATAATTCTTATTTCGAAGGTATGAGGGAAGATTCCTGAATAAGGTACCTATATCTTGTCGCCTCTAAGCGAGTATATATGAATTTAATAAAGCATAAGAGGGATGAGTCTGTACTTTGAATATTTTTTTACAAAATTAATTTTGAGAGGATGTTTGGCCAATTTTAATGGTATTTTCTTTATTGTGTCAAGTTTTATTTCGATCCGTTGCAGTAGATCTAAGGTCAAAGCTTGAACTCTTCGAACTATGCGGTTATATAAAGTAGAGGGACGTTGCAAACTAAAATTATACTGATGCGAGCGTAGCGGTGGGCTATATTTAGGACCAATATTCAATAATATAATAGAGTAGAATATTTTATTGCCTGCATCTTCTAGTCAGACAGTTAAAGTATAAAACAAAACAAAAATTATATAAAATATTTTTGCATAAATAAATTAAAATATGATAGTTTAATAGGTAATTTAAAAGGTAGGTCTTGTTAGAGCCCAAGTCTTATTTGGGCCATATAAATGCATACCTTATATTATTTAAAGAGAAGAAAAATATTCTATGTGAAGAACTTCTAACAAAATGTTCTAAAATGTTTCTTTTTTAAACAAAATATTTTTATTTTTCACTGGACTTAAGGAGTACCTAATACATGTTTGATTTATTTTTCCATTTTTTTAAATAACATTAGAGCAGATCAAAAATTATATCTGGCAACATTTAATTTTTTCCCATTGACTGTAGCTTCTTAGATACATTATGGTACATAAAGTATGCAGGATTTTTATGATCGATAAACAATAAAATTACAATTGTGCAAACATATTTTTAATAAAAGTGCATAGTTCAGTAGCGAAACTCATAATATAGTACATTATGAAATAATATAGTATTTTTATGAAAACAATTTTTATTGTTCTAAAAACAGGCGCACAACACTTCTAACTTCTTTTTGTATACCTACCTTATTACAAGTGTAATAAATCCTCAAAAACTTGTATTGATCGCTTCATTAGTGAGTCACAAAAAGCTCTTTCATTTTAAGGATCTAAATATGTGGATTGTAAATATTACTCCTTAAAATCAAAGAAACCCTATTTCGATCTGTTTAGCTTAATTATTTTTAATTTTCTTAGGTATACTTCTTATAATGACATAGATTTTGTCACACATGCAAAAATAATAATCGCATGTGGCAGTTATATTTAAAATAAAATATATATAAAATATAGGGTAAGTCCGGGGTAGTTGGCCATAGTTTTTCTTAAACACTATTAGAAAGAAACCTTACACGTTATTATAGAAATTTTTATTTGTAATTAAACTTCAAACAATCAACTTTGGAATAACAGAAACAAAAATAACAATTTCTAATGAGATCACTTAAAAAAAAAATCTTTTTTTTAATTCACAATTGGCCATCTCTCCCGAGGTGTCCGGGTGTGATGACCATAACATAAGAGGTAAGATAGCCATTCCTTAATTCTAATTTTAGCATAGTTTTTGGTCTTATTTTCTATTTTGTAACAGCCTTTTTTTCTCTGCACCACATTTAGAGCACATATCTTCAAATTCAGATGCGTCTACATTATCCTCCACTGTGGATGTAGTTCGAAGAATCGCTTGTGTGCTTGAAGTATTAGACGAAGTACCTGCTGATTCTTGCATAAACGCGTAGTCTGGCACTGCTTCTGGATTGAAAGGATACACTCCCGTTGCTCTAAAGCCAGAAATTGCATTTTCCGCCGACGCTGCTTTTCCCCAAGCCCTGTTAAGCAAAGCTCCGAAAGAAAGTCTCGTTATACGACGTCCTGGATTTTGGTTTAGCCAAAGTCTACACTGTTCATAGAAGTGCATTTTTAATGATTTAAATACCGAACGATCTAAAGGCTGGAGATAATGCGACGTGTGACTCGGCATTGATATCAAAATAATGTCGTTCTGATTAGCATATTCCAACATTTCCATATGGCCATCACATACCGACTACCACTGACCATCTCTCCTTTTCTTCCGGGAGAGGTGGCCACACCTAAAAAAAAAACAAATCACAAAACGACACGAGTAATTTTGAAGTTAGGACAAAATGTCACTCGTATACTTTACAACAAAACCAAAAATAAACATTATTTTACGAAACTAATATCACAACAACGTAAAACATGAACCCTCTGAAAAATATTTACACTAGACAAAACAAATAACAAGGATTTTACTTACTTTTTTATTTTTTTTCACCAAAAATTGCACGTACCCTTGCTCTTACGCGTGACACGAAGTGAAGTAAACTGTAACTTGTACCACCTAGTCAACAGTTCCATGAATTATTTCGATGGGCCATCTCTCCCTTATGGCCATCTACCCCGGAATTACCCTAATAAAAGACATTAAAATTTATCTTTCCGGAGTTAGACATTATTATGTCATGCCATCGAGCTTTACTCCAATATTTTATTGTAATCGTAAGAATATTTGGATAAATAGTCACATATTTTGAGGTGCCTCTCTAGTCTCTGCAAAACTATGTTAAAAATAAGTAGGTATGCAAAGTTTCAAGTTATTCGTATCAATAATTTTGAAAGTAATCGTTATGAAGTATTAAAGTTGCAAATTGGTTTATATAGTTTATCTTATAATTACTGCGCATTAAATAGGTTAGTTTTTAGTGTTTTGGTTCTGGTTGTCTTAGATAGGACGCTGATTTTTTATATCAGTAATTATTTCCTCAACTATATTCACGATATAAATCTTCTTTTCGTGCCCTTAGTTATTGCCTATAAATAATTAACTTACGATTTTAACTCTGATTAATATAGCCTGCGAATCCAGAAATTTTACCTTAGTTTCTAAATTTACATTTTATTTAACGCAGGATACCCGAAAATTATAAAATACTTTTCCTTTAGCAGGGCTAAGTTCTAAATATTTGTATGCAAAATCAGCCACATTCTCCGAAAAATGGACAAATGGCTGCGGACGGACATATGCCAGAGGACGATAATCCGCACAATGTTGTGTTCTTAAATTAAACTTTCCAGAAACAACAATCCAATTACACGCTTTGGGGCAGAGTCCTGCCGTAATCCCTTTCAAGCAGCCGAATTTATTGCGACGAGTACCAAAGTTAAACTCGTAATCCAATCTGGGAGTGTTTTGTTAACCCTTTTCCTCGCCAGGTAAGTCTCTAATTCTAGTTGGCTGGCCGGGGAAGCGACTAGATTATCTTTATTGGCCATTTTGCCACAATTAGCATACGGTGCTAATCTGCGTACAGGTACTCATGGCAACCTTGAGTCCTTTTCCCTCTGGATCTCGACTCGGAGTTTCGTTTTGAAGCTATTGAATGATCTTAAAGGTCGTGAAATTGATGGCTTTACGGGCATTAGTTTAACAGGATTGCTGCATAATCCACAGGACTATTTAACTTAATGCACTTTATTGTTGCAAAACTAACATCTTCTGGAATAACCCTTTGCGGGAGGAATTTGTACTGTTCACGTGTACGCCCCCAAACTTTCTTTGGTCAACTTATGGTTCGGAAACTATTGGCCTACGAAAGGTAGTAGCATTTATTCTCAGAATTACCTTATTTAAGACGAAAGACATTTTCTGGCTATTTGTTATTATTTGTTTAGTAATTTACAGACTTAAGGGTCGGGCAGTGTTCTGGGAAAATAATTTTATTTTATTTTGCTACCGTTTAACTACAGGAATAAACCTTATAACATCTCTCCTCAAAAATCTCCAGACTATTTATTATTTTTCGTATTAAGAATAAACAAAATCAAATAAATTTCTTGATATCTAATTCAACCAACCAACCTACCATCTCAGGGTATTGTATGAGTTCGATTACCTTTTGTATCTTAGTCCAGATATGGAATAAATTGTTTAATGATGATAATTAGCTTTACGAAAACAAAGTTATATTTGGAAAACAACGATGTATGATCTTATTTGACACGGAGTATGTCGTCGTTATTAAAATTTAAATTATTCCGAAAGCATCATATACAACCATATTAAAACTATTTACGAAACCAAAAAGTTTGCCTTATAAGAAATATTTTAAATGATAAATAACTTCCTATTTTTATGTAGATTGATTTGTTTGACACTTGAGAGTTTTGTTCTTTTAAAAATGATTTTAACTGCCTTTAAATAAGAATTATGACGCTTGTAATGATCGTAGGAAGTTGTTTTTTTAATAAATAGCTTGATTTGTAGTTCTTGAAAGTCTACTTATTTTTTCAAATTATTTAATTTTTTATCGGAAATAGAGAGTTTTAAATGTACAAAAGTAGAATTTTGTTTTGGCTTTTTGCTTATAATTTTATATATATGTATGTATCTTTAATTGTATTGAAGATATCGGGACGAAAATTTCGAGTTTTATGGGCTTTATGGTATAAAGTATGCTGTTTCACGTTTCATCGTTGGTTTTAATTTAATTAAATTAAATTATTTTGAAACCTTCGATTTTTTCTCGTAAGATGAATTTGGATAATAGAACCTTTTTTTGGATAGGAAAAATATGAATGTTTAGGTGGTTTTACATATATATATACAGATAGTAGAATATATATTTTTCCGAATCCGTCATCCAGTTCCAAATCACTGTTTGCCATCTATTTACAGAAACATTCAAAACAAATAAAAAATATTAAGGGTTCAAAAGAATACATTTATTATAATTTCATGCCTAAAATGTATTTTTATAATTATTTTTGAATACAAATTTCTCAATATAATTCATACTTAAATTACTTCATAGTTTCGGTTCATTGTCCCCAACGAAAAATAAAGATTTGTCCATGGTTCGAAGGTTTCTTCGAAACTAATGAAAGTGACTACGCAGAGTGTATTATAATTGTCTAAAACAAAAATTATAAATTACATAATTCTAAAATCATATATTAGTAATGTAAGTTATTATAGTAACTTCGCTGTTTTTGAACAACGCAATAGTTGCTATTAGGGTATTTTCAAAATGGCTCAGTCGGTTTTGGGCTACTTTATTACAATTTTATTATTAGAAAAATTAAGAAACTAGTTAATAGCAAAGTAGTAATTTTAATAAATTATTAAAATTGTTAATAGAATTTCCATGTAGGCCTCGTTGGCATGAGATGTTTTATTAGGGTATAGTTGAATACAAAGCAATTCCTTTTCAATAAGGACCAATTGTTTGCCCAAGATACACGGGTTCTCCAAGAAAGGTGATAATTATGATGAAATGTGTTCGCTCATTTTAGGCAATGTATACTTTTCCTAATTTCCCATCAGCATAGGCCTTCTGCAGGCAAAATTCTTGCACCCGAGTGCTAAAAAGTGTCCAAGGGCCCAGCACGACATAGGCCTCATGCCGCGCAGGACAGAAATCAATAAACGTTACTTAGGGATCCCAGAAGATTGTCGTACAAGAAACGAATAGTAGAAATACTCGAAATATAAAGACGCATTGACTTGAGGTGCCAACAACTACAATGGGACATGACGTCTTAATAAATGCCCGAAGGTGGACGCATTCAGATACTCCTCACCTTCGAATACTCGGAAATGATTCGGGATGTGAGATCTATTGATGGCTCATTGTTAAAAATGACGAAGGCGTGAAAAGTAATCGCCTCGATGCCTAAGAGGTACGAAATTGACTGCCACAGATTCTGATGGTTCCGATAAAAGAAAGGCAATAAAGGATCGTGGCCGGGAGTTGATCTGGCCACTATCAGTTCCGAAAAATCTTGATCTTATTATTGTCACAACAAGCTTATAGGAGAAAAACGTGCAATGGATAGTTGCATTTTCAATGTTCTCACCCTGCGAGTAGTTGGGTTACCTACATAACACTGATCTAGTTAACTTCTGGAAGAAACGGCGAGTGAAGCGTAAAAGAGAAAATTGTCTTAAGAAGACATGCGTGATATAAGGTAAAGAAATTGCTCAATTTTAACTGATTTTTTTACTATTTTAACGAGAGGTGATGTAACTCGATTCTCGAAGATCCATTGAATAAGAAGGATATTGTTAGCCATAAAATGTTATTTATATACCTTGAAGAAAACTGGCTTTGTCGAATAAAAAAGCAATAAAGTTTGGCGCTCGTGTAGAATTCAGTCATCAATTTCTAAGTCGACAATTACCCTGCCGAATGTAAAAATACGGAGATTCATTTATCCTGTAATTTTGGCATACAAATTCACGTTAATTAATCACTTTGGCCCAGGTGTAGTCAATAAATCCGCTGTACACCTTGCTGTTTGGCTTTGGACATCTTCAAGATTGTGGTGGCCCAACATGCCCCAAACGAGCACGTTGTATGCCATTTGAATTCACCCGTCGTTCGGGTTTATATTGCACAAGTGTCAATGAATGATCAATAAAAATTGTTTGGCTGTCAAAATTCATATGCCCGAAAGATCCCATCGCTGGTGTTACTTCTTTTACTTTTACGGAGGAGTGATGCAAGCGACGAAAATAAATCACCGCGATCCGGTCGTAAAATTTGTCTCGCCTGACCATTGTTTCGGGCGACTACTAATGAGGCCCTGCACTAAGCCCATAAAATTGACTTTTTAATTTCACCGGAGAAGGCCCTGTTTTTGCTTTTGCTCGCTTCCTTGATATCGTTATGGTTTTAATAATCCTCAACTGAAGGCCAGTTGAAAGAAAAGAAGGTAATGCGCGTAAGAAGGAAGCTCTGGTAATTATCGACTGCCAGCACGCGACTATCGATAAATTTAATCGCAGAAGCGACGACGTTCGTTGAATTTTTAATGATGTCCAACTCCAAGGGCTCATAATGTGTGGCCGAGAGGATGGATTTTATTCCTTCCTTTTTCGTCCAAAGGGCATTCATCTGTCGCAAAATCGTCTTTCTAACATTGTTTCACGGAATTCGACAATGAAATGAATGCGCTGGCCTCAGTCTTTTGTTTAATATACATATGTATGTAATATGTATGTACCTACGGTAGCTTACTTGGACTATCCGCGCCATAATTCAAGAAATTGTGTTCAAGCTGACTGATGGGAATGGAATGTCTTATTTCAAGTAAGTAGCTATTTATTAATTTATTGAATAGCACTCCATCGCAATTGGTTCCACTGATTGTAAATTGTTTCTTAGTTTGGTACTTTCCACTAAAATTTAGGTGGAACTTCATGAAAATAAGTAGAGGCTTTTGGAGTCACTATTTCTTAATCTATTGTTGGCAATTACATATTCATCAATAGCATTAAAAAAGGTCTTAATATTGAAAATAAAAGTAATACAGTTTACAATTTGTCAGTAAAAATATATATTTTTAATTATTTAATCAGCTAATCAGACGAACTTTTTTAATTTCACTGATGTCTAAGTATAAAAGTACACTAGTTATTTTTTTTACTCCGTCATTCGTGAATTCTATTTTGAAGTGCTTAGAAGTTAAATTTAAAGAGCTATATTCATATTACATATTGTTATTTTTAATATGAATTTTAACTTTCTTCATTAAAGCTATAACCTTGCAAGATTATAAATCAGTCAAAGAGTTATAATAAATAGAGAGAATGAATATATATGAAATACTAAAATAAAAGTCACCTAAAGACGGATGTTCTTTTCCTTGTTACATCTCTCAGACATCTTATGAAATAAAAACATTAAATCTTCATAAAGCAGAACTTTCTTTTTCTGAGTATTTCCAGAAACCAATAAGCAATTACTCAAAATAAGTTTTTTTTTTAAAGATAATTTACAGAAGCATGAAATAACCATTTAATTCAACTAACTGGCGAAATCTGCTGTGTCCTTTTACGAGCGTGAAATCTCAATTAGCCATAGAAAATTGCAGAAGCAGACAGTCTGAGAAAAGTATTCACGCCCAGACATCTTAAGGTCCTCTTCGACGCAAGATCTCGAGTCTGAATAATTTCTCATGTCCTCTGATGCCAGTCAGGGCGAGGAGGTAATGCAACTTGACATGTGTCAATAATTAAAGGCAGACCTCCCAAGATTTTAAAATTTTTCCGGGGACGGAGATTCAATTTCAAATGGCTGGTTAACCTGCCTGGGCGTGTATTTATTCCTGCCATCCTAAAACTTGTCAAAAGCTTTCAAATCAATTAGGAAATCATTTTATTGACAGTCTGCATTTGGAATTTCTTTTAAATCAAGAGCTCTTATTAAAGATGGAAATGTTATTTATAGAATTATTCATTGCATAAGTTGAGAAATTTTCAAATTAAGTGAGAAGGCTTTGCAGACTAACTAATTGGAATTCTGTTCAGGGATTCCAACCCTTCTAGGAACATTTGCCTCCGTTTCTTATTAACTCGTCTACCTCGAACGCGAACTTTGAATATTAAAAGGATTTTTACAATAATTCATATTTTATAGCCGGACAAGAGATGGAATTCCTTTCGAAAGGACTCATCCATTGTCTAGTTTTATCGCCGTTCCCTACGATAGTGCATTTTTCTTTTGAAAGGACTCAAGAGAGTCCCTTTTCGTCTCAAGTTACAATTTTCACTTCATTAGATTTTTATCTAGATGTTTTCATAATTCATATAAAACATAGTGCCATGTTGGAATGGGTATACACGTCCGGAATTCAAATTTCACCCTATCCTGGCGCGGTTCTAAAACGATAGAATAGCTCTACAACTTCCGCCTAGACACTTTCATTTGCTATATATTCTCTTTATTTCCAAATACGAAATTTATAGTCCGTGTTTGATAAACATCTTTTATGTCCAATATTTGAAATTTAGGGATTTCCACGGAACTGCAAGCAATCACGCTTGCTCGCCGTATGTGGTCTGGTCTGTCGGCTGTTGAACAATGTTCCTAGTTTTCAAATGAAAAAAGTCAGAAATTTCCCTCTGTTGCAACGAATCTCGCTACCTGAGGGTTGCTAATCCCACCTCAACAGCTCAAAAAGACGCTGGGTTCTATGAAAACTCCCGGCTCTATCAAAACACACTTCAGACTCTTCAAAATCCAATTTACATGCCGAACGCATTGTCCTGTCGAGGTGTAGAAGTTACGGGCGTCTTTATACAGGAGGTTTTTCCCGGCCCCGATCGGTTTCAATTACAGAGGAGCCGCAAAAAAAAAATTCTAGGCTGGGTAGAGTCGAACACAAAACGGGTGCCTAATCCGACATAAAAATAGGTCCAAATTGGCTTAAATTAAGTCAAGTACGCTCCCGTGCTCTGGCTCAATGCCCGAATTTGACGATTGATAGCTATCGCCCGTGAGCTGTGAGTTTTTGGGAACTTTTTGACTTTTGTATGTAATCTTAATGAATTTAAATGAGCCCGTCGTGGAGGATGGGATTAGGCAGGGGACGCATCAACAGAGGATGAACTTTATTCGCCTGAGTGGACTTTGTATTATGCTCCTAGCTACTTCGAGCATAATTAGATTTCGGTCTAGTTTAAATGAGAAAATAAACTATTATATATTCTTGCAGGTGTTCTACCCTTCTTTTATGGTGTGGATTTTTTTTTAAATTATAGGCTGAAGATATGATGGTTTTGGGTTTGAAAAGGATACCTATCTATTAAGGTAATAAATTATTAATGTTTTACAAATTATATATGTAGTTATAGATAGGTAATTTAGATATTTGTAGCTTCTAAAAATTTGTGTGGTAATAATATCAAGACCAATATTTTTATAATTTTAACAGATATAGTACAGTACAAAAACAAATTTCTCTTTGCTTAAATTAGCACTAAGTGTGACAATCTCCGAAGAACAAATATTTTACAAAATCGGAGTCACCACACCAATTATACTACGTCAGGACTTATTAATTCACTAATTTCTTGTCATACAACGAAAATTATTGTTTTCTGAATTTTAATTTTAATAAAATGCAGATAAGGAATAACTATAAAATGAAAATAGGTAATATGTATTCTATCTATTTTCTTTAGTTTATTATTACATACATATGAAAGATTCCATTCACGAGAGAATTTTCCGCGGCTCACTTTATTTTGTGTACTTTTTATAAGCACATTAGATTGATTTACGATCAAAACTGTGCATCTAAATTATTTCTAGTATGGCACTCAAAATAAGCTCGTTCCTAAATGTATTTCTTGCAAAACTTATACTTTAAAGTGCCAAATTCTCAGTCTCCTGACATGTCTCTCGTCCAAAATAAAAGTTTTAAGGCTGAATCATAACTTTATTTTAAGTGTGCACGTTAAATATGCATTAAAATATAAATTTATAGTAGTTTCAATGTGTTTGCCTAATTTTACCATGAATGTTAAATTTACTTAAGTTATTTTAGTGATTTTATGTCGTGGCTAGTCAGCCCTGGTCAGTAGGTATATAACGTAAAAACCAAATGTTTCTAGGTATGTTTTTTTTTCGCATTCATATGTCGTATATCCTTTAAATTGTAGTGCAGAATTGCATAATTTCAACACTAAACGTTGTACTAACGTATTTATTGTCTAAAAAGTAAAATAATCTCAGTATCCTGTCTCAGTCTCCTGCAAACTTAATTTTTTTTCCAGTTTTCCTGTTCTTATGATACTGATTGTGATTAGTGTGTTATTTTATTATAATTTGATTTCAATAAACAGCAATTTATGGGATTCTTTTGTTTTGATACTCAGTAATCCTGTTCATATACTCAGTCTCCTAGACTCATTATTTTTTAAAATGTTTTAGATTCGTAAAAGATCGATCTTAATTCGATTTCAAGCTACTTTTCTGAGATTCCAAAAAAATGTCGTGCCGAAAATAAGTTCATTTTCGTCACTCCTGAGTAGAACCACTTTGTACGGT
Organism: Eutolmus rufibarbis; assembly: GCA_963920795.1. Taxonomy (NCBI): domain Eukaryota; kingdom Metazoa; phylum Arthropoda; class Insecta; order Diptera; family Asilidae; genus Eutolmus; species Eutolmus rufibarbis. The sequence goes on from OY987208.1 coordinate 5,225,602, forward strand.
CAGAACGGTTGTCTATTGGCTTCAATAAATAAATAAAAATAAATGCTGTTGAGACTAACTCTTTTCAGTTAGGTTAGGTTTAAAGTACCTAAAGCAGATGAAGTTATGTACGGAGTTACTCAATATGCACGTAAATACGATAGTATTATGTAGTTTCGTCTAATGTTTTATATACTGAAGGAATAGATAAAATGCAACAGGGCTCATAATGAAGAGGAAAAGGAGGTTTAATTCGCCGGCGAATTGACCATAAATATTATAGGTTCGGAGCAGATATTCAATTCCACCTGGCCTGCAGCCGGTTTTCCATTCCTAGAAGCGCGATCCTTTCGCGCTCGCCGCAGATATCCTTCCTTTCCGCCCTCAATCTAATGGAGGGAATAATGAATTCAGTTGTTGGGGCTTTTATCTTGAACAAACAACAGCCCTCGGAACATATTGACAATTAAATTTCATTTCGCCATTTCTCATTCTCCTCGATCCTGATTACAGAGGTGTACTGAGCGCGGACGAAGGGCGATAGCTGTAATTTGGTGCATACGTTATTTGAATTGCCAGGAGAATTTGTGAGAAGCAATCCGACTGATTCCAATCGATTCTACCTGAATACCAAATATGCCGAGAATCGTGCTGCATTCCGCTTGTTTCCATTCTTCAGGGCTCTCGCTCGTAAATCGTAAATAAGCCCCGATGCACCGGGCACCGGCGAGGGCAGCCGCACAAAAGCAAACAAGACTGCGCCAATAATTATTGGACGAATGCATAAGTGATTGAGCGCATAAGAAGCATAAGAAGCATAAGAACGCGGCGCAATGGCAATCTCGCGCATTCTCGAGATCCACCCACTTTTGGGTGAAGAAGTGCCGGCGCTGCTGGGGCGCTTAATTTACGGTGGTGGCGATTTAATGGGGCCCCAAATTTGTGTCGTTCCTATTTTTACGTTCAGCCTCGAACGACGAGAACGCCCCGGAATTCGGCCGCGAGGGATGGCAAAATTAAAGCAATACGCCGGGAAATTCATCTCAATTTCAGTGGAATTCTGAGAAATTAATTACATCCCCCGGTTGCAATAATAAAACGTTCGCCACCACAGAAAAACCTGTGAAAACGAAAATAGCACTTCATTAGCCACGTCGGCCGGAGCCACTCAATACGGGTGCAAGACAGATGCGCCGGATGATTGGTTCCTTCAGGAAGACGCGGCTTAAAACTGGAAGTGGATGAGTGGCGCGATAAAAAATCCCCACCGTAATTAAACCGAAGACGCTCGAAACGTCTTTGGGTGCGCTGTTCAAAGACTCGCAGCTAAGTGCTCATATCAACACTTTCCCATTTCATTAACCGCCGATGCTCGGAGCTAATCGACTCAAATCGACGCGGCCCGGCACGGCGGATGGATGGACGTCGGGCGGTCGAAATGGTCGGAATTGGGCAACGCGCAGGATTTTGAGCGCGTCACGACTTCGGAGTCTCATCACCCGGCCTCGAAAACATGAATTCATTTACGGCAATTAACGTAACAAGGAAAAAACTTAATTCCCCCATCAGCGGAGGATAATTTATCGTCCTAGAAATTGGGACCACTCCTCGCTCGACCGCGGCCTTTGATTAATATGAAGTGAAAATGAATTGTGTCGAGGTTTATTGCTCCTCGGGTACCGGGGCTCGTTTGGTGCGCTGGCGCTGCCTCGCCACGGCGAAACATTTATTTTAAGAAACACTTTGGCCAGATTAAAAAAAAATTATGAAAAACATGCTGTTTTGGTGTTTCTTACACTCTAAGAGTTTTACAATGCACGTTGCATTTAGGTAATGGTTAAATAAGTTTTCGCTTAAATTCAATTAAAGGCCTGTGCCAATTGATTTTCGAATATCATTTCAATAATTTGAAATGAAAGTACTTAGCTATTAAATTACAATTTAATTACATTTATTTTAAAGGATCATTTCAGCTTTTCAAATATTGGGCCCTATTCTACCAATTTCAGAAATAGCCACTAGTAGACTGCTTATAAATCAGTGGCTGAAAATCTTAGCCACTGTGAAAACCATTTGACTAAAAAATCGTATTCTACAAACACAGTGACTATTGATCAGTGGAAATTGTGTAATATAGCCACTGTCGCTATCAGAACTTTAAAGAGGTTTTTGGTATTTTTTATGATTTTCGGGGGGAAAATAATTTTTATATTTATTTTTCTAACTATCGTAAATTTCGAATATTAATTCAAAAAAGTTAAATGTTTATTGATGGTTAGGTTTAATCCTAGATGAAATTACAAAGAGCTCCAAAAATTCGTTTCGCAGTCATTTTATTCAGAGACTATTAGAATTATAGCGCTGAAATTTGTTACATGTATAGATAATTATACCCGCTACGATACAAAGATATGTATGTATTAACATTTTGGAAAAAGAAAAGCTATCGCCCTAAACGTAATTTCAGGAAAAATCTGAAAAAATGTATGTATATTTACTAAAATCATTCCGTCAAAAGAAACATAATTCAAGCTAAGCTTCACAATTTTAACAGTTTTAAACTGCTATAAATAAGTCTACTACGCCTTTAAAAGAACATATAAAATAGTCTTTTAAACAATAAACTGCTAAGAGCTAGTGGTGGTAAAAGTAGTTATCAATTTTTAAAATTTGGCTCAAATATTTTCATTTTGTTAATCGTCAAGACAAAACAATTTAAAAAAAATGATTTAAAATAACTCTTTTACGTATTGGAAAATTGTTAAATTTTTTAAATACAAAATGGCGGATAATATGACGACCGAAAATTTTGGAAAAAAAAAATATAGTAGTTTTTTGAGTTGCTTATTACGAGTTCAAAGTTATCAAAATATCACTTTCGCAAAGATACAACGATTTTAAGTTTTGAAAACCTAAATTTAGCGATTCCAAGAATTCTAGAATATTCGAAATTTTATTATTAAAAAAAAGCGTATACATGACAGAGTTAATAAATCTTGCAATTAGATATGAGATGATGATTAAGAGAATTTTTACTGGACAATTTTATGGAGGTAAGGTATTCTTTAGCTGAATAATTGTTTGTATAGAAAGTGTACCTTCGTTACTTCTGTCTTTTTTGTAGTTTACTGCTTTCGTATAAAGTGAAATGTGTTTTGCATCCGAAATCCGAACGATGATATCGACGCAATGAATACGCAAAAGTAGTAAATTATCGGGAGCGCGTTTGGCTTGTCAGCTGACGACACGAATGACTCCTCCTGTGCACATAATCAAATCCTTCGTCCGCTCCTCCGAAGACATTTCAACAAAATCCCAATGAACATTTAATGAAGTGCCACTTCATGAATCGCCTTTTAATCTTCTTTTTTGGCCGGACAATAGACATTCAATTTGCACAAATGGACATTCTTTCAGGGCTGTTTCGTCTCGAGCGCAAGGGAAAAAAGGACGCGCACGTTGTTGAGCCGGTCAGAAAAGGAAAAAGCCACCGAGCGCATCTCCCTCCGCATTTCGTGTCCAATTACTCGGTTATTATTCCTGAAAGGTGAGCTCTATGCGCAGACGCTCAAAGGGCTCCTCCTTGAGCCCGATGATGAATGCGACTTTCGGTAGCATTTGAAGTTGAATAGCGCGGCTCGAATCGATGCTACCTGGGGTCGATAAAAGAGGCACACTTGACTGCTGGATTAGCGCAGACTTTGTGTCCATTTCGGATTCATAACACAAGTGTCAGCCGTTTTGACGAACCATTCAAATTAAGTTGATTTTTAATACGATCCGGCGCGCGCAGCTCTTTTCGTCGCTTGCCCCATGTTTTCACTTGCTAATTTGCTTTTGCGAAATGAAGAAAAATATTTGCACAGCTTGAAACGTCCCCAGGTAAAATGGCATTTTTGTGCGTTTATACAGTGGCGGATTTGATTTAAAAGCTACTTGCAAAAATAGAAATCGCAAAGTCTCTTCACTCAAAGTTATAAAATTTACGAAATATTTATTATACAATCTTACTGCATTAACATTTTGAATGCGCTCTCGTAATTACTTAACCTCGTTATATTCATTTGTTTTCTTCAGGAAATTGGTTTGGTAAATCGCCTTCAAAAATGCCGAGCATTGTTTTTGTTTTGAATTTCAATTTGATTGATGAGCTGATGGCATCGAAAATACTTTTACTTTAATTACGGTTTTATTACGAGGGAAAGCAATCACGATTTTAACCTCTATGATAAATTACAAATGCAAAAATTTGTCAGTTCGATAACTTTTTTCTTGTATCTTAGAGTATTTGTGATTACATTTTAAAATTTTCTAATAATAGTATCTTGAAACCACGTTAAATGGCCTATCTTCGAATTTAGGCGCTCGTTTATCAAATATGAATTATTGTATCACGCAATATTTTTATAGTCCTCCATGTCCAACTATGGTGAATAAAAAATTTAATATTTTATATAAGAGTAAAAATAAAGTGGAAAAATATAATGAAAGTTTGACTTTAAAATATTGTTAATCACGTAATAGAAAAATAATTTTATAAATTAATAGAAAGGAAATCTTTTGTAGTTTCGTATATATTTTTCGTAAATTTTTTTGCCAAATATGTTCAATTGTCGTTATCTTGATAAAAAATAAAATTACCTGAAATACCAATTTTCTGACAAGAAGGCTTCACGTTCGCTTTCAAAATGTCCAGATATTGAAATCGGTCCATGATATTTTCAATAAAATGGGGATTTTCTGTCGTTGCAGCGGAAACATAGTTCCCAGACCCTGACTAAGCTTCCTTCAGGTTTTAATAGGTAGCTCAAATCCAATATTTTTAGGCAAGAATGCTTTATTTGCACGTCGCCATACAAATCTCCGTCCATCGGACCCTTGCAAATTGAATTTGCTCTCATCCGTAAAAAGAACCTGTAATAATATTAAAATTTGAAAGATATTTTCATTAAAGTATTCGGGAAATTCTATTCAGTTCAGTCTTATGGAGTTCATTATTACTTTGTTCAATTAAACCTTTAAATTTTTATATCTTATCATCCAGTTAGACATGTAAATTATTAGGTATACCTATACATTATATAACATTTTACACTGGTCTGCAAAAAGTAAACTGTTTTTTCTCTTTTTATTATTATTCATGATTATTATAGATTTGATGATGCTGAATCTAAATATATATTTATAAAAGCATGTACCACGTATACTAATATTTCTAAGGTATTTTCAAATAAAAAGCCTTTTTTGTTTAAGAATTATAGTCTTACTCTTATTAATTATGACAATATTTGCAAGAAAACGTTCATATAATTATTGGTTATGACGGTGTTTCAGCGTTTTTGGAAAATCATGCTCTAAGAGGGTAAAATAAGGTATGAAAGTTTGTATGAGAGTTCCATCATTTCTAAGTTTAAAACCATGAAAATTGGTATTGGTTAAGGATTTATTTTCATAAAACCCTGAAACATAGGTACTTAATTTCCAACCAATAGCATAAATACCAAATTACACGTCTGTCACTTTTGAAGTAAGTCACGGGGAGAAATCTAGTAACTTATATAATAATAGCATTTCATTTAGTACTTTTTTCCTATTCATATTTTCCACGGAGTCACAGCGAGAAAAACTTGAATCACATTTATCGCTTTGAATAATTTTTAAAGTTGCTAATATTAAACTGTTTCGGCTCTATTTCGAAAATGGCAATATCTAACTTGAAAGTTTACGCCAACGTCGTTACGATTGTTGATTTTTTGTTATATAACGTTTTTATTTTTTACCTTTAACTAGTTATGTGCGTGATAAAAAAACACCTCAATCAATCAGGAACTCGAAAATTTATGAATTCGTATTGAAAAAAAGGTTCTACCCTGCCCATTCAGGTAATGCCTAATTAAATCCAAATTAATTAAGAGATCAGATCGTTCCAGGAATAAGTTGAATATTCGCTGTCAAGAACATATTTCAGGACACCTCATTAAGGCGACTTCCTCTACGCAGGGCACAACGAGTTTAAGCGGACCCGCTCAATTAAGATAAGCATCGATGTTCCGACGGAAACGTTATCAAATAACATTAATAGGCGATCACGATTAATATCATTTTCTAATTAAAATTCCTCCGGCTCAGGGCACGTTGAGTGTCACATTTCTGGCTCATTTCAACTTTTAGGTCTTAGGTCTCCCCTCGCAGAAATTTGCTCTACGCAAATCCGACGCAACGGCCATTTGATCGCGTCGTCTTAATTGAATCCTCTTAAAGCGGTCGCAAATGAAGCAAAACACTTTCTTGATCTGTAATTATTCAGTGCCCGTTCATCTCGGGTCCCCCGGCCCTGTACTTATTTGCTGGTACTGATCGAAGTAATTACAGCATCACATCAGATACAGCAAACAGATTCCATGTTAAGAAATAATTTCCGCGTCATGATCAGCCGTCGACGTGGTGCTCGTTTTGGAGAGACGTCGCCATCAATTTTTGCATTGGACCGGTACAGCGGTGCAGCGCCGCGCCGCCGCCGCTGTACAGGCAGGCCACAAGACGTGCAGCCTGCACCTTAAGCTCGGCCGCGAAGATTCTGGGAAGGAAACTGACCCGATCGCAAATTGAAAGAAGCGAAAACGAGCGAAAACCACAGCATAACAGTCGGCAAATTATTGAGCTTTAAGTATGCAGTTAAGCACACTAAACAGCTAATCTCCCAGCACGTAGAAGACGCGGCTCCAGCGGGATCGATCCGTGCGCAGGGCCTGCAAATTAGTTATTATCAGCTATCAGGTAACTTGCTAACTCGGCATAAATACACCTTTCAATCAGTAATGACTGCTAATTTTCTTCATTTTTGTTGGTCTCGCGAGGACGGCCGGCCGGGCCGGGCCCGAGCGTTTCGTCTTGGCGCTGTCTCAACCCGCCCCGAGCGCCAACAGCTACGCATCGCGCTGTATGCACAAGCGTGTGATGGCTACACGTCGATTTGCCCTCCGCGGACCTCCTCTACCCCCTTTTCGGAAAGATAATTGTTTCGCCTTGAGCCCATTTAAATTGTTTCCGAGATTAAATGCAATTTTCTTTTAAATTCCACCTAAATACGCAGGAGCATCTCGTTTTTGCGATCTCTCCTCCCGAGTTGCTCCGGCCAGCACCGCCGCTTGATGGCTCATTTTACATGTCAGGCCGTGGAGTTGTTTCGTTGACGTAATAACTGCCGGTAATTAACAGAGCATTAATCGTGGTGCGTTTGCGCTCGATGATGTTTTCATGTTTAAACCGGACCTGTGTGCGTAAACGAGCCGTTTGCAATTGCTTATGTAATGAAAAAACAACGCTGAATCTACTAATAAAATGTCCAAACTAGTTAACATAATGAACTTTCTCAAGCATAACTTACGCATCTTACGCATGCTACACTTTTAATATCAAACAAGAAAGAGGCCGCTTGAACAACTTTGGAAAGTGCTTTAAAACATTAATATAATACATAAGTATATATATGTGTACATTACTTTGACGGTGTTTTGAAATGTATTGAAATCTACATACCCTTAGGACAAGAACAAATTCGATACAATTACAATTCAACTTTTTGTTCACATATAATACCTACAAAATTTGCTTCAATCATACCTCCTCCAAACGATAGGCATAAGAATGTCTGCAAATGCTATTCTACTCAACGAAAATCTTGTTTACTATATTTTGACATGGAAGTATAATTGGTATTGCTATTGAATCCAGTATACCTACATAATTTGTTTTGATCCTTTTAGCCATTTAAACAATTATTTGAGGTTAGAAAGTAAACGAGTTAACGTTAGATATTCTTAACCAATATAGCTAAATTTTGTAAAAAGATGATAAATTTTTAGCAATCGAATTAAGATTATCTAAAGTTTGTATAATTAAAATTTGAATACACGAAGATAAATAAATTTCGTATAGTTAAATAGATAGGAATTGGAATTGGACATTAACCATTGTAAGGAACTTTTAAATATTTTTCGACTAATTCCAACAGGTGATTGCGACGATGCGGTAAAAGTAACCTTCAATTTAAGCAGATTTAATAATATAAAAAAGTCAGCACTAATCTAGAAGCATCGAACATTGCTTTCGCTTTGTGCTAAACATGTCACTGTTGACCACTGGGAAAAAATTCCCTTCCGGCAAGATAATGATCCGAAACACAAAGCTCGCAGGACTAATAATTGGCTTTAAAACCATGAATTTCAGAAAATGGATTGGAGTCCACAGTCTCCCAACCTCAATGCAGTTGAATACCTTTTGTTTGAGTTAAAGAGAGAATCCTTCCCATAAAAAATCACTATTTTATCCTCTCGAGCGACTTTATTCAATTGATCGTCTTATTGACTTTAAATTAATTAATTTAAATTTTATATGCAAGCAAAACAAAAATATGAAATGCAAAAAATGCTTATACTCTTTATTTTGTGAATGCATACGATGATTTAATGAAATTCTGAAAGTTTAACATTTAATGCGCTACTGGTACATATTATAAAATAATTTAATATATCAACAGCTTAAAATTAAAACGTTTTTATACGCACAGTATTTGATTATCAACTGAATTATTATTTCTTGCAAAAATGGGCAAAATTAGCTTATTTAATCGATATATTAAATATTTGCAATAATTTTTATGCTGAATAACTAATTCACGTTTATGTATATCTACTAATTACTGATTGATAATATTAAGAATAAACGCAGCTATTGTGTAGCATGTCTTGCAAAACTGAAAAGAAAAGTTACGTATATCCGCATATTTCAACACAACTATCTCTCGAGTTGGATACTTACTTCAGTGAATGACTGCAGGCAAAGCATGGAAAAACCTCCAAATATAAAACCAGGCGAACGTTGAGAACTCATCAACAAGAACAAAACCATTTTACGATTTGAAATCGCCTCCAGTTCGTACCACTTGCTATCATAAATAGCACAAGAAATAGCTCTTCCTTTAGATAGTATAAGTTGACCAAAAAATGAATAAAGGAAGAACTGCACACTGACTGCAATTATTTCAAAAATCGTAACACCAGGTGACTGACTCTTAAAATATGTAAAATAAAATATGATGAAATTTGTAAATATCTTATATAATCGTTCTTACCACTAATAAATGAACAAGTGAAACCGTAAATATTCCAGTTCCTGAAACAGCAGAAACTAAAATGCAAACACCATAAATTTTGTTGCATTCTCTCAAAAATGCATAGGACTCCGAAAATAATTCGGCGACATATTTTATAAGCTTTGTTTGCTTCTCTTCAGTGTTATAGCACCCGCTCTTGTCACCTATGTAGGAACAGTAGACGGCACAGATTTCTAGTCTGGATACGATGTACAGACAAAAAACATAAAATGATGTGTCGAATCCAATAACTACTAGAACTGCATACAAAAGCTGCAACACTATGCATCCATAAGTTATTAGATACCCCGAAGTATTTCGATACCTGAATTTCGTAAATAAAAACATTAAGTGCATGTCTCATAATTATTTTCTGGACTTACGACACTCCTAGAATTGTGTACTGAAGAGGAAGTGCATAATCTTCCTCACTAAGTAAAGAGAATAGGATGAGAGTTAAATACGCTAGCATATATGTTGTAAAAATAGTATGAGCTACCGCACTAAAATTAAAAATTATATTAGTTCTCCGTATTTTTTATAATAATGTAAATATATGAACCTACTTGGCCAATTTTCTATTTCTTAAACCGATGCATTTTTCTCTGGCACTACCCCGATCCAGTTCAATTGTATTTTTTACTACAACTTGTTTCAATTTCCATTGACTTTTTCTCCAATACCAAAAGTAGCTGATTTTGAAAGCTGCCTGAAAATGTAAGAAATTTGTCCGATTAAAAAGAATGTTAATTGCCTTTTCAATAAACATTTTTGATATTGTTAAGGGTAATATGTGTTTTAAGTTTAACTTATTGTGACTAAATACACGAACGAAAATTCTTACAGACATAGCTCCACAAAATCCTATAGTAGCCTTAAACTTTCTATCCAAATCCTCCTCAGTCAAAATTGTGAGAAAAGAAAACACAATCGAAATGAAATAAACAGCACCAAGCACATAAAAATAACCCAGCACGCATAAATTTGGATTTGTTGTCTCGTAAACCGTACATCCGATTATTGACATTGTTTTCGAAATCATCCCCAAAATTGAAGCAAAACTGCAAGTTTTAGTCGAAAACAGCTTGACCCTTAATTTCATTTTGTCCACTACCCAGCTCACTATTTGTCGCAAACTAAATTTAAACTGCATTCTATAAGAACTGGGGATATCAAGGAACTCCACCCAAAAGCCTAATTTTTGTTTACTAATATGCGGTTTAAAGCAGGTATTTTGTGAAATTAAGTTATTTAAATTCAGGTAAATCACTTAATAGCCGGATATTTAAGAAAACATGCTATTTATTGTATCGTGTTCAGGAAGAGGCCAGAAACGTGCGTGTTGATGGGGCAAGTCTTGTTTAAATTATTAATTTTTCTAATAAACGAAAAGCACGAATTCTCTGCGAAATATTTCCTTGCACGTGGCTCGGCACACGAAAATTATTAGATGCATGTTTAAGAATTTATTTAAGTTAATTCTACACCATTGGTAGCTATCAACGACACGATTTCTTGTGGTGTTTTTCGGGGTTGCAGGATATAAAGTTTTCATTAAAATTTAAAAATTTTAGATAAAACCGAATATTTGCACCCTATTGTCCGATTCAACTTCAAAATCAATAAAATCATCATAAGGTTCTCCACTGTTGATTTTAAATTTTGGTCATACAGTAATTCAGGACAGAAGCTCTGAAATAGCAGCCGAATTTTAGGCCTCATACTGCGGTTCAATTCAGAATTGAAAATGTTATGCTCTCAAATAGATTCTGGAGTTTTCAGATTTCGTGGAAGTAAAAATTTAGACAATCTTAATCCGATGTTTAAATAAGCAAGACGAGCAAACGAACGTGGCACTGCAGTTCTTTTTCTCGGTTAGGTTAGATTAGGTTAGGTTATTAATTAAAAGGTTCTATGACCCCCGTAGAATAGAATGCTAAAAGGATTATTAATTGAGATCTTATCAAAAACATTTCGTGTTAAGAATGTAACCAAAACTCGCAACCCTTTTACTCTTAAAAAGTTATGATCTACTATTTTCTATATGAGAGTGAGATATGAAAAATAGAGTTGCTGATGTTATGTTTATTTGCCAGAGTTCCGTGAAACAGCAATCCTTATAACTTTTTTTGACTACATTTGCTACATTTTTATTATGAAACCATCAATCGATATTCTGTAAAGATGAAATTACGTTCTTTTTTTTTACATTTGTTCAGTATAAACTTGAATTTGGTAAAGCATCTAAATTGTACAAGAAAAATATGAATTGAGATGGAAATTTTATTTTACCAATATCATTACAAGGAGCTTCTGGATTTGAATGTGAAACGTAATTGGGTTTAAACGTAGTTCAACTTTGTTTGAACCAAATTGTGAAAGTTTGTATAGATTTTAAAATTATACGATCTGAATTAAAAACTTTAATTAAGGTAGTATTCATGCTCAACATATCTGCTATTTTTGATTAAATCGACTAGCTCGAGAACAGAAAATTGCTGCAATAAAATCTGGAGGAAACCTAATGATTGACTAACTGGCAGCAGCTTTGTCCACTTTTATAAGAAGATTGCTGTCCGCGGTGGAATTGATTCGGAAAAATTGAATTAGCCATAAGCTGCTGAAATTGGATGGTAATTTGGAAGGCTGCAGCATGAGTGCCAGGCGCAGCTACGGCACTGCATCAGCGCACTGAAATGAGTATCCTGGTAACAATGGATTAAAATTACAGTGCACGCCGTAATAAATAGCGCCTTTGTCTGGCAAATTGTCTTGTTAAAAAGCCTCCAGTGGATTCGAAACGTACGAAGCTAGCGTCGGCTGCGCCAATCCAGCGTCCGGCATCCGTCGAATTCAGCAAACTGTGCGGCGCGTACGGGAAGGTGATCTTGCCCTGGTGTTGAGCAATTCTCCTGAATTTCATGCCAAACCGAACCTCATTAAATTGATTGTTGTGTACAGAGTCGAGGTTTCAGCTCTCGGGAGGAAACTCCGTTGAGTAGGTATTTTCCTGCTAAATAAAAAAGGCAAATAAGGTCGGATCTGCAATTTTAGAGCGGGTAATTGGCAAAGATGTTAAAATTTGCCTCGACTAATGCCCACAGACGTGATAGATGGATTTCACGGAGGTGATCCGTGATTTATTGCGATTATGCAATTTGCAAATGGAATCAGTCGCAATTAAATCCCTGAGCCGTTCTTCCTCCTGCAGCCGCAGTAATCCGCTAATCCGCTGGAAACTTATTTTGATTAAATTAGTCATTTCACCGATTTCCCAATTAAAGCCGGTATTTTCGCCCATAAGAGGAGCCCATTACTACCCAATTTAGGATGATGCACCGCGGCCAATTAGTATGAACAAAAAAGGCTGGTTCGAAGTCCGGCAATTTGTTTTACTGCCCGTAAAAATGGATCACATTTCCCGCAATTAGCATCTTTTAATCTACTAAAACAGCTCCGGCAACATGGAGCGTTTCGAAATCGGTTCAATCATCCGCTGTAGCAGAAGACGACATTAAATCACATCTCAGCGCTCAATTTGCGCGGAATAAGGCGTTCATAAATAATTCATTAGCCACTTTTAGCGCTAATTACCTCTGAGGTTGGCTGCATTGGCTGCGCAGTGCCTACACACATTTCTACGCCGGTAATTATGAAAATTTTGTAGAGGTTATTCCGCAAAGCGGTTGCCAGGTGACTGCCGGAGCACGTAATAAAGTGACTAATTCTAACCGGCGCTTGCGGCCGCTGTGCATAACTCTCTTGATGTGTGTAATTACAGTCGCGTAAATTATGATGCAAGCACTTTTTTTTTTCCTATATTTTATGACATCATTATGCAAACGCTGGAATAATTAACTACTTCAGATCGAATTAAGTGCGAATAGGGAAGTCTTTCAACGCGTTTTGCCACTTTTAATTTCATATTCAAGTACAGGGCTTTCCCGGCAATTCCATTCGAAGTGAGAGTTTCGTAATTTTCCACTTTTATTAGAAGCCGTAAATTAGAATTATCAAATGAGGGCTGTCTTCTTATACTTCTATTCCTAAGTAGTTTTACTATAAAAATTAATTCTCTTCCGCTCATAAACTGGTAAAACTAAATTGGCTGCAATGTGCAATTTATGAGTGGTTGTATGATACATACCTACAAATTACCATCACTATGTATAATAAACTGAGTTCATGTGCGTTTTACATACATGCAAGAAAAGGAGGTATGAAAACAGAAAATATAACTATATTTCGAAATTGTTTATTTCTAAACTGGGTTCTGCGTATCTTAAGTTATAAGTCAAAAATTCTCTGAATGTAATTCCTTTTTGCGGAGGATGTTCTTATACAATCCTTAAAATGTTCGTGGATAATATCCGAAATCTCTATTTTATTTTCCCAATACACCCGAATGCTTATGTGGATAATCTGCTTCTAAAGAATATTAAGATAACCATAATTTTTTTTAATAATTTCAACGATACTATTTATATGCCTTCTAGAAAAAGTGGAAGACAAATTTCTTCCCTCTATTGATCAGATAATATGAAATTAATGGCCCATCTACATTTTTTCGCTCAAAACAGCTGCCAAAAATGTGTAGGGAACAAATTAATTATATATTGAACACTTTATAAATTCGTATCCAATATTTTAGATTTCTAGTAAAATTTTGTGCTAATGAATTAAATCCTCAAATTTTAATGAAAGATAAAATAAAATTTAAGTTTTGGTTCTATCAGAAGACTGCGAATGTTAGAATAGTGAATCACATAAATCGAATCTCAGAATAGGCTACTATATTAAATTTACCAATTTCAATTCAGTAACTCTAAAAAATAATTTATAACAATTTACTTGACAATTCCCTAAAATTTCAAATTTTCGATGATAATATTAGATCTACTCTACTATATTTTAATAGGGTAAAATATTATATTTTATCATAAGATAAAAAATAAAGCATCTTTGAACTAAAATACCACTACTTTTTTTGGATCTGCAAATTAGAATCGCTATGGATGATATTTACCATATAACTTTCAAATTGTTGGAAGGTCGTTATTTAAAAAAACAAACAACTATTTTTTGGCTACCAAATTTGAAAGTAAGCTATCTACTTATCTACTTTCAAGTTTTTAAGACAATTACTCCAAAACCTCAATTTGTAATCAATCCATCAATCAAGGATTTTCTCTTTTTATGCGAGCGGTTAAGTATATAAGAGGATTTAGATAAACCAGACTATAAAAATGAATACCATTTGCACCTGAAATGTGAGGCTGTTACGGAGTACGAGGCAAGACAATTCAATCAAATTTCGGCACCTATCGAAAATTACTGGGGCCCCATTCTTCGCATACAAAGTGCTCCTTGTATTTCTTATTACGCTCATTACAAATCTCCACTCCTCCAGAACTGCCACCAATCAAACGTTTATACATTCTGTGAACAATACCCGGAATAATAAAGCACCGAGTCGCCATCAATTTCCATCGGAGCCCCGCGACACAGCCATGGCGCGATTGAGCACCCAGAGCTCTTTTAATTAAGTGGTGCCACCATTGTTGTTGAAATTGATAGCCACCCACACCAGGCCGGGCCGCAGACCGCACCGCATAATGGGGCTCACCTGGAAATGAAATGAGCTGACAATATCCCCACAAAACGTCTTCAAATTGGAACTTTTATAGCTCATCATCGTGGATTCTACACACCCACGCGTCGCTCGGGGAAGGCTCTGATCGGGCGGAACAAGTCACGTAAACGCGCCTTGCCTCATACCCCGGCTCCGAGGATGTCTCAATTAAGTTCAGCGTCGGGCTTGAATTTCTAATTGGGAGCTTTGTTTGAATAATTAATGGGTTTCTGTTGACAAATTAAGTGTCTACTTAATTGAATGGAATTATTCTCGCCGAAGGAAATTGCTTCTAATGTTGCACGCTCAACGGAGCTCTGTTTCTCATATTTTTCACCTATGAAGCAAACGAAGAATACTCGTTTCGTGCAGATAATCGCTTCAAGATTAACTGCTACTTTTAATTTTTTACTTCGGATAAAACACATAATTTCAATTAATATTGAATAAGTTTCACGATTTGATAACGGCTTTCACGACATTTCCTGTACGTGATTTATTATATTTTTAGATTTTTACAGAAAAATAATTTTGTATTTACATATTTATTGCCATACTCTCAATAAGCAGGTTACAAATAATAAATTGAAATTATTTATAAGTGCCTTATTTTCATTTATGTATGTAGCTGATTAAAATTAAAGGCTTTTAGCAAAAGTGAGAATTTTCTCCGTCTGTTTAATTTTAATCTAGGTATCACATTTAATATATAAAATTTTGTATCTGTTTTCGACAATATCAAGCTTCATTAATTCAATATCTTTATACAAATATAAGTATGCATTAATTAAGTGAATATCGACGATAAGAATCATTTTCAATGTTCAAAGTTTATTCATAAATAAATTAAAGGTAAAATCTAGAAATCGGTTAAAAAGGATTTTGCATTACAGTTTTCATCATTTTTAAAATTAAATTACTTGCTTTGAATTGTTAGCGAATTTTTCACTTAAAGTACGAACATTTTCTTAGAAAATATGCTGAAAGTGAATTTAAACTAAAATTTCAATCACACAAAATATGGTAAGCTTCTTCTTGGCTTCATTGACGTTAATTTCTCAAAAATTGCGTTCCTGAAAAAAAGCATAAGTAAGGTGCATAATATAAGCCAAAACTCAGTTTTGATGTAAAACACGTTTTTTGATATATTAAGAAACAAAACAAGGACCGATACAAAATTTGGTTGCTGTTAAACACTGGAAGAAAATAACTTTGTTTACGTAAAAGGGGCATAAGCGCTATAGAAAGCTCCTCAATTGGCACATATTCCTCCGTGAGTGGATTTGGTTTTAGAACTTTAATTTAAATTGTGTAAAACTAATGTAATCAGCATTTTATTATTCAGCTTCGAGATAAAATTGGCTTTCAAAAATTTAGTATTTGAAACTCGTTATTTAAAATATTAAAATGGCTCAGTTGAGTTTTAGAATTCGATCGAATATTTCATGGCTTTAATTCAAAGGTAAAAGTTTTAAATATTAAAATAGGATTAAAATTAATAGAAGAGGATCTTAATTTCCGGGATTTTCGCACTTTCCATGTCATCTCAGAATTGTTCAATTTTGAGAGATACATGTTAGATCACTACTTTTGTTGAATGTTTTAAAGGAAACATATTTAATTTAAAGTTTTTCTTCATGATATGGCTAGTTGCGCTGGTCACCTTTTTTGAATTTTGTTGTTAAAAATCGCGCCTCCTTCAAGTACAAATAAAATAATTTTAAAATTACCCGATTTTTAAAGTTTGCGATTGCAGTGAGTATTGTTTTTGTTGGTAAGTAAAATCTTATTAATTATGTGCAGGTATTTTATTATTTATTTCTCTTTTATGAATCTCAAACAAACGTATAAAGCGCATCAATTAAATTTTGTTTATTTAAATTTCCCTGTAGTTGTGTTGTAAATTATATTATTATAGATAAGCCTAGTAGTTATAGATCAGGATAGCCAAATGGTTGGCATAACTAAGAGAGCAGGCGTATTCTAGTTTTAACATCAAACGCATTTACATAGGTAGCTCAGAACTCTTTTTTTATTCGCGTTGATTATAAAAGAAAAAAATATTGTACCTACATATGTAATATATCTCTCTCAAATTTGTATATACTATGTTTTTGTTTTGATATTTGCCAATCTTAAGTTATTTATCAAGACCTTCTATTGGTACTTTAGAGATAAAATTGTTATTATTTTACACCATTATATGTTCTTTAAGGACTAAGTATATTGAAAAATAAAATAAGAAATCAAAACAATAGCTATTTTCGTTACTTGAAAAAGTTCCAAAAAATACAGATTTTTCAGCTGTTTAGTAGAATACCCCTTAATTCAAAATTGATCGCATTAAATTAAAAACCAAAATTTCTAGAATATAACCTAGTTAAAATCTTAATAATAATAAAACAAAAGGTAATGTGTTATATTAAGTTTTATATAAAAAGGTAATATGTTTGCGAAGTACCTGAAATCTGCTGCTTTCATCCTCGTGAAATTAGATTTTAACCAAAACGAGGCTGGAGAAAAAGGAGTTTTTGTCTCGCTTGTAAAATGAAACTGCAAAACAACGGATAAGAGCCAACAACGACGCCCTCTACTCGAAACGTGTGTACATAAACATTTTCCACTTAAAAGTCTTCACGGCAAACAAAGTGGAAATCTGCTCATCACTTAAAACTTTCGCAGTCCCCTCCCGCCGAGAACGAAATTTCTTTTTTTAGAGTTACTCCACCCATCCGATCGAGCTGAACTGGACTGCTCACTTAAATTAAGCTGGGAATTAATCAGGACATCAGGCGACAATTGCTATAAAAAGCGCTCATTTACTAAACAAATAAAGCCAATTATCAGCGTCAATAAATCCCTCCTACTTGCGCCGAGCGGACGCGGAAGAGTCACGGACGGGAGTGCTCTCGGGCTGGGCTGGGGCCCGTTCCGAGGCATTTAAATTAGAATGGCTGGGATGAGGCTGCGCCCGGTACATAGGGGCGCATTACGACGTCACGGGCATAATGAGCAGGGGTCGTAAAACCGGGGGAATCACACCTTTCCCCGGGCGGGCGAGGGCCGGCGCGGATTCCGCCAGGCAATTACCAAATGAACTTGGCACCGGTGAATCCGCGCCGCACTGCTTAGGCCCGCCCCCTTTTCGAGGCGACAGATGGCACCGGATCCAGATTACGGTACATAGAACCAGAACGAGAACTGGTCCCGCGCCGTCTGGCCAATCAGAGCGGCCCACAGTGGCTGGGTGCGGGGCCAACGAACCGGTTGGGGTCCGGGCGGCCCTCGTCTATTTACCGGCACTCGGTCTCTTTTCTGGGGAGCGTTCGCCGGCTCTAAAGAGGCCGTAATGACGTAATGAGGTGCTGGCGTGCGTTCCGTTCCCAGCGAGGACCCGCCCCCTTCGAGCCCATTAGTCGGGTTCCTGGGCGCAAACCAGTTTCGCGCGTGTATTGCCGTGCGCGAGTGTTGGGATTAGGCCCGTTTAAAATGCCATTTTATTGTGTGATCAGCGCTCGTTCGACGTGCATGCGGTTTTCCACTCGGACTCTCGAACTGTTGACCGACGAAGTGGAAAAGAAAACAACCAAATAATTGCTTCTTTTTTTTTGTATCCCCGAGCTCATTAACATAATGAGAATAATCAGTCGCGAGTGTGTTAGTGCGGTTCGCAGCTGATTCCAGTGATGTGCTTAATTGCGCTAATTAAACTCGCTCGTTAAGTGAACTGTTATGCAAATAGCCCGGCAGCGTTGAGGCGGTGTCCCAGTGCTCCCGGAGCCCCGATGGTCAGTTGCGGTCAGTTGAAAATGCTCTCGATGGCCCCGTCGTCCGTCATGTCCGTGCCGCCCTCGTCGAAGCCAAAAATCGGCTTCAGCATCGATTCAATTGTCGGAAGCGGGGAGTTGCGCGGTCACGCCCAAGACTCGAACCTTTCTTCACGCAGCGGTAGTCCGGATCGACCGACGAGTTCACTCAGCGACTACAACTACCCGCTAGAACTCCGTTACAATGAAAGTGCTCATCAACTCACCGCCCCCGAACAGATGAACGCCAAATTAGACCGACCCCAGTCCATGAAAAATACAGAATTTCACAGAAACTTCACCGCAAGACTGCCCGAACACTCCCCAAGTAGCCAGGACACTTTAGACAGAAGATTGTCAAACAGACACAGCCCGCCGCCGGCGATTCGCAGGCCGATCTCACCCGCGATGGGCAGCAGACCCTTGCAACAGACGCCCTCCCCCCCGATTGCGCATCATCATCCGGCGGCCAAGGGACCGATCGTGGTCCCGGGAATTCCGGCCGCCGTTTTCAGGCCCTTCCCCATGCAGGCGTCAAATATGAGTGACGTTAAGCCGGTGCCTGCCTACCTGAACTCCCCGGAAATGGTCGGATCCCACAACCCGCATTTTTTAGCTCAGTTCCAAATGGCGGCCGCGCTGGCCCATGGACAGTCGCAAGGTTTCTCGCACGGCCCAGGACTGCCCCAGCACCATCCACAGTTTAACAACCCGAACGTGGTCCGGGAGAGCTACCCCCTCTACCCCTGGCTCATAAGCCGCCACGGAAGGATATTCCCCCACAGGTTTCCCGGAAGTAAGTTGTGACATATTTTCACTACCCTAAAACTACCTAAAAGCGGCCCACGAACACCGACGTTGTCTATTTTGTCTATACGCATCTATACAACAATTATAAAAAAAATTAGTAGGTATTTTCGAGTTTAAAAGATGCCTTTGGTCCAAGATAGCATTTAATCTTGAATTAACTTCCGCTATCATAATTAAAATGAAAATGAAATTAAAAAACAAAATTTAAGTATGTATTGCTATTACATACCCACAATCCGACCACTAAAACATAGTTTTCCTTTAATAACAAACGTACATATCTCTTTTACAAACCTAGCTCATTTTCCATTGAAACTTAGGCATTCTGTAAAAAATAAATATTTTAGCACATATTTATTATTATTAATAATGTTTAAATGAATATACATAAATGATTGTTTTTTTATCTACACAATTACAAACAAATACAAAATTGATTTTATTGAGTTCGAAAATAGAACAGAAAACAATAATTATTTTAATTTTTCTGCCTAATACTATTTAAATCAGGTACATTATTTACCAGCGCTGGGACTTTTACTCTACATCGTAATTAATGTAATGACAAACGTAGTTATATTTTAAACCATGTTTTAATTTGTAAAAGCGTGTGTAGAAAGATATTCATAGAAATTCTAAGTGGCCGGACTAAGAGGGATGGTCGTTATTAGTTGACTTTACGTTTTTAGATACAGATTCTAACTTACACTAGCTTAAACGACATTTTTCGAAGTGTTGTTTTTTACAAAATTAAGAAAACTAAAAATTAAAATACAGAAAGAAGTCGAAATTATATAATAAATAAATGATTCTTGTGTAGTTTGGACTTTACTGTTTTGTTTTCAACACATATTTTATTCTTATGAATTTAAAAGAGAAAAATATTGCTTTATTCTGTCGACTTATGCAAAAGTCAAACATTTTAACATTACACGTTATTAGCTCAGAGCAAATTATCTGGTTATAACAAAACCAGCAATCTGAAAAAATCATTTATTCTTATTTCCAATTTCTGTAAAATTTATTTTACACCAAATCTGAAAATGTATGTCCAAAACATTCATACCAAAACAAAACACTTTTCGAACTAATTTGTGTTTTGCTTCAAAGTTCTTGTATTTACATTCCATGATTATCAATCAAAAGTGGCTATTAACAAATTGATTTGTAACAAAAGAGTATATTTCCTTTAGAATGCATCAACTCTGTCTATTTATAAATTTTGATTTACTAAAACTAATTATTAAAGCTGTTATATTAACTCTTCTTTCAACTGTTCCACAAATACTAAGCTGTGTTTGCATTAAAGTAAAAAGTACTTCCTCACTTTGAAAAAATGAATCATATTTGAAAAATAGTTTATCATGTAAATATAATATCCACTTTTGAAAAGGCCATCTCAAAAAAGCATCAAAATACAAAAAATACCTCGTTAAATAACGACTTTTCGCATAATCTTTTATGCAAACAACTTTAAATAAATGTCTAAAATATGAACATTTTGAAAAGAAGGCTGCAATTCGATTCCCCTTTTAAAAATCAATAAGTTATTTGAGCCAACAAGTTGTAAATGCATACTTTAGTAAATAAGTAATTGGAATGGAATGGAGGTATTTCAAAATTTCCCACCAGAAACCAAATTCTAGATACGTGGCTAAGTCCAAGTATTATTTGCAATTCACTTTGAAATGAAAGCCATTTTCCTCTTACTCTACAATTACAAAAAAGCTGTGCTATAAAATTGACTTTAAAATTCGTAAAATTACTTTCATGCTTTTAAATATTTTTCTCTAAACTTCTCTCTGCAAAAGCTGAATGATGCGAAAAATTTATTGTCATTTTCTTTACACTATATACCGAACCATAAATCATATTGTATTCAGATATAAAACAAAATACTTACACCCTAAAATCACATTTTAAAAAAATGTTTAAACAAAGGCATCACATCACATCCGCTGTAACTTGGAAATTATTGGCCAATTTTTTAAGAGTTTTGAATACAATGGCTCAATGATTTTTCATTGTATTTCATTCATATCAAATATCGATATTTAAATATTATTATCTTCATATAAAATTTAGAGCATACCTTGCGTCAATGTGATGGCAACTAAACTTGATTATCCTAATTGTGTAAAGATTTGATTATATTTATTTTTTACGAGCAATTGTAGTAATCTATCACCAACAAAAATGATAAATATTTCCGACGGATAAATGACTTTTTAAAGTTTTAAAATGTATAATATTTTTTACGTTTCTGACTGTTAATAACGATTTAGTATAGGATTTTATTTACTTAATTCACAGTATCGATACACATTTACAAAGAATAAATATAAATTTAGTAAAAATAATAATAAATGTTCGTATGCCTTAGAAAATTTCTCGCATAGTTCATAGTTAATAAAAGAATGTTAGATCAAGTGCCCTGTATTTGTTAATTATACTTCACTACAGAACGCAGTTTATAAATTGATCTAGTTTGTTAGTTTCGTGAGGTAGACTGGATAAATGTAATGGTATTTTTGTTTTTTTGGTTCCGTTGGAAGAATGAAATTCTATGGCATAGTGTATCTAAGTTCAGGTCATCCGATCAACAGATTTCCGACATTAACTTTATCAAAAAACAATGTTTGATTTCTATTGTATTTTAGGTCATTCTTACTGTTTAGACTATAGTTAGAACAAGGCCACAATTCTCAGAAGACTTATTTTGGTACAACTGAAATATATTTTAAATTAAGAACACTAGGAATTAATAAACATAATCAGTAAATCACATATGTATGTATTATTTCAAAACAAAATTTGTCCAAAGTTTTTAGAAAAAGGTTTCACTAATTGTTTTGAAACAGTAATCAATTCCAATTTTCTAAAATTGTATTTTGAATCAATTAAATTTGTTAAATTTAAAAATAAAACTATAGGTACTATGCATCTTTCAAATTTAAACTATACTATACTGTTGGTTTGGTTACTTTGGAAATTCGCTGCATATCAAATAGACTTTAAAACTCTTAGAAAAAATTAGACTCCGAGTTTAATGTATTGATGAAGCTAGTCTTTCTCCTAAAAACTGAATCTTAAAAGTAAAACTTACACTAAAGAAACGGCTTTTCTACTAATGGATATGTGCGTAAGATTGCGTCGCATTACTAAATTGAAAATTTTAGTGAGTTAAGCATATAAAGCAGCAGATTTTGCCTAATTGGGAACATTGAAAGAGCATTCATTTTACGCACTAACTATGCAGTAACATTGACAATATGAAAAGCAGAAAACGGGAGAGAAATTGCCTTTTCGAAAATCAGCCCGGAGGGTGTTTGCGAAACTCCTGCCCGAATCGACAAACTCATTACCTCACCAAGTTGGCAAGTCGGCAGGTTAGCGCTAATCTTAGCGCAGAATCGTGGCCAAGTCATGGGAAAACGCTTGATTAAGGAGCAAGGTTGCCAAAGTCGGCAGTTCATCTTGAGCTCCTTAATGAATTATTTCAGTCACATACGCACGAAATCATGTTGTGCAGCCGTAATGTCACACTCACACAAACCTCAAATCAATCACATCGGATCGCCTTATTATGGCACACCGCGCCGTAATACCGGCAACAATCTAACAAAATCTCTGCAATGCTAATCGGCTCGCGGTTCACCTTTTTCTGGAATCCCGCGGTCCTCCGTCGCCACGCTGGTCCAGCGGCTGATGCTGCGCGCAGCCGCCGCCGCCGATGACGGCCGGCACAGATGCAGACGCTCCCCGCGCGGCCCGCGTCCATTGTGCGCTTTCTGAATTTTCATTAGGCACGTTGCGGCGGCTGACAACGCAGCATCTGTCCACGTCCGCGGCGGTGATCTGCCTGCGCAGCGCCTCGTCTAATCTAATGGCTTCTGCCATGCAAGTGCCGCGCGCATTTCCTATTTGGACATGTGCACGTGTTTGGTCGTCGCGCAAAAATTGACGTTTTTAATTGGACACCTGAATGAGTGCGCACTCGATTTATTATCAAAATTTGTTAATTTGGCTTCACGCATGAACTGCTCTGACAGCTGTTTTCACCAGCAGTCCTGTACCTGCGCGATTGAGTCTCGGAACACTCCAGAGTCCAGTCCAGACTTAAGATTTGACGGTTGTGTCTCTCGTCCGCTGCTTTTCTCCATGAAAAACTGTCTGACCAACTTGCAATTTGCCTTGCTTTAAATTTTAAAGTAAGTTGTAAGGTATTCATACAAAAGTAAGCAGACAAAGTTCCAAACAAACAAACTTCTTTAAAATAACCATTTAGAAGGAAAGTATAAAATACTCATTACCAAAATGTTAGTAGTCTGCTTAATTAATTTTTTAAAATTTTTGTTATCAGAATAAAATATAGTGCCGATTTACACAAGATGTTTATCCGAGCAGTTGCAAGATTGAATTATTAAAGTAAAATATGCATACATAATTTCAAATTCATAGGTATATTATTATATATAGAAGCAAAAACATCTATTTGTAATGTTTTGGTGTATCCAGAAGCACAACTATTTACTTAAATCTTTTTAAAAATATCTTCGATATCTGTTTGCATAAAAAAATACAATTTTTTAATTTTAATATACTGCGGAAATTGCTTTCATTCATCATCACGTATATTGTTCGAAGCACACAAAAAACAATTGATTTTGGGTAAATACGGTTGAACCGATTTTATTGATTTAAGTAGCATTTGATTAATGGAAATTTGTAGACTGCTACAGGTTCACATATTAAAAACGCAAACATGTTAGTTACATTGTCAATTTTTAAAAATTAACGGATTTTATCATCTTTGGCTGCGTTGAGCATCTAAAAAAAACCGATTCCAAAAATATCGATATACATATTTATACGGCAAATAAATTAATTTTATGCCCCATTGGAAAAACTATATTTTTAATGCAACGTTTGCGTTTTTCATATCAAACATTAAAGTCAACAATACAAAGGAACGCTTGATATTAATCGACAGTATTTTTTTCGATCTCTTTTTTAGTAAAATCTGGGCATTGACTTTGATTACAAAAATTATTGAAAACAAACCAAAGTGACAATTTTATAAAACTTAATCTCTTAGTTCTTGTTTTTAAAACATGTGTCGCAAGTCCTTTTTTTAAAGCTACTTAATTAAATTAGTCTAACAAGTGAAACGCGGTACCCAAAATTTATTCTAATAATTTCCAAATTTAATTCCTAAATAATGGAAGTAGAAAGTTTCTCAAAGCTGTATCATCGCGCAGTTTTTACTACTTATTTGTATTTCCAAAAAATATGACCAGTATCGAACTATGAAGCAAGAAATAAGAGCTACATATTACTTTTAAGTTTAAAAACTGTATAATTATTTTCCTACTCCACAAAACTACAATCAATCGGTTAATTTTAGTCTAGACACCCACAATTTAGTTAAATAATTAAAGTTCCAAAATATAATTGAAGGATACATATGTTAGTCATTAAAGATGTTTAAAATTATAACATCGTTTTTTTTTAGAAAAGTATCTTCAATTTGTTATTTTACTTGCATATATATGACATATTTAAAAGTATCTATCTAGTAATTGTTAATAATTAGAGTACTTTTTGAAGTTTGTTCTTCCATTTTATATGCACCGATGAGTTGCAAGAATGTATCGTAAAATAAAGGTAAAGACCTCCAATTTAAACTTTTTGTCACTTGGTATGCGTTACTCTTGTACGATTTACAAACTGCATGATCGTATGACATGCATCCAGGTGTATGTAAATTTCGAAAACAATTTTCCTGATAGCAATCCAAATTACATCGAGAATTTTGGAAAACATGGAATTTTTAAGAAGAGATGATTAAAGATAATTTTCGTCGTGCGGTTGCAGGCGCCTTCCTGCAATTTTCATAGCCATTAAAAGCAGTTTAACATTTATCAGTGCTAAGACTCAATGCAGAGCACCAGGCCTAGAGGTAAAATCGGCAAGATATGGGCAGGAAACATTTACGAAACATTTAACTATTAGCGCGCTTTCGACTGCATTATTTGCGTTTGAGCCGATTGGAAACCAACTTGGCGTCTAATTATAATTTTATTTGCAGTGAAACCTGAACCGCGTTCCACTCGCTTAATTGCGGGCCTCGGAAACTTGTTTCGCTACACCCTGTACAAACACACCGGTGTAATGGGCTTCAAAACGAACTGGCCGCAGGCCGTGTATAATAACATCGTAAATTATAAGAAAATTAGTTTAATAAATTAACGTTAATTTACCTAATTTGTTTTTAATTCGAGCCGAGGATTGTGCTCAGCTTAACCCCAAAGTCGTCGCGTACCCCTGGCTGCATCGAGAGCCATCAAATTACGTAAATTACACATTTTACGAATTCACCCCATCTTTAGTGAAGGAATTCGTAGAGCGCGGGCCGAAGCGGGGCGCCGCCCGGACAACGCTCGTCATGTTACAATTTTGCTGCGGACATTTCACATTTCGTGTTCTACACTTGTCCGAGGCGGCAATATTCGAATCTGGCCGGGTCGGCCGCGTCCGGCGTCGCCGCGGCCCGCAGCCTGCGGCCGTTGTCTAGCTGCGGCTGGATCGGTTCGGAAAACATGGAGCTCGGACCGCGGCGATAGCCAAGTGGGAACCAGTTGAGTGCATCGTCACAGATCCTATCAAAGTCGACAGGGCTGCATTTATCGTCGACGGTTTTTATATCTCGAGCGGATAAATATCTTGTTAATGCGTTTTTAATTGTGGTATGCGGACCTAAACCACGTTTCTGGTTGTTGCGCCCTGCGAAGAAAGTGAGGATACCCCGCCTGGACGAGAGCAGGACTGCACAGTTCCAACTGACGATCTCTCTTTCAATTTATGCTATTTGGCCACAAGTGAGTGGGACTTAATGAAATTTAATTTCTCAGTAAATTTAACTGATTTGATTAGGCTGCAATTATGATGTCACTCAGCAGGGAACTAGGCAGAGAATTTATGCACCAGATGAATTAAGCTGGTAGATAGACCATATTACTGCGATAGTCTAACGTTCAGTCTGTTTTTAATATGGAGAAAAACATGAATATCTTTTTGTAATTGCTGATAACAACATTGAGATTGCTAATATCAGTTTTAAAATTAGCATTTTGTACCATAATTTGTATTCAAGTATTTGACTTTGCACATAAATAATTCGTATTGTATGATACTCTATTTTTTTAATTTTTTTAGAAAACTAGTCTTGGAATTGTTTACATAAATTTTCTTAATAATCTGATTATGGTTTCTGTTGGAGTTAAATGAAGTTGAACACAATTCGTGCTTCTTCACTGAACTATAATTACTGCTTAATAAAACTACCTTGTAGTTCCGGCCTTCTTTCTACAATCACGAAACAAGGCAGACGTTTGTGATGTTCAATTTAAATAAAATCAAATTCAATCTCAAAGCATCCAAGTCTTTTTCAATTGCTCTGTGAATCGGTCCTGCCCACAATTGCACTCAACATAGTTTCACATAAAAACAATTAAATCCTCAAAAAAATTCTGTTTCACATAAGTAACCAAAATCAAAATGATTTCAAATTTTTGAATTTTAATTAACCTTTTCAAAATTGCTTACACAATTACTAATTGGATAATCTAACAAGATGGTTCCACGATAATTTATTCTCACTTAAGCCATCGAAATATAAATCAATAAGTTTTCTATCGTATTTACGTATCAACTCCCTTTCATATACAAATCTACTATATTGATATTGTCGTGGTAACACGTCAGTCTACATTTAATGATCTGTGGATTGTGTTTGAAAACAATAATTTAGAAAGCTAACATGAGGTTGGTTTTTTTAAAAAGGCATTCAAAATAATTTAACGATACTTATACCCTGGACACACAGCAAGTCTTAATTAATGCTTAGCTGTATAACAACCACGGAAGAAAGTGTAAAGGAGTAAATGTGATTTTTGTACTGATTTTATTACATACCAATCTATAGATGAGTCTTAAAGCTTTAATTTGAGATAATGTTTAACATAATCGTTTAGCATTAAGGGCACTGTGTGTCCAGAGTACTACAGACTTAAATCACTGTTTATATCTCTGGTTAGATCGAACCTTGAATTCCCATCGATTATTTGGAACCCTACCCAGAGTATGCACATTAACCTCATGTAAAGCGTTTTAAAGAGTTTTACCATATCAGGTTCGTTTTCTATAAGCTAAATTGCCAATGTTCTTCTCCCATTTATGAATGTAGATGTCTTTGCATAGGTCTTGAATCTGTTAGGTCTAGGAGGTAAATACATTAAGTTATGTACATTATGATCATTACAGAAATTTTCTGCTATGATATTAAGAAATATCTTATAGGAAGATTTTCCTATTACTAACTATGGGTCGCGAGAGTAAGTTCTTATATTTAATAATGTTTATGAAAACTTGTAGTAGAGTTGTCCACGAGAAGCATTTAAGTCGTCACTCAAGAAACTACTTAAATTAGATTTCTAAAGTAATTTATAGTTTTACAAAAGTGTATTCTATTCTAGATTAATGTAAATTAGTTAATCATTTTGTATTCTGTTGTCTCTCACTTTTTTGACAAACCTATCTCCGTAAAGTTTTGTAAAGCAAGTAGAAAAAACCCCGACTGTTTCTAAAATCATAGAGAAAACAACTTTTTTTTTCGCTAACCATTGGGTTATATGTATTCGAAAATAACAATGAATATTTACCGCACTATTATACATATGTAGCTTCAAAATTGGCATAATTTTGTGATTATCTTTTCGCTTTGAGATACAAAGCGCAAAAATCGTTGTAATATTTTTGCAATAAAGCAGAATTTCCGGTCAAGGGAGCTTTGAAAAAAGTAATTTGTTATTAGAAAGGTAAAAATATAATACCTAATACCATAATTAAATTTCACCTATTTTGAATTTAGTATTTATGTGTTATCCAATTACTTATGTATTTAGAAGTCGTACTTTTTGCATTCAAAAATGTTTTATTGTTATATTGCAGGTTTTATTCATGATAGTTTCAAACAAAATTTTTTTCGAATTTACTTTCCGAAACTATATAAGGCTGGGATTGGGGAAGAAAACAACTACATATTTCTACACACGCGTAACACTTCTAGATAGTAGATTATGTTCCATATATAAGATATCAGAAATTTTATTTAGTTTAATTAAATAAGCCTTTATTTGCTCTAGTGTTCCACATTGCTGCTCATATATTGTTATGTTGTAGCAATTATTCAAACGCAAGTACCAAGATCAGCCACAAATGAATAGCAAATCCCACCCCCGCAGAATAATTCACCTGAAATGGTGATCATTGCGTAAACCAGTTCATTTTCAAGCGCTAAGACGCGAACGCAGCCGCAGAAAAGAGCGATCACTGTCCTTTCTCTGGACGCGACGCGATAGGTTTCAAGGTGCACGGCGCCATAATTTACCTGCCGCAATTGATTGTAAATGGTCAGTTGTCGCTGTAATGCCCGTCGAGTCAATTTGAACTTTAAATTGCGACTCCGCTAATTTGCTTGCACAGATGCCGGTAATGAGCGCCATTTGCGCGCATATGCATAGATACCGACGCGGCCGTAATGTATTCTTGTTAGTAAACAACGGCCGATCATTACAGCAAATTATGCAAATAATGGCTCCGCTAATAACGCTCCGCTGTCGTTGTGTTCACGATTTTTATATATTCTGCACACGTCGTTTTTCCTGCCTCGTGGGCCAAAAATAAACGACACAACCGCTGAAGCGAGTTGCCTTTCGGTTTTTATGAGCTGCCATCTAGTTTTTGCGCAAATTTGCATCAATTTGTGATATTTTAAGTTAATTGTGACCTGGTGAAATTTAAAATTGCCCCGCTTGCGTTTTGTTCCACAGATTTCCTCCTTCAGCCATTTCGGAAGCCTAAAAGGGTGCGGACGGCCTTCTCACCTTCACAACTCCTCAAATTGGAGCATGCTTTCGAGAATAACCACTACGTCGTCGGTGCGGAAAGGAAAACACTCGCTCAAACTTTAAGCCTTACTGAAACGCAGGTAAAAGAACTCATTTTATATTATACTACTTTTCGATTCAGAGCTTTTATTTAGATATCATATTATAATTTCGATACTAAAATAATTAAATGATCAAGTTATAAAGGTATTACGATATTTTATTCTTAGCAATTCCGTCTGCAATTTAAATTCATTAACTTTGTTAGTAATATCATTACTCTATGTTAATAACTGGTAAAGCTATAAACAGTCTTTCCTACATTTTAAACCTCATTAGAATAATTGACTTAAAACGCATTTATTAATCAAATGGATAACTAATTAATTGGTATCGTTAACAATTGTGTAATTAACTAATTGATAAGTTATTCTAAGATATGAAAAATAAATGAATTTTTAAAGACTCTTTCGATTAAATGTTTATTTAAAGAGCGAACAAGATTAATAGTCATTTTAATGTTAACAAATATGTATAGCTACATTAACTTTCCATCTCGATCGTTTACATAAATTTTATTAGATCATGCAGCTACGGGTAATTTCAGACATGTGTAACTAAATTGCTAATTAATATAACTAAATAAGTTTGTACCTATTTGTTTATCAATATTTAAAAAAAAAAGGGTCTACTTATGTATTATTGCAACTTTTATAATTCTATTTAAAATAAGGATGGGATACGATTTATAAATATTTAAAATTGATATTTTACTCGATGTGAGATATTAAATAAATTTTAATTAGTTAGTTTATAGCTTATTGAGATAATATAAAAAGTACAAACGAGAATTCAAAAAAATAGGTACAGTGATTAGAAACTGAGTTCTTTACAATCTGGGAATTGAACATTTGAGGGAAAAGTGTTAATTTATTTTAATTCTAATTTTAAGGGAAAATTAAGCTATAATAAAACCCTTCCTAGGTTTTACAACTATTTAAAATATTTCACTAAGATGTCCTAATATTTACACTGAAAAAAATGTGGAGTAAATATAACACTTTCATTGGTATTCTTAACTCTTTTCGGTAATGGGTTTCCAACTAATCCCGAACTGCGTTATAAGAACTCTTCAAAAAGGGTCCGATTTGTTATTGGACTTCGGAATCAAAGCAAGAGGGAAGCATGCATGCATACATCGAGTTTGAGATTGTATGTGTAACAATTGTGAGTGGATCTGACGTTTGATTCTGTTCAGAATTAAACTAACATTTTAACTGTCAATTTAATTCCGCAAAGAGTATTTACAATACAATTAAATATTAAAATGACTCTTTTTTCTGAGTTAAGCGAATCTTGTTTTCAGTTTTGTATTAACTAGCACCGGGGTAAGGAAAACTTACTAGCAGGTTATTTTTACGTAGAGAAAGAGTTAACCTAAACGCCCGAGAGTAAAATAGACCCTTTGATGACTTAAATTAACATTTTTGGATTTGACCGTTGTTAAGAGTTGATTCAAGCAGTGAAATTTTTTTCAGTGTAGACAAACAAGTTTGATTTGAGACAACTTTGTACCAAGCTGTTAAGAAATTTTCAGATTTCGACTGAAGTACGATCGAAATTGGCTCTACAATGCAGATGACGAGTGGAAAAAAAACTCATTTTTAAAATATTGTTTCGAATTCTCTCCAATATATTCAAATAGGTTTTTGCGCAATCACTCCAAACAAGAGCACCAAAGGTCAAAAGGGCTTTAAAGTCAAATAAATTTTAAAGATTTTAATAATAAACAACCATAATTTTTTTTAAAAAAATTATTATTAAACATATAAATAACTATGAATTTTATTAATCCACAATTTATACATGTATATTATTTGTACTGTATAAACAATCACTTATCAATTTTTATAAACGATATTTTTACTGTTGTTGGTGGTAGTGACCGGTAATTTTGTTTTTCATGTGAAATGAAATTTCAGGCTGTTTCTGGGCGTTTTCTATGCATCTTCTCGACCTCTGATAAAGTTTAAAGCCAAAAATTGAATTTTCGGCTGTGTTTTTCGGCCTTTTTTTTCACCCGGTTATATGTTAATTTAAAATTATATTGAATCGAAAAATTAGTATTCATAGTATTCATTAGAAGGATGAAAATTACTACCTATATTTAGAACAAAGGATTTGTCGTGCGAGTTCCAATCGCATTTCAATCCTATTCTGAAATTTTGTTTGTGAAAATGGTATATTTTCTTGATAGATGTTATTTGTTAGTTTTTTAAACAAAGTGTATGTGTTATTGTCTGTATGTATTAATCTATTCAGCAGAAAATCTCACTTGGAAGAAAGTGAGTTAGTGCATAAATGATTCATAAACATTCTGATTGCTAATAATGATTTCGTGCTTACCGCCTACAAATTTCTCGGGATTTCCGCAAAACCCGTCCTCTGGGCCCCAGTTGACAAGTATAACGACTCGCTTGCCTAATCAACTCTCAGAAATTTATGATCTGGCGAAAATTAACTCCAGCAAAGTCGCCATGTTGACATGATAATTCAGTCACCCTCATTCTGTCGGGCCAGGAAAATCCTTTTTTTCGCGGGGATAGAACCCTGCTCGCAGGGTGCGACTCCCTTTAGCGCTTGATAGCCTCAGTCGCAGTGGTAAAAGCAAGAAATCAGGGGTTGCGCTTGTTAACTAAAGTGAAACGCTCGTTAAATTTATTGCCCTTTTATTCAGAACTGCCCGGGGAGAACGAAAATCCGGAAAATTTCCAAGGGGAGGATTTAATTGAATGATTGTGTGAAAGTGCTTACCACCGTCCGGACTGAATTTAACTTAGAAAATCATGACGAAACCCTGCCAGCCGGGATTGTGACAAATTTTGGGTATCTTTGATGAGTTTTCTGCTTCCCTCCATTTGCAGGTCAAAGTCTGGTTCCAGAACCGCAGGACCAAGCACAAGCGGATGCAACAGGAGGAGGACGCTAAAAATGGTGGAAGCGGGGCTGGCACCGGGAGCGGCGGGAATGGCGAGGATCAAAATAGTCCTGGCGACATTTGCAGCAACACTCAAGCGAGTTTTGAGGAGGACGACGAGGAAGATGAGTTGATCGACATGGACGACTGCCAAAGCGACCAAGAAGGTGATCTCGTTCAATGAAAGTGGCTTTGCATGAAATTCATGCAAACCTGAAGAGTTCCTCGAAAACATATTTCTTTTAAGTATGGTAAGTTTGAGAAACAAGTATGTAATGCTTTCTTGTATATTGGATAAATGAAAACCGGATATAACACGCTTTTTGAAATAAATCCTAATTTTGCCGTATTCTGTTTAAAATATACATAATTTGAATCAAGGAAGAAATTGGTAGTAGTTTATTGTTGTACTTGTGTCTAATATTACCATAAACACAAAGTGTTAATAATATCCAACCATATTTATAGGAAACCAAAATTGGTATCAAAAAGTTATTTTATTTTTGTAAATTCTCTAAGCCTAACTAATAAAAAATAGCTTCAAAAACAAGATATACATTTTGAGACATATCACTATCATAAATATTCAAAGAATGCCGTATTTATCCAAATCTACAGCGGAGTTATTCATTATTATTATTTTTTTTAAATTTATTCAACTAAATAAGTATACCTATTTCCACTATCTATGATAAAAATCTAATATACTTTTAGTTTGAAAAAGACTGCTAGTGAACATTTTGTATAAAAAGTAGTCTATAATACAAAACAACCTAAGTATGGATTGAAGGTGAAAATATCTAAAAAAAAAAAAAACCAATGTTATCCAAAATACAAGAAAGCACTTAAAAATTTCAGAAAATTATAAGATTTAAGAAACTGAAGCATCTTGTGATAAATACAATTAGCGTTAGTCTAGAACTGTAAGCCGGGGCTAGAAGAGTTAGACTCTGCTTAATTCAGAGTAGTTTCACAAAAAAGGAAGCGGCAATTGACCAAACTAATCGCCCTAATACGAAAACCCGTCAAGTTGTGACTCGGCAAAAAGGCGCAATAATTTTTAATTAGTGAGGGAACAGCTCATGTCCGCCAGCAGCCAGTCCGCGGAGGATTTCACTACCTGGCCAAATGCTGAGGGATTAAGAGCAGGTCTGGTCTTGTAAGCAAATTGTACATATAAACGGTGGAGCGCTAAGGAGATTATTATCACCGCGGTAAGCACTTAATGCCAATCCCACAACACTCGTTTTCAAAGGTGTGCCAAATTGCGAGAGCGACGGAAAGCCCGCACAAGAAACAAAATGTAAAACAATATCGATTTGAGTCCGTGAGTCCGGTCTATTGGCCGCTTTTCAGTAGATTGCTTCAACTAATTAGGAGTAGGAACTCGTTCCAACTATTCGCGCAAAATTTCTCCTCTTTTAATAAATACGTGCTTGAATAATTGTTAGGGACCCTTGTTTTATTTCAGATAATCTTGCCCTAATCAACTACGAGTCGAAAAGAAGCAAATTAGATTAGCATAAGTTATGTAGGTAAGCTGTATGTTTGTATTGTAAATAAAATAATATTATAGAAAATTGTACACATGTGCCAAATTCCTTTTTTCAGTATTTAGATTATGTGTAGTTTTATTAATTTATACCACGGGAGGGTTTTACGTTAAATTATTGTGATCTTTTCATAAGCCAGATTAAGGTGAATATGTAAATCGTAAAATATACATTACAACAGTATTAGATAAATTATAAGCTGAAAATTTGGAAAATATATTATTTATACAAAATAAAATATATTATACTTTATTTAAATTCCTGTATCATTAGATATCCTTTGCTATTTCAGAATGTAGATTTTTAATAAATTTTAAATTTAAAACTATGTCTGATCTACTCTTGTATTTAATTTTTTTTCAATTCGATTGAAAGTAAATACACTATAAAACATCCAAATAAAATAGTCTTAAACATTTCTTGTGGCTTTCGATTGTATAGAAAAACTGGTCAAGTGCGAGACGAACTCGCGCACTGTGGGTTCTGTGCTGTGGAAAATCCTACATAGTAAAAAGTTTTAATCGTGATCAGAAATTATCTCAACTTAGTGATCGATAATGTAAATTTTAATTATTTGATTTAAAGGGACATTTTAGATAAATTACTTACAAATTTTTGTCTCTATCCCATTTCGCTTAGAAGTTAGAGGGCTTTGGCAAACAGACAGACAGGCAGACGGTCAATGTTGGCACTAGATAACTATTATTTGGCGGTTCTCCAAACCAATAGGAAGTTATTAAAATTGATTTTTTCAACCTACTTCTTGCTGAATCCTGATTCTGGTCGTTACCCTAGTTTCAATTACGTGGTGGTCTAGCTTTATATTATTTAGTGGCTATCATTGAAGTGGGTATAAAACGTTTTTGATTTTTAAATATTCATCTCCTCCCGTCAAATTACTCACATTCTAGTGACAGCAGCAATGATTAACTATGTGCCAGGCATAAATCATGCAATAAACCATGTCTGGCGTGATATTAGAAACGTTTAATTGCAATTTCGTAGATAATTCATGGCATGGTTTCTGCTCTGGAACTGCTTGAATA
This sequence comes from Eutolmus rufibarbis, assembly GCA_963920795.1. Classification (NCBI taxonomy): domain Eukaryota; kingdom Metazoa; phylum Arthropoda; class Insecta; order Diptera; family Asilidae; genus Eutolmus; species Eutolmus rufibarbis. Next base: position 5,260,509 of record OY987208.1, read on the forward strand.
CAGTCCGAGCCCCAAGAATGGACTAACTACGCGGCCATCAGGGCCTGCATTTACTCGAGCTAAACTTCGAGATTGCCTCACATTAACAACTCTCGAAGTCTGCTATTAGCCAGTCTGAATGGCCCCGAAGACCCGGAGCCCCAATGCCCAAACACATCCCGGCCGTCGAAGGTGAGCGGGACCCGGGAGGGACCCAACAGCCGAATATATAAATCATACAAAAATGGTTGCAGTCATTACGAATGCATCGAGGCATGCACTGCGCACTGCACCAGCAAGAATGAATGAAGTGATGATTTCTTAATTGAACCCAACTATAAATTTCTTGGATTGGTGGCACCGGGCTGGGCGGCGGCGGAATGGCGGGATGGCGGGATGGCGGGATGGCGGCCAGCGAACTTCAACAAGTAGTTACTCACGACCCTTTTCTTGGGCCTATAAATCACGGAATATGGGCGCCTTAATAATATTGGATAATATTGGTATAGGTGATAAGTCCCTCGGAATTCCAGCGACTTGCTGAACGATGCTTCCTTTCACTCGCTGCTCCGAGTGATGATGATTAACGCGGCTCTGTTGCAAGCTGCTCTGGTGTGAAATCCTCCGTAAATCGATGTCTACTCGGAGGCAACAAACAATCAAACAAATTGTGTTTGCTGTTTGCTTATGGCTGGCAATCAGTGTTTATGCTACAATTTGTAAAAAGTAATAACTCCCTGGCTTCATTTCAAAGCGTACATTAAAAGAGATTTCATACCAGGCGCAGACAGTTCTTCGTTTGTTTAAGAAGTTGCACATTTTCATTTCACGTCTCTAATTGTAAATTGTAATATTCGTTAAAATAACATTCTGAAATCAATTTATCTACATGTCTTTGCCTCGCCTACAATATCTGAAAAAATTTATATACTACAATTATTATAGTTTTCTTTGAAATCAGTTTCTCGAAAACAAATTTGCAAAAAATGACTAAAAGAAGATTTGTAGGTATTAATAATTATAAAAAAATTTGAAAAAAATGTTCTTGTCATTTACAAAATTACTACTTTAAAAGAATTACATATATATATTATAGTTACCCAACATTTTCATAAATTCATTTATAATATCGAATTGAGCATAGAGACTAAGACAAAATGCACATACCTAATTCTATTTATTCCTATATTTAAAAAGTAAAACTTTGTAGAATAGCATTTCTTAAAGATCACTAATTTCTTGTATTATTTTAGAAGAATTGCTATTTTTCATTAATTGAGTAAATACTTTTGATATAGATTTTTGTAATAAATTGTAATACAACATAATAGTTAGGTTAAATATATTTTATGGGAACAAATTACGCTGTTACTCAATTGCAATTTTCCTTTCCCTTATGTTGTATGATAAAAGGGGATTTTCATTTTAAATTTCAAAATATTAATACACCGAGAAAAAGTACTGGTATATTTAACAAAACTAGCTTTTCTATCATCAGAAAGGTAGTTTAATGCAACTAAAATTAAGTTAATGCAACCAAAACGCCAAATAACTTCAACAAATGTCTAAAAACGGATTGTTTGCCATAACGAAATTGAATTTGTTAATTTTAACTGGGTTTTTTAATTTGATGGTAACAACACGGTTTTAATGCAATTTTCAGAAATTCAACAAAACTTTGATTTTAGGTTTAACCAAATTAACTTTGTTACCAAAGCAGTTCCAATTAAAATGTGGATTTAATTAAATAATCGAACGAACTGAGGGATTGTTTAAATATTTACCTAAAAATATATCGAATTAATTGTCGTTTTGGTCAGAACCTGGTAAGACTGGTTAAAAATTATTCTAATTTTGATTAAGCTAACTAGGTATTTGGTAATTTTGGTTATCAAAATTCCTAAAAATTAGTTTAAAACATTTTTATATTAACCAAAGATATATGGTTAATATACAATTGCAACAAAATCTTGCCCAATTACAGCTACTATAAAAACGCTATTTTTATTTTACCTAATTAAAAAATCCTGATGTAAGATGCATACCAACATGTTAAACCAAAGATATATGGTTAATATACAATTGCAACAAAATCTTGCCCAATTACAGCTACTATAAAAACGCTATTTTTATTTTACCTAATTAAAAAATCCTGATGTAAGATGCATACCAACATGTTAAAACAAATTGGTGTTGTAAATGAAAATAGAAATAAATCAAATTCCTAACATGGGTCTTATCAGGCAATTACCATTACAACTCCATCAAAATGATTTTTGTAATTTAACTAGCGCAAGAGTGAAATTACCTTGCTTTCTCGTTAATTCCGTAGATGCAGTAAGTTTGCGTGTCAAAATCTGATTTGTATAAAAGCTCGATTGCGTGGCGCCTTAGAATTCCGCGCGAAATCCATCATTAATAAGAAACGAAAGCAAAATGCTTAAGCTATAATAAATGATGCTTAATTAGGCGGTGGTTATATTTAATTTGTACGCCTTAAGTTGTTTTGTGCACTCTTCTGGATTCGTTTATCGCGGCCATGCGGCAACTTAGGGCCGGGGGAGCACCCGAGCACAGAACGGGCCCAAGATGGGCACATGTGTTAATGGGTTACCCGACACAGGGGTGTAATTAAATTCAAATTAGCACAACATTCATCTTCTTGGGGGAAGGTTCTTACCTTTCGAAAATCGATGTTACTCGGCGAACTTTAATTTTTCAGAAACCTGCTATTAGGGAGGATTCTTTCTGTACCATGGGATATTTATTTTTCTTGAGATTACCGCGGATTGGACTGCTCGTATCTTTCGACCTTATGAAGTTATCGCTGGGGATGACTCAAATACACTTAACCATTTCTAATTTTAACGTGAAATTTCATTCATTATTATACTGACCTCAACTTAGGTCGAGTAAGTTTTTTATAATTTGTTAACATCAATAATAAGATAAGATATTTATATTCAAGAGGAGTTTCATTATTTTAATAGCAGATTAATATCAATCACCTCAAAAAATATTGTACCTAAAATGAGCAGTAAAACTGTAACAGAATGTGGTAGTTTTGGTAGTATGGCGAGCCTTAAAATGAATTAAGATGAAGCCAGCTATTTTCGTTCATAAATCGATCAGCTCAAAGAATTTACAAATTTAAAGATGGACAGAAAGAAGGTAAAATTACTAAATACGGTCACCAAAGTTAACAAATTTGAGTCCGATGGAAACAACTGGTATTGGAGTAGAAATTTTAAAGAATATCACCTGAATAAAATCAAAAGGATATATTACAAAGAATGGAGTCGGATCGTTGATCTAAATTGAAGGGATAATGAAAAAGGAGCAATATGTAGATATTCTCAAGAACAGAAATGTAATATTTAAAGTATCAGTATGCTCGTACAGTACCTGGACTTAGAAAATTTCAAAAACCAGTACAACTATCGAGTACTTGTGCTTAGAAATGTTAAGTACTGGTACTGGCATTGGTATTGGTACTAAGTCCCATATAAAAAAAAAGGTAAATAATTTCAAAAGTTTGTTTTATTAAAATCATACATATGTATATAAAACTGCGAAAATTTATTTGCAAACCAGCTTAAGAAATCTCACCCACTAAGGCATTAGCATAATATTTTATTTCAATTTAAAAAACAGATTTTTTCAGATTTTTACTTGAAGTTACTTTTAGTGAACTTACATTTTATTAATCTCTAAACTTAAGGTACTTGCGGTGGACTTTAAATTTTCTGGCTAGCCGGTATTTGTACTGGTAATTTCAATTTTCCAAATCCACGTATTGTACTGGTTGATATATAGTTACTTGCAGTTGGTACTGAAGTCCTAATATACTTAAGTATTTCACTATGTCTGGTATGAGTCAAGAACAATTCCTGGATGCTATCCACCAATCAAAAATTAAGCAAAAAAATGCAATTCTCTAACAAAACTTAGATCCGAACTAAATTATTAACCAAGAGTTCGAGGTGTAAAAATGCTTTCTATAGAGAATTTTGCTTTAAATTCGAATATCGAAAATTCAATGAAGTTAAATAATTTTAGTTTCTTGACATTAAATAAAATGAATAAATCAAGACCTTAAATAAAATGAATAAATGAACAAAATAATAAATGCACAGAAGCTATGTAACATAAATTTTAGAAAAGAAATAATCAATAATAAGGTTTTTGATATATTTTAGAATAAAAGATAGTGTAGTTGTTTTCATTTGTTTAATCTTATTATTCATGCTAAAAATGTACCATTTTTGTTATAGATATTCTAATCAATAAAGGATTTATTCTCTAATAAAAATCGCTGTCAAAATTTCGATAAACCTCGATTATTGAAAAATGTTAAAAGTCCATTTCGACATCTAAATATTTTAAATAAATTTACCTACTTGGAAATTCCTCTCCATAAAAAGCTGCACGGAATTAAACAGAATTCGGAAACAAAGTAATACTCTTTGAGCACGCAATAAATATCGCGGTGAGTCGCAAAATTAATTACGGCACGACTTGAGCATTAATAAAAATATAATTAATAGCACTAAGTGCCTCGTAAAATGTCATGAATGCTCCTTAATCTCAAAAATTATCAACATGTAAATTTAAAAACACTTTTGCATCAGAACCATGCTGTGCTGGAACACGAACGAATTAAGCGCGCAAAAGACGTCCACACCTAGGGCCAGTGAGCAGCACCTCCTCAGGTGAGAGGACTGCGGATGGGGAAAAAAAATGTGCCAAATAAGAACGCGAGGAGCTCAGGTAAGATGCAGAAGGTATCCAGCAGCCGTTGTGCAAACTGCGCGCAATTTAGGCCCAAAGTGATACACCGGGGCTGAACAGTCCCAGGCCGAGTTCGCCTTTTGTTTATCCTGTGACCGAAAGATCAACACCCAGCACCCCAGCACCCTCCCAGGCCCCTGCGAGCCCAGCCTTAGCCTATAATTTCAAGATGCTTCGACGAGGCCATAAATAATTTTCGTAAATAGCCGAGGAGAATGCGTTCCTGCCGCAGCGCCCTGAGCCTGTGTTCGCGGACGGCCGGTTTATTAACAAAATACGGTCCGCTCCGGGTATTAGCCGGCCCATAAATTACTCGGGCTTAAATGTTGCAGACATAAAGCAAATAATTGATATCTAATAATTTATCTCCCCTGCGATCTCTCCGGCCCAGCGATGGGTGCGCGAGTGGGTGAAGTTCACGGGTCAATTCCGATTTGATTGAGATATTGATACTCGCCGAGAGTTATGGACAGCTACACAAAAGTGGCCATGTCTTCCCGGGAATGGGGTAAATGAGAAAAGCTGTGAGCATTTAATTTCTGTCAAATTTTAAATAACTTTTGCCTCCAGGCATAAATCAGCTAATGAACAATTTTCATTCGCGGGGGACGAGACCCTGGCAGCCTCTTTCTGGCCTTCATTACGCCTTTGTGCTACGCTAAGTGAAAAGAAAGACCTGCGGATGATTCAGGGCTTTAGAAATTTGTTCAACTATGGTAGACACTAGTAAAAGATTCGGTTACCGTTTTCTCACTTAAGACTAAAGTTATCTGTCAAGTTATTTATTTTCAATTTTCCTTTATTCTTTACCTTAATAACAAAGAATTTATATTCTATGAGTCATAAATTTTAGTTTTGTGGAACTTGTTTTTTTCAAATTTGTTTTCGAAATAACAACACAAAAATTAACTGGATACCTACCCATTAAAGAGTTTAGGACCCCTTAATAATTAATGCTAGATTTGCTAGTAATGCAACTTTTTCCACATCGGTGGAGTAAATTACTCGAAAACTATTCAATAAATTTGATTTTAATTTTACATGCATATTATCAGCAACATTATCTTCGATGTAGCGTAGGGGTATTTTGATACAAACCCCATTATAATTATAATAAAACAATAAAATTTTTAGGTTCCTTTTCTCCACAGAAAAATAAATCACAATATTTATGCTCCAAAATGCTCTAATTTGCTCAGAATATTTGTTTAACTATTTTCGACCGGCTATGTTACATCTATGTGATGCGGTATACCTTGAACTTTATTTCAAATCATCAGAGCAACATTTTACTTGATATTATTAATTCAGCTATCCGTTTTGGAAAGACTTTTGACTTTTGTCTTTTGGTTGTTGTTGATGAATGCGGATTCAATTAGAACAGAAAATTGTCTAAAATTTAATATGTTAAACAAGATATTTAATTTAAAATAAATGTGTTAAAAAAAGTTGTTTTCACATTATAGATTCATCTCATTTATGACCTCTTGCACCCGGTTTGAAATTTGATCCGAACTGAAAACTGTCTTGAGTTAAGGCTATTTCGAAGGTTTTTACACCCCTTTTTCATCCGCCCTATATTCTTGAATCCATTCGAATCGAATCGAAAAGAGTTTACAAAACCACCTTTTGAATTGAAATTCCTTAACAAAGTTCCTAATTTTCTAACAAATTTATTTCCATTTCCTTTGACTTCAATTAATTTTTCCGTTCAAAGTGGTTAAAATAATCCGATAGAAAAATCCAATCATTTTTATTAGCAGCTATTTTGATGTTATGCTCGAAAAAATGAATTCAAATCAAAAGTAACTAAAATGAAATTGTGAGAATGTATCAACTTTATTAAGGAAATTTGCCCAAAAGGAATTTTTGTAAACTCTTTTCAAAAATAGTGGTCCAACTCAATAGTGGTTGGAAAGAAAAGATTACAGAAATTCAGGAAATTTCTCTTCTCCGGAAATATTAATGTCATTTTGTCACAAGATTTTCTAGTCACTTCGAAGATAAATGTACTTCCTGAGAAAGTTAAGTGAGTTGCACAAATCTAACGAGATATCGAAGTCTCACCATAAATAATTCGATTTTTCATTTTTTGAAACAGAATCCTAAAATTTAAATATTTAAACCTCAATAACCGTAATTTTAAAAGATTAGTACGTAACAGACGCCTATTATAGCTTATCTTATTATATGCGATCACTTTTGAAAATGCTCAGACTGAAATATCTTATAATAAACAACAATCCTATATCAACTTAACACCATTTTTCGTCAAACAATATTTTTGGAATTCGAATATTTTGCAAGTATTTAAATATTAGCCATTAGTGTTTGGAGATAGTCTGGATAGAAATATATTTGAGTTGCAAAAAAACATGTTTGTTATTTAATACCTCTGAATGCCCAGGAATTTACATCCAATGCATGTTAATTCTGTGACAGACATTCCAAAGTTATGCGCTCCTGAGGTATTTAACCCGAGAAAGATAAATTGCAAAGTGTGAAAGAAACAATATCACAAGGCCCGATGGACTTAAACCCAATTCCAAACTGGCTTGTGTCGAACTCCCAGATGTAGAAAAAAAATTCGTTGATTGTTTACCTTGGCTGCTAGAGGCTTTTTTGGGCTCTCTCCTACTAAAAAAAGTCTGAAAACAAATGACCCCGAGTATACTGCCATCGTGTTTCACGCCCAATTACAACAAATTCAAGTTATTTCGCAAGATTAAAATCGTATCCAATTACACTGATGATTAATAAAAATTTAATGATTGTAATTCCCCCGTAATAAATTTCCACTGTGAAGATCTTTCATGCTTTTTTCAAGTTGTATTGTAATTGTCTCCTCTAAAAGGAACACGGCCACAGAACGCAATAATGAAAAAATATTTATCAGTTTCGTCGCAGGTATTCATCTTGGGTAGGCCGTAAATTCCTTTTTCGGGCCAGAAAAACAGGCAGTTGCCGAAAAAGTAATAAAATTAATTTCATAAACTTTAATGCTCACACATTTGCTTTTCAGACGAATTAAGCCTGTGTTCGAGACAAATAAATGCAACCAGGAGGAAAGAAAAAAGGTAGAAAAGTGAAAAGCAAAGCGAAAATGAAAATGAAAATGAAGAAAAAAATATATATGCACAAAATTTTAACAACTCACTTCTTGGAAATTCTGAAATTTATGACGATAAAAATGACAGCTATAAAGCACACATGCACGCGGCATGCAGGTAAATTTTAATTAATTGGCCTACCAAACCTTAAAAATTGGCGGTCGCTTTGAGATTTCGAGGATTTTAGGACGACGACATATTATGCGTTTTTTTCAACTACCTTCGCTACTTAATTATATGAAACGGACGAAAAGAATTTCACATTTCTACCTAACTATTTTTTCTCTCCCATTGTTTCTTGTTCTTTCTTTTTCTGAAAAATTTTCAAGTTTAAGTCCTATTAAAATTAATAAATTAGTATACAAAATGATTTTTCTTTATATATTCATTTTATAAAACTTGTCTCTAAAAAGTGCGAAATTGAAAATTTTCAATCACATAACGTTTTCGAGGAAAATAGGGTCACAAAGTGAGCAAATGTGTATTTTGACTAATAATTTTGAGAATTTATTCACAAATCGTCAAGGCGTCGAAAATACACAAAACAAAATTCAAATGAAAGATTTCTACCTTAAGCTATATTTATGAAAAAAGTAAACAAATTGAAAAAAATCACTAAATATGAGATTTATTATTTTTTAACGCTATGTTTTTCGAAAACATAAATATATAGAACATTTTTGATTTTGGATTAGCATTTAGCACCCGAAAAATAAAATAATAAGTAATAAATAAAAATTAAAGTTTTAAACAGATCCAGTCCCTCGGTATGCTTTAGATATAACATTTTTATCAAATATGTTTGTATTATTTATTTAAATTTTATAAAAAATGTCAGTAATATGCGGAATTAAGTTTTTACAATGAATGAGATGAAATTTGATAGTTATTTATTCTACCAACTAATGAAAAATTTACAAAAACCTAACAACGTGTTTGCTTGAACAGCCTCTTTTTATAGAATTTTCTTTAATGATTTTCACATTTTTCAAAGCATCTGTTCGTTATTTGATCGATGATAGCGATTTTTATCACAGAGGCTCCTGATTATAAAATCTTTATAAGAAATTCTCTTAATTTTTTTTGTTCAATCTTTCAACGACCATTTTTATGAAAAAAATGGAAATCTTCACTTAATGATCAAAAATTTAAAAATTACAAAACCCCAAAATCTGATAAAGGTAAAAAGCGATTCAATAATGCCAAGGGGCATAAAGGCGAGAGGCTCGTTAGCATTCGATATTAATAATCGAAAATTGTTGTGTACACTTTACACCTTAATTTTAATCCGAGAACAGGTAAGAATGCAATAAAAGTTTACCTTCGCCGCACCACTTGCTGGTGCCTTCTGTGGAAAATTTTGAGATCTGAGTACGGTTCTGGCAGTTAGATGAAGATGTCACAGCACGACACCTAAATTCCTGCTGGGCCAAGTTCTGGGCGCTCCCACAAATCCTCTGGAAGCGAGTGGTTAGCCCTCTTCCCGGAGGAAGCATCTTCGGAGGAGACACCGTGCAAGAAATGAAGGTATAAAACCATGCGAGTGTTGGAGCAGTGCCTCTTAGCTCTTAGCACGTCATTGAGCCTACCACGTTACGTTCGGGGAGATATGAGAACGTGTCTTGACAGTCGGTTTCACGCTTGGCCTTGTACGCCGAACGTGCGTGCCGCAGCTCCTAAATACCTGGTCCGGTACACGACTTTGATTAACTCCTTGGCCCCGAACATTTATTAATATATCATAATCGGGACATTTTTTATCGTTAGACCGTTCGGTGCTCGGATTTAGCCAGATTACCCCATGCGGCGCTTCACAGATAATCCATCTCAGGAGATAATTTGACTTACCATGCGACAGCCCCGATGGAGCTCCATCACGCTATCTCTTAGCAATCCTCCCGTGTTGCTCGTTTTTGCTGTTCAAGCATATTTATTTTTTTCATATCGACATGTTGCAGATGATTGCCCTGTCCGAACGTCTTCATTTTCGTAATGTACATATTTGCTGGAAGCAGCTCATCACTGTTAATAATGAGCGATTACATCGTCTTTGCATTCTGAAAGACACATCCAAAGAGCAAGCAAAAAAATAGCAACAGCAAGAAATTGCTGTTTTGCAAACATTAGTGTCATTTGATCTGACTATCGAGTCGAATTTAACCGACTTAATTACATCAGGATACCATTTGCGATTTTATTAAAAGGCGGAAATGATGATCTAATGGACTTTTAGCATACATCAGCAATTCTAATATCCTGTCATAACACCGTCATTATTCAAATGTTAAACATACTTTTCTAACTTCAATTACGTGGTACAAACTACAAACCATTAAGCAAATGTAAATGTTAATAACTGGTTAATTTCGCGGACAACATTTGAATATGATGTGATTAACAGAAGCGATTACTCAATTAATGCAGATTAAAGTAAATCGCAACTATTTATATGACATACTTATAAAAAGATTGACATGTTTTCTCTCACATTCTAATGATTATTTTATTACTTTGACATTTAAGATAATTTCCTCGTTAAAAACAAATTCTTGCTTATTAGAGAAATAAAATTACTTAGAAAATTGTTTTTAAATCAAATTAAGTTCTTGTTATTAACACAATTAAACCAAAGATATTATAATTTATAATAATTTTATTGCATTAGCCTTGCACCTTACTCACAACATTTAAATATGTAAGTAAAAGATCGTTAAGCAAATAAAATGAGTTTTTATATTATAATTTATTATTCTACTTAGTTCCTGCTAGAAAATTAAAGATAACGACTTTGAATAAAATATCATTGCTAATTACAGTAGAAGTGGATAGAATATAAAAAGTAGTTGAAATACATATTTTATTTATTAGAAAAATGTTATAAGTAAACAAAATGGTAAAAACTCCATTTTTTTTCAGAAAGAATTAAATTTTTAGTAACAATTGGAATATTATTACTTAATATTTAAAATACGGAAATTTTTGGTGTCGGTGATTATGAATCCTATGTTCGATTTTTAATAATTCAAAATTGCGGATTGAATATGACGAACGAAAAATTTTAAATTATTATTATCTTTACAATATGAAGGACTAAAAAATACAAATAGCTTCATATTTTATATGTAAATTTATATTTTGAGTTAGCTTTCGTAGGATTTTAGCGAAAATACGAATTAATCAGTTTGCAAATATATTTGTACATATGCAATAAATACACCATAGAATTGTTTAAAAAATGTTCTCGGCCATAGAATTGCCAGAAATTTAGTCGATTGACTAGATTTAAGGATGTAGGGATTATTATTCCTAGTCCTAGGCCTAGAGTTTATTATAGCATTGAGCCTCATATACATACATAGTTCCAAGCGCAAATAAAAAATGGTTCGAGATAGCCTTTTATTATTAGAGGTGTCTAAAACTTATAGTCCGGGTAACTATATAACATAGAAGCAAGGGCTTTATATTTTCATCCATATAAATGTTCAAGAAAACCATTATCGTATTTGACAAAGTTTCGTTAAGTTTTGATATATAGTCCATCAAAATAAACGTATCGTTCTCCCAAAATATAGTGAAAAAATTTCTTTCAGTGTATCAACGCAGCCTAGTCACATTTCATTCAAACTTGAAACTTACCTTAAAATTGAGACGTCACGAATTTTAGACTTTTCAAATAAAGCCCCCAGTGTGAATTCACTTTAGTGGGTCCCAGTGATCATTTATCTTGGCACCGCTGAGTGGAGGGAGGGGAGTGAGACTATTTTCGTCATCGATCTGAGTGCAGCATCGATTGATTCGAAAGTCATCAAAACAAAATAAACACGTAACTATTATGATCCCATCAAGTGATCCTTCACGGTTCATCCCGGCAGTTAATCATGTAACCGATCCGAAACAATCAGCTAGCGTAAAAAGGTGAAAATTTCGAAATGCTGCACGGACGCGCCGGCTCATTCGGTTAATTTAAATCAACGTCAAGCTCTTCATTAGAAAAGTGTTCATGAGCCGCGTACCTGGGCTCAGGAGCGGACAACACCGCGCGGCCGCGAATAGGCCGCAACAACTGATGTTTGTTTAAAGGCTGCGCAACACTAATAAATAATGATTAATGCTTATTGGCCATCATTTGCCCACTCGGTTCCTGCGGGGCAATCGGCGCTGCGAGTGTAATCAAGATGTTTCGGCCGATACATAATTCAGGCACGGATTGATGAGGGCAACTTTTGATTTGAAATTAATGAAGGTGAGTATCATATCGTAATTGCTTTCATTATTTTCCCCGTGTGTGATGATTAGTTGCTGCGTTAAATGCAAAGGCTCCTCTTCGCCGGAGAAATTTTTTGAGGAGGTCTGCAATTTGCGCTGGTGAACGGAGCTCATGATGGAGCGATCGAGGCTTCCCAGAAGGTCTCAGCTTACCACAGTGATTACGATGAGGAATAGTGCTAATTAAAGCTGTATCAATATGGGTAATAACAATGTGAACATAATTAGGAGGGAAGTACCTGCGAAATATTTAACGACGTTATCCATTCTTGGCATGTATCACACAGCATAAAACCTCGACAGTTTGCACTTCACTTCCGTGTTTCAAAAACGATAAAAAAGAATTATTTCCTTAATTCGTAGGGGAACTATCAGCTTTTTTTCGAATATCATTAATTCATAAATTTACGGAAAGGGGCACCCTACCAACATCATACAAATTTTTTTTACAAATATTAATCTTTGTCATATCAATATTAGGTATAAGTCTAATTGGTTTGTTTACCTTCAAATAAATTTATAAATACTCATCATATCTTTCATAACCTTTGAGTTACTGTGTTTGAATAAATACTCTCGTATGAAATTAAATTAAGAAAGTAAATCTTTACACATCCCCAATTTCAGTAAAAAACTAGTTTATGCAAAAGTGATATAGTCTCAATCCGATATTGAATAGAATATTTGAAAATCTACAGACTTAGGTTCTTCGAAAACTCCGGGAAATGTATCCAAATACGAAAATCAGAGCAGATGCAGGATTTAATTTTAAGTTTGATGCAGGCATGTGTCCTTTAATCAAAGAGACAATGGAAGCCACAAGTATTTCACCAAATAATTCAAAGAAAAGTAATTTGGTTTAAGTTATTAAAGTTTGGTTTTGAAGATTTGAAAGTTCAATTTTTCAATATGTACTGTAATGATGTTTTACAAACTATCCTTTTTCGTTAATTCACCCATTCTGGCAACAAAATTTCATATATGTGAAAACGGTAAATATTTTGGGTCAAAGTATTCGAATACTCGTTATTTCAAACACTGTAAAATTGTTACTTGAATGTTTGAGAATTGAGTTGCAGTCGAAACGATTTTATTTTGTATCAAGTAGCTTCTATAAAAAAATTGTTATTACTTTTCAGTCTTTAGATCGGGTCGCTAGATATTTAAAAAATTTTGTTTAATAAAGCATTTATTAAAGTAAATAACAATCAAACAAACGACAGAATACAAAGATTCGATTTCATTAAATAATCAAACAAAGTAAACTTACAAATATTTGATTTATCTTTCGAACCTTAAACTGGAATCCCTTTACTAGTGATCCCGACCTCAAACCAAATTAAGATTATCATTCTCAAATCCAACAAAATCTCAATTTCAACTTTTCAATAGTCTGCAAGGGACGAAGGTCCTGCAATCTCCCCACGACCGTATAAGTCATCTACGAGTACATTCACATCCAACAGGGTCTTAATTAAAAGAGTTTTCATCAACAAATTAGCAAACTCATTATCTTATCAGCAAAATAATTTAAATATAAAAAAATAAATACCTACTCGGTAAAATATAAATGATTTAAAAATAAATTATTTAGTCTGTTCCTTACAGCAATCATTCTAATCGTAGCCGAAACTAGCTATAATACAATTCTATTTGTAAAAAAAAATCCTCTATAGTCATCATATTTTCAGAATAATGTAACTTTAATAAATTAGGAAAAGGATGATAGATACAACAACGAATTGAAAAATCAAAAGTATCCCATCAATTTAAAAATAATAAAAACTTTTAAAAGTAAAACAAAATGTTAAAATCCACATCTTGTATAGTAACCGTAATAAATCTCGTTCACCAACTCTAGCGCCATATCGTCTGCGAAGAGAACTTGCCATAATTTTTACTAGAATACTCAATTTTCTATTTTATCACCTTCATTGTCCAGAATAAACAACTGCTCAACCTCAACAGGAGCCCCAGCAACAAAACATTTTTCACATTTTGATGCAGGTTGTGTCAATCAAGATAAAAACTGAGAGCGAACGAAATGCACTTCAATGTCCATAAATTCATCGTTGAGCATCCCTTAAAAAATTTGAACACCACTCAAAAGATCATTCCCAGAACAAGGGTTGGTCCGTGTGGTTGGGTTCTCTGAAAATAATTTGATAACTTTTATAGCAGCCGTTCTGCGCAGGGATCATCACACTGACCCTTGGAAAATTGATAGTCATAAAAATTCAGGGCACGAAATAATTCCGACGACCCCTGGTGCACCTCAACAGGTAGGTAGCCAGGCTAAGTGTTAGTTTTCCAGCCATTTGCTGTGACCGTGCCTCGGCCTGTTTTATGATTGCGTCACTTTAATTAACACCCCCATCTGAGCGGCGCAGCATGGACAGGGGCAAAAAAGGCTATTACCTTTGTGGACAGCCCTAAGATAGTGATCTGGACCTCGGCAACAATGACTTTATTGGAGGGTCCGAATCTGAACGTGGCTAATTATTTTTAACTCTCGTTTCCCTGAATAGCGTTTTGACGTTTTTACGGCGTGTAAACGCAGTGTTCTGGATAAGATACGAAATAAAATTACAGGGTGACCCTCACTAAAGTAAATAGGAAAAAGGATGCTTTTATTGGGTTGAAAAGGGCTCGTTAGCGTTTATTGTGGTTTTGGTACTGTAGTTTAAGACTTTTTGAATTCTGCTTTAGCTAATTAAAACTGTAGACAAACCGTCTCAATTAAATTTTGATGGGCCACACAAGTTTTGCTTAATGTACCCCGAAGTGCATAAATTTGCACTATTGAACGAAAGAGTGGAACAATTGCCAGGTTCTTAATGTACTTTTAATTGCATTAATTTGGTATTAATTGCAGTAGACATAAACAAGCAGCTGGTTTCGTATCGTTTTATTTCGATTTAAATTAATATCGCATCATTCTTCTTTAAATTTGCTTAATTACCTTAACTTACGTGGCCTTCTGCAACAGCAGAAAATTGCCTCGGTTCATGCAATTTATCGTCTTGGTGGCCATTCGTGTTAATCGATTTCTGGCATGCGTGGAATAAAAACGCATTAAAGGCTCCATTTGGAAATTCATTTTTCATTTTTGACATTGTTTTGTCATTTTTGAAATATTGCTATAAAATTCAGTTGTAAAAACCTTGAAGAAATATGCTAAAGATACGAATTTCATATACATTTTATGATTTTTATTTAATTAAACCTTTATTTCAAATTTAAGGAAATTAAATGGTAATTCCTAAACCTATAAATTCGAGCAATTTCGGGTCCCGGATTTTCCATGTTTTTTTCAGGATATTTATATATGTGGGTACTAAATACGTTTTTATACCTGTTAATTAATTTAATTTACTAAATAAGATCATAAAATATTGTGGAAATTTTAAATCGCATCCGGACTTAATCTGGAATTGGACGTTCGGATTAAAAGGGGACAAAAAATCGAAAATAAATTAAAAAAATTGTTACGGTCGATTTCCACTTCGAGCTAAATTAAATAAATATCTTCGCTGTTAACATTGATCGATCTTCCTGGGCATAAATGCCAAACGAGGTTATTTTAACTCTTTTTTTGTTTTAAATTTAATTTAAACAACAACAAGAAAAAGCCCCGCGCCAAATTCTATTTGTGTTAAGTCTTATCTCGGCGTACAACTAATTAGACATGTTAAATAAGTTGTTAGCCCAAAAGTTGGGTTAATTAATTGATCCGAAAACTGGTTGGGTTAATGGCGACAAAAAGTCTGACGAGGTGACCAAACCTTGTAAACAAGATAAGAACTTTGCGGACGAGAATCGTCGTCTGTGGATTGTTTTGCCTTAAATAAAGTCAAAAGAAGAGTCAATAAAGATTGGGTAGATTTAGTTTCATTTTGAGAATATATTGGCGATCGGAAAGCAATTAATTTAATTTTGTTTTTTACTTTTACAATGGCAGAATAATTTTAGAAATGGAATTTTTTTCGATTTTAGATCTTTGTGTTCGTGTCGGGGCTTTCAATTCGTAAAGTTTATCGGTATACAGATGAGCTGTTTCTACTTCAATATTTTCATACAAAATTTTATTCTAATTTAAA
Organism: Eutolmus rufibarbis; assembly: GCA_963920795.1. Taxonomy (NCBI): domain Eukaryota; kingdom Metazoa; phylum Arthropoda; class Insecta; order Diptera; family Asilidae; genus Eutolmus; species Eutolmus rufibarbis. The sequence goes on from OY987208.1 coordinate 5,276,755, forward strand.
AGTAAAACATTAAAATGTTTATTATTATTATTAAACTATTTATGCGATTTCCACCAAACATGGTACTTGAGGATTTTCGAGCTCGCTGATTTCAAACCAACTGTCAGAATTTATGAATTCAAGATGGCACACTGTCAAATTTTAAAGTTTATGCGAAATCCATTAAAATTGGTACTTGGGGATATCACGTGGGCGAAATTGCTGGTAAAAGCTAGTTGATAAATAAGTTATTATGCTTTGGATTATTATAAAAATAATGTGATGGGTTTGGTAAAATAGGGGATTCCTCTCAATTTTTTACTTATTAATAAAATCAATTAATAAAGACAAACTTAGCATAGTAAAATAATTATACAATTTTTATTTACCCAAAAAGTTTAGAGGCATGAAAGTGTAAACTTAAACGTTCGAAAATGTTTAAAATTTGTGTTTCAGAATAAAACACCTGGATTTACAATGACTACCTATTTTGTAAATAAAATCGATTCCACATTGATGTAGGCAAAAATATAAGGTTCGAGAAATGATTGATTAGGATAAAGATGTTTGAAAATAAAAATAAGGGAATCTAAATTTTCGAAATTATATAAAAAGTGTGCAGTTTATTGGTCTTAGAATGTGAAGGGTTGACTCAGCAACCACTCTGAATTAAAAACTTATTCCAGAGATGAGCAAATCTCGAAAAAATTTCAATTTTTTTGCCAAGAGATCGATGATAATGAGAATTCCCAAAAATTATCTCTCCACATGTCCACCCCGTGATTGATCATCAAGAAAAACGGACGGCCGTTCACAGCGTGCGTCATTAATTAGAGCTAATAACATCAAAATCAAACATTTCGTACATAGTTTAGACTGCTTTTTTACTCATCGTCGAGCCCAAAATTTTATCTCGATTTGATGGTACCTTCAAAAGGACTCGTCGGCGCAGCTCGGACGGTTCCCCGAAAAAAAACTCTTCCCACTGCACCTAATGTCCGCATTAAAATATTTCTGCCGCGAGCCCAGCCATAAATCAAATCCATCAAACTTGCCTTTATTTATCTGACAGATTAAACACACAAAATATCACGTTTTTGTCTCGAGTTTAATTCAAGGCAACTTTTTCGGGGGACTGCGCCGCCTTTCTGCGCGGTCGCCGGCTAAGCCCTCTTTCTGCAGAAGTCTCATCAAAGTGGGCACCGAACGGAGCCCGCGGCTATTTCGGATGTCAACGCGAGGAAACGGGCAATTTGCACACAATAAAACCACAACAATGGAGGCTAACTGCCCGCCGAGACGGAATCCGAGCCCGCGGCCCAAATTTTGTTTAACAAATTTTTTAAATTTATATCCGCAGCAGCGGCAACATTTCGCGGATGATCCGCTCGTAGGAGCGCTGCGAGCATAGCGCGAATTGCGTGATGAGAATCCGCAGACGCAGCCGCTGGAATGCTTTCTTGTCCACCGGCAAGCCAATTGAGACCTTAAAAAATTTGACACCAGTCGCGTTATGCCTTGGAATGCCAAAAGGTAACTTTACCAATTATGCTGAGGTCTCTTTATGGTCCCCTTTTTGCCGTTCACATCCCAAGAATCGCGGTCTTTTGTCTTGCGCGGGCTCCCCAGTCTTGCGAGCTCCTTGCCCAGATCTTCACAGATGGTCTACAGAGCCTAATTAATTTCCCCCAGTCTCTCTCACACTCCTGCACGTGAAGTCCTCGGACCATTAGCAGAAGCAAGAAACGTTCCTTGCAAGAAATATAACTCACGATTAAGATCTTGGTGATGTATTGTTCGGGGCTGCGGGAATGTTGCTGACCAGCTCGTTTAGTTTTGCAATTATGCGGCTAAACGGCATCTCGGAAGCTGTCGTGTGACATATTGATAAGTTTGTAAGCCAACGAGGCCTTTGTTATTACAGCCACGATCTTCTACTTTTATGCACCTAGCATAGACCACTATTTCGAGATCCCCTTAAATATGCTTCACTTCGTTACTACCAAAAACTCAAAAGCAAACACACATTCTTATTATTTCTTCCTTTCACACTCAGTCATAATTCAGAAAAAAATTATTTTTTTTAACATTTCAAGTATCTAACATCGCAAGATTAAGCTAATCCGACAAAACTTTGTGAAGTTAGAACATATCTTGCACTGACGACTCCTAAAATACCATTTTCAGAATCGGTGAATGAATGAATGATTTCGATAAAACAAAAATAATTTTTTCATCAAAAATTAATATCAAGACCATGCGAGACTTGACTAAAAACAAAAGCGCCATTTAAACCAAGCTTTTCAAAACAACATCATTGAAAAATTAAAATACAAACATTTAATAAACACGTCTTACATTTGAATGAAATTTGAATAGAATAAATTTGTTAATACAAAAATAATGAACAATTTAACAAAAAACCGCTTCGTTCTATCCTAAGACGATCTATAGTTAATTATTTTGAAGTTAAACTCTAGAGACTTTTGTATTTCTATCTATATGATACTTAAAAAAAAATAGTTTTATGAAGTTGTTTTATAAATAATTTTAACAATATAGCGCGGTGATTAGCGTACAGAACTCCGGATTTCAAGATGTTTTTATATATTTTTTTATTTTTATTATTTATTACTTAAACGGTGTTGTTTTACTTATAAGATCTACCAAATAAAAATTAGTAAGATATCCAAAATATTTGACAATACAAAACTGCAAGATTCTAGATTTAACAGACGAGACCAAGACTAAGTTTATTGATTCAGAATCAAGACTAACATAGTCTTGTTTTACTCACCACTATTTAAAATAAATCTGCTTAGTATTTTTGATTTTAAATAAACTAAATTAGGACTAATTAGAAGAACTTTTTTTAGAAGTTATTTGGAACAATATCTAAAGCTTCTATAATTCCTAATATTTTAAGTTAAATTTAAAATTAATTAGTTACGTTTACGTTATATTCAATTATACTACCCAAATCGACTTCAAAGTCGACTCATTCGTATACGAAAAAAAATATTCGTTCTGAAATAGTAATTTTTAAAGTTAACTTTTGCTTTTATTAAAATATACAAAAATGTATTATTTAATTTTAAATTACCTAGGTAACTAAATCAAATATGTTACCAACCTTGTTCACAAAAATATAAGTAGCTCAAATTTTTCGTTGCAATGAGAAAACCACAAAATTTAAATTTAAGGTCGTGATTACTTCTAAATTTTATTGAGGTCACAACAACGTGGAGACTCAAAAAACGAAATGCTGCATGTAAAATTTTGGCTCAGTTTTAAATTAAATGAAGAATAAAATGTAACTTGAATATGCATTTAAATTGGAATTGCTTAATACTTTCGAAACGTGAAACACGAAACCGATCGCCATTAATGGGACAGTGTGAAATTTATTGATATATTCCCACTTACAGCTGTCCCGGGGACAATAGTTTGAAATTTGTGGTTTATCGAGTAATTTACTGCAGAATATGAGGCAAAAACGAAAAAAATTCAAAATTACCCAAAAACGTTAATTAATCAACAAATCGATAAAATTGCGATAATGAACAGAGTGCCCTGAGGCCGGGTCGGCACAGTGCGTATGCAAATTAATAACCGAACAGCATTTTTGGCAGCTATTGAGCGAAGAAATATTTAATGTTATTAATACACACATCAAGAAATAATTTTCGTGCATTTATAAAGACCATAACAGCGCTAATAAATAAAACATTTCACGTTAAAGTGTTTGGATCGCGGCGGGGGGCTGCCTGACCAGCGGATTCCTTTCAGTTGTGGCGCGAAGAGGAGAAAATAACGCAAATGGGCTCCGCGAGTGTCCGAGGGCCCCAACGCCTGAATACTCACCTTGTTAACCAGAATTAAAATATAAATTTCAAATATTTCAAAGGTAAATCTCGCGGTTTGGATCTTTTCATTCGGCGGGGCCAGTCAGCGGCCGCGCATAGCCGTAACCTGCTTTTTAGACCTATCTTCGAACCGCGAGACCCTCGCTGACCACTGGCCCCCGCTGAGTTATTACGAGACAAAATTCTTATTTATCGCCTCTCGCCCCGTTCGGAGATTCAGTTTTGTGTCTCCCCGGTGTTTCTGTCTGTTAATTAGTCAGCATACCTCGCATAATAGTTGTCATATTATTTTTATTAATCCGCTAATGATGCGATTCGACGACTTAATTTGGACTTTCTTTGTGCATCAACAGGCACTAGATATTTTCGACTCTGTAATAAAGTTTTTTTTGATTAGTCAATAACCTTTTGAAATGTCTTCTAGGCCTTTTAGGAAAGTTTCGAACAACTTTATACTGGACAAGAAAACATTTTTATAGAAATTTAAAAACAGTTATTCGCCAGTTTTATGAGTCAAATAACAATAGCAACTTTCTGTAACTAATTTCCTCAACATTCTTAGTCAATGGGCAATAACAGGAATAATTGCAAAAACACTTAATTCTTGGTCATTCAGGCTATTGTCAAAAACCATAAATTCGCGATAATTTCTTTAATAAAGCGAAACTGAGTTGAAATATGTCAAGAGCTTGCGACACCAGTCCAAGCTGGCCAAATCTCCGAAAATTTGCAAAATTATTGTCCATTGTACCGGCACGCCATAAATCCTCCGGACAAGGAAACGAATTTTGGCCTCCTCTAAAATGATTGCTTCGGTCTGAGGCAGAGCGACAGACGGAGATGTTTGATATTCAGCAAAAGTGTTGTAATCGGCGGAAAAACGGCCACTTCCATCGAGGCTAATGACCAAGACGCGCTTCATCTGCCTAATTAAGTGGACAAGAAATCGTGCCCACTTATGTTTTTCTTGAGAAAGGTCTTTTGTTCTATACCCAACTAGACCGCGTGTTAATGTCTGATGGAGGCGATTAACTGGAAGCGTTAAATCTTTCAAAAAACAAAACTATTTGAGAAGGTTTTTCGGGATTTGTAATTTGTGGCCGGGCGGCACGAGCTACACCGGTGCAGCCTGTTTCAACTTTATCTAGGAACAGGAACGTGCCTACCAAATGAGATTTACTTTTAATTCGTCTTTTAAAAAAATAAATCTTGGAGTATGTGGCATTAGCGTAAATTTCTCTTAAGATAAAAATATTTTGAAGTACGTGCAGATCAAATATGTACCTACTTATTACAAAGTCCACACAGAATTCGAAATTTGAACTTCACTGTATACGTAGACCGGAATTCAATAAATTAAAATTTTACAAGAGGCTATAATGGATTCCGATATCAAATATTCCACTCAAGCGGCTCAAAAAAACAAAGGTAATTTTGGACAGTTAATATTAAAAAATAATGGAGCAATTTATTTTGCATGATTTTAAAATTGTATCGTAAAATCCATGTACACTTCTTTAGGTAATATAATTTTAAAGCTATTATAAAAATTTCAAGTGACTCGATTAAGATCTATGTTGAAGTTAGGTATATATTTGGCCAGTTTAAAAGATGTAGTTTCGAAATAAACGCGTTCAAAGTTTTATGTCTTGCCCCATCTATAAAGTCTAATATCGAATTAATGATATAACTGACTTTTACTTATTTGCTAGTAAAATTTGTAAAAATTAATATTGAAACTTGCAAATAGATGGTAAAAGGTAAAGAAATTTTAATAATAATAAACAAAATTCAAGTAAACTATAAAAATTGCACAGAATGTTTTGAATTATATTTTGTTTTTTAAAAGTACGTACCTATATAATTCTTACGAAATTAAAATTTTGTTCTTTTCTTCAATATTTGTAAATATATTCAGTTCAGTGAAGTAAAATGATTCATATCTAGACCCAAAACACATTGTTCGCGGCAAGTCATTGTGCCTGAAACATCATAGATCAGACATTTTTTAAACTTCTTCATTTATTATATGAATAATTTTACAAAAATTGATTGAATTCATTTATGAAGCCAGTATGAGTTACCCATTTACATTATTCATTATTAAAATAACAATCAATTTGTAATTGTTGTCTTTTGTTGCCTAACTTTCAAGTAGTAAACGTTTTTTACTGTACAGGGTTAAAATAATTAATAATACCTAAAAAAGGGAAGGGATTCTGACTTTAATCTGGTCTAAGCCGGTGTTTGCAAAAATTCTTACGAAAAAATATTTTGTAAATTTCAAAATATCTCCCAAGTCTAAACAATAAAATGGCATACAAATCCTTTTGGATAACAAAAATTACGAGCTAATATTTCGCGAATTAAAATCGATTATAAAATATCCCTTTGCCTTCGTACTAAAGTTCTGACGATTAGATTTAAATTCGCTTTGAACATGAACATGAACATTATTTTTCAATATGGTTATCCTCGGAATATTAATGCCAAAAAAGAAAGTACTGACATCAGACTTAATTCTGCTTTTGTTGGTTCATTCCATTACCTCTTATAAAATCTTCATAAATTGGCTCGTTCTAAAATTGGACACTACCCAGGAAACTTTTATAAAAATTTTCCTATAAAACAAGGAATATGCGGAGATTTGAATGCGACTGCAATGACGACAAGTTCTTCTTGGCACTGGGACAAAACGTTATCTCAGAGTTTCTTGGACCGTCAGTAATAATTATATTGTTTATGGGCGCCAGTTTCCTTCGGTAGTTGTTATTCTGCAGGATCCTTCCCCCTGTCGGTATTACATAAAATTTTCGCAGGAAATTAAACCATTTAATGTCTAGTGAAACTCCTCGCGGGGCATAAATCAAAAGGGAAGCACGTCAAAAGTCGAAATTAATCAACCTCTATAAAATAGCCGCTAATTACAGTGGTTTTATCGACCGTTTCATATCGCGTGTTTGTGACGGTTCTTGAGCGAGCGCGCTAATGACAGACTCGAATATTATTTAAGGCGAATTAGTGGTTTCATTAGATATCAAAATTGGAAGGTTAAACCATTAAAATCCCATTTGTTTTGTATCCTCCCCAGAGCCCTGTCCGCGGCTCGGTTGCAGACGATGAGCCTCCTCGGGTTGTTAAGTGCCCTGGCTCTGTCCATTAATTCAGGATACGCCCCCGGTTTTGCATGGCTGCTATATTTTATGCATAGTTTCCTTTCTGGGTTTTTGGCATCGTAACGAATCCATTTTTACTACAGATATTTCTGAAACGATGAAAAATTCGCTACACCATCGAAATCTCCGGAATTCATACAATTTAATAAGCATTTTGTCTCTCAGTCGAGAACTCAATTTCTCACCTGGCATAGTCGGAAAGAAAGGAATTCTTTGTGCAGTGTAAACACATGTTTTTCATTTTATTACACGGGAATCGATTCATGAGACATATAAAGTGTAAAAATACCTCGAAACTGCTGCGTTTTTGTCATGGCCGAGTCGCCTTTAACAAGGCACGTTGCGATTCCTTCGCACAAAGGGGCCTCGGCGGCGGCCAGCATGTAAAATTTATTGAAGTTGAATCAATTAGCCGGAGAACAATAGCCAGACAGCGAAAAGGGACTTAACCTGCATATGGATGAGGAGAACTGCGGCCTCGCAAAGGTGATCACCGGACAAGATGCGGGGATCTTACATCATGATTTGATCTGGACCCACCAACCAGTTCACCACTCTTTCGACAGCGAATTATTGCTGGAATGGAACCCAAATGGTTTATTTCAAGTATGTAGTTCCATTTTGTACAATGCACTTTGCAACTGAAGGTACTTATCTTCATAAGTTTAGTTAATAAATACAATAAAATACAATATACAATAAAACTTAATTTAAATCGTCTTCGTAGAAAAAATATTTTGGCAATAAATGCCTTTTATTTTATTTCAGTTTATACGCAAATGCATTTTAACGAAATAGACAAAAACAGTTTTGTCCCATACCCCAAATTTCAACAATCTCTTTTTAGGATTGCATTTTAAGTATATTTAATATGAAATACTATACCTATTGCAGCCTATCTGATGAAAAGATTTTGGAAAATGAATGATCATCAAAATCATTTTTACCACATTCAAATTTACTTCTTCCTTCTGGGTGCCACCGAAAGATCTTTTATAGAATTAGTTTTGTTTTTAAATTTGGACAAGTGTTTTTTTACAACTAAGCTTTTATTCAAAAGTACATATATTGAACAACTTATATTTATTTTTTGGTTACGAATTATTGAAAAATTAATGAATAAGTTCTACTCTCCCAAACTTTATTTTTTTTATTGACATGACACTTTGCGGTAAGCATGGTTTCTACGAGTTGCATCATCTGAAATCACAAAATTAAAAATATTCTATTCTTATCTTAAAGTCTACAAAATTTCAAGTCGTTCAGTACAACAACTCCCAGAATACCTTACTCACAGATTGGAATACTTAAAAATAAATAATTTAGAGAAAAACGACCTTTGTCCAGGACTTCCTTAAATTTGTAAAACTTCGTCAATGTTAATCTGATTCACTTGAAACCTTCAGCAAATGTTTTCAAAATTAAATGAAACAAAAGAATCACATTTATTAACTTTTCCAGATATAACAAAAGACTTTAATTATTTTTGAATGGTATGAAACAAAATATAATCTTCGGAAGTGTTAATAAAAGGCTAGCTGCTAGTATTAGTCCTACGGCACATACCTTGCGAATCGGATACAAATTATTCCTCTTTTTAATTTTTCTTTCTTAAGAATAAAAATTACAAAAACCACAAGATATGGTTTAAAAAATAAAATCATTAATGATTTATATTATCGATATTATAGAAATGAATTTGACACGAATATTTTAAAAAACCTCTTTTACCTTTGTTTGTGCACTACTTATTTAAGCTAACATGTAATGAAATAGGAGTAATTTTATCCGACTTAGTATATAGCCAGTGCACCGGGGCAATTTTTCATGTAAATTATAGATTTATACGTGATTATCATTGTATTTGAATTTTATATTGTATTCGATTTTACTATAGTTCCATTTCACCTCCGCAAATTTTATAAAAATTTCGAGTTCCTAACACTACTAGAAGAACTCTAAGATAACGATTACATGTGAGTTCGCTGGTCTCACTATAAACGTTTCTAAAATTAAAAAGGTTTACTGAACGAAATTGGAGAGAAAGGGCCCGTTGATCATTTGCTGACCCAGGACTCCAAAGCGATTAGTTACGACCCTGATTCTTAATAATAATTAGTTAATTAATTAAATTTAAAATAAAGAAACAAGGAATCAAAAATTTTGAGAATGCTTTACGTTAAAATATTTGCGAATTAAAAATGCTTATACAACAACAAACAAAATTAAGTAAACCCTTATTTTATAGCTATCTTTTTCTCTTTTATTACAAAAATAAATATACGTTCAAACGATTGAAGATTTATAAAAGTTTATATAATAGCAGACAATAGGAAGCAAAGAAAACAAATTCTCATAATAAAATAGCTGGAGCAATGAATTATTGTCGTATTGAAAAATGGGCAGCTTGAAGATCGCTCGTGCAATCGTACGTAGAAAAGAACGCCCACTCGGGGCACTGCCAGCATAATAAAAATTGGGTCATTGAATGCGAGCGCATAAATTTCCTCTCATTAAGTCTAGTGAAACGTGTAATTTCGAGGCAAGGTAATTTTTCTTATAATCGGTGGACAATTAATCATCTGTTTGTGCAGCCGAGCCATTTATGTACACTTGGGAACTATGCAGGACCGGATCACCGGTATCAATTTAAACTCATTACTTCAGTCTTTGGTTATCCAAATTTGATTTATCTATCACGAAGGTAATTTTTCACGTGATATCTCAATTATCAGTCGATGCACTGCCAGAATAAATCAGTAACCCGATCTGGATAGATATCCCCGCAGCCAGGATATCCTGCAGGCTTATTTATAACAATGAACTTAATGTGATTAGCCAATTGCATGCGATTATCGAGGAGAGCATTTATCTTGCAAGGAATTCGCATCTATTTCGATGCAAGTCTCAGTTTAGCCCCAATGCAGCCGAGGAGTTGAGCCCATTAATTTTGTTTGAATAATGATATCATTGCTTTTTTAGTGCTGCACACTATATCCATAGGTTCAACACCCCATGAAAAGCAGTTATTTATATAGGTTCATATAAATTATAAAGAATCGTTTAAGGAAAGTCTAAGGCCCCTTAATTGATCTTTAATCGCCGCTGTTTGGATGTGTGATTAGGAGCTATTAACTTTCGAAAAAAAAACGCTTCAGTAATTTTACTCTTGCGTCATCTAACAACTTCTTTAAAAATCGTTTCCCTGAAATTATGAGAAAAATAGATCCATTTGCGAGCCACACTGGGCCGTGCCACAGAATCGGGCTCCTAAAACTCCCGGTAACTAAGCACTTAGTCGACCGATAAAACACGTTTACCAGCACTTTACGAATCCACCGATTTCAATACCCCGAGGTATCAATCGAGTAATAAAACCTCTGCCAGTTTTCTCCGTAATGAAGATGTAAGCGGCCAGACCCACCTCCGGGTTCCTCCATGCGAGGCTGCCCCAAAAGGGTTTATTAAAATCAAATTTATCAAATGGCCTACGATGCTAAGAGTATTCTCAAATTTCTCGAGGTCCCGCGAAAGTCCGGCCTAACCGCCAATTGTGATAATGAAATGCTACGATAATTGCCCGGAATAATTCGAGAATTTCAAGTGGCGCATGAACTTTTAAATTGTGGGCAAAATGTGTTTAATGGCGACCGCAAATAATCGACTGCCGTCGCGGCATGCACCAACAATCGAGTAAACTACCGCCTGCCAGAGTCCATTGTTTACCCTCGAGGAAATTCCTCGAAGGCCCTTTTCTCCCCCGAGTAATTATTGCCCTGGCCCTGCTCATGGATCGGCTCATTGCTGCCTGAATTTCAAAGGAGCTCAAATTGTGTTTAATCGACGGGAGAAATGTTGGCTCGGGCCGCAACAACGCAAAACCCTCGTGTGGGGGTGGATCGACTTCGACTATTCATTAGGCGAATGTCCGGCTTATCAGGGCGCATCGGATGCGATGGTCGCCGAAGAATTGCATAGAAAAGCAAGCTGTAGAACGGCTGAGTCGCTTATTTATTGTTTGACCTGACTACAGAGCCTACATTTAGATGCTTAAAGTGACCAGTTGCATTTCTAGTTTCTAGTGATGATATGCACTCCACGAAGTAATGATAAGAACAGAAATAAAAATGCAAATCTTTTGAGTGCATATGAGAAATTAGGAAACGCACCTAGTTCTTTAAGTACCTTAATTTACATACATATATTATGTATGTATCAGATGTACATTTTTCTATATAATTACTCTATATTTTTATATAATTTACACTATAGATGTTTATTTAAAGGTATAAAGACTACACTGCAAAGACGTTCATACGATTAATAATTTGAAAAAATTATTTTTCTCATATCAAAATTTAGCATATAAATTTAAATTATTTAGGTACACATTTTTATTTACTAAGCACCTTAAATAGTTTGTCAGCAAAAAGCAATCTGATGATGTATGATTCTACACTCAATTTTTAGAGTATACGTTTTATCTTTTATGTTTAAATTTTTATATATATAATACAGTAAATAACAATTTTATTTAAATTAACTTATATTCAATTAAACTGGCATACATTCGAATCTAGTCTTGTCTTGATAAACAACTAACAGAAGTAGAGAAGCAAAAAAAACTATACCATATCGAGAAAATAGATTGAGCAGTTTCAAGAGCAATTGCTGCTCGAGTGTATAAAAGTAAAACTGTCCTAGTGCACTTCTTAAATTTTAAAGAAAATTATGGGTAGAAAAAGATTAGCAACGGAAAACCGAAGGGGTTCCAAGAGACATTCGAGATTGTTTTTCTAACGATTGGCGTGCAATAAGTCAAGAAGTCCAGCGGATAAAGTACGCGAGTTCAATCTAGGAATCAATATGCGATGGGTGCAGTCGATTTTAAAGATGGTGAAATCGGAGACCCTAGACATTTACTAAAAAACATTAAATTTGGGACGAAGGATGTTCAACGGAAAGTCTCCAATGTTTTATTTCAAAAAAAAAATAAATAGCCGGAATTGTATAGACTTGTTGGACAACTTTCTTTTAAATATTGATGACAATAATTGCAGACGATAATTGGATTTTTCAGCAAGACAATAAGTGCCATATATTCGTCGAATGCTATCCAAAGAGACGTGCTTATTTTGGATTGGCCCACTTATAGTCCCGATTTGTACCCCATCGAGAATGTTTGGAAAATACTGTCGAAGTGAGTTTTTCAAAATGGAAGATATTTAGATTACAATATAAACTATATAAAGTTAAGAAACCTAAGACTTTATATTCAAGAGTCGAATTCATTGTCAGTCAGTTAAATTGAAAAAACAGATTTAAAAAGATTTAAAGCTAATTTTTCTCGTGATTATACATATATTTAAACATGTCTGCACGTAAAATTTAAAATTGTGATATTTAATTTATCAGGCAAACCAGATAAAAAAATACAGTCGTAAGAAAGACTCGTTTCAATCTTTATAATTTTGTTGAAGAAGTGTAAAGAAAAAATCGATATATTTATAGTCGACACCATCTTTAAGATAATCTTTCTTATTGTGTTAGAAGAATGCAATTTCACACAAATGCTATTCAATTTCTTCGATACAAAAATTAATCATGATAAATTGCATGTTTTGCGTAAATCTGCGAACGAAAAGTACGAGTAATTGCTACCTATTAATCAACTGTATGGGATATACGCAAAATATCTCTCTAATATAATCGTCTTAAAAATTAAGAACTTGTTCAAAATCTAAGCATTATTTATTCACATCAACATATAAAATTTTCATGGCATCGATATTCATTTAACAATTTTAATCAAAGTGGTTTACAGCGGTGAAATATCTGAAAACAGGGTATAAATAGCTATGAAATTTTATGACGACAGCATCAATTTTCACTGGTCTCATTAAAGTTATTAAATGACTGACGTTGCCATTAAGTATAAAATTGAATTGGGTAATAACGCATAATAAAGATGGGCTCGTTCGACCTCCATCAGGGAGGATATTTTCATCAAGTTTAATCCCACTGGCCACTGGTAATGTGTTTCTTCTTCCGAATAATTTGGTTCCCCTGGTTCAATGTCTCTGGCTGCCAAAATATAATTTTACGAGGAAATTAAATGCAACCCATCATACATAGTGTGGAATTAGTGGCGGCTTCCTAAAATCGCGAACTTCCATGACTCACTGTCACTGTTTTTGTGGTCGTGATCACGAAACTTGAGCAGCCGGTCGGATCGGACTGTCCGCGCTGCAGCCGCGACACAGAAATATTCAAAAATTAGCCAGTCATTTCAGGAATGCTGCCGTATATCATAAAGATAGCATCTCCGTCGCTTTTAATACGAAACACTTTTCGTCCGGGGCTAATAAAATGAAAATTTATTAGAAAAAATTGCCGAATTTATCGCAAAACATTTCAGAGGACAGCCATGGGTCTGAAGGCGTTTTCCTTTCGCTGATTCGCTCACAATGGTCGCTATGTTGGAATTTAATGGACACTTTGAACACTTTTTTTCTTCTGGCTCGCGTTATTCGCTTTTAATGTTATTGTCTTACAAATATCCAAAATGGACTGGCGGCTTTTAATTGTTTAATTAACACGTCGAGGATCCGCGGCGAAGACCGACTCTCGGAAGCGGAGCGGGTTTTCGCTTTAATCTTTTTGATGAACTCCGAAGATTTATTGTTTGTCTACTTAATTCCAGGCTGTGATTTATCCGCTTAAGCTTGATGACAACTTTGATTTGTTGTTTCATTTAGATATGGTGATATGGTTCCACTGTAGGACTTTTTGGAGGTACTTTAGATAAACGAAAGTCGTAAAAATATAATAACCTCTTCATTGTTATTTGCCGCTCTAATGTAGAAAAGCTGGTTTTCTTACTTTAGAATTAAACTCATAATTCAAAAAAATTAATGGAGGTGAAGCTCTGTGGATGTTCTATTAAATTTTACTATTTAAAAATTAGGAATAAACTTTATATCGTTGCTTACCTCTGAGAAGCAATCTCCTAAGACCTACATAAGTCGTGAGTTTTTTGGTCATATATTGTCTTGCCAAGGATTTTGATAAAACCTTGTAGCAACTTTCATTTTGGGTCAAAAGTAATGAATAAAAAATAGCCCGAAAATAAGAAAAATTAAAGAAAATTTTATATTCGTTTTGCCATTTCACCGTTTTTAACTTAACGAAATTTAAAATTTAAATGTTTCGGGAATTAGAAGCGATCAACAAAACTATTTTGCACATTTATCACTTTTGACCTTATTATTTCTACAAGATTTCATCAAAATTAGGGTTTTAGAACTTCGTCCAAGGATTCTTTCTACTTCAAAATACCAAACGGTGTATGAAAAAAAGGTACTCCGGCGAATTTCAAGAAAAGTATACCAAAATCTTCCAGCTTCTATTTTTGCGATAGTGAGGATGAAAGTTAAATATAGTTCCTACAAACTCTTATATAAGACCATAACCTGCAAGATAGAATGGATTATTCATAATTTTAGAAAATTTGTTGTTTCAATTCATAAAATTCCTTTCCGAGACGAAGCAGAAATATTCATGGACGATATGTATGTGATTAATTACCAGAACTAATAAGCAGCACCTATAGGGAGTTATCCTATATTTCATTACGTATAAACTAAAAAGAAAGTTTAGATTTCAATAAAGATTGCTTATTCTATTAGCCCTAACTATAATGGACTTAAGACTCACGAAGATCTTTCGTCTAATTTCCTTAAGGTTGGTTAGGTTTCTATCAAATCTAAACAAATCTCTCATCATGGTTTTTGTTTTCATCAATTTTTTTTTAACTAGATCCTTCAAAAATATTACTGTTGGCAGTGAAAAGTAATCTGGGCTAATTTTGGAATTTTCGAAAGATATTGTATTTTGAAGGTGTTGTTTTAGATGTTTTGAAGCTTTCATTTGTGTTACTATCTGAAGCAGTTATTTTAACTTTTATATGCTTAATAGTAAAAGAGGTATCCTCAGGACATTTTTTTATAAGGTTTTAGTTACTTGAATCAATTTGTCAGAGTGCAGTTCAATGTTCTTTAGTACTTTGCCAGCACATCGCATTACTTCGTGTTGTTTCTCATTTACCTTGTGAAATAAATGCAACATAAATATTTCCATGAGGCACAAAAGAGCGATTCCCTTGAGCACACACGGATTTGTGATCGTCATGTGACACACTTTTCGCAATTAGTCGCTGAAAACACGTAACACGAAAGCCTTTCCCACAACAAAACGAAAGAGAGCACAGTTTTAATTACGCCGATAAATAACCGCCGCGACGCAAAATGTTTACATCATAATTACTGCGGAGGTATCAGGTAATAAGAGCGAGCGTTGCGAGACCGGCCGTGTGCACGCATCCTCAGCGGCGCAAACTCGGGCCGGTCATCATTACGGCCGTACGAAATCATACATCAAGCAGATAGCCATCTTGCACCTCATTATATTTTATTCGCGAAATGTTTATAATTCGAAAAGGACTTGTCTGCTTATTTAAGCGAACGCGCTGTCGGCGGGCCCCAGGGGCCCCACAGTCGCCTTTTTTCTTAATTTTTTATTGGGCCAACTACTCCAGCGCCGAAATTATTTTATTTCAACTGGGGCTTCCTCGTTCGCATCCATTGTGGCCCCGTCCATGGGGCTCATTCTTATGCCCGAGGGCGCCCCCGGGCTCGAACTTGCCGGTCAACTTGCCGAAAATAAAATAAATGCAAGTCCCGTCTGGGGCCCCGCTTTCGAAGAGGAGCATTCGCCGCGGGGCAGGCAAAGGACCAGTCGGATCCATTGAACCTGTTCGATTTAAATATGCGAATCGATGTCCGGACCGGTTGCAAATCAAGCCCCTACATTCGCGAGGCGCAAAGACGGACAGACATGATGTCTCGCGGAGCGCCTCCGAGGGGCCCACTTCGGCTGAATATAAAGGACGCAATTTGTTTGAGTTACGGCGCTTGAAAGCACACTTTAAGGGCCCATTGTTTTCCCGAGACCGGAGCTTTGTATGCTCGCGACGTCCGCACATACTAATTTTTGGTCTCGTGCACTTTTGCCAAAGCTGGCTGGGGCCCGGACGGAGCCCCACATACAGAGGCCCCATCGCAGCGGAGGCCCCGCGTGCTCCACAACTGCACTATTGTAAGTGCATTTTGCGCATTCATCACCGAGTCTGATGGCATTTCAGATAAAATTGTAGGCAGCAAAGGTCTTGAGATTTTGCGCGGAACGTCTATCTGCCAAGTTAATTTGGATTTAGCTGTGCCCACCAGTTTTATGCTGTTGCTGCTGCTGCTGCTGCTGCGTGCGGCGGCGGCGGCGGCGGCGGCAGTTGAACGCCGCAAAATGCCCATTAACAAGGAAATTTTAATTACCTGCTGCAGCTCGTAACACGGTAACGGGCCGCAATTAATTAATATGCAACCGAGACATCATGCAGCCAGCGGGAAAAATCCTTTAACTTGCCTTTGTGGAAAATCTTAATGATGGCAGAAACTCTTTCGCATCGCGGGACATTTATCTTTGCAACTACTTAACACAAGGCGCAAGTTTGTTTTATACCCAGATCGATTTGATTAACGTTAATTAGTGCCACCAGCGAAGCTGCACAGGTATTTGTATCAATATACTTTTTTCGCGCTCAATTAATTACGCATATACCGACAGAGATATGAACAATAAATAGGACTAATAGCCAGACGGAAAAACGAACAACAATATATAAAAACTTTATCCTATACATTGAGCTTACATTTTTAGGGTTTAAACGATTAGAAAAACATGTTAAAAAAATTTTACTCCTAAACTATAAAAAATAGTATCACAAGTAAAAGGATTCCCATTTAATTTTGTTACAATAATTACAACAAATTCGTGTTGAATACCACCGCAACATTGACTGTAGTGTCGAAAATTTTGTGTTGAATTATTATACACAACATTTTACTTTTAAACTTTGAGAAAATATGATGATTTTAGTCTAGTGCCATGTAAAATTTAGTATTAAAAGAATTTATGTAGCATCATATAAAATCATCACTTCTCTCAAAGTAAGTCAAACACTACAATTATAACAATAACACTTTCTCCGATTCATTTGAGTTCATTTATTGCAGATTTTAAATAAATTAAGTGTATTTTGCTATGTACAAAGTACGCAATTATTTCACACTTTATTTTAATAGCAGGGAATTTGTATTTAATTTCGCAGAGAGTATGTAACTTAGTTTATTACACACACTGCACAATTTGTTACACACATTACGCAATTAATTACACAATTCGTGCAATTTGGTACGTATTTTTAAACACATAGTTGATAAATATTGCAGATTATAACCACTAATTTTTCAATGTAAATTCATAAATAAGCATTAAGTAATAAAATGCATATTTACAAATCTTCATCGTACAGAGCGTGTATTTTTAACACATAGTTAACTTAATTCATATTTCTTCTAATTTATTGTTTTTAAATTGCAAATGCAAGTTACAAATGTGATTTATTTTTTTTTTATTATTTCACCTATGTATATGTGAAATGTTATGTTTAAATTTAAGTAAAACTACGAATACCTGATTATATATGTCTCCTATCGTTTTAAATGGAAAATTCAAGTAGATATGTTAGATCCAATAATCCCACTTCTAGTTTCCAAAGCACAGAAATGGAATCGAGAAACAAAATAAATTTATTTTAATTAATTGCAAAGTACATATTAATATAGTGTAAGATCAATTTTATTTTAAAGTGTTAAAAACAAGCTGCTCTCAAAAACCAACTATATTCCTCAAAATCGTTAAATTTTAATTTAAAATTAAAGTTAACATAAATTTCACAAGCTTTTTCTATTGATAAGGAAGCTCAAGCACATCAATATATACGTTCACTTGCAGCACAGGATTTTTGTCAATACCATCTGAAACGTTAAAATCGGCCCTGTACCTTCCTGATGGGACAACAATTCGTAGATAATCGCGAAAAAAAACGGCTTTTTCCAAAAACATCCAGCCCTTAAATATTTGTCGAAATAGAATTTAGCACAAAAACAGTTCTGGAAGCAAAAACTAACCTCATAAGGGCACGAATGATTGAGATTAGTAAAAGCTGTTATAGTCTCATTAGTACCCAAGAGTGTTAAATCTTTATAGGGTTTATTGTTGAATAAATTGCAAATATTCACAGAGAAGGCAATAATAAAAGGTCTGTACACTCTATAGAACTTAAAGGTCTTCAAGTGAACCTGCAAAAGACATTTTTAATTTCTTAACTAAATAAATATGCATGCATATTCTCAAATCCTCACCCAAACATTTTTCATGGGCTTTGTGACGAATCCCTTAATAGTCAATTCGTGTCTATTCCTGTTTACTGCTTTTAACTTGCAAGTACCATTTTGAACCCAGTCTTGATTAAAGTTGCAATGTACTTTAGCTATTTTAGCAGTGTTAATAAATAAATTCTAAAAAAGCGTTATTTCAATTATTGAAAAATTTTACGAGATTCTTACAACTTCTGCATTCAGCAGTCCACCTAAAATCAAAATAGATAAAGTTGAAAATAATCTCAATGTTCCCATAATGAACTCGTCGATAAATGTTAAACACTATTCAAATGATTTTAAATCAGTAGAGTATCACTATTTATAAAATTTTAATGTGACTACCATGTCTTGGATATCTTATATGTAGGTAAAGATAATTTCGTCGCTAACATCAAAATGTGCTTATGTAACAAATTGCTAAGTTATGTAAGTAAATGTAAATTTTCTGATTTTTAAATGATTTACAAAATAATCTCGTTCATCAAATTGTTTTACAAATTACAAATTAGTCTAAATTGCAATAGTTCTTATTTTTAACACGCAATTCACGGTTTTTAGCTTTTTGATATAAGTAATGATTATTTCAATTATTAAAAGATATCAATAATTTTTCAGAAAAGGAAATAAAGTTGAGTTCAGCGAGGTATTATAATTATTTATAATATTTTTGTTGTTAGTAATAATTGCTTTACGACCATTCAAAGATATATTTATGTATGTACATAATATGAAAATTGATACGGAAGAGCGATCTTCATGAAATTATATCTCGCAATCGAGTAAGCATTAGGGTAATTATTTAAAATTTAGATGCATGATAAAATTAAATGAAAAATAAAGATTGATTGATTAATTGTGTAAACAGAAATAAAACTTTATTCACATTACCAAAAAATAGAATCCCCTTCTTTCAATCGTTGTAAGTGAAACTGACTGAAATAAGCTTATTTATTTTGCTAATTTATTTTCCTGAATTGTGAGGATTAAAAATTGAAATGCATAATGAAAGGTACCTTCAGCTTATGATTACAAAATAAATAAAATCATTGTTTGACGGAATATTCATCTGGATATTCTTAAGAAATTGTCTGTATAGAGTATTTTTCTTCATGGACGTAACATTTTTATTAATAAAACGTTTGATAAAATAGAAGCATTTAAAAATAAATAAATTAATTTGCTGATCAAAATTTTGAATCGAATTTTCCAATTGGAAAAAAGAGCAATTCCAGCAGAAACATTCATGTAAAAAAAAACAGACCAACTTTTCGTCAGAGCTATGTGTTTTGTTTTATTATCTGAAACATAATTGAAATGAAGAAATTATATCAAGTTCCTTGCCTACATGCTATTAGCAGCAGTGTTTTAATAAGTTAAAAGCTCTAAATAATTTTTAAATTTTAATTAATTTAGTTAGTCACCCGGGTCGAAATTTTAGTTTCGTTTAGAACCCGTAGATCCAAAAATCTTTTATTATTTTGTCAGTCGATCGAAATTAAATTCTAATTTAGAAACTTTAGATCCCTCTTAATATTTATTTGAACTTTCAGAAACTCCCGAAATTCAGTCAGTGATTGTGATTTTTGGACAATTGTATCTTAGAAACTATTTCACCTAGACGTATGAAATTTTAGGAACTGCTTTTGGTAACTTTAAAGTCAGTTCTGTGACATATAACTAGCCTAGGATATAGAAGAGGTTGAAAAGGGCTCGAAATACGGTCGGTTTTGCGAAAACTTGAATTTAGAGTGTTACTAATAAAAAGTAAATAAAATTAAAAGGAAAACGTTTCATTACAAATTTATAGTAAATAAGATATTCCACCCTGTTTAAATTAAATAATACTTACTAACTTACTATTATATTACAGTTAGGTGTTTAATATTGCGTTCGTTGAAGCTTGTATCGAATATTTAGTTTTCAATCTAGGCCTCCTGCAAAGGGGATGATCTTCCAAATATTACAAAAAGTTTAACAACTTTGGAAATAAAACACTCCTTCTAAACTTCACAGCCTTGCGTTTTCTTAGAAACCAGAAGCCTCAACTTTTTCTGATATGAGATCAGTGGAAGATGTTTTGGGTTCCGTTCAGAACAACTGGGCAAGTAATGAAAACAAATTCGCCGATCAAATAGAAGGTAATACCTGCTCGGGGGCAGCGATACGTTTCTCATAGATCGTGATCAAGTGCATGTTTAGCGAATTCCTTCGAAGCAGTTCCGCGAGATTGTAAACCCTTGCGCCAACCTATGATTTGATGAACGAATGCTGCGAAATACGTGCTCCTCTGGCCAGCCGAAATAGAAACACTTCTGCTTGAGTGCGCTGGTACCCAATTAAACCGCATCCTGAATACCGAAAATTACCCCCTACCTTATGTAATAATAAATAGCGCCTTAGCTTCGTAAATTACGGTTATTTAAATAAACAGCACACGATTTTTATCATGTCTTAAGAGACTCCGTATCGGAGTCCAGCGAGCGGTGCAGAAGTGGGATCTGTGGGGCTCAGACTCAGACTCAGACTCCGCTAGCCCGGCTAGGGCCGCGCAGCGAGGAGGCATGATGAAAGGACGCCCCTTAATTCCAGAATTGACTTCACACAAATTGCACCAAATAGAGAGATGGACAAGATACAGGCCGCGGATCGAGAGTTTCCTAAGAAATCTCAGACTGGGGCCTCGGTCCACAAGAAGTTTTCTGATGGTCCCAATTGAGGCCATCTCGCAGGGATGCGATGATGCCCGGCCCCAGAGCTCCGCAATGGGAGAAGAGTTGCAACGCGAATTATCGCGGTGTTTTGTTTATTTTTGCGCTGTAATTTGCCCATAATTGCAAGCCGACGGGTAGAATTTGTAACTAAACTGCAAATTAGCAGCCAATTCAACAGCCGATTAATAACTATAATTATGTTTCACCGTGTTTTGGCATTTTTCGTGATGTTTGAATTTTGAGGGTTGCACTGGGGACGCTCACTTGCGAGTCTCAAGCGAACGATTGCGACCGCATTTGCGCCGAACTGTGATCTGACCTACCCTAAATAAATTAAAGCGTATTTATGGCCTAATAAAATTAAACGAACAGCCCAATCACTGTAATTAGCGGGTGTATTTAATCGTTTGACTGAGTAATTGCCTCAGTGCGGGGCTGTGGGCTGGGTCAAGATACAACGCATTTACTACCAGGTCATACTGAATCATGTTTCCGGCATGCATCGTTTACGAGGAGTTGAAAATTGCAGTTTATGATGCTAATGTTTAGTCCAATAAAACAATGGTTAAAAGCTATTACAAATAATGCCAACAAATTTCCAAGTAATTTTATTTCTGTTCATTTCAAATAATAAATAATGTAACATACCTACAAATCAACATTTTTTTTTTTAATTTTTAATTTTAAAGAATTAAAATTGATCTCCTTTGGAAAGGCTAGTGAAAAAGCTTCAAAATCGTGTATGGGATAGATATAATGTACATAAAAAACTTTTTTTTCAACTACTATGCAACTAGAGTTGGCTTCCTAGGATTTCCAGTAAGTAATCTAGTGAAAATAAAGATACTGGAATTCTATTGACATATTTTAACTAGAATTCTACTTAAATATACTGGAATTGCAGATATAAACGATAGAAGTCTATTGTCTTTGTTTTAACTATTATAGAATTCACTGGAATTTCATTTTAAAGCACTAGAATTCTATTAATCTTCTCTTAACTAGATTTATATGTTAAGTTCATTGAATTTCTAAACATAACCGCTAGAATTCTATTGGTTTGTTTCAGCTAGATTTGTGCCCAAATTCACTGCATTTCCAAGGTCTTTACTATGTAGAAACTGTAGATTTTTAAATTTTCGTTTTGAAATCGAATCAACCTTAAATTGATGAATTGCATATAAAATTCAGCTATTAAAAGTCACGTTTTGATTTTAGTCTAAAGAAGTTATGACTACCTCCAGTATCTTTTTATCTAGATTAGACATTTCACACAAGAGTATTCAACAAATAGCCGGAATACCAATGTTTTCCTCAGAAGATATTTTTTAATGCTGAAATAATTGAGGAAAAAAAAATTATAGAAAAGAATTGAAAATTTTAATGTATTCATTTCAGCTTTTTTTTATATGAAAAATTAAGAAAAGAAGCTATTCCTTTGCTTTTGAAAACTTTCAGGACACATAACAGAGAACGCACTCCACCTTATATGAAAAGCAGACGAGAAATGACAAGTCAAAAGATTTCTAGCTTTTTTTGCTAGATCTGGCGGAAATTTGGTTTTATCAAAGTAGCTTATTTCCTAGTGAACAGCACAACAAACCTAAAGAAAGTCAGCCCTAGCTACTATTTAGAAAATAGATTTAAAGTGCACATGTTCTATCATTTTTGATTTTATCTTCAATATCCAGGAAAAATTAACAGGTATGAACTATGGTCAAGATATTTTACCCTCTAGTTTTTAAGATATTTACAATAATTCTATTATCAATTAATTTTATTTTGCTTCGATAGATTCGTTCTAATAGCGTTATTTGCAATAGTTAAACGTTTATTTTTAAATCCTGTTTTAAAAAGAAATTATGATCGAGATGACTGATTTATATGCATGAACTTAAATAATATAAAAGCTTTTAATAAATCGCTCCTTTCTTCATCATTCTAGTATAAAAATAGATCATCTTTCGGGACCTTTGGAGAACGATTCAGTTCAACTCATCTGGTCATGTTTTTTAAGTAATTATTTTATTAAGTTTATGTTTAATGAGGTGTCATATTATTTCCACCTTGCGTCTAATTATTAAGACTAGAATTACGAAATGAGCCAAAATGAATCACTTTCAATGCGAAATTCTATTTGAAAAAAAAAATATCCAGTAAATATAGTGTTAAAAATGTCTACTAAAATTCTGTTGTCTAAATATAGACCTTAGTTGATGGTAAGAACTCTACCTAATTGTATTTACTTTTTGACGACGATTTCTTCTAAGATATAGACCTCTTGCTTGGAAAACAAGTTTAATTTTAGACAAGATAAAAGTTTATGACAAATAATTGTTATTGTTAAATACAATACATACATATACATATAGTATATTATTCACAGATGGATTCTTATTAATCTAGTACACGTTTCTCTATATTTTTGATATGTCCTGTAGATTTTACCATAAACAAATTCCTCTTCTCTCCTACAGTTTAAAATAAAATTCACATATGAGCATTGAGCAGGGCTTAAGTATCTTGCGAACATCTTGTTTTCGGTAAGTAAAATTACCTTCAATAAGAAATCGATTCGTACCGAGCTCTGCGTCCTTAATTGCATAATTTATTGGATCGCGACTATCGCTGCATCTTTAAAGTTTCGCCTTGCACCTAGTGCAGGAGTATTTCCCTGTTCCCAGATTCATTGAGTCTCCTCCGTCGCCAGATGAAAATGAGCAGAACAGAAACTTCGATCATCAATGAGTCGTGGTAGTCCGCAGAAGACACCTTCGTTTCTGCCCTTCTGCAAGCCCTCCTCAACAGCTGGGCCCTTGCAGCTCCTTCGGCTCGCCCGGTGCAGCGAAAAGAAGGTACAAATTATGCCGTGAGATGCGAGCTGTGATTAGTTCGCCCGAAACATGTGTGTTTGTTTAACACCTGTGCAACTTAATTTAAATGTTTTAGATGCGCTGATTGTGCGATCGGTTTCGAAAAATGCCGGAATAACCTAAGCCGAGTGCTGTTTTTCTGCCATCGACGAGTCGAAGGAGCGGTGCATGATAGCACCCGAGTTGCTCAATTCTAGAAAACTAGACGATAGACGATTGTGCTTCTGTTGCAGTTAGTACTATTTTTTGTTTCTTTAAATTTTTGCTAACTCCGAAGTCGTTAGATTTACTAAAAAAATAAAATTTAAATAACTACTGCTGGTACTTGTTAAACTGGTCACATACCGGCACAGAAGGGCAGAAATCTTTGACAAAAAAGTTAGTTTTATAACTCTAGAGCTTTCAAATGACTGCTTTTAAGATTTTAATCAAAATTGTTAAATTCCAGGTTTTTCTTACTCCTGAATTTCATGTACGACTTTTCCTATTCCTAAAATTAAGAAAAAAAATATTAACAAATATTTTCTAATTATTACATGACAATTATTTTATATTTTATTGCCCATGCTAAAATTTGTGTTATTCATAGTCAACTGGAAAAATAAATATAACATTTATTTGAAAAGCAGTCATTTGACCGATTCGGCAGAAATACATATCTACATATACATACATAAAATGTCGGTAGGTTTAGTGTTAATTTTATGTTTTTAGATTCATTAATGGAAAAGGATTTGAAAATAAATCAGCCGAATTGGTCTTTCGCGTTTAAAGTGAATTCGATTATTTTTCAATATCATTAATGAATTGTCCGATTCTCTGTCTAACTAATTCATTATAATCAAAGGACACATAATTTATTTAAAAGTATTTCGTAAAAAGTGAAATTCTTCGTTCCATATTTTTTTCTTCGAGCAGCAATAATTCTATTCTACTTTAACTTTCAGGGAAATCACTTCAGAAAAAAATTTCAGATTAGAAACACAAGTTTAAGGGATTATCGGCTTCCAATCAATAAAATATTCATTTTCTTTTGTCTATCGATACGTTGTTCAATGTGGAAAAATAATGTGCTAATGAAAAAGTTTAAAATTATTGCTGTCCTACGTTACTCTGTATTTCTCCTGAGGATTCAAAATGCTCGTTGTTATTTTATACGCTTACGAACCTTCGTAAATTGGGTTAGATTATTTGACCTAAGAATTTTTATTGTTATCTATAGCAACATTTAAATCTACGGTACGTTAAATGGAATTAATTGAAGATTTGTAATCAATGAATCTGATTTTCATTAAAATTGAGTTTGGAATTTTTGGTCGCGATGTAAAATCTTACATATTAAATTTCCAAATTTTGTAAGCAGCATATTTTAATGGAAAATCATGTGCAGCTTTAAATTTTACACCGACGTCATAGTCAATTCTTTTATTTTAAATTATTGCTCTTTAAAATCTATATTTACTATTTTTTCTATTCGTCTATTTAATAAAAAGACAAAGCGAAGAATTCTTTAATTGAGGATAGAACTTGTTATAAAAATATTTCTGCCCTACATAAATCAAATGCAATTTTTTGATTTCTTTTAAAATATTATACAACCTCTTTGTTCATAATGTTCAATTCTTTCAATTTTAATTGTAGATCTAAATGGAAATTTAATGGTTCACCAAATACCGATTTCTATGGAATTTAAATAACTATAGGTACATACAAAACATTTCAATTATTTTGCTAGAATAATATAATTTATTTCTGGAGAATTTGTTTTAAATTGGTTATTTAACTTATCTCAAACGGTTATAATTAAGGATTACACAAGGATTTGTTATTTTAGAAAATGATGAAAGTACTCACAAAAACCTAAGTAAACTAGAAAACGAAAAACAGCCATTAAGGAAGTGCTATTTAATTTTCTGAAAGTACATTATACTTTTAAAAATATGCTGTAAAAATGTTATCAGCGATTTCCCGGTATTTCGGTAGTTATGGCCATTTTCACATAGAGCGACGGTGGCTTCACAACACATTTTTGAAACATTAATTGTGTTTTTCTTCGAAATAACATTTTCACAACTGGCGGATTGGATAAAATAAAAACTTACCTAGTCAATAAGATCTGAAACTTTGTCTTTTTTATGTTACTGAAAATTACTAAGATAACGAAATCTGTATAAAGTTAATATAATATTTTTAGTACTACCTACTGAAAAATTATTGGACTTAACATTCACCCTATTTCAACAATTTGTTAAATAAAAACTAATCCTTGCTTGTGAAACTCTATATTTTAGTATTGAAACTATTCCTGTTTTTACATTTTTTTTTATTCTCATAGTACCTAGAAGTGACTAAGACTTCTAACGCATTTACTTTTGCAGAAATTTGTTTTTCTCTTCAGAGAACAACTTCATTAAAAAATTAATTTTAAAATGAATTAATCCATTCCTTTCCTTAAAACCTTGAGATATTAAAATTGTTTAATTTGCCTGCAACATGTTTAAAATAAACTTTTAACTTTGGGGTTTAGTCATCAAAAAGATGATTTCGGAGGGTTAGTCACGTTTGATTCCGTGACCCTTTTTTTGTTTTTTGTTTTTCGATCCCATAAGCCAATGTTTTCTGTAAATTCAACACTAATCCTCCCGAAATTTCAGACTAGTAGATCAAACCTGTGAACGGTGCAAACAGAGTTTAGTTCACCACATAATTAGCATGAGAAAAATTACTCTTTTACTTTTACATAAACGTGAATAATTCATTTAAAAAAAAAAATTTAAAAACTTCTCATAGCAACGTTTTGTTGAGAATTAAATTTCCTACAATTTTACCTATGAGTAGTTTAGAAGTCTCTGACCTCTAGCATAAATTTTGGAATTAATCGTTTCGTCAGGTAGTCTGTAATAGGTAATATTTCATATGACATCTATCTAAAAGTGTATCACCTCTTTGCACTTAAAGTTCGCGATTAGTTCAGTTTGAATCTCAGATCTAAATGGAAATTTAATGGCTTCATCAAATACCGATTATTATGGAATTTATGATAATTTATTTCTGCACAGTTGGTTTTAAATTGGTTATTTAAACCTATCTCAGATGGTGATAATTACAAAGTTATATAAATATAAATGAAACCTCCTCAAAATTTCCAGTGTAATTTTGCTTCTCGTGTGGTCATAGAATGGGGTTTTTTAATACTTCCCTACGCACTCTGTCGGTGTTTTCGCTAATTTTAGTGTATATTAATGCATTAGTAACACATCTAATAATTTCTTGTGATGTGTTTTAACATTGAATTATATTTCAGATACTTTTTAACAGAGGCAAGTTAACAAGAATAGATTGTAATTTTAATCCTGACTGGATACAAAACGGCAGTTGTAAAGTGAAACTTGTTAACAGAGATGTTCAAGAACTATCTATTAGAGGATTTTTGCTTAAGCCTATGAATGAATTTTTGGTATAGATACTATTCAGTTTTTAGAAAATAAAAATAAAAATTTTTTTTCTACAGGTCCACTTTAAAAGTTATAAATTCTACAATGTTTACCGGCCCTTTATCACTTCGTACACCATAAATTTATGCAATTACTACAGAAAGCATACCCGTAAAGATATTATGCTCACCTCGGCTATTGAGGTTCTCCACGTATTTTCTAATATGAACCATTCATGCCCTTATCAAGTAATTTTAATAATGAAAAAATAATTTAGTTTCATTAGTTTTGAAATTTTCAAGGGTTGGATTACTTTCGACAAGGCTAGGTACATGAGAAACATGAGTCGAATTGTCCTACCAGCTGGAAAGTACAAAGGAGTCGTCAAGCTCTCGGATGGAGTTGATAAAAATGATATCGCAAAGTTTCAGTTATTCGGCGAAGTAATTGAGGATACAGAGTAATGAAAATTAAAAAAACTAATAACTTTTGCTTTGTAGTTTCAAACTGTTTATTTAAAATAAAATCCAAGTAACACCCATTCCATCTCCCACTTTATTCTAAAAAATCTAAATTCAGGAACATAGTTCTAATGAAAATTATAACGAGCACGGAAACGGAGATACTTTGTGAAAATTTAATTTTAAAGAATCGAACAAAATTTTGTAAAGCTTGCTATTTGACGGTTTTTAACTTTATTCTTCTGGATGTACTCAAGACAATACAATTCAATTAAAAGTAATGTAAACCGACGATCACCTACCGACATTGACCAAAAAAACCAAATCAAATTGAAAATAATTAAAAAATAATTTTATTTATTTCGATAAAATCTTAGGATATCAACTAATTCAAAATTTTAGGGCATAGGATTTTGGATCATTCCAAACAAAAGTGGAAAAGGTCCTACATTTTTAATTTGCCTACTCTTATTATTTATATTTTAACAATAACGTGTAGTTAAAGACAAAAATGAGGTTTTTCTAATATGGGAGTTTTCTATAAGTTATGATTAACCCATGATGCTCGTTTTTAACGTATTTTTATATCGATTTAATATTGCAGTTTTAAAACCGTTCAATCGCAGTTTATAAAAAGATAATTTGATATTAAAATAAATTTAATTTTTAATTCAGATCAAGGTCATGCTTTCAAAAAGTAGTTCTGGTTATGAAGCGAAGCTTTTTCTTAGTTATAGATAAATAATTGAAATCCTTCCTGACCACAGATTCAAGTTTTAATTTTAGTTTTTGTCATTTGGATAATTGCTATGCTTTAAACATAAAATCATAATAAAAAAGTTGATTAAATAGATATTTTCACTCATTTCGCACTCCTTTTTGTTTTCCAATAAAAAGTTGCATTTACGTGTGAATTTGGGTAGAGCTAAATTTTACTTTGGTTTGATAAATTTAAAACTGGTTCCCAGAACGTCGGTTGCTACCATCGGCCGCCTTAACAATAATAACAAAGTTATAAGGTAAAAAAGATAGAAATTTGTTGAAAAATAATATTTTAGACGCTACAACAATTTGTCTATCTTCTTCATAAAAAAAACCTTACTAATTGTTTTCTGTAGAGGGCCTCATAACGAACAATTTTTATTGTTTTATTTTTAGATTTGCTCTTTTTTTAAGGGGTTTACAGCGCCGCCGCAAAGGGCTCAAAGTTGGACATAGAAAGAATTTAAAAATTTTATTTCTACAATTTATTTATTTATTCGTTTAACATTCGTTTGATTATTTTTTTTAATTCTATTTAATATTTATAAGTATAATTTTAATTATTACTATATAACGTAATTTTTATTTCATAATTTTTTGCTGTTTACGCCGAAAACCTCCCCACGGCTATTTCTTCCTTTTCTATAAACAAGCTTCTGGGAGAGTGTAAAGCACTTTCAATCAGAAGTGTACACTAAGCGCTCTTGAACTTTCAATTGTGCTTTTCTTATCAGCAAAAACGCAAATTTGAAAGTTCAAAAACTTGAATTTTTGGTGATGATTTTAACCATGCGATGGTGGCGCCAGGGGAGGAATCAACGGTGAAAAATGGCAATAAAACTGGATAACTCCAATAAGTTTGAATCCTGACTGTACCGAAGGAAATAAACACGTCAAGTGACAGCGATTTTTATGACCTTCTCAAATGGAAATTCGCGAGCGATTCGAGTTCACCTGATGCTGTTTTCGCAGAAATATGGAAATAGTCGGCAGTGTCAAGACGTACGAATGGGGCAAGCTGGGCCTCGACTCCGAGGTGGCCCAGTTGATGCAGAGCAGCTCAGCTCCGTTTTCCGCGGACGGTGAGACTCCCTACGCCGAGCTGTGGCTGGGGGACCACCCGAGCGGGCACTCGAAACTGAAGGAAACAGGCGCCGAATTGGGGGCCTTCATCAATAAAAATCGAGAGGAAAAAGTGCAACTGCCCTTCCTCTTCAAAGTGCTGAGCATTCGGAAGGCGCTTAGCATTCAAATTCATCCCGACAAGGTGCGTAAGTTGCAGCATCAGCTCCTGTTTTGGGCACTTTTTAATTCTACTTACAGGCAGAGGCTGAGAGGCTCCACAGCGCACGTCCGGACATCTACAAGGACCCGAATCATAAGCCAGAATTGGCGATTGCTTTGACCCCATTCCAAGCCCTCTGCGGCTTCAGGCCTTATGAAGAGATCCATAATTTTTGTAAAAAACTTGAACCTCTAGCAAAACTTCTGGGGGAGGACAAAGTGAAGCTGCTGAAGGACTCTGCGGAAGTAGTGAAAGAATGCTACGAGGGGCTAATGACTGCGGACGAAGCCCGGGTGGAGGAGTGCATCTCCCAGATCCTGGAAAAGTACTCTGGAGGTAGGCGCAGATAAAGACTCAAAGAATTCCCTTAAGTAGGTACATAAATTCAACAGTGGTTCGCTAAATCTATTATTCGTATTTTGAGAATCAAGATTAATTACTCTTTATAACATTCTTGCGTGCGAATATCGTGGAATTTGATATCCTCACGCAAGAATGGGTGAAAATCGGGTCTCAAGGAAAACCCTTCTACCTCGGCGGACGAGTAGAATTCATAAAAATAAAGTAATCGACCGTCTAGCTGGAACTTTAGCCTCGATTTCTTATCATTTTATCAGTAAATTAATCGTATGTTTTAAAATTTCGACTGATAAGGCAAAAAGATTTTTCTTTATTTCGCAAATGATAAGATCATTTTCTCTTGATGTCGTTTTTCTTAAGCGTCCGCCTTTATTTAAAGTCTTGATATGTATTATAGATTTGTTTTTATTATATTTTTACACAAGTCCTTTTGGACTTTGTAAACTCCAACTTTTTTCTTGCCATCTTAACAAATTAGTTCTTTTACACTTGACCACTGAATTATTTTAAAATCAAAGCGTTCACTTATTACTATGTAAAAAACACCTTGTGGGTTTCATTGCTTTAATTTTTTTCCAACATTGCATGTACTGAGTATACCATAAAAATTTGATCAAAATTGGTTGAGTCGTTTTTGAGATCAGCCAGTTTAAAATATGCAGTTTCGAGAGAAATGCATTTAAAGTTTAAGAACGGTCTGAACGGATTGAAGTCCGGCATAATTTTCCAACAACTTCGAATATCAAAAAATCCTTTTACCCATGTAATCCAGAAATTTTATAGATGCAATTTATGAGAAAAAATTCATTTTTCCCTTCCAATGTTACAAAATTTACCCTAACAAATATCAAAACGCTTTACATTGTTTTTATTTTCCATTTTAAGACCTCAGAAGTGACGGACTTCTTGAATTATTCGAAAGAATAAATCGGGACTTCCCAGGGGATGTGGGTGTCCTTTGTCTTTTCTTCTTCAACGTCATTTTCCTGGAGCCGGGCGAAGCAATTTTCCTGCCCGCAAACGAGCCCCACGCCTACTTGCGGGGAGACTGCGTCGAGTGCATGGCCTGCTCCGACAACGTGATCCGGGCCGGACTGACTCCCAAATACAAAGACGTCCTGACGCTCATCAGACTCCTTAACTACGATGGGGCCCCGGCCAGGGCGAAGTTGCTGCCTTCGGCTAAAAGAGACGCCTTCGTCGAGATGTTCATTCCCACAGTCAGGGACTTTGCTGTGGCGAAACTGAGCCTTCCAGCGGAGGAGGAGCGCTACACCTGGACGAACGGGAGTTACGGAAGCATACTTCTTGTGGTCCGGGGCTCAAGGGTGCTTCAAAGTGGAGGTAACTTTGGCTGCGTTCAGCTCAAGAGGGGATCCACTGTTTTCATTCCTGCAGATTGCAAGACTGTTGAATTTCTTTCCTCGAACTGTGAATTTAAGGAGGACTTCGTGGCGTACTTGGCTATGTACAACGACTTTTTAGAGGTGGAAAAATAAATTTATTATTATTATTTATATTTCACTTTTACACATTACTTTTATTTAAAATTATTGCATTTTCGATTTTACCATTTTGTTGATTGTTTTTTTAATCTAGCAAAAATAATTTTCGGTTTTTAATATTGAAAATTTGTGCAAATCAGTATGAAAAGAGAACTTAATGTGTATTATAGTAATTATTAAAACAGGAATTAAAACTTAAATCTACTTACTATACTACAATCCATAATCCTGACGCAGTTTTAAGCCTAAAGGATTCTCAGAAAAAGAACATTTCTCAAAGAAATTACGCATTTGTTAATTTTCGATGATTTGCGAAATTTTTTCAAGGAATATCACATCTGGGAATTTGCGGAATATTTATTTATTTATTTATTCAACACCAATTGGCTTTGTATATTTACATACATATTTGGAATTTTAAAAAATAATACTAATCACAGTTCAACATTTCTATAGGATTTTTTCCGTAGATTAGAATTCGAAAATAAAAATATTCAATTTTCTTCCGTTTTTAGTAAAAAGCTTGAATCTTAAACTAATTATATAAAAACGCAAAAGGCTTCAAAACAAAGATAAATGGCATTTGATATTCCTAGACTGGAACTTAGACTTTCATTTAAGTGAAGTTTTAAACTCATATTTTTTAATGATTAATCAAAATACGGTCTTCAAAATCTGTATTATTGCTACCAACACTACAAAAGTAAACTTTAAGAAGGGTGTGAGTATGTTTTTCATTATTTTGATTCATGACAAATAAAAAAATTATAAAATAAACCGGAAGTCAAGAAAACAATTTATTTGTTGACCGGTGTGATAATTCAGTTCTGATTACACGACGTCTGTGTTATGATTAATTAAGCAATTGGATATTGAGGAAGACTACAATTCTTGATGATTTCATAGTTATGAACAGACGAATCTGTGAGTCCATTGATGAGAGAAAAAAGATCTATTTTATTCTATTATTTGATATTATTTCTATCCATTTTCTCCCCGTGACTGGCGAATGTTAATTTATTGTCAACGATGATCCCTTACGGACGTTGCTACCTGGATTTGTTGATCACTTAACATATAAACGGTTGGTTCCTGATGGTAGGAGTGTGAAGAGGACATTACAGCAAAATATTTTCTTATGTTTATTAGAATTGGACACTGAACAGAACCTTGAGGGACCCCTGTTTTTATATTTCTGATGGTAAAAGTTTTAGACGAAATGATGTACATACATTAAAAAGTATCTATTTATTAACACTTAGCCGGTCGCTATTTAAATAAGAGAATTTTCGTTGACGGGCCAATAATATTTATTATAATCAATTTTTCTGGGAAAATAAAAATCAAAGAAAAATTTCAAATTTTTTGTGTATGTCCCGAATATTGTGAATAAAAGGGCTCTATCACGGAAGATCAGTAATATAGAAATAAATAGCTTCAATTTATATTTTAATCGATTAAGAATTAAAATTATTGTTGAAATTTGAAATTTTCCAGCTAACTTTGGTGCCGAAGGAAATCCAAACAAATTCCATTGAGCTAAATTGTGGTTTGTGTATTCGCTTAAAAGTGGTTCTTCTCGGCAGTCTAATTCTAATTCGCTCTGTTTTGTAAAGTGCTCATGGGAAGTCGTAGGGTTTTTATCTATTAGAAAATATCGTGTTAATTGTAAAATAAATCCCTTACAATTTAAAAGGGTATAATTAATTGAATATTTTTATTTTGATCCAAAAACAGGAAAGGCACCTAATCTTTAGTGGAGAAGTTTGCTGTGTGGATTGTATGCCGCCTTCTGACATGACGTTAATGTCTAAATAACGGTCAGTGCTGTCAACGTGGTGGAACGAGTTTGTTATTTTGTCGTTTATTTCGGTTTTAATGACTTTAAGGTGTGAAATTCGTTCGCTGGATCGATTTAAGGCTGAAATCGGCGAATTTTGGTGCTAATGCCGGACGTAAAAATTCCCTCCCAGAAGTCGTCGACCCACAGAGACGCACGTCATCGCATCACGACCCCCTCCGTTGCGGCGCGGCGAAACTCTCGAGCTCGTCGCTGTGGCAGACGTCGCCGAGCGGTCGGTCAGTTGAGTTGATCGCGTTGCCGAGTGAGTTCCTCCGCTTCTTCGTAGTGTGCCTGTTTTTCTTGTCTTGTGCCGTCGTCGTTGCGTTCTGATTAATTCGCAGCCCGCCCGAAACGCTGCTTTAGTTGCCCGCCAGCGAAATTCCCCCCAGCAGCCGACTGAGCGCGCCCGCGAAGCCCCGACTCCCCCAAAGACCGAGTCCAGTGGCGTTTGGTGTTGAATTTTTTTGGGTGTGCCCGCTCGGGTCGTCGCTGGGTGCTGAGCGCCTCCGCCCCGCCGCCCCTGGCGGACTATGTGTTTATGACTGGAGCGGCCCATTCCACACGTCGTGGGCTGGTGTGCGTGAAGACGGCGATCGCACTCTCACGCGGCGTGTCCGTACGCTGCCCGCTCTGCTGGTGTTCGTGTTGCGTACGATGAGCAGCGCGTGTGTGCGTTCCGTGTGGAATGAATCCTTGATTGTGTTTGTTTCGTTTGTGTAAATTAACATGTAAGGTTTGAGTGTGTGCGCGGGGAAGTGCCAAAAAGGTGTTTTGTCAAAAAGAAATTTGTCGTGTCCGAAGTCGAGGGAGGAAGGAAAGAAAATAAAGTCGGGGGGAAAATTTAGAGGTTCCCGGGCTGGGTACCGCGCGACTAGCGGCTAATAATTCGATAAATGTTCGATTTGTGTTCGTCCAGTGCATGCAAAGTGAAGTCAATTGTGCCGTCTGCGTCGCTGCCAGGGTCCACTACTCGTAGCGAAAATGTTCAAGTGCATTCCAATCTTCAAGGGCTGCAATCGGCAAGTGGAGTTCGTTGATAAGCGCCACTGCTCGCTGCCGACGGTCCCCGAGGAGATCCTCAGGTACTCCCGGAGTCTCGAGGAGCTCCTGCTGGACGCCAACCACATTCGGGACCTACCGAAGGTAAATTAAGGCGCCTCTGTCTCTGGGCGCCTCTTTTGGCACAAAGCCCTCTGCGAAACGTCCCCGTGGCTGTCATCGGCCTGAAAAGGAAAAAAAAAAACGGCGACACTCCTGTCAACCCGTCACAGGGCTAGCCAAAATATACTTTGGGGCGCTGCTCCTCCAGGCGATGCCCGCCGAGTCGAGGAGGCCTTCCGTGGCAGATTTTCTCCCCCTGTTCCATTCGAAGTGATTTTCTCCGGTAATATTACATTTCAGTCTCGATAAAAACATGTAAATTTTCCCAGAATGTGCTAATGAACGAGCAGAAACCGGTTCCAAAGTGCAGCTAGTTCGGCTGGTTTCTGGCTTGTGGTGCTCCAGCTACCTCCCATACCTGGAGCTCAGGTGACCGCGTCGTGAAGCCGGACGGGAGCGAGAGATATTTAAAAAAAATATTTTCTCGTATTACTTTCAATATATTCTAAAAAAAAAAACAACAAAAACGACAGTCAAGCCGCGTAGCCCAAGTATTTCAAGGTGATGTCAGCGGTGACTTCATCCCACGAAGGCAGTGCTCCCCAGGCCCCAGCGCGAGTTGTCGCGGCTCCGCTGGTCTAATTGGAATGGCAGTTAATATGCTAAACGGGTTCGGTTGTGGTTCACCTACCAAAACAGTAAGAAAAAAAAACTTTGTCATTCAGCTTCGAGCGCTTCCTCCCAGCTTCTTCGAGTCGAGAGCGCGGTTTCGCAACTTCCTGCAGCAGCGGGTGTCTTCGCCTATTAAGGGAAATGCCACCTAAATTGAAGATTTACATCTCCGAACCTCTCACCGTTTGACCCCTTGGGAACCTGGAAAATTTGAATGTCGCAACGCGACGTCAGAAACAATCATTAGACGGGGAAAAGATCCAGAGTTGTAATACGCTTTGGCAAGGGCAATAAATTCAATTTATCCTACTTAAAATCTCGATTAATGTAATAAAGAGCGTAGTAATTTATTTAAACAAGCCTAGTGCAAGATTCTTAATTATATGAAATGTACATGTTTTCGCCAAACAATATTTTCGTGTTCTTTACTAAATATTTTTTTGTATGTTTATTAGAGAAATTTATATAAAAATAGAGAGAAAACGCCGGTCGTTCTAGACTTCTTCCCTAAGGAGTATATCTTCATAAAAAAACCATTATTAACACTTTACCTACTTCTTCGAAATTTATTGCATTTGCTGCACTCACGGTGGAGGCGAACTAATTGAATAATTAAAAAGTTGGTTAATACTTTGCGGTTCGATAAGTGCTGGCAGAAGAAAGTCGATTAAAAAGCTTCCGGTGGGGAAAGTGTTAAAAAGGTTTTCATTTTCTCAAGGGACCTTTTAGATTCTCCTTTAAGATTGATAAACTGGATGAGTTCGGAATATCAATAACAAATCAAGAAATAATTTGAACCAATCAAAATGAAATTTATGGTTAATATTTTGTTGTTATTTTCAATTCCGGTCAACAACTTCTAAGAATTTTGGTGTAAACGATTAAAATTTTTGATGCAAGACTCTCAAACTGCAAATTCTCAAGTTTAAAGAGTTGTGTATAAATTTTTACCAAGGAGTTTTCGAGGATGTAATTTAAAAACGATAAAAATTGTGCATTTGTTATCACTAATTGAGGTATTACTTACCTAAGTTTCAATTACAATACAAATTCATCGGAATTGAAAATTTCCGACCTTCATACTGTTGAGATCGAATTCGAAATCAACAAATTCGAAAACTAGATGTATATTTTATTTAAAAAAACATTTAAAGTTAAGAGTTTTTTGAATAATTACCGCAAAATACCTTCAATAACAATTTTCATTAAAATGCTTCCAATTAGAAAAATTGTGGTCGTCATATTGGATAAAGCGATTACTTAATTTCACTTAAATTAATCAAATTCGAAAAATTTTGGCCGCTATATTGGATCTGCCATCTTAGTACTAATATTCACTTAAATTTGTTGAATTTCGTAAATTTTTGGTCGACATTTTGGGCCCGCTATTTTGAATTTCTAAATTTTGAAAGTGGATTCGCCATCAGGTTCCCCAAGAGCCTCCAAATACCAATTTTCATGGTATTACCTTGAAAGTTTTTATGTTTATGTTCAATGTTTATTCCCAGTGCTCCTATTTTTTGTATCTTGTATTTGGTATTGTGAGCGGCTTACGTGTTAAATGTTTTATAATGAAACTTTTCACTCAATGCCTGTTTTTGAATTTTCAGGTATTCAAAATGTGTTAATTTGGGACTCTACGAAGATCTACGTTGATTTGTGCGACGACGCAGAACAAAATATCGATTTGTTATTTAAATTGTTATATGATTTGAAAAAATATATACATTACATATTTATTTCCCATTAATCCTAAATTCAATCCCTTTCTCAATTTTTTTTATTTCCGCAAAATTTCAATGTGAGCAGAAAAATAACTCCCAGAAATTGACAACAAAATGGATCAAGTGAGGGTCTCCTCAAAGTGTAAACGCTTAGGGCAAATGAAAAGGGGTGAAGTCGTAGCACCAAAAGCATACAGAAAAATGCTCCTAAGCAGGGTATTTTTCCGCTGACTATCCCCGGGTTCATTGTCACGCTGTCGGTCTCAGCATTTTTTCCCAAGTGCTCAGGTGTTTTCCATGCAGCGAACAAGGGAAATAATGCGAAAAGGGACTGCAGACGAACCAGACCGCTGCAGGCGAGCACCTTGCTTTCTAGGTCTTTACTTCTGCACGATGAAAATATCCGTCCTGATTTGAATATAACCCTAGCAGGCACTATCTTTTTACCTAATTGCGCTAAATCCCGGCAAAGGAAAGAGATTTGTTTGTCTACGAAAAGAATTAGAACTGCTGCTGCATGCACCTCGTCTGAATGAGGAGGGAATTTTGTTTTGAGATATAAAATAATAGAATTGCAGGTACAGGCAGGCAAAAATGTTCCAAGGATAGCAGATAAATCAGGGAGTCTGAGTAGTTTGTTCCCTCGGGTCGAAAGTCAGAAGTAGTTTCTTAAGCAGGACCCTTCAAGTTCCAGGGCACCCGCGTAAAACAGTTCCTTCTCGAAACGATTTAATTGGATAAGTGCTTACTTAACCCCCTTACAGACCTTAAAAGGTCTGCTTTTGTTATGGGAATTATAATTCAACACAGTCTTACTCTTCTCTCGAGCACCGACCAGCAGGATCATAGTTTCCAAAAAGTTAGCTTTTGAACAAAGTTTTAACCTCTTGAAGTGCAGTGAGGGGTACCTAAATGAATCTTCGTTGAAACTTGTCCTTCTCGGAGGATTGAACGGCTTAGTTTTTATCCTCCCTGCTGTTCCACAAGGTAATCACTTTGGGCCTTTGTTTATTCAATCTTAGATTGCTGTTATGAATTATAACTAAAATTCAAATTCATACTTACTCAGAAACGTTTATACAACTTTTCATAAAAGTATGTAAGAAGCTCTTAAACTCAATGTTTTAAATTTTGATTTCTGAAAGGAGTTACGTTAATTAAAAACCAAAGTTCGAATAAGAATTGAAATAAACCTTGACGAGCTCTAACAAAAATAAGATTTTGTTTTTAATTGAAATCTATTGACTATTTGACTATAATTTAAATTTGTGATTGCAGGTTGACTATTCAAAACAAGTCAAGTTGAATTCTAAAATAACCTTTTTTTGAAATTTGTTATTGAAGCAAAATTTGTGTTTTGTTATCATTAGCTTTCTCTTTTAGAGCTATTAATTCAAAACACACGCAGTGGTTCATGCATCTCATTAAAGAGGAAGTGTTTTTCTGCTCTGGGGCCACTCAAACTGGGGCTATGGATGCGGCCTACAACGCCCAGAGCTGGTGACAGCCTGTAAATTGATTCCATCACCACCGAGCAATTTAGTAGCAATAAATTGAAAGATGCGCGGATCCCCTTCAAGACGCTCCGAGGAGAATCGAAGGATAGGGCTCTTTAGAAGAATTGTTAAGGCAGCCACGAGGGGACTTTTTTGCTGGAATTTTCTAGTTAAAATTGAGTTAGGATGTTTTTATTCTTTTAACGTTTAAGAAAGAAAGTGTCCAGCAAGCTTTCTAAAATGCCAGACAACCTCTAACTCGAATTATAAGGTAAATTTAGTTACGGTCTAAGGACTAAGAGTTTTCACTCATTTTCCTTTTTGTGTTTTTAATCTCTTAGACGCACATTTCCGGTCACTTTAGATAGAATTTTCTATTATTTTTTTTGTATGGGATTTAAGATTAGATTAACTCGATGGGCAGTTCACTGTGTTCATGGGGCATGACAAATTGATTATTGCTTTTTTTCTTTAATCTACTCGCTCGCCCAAAAGTGAATACAGAAAATATTTGCCTTAAAATTTGATTAAAATTACTTACAACTAAAGGTAAGATATTGTGTTGTTGTAATTGATAAAATTTAGTAAATTTTTTTAGTAGCAATGGAACGTAAAAAATTGCACAGCTGAAACACGAGTTATAACCGAGAAAATGATTTCTGGAGAAAAAACTTACGCTAAAATTAGACAAGTAATTGGATGTTCAAATAAAATGATTCGAAATGAGAACATTTGAACAAAAACCCGAAAGGCTTGGAAAAACGTATAATTAGAGTTTGCTAAAATCCGTTTAAATTAGCCCATAGAAAAGTGAAGAAGCATACTTTGGACAGATGAGTCCAAAGTTGTTCTATGTGGTGGAAAAGGATCTCGTTTATATTAATATAAATGAAATGCTCTTAATGTAGGTATTTTAGCAAGACAATGACCCGAAACACATCAACAAAAAACAAAATTATGGGTTTGAGTCAATGAGATCAATATCATTGAGTGGCCCGCTCAGTTGCTAGATCGCAATCTAACTAAAAATCTGCAAGCAGGTTTAAATAATAATCGGAGCTTTAGCCCACAATTAGTTAATGATGCTCTTTTAAGTTTGTTATTAAAATAGAGAGTTTCTTATAAAACAATTAATAAATTAAAGTCTTTATTTTTTGAATTTGTCTACATAGTCTACAAGATTTCTACAAAAATTACTTTCACCAATTTTGTAATTTATCTTTACAAAGAACCAATATTGCAGAAATGCTATTTTTTTTTACTAGTTAACTATAGAAGATTTTAAATTTTGTCTTATTTTGACTCCTAAAAATGTTATTATTTTTCAAAAAATATCCTTGATTTTATTCATTTAAATTGTTGGTTCTCGTTTCATAAACCTACACTATCAAAATTCATTTTCTGTATATAAGTCTAAAAGTTAAGAAATCGAAATAGCTAATTTAATGCAGTAACAATTGCAACTTAATATGCTTAAAAAGCTTACTGATAAACAATTATCGTTTCTTCATTTAAAATTTTAAAGATAGAAGTATTAAAGGCCTTCACACAACTTATCTCGAAGTAGTTATTTCAATTTTATTGATACTGTTTAAAGATACTTTGCAAAGTTGCACCACAATCGGTTTGTAGTTTATAAATGCCAGACGTTCACAGGTGTTTTCAGGGTTTGCGGTCATTGTCTTGTTGCAAAACCAACTCTGAGGCAGAGTTCGTTTTCTGACATGGAAGACGAGTTGCACTTGAAGAAAATAAAATAAAATAATGCTCTGGTTGTACAGTGCACAAAGTATGGCTTACTTTATGCTTTCTATCACAGTTAAATAAAATAGTGTTTTATCAAAACCTTTGATCAGGGACGCGGAAACCAGAGGAATAAAAAGGTAACACAAGTGCAGCAGCATATTTTTTCCATTTATAAGGCCGACATATGAGCGAAAACTTATTTATTTCCCTTTCTCAAGCATAAGAAAAAAATGGTTAGTGAGCAACTCTTGCACTTTGCAGGTTTCTTAAAATACGTGAACGTTCTTCTTTCTTCTATCTTTTTTTCTTCATGAGCCGAAGGAAAATTATCCGAAGTTTGTCATAAAGTACCGCCCCAACTGTCGTTATGTTTTGTAGTTTCGCATCGCTTTAATTTAAGCGAACGGCTTTAATGGCTTTGATATTATGCAAAATGCACCTTCAGGTTTTATGTAACTAATTGCATCCTTCGAAATTATGAGTTTTATTGCGCGGTGTGATGAAGTTGTAGAAATGTTCGATGACTTTTGATAAAGGAAACTTAGAAAAGCATGAGAAATTGCAAAAAAATTGTATTCTTAATAACGTTTCGATATAATGTCTTTTTAAATTTCAAATGAAACTAAGAAAGAAAGAAAGTTTCATCGAAATAAAAAATGGTTTGATGATTTTTCGTTTAGCCACCTTATAATGAATAAAATTACCAAATCATTTTTATTTCGCAGCTAACTTACTTAGAAATAAGAAAAATATTTCCTCTCTGCAATTTTTTTTATATAAAATGTTATTCTCCTATCTGTAGTAATTTTTTATGTATTTTTATTATTTATTTTATTAAGTTAATATTTACAGAAAATTGAATTTTTAGAGAATATTTTATTGCAATGTTTAGATCTTATATATGCTTTACAGCTGAAACATTTGATTATAGGGTAATTTATTGATTATATTTAATTTATGTAGTTAGCCCTAACGCTAAACCTTAAACTAATTAGACATAAGCTGTCGAAAATTCTCAGCAATAGCGTGCTTTCCGACAAGATCGATGTTGGCTTTGGTGTGAAGCTCAGAGGTGGGGAAAAACCACGGAAGGTTAAGGATTATTTTTAGGATTTTACTTTGGGTTAATTACAGCTTATAAATGTGCATTTTTGCACAATTGAACTAGACTGTAGAACGTAGGGCTGATTTTCAGTTAATGGAGCGGTATAGAATTGGGATTACATTTTGAAGGACGGAATAAATCCAGAAACCGAAAATAATGATTATTTCTAAAATTTAAAGTAACAAAATCATCACTATACTATACTAAGTTAAAATAAATTATTGGATTTGTAGCCTTACTTGGATTCAATAATACTTTGTATAAAAGTTGCGATAGTTGATAACGATTACGAAGTAATTTTTATTTTTTGATTGTTGGAAATATGACTCGTTTCATTATTTTCCTTTCTCAAAGGAGTGAAAAAGTAAAAAAAACATTATAAATCATAAGCAGGGACTGTCCTTGGGTAAATCAGCAGTAAATATGTTGTAAAGTGTCAGTCCAAGGACGGAACCTTGAGGTACCCCTGCAGTTTTTATGTCGTAAGTTGAGGAATGAGGATGTTGTGTACCAAAATCCCATCCAGATTTTGGAGAACCCTGCAGAATTCAAGACGCAACAGGCTTGAAATCTGAGGCGTTTCAATGAAATTAGAAAGTCGCCGAATAAACAATACGACACAAGGTGACCCCTCGGAAACCCTTCAGAATTCAAGACACAACAGGATTGAAATCTGAAGCGGTTCAATGAAATTAGAAAATCGCAGAATAAACAATGCGACCTCTCGAATTACGCTGCGTCGACCACCCGCGAGCGCAGT
This sequence comes from Eutolmus rufibarbis, assembly GCA_963920795.1. Lineage (NCBI taxonomy): Eukaryota > Metazoa > Arthropoda > Insecta > Diptera > Asilidae > Eutolmus > Eutolmus rufibarbis. The sequence goes on from OY987208.1 coordinate 5,318,953, forward strand.
GACCCAAGCTCACGCTGGGTTGACCGCCCGCGCGTGCGTCGACCGGGGTAATTTATGCTGACTCAAAACATGTGCACCGCTCAAGTTGCGACGCGCACGTTGTCAGCAATTGGAACATTGGAAAGTTCCAATAACCGATCGAGGGGGTATAAATACTCGATAAGAAAAAGTCGAGTGGGAGTCGAAAACTAGTAGTTGTAAAGAAGAGCCTAACGGTGGGAATCAGAGATCGGAGTCGAACGTAGGAGTCGACAGCCGACGAGCGGAGTCGAATAAGAGGAGTCCAATAGTAAAAGTCTTGAGTAAGGGAGTCGCGAGTTCGGGCCATGAAATAAGTTAGCTAAGTAGCTAAGTGCCGTGTGTACAATAAAGTGAATAAATGGATAACTAATTTAAAGTGCAGTGTTTGAATTGTGCACGCCAAGAGGAAAAAACGCATTTCTGCGACTCCTCCATCTTCACCCCCCGAGCAGCCCCGGTCTCGAGAAGTTAAATCATTCGTGCTGCTTCCGAGATCCTCGCGGATAAGGTACCTCCAGGGCTAAACCCGGAACGTTACCCCCAAGAGATCTTATTCACACCGAATAAGATCTCAATTGTTATTATTATATATAACAATTTGGCGCAGCCGGTAGGATCAGGGAAGCCTGGTTTTTAACAGCTATAAAAACCGTAAGAGCTTGAAAAGCCTTGATCCTCGAACAAGAGTTCGAAAAGTTGCTTAAGTGCAGGGTAAAACAATTTTTACCCATAACCTGAAGTAGAAAATAGCTTCAGGGGCACACAGTTCTTTTAAGCAACGAACTCCAACGCTCCCGGGTAATCATCTATAGTTGCCTCTGCTCCAGGCGAGCACGCAATTACCCGAAAAGACAAAAGTACCCAACTTTAGTTGCCTCTGCTCCAGGCGAGCACGCAAGTACCAAGATTATTGCAAAAAGGCACCGATCGACCACTACAACGAGTGAATGCCAGGCCCAGAGACCACAGAAAACACGACGGAAGACGAGCCCCAGCAAGCGAAAACATCGCCCGGACCCAACTCCGCAGACTCCAAAAAAGACCCCACTACACCGCAGCCGCCGAGGGAGCAACCCAACGGCCCATCGCAGCGAGACACAGCATCTCAACCGCCGAGGGAACCGACGACACCGATACCACACCGGAGAGCATCGCGGGACACCCCCAGCACCTCAACACCGCATCCACATCAGGGGCTAAAGCTAAGAAGCGGGACGATCATACCCCGCGGAGCAGCGACAACAAACCAGATAGCTGTAAGTCTAAAAAATCATTTAATTAAGTTAGAAGAAAAAGCACGAATATCAGGGGGACTCTCGAGTGCGCAAATTGACGAGCTAAGCGCCCAGATCAATCAGACTGGCGAATTAAGACAAGCTCAAATTAAAAAATTTAAGCAAGAATCCGAGAGTTTCCGAGAATCTATAAAAGATTTCAAAGAATATTCGTGCCCTTTCCTAAATAAAGGGCAAAGCAAATCGGAGCCCGACTTAAGCTTAAGCCGCGAAAGTGATCTAGAATTAAGTAGTGACAGTGTAAAAAGTGCGAGTGAATCTGAGGCTACCGCGATCGCGATAAATTGGTTGGACGCGTCGTTCCCCACTTCGGATTTTTCGGGTGAATTAATTAATTCCCATACGTCCCCTAAATCATCCCCCGCGAAAAGTGACCAAGAGCAGGCTCTGAAGATGGCTGATCACGGGAAAGTTATTAAATACACGACACAGATCGTACCCCTATTTTCGGGCGATACTAGCCCACATTTGAGCCAAGAGCTCCAGACTTTCCTGGGTTGTTGCCATCAAGTGGAAAATTGCCTCACCGAAGAGGAAAAATCATTGTTCCCGCGAATCTTGCTCACCCGCCTGCGAGGTGCCGCCTATCAGCTGTTTATCGCGGAACCCCCAGTCAGTTTTCGCGATTTCGAAGATCGCCTGAATAGAGCGTATTTTCCCAGAGAGACATACCAGGAGTTGGTAAATAAGCTGATAACAATTCGGCAATACCCCCTGGAAACTCTCAACGCCTTCACGGCGCGGATAAAGCAAGCACTAGCTTTGTGCAACGAGGCGGCCGAAAAGAAATACGGCGCCCAAGTGGCGGCTACTGTGAGATCACAGCTAGAAGATTTCGCAGTAAGTGCCCTGCGAAGAGGGACAAGTAACCGAGGGGGGACCCTAGAGCAAGTTATTGTGAAAGCTCTAGACATGGAGAGGCTGCAGCAAGGCTCTCCCTATTTACAAGCGCAACTACCCAATATGAGTCTGAATAACCAGACCACAGGGTATCAGAATCTACCGGATTACGCGCTCGCATTAAACCCTAGCACACCACCAGTTCCCGCGCCGCGAAGTGCACCCACAGCCGCGCAAACGGCAATCACCCCGTCAACCGCAGGGGCCAAAATCCCCAACCAACAAAGGGGGACCGCGGCCAGAATTACTTGCAGTTTCTGCAAGAAGACGGGGCATACATATGCAGAATGTTTCAAGAGGAAAAACACCCCCTCTTGCGAGCACTGCCGAACTTATGGGCACGACACTATCGAGTGTCGTCGCAGAAATGACACCCGAAGGTCAAATACTGGCCATCAGGGTAGCGCGAATGGTTCATCGTTCAACCAGAGAAACGGGAACCAAAATAGATCCAATAATCAGGGTCCCCCTCGAATTAACGAGGCGAATGGTTCCCAAACGCGACGAGCCTATAATGTTAGGCAAAGTTGCGGTTTCTGTGGCCGACGAGGCCACACCGTAGACACCTGCGAACACAAACGCAGGTGGGATTCTAAGAGTCCGGGAAACGCAGCTCAGTCGAGCCCGAAATCCCCGACTCGACTTTAAATAATAACCAAAATTCAGGGTACACTCAGCAGCCCAAACCTAGTACTCCCGTAGTGGAGCTTCCACTAGATATTGGTCGAAACAACAAGACCCCACTAGTAGTGGATACGGGCGCTGAGATAAGCTTAATTAAAAAAGGAGCTTTAAAGTCTCTCGAGTACATTAACACCGAGAAGACTTATACCCTGCAGACTCCATTTGGCAAAGGCCAGACCTTGGGAAGCTGTCAGGGAACTATTGTTAAAAAACTCCCCGACGAGAGGGAGGCTAGAATCCCCTGCACTTTCCAAGTGATCGAGGACAACGCAGATTTGTCCCATGAAGGACTATTAGGGAATGACTTTCTTGCAGAAAATTGCAACATTGAGGGCCCCAGTAGAAAACTTCGATTTCCTCGCACGGAAATCAACTTAGAGGAATTTTCATTACCAATTGTATTGGATACGAAAAGTGACTGTTCCCAGAACGCAACTGAAACAGATATACATGCAGAAGAGACGGAATCCGAAGGGGTTAAGCTGTCCACCTGCCATGTTATCGAGGCACCCCCAAATGCGGATGCTGGTTGCCAAGTGGTAAGAAGACCACGGGGAAACAGTAGGGAAACCTCAGCGAATACACCTCCGATTGGCGAAATCAGGCGGCATATAATAGCTCTGAACGAGCCCATATGCGTACCTGCGCGATCACAGATGGTGGCTAAGGTCCCTTTGCTGTTGCCAGAAGAAATGCTCTGTCTATCGCAAGAGATAGACGCCGGAGTCTTCTTGGCCAATAGTATCGTACCCTCTAAGCAAAAAGAAGTGTCAATTGGAATCCTCAATGCAACCAATTCCCCAATTGCCCTAAATGATCTAAATTTGCAGCTAGAGCCAGCAAAAAATTATACTCTAGCGCCAGTATACCCCAGCGAGGGTAACCAAAAGGAGTTTGCTCCAGAAGGGCCAAAAGACAAAATAAAATTAAACTTACTTGGGTTAAACAATATTCCCATTACAAGTAAAAGCGGCCACAGCGCTCGCAAAAATAGGCCAAAGAGCCCCACCGCAAATCACAGCAGCCAAAGCGCACGCGAAAACAGGCCAGAGAGCCAACAAACAAATATAAGCAGCCACAGCGCTCGCGACAACAGGCCACAGAGCCAAAATGTAAACAAACGCGGCCAAAGCGCCGACAAAAAAGGGCCAAAGAGCCCCATTATAAAGAAAAGCAGCCACAGCGCTCGCGAAAACAGGCCAGAGAGCCAACAATTAAATAGAAGCAGCCATGGCGCTCGCGAAATGAGGGCAAAGACCCCACAAGAGGGTACACATGACCCAAAGGGCGAAAGCAAAATAAATAAAAAAATAATGCACGGTGCAGGCGGCCAAACAGCCACGCTAACCCATGTCAGATCCCCACAGGCGGATCGATATTCAACTAGAGTCGAAAAAGAACGTATGGCCAGGTTAGAGCAAGAACTCAACCTGAGCCCAATTTTAAATAGCCAAGAAAAGGCAGAAATTCTGGAAATATGTCAGGAATATCACGACATATTCCACCTAAAGGGTGACTACCTAACGCATACAAATGCTATCACCCATCCGATCCCGGTGGTGCAAGATCAAGCACCTATTAACCAAAAAATGTACAGGTTACCAGAGACTCAGCGTCACGTAATCAACGAGCAGTTAAAAGACATGCTCGAGAATGAAATAGTACAGCCAAGCAAAAGCCCTTGGAACTCACCATTATTAGTAGTCCCCAAAAAGGCGGGACCAAATGGCGAGAAAAAATGGAGAGTAGTCGTAGATTTTCGTAAATTAAACGAAAAAACGATAGGCTACGCTTTTCCCCTCCCCCGGATCGAAGATATTCTTGATCAATTAGGTCATTCAAGGTATTTTACTACCCTCGATCTGGCGAGTGGCTACCATCAAGTGCTAGTCGATCCCAAAGACCGCCCCAAGACGGCGTTCAGCACGAGTTATGGGCATTACGAGTTCAAGCGAATGCCATTCGGGCTCAAGGGAGCCCCCGCCACATTCCAGCGCCTCATGAATTATATACTTACAGGCTTGCAGGGCCTGGAATGTTTTGTGTATCTGGATGACATCGTCATCTACGGGAAAAACTTGGAGGACCATAACTCTAAATTGCGCAAGGTCTTCAATAGGTTGCGAGAAAACAACCTAAAATTACAACCGGAGAAATGCCAATTTCTCCGAAAAGAGGTAGTCTACTTGGGACACAAATGCTCAAGTAAAGGGGCACTACCAGACCCTAGCAAAACAGCTTGCGTCCAGACTTTCCCAGTTCCACGAACTGTTAGGCAAGTCCAATCATTTCTAGGACTTGCCAATTATTATCGTAAATTTATCCCCGATTTTTCAAAAATAGTGAGACCTATTACCAATTTGCTCCGAAAAGATGTCAAATTTAACTGGACAGAAAAGTGCCAGGAAGCATTCGAGAGCATTAAAAAATCACTAGTTTCCCCCCCGCTTCTGATTTATCCCGATTTCAATAAACCTTTTAACCTAACCACGGACGCAAGCAATGAGGCTATAGGAGCTGTCCTCTCTCAAGGAGAAGTAGGAAAAGATCAGCCCATAGCATATGCTAGTCGCACCCTAAACAAGGCAGAACGCAATTACTCTACAATTGAAAAAGAGTTATTGGCCATTGTTTGGGCGACGAGAAATTTCAGATGCTACCTCCAAGGTAGACGATTCACGGTCTACACGGACCACAAGCCCCTAAAGGGAGTTTTCAATGTGAAAGATCCCACTTCCCGTTTGGTGAGATTTCACCACAAACTTTCCGAGTATGACTACTCTATTGAGTATAAGCCCGGAAAGTATAACACAAATGCGGATGCCCTGAGTCGCATCCCTCGGGAAGATAAAGGAGACCAGATTAGCCCAACCTTAACGGTAAAGGCACAAGTCCATCGCTCCATGGACTGGGATGCGGAGGAAAATAACCCCGCTATCAACATAAGCGCAGTCACAAGGGCTCAGAAAAAGAGAGCCCAAGAAAATGTTGCCGAAGCCATCCCAGATACACGAGAGGAGCCACCGGCGAAGAAGCCGATTCAAGAATCAAAGCTTGATCGAGAGGAAAAGCGTACTAAGCCTGCAGAAGTACCAGAAAAATCTCCAGCGCCAGAATCACACCCTACTCCTGAAATCATTTCAAGCCCCGAAGAAATTAAAATCATTTTACATGATTATCATGATTCCGCATTCGGAGGCCATCAGGGCGTAATTAAAACATATAAGAAGATTAAACGCAAGTTTCGATGGAGACACATGTTGCGTGATATAAAAAATTATATCAAAAAATGCCCAAAGTGCCAGAAACTCAAATCTTCTCCCCAGTATAAGATGCCCATGGTTATTACCGACATAGCCGAGCAACCGTTCGACAAGGTATACCTCGATATAGTAGGGCCATTGGAAGAGTCCACGTCAGGAAATAAATATATCCTAACCTTCCAGGATAACCTAACTAAATTTGTGGACTGGTACGCGATACCAAATGCAGAGGCTTTAACAGTAGCGCAAATTTTCTTCGACGAAATCGTCACGCGCTATCGCATCCCCAAAAGAATAGTTACCGACCAAGGTACTAACTTCTTAAGCGACCTCTTTAAGCAAATATGCAAATTGCTACGGGTGAAGAAACTGCAAACTTCAGCATACCACCCACAATCTAACGGCGCGCTCGAACGTGCCCATCGACCACTAATAGAATATTTGCGAACTATTGTAGATGAGAATCCCCAAAGTTGGGATCAGTATCTACGCACGGCAGCCTTTGTGTACAACAACAGTACGCACGAAGGGACGAAATTAACCCCTATGGACTGCCTATTCGGCTTCACAGCAGACGTCCCCTCCAATCTCAAAAGGGACTCTGAGCCAATATATAATCACGAGAGCTATTACCATATGCTCCGCTATAAATTGCAAAAGTCTTATGCAATAGCAAGAAAGAATATATTGGCCAGCAAGAAAAAGTCAAAAGAGTACTATGACAAAGGCGCTAAACCCCTATCTATTCACGTAGGGGATAAGGTCCTCCTGAAGAGTGAAAGCAGAAAGCACAAACTCTCAGAATTATGGGTAGGACCTTACCTGGTAACCGCTACCCCGTCATCCGTGAACAGCACGATACGCATGGGTAGAAAATTAAAAACTGTACACAATAATCGCCTGAAACCCTACTTAGAGTAGAGTAGGCAAGGGAATCGGCTTCGCCGTCCCCCAGTTTTTTCAAAAACAAAACAAATAATAACATGGACAGGAATACTAAAAAGCTACCAACATTAATGGAAAATCTAAAAAGAAGAACGGCGGCCATAAGGCGACTCTTAAGCGAAGGGTAGTGAGGTCCCTATTCGATGGAATAGGGAATGCCATGCACTATCTCTTCAGCACAAGGGACAGCTCGGACGATAAAGAAATTTATAGTCGACTAGAGCAAATAGAGGCAAATCAGCAGGCATTGGCAGATTTAGAAAAACGCCAAATCAATGGGGTAAAACAATTCCTGTAAGCAACCAATAAGTGCAAGCAATAACCCAATCCACCCTTCCGAACTTCCCCAAATAAAAAATTCCCAGAATAAACACACAAAACAAAAAAAAAAACACCGAGACGATCCGCTAAAAAATGACAAAAAATAAAAAGCCACAGATTCACTTGACCTTCAAGTTTTTCCTCAGCTCAAGCGCCCACTTAGGTAATAAGACACTAACATTAGCCATAGGTAAATGACCCGAAACGCGCAGATGATAAGCAAAGCAATGTTAGGGTAGGTCGGTAAAACCGAGAATTTGTTTTACAAATGTAAGTAAAATTACGCATGTACGCCTAGGGCATATAAAAATTAGATAAAATGTTTGTTCTACTAATAGTAAGCAATAGTAAATAAGTAATATAGGGACACACAACAAAAAAAAAATTTTTAGACCAAAACAAATGTTGAACAAGAGAGAAAATTTTTGTACTAGATATTAAGATTTTTGCTATGTAAACGTACTCGCAACTCCCCGAACGAATCGCGTCTATTCGAACACCGTCGCGATATTTAGTTGCCAATAATTTCCTTTTTCTAGTCTTTAACCTTTCAACCCCGAGAATTATTCCTCTTCAAAGAATAATTCTCTTTTTCCAAGGGGGAAGGAATTGTTGTGTACCAAAATCCCATCCAGATTTTGGAGAACCCTGCAGAATTCAAGACGCAACAGGCTTGAAATCTGAGGCGTTTCAATGAAATTAGAAAGTCGCCGAATAAACAATACGACACAAGGTGACCCCTCGGAAACCCTTCAGAATTCAAGACACAACAGGATTGAAATCTGAAGCGGTTCAATGAAATTAGAAAATCGCAGAATAAACAATGCGACCTCTCGAATTACGCTGCGTCGACCACCCGCGAGCGCAGTGACCCAAGCTCACGCTGGGTTGACCGCCCGCGCGTGCGTCGACCGGGGTAATTTATGCTGACTCAAAACATGTGCACCGCTCAAGTTGCGACGCGCACGTTGTCAGCAATTGGAACATTGGAAAGTTCCAATAACCGATCGAGGGGGTATAAATACTCGATAAGAAAAAGTCGAGTGGGAGTCGAAAACTAGTAGTTGTAAAGAAGAGCCTAACGGTGGGAATCAGAGATCGGAGTCGAACGTAGGAGTCGACAGCCGACGAGCGGAGTCGAATAAGAGGAGTCCAATAGTAAAAGTCTTGAGTAAGGGAGTCGCGAGTTCGGGCCATGAAATAAGTTAGCTAAGTAGCTAAGTGCCGTGTGTACAATAAAGTGAATAAATGGATAACTAATTTAAAGTGCAGTGTTTGAATTGTGCACGCCAAGAGGAAAAAACGCATTTCTGCGACTCCTCCATCTTCACCCCCCGAGCAGCCCCGGTCTCGAGAAGTTAAATCATTCGTGCTGCTTCCGAGATCCTCGCGGATAAGGTACCTCCAGGGCTAAACCCGGAACGTTACCCCCAAGAGATCTTATTCACACCGAATAAGATCTCAATTGTTATTATTATATATAACAAGGACTTAAGTTCAGATAAAGTTTGAATAGTTAGTCTATTTTTTAGAAAACAATACACTATAAATATGTTCTTATATAAGGTATGAGAAAACTCAAATTTAGTTATTTAATATATTAGTCCCTTGTGCCACACGGTATCAAAAGCAGCTTAGACATCTAGAAGTATCATTCGTATATAGATTTTTTGAACTGATTTTAGCCATGGTGTTAACTACCCGGCTTATGAATATGTGAATGACTTTAGCATCCTCCCATTTATGTGAAAAATATTTCATTTTAAGACAACAGTTTAGAATGAATGGTAGGTAACGTAGATGAGTGAGGCTCGGGGCATATTACTTAATAAGAAAATAGTATGAGATTTTGTCAGGTCCAGACGTTTAATTTAGACGAGTAGCTTTGATTATTAATCTGACCTCACTGGCTAATTAAAGAAAGCCCAGAAAGAAGTGTCTTGGACCCCAGTTCGGTCTCCTGAGGCTATAGAAGTTTAAACTGTCTAAAGTCACGGTAAAATAATTTAGAAAGTATTTTCTAATCGAAGAAATTAGAATGGTTGTCTGTCGCTAGATTAAGAAAGCATAAAATTCTCATATATTCTAGTAAGTGGCTAATTCATGCATGTCAGACAATTTTTTATCAGCCCACTGTTCAAAGAAATAAGCGAAATATGTAGGAACAAATGAACAAATGTAATAAACAATTCACTCCAAAGTTTTGTTGTTCACGGCTCCTGAAGTAATCCAGGCATTACTCGCCCGGTTTCCATTATTTCGAATTCTCACGGGAATGGCGAAACCTTTCTTAGTATTCCTCGGAAATAATAAAAATGCCGGCTGTGTTCTCGCCGGCAAGAGGAGCCGCGTCGAATGAGATGCTAATGAATTCCAAACAACTGTCAATTTTCTGTGTTCCAAATAATTTTCACAAAAGGAAAGTAACGAACGCCACGTTCGCTCGTCTATTTTGCCCATTTCGCCCATTTCGCCTATTTCGCCTTGTCGACCTCGGCATTCGGTTATGACCACATGCAGCTGCGGCGAATTGGAAAGTTTTTCTGCCGATTAAGAACGGCTAATTGCAGCTTCCACCTCGGCCTCCGCCCCCGCCCGGATCGCAGTAACTGAACCGCGGACCGTTCTGAGCCGTCACCATCCATCTTCCTTCCAAAGGCATGACTCCGCGGATCTCTCGTGCCGTTCCCACAAACAATTGCACACGAAGTTCGTGTTTTTCGCGACTCACTCTCCCAGAAATTGCCGGGGCTCCGGTGGTCGGAAGTGTTTTTTGGGAAAGATCCCAAACCGAAGACGAGGAGACCTTTCGCAATGAACCGAGGCAAATCCGTCGAAATGGGGCCGATCTCTCAAACCCTCGAACTCGCCGGGATGCTTCTTGAGTCTGGGTCCAGGAAGTGGATCAAATGCCGACTGCAGTTCAATTGACCCGGCGTTTTCGGATCACTTCTAATTGCAGGTGGGGTCAGGTTGTGAAAGTAATTCGCCCGCGCGGTGTCTTCAGCTGCACTCGCAGACCCACAGAGAGAAATTCTAGACTATCTGGGCTGAGCCGAAAAGAAGGGCAACCCAGCGATTGCATCGAAAATCGATTCTCTAGCCTTTGCTCAATTCGAAATATGTTCAATTGTAACGAACAACCTGAAATTGGTGATTTGTTAGTTTTAGTAGGTAACTATTATTACCAATAGCTAGTAGCAATTTCACAACGTTTTCTCAAAATAATTAATTATATTCTAGAAGGTGTTTCACCCAATTCAAGGTGTTAAAATTTCAATAGAAAACTACAGAACGACAAAAATTTTCAGCCAAACCTGATTCTGGTAAAATTGGAAGATATTTGCAAGAAAATGGGATTAAAAACCTTATTTTGAGGGTCCGTCTGTCCCAAGACTCTATATCAATAAAACGGTAAGAGAAAGTCAGTTGAAATTTTCAATTTGAATTTAAAAATTTTGATATCTAGTAGATTTGAACTTCAAGGCTCAAAAGCCTAATTTTTATTAAAAACTGTTGAATTTGAAAGTTTCGGTCACCATTTTCGATCCGACATCTTAAATTTTCCAATATTGATATTTTTTGTTTTTGGTTTTTGCACAGTATAAAGTAAGTAGTAATGTTATAAAATTAATTAAACATTTAAAAAGTCAATTTATTCCCTCTTTTTGGAATACAATTCGGGGAACTTAAATTGAATTAAACTAGAACTCATTTATTATACAATATTATGAAATAAAATTGAAAACACTTCGTGCATTAATCTACGCTCCAGAAGACTGCTACAATCGATTTGTGTTGATTTGCAGCAACTATTCCGAGAGGCTCGTGTTAAAAAATATTTTTAAACAACAAAGCAAATTTGCATTAAATTAAAAAACCAAAAATTCGAGTCAAAACAAAATATTTTGGATTTATTGGAAACGATCCAAAATGATTTTGTATGCAAAACAATTTTAAAATTTCGAATATTGTATTCGTCGGATTCTAGGAACGCAAGAATAGAAGCACTTGAGACATTCCTTAATAAAAACGCTGGTCATCTCATTGTCGCAGTAATGATTAAAATGTAACCTAATTTAAGAATTGGTTATTTCCTGCCGTCGCGGCAGAGCATTTAACGAACTTAATAGGCATGCTGCATTTAATCTGTTTCAAGCGTTGTGTCTGTTACAGCTGCTTTTCGCATACCTAGTTACTATTCAAAAAGCTTTTAATTTTGTTAAGTATATTTATATTGTGTGATTTATTACTTGTAATATTACTTAATACATAACTAAAGATATTTCTGAAATTGTTCATTTAAATATTCTTAAATATTGAATTCAAAAATTCAAATAGATATTAAAGTTTTTCGAAAAGACTTTAGACACAAAAAATATATTTATAAGTTTATACTTATTAGGGCTTTTGAATTTTTCAAGGCGATTCTATTTCTTCTTTAAAAGCTTATAGTTAATTCTTTTTAGTATTAGTTAAAATTAAAAGGCCGAATAAATGATTTGAGCTTTTTAAAATTCTATAGTTAGGGGAACCTGTTGTACCTAGATCAGTCCTTTTTGTTTTAATGAAAAAAAACATGCATATAGTTCACTGCTAAACTACATAATGTATTAATAGAATTTGTGAATTTTCAATTTATTTTAGAAGCTTTAGAGGCTAGAAAAAAGGTAAAATTGCCCAAAGTTGACCTGTTGCCAAATTTCATGGCCTTAGGTTTTGATGAGTCAGTTAATTTTGTCTGTCAGTATGAAAATACACTATGTAAGGCCGTATCCTTTTATTGCATTTAGTTAGTTGAATTTTTTAACAGGACTAAAAGGCTGTAGACTCCAGTATTTGGTATTAATTTCAATTCGATACCTGTAGCAATTCCTAAGAAGAGGAGTCTTGACGGAGAGACAATAAAGTGGGCCTATAAATGTTTCGTTTGTTGATTTCGAAGAACTGTAAACTTGTTTATTTCAAGAAATATAAAACGCTTAAATTCGTTTTTGGCAACGAAATAAAGCTCTTTATATTAATGTATTAGGTTAGATCTTGGTAATCGACACTTAGGCTATTTTTTAAGCCTGCTGTGATACCAGTTTTAACCAGGACTCTGGTGTGAGTCGAAACCACAATTTCTAGGTCCCAGCTGGTTCGCCGCCAACGTATGTCGCTACCAACATTTATTTAAATCATGTTTTACTAGGAGCATCACATCACAAACATTTTCCAAAGAAAAGTCGACGTCGCTAGTGTTTTTTATTCTACGACATCGTATCTTGAAACTTAAAACTCACAATTTTTCACTTTGTCAAACATTCTTGAAAATGTAAATTACCATTGGCCAGCGTCCAAGGTATAAGACATTTTAATTAATTTAATTTTATTTAAAACACTCCACCAATTTTAATTAACAAGCTTTATTTACACTATTTTTTACCCGACTGCCCCAGAAGGAGAGTTATGTTTGAGGTGTTGTTTGATTCGTCTTAGTCGTGGGAGTGCTATAGGTTATATAATTTTTTGAAAAAAATTAATATGGCAGCCCTTTATTGTTGCATATGGATATCAAATGAAAGGCCTTGATGAAACGAGTTGTTTATATAAACAATTTGCTCATGGATTTGTTAGGAAATTTTTTTTTACCCGACTGTAACTACCAAAAGGAGTTGAATGCTTTTTGTTCTATGTATAGATGAAAAATCCATAGTGCAAAAACTAAAAATTTTGAAATAAAATACTCAAGTTAAATAAAAAACCAAAAAACCAAAAATTTTACGATTATACTATTCTCATCCTTTAGAAAGTATCTAGTGGAGTTCAAAATTTACGTCGACTTTCTAAAATTCATGCTTTCACATCGTGACATGCAGTCGGAGGCTACAAATGTTTGTTCGCAATTGTAAATTGCCTCCGACAGTGTGTCACGATTTGATAGCATGAATTTTAGAAAGTCGACGTAAACTTTTAAGTACTTTCTAAAGAATAAGAATAGTACCTAATAGTAAACTTTTTAATTTTTTGTGTCTGATCTTTATAAATCTTTTCAGTTCCTTTTTTACACAGTCGGGTTTTTTTGTTTTTTTAATTAGTTAACTGATTTTTTGAATCTATGTTTAGAATCAGATTGCATAACTGGCGTTTTGCAACTATCTTCACGTCGGACTTTATACATTGAAACGTATTAAAAAAAAGCGCGAGAGTTTTTAAAAAATCTCGACTAATAGCCGAGGTATTCAACAGATTCTTCTACCTGACAGATTTGAAATCAGTGACCTCAAAAATTCATTTTTACCGATTTTTATGAAATTTCAATAATTTAAATAATTAAACTTGTTGATTGTAGGAAAATACCGTGAAGTCGGTAAACATACCCCACAGCTTCGTTTGAAGTTAAAGCTAAAGATGGTATTAGCCCAAGGTTATTAAATTAAATTTTCGTAACCTATATTTCAAAATGTGTTTAGCACTGATTATGCTCCTTCTAATGAAATCGGAACATCAGCAATAATCTCGAAGGCTCTGCTCGTGCTGAAATAATATTTAATCGTCGCAGCGATGCCCTCCTTCGCGCGAAGGGAGACTTTTGCTCGACTAAATCAGAAACAGATTAATCAATTTCTAGGGCTAGACGAGACCGTCGCGTTGTAACCTGTGCCTCCCACACACGCGCGCGCCGCCGCCTACTTTTCGCGTAGGAACAGCGGCACACAGCCAGCCACTTCACACGATTTTATTAATTATTCGTTCGCCAGGTTATCGCAGCGCACGTATTCTTGGTACTGCGAAATTAGCAACTTCCCTGAGCCACATTCATAATTTAGCCTTCCAGCGCGAGTATTGATCACGAATTATTAACGCTTTGTTCCTGCGGCGGCCGTCCAGCGGCTCGAAAACAGTTTTCGTTAATGAGAATGTTTACAGGGGCCGCATTTCAACATATTTAGCACCTGACGCAATGTTGTAACATCAAAACTGCTCCGAAGATGTTTTCCTCCTGTCTTGGGAGCGCGATTTTCGGGGCAACAATTTTCCCACTGCGAAACATAAACGAGCTCTACTTGCTGACACCGGACAGTCCGGAATAATTTTTGTTGTTATGGTTATTACGAAAAACCTAAACATGAGATATGTAAACAGCTGAAGACAGGTAAATTGGATGACTTCACCGCCGTCTAATTCCGCGTCCCGCGAGATGGATCAGTTTCAACTGAAAGAGGTTGATTTTTTATGAGATTAAGTTTCATTGGAAAATCTACGGCTGAGATATTTTTCACTGGCGCGCCGCGCCGCAAATCTTGCAATTCCAATGGCAAATGCTGTTTGGAATGCGTTCAAGGAAACTCGAACCGATTGTTTCACGGTTTCTTTTTCTTTCGTTTCAGAATTTCTTCAGACTCCACCGCCTACGGAAATTGGGGCTCAGCGACAATGAAATCAATCGGCTACCACCGGATATTCAAAATTTTGAAAACTTAGTCGAATTAGATGTTTCAAGAAATGGTAAGTTCTAAAAGTTTCAAATATTTAAAATAGGAATTAAGTAAAACAAACATAATGAACTTCTGGTTCTGTACAATGGCAAACGTAACGTAATCGTAATAGCAAATAGTAAACATAAACATGACCCCCGGCGAGTTTCTTGTTTGATGAGCAAATGGTTATTTTTACACAACAAAAAGGTACGAATATCGGTCACTATGAGGCAAATCGTAAAAGATGCTGTCATGCTTAAATTGGAGGGGACTTCTACTGCTTTATTAAAATTGCGTCGTTTTTGACCCCCAAGAAATTTAGCATTTGAATTAAGAAGACAAAACATATTTACGAATTGAAGAACATTCAGTTGATCTTTGCAAATCAAACCGCCCGCCAGCATCTTTATAATTCTGGCTGTTATTGCACTTACTGTGGTTATTACCTGATTTTTTATTTCTTGTGTTAAAAAAAAAGCATGTCGCCCCTGAAAGTGTTGAGTGAAGTTTGTAAATTATAGTGAAAAGGCATTAATTAAACATTAATAAATAGTGCTCCTGATTTTCTTATATAATCAGAGACAAACAAAATCAGCAGCATCTTTTAGGCTCCCTTGATTCTTTGAATCTTCAAACGAGTAAGGAAAAATACTTAAAAATTACAAATACGTGAAAATGAGATTTCGAATTATTTTGTTGAAAGATTAGAATATAAGTTGAGAAAAACGTGATTAGTTGAAATGTTTTAAAAGGGAAATTATATACGATATACGAAAAATTAAAAAACAGGGAATAAGTTAAAGTTTTATTGTAACTCGATTTATTGTTGGAACCACATCGTGGCAATAAGGCAAAAGCTCTATTCTTTGAAATTAATGCGCATGAACGCTGCTAAATGCGTTTCGTCTCGCTTTGATGGTTTAGTTAAGTAAACAATATAAATATTTTAAAATGTTAACCAAACCAAATATCAAAGGCATATTTTTATTGCAAACTTATCCATTTATTAGTTGCACTGATGATGGAAAACTTTTATGTCATTCGTAATCAGAACACCTGCATATCACATTATGCTATAATTTGTATTCTAAACATTTCTTCAATTCGCAAGCAGAATAACAAATATTTGTTCTTCTGCTATTTTCTGCACAACTCACCAAAGTGAAATGTGTACAAATTTTGATGTCACGTTTTTGTGCAGCTGCTAAATCTTGATTGCGAAATTAATAGTTATTGTGATTTTACCACAATGTAAACAACTTGACGTAAAATTGTTATGGCTCATTTTCTCTTTAAATTTTACAATTGTGCAGCTTTTAAATCAATAATTGTAGAATTCATTAAAAAATTATATTTAATTGAGTGTAACTTTATAAAAAGTAGGGTTTAGGCTGTGGTAGCTCGTAAGTTTTGTATAATATTATATAATTAAACATGGTTGGTTGAATTGAAATACATAATGTTATTAATTCAATTGAACAATTTGGTAATATTTTTTATACATAAAAAACGAGTTTGCTAATGGCTGCAAAATATTTTTTTTTTATATTTTTGTTTCGTAACAAAACTAGTTTGTAAACAATGATTTGAAATGTTACGCAATTTTATAATTGTGCTATAAATTGTTCGATACTTTGTTATTAAACATAATTTTTAGCCGCAAAATAACATTAAATAAAAATATCCGAATAATAAATAAGTCAAAGACACGTAGCATCATACAAAAAAATAAATACCTACGCAAAATGAATCGAAAATACTCGAATATTAAAATGTTATCAATTCCGTTGGTACTCGTTGTGGGAAAAATAGAATTATTTATGATCGATAAAGAAAACAAAGGAAGAGTTAATAATAAATTAACTTTCGCATGAAACAGGATCCATCGCAAATATAAAATACATCGGGTTTTTCATATTCACGCATGAATCGCTCAATTTCCCCTTCTGTAATGGTATGTATGTCGGGGGTCTCTTTTTGGTTTCCCATAAATACCTACGCATGGGTACATTAAATGTGATGAAGATACAATTTAAATATTTTTTGCGCCAAACGTTTAACATTTTTCCATGGCACTCCAGCGGAATGGACAAAAATTCATTCAATCATTTCCAATAATCTTATTTCGGTGTAATAAAGTGTTTTTATTCTATAATATCAGATAAAAACGGATGGTTTCTCCCCTTCATTTTTAAATCAGTTAAAACGACATATCCTGTAAAATATTCAGATAAAACGTGTTAAACATTCAAGAATTTTTATTTTCATCTTAGGTACTACTCGACAACAAATTGTGAATTTTCTGTTTTTCGTTAAAGAATATGAGGAGTGTCTGTTCACTTTGTGGTCATTCGAAGTTTTTTTTTTACTAATCCCACTCTAAAAGTGTTAATGGCTCGATTTATGAAAATTAGCTATCATCAGATTCGTATTTATCATCGGTGTTTTTTTGAAGAATTTTTTTAGCCGTAGTCAGATTGAAGTTTTTAATTTTTTCTTGTTTTTATTGTCCCAATCAAAAGGTGCTATTTTAGCTCATTGACTCTTGTAGTTGAACTACGTTTAACATTTTGCTGTAAGATTTTTTCAAATTTTATAAAGTTTGCTTAGTGTGGAAATGTACATTTTCAATATCGTTCAGCGATTTAGCTACTTTCAATACCAAATTTCATAATCGATGAGTATCACATACTAGTCTTTTGGGGAATAATCGTCAATGAAAAATTTATTATATTTGCAGAATGCTTCAAAGTAATGAAAATTAAATAATTTTTTAATGCATATATATATTTTTTTATTCGCGATATCAGATATGTTATTTTTCAATTAAAACTCTATAAGTGCAAACAAACGAAAAGTAAGCGACAGTACATAGATTGCCTGACAGATTTCAATAAGAAAATGATTTGTCGATAAATTATGTAATTTCCGCCCAATTGCGTTGCTTAACCATAAAACGTAATGCGAAAAAAATGCCACAGGTGTCTTCGCAGACCGTCCATATATAAAACAAGATATTCAATAGTTGGAAGAGGCTATGAATATCAATGAAATAATTAAGATTGAGTAATTACATTGCGAGCTATCGGAAAAAATACGATTCAACACAACATAAATTTAACCTTCACTGGGATATTGTAATTCATAACATCTTCAAAGGAATTTAACAATAGCATTCGGCAGCAATAGCAATAAATAAATGCATATTAGCAAAATAATTTATTTAAAAATAATGAAGCGTTTCAGCCAATTTTAGAAAAACATGTTTTAAAAGTGGTTTTGGGCTACATTAACCAAATATGTATGCTAAATACGAAAACAGGAAAACCACGAATGGATTCATTGCTTTCTGAATAATCGGCAAAGCCGCAAAACAAAGTACAAAATTTGCGAATAATTACATAAAAGGAGTAAATTTTCGGGGAACAAAACACTCATTACCCCGTGAGCTGCCACCATCCACCAAAAATTATGCTGCTCCACTCTCCGCTGATTCGATTAATTTCTCTCCGCAGCAATTGCATGACAGGCGGCATTTATGTCGCCAGTGACATAATGCACATTAAACTGATATTTATTGATATTTTCTGTAACAAGGGCACGACGTATGTAATCGCAGTGTAATGGAAATAATGTAAATAACGAAAGTGTTCGCCACCTCCGTCAATTTGCATTGAGGTGGGTGTGTGATGATAATGACGCGATCGTTGAACTTCTCCGGCGCGGCGGGGCCCAGTTGAATTAAATTTAATTGATGGTATTTTTCTGCTCTTGTCACTGGATTAATATTTCAGTGGACTACTTACATTAATGCCTTTCAGAGAAAAAAAAAAACAAATAAATTCATATATAAGAGAGTGGGGAGACGAGACAAGAAGGTAGGAATTTTTTAATTTAAATGTACATATTTAGTACTCGTGGACTTTTTGAGACGCAAGATTTGCAATTTAATTCTGAAAGCGAGCCCAAGGTCTAATTAGATTCATTGTATGGAACGATAAACATGATAAAATCAAAATGAGATCATAACAATAATCCGTTCAAGCTTCAGTTGGCCGATAGTTTATTTATTTTGATTCAGAATTTTAATTACTATGTTCGGATTAGTTCGATTGCAAGCGTTTCACACTTTCTATAAAATCAGAATGGTGTGACAATATTTAGTTTTTTCTTTTAGAGCTTTTACTAAATTAAGATTCAATGCGAATCGCTCATACTCCGAGGATAAAACAATCAATAATAAGTTAGTGACGTGATCCCACCTTTATTTTACTTATTGTTTTGAAGCTAGTTCTGGTAATCCTTCTTCGAACATAATATTTTTCGTCGATTTAGTCGTTCGATGAGGTCTCAGAAATTGTAAGTAAATATTAAGATACTTAATTTAAAAATGTCTCCTCACAGGGTATGTTTTTTTGGGATAATGACATAAGACTACGCACGCAAATTCAAAGAAAGGGCCATACGAACCTTTAAAGATTTCAAAATATTCAACTGGAAAAATTTCTGAATTTCTGAAATTTTTGCGGTTTTTCCCGAATAGTTGTATTGCGTCCAAATAAGCATAACTTGGTCGGCTATATCTCGTAAACTATTTGACTCTAGTAAGTCAGGCTAAGTCCTAGTATTCTAGATTTTTACAAATTTTCGAAAATGGAGTCAAATATTTCAAAAACGGGGCATAATTTTGAAAAACGGTTTAAGAAACTACATAATGATTTTAAATTCCTTTTTCAACGATACTCCACTCGATGGGGTAAGTAAAAAATTTGTTTTTTCATCCCCACATTTCATGTCGGGGAGGTAACCATAAATTTTTTTTTTACTAAAATTTTAATACATAACTTTGTAGCAGGTATAATTATCTATACGCATACCAAATTTCAGCGCTATAGTCCTAATAATTTCTGAATAAAATTTCTGTGATATACGGACGGACATGGCGAAACTAAAAGGATTCCTTGTTTTGCTACGGAATCCTAAAAACCAAATTCAATTATAATGAGGATTGTTGTAGCTATCACGTGAACTAGGATCATAAAAAAGTTTATAAAAGAAGTGGCTTATGGGAAAAAACTTGATTTAAATATTTATAATAAAAAAAAAAATTCTGAAAGTCTTTAATGGATTTACATTAATTATTCTAGCTCACATAATGATAAAGGCTTTAAAAAAAAGCTCTAGAACTTTTATGTATTTTTTTTTTGGATTTTGAAAAAAAAAAAGAATGATTTTTAGAAAACGGGTTATACATATATACATACATACATATACTATTATTATATATATATTATATACTATATACTATTTTTGGTTGAAGTGATATGTTTTGGTTTTTATATCCTGATACATTTTTGGACAATTGCAGTTAGCCACATGGTAGAAATATTCAAAAACTATATCTTTTATTTCGAATTAGAAGGAGAGACGATTATGAATTTTAATGTTAATTTGATTTTAATTGTGGAAAACTGACATAACAATAATTTGCTTGATTTATAGGCAACATCAACTTACCCAATTTATGTGGAACGACGACCCATATGAAAATATGTTTTATTATGAAATTATGTAGTTTTTCGTCTGTGACTGCCAAAAGTATAACATTAGACTAAAAGCAAAGTAAATTTCTCTGTTAATGGTTAATGAATGAAATTAACCTATAAAAAAAAAACACTTTTATTGCAAAATGCTTTTCGCAGCATGAGACACGTCTGCTCCCCGTGAGTGTGAAAGCGTTTTTTGGTTTCTTATCAATTAAGCGCCGAACGAAGCGGTCCGAGGTGGCCAGAGGTCAAGAGCCGTCCGGCGGGAAAGGCGTTGGGATCACCAAAAACTCGCATGCCTCAGCGTCCATTGTGCGCCCCGAGGAGGATCTGCAGTCGGGTGAACACGACGAAGCGTTCAAAATTCAAAGCAACTTTAAGCCGGCTCTTCCCAGCCCGGCCGCGTTACACACGCCGGCGAAGCTGAGCCGCACCGCGCCTCACGTCTGCTGAGCGGCGCTGTATCGGAAAAACCTGTAGACATCATTCTGACACGATGTTTAAACTCAGTTGACATTTTTTCCCAGGAAAAACCGGTCATCCATATCGCAAACAAAAGCTCCGCCCCCGCGGCACGTCGGACGCACTGTGGTGCGATTCGTTCCCAAGCCAAGGGATGTGCAACGTGCATGTCGCTGCAGCTGCACCTGCTGTCGCCGCCGCGGATAGGTTTTCCTTCGCCGGAATATGCAAAATGGCATTCACCGACTATCGTCATCTGACGACCCTTTCTACAGCTTTTCAATTAAAGTACTTTGTGCCCGGTGAATGGGAGTGCAATGAAGAGTAAATCGGTGTGGGAGGGCAAGTGAAAGGAACGATAATAGAAATGTGAAATGCGCCCGTCCCCGGGTTTAATTGAAAAGATTAGAACAAAATCTACAATACAATAGTAAAGAGACAAAAACCACTCTATGTTGTTTGTGAAAGCTCTACTTGCTGCAAACAATATTATCGTAGTTCTCGACGATCAATTATACTTCTATATACCTATGTATGTATAATACAAGCATAAAAAAAAACTTTTTTAAATTGAAATTTTAATTTACAAGGTTAATTACTTTATGAATACAAAAGAGGGTTATATTTTTCACAACCTTGAAATATGTCGACATATGAACACGACAGAAGCATAAATATTTGCACACTTTTTTTTTGCTTTTATCGCCCTTGATTTTCATTTATTTAGTTTATGTCGAAAAGATAATTTTTAAAGTTACTACCAAAAAATTTTAAAAGATTTTTTTTTAAAGTTATGTGATGTCAAACATTTAACAATATAAACTACTTTAATACAGTTTTAAAGCTCGAAAAATTCGATTTTTGAGATATTTTCTTTAAAATTTAATATCTTGGCTTCTATTGCAGGGATACAAGGATGCATATCCGGGGATTCGGAATCTACGTATAATAGGAAATGCTATACCAAACGATTCCTTGGGTTGTCTTGAGCAAATTTTTTTTCTTGACCTCTCTCTTAAATCACTCTTTTCCCCTCAAAAATTGTTTAGGAGCTTTTAATTCACTTAACCCTTAGCTGCCACATCGAGGTACCAAACGCTCCACCTGTTTATGATTTTGTTAGCAAAAATAGTCATTTTTGTAATTTTCCGACGGTTTTTGATTTCTTACTCTTATTCAGTATTATATTTTGCCAAAAAACTCGTACAGCGTTTAAGGGTTAAGATCCTTGTAAGGACATCACAAAAGAGGATAAGAAGGGTTAAAATTCAAAATTATCGAAATTTTCGTTAAAAAATGGCGATCTTTGCCTGTTTTCTTAAAAATCTTCTATGGAAATTTCGATAAATTTTGAATTTGAACCCCCATAACTCCTACATTTGGAAATGGATCCCAACAAGTGAGGTACAGTTGGAAAGGTACTTTTATCCTCTTCTGAATGAGCCTCATTTTTAGACGTAAAATTCCATTCTATATTCATTTTTAAACATTGTTTAGAAATACTTAGTACAGACAAATTTTTCTAAATTAATGAATACATAAGTATTTTACACAAAATTCTGAAAAACATTTGCTAAAACAAAATATTTCCCCAATTTTAAATTATTAGGAAATATGCGGGCCAGTATAAGCTTTAGGTGTTTAATTTTTTTGCACGTAAAATAATCTGTGAGAAAAATTGCTGCGTGTGAATAATCAACAATTTCTTATTTTATTAAATCTAAGACTATTTTCAATTTTTTTTTCAATTAAACATATTCTCTGAATAAAGTAAATAAATAAATAAATCTGATTTTCCCTCTGCTCTATTACTACAACTTTATTTAACAATGTCTAGTTTTGTTATTGTTAATTAATTGAAATGACCAACTAATGACAACATTTTAGGGCACAACTTAATTATCGTCATTGACTTAATGTCGTTTTGTGAGAAGTGCCATTTGTCTGTTTTTCAAAATTTTGAATAATGGATGAATAGTCAATTTAATTTTAATGGAACTCTTAAAATACTTAATGGAATTGGGTTGGGCTGGCTTATTGAGTCTAGGCAGCTATCATTAGGAATCTTTTAGTCTCTTCAACCAGAACTCCAGCAGAAAATTCCCCTAGTGGGCTAATTAGGGCAGAAATGCTTCGCCAACGCACAAGGCCGATTGAAAGCATAAGCTCCATATAATTTACATGCTTGTTTGGTTCGATTCACGTGGCCCCAAAAGTAGCAACATAATCGGCTTCAGATAAATCTCATTTCTATTATAATTATGTAATTTGCGGGCCCGAAGGGGGAGGCGAAATAATTGAAAATACATACATCGATAGCAGGAACAAATTTGCTGCAGGCTGCTTACGACTGATACGCGGGCTTCCTGAGGCGAATTTATTTTCCCGGGATTAACTGGCTCTCATGACTCCCGGTCTAGAGGCCAAGATTAATTGAGCCTTCAAACAAATTAACGCCAGATAATTCATTGATAATGAAGTTATCATTATTTAGCTAATTTGTACTGTACGTGGGTATTTTTAATTGGCCTCCAGGCCGCAGCAGGTTAATTTGTTTGTATTTTAATGAATTTTTTATTTGACCCGCCCTCTCGTTTTGACCTAAGTATTGATAATTCTGAATTATTCAATGATAATTACCTGAGATTGAGTTCAATAATCAATTATATTTTAATATTGGCTTGAACATAATCAGGACCAGGTCGGCCGTGTCCGATGAGTATAATGTGAGGCATGTAACGCAGGAGATTACTCAGGAACTAATCAGAAATGCCTGAAATGAAATGGAACTGATAATGTTTTCCTGACCAGAATTGCTTGATTTGGAAGTAATTTGGATTTAATAAGATTTTCCTGAGCAGAAATATTTTATCCACTGAGGCAGACGAGTACAAAAATTGGTGGGCGTTTCGATCCAGGACACCAAGTTTATCCCATCAGTGAGGGTCTATGGCTTGATATTCCTGCCACAGACACCCGAATGCATGGACCGAACGCCAACTCCTTTATCTGCTTAGCTGTAATACCAAGTGTGAATTATAAACGAAGGGAAGTTTATAATAGAATTTTACAATATTTCGAAGGCAACAAGTTGCTACCACAGAAGTTTTAAATTACCATGATTTTGTAAATTAACATTAGCATCTAAAGGCATCGTCAGAAAGTGAAATAGATTTACAGAGTGTTGCCAAATTACGCAATGAATGAATTTGAATCACATCGGTTATGCAAAAATACAAATAAATAATTGTGTAGAAGCACAAGAGAAGTAAATAGAAACACATACACAATGTAAAATTGCAATTATTATTTATAATATAATAAATTTCGTCTATAGAAGTCATATGATTTTGAAGACTGCGGAATAAATGATAATCAGATTGGGCAATGTCCGGCGAAAATGGTGGGTGGGGCATCGTTTTCCATTCAAACTCCTCTAGCCTTTGATTTGTCATCTTCGCTACATGTGGCTGAACCTTGTCCTGATGGCAGAAGACGTTCTTTAAACCAAAAATAGTCGTTTATCTCCTAGCGCTGACTTAAGCCGCTCAATCTGCTGGCAGTAGATCTCCTTTGTTATATCATTTGGTTTGGATTTAAAAGTGGAGTAAACCTTTCATACGTCACAAACAGATAACAACACCTTGCGTGGGTGAAGACCTTCTTTAGCCGGTGGTTCTCCTTTGTCTACCCACTTTCTTTGGCGCTTAACATTTTGGTAAAGACCCCATTTCGCGTCATCAGTCACTAAAGAGTAAAGTCTATAGTCTAAAAAATGTTTATTTCTGAGACGTAAGAAAAAAAAGAATATACATTCACTCTCTGCGCGCGATTAGACTCGAAAAGTTGTGAAGAATTCGTTGATGCAATTTGGTGATTCTTCCGATGGCACGCAAATGTCGATGAATGGTTGAATGAATAAATCCAACCTTCTCAGGTAGTTCGTCAACAGTTACGATGGGATTTTGTTCTACATGGCTTTGCAGGATACCCCCGTCGGACTGGACAGATCTTCCAAGACGAGGGTCGTCTTCGAGACCGTAGTTTTCGGCTCGGAATTTCTGGAACCACCTTTGACACTGGGTTACGCTTATTGTCCAATCTCCATACATTGCATTAATAGTCTTCGAATTTTTTATTGCGTTATTGGTTTTGTTGAATTCATAAAGAAAACCTAGTACAACTTTCAAATTTTATAGCAAGTCGATGCAAGAAGTTTTCTATCTGACTCTGAATTTATGAAATTGAAAAAAAAAAAAGCCGCGTTATATGTAGGATGACCCAATATTTAGGCAATTTAAATTATATATATTTAAATATGTTATTATTTCATCATTTCAATTATTAACACGTAATTAAATAGTCACCTTAAAATATTTAATATCTATCCCTATTTGTACGGTACGATTAGGCAGCAACTTCAATTTTTTACTGTAAGCATATTTTTAACGGCCTGGATGTACCTACTACTTTAATCATAATATGGTGCTAATTAGGAAAGACTGATGCTAACTACTTAGTATTTTTAACGATCTAGAATAGGATATTCAGGTTCAAACTCGGACCTACAGTATAGTAAAACCTTATATGACTAGGTTTTTTATACTCTGGACCTGACTTATTCTTGAGAAGGCAAACGTTTAGTGGCATACCTTACAAACGCCCTAACAGGTCCTGATATATTCTAAGGATTTCCTGAGGTTAATTCTAGTTGGACATGTACTCGTGTCGCCCCGTGCACGCCAAATGAACGTTTCGAAATGCGACAAGCATAGCAGCATAAGAGCAAGAGACTCGTGATCAGCTCCAGTTGCAAGAGGAATTAATTCCCATTACACCGTTGCTGGAAGATTACCCATTTCACGGAGTTCATAAATGCTGAGACCAATAGTTATCGAACACTTCGCGGAGAAAGGAGCATCACTTGGTCACGATTTCCACCGGCACAATCAATAACTGCTGGAAACGAAAGAAGAAACTTTGCATCAAGAATTATTTTCTCCGGCTAATGATTGTTCAGGAGTTGTACGACTGAAATCTGGGAAATGTATCACTTTGCATCTTGCGGCCCGATGACGAATCGTGTGGCGAAATAAATTGAAATTTACAATGGAAACATGGCAGATGGCTTATGTGTTGTTTTCCATAAGCGCAGCATAGGCGCGGAATGGGGCCAATCATGATGGCATTATATTTCACAGCTAATTTGCATTCTCACACGGCCGCCCGTTTATGCTCGTCGGCCTTTGAAATTTCAGTTCCTTTATAAGGTAGATTATGGTAGCTATTTGTAAACATGGAAAACTTATTCCTAATTTTCATCACAATGGCATTCAGATGATTTTCACAAAAACGGTGTGAACAGAGGTCAGATTTTGATTAGATTTTTATTTATGATTTGGTGGTTTCCAAAAATGATAATATTTTTAAAATCTGTGTTTTACATCGCTTTTAAATATGGGCTTAGATTGGCAAATAATTTTGCTTTGAAATATCCAACTATGATGATTTAAACGACTCTAAAAGGAAAAAACATCGTAAATTTTCGCTGATAATTTTATCGTAACAACCAAATTGGCGCTGAAATAGGCTCTTACGATAAAAATTATGTATATATTATAAAATAAGAAGAAAACTATCATAACTTCCGCTATTATTTAATATATAATACATACTGAAGTTATTTATCGGGTTCCATTTTCGTAGCACTACAGGATTTTAAAAATTATAACCTCCCAATTATGAAATTCGAAAAATCACATTTTTTGTTTTTCAATTTTTGTAAAACACAAAACCTTTAAAGTTTTAATTACATATATTGAATCGAGTAAAATTGATGAAGTTACGAGTATTTTTAGGAAGACAAGACGGTGACTCCGATTATACTCTAGAATTCTAAAACTTTTGGTTTGATTAACTTGAAACTTAACATACTTATTTGTAAGTTTTTTTTCTTTTATAATTTGTTCTTGATGAACAAGTGTCTTAAACCCCTAATGCAGAATGCCGGCCGTGAAATCAATGGTTTAATTTTTCGGTCATATGCCCCATTTGAATACTATATTCGCAACATAATTAATTAATTAATTAAAAATTATAATTACAATTATATGATCAGACTTTAATTCGATAGTCTGATCCGACCCTAGTTTGAATTTTAACTTTTCGAGATATGTATAATCACATTAGATACATGTGAACTAGTGCAGAAAGTAGATCAAATAATAATTATCATCCTACAAGCTCCTCGATGAGTAATTTTTACAATGAGTGGAAAATAAAAATAAAGTCTTCGAAAACATAAGGCATCTATTTTAGGAGGAGGAGATTTGACCGCGATCTAACACCTATGCTGATAAATATTATGGAAGAGCCCATCAAATGATGAAAGTAAGATGAAAAATTTAAATTCTTGTCGTTAATATACATATACATATGTACCTACGTTAAAGCAATTAGAGAAAACTTATAAGTTTGGTTAAAAAAGTATAAATAAACATATAGATTAAGTTTTATATTAAACATGAAAAAGACATAGATTGTTTTAGTAGTACGACTTCCTTAAATGACAATAAAATTTTATTTGGGTAATGAATTTCTGAACAGTCCCATAAATTCCCTGACTACAATTTGATTCTCAATCTTAAAGAAATAATATTCATATCAACAAAAATGTCAGTCAAGTGAAAAAAAGGTCGATTGTGCACACATCAGCACACAGCATTAAAAGCATAAAACGAGGATTTTTATAATATTTATGCATTTGGCAACTATGACCGTTCACATAAATGTCTTTGAGAAGAAAATGTGAATTTCCTGAATTTCACTTCCTAAAAGTGTGTCTGCCGCTGCCAAAAATGCTAGAACAAAAACGAACCCTGAAATTTTTTTTGCACCTTATTGTTTGCAGTTCTTGTAAGCTGTGTCGCCGAATGGTGCACAGGATTCGAAAATTTCTCCCCGGCTTTCTTTCGGAAACCGAAGGGACAAAAAGGGCGGTTCCACTCCGTCATTTATTTCTACTACGCGAGGAGCAGACCTTGAAACACTTTTACCTACTTTTGTCGCTAGCAATGAAACTTGTAGCGATTTTTCGTGGTAGAAAATGTTGCAAAGTTTGTCCCATGGGGGGGTGTGGGTGATCAGGGGTTATTTTTAGATCGGCAGGATAAAGTTTATTATTAGTCGAGAATATCTTATGCGGGGTCAGGCTTCTAGAGGTTCGACTGGCCATTGTGTTCGAATACCTCCACAGGTTTTTGTGTGGGTACCGTGAGTAGTTGACCTCGAGCTCAGAAAAGCACTTCATTTCGACTTGCTTACTATGCTCTAGAGCTATACTACATCTATGCAACATGTCACGTCTGTGAGAAGCTTTTTTCCTACGGAATATTTCCATTTTCACTTATATCATAAATTTTATTATGCCACCAATGCGGGGGAAATTAGATTTATATGGAAGTTGTTATCTCTATAACTTTTACCTACATCCAGGGACAAATGCAAAAAAAGGCAAATCGGAATGTTTGCGTGAAAAATGTTTCAATTAGAGCAGTAACAAAGTTTTTAGAGAAAAAAAGAAAACGTAACAAATTTCACTGAAGATAAAATATATTTGAGAAAATAATTCTTTAGCTTTGATGCCATGCTTCATTCAAAGCGAACCTCCTCTTTAATAAGCGAAAATGTTTATGAAGTTGGAATGAATATTATAGAGGTCTGCAGAATTCGGTTTCGAATTGCTTTCAATTTCCATTCCGCTCCCTCATTGTGCGCAAACAAAAAGAGCAGATCCCTGTTCGTTCCTTTCAAAGTCAAGCTTGAAGCTAGGTTCCTGAGGAATGCAAACGATGTCAAGGGGAAGATGACGGGACCCTTTCTCGGTCTAATCCTCTTGATGTGCCTAAATACATCCGTTTGTTTCACGATAAATCTAGGATTATTTTGGTAACCCAACCCCAAGACCTATATTCGGATATCTCCAGAGGGGGGCAGAAAAGCGAATAAAATTCCTTTTCCTGAAAAGTCGATGGCGTGTTTTAATTGCGTATTTTCTTATTTTATGTATTTGTGAACATTTCCTGATATTGATGGCTTATTCGCTTCTTAGTAACCTTCAAATCGTTTAGCACAAAAATTCAACCAAGAACGAGCCGGAATCGCGCACCGTGGATTAATTTCATTTAAAATCTAAATAGTCTTCATGTTATCCTTACATCATTCATGTCGGGCCATATTTTTAGATTTTCCTGTTTAATGCTCAGTGGTTTTGAAAATCTGAGTAGGAGAAGGGGAAATAAATCGTTAGTGATATTTCCAACAATTATTGTTGTTTCCACGTAAAACTATCTTTGTATTAAGTTGAATTTAAGTCTATGAAAACCTGGGCCAAAATCGAATTTCGTTAAATTCACCTAAATTCTACTATCTGACTAAACTTATGCCGAGTTGAAATTCCACACGAGTTTTTTGTAGAGAGGATAAAAGCCAATCAATATTAAACATAATTCAAGAAAAGAATTATTAAAATTGGTGAATTAATTTAGTAAGGTACTTGTAAGGCGGGTACACTGAACCACTTAAAGTTAACCTCATAATCCTGAAATTCAATCCATATTCACCTCTGTTGGAAACAGTAGAAGAACTTTTTTGCTGACTTTACACGTAAATATAAAATTA
Source organism: Eutolmus rufibarbis (assembly GCA_963920795.1). Classification (NCBI taxonomy): domain Eukaryota; kingdom Metazoa; phylum Arthropoda; class Insecta; order Diptera; family Asilidae; genus Eutolmus; species Eutolmus rufibarbis. The sequence goes on from OY987208.1 coordinate 5,348,532, forward strand.
TTAGCCTCCGATTTCAGGCATTAACACTTATTTTTCTCGTTATATTTAAATTATATTGTTGGTTTATCATGACTAATAGGAAAATACTTACTAACATATGTTAGAGAAATATACACCCCTATTTCGACAGTCACGTCACATTTCGACTCACTTCACTTTACGACTCACGTCACTTTACGACTCACTTCACTTTTATACGTAGTCACTTCACATTTTCTTTGGTATTCCCACTAGTATCACATGAAATGAAATTTATGTTGCGAAGGTAACTCTGTAATTTGTAAAGAAATATAAATGCTGTTAATTGTGTTTTCATTTATGGAAAGAAGTGTATTAATTATTCACAAACAGTGTTGAAATATGGTTCAATGATAATGAAGGAAATTAAAGAAATCAGGAAACTAGATAACTACGTCAAAATAAATCGATTGGATTTTTCTAATCGACTTATGTTATCCACTTTAAACGAAAAAATTAATTGAAGTCGAAAGGTTATTGAAATGAATTTGTGATAATTCTAGGTACTTTATTAAGGAATTGTTATCCAAAAACGGCTTTCGAAAGCTGTTTTCGTCGCAGACGATATTTGCAATATGGCCCATAGTTAAATAAGGAAAAAATACAATTCTTTATTTTTTATATATCATTTATGTCTTTTAATAGCCTCTTTTCAAATGTCCCACACAAAGGGATCGAGTCGTGCTCTAAAGCAGCGTTTTTCCTTTCAAATTACAGAAACCTTAAAAATATTTAATTCTCACTGACTGACTTGGCGATAAAATTACATAAATATGCGCATGTTATATAAGGTACCTATTTCATTTAAATTTCGAGCATACAAAAAATACGTCCTTGTGAAACTTTTTTCCAAATATTTTGCCTCACGCATGTTCCGAATAATTCCTAATTCGAGTTCACCTTTATAGGGATTTTCCTAGTTGCTTTTGGCATGAATACTTTTAAATAGCACACCCAAAGTCAGCCAGTTAGGGTTTCCCGTAAAAAGAACTTGTTGAGTTCTATTTATATCCTCAGAACTTCTCCTATTCATCTGGAATAATTTTGGGGGAGATAAACATGCTTCACCGTCATAACCCTTCTTACGGGTTCTGCTTACACAAAACAAAATGAATTTGAAAGGGATTGAGGAACTAAAGACAACCTTCAGTTTTTCCATGTTATTGCTACAAAGTGGTTTTGCGGTTGCACCACTTGTAAGAAATGGTGCTGTTTTAATAAAAGATGAACTTAAAAGCTGAATATTTTTTCGTTTAAGCTAAAAAGCCATTTGAGAGACATCATGAATCGTGAAATTCTTCCATGGTGAATTGGTACGCCAACATTCGGTTGTACCGCATGCTAAAAAGGCGTAAACGACAATCTAAAACATTGAAATCAAGAGTTATGCATTTGTAATTATTATAACTCGTGCTATTAAGAGAGTTTTATGTTGATCCATTAAAACAAGATTCGTTATCGTTGTTCTTTCAAGACATTTTCCCAGCGAAACAGGTCAAATTACCAACTTTGTTAAATATAAATAGCAGCAAAAAATTTCGTCTTTAGAATCGCGAAAAGAATGGTTGAATGAATCGTCCGAATCGTCCGAATTAAGAGTTTTATATAAACTTCCTGTTGGACAACTTCTGTGAAAATATTGCTTTACCTTTTCACTTCAATTCTTGCTTATGTTTTTTTGTTATCAGATGAATGATAGAATTTTTGATTACGTATATAAAATATCAAGTTTTTGTGATATTGCGTTTATCACTCGTTATCAAGCGATTTCAAATTAATATAATTTGTGTCAGCTAAAAACAGAAATTTTCGTTTGCTTATAAACTCGAGTTTGTTTGAAATCTTCTCTTTAAGAATTTTTTTTTTATATGACATACGATTCGTTAGAAATTCATGAATTCAATACTCGTCGAAATGTCGATCGATATTTGTCGAAAATGCATTCGACATTTCGCGTTTTTGTGTCGAATGTCTTTATTCAAGATTGATTTTTATAAAGTTGTTCCATAAAATATAAGTAATTTATTCTTTGATTGTTATTAATTTATTTAACATTTAACAACAATTTAATACTAAAATAAAATAATATGCAGTTGTAAAGGATTTGAAGCGATTCTTATTCGCTTTTATTTAACTGCTGGAGCTATTGAAAAATTGCAACATTTAACATTAATTTCTCTGGAAAACGCAAATAAATTAATAATTTCAAACCAAATGTCAGCACACAAAACTGAACTTAACCAAACGGAATTGCTACTTTTCTTTAGAGCACCACCAATTTGAGATTCGATCGAATTCGTGAATACCGACCGAAATTATAAATTAAATCGTTTTCATATTCAAATCGAATTCATGAATAAGGTAATTTTTTTTTATTCACTGTAAAAAATATGTTTTTATTATACAATATAAAACTCTAAACTGTTAAGAAATCGATTACTAAACTTCTCCCGTTAAATCTTGAAGTTAGTCCTCATGCGATTTTTTTTTTTCAAAAAGTGAACTTAAACCACCAAAAAATCATTAGATGTGCCTTTTTGAGTGTTTAAGCCGAAAGTTAATGTAATTTTTCATATTTTTTTTTAGCTTTCTTAACTTTTAACATTTACTCAATTAAGAAGACAATTTTCCCAATCGATTTAAACTGACCCCAATTAGTTGAAAATTTCAAATAAATTAAACTGCAACAATTTATAGAAAAACTTAATTTAATAAGAACTATAAATAAAAAAAAAACATGTATTACAAATAAAAAGAACTTAAATTCAATTTTAACAAACCTGCTTACAAATTGAATAAACTTTATGAATTTGCGCTTTTCAAAACTACATTTTATCTGCTCACATCCCTGTGCAAAAAAAGTAAATTTGTTTCGAAAAGCGTAGAAGATTAATTTCAGTTTTTCTGTAATTTGTTCCAGTTTAATTTATTTCAAAAGATAAGTTTAAATCAATTGGGGAAAGTGTTTGCCTGTTGTTGCGTAAATATAGAAGGTTCTATCGGCTTTTATTAAACTAGGAAATACCTTTTCATTTTTTGCCGAAGAAATTAAACGAGAACTTTTTAAAGAGATACAATAGCGCATTAATTATAGAAAACAAATGGCTCGAATCTTCCACGTGTCAATTGAACGAGCGCCTGAGTGCGGGTGATTCATGGAAAATCATTGAGAAATTAAAAATTCGCATCCAAACGCGCAAATAAAATTTTTAGTACCCAATCCGTTCCCAGAAACAGCGCAACTTCTAAAGAAAAATTTATTTTTATTTCAGATATCGCAGACATTCCTGACGACATCAGACACCTCCAAAGTCTGCAGGTGGCTGACTTTAGTTCAAATCCAATTCCAAAATTACCTGCGGGATTTTCTCAGCTGAAGAACCTCACAGTATTAGGTCTAAACGATATGTCGCTAACATCACTACCGGCGGATTTCGGCAGGTGGGTAATATTCGCGTTCCGATGCGTCTCACGTACGCAGGTAAATTCGGTTCAGGTAACAGTCATCGTTATAATTTCTCTCTTCTGCACCGACTATTAAACGTTTTTGCCCGTGAACTTCTTGTGGAGCTTGCCTAGATGGGATCAGTCCCCCCAGAGAATCTTGACCTCAAGCAATGGACCTGAAGGCTTCTCTAATGAGAGATAAATTCGTTTTTTTATCTCCAGAAATATTAATTTTCGCCGATTATTTTTGGAAGTATCCGTCTGGCTGTTGCTCTTTTTCGTGATTTATGCCAGATTCTGGTGCTGTAGGCAGACGAAGAGAAAGGCGTTATCCGTGCTTCATTAATTTCGGTCTTATTCTTTGAAAACTAGTAAAATAAAATTTATGCCTATTGTGGCATTTCATCCAAATCGAATATTGCCAGAAGTTCTAAAATTGGATTATTCGCAAACTGTTAATGAAATTCGCTGCAGGTGGAATTGTTTTATGAAATTCTTTCGTTTAAAAATCTTCTTTGATCTTTTGTTTTAACTCTTTCAGCTAAAAAATTAAGATTCTTTTAACAACTCATTCACAAAAATTTGGATTACTTCAAAAGTAGTCTACGTTTGAATTGTTTTTTCTTCTATATAACGATTTTTCTATTCCAGTTTGAAACATTTGCACTTATTTTATTAATGAAAATATTTCCCAACCTAAAACCTTGCGGGTTAATGTAATTTATATTTCTCTAATCTAATAACTAATACTGGACACAATTAATATTTTATCGTATTATTAAATTTAAAACTTATTACATAATGTCCGGATATTAAATAGACACGCGCCACCAGCTCAAAATCTCTGCACTTGACACACGTTAAATATAATTAAGAAAAGCACAAGAGCAATTGACAATTTTAATTGCAGGCGCAGCTGCATTATGAACCTTTTTAATTAAAAATGTTCATTACCGTGACCGGCATTGAATAGAATTTTTTTCGTGCAATTTCAGCTTATCACAACTTGAATCGCTCGAGCTGAGGGAGAACTTACTGAAACATTTACCTGAATCAATAAGCCAATTAACAAAGTTGGAACGTTTGGATCTGGGTGATAATGAAATTGAGGAACTTCCTTCACACATCGGATACCTGCCATCACTTCAAGAGCTCTTTTTAGAACACAATCAATTGCAGCGGCTTCCGCCAGAAATTGGCATGTTGGCAAATTTAATGTGTCTTGATGTCTCGGAGAATAGGTAAGAAAAACAAAACGTTTGGCATATGTTTTTATACAAAATTTTCTTTCTCAATATGTTCAACAGATTAGAAGAGCTTCCTGAGGAAATTGGAGGTTTACAAAACCTCACAGATTTAAGGCTGTCGCAGAATTTACTGGAATCGTTGCCTGATGGAATTGCAAAGCTTAGCCGCTTAACTATTTTAAAATTGGACCAAAATCGATTACATACGCTTAATCCAAAAGTCGGATTGTAAGTATCAATTGTAATTTTTCCTTTTAGAAATTAGTTAAATGATTTCATAAGCCATTTTGTGTTTTTCTTGTAAACACTTGAGTAGTTAACGTTTTTAACTGACAAATTTCGTTTTCTTGGAAAATAATTTTTTGAATAATAATTCTTATTTACATAGATACTTCTGAGAAAATATTTTCTTAAACAACAAACATAAAATTTTTCTAAGCAGAAGCTAGTTTCAAACTAAAGAATAATATAATAAAAAAAATTATTTTGAAAGCTAAAAAATTGCTTGATACATTAAACAAGTAACACTAAACAAATTGATATTAATTATTTTACGTCTAAACAGAAAGAGAATGCGAAGAATTTGTTTTCGAATTTTTTGTATATTTACTTAATCTTTATCCGGAAACTTTTCAACGAATTGATCTGAGTGCATTTCGAAGAATCTTATTAGCTGAATTTTAGTTATTTCTAAAAATAAGTGAGAAATCCACCGTAATTATTTTTATAGTAATATTAATACCAAGATTTAAATATATTAGTTTTAATTAACTGCAAAGGGTCCAAATGCTTGTGTAGACAGAATTCAATTATGAACTTTAACGTTGGACGACTCAGTGCAGTATCATGAAATGTGTCCGACTCGAAGTTGGACTGATAAGGATTTAATTTTGTCATGAATTCTGTAAAGTAAATAACTGCTGTCACAGAGAAGTCCCAATTTAAAATATAGGGAAATAAATTATATACATGTACCTAAAGTCCAAAGACTTGACTGGAAAATTGAATTTACTTTTGCAGATGTGAAAATATGCAGGAATTAAATTTGACCGAAAATTTCCTGACTGAACTGCCAGCATCAATTGGACGGATGGGAAAATTAAATAACTTGAATGTCGATCGAAACGCCCTGGAGGCGCTACCAGTTGAGATCGGAAATTGTACCCAACTTGGGGTGCTCGGTTTGAGAGACAATAAGCTAAAGATTTTGCCAGCTGAACTCGGAAATTGTACCCTGCTCCATGTTCTGGACGTATCTGGCAACCAACTCCAGTATCTGCCTTATTCTTTGGTTAATCTGCAACTGAAGGCAGTCTGGTTATCGGAGAACCAAGCCCAGCCACTTCTCACATTCCAGCCAGACACTGATGAAGCAACAGGAGAGCAGGTAATTAAAATAGCATTCGGCAAACATATTGCCATAGGTGAATTAGTTGAGCCGAGCAATTAAGTTTGCTTTGTTGTTTTTATAGGTCTTGACATGTTTCCTGTTGCCACAACAAGAGTACCAGCCAATCAGTCCAGGTAAGTCTGTTTTATGTTCTGCTTGACGCTTCAGTTGGCAGTCTCTTTTTATTTTTTGTTCAAATAACACACACCTCACAGTGCTTTTTAGCTTTTCGCGACACAATTATGTCACTACGGATGTATATGCATTATGAGAAGTAAACCACCACCCTCGTCATGGTCGCTCGTCGCACAGACGTTATTCCGCAAACTTCATCATGGCTTTAGAACTTGTTAATCAAAACAGTTTTCAGTTTGTAGAAACCCTACAATCGCGTACCATTTAGTGGGAGACCCCAATAATCCGATAATGTCTGAAGCGAGTAGGTATTTCGTTGAACAAGTCGCGGTCTTATCGGGCACGAAATGTATGACTAATTACCCAGATATTTAGGAATTTGGTCAGGTGTGATAGAGTTTAACCTTAACTTTGATATCGAAGTTATTTGCGAGCTTTTGCTATACGAGTTGGCTCATTTTATGAAGCATTATTGTTAAATCTTTATTGTTATTATTTATAAGTAAAATAACACTAGTTTACAAAGTTTTCATAAAAGTGCTTAAAGCCATTATGCCCCAAAGCATTTTGGAACGTTGATCTCAAAAATCATTTTTCAAATTGGTTAATGGTATCAGAAAAACTGAAAATTTGCAAATATAATTAAAAAGGCATCGAATTTATATTAAAGCCTAGGGGAAAATGTTTTTCAAATGCATATACATCCTTTGTGTCCTACACTTACTTTCCACTGTCAGTAATTCACAAAAGATGAAATAATTTTTTAAAGAATTCCCTCCTGGTCGGCTATACAGATCTGATGAAAAGTTCAGTTCCACGGACCTTTGTGAAACTCAAGGTTTGAATTTATTTGCACGCCTTAAAGCATAATTTTTAAGCATTTATTCGAATATTACAATAACATACTAAAAAGTGACTTCGGTTAGAACATAATTTTGTGTTTGTAGAAACGTAACAACTTCGGACTAACACTGCCCAAAACAACATCCTCATAAAAACATGATCAGTCAAACAACTCCTAAATTCACATTCACCACACATTTTATTCTGCAATTCATTAAATTTACTTCCTCACATTATATTTCTTTAAAAATGCAGAAAATGTAATGAAGAAAGAAAACGTTTCAATATCACTTTTTTAGTTTATCTTTTAGTGGTTTTATGAAATTAAAATTTTTAAGCGTTAAACTCCCTGGTAGTAAGTAAGCATATTTTAGTAGTTTTGTAATGTCCCTTGGCCTTACTTTTATATCAAAAAGCAATTTTCAACTTATGGAAGAGTGAATCGAGTTATAAAATTGGATATAAGTACTTTAAAAAATGATAAAATGATTCATTAAAAGGGAAATGTGGAGATAAAACTTGAATGAAAAAACTCTTCAGACTTAATGAAACACTTAACTTATCTCGGCAAAATTAAGCTGTTTATTTAGGGATAGTCACTACGAGGAAGCGATATTTCATGTCTCTGTTTTTATGAAGCTTTTAAAGAAGCACTACACTACAGACATGAAATGCAAAATTTCTGAATATTGGGCTTTTCGTAAAATTTTAATGAAATCCCAAAGCAAATTGTTGGGTTGTCCTTGCACTGAACGCGGCAGCAATTAATTTCTAGTGGTTTTCGGATTTGCATCTTCTGTTAGGAAGACATGCATAAAATGTAATCATTAGAATGATTATAGCGACCGTTTCGTTTTATTGCGTAGCATATCTTGACATGGTTAAGCAAGATTAAATAAAATCATCTTATCAGTAAACCATATCAGAGTTTCGTTGTACCTTTACATATTTAACGAATGGTATTATTTTGTGTTTAGCTATTTTGAACTTTATGTAACAAGTATGTAAAGTGGTAAAGTGGCCAGGATTGAGTTAGCTCAAGTTTTATTATAGCCGTTCGCATAATATACATATGTATTATATGTATATGTATATTTTCATAACTTGATTAAATCATTGAAGAGAGGTAACGAAATGTAATATTTCCCTGTTTGAATTTTTATCGTGTAAATAAATGATAAAGCATTATATATTCCTGATTTTGTGATATTCTATAAGTACATTGTTCGATTAGTTTTTCTTAAATTTCTTAAGATCTCTGAAATTTCTTCACATTCATCATTTTAGTTCGCTTTAAAAGGTCCACAGAAAGACACTGCAGTCAAATTGATATAACGATATAAATTTTACTAATTCCTCTGATCAATATCCATACTAATACTATTATGAAATAGATTAATCTCAATGTTTCTTTGAGATGTTTCATTAAAACCATTTATAATTCTAGTGGCATCCTCTAACTTTAGATTTGATCAATTCACAAATCGTTTTCCGTAATAACTAATTCTTTATTACGTAAGTTGTTTCTTTATATTTTTTTTCGTTTGTAGTCTGTCGACTACTATGTCACGAGAAATTTACTAAAGTGGTGCAATTTTGACTACTTTAATTTTATATACCCATATTTTATCGGATCCTTTACTGAACTACTCTGTGGAAAAAGAACGAACGTCTCTCTAAATCGCTCAATATGACAATATGATATCTTAACTTTCACTTTGCATAACTTCCTCGTCGATTCAATTATTTCGAAAAAATTAATTTTACAATTTGGTTAGTAGTCTAGTGTGAAAAAGTGTAAAACTGTCGATTTGAAAGTTATGCGCCTTTCGTTTTGAAAGTTATTCGTATTAATTTAATTATTAATAAATAAAAATATGATGTGCTAACCGCTATCTTCTCCGTCAGCTCCAGTGAATCTAATTCAGTCTTGTCGTCACCTTTTAATCAAATTATTGCTAATCTCTAGTGTTAAAAAATAGTACTCAACCAACAACGACTTTTAAATTAAACCACAAAAATTTGTATACTGAAAGAAATGATCCATTCGTGGCACTTTTTAAGAAAGTCGCAATTAGTGCCCTTGCATCTTACATAGCGCTTTGCTAGGAAGAAAATTTGGCTAGAAGCATGAAATTGCTCTTCCATCATACATTAGCATGATCTAAGTTCATTTGTTTCTTGCACTTTAACTAAAATATTCTATGCTTTCAGCTATTCGCGAAAACGAAACTGATTCTGAAGGCTGGGAGGAGCGTGAAGCCTCTAGAACACATTCCGTGAAATTCTCAGAGGAATCAGCCACTGAGAAGGACACTCCGTTTGTCCGGCAGAACACCCCACATCCCAAGGAGCTCAAGGCAAAGGCGCACAAATTATTTGCGAAGGAAAGGAGCAAACAGGACGAGAGCAGCAACTTAGACACCCTGTCCGAAGAGGTGAGTTGAACTTTATATCGAAGACAAAATGATAGAAACTTTATCAAATTCTCCCTGATTTTCAGAGCTCCAAGCCATCTTCGAAAACAGAGCCAGACTCTACACCAGTCGAAAACGTAGTGGAGACACAAATTGAGTTGATTCAGCCTCCGCAAACCTCAACACCTCTGCCAGCTGAAGAGGTTCTTGTCGAGGTTAAGCAAGAATCCGAACAGGGCGATGTCACCTCACAGAACCCGGGCTCGAGAACTTCTGAGGCTGACGAACTAGAGGACGCATATGTAAGCACCCTGCCTCTGCACTTTATTTCTACCACAAATATTAAAACAATAATTATATTTAGGAATATACTGAACGCAAAGTAGGCTTTAATGTCGATTCAACCGATGAGGACAAGTTCAAGGAGGAAGAAGAATTTAACAAGAGACCAATGAAGCTGCACAGAAGGTACGATTTTTTGAGTTCGATGATAGTTCACAAGATTTATTTTAATTTTAAATGTTTTGCAGAGACACGCCACATCACTTGAAAAACAAACGTGTGCAGCATGGAGTTATTGATAAGCAGGCCAGCGAAATATTAGCAAACGCTATGAAAAATCAAGAGAGAAAACTGCAACAGTTGAATCCAGTCAATTCTCCAATTCTGGAGATTGCTGAGACTAAAGAAACTTCTCAAAATGGTAAGTTAAAATGTTTTGTAATAATGCATTATATTATTTGAAATTGAAATACACTTTTAAATGCTACACATAATAACAATAAAAACTGTACTACCACACCCAAGAACTATAAATTACACATTTTTAAGAAAAAGCAGGTAAGTACGGGTTGTACTAAGTGATCTTAAAAAAAAGCGGATGGCTCAGATTGAGTTGATTCATTTTTAACCGACTTAGAGGGTAACAATTGGAGCCGGAAGGTGTTTTTTTTATGTCCGTTCGTGCATTATTTTGAAGCGTACGAATCTATTTCGAGATTATTTTTCTTTTATTGAAAAGCTTGTGCTCTTTGAAATATGAAAAACTTCAGGGGGAGGGGGCACTACAGCAGAGAGGTAAAATTAAATGAAAATGATAAGGTGCATTGAATTCAAATTCGAAATTTAATATTTGACATTGAAAATTTTGAAATTCGATATAGTATGTACACATGTATTGGATCTGAATCCAAGACGTGGTGGGGCGTATTGTTATATTGTACATTTTTACTCTTTCGAAAGGTACTACTAAAAGTTGTGAAATCAAAAATTGTTTAATAAAATATAAGCGCCTTTAAAATATCAAAAGCCTCAAAAGAAATAAAATAATGTTATTTTTTTACTTTTCTCCATACAATATAATCATCGTTTTTTTATTATTTTTCGAGCATAACTATTAATCTAAGATAAGAAATTCTTTTCGACGAAATTTTTGAATTCAACTTCTATTAACGATGACTCATCAGTTAAGGCTTTCTAAGAAAGTTATACTATACCTATCGGATAAAAATGTGATAAGTGATTATTTTTAATGCGGACGGTTATACAAAAATAAATTAAGTAGCCGCTTGTAGTATAATGGTCCGTTTCACAGTGCGAGCTTAAGTTCTCACTCAGCTAAGATCGAGGCGAAACTTAATTGAAGGTTTAAGTATTTTTGGTTTCATAGTTCTTTTTATTTCACGCTTAGCTGAGTGAGAGCTTATGCATTTTTTGTTGTAACTTTCGTATCAAAAAGAGCTTACAAAAGGAGAATAAAAATTCCTTAATAAATTCCCTAAATGCTCACAAATTCATTTTAGTTGACTTTGGTTTCTATTAGTTTTTCCGCATATAACGTCCAATATACAATAATTTGATTGAATTTTTCTACCGAAATATTTTAACCACTTTAAATAAAAAAATTAACTGAATTCAAAGGTTATTAAAATGAATTTGTTACAGATTTACGAATTCTATTTTGGAATTTTATGAATTTTCCACATGAAATGTCAACAGATATCTCTAAGTGAGGCTTAAGTGGCTACTTTTGGCGGCTTAAGGGAGATTTCTAGTGTAAAGCCTATTTTTAATACCCAATTTCGGGAATTTTTTCTGGGAAAACCAAGGTAAATACAATTAAGGGGTTTTTTTGCGTATTTTTACTGAATATAAAAGGTACAACAAAAATTTTTACGTTCTTATTTAAAAAAAAATTTAAGGTTTATTGATTTTCCACTTTTTTTTCGTCTTTTGAGGGGGCGTAACTTTATCCTTAATATCGCGAAAAATCCGAATCAGGTCACGACGAGAATCAAATGACTGCCGAACATTTTAAGCCCGAGTTTGTTCTATTTTAAAAATGTTTATATATCGAAGTACTCTGCACGCAATTGCTTTTTTAGCTGACACACTAGAAATCCCCCTTAAGTATACCGACTTAAGCCATAATCTACACTTAAACTCGTATACTGTGAAACCGAAAAATGACTAAAAGGGAGCTTAAGGGACGATCAGAACATAAGCTCGCATTGTGAAATCGGGCATAAATGTTTCAAAATGATGGAGTGATTTTTTAAAAATAATAATATCCAACTAAGTTATCAAACAACTAAAATCTGTATATGTATATAGCATTGTATAATATAATAGTGAACCACAAATATTTTGTTACTGGATTTAAATTGAAATTATTAACACTGTGATATCTGCGAAAGCAAACGTTTTGCTTTATTTCTTCTAAAAAATACATGAAGTTAGGTTTAAAAAGATATGCGTTATGTTGTACGGTCTTTTACAATGACCTCTAAGTATTTTTAAAATTAAAATGAAAGTCTTGCGTTTTGGCTGTCGAGTCAACGTTGTCTTGCAAGATACGTACCATTATTAAATTGAATTGTGCGGGTTAGTTGCATTTAAAAACGTGATCCTTCATTTTGCATTTCGAGTTTGTACTCACAATCTACTTTAGAAGTGTAACATTTTTGCCAGTTAAGGCTATTTTTTATTTAAAGTTTTCAACAACGTTAGCTCTCTCTGTGATTTTCACTTTCTAATGTATCTTTTTATTGAAAAGTGGGAGCGAAGTGCTTGTAAATTAGGTTCTATTTACAATTTTAATTATATTTTTAAATATATGTTAACTTACCATTATTCATTTAGTAATTAAAAAACTACATTTTAATAAGAGAAGATTACGGATCAATTATCCAAACAATCGAGAAACATTTTTCTAACAAACGTTTTTTAATGGGCAACAATACAATAATACTCCAGCATGAAATTGTCATAGCAAAAGTTTTAGTTATGCTACTTGCCTTTTTTTTAACCCCAGTAAGTACATATACATATTGTAATTTGCTACTCAATTCGTTTTATTTCCCGGTGTTGTGTATATTTTCGTCCATCTTCGAATAATTTCCTTAATTTAATTTGTTGCCTCAAATTTTGATTTGTACTTAATATTGTTTTTTTTAACAGATTTTGATGTTTTCCGAAATATAAGCAAAGAGTAAAGAATGTTTTTGCAATCTCAATTCGTTGCTAACAATATTCATATATTTGTATGAACTAAATTGGAACATTTCTTCTAACAAACCATTGCCTTAAATATTATGCAAACTTGCTTTGTTAGAACCAAAAAAAAATCATCTTTTGTATTCCCACCTGTGCGTCAGGTAATCCTATTTGCGAAAACTCTCGCTTTTGATGTCTGACTTGCTTCCAAGAATGCTGCAAATTGGCAGAATGTGCCCATCTGGGGTAGGTTTGCTTTTCTACTTACCCCAAGAGGACTGAGCACTCTCTGGTCATATTTCTAGATGAACTAATTTTGGCGTGTGATGGAACGCGAACCAAATCCCCACTTTTTACAGCGATTATCTTGAGTTTCTTATCGACTGTTATCAGCGTCTTTATCAACACAATTGCACTGTGGAAGTATGTTGCCCGCGAAATAACCGGTGTATCGCTGATTGTTTCTCGAACCGTTTGATTGTGCACTCGCGGCCGCATATTTCTTTCTAGCTCTTAGGTGCTTAGTCATTTTGTAACCGCCGAATGCTAACAACTTGTTAGTCGTGTTGTTCAATATCTCGAATTCGCACAACGTGTCAAGTTACCTATAGGTGTTCTGTTGCGGTTACCTGCAATTTTCTGGAAATTCTGAAAGCCTCGTTATAGTGCGCTTTGGGTTTTAAGTTTTTATCCAAAGTGCATCCTCCCACTGCGACGTGTGAAATTTTATACCCCCTAACCGTGCACCTTTTCCTGTGGATTTTCCAAAGAGATGACTTTAGAAAATAGCGAAATTTCTCGGCACCGAACTTCAGCAGCACAGTGGGATTGGGCGGAGCGGGTTTTCTAAACTTTCAGGGAACTTGTTGCAATAAATCCTGGCGATGTCTGCTGGAGTCAGGGAAGTCTGGACGAGTCTAGAAAGCCGGGAAGCCTCTGTAATGAGTGCACACATTCTCCCTGTATCGACCCACAAAAATGCTGCGGATGTTCCTTTTCATAAATAAAAAAAAAAAACAGCCTCACCATGGGCCTTGGCCGTTGACCAAAGGATTGCGCTTTTGTTGTCTATCGATTTATGCAGTCTGCTGGTTTTTATATTTTGCGACGCTATTACTTTCCGGAGTCTGTGCGGCCGTGTGTTTCCTGAGTCTTTTGGCGAGCAAGCAGCACTTGTCGTCGTTTTAAATTCTGAATGAAGTCATATCAAAAGCGTCTGTTGATTAGTTCAGTCAAGACAGTGATTCAGAAATTGTGCGCCAGAAATGCTCGCTATTTGGCCAGGTGATAACAAACCCCTTGATATAAGTCGCAGGTGTAAGTGTACTTGTAAGCCGCAAATACTTTCGTTTACTTTAGATTCAAGGTGATTTCGGTGATAGCAGCGTTGTGTAGTGTTTTTATCTCACCTGCTGCAAAATTAAAATTTCGGTTTTGAGGGTGTCGAGAAATTCTTTTTATGATAAGCATTGTTATTGTTGTAAAGTTCAAGCGGGTGTTGAAATGGAAATGGAATGTTTAGCTACCCTGAGTCTGAAATACATATTTGTAAATTTCGAAAAAAAACACAATAACTGGAATAATACATGAAGAACATATATGTAAACCTACATATGTAATTCTTACATTTGATTGTTATTTGTAATTTAAGTTACACAGTCCAAATAAGCTGTACTTATTAGTTTTGTTTAAAAAGTATTGCTCGTAGGTCGGATTAGTTCGATCACCGATTATAGAAGCCACAAGCTTTCCATATTTTGAGCAATAGTCTAGCCCGAGTTTAATTTTTAACCCCCTGGTGCAGATTATCGCTTAATTTAATTCAATATGTTCAAATATTAAGTTGGTTCGATGTTGGATTCCGAAGGCTATAACGATCATTAGATTTTCTTAGTTGTATCCATTTATTCATACAGTCAGTCGATGTAATCTTCTTTAAAAGAAAAATATTCCTAAAATTGTTCTTCCACAAGATTATTAAAACGTTAAGAACTTAAGTAAAGAGGATTGAAGTTGCAAAGTTACGAGTTTTGAACAACTTAAGTTTTATTGTCAATTTAATATTTTCTTTATGTTTAAAGTTCCAAAATAATTTTCTTTTGAACACTCATAAGTAAATTTAAATAATAATTTACCTCTAAAGTAAAATAAACATAAATTTCTGGAAATAGATAACAAAAACAAAATTTCATCGCAAAATAATATCGACGTAAATTTCCAGTAGAACAATTCCGAAATCACATTAATGAATTGGAGTTGGTGTAACATCTTCAAATCAAATATTCGGGCATATTTCACTTTTTCACGTACTAATTGTGCCACTTAGCAGAAACATGTAAATGAAATGAAATTAAATTTGTCAATTAGTGTACTGAGAGAACGAGTGAGTGAGTTGCTCTAGTGGAAGGTTGTCTGGTTTTCAGGTATGGTTATCTGCCAGTGGGTGAGTAATGAAAGACCCCAAATGTCGTCATACCTGTCGTATTTCATAACAGGCCCATGTTTGCGGCGTTAACAAATATTTTCGAAAACACCTGAACTCCACGACTCCATTTATTATCACACAGTAGAGAAATTGGTGTGTGACCGATAAAGTCGGAGCTGTGACCACGTAAATTTAACCGCAGCGCTATTAAGTTACGGACAGTGGTGCAGTTTCACGTAAAAATTCTTTTATCGTATTGAACACAGAGAAAACAATTCGGGTGCGGGAAATTGTCGATTAATCGATGAATGAAAGGAAATTGATTGTGCTGATTCGGGAAGATAAATGGTGTAAATCAGTACAGCGGATCTTATAGACAATTAAAAGTGAACACCGCAAATTCTTTGTTATGTTTAATTGCAATTGGTCTGACTTTTAAAAAAGTTATATAAAATAAAATTCATCGAATACTTTTAATTTTATTTTTAAACGAAAGGCTCCGTAAAACACTTTTCTATAAAATAATTATTTTCATTGATAGGATAGCGTATAAAGTTTATAAAATCTTTCTTAAATAAATTCCCTAAAATAAACCTAATACAAAATGTTATATTAACTAATAACGTAAGACTAGAGGTTGATAAGAAATGTCAGTATACATACATATGTCATTTTCTTAATATAACAGTAGAATGTCGTGTTAAGTGATATTCTGAAATTCTCTGCTAAATTCGATGGAATGCATGAGTGAGGAAATCATAACTTTTCAAACTGAATAAATTTCCCTAAGAATAAAAAAATCGACAAGCGATGAAATATTGTGACATAAATTGTACGGACCTCATTCGATAAGAATTTGCGGCTTGCATCAAAAGCAGTCCCCCTTTTAGCGAAATATTTCAATATTCACAGCTACGGAGTCGAAATCCCCAATTGACCTCTAATTGCAAATAAAAACGTTTTCCGAACGTCTTCAATTGAGTTTTCTCATAAGGAAATCATTCCACCGTTCTTTCTTCATTGCCGCTCAGAGCCCATCTCCTGAGCTGTCTCCCGCGGTATCTGCTTTAATGGGGCTCCATCAGAAGATGCTCATCT
This sequence comes from Eutolmus rufibarbis, assembly GCA_963920795.1. Lineage (NCBI taxonomy): Eukaryota > Metazoa > Arthropoda > Insecta > Diptera > Asilidae > Eutolmus > Eutolmus rufibarbis. Next base: position 5,365,047 of record OY987208.1, read on the forward strand.
CATTGGAAATCAATTGTCGAAATGCAATTTTGCAGACAATTTAAAATTGCACGGACAAAGGGGAGACGGGAAGCAGTGGGAAGTGACACATTTCCGCAAAGAAGAGAATATTCAGAAAATACTTTGAGACGAAGCTGAGAAAAGATCGAGAATTTTATTAGATTTTTCATTATTTTGAAATATTCAGAAATTTGAGTTAATCGCGGCATGTTTAGCGTAAAATTAAAAGTTAAGGAGGGCAGCCACTCGCTGCCGCGATCTCCTACGTCGTCTTTGTCTCGGATGAGACGAAATTCCAGCGGGACCGCCAGTCCAAAGAGCTCCCTGGCTAGTCCTTACAACTCCTTGAGGAGGAGAGATAAACGGGTTAGAATTATTACCACACGCGAAAAAGATAAATTATTCGGTAAGATTTCTTTTCTTACACCTTTCTGCTTTCCTTCGCTGTCTTACAAGAATTCTTCCTTGGTCTATTTAATTTGTATCTTTTCTGCTTACAGACGCCCTCGACGGAGTGACGGAATTACGTGAAGAGCAACATGAAATCCACATCGAGCGAACATCCGCCGGACTCGGGCTGAGCATAGCCGGGGGCAAGGGTTCGACTCCGTTCAAAGGCGATGACGAGGGTATTTTTATATCTCGGGTTACTGAAGGAGGTCCGGCAGATTTGGCGGGCCTTAAAGTCGGTGACAAAGTGCTGAGAGTGAATGGAATTTCTGTCATTGATGTCGACCACTATCAAGCTGTTGAAGTTCTCAAGGCGTGCGGTGCTGTCTTAGTGCTCCTTATTACGAGAGAAGTTACAAAATTAGTTGGACATCCTGTCTTCAGTGAAGATGGTTCTGTATCACAAGTAAGTGAGCCTGTTATGCTACTTTTATTGGATTTTCTGTTAGGAATTAATTATAGACTAGTACATATGTGCGTATCACTGAATGGTATCACAAATGTTGGGTATTTGTGTTCTACAATAGAGACAGCCAGTAGAGAGTAGAAATTAGGAATTTAAAAGACAACGCACATACAGACATATTTCTAAAAACGATGGATTCCGGGATGGGACCTCAAAACTTGAAGATATGTCAAAACTTTCAATTCGAAAAATCGGAACCATTACAATAACTTCCAAATGGGAAGTTAAAAATTATGTTTGTTGTAAACATTTTCTGATTATCGCCTGAATTTTGACTAAAAGTAAAATAAATGTTTGAAATATGCAAACATTTTTGTTGGCTTTCCCTTTTACAATTACGAAAATGACTCCCCGTAATTTTTGTATGCAAGAAGGTGGGGCAGGCTATTGTTTAGAAGGTATTCATGTTGAGATTCCAAACATATTTCCTTTATTTACATAATTTTCAGATGTTAGTTTTACTCTGTCCAAAGCAACTATTTTCAGAAAATATTTGTATGTCGAAATAAATTCCCTTATATTTTATTTGTTCATAAATACCTTTCCTGACTTCATAAAGCAAATCGGAACAAACATAATATATTTTCTGCGAACTGCTGAGATAAAATTATTTTTCGAATAAATGAACGCTATTTGAAGTAATTAATTAGCAATGCTTCTTTGGATATACCAAAATGAAACAACAGTAACAAATTGCAAATGTGCTTTCTGTCCGAGAAAGCAAGAAATCAAAGCAGAACTTAATCTGTTGTAAGTACTATGCCCCTAGGGGAAAAGAAAATTGGATATAAAGGAAAAGCTCTTCATGACGTGATGAATTTATTATGAGAAAAAGGTCGTGCAAGCAGTTCTAGGAAAAATTTAAAAAAATTACGAAATTTACCTTGCTGCTTTAACCTGCTACAAGTATTTAGTAAGGGATGTAGTCCTAGAGTAACTTATTTAATATAGAGTAAAAAACAAATTTTAATCGAATTTCTTCTTTAAATAAAAATAACTAAAACTACTAAAATTTTTCTAACTTCGTTCACTTCCAGATATCTGGAGAGACGAGGCCATTAGTCCATGAAGTGCAAACAAAAACTATTCCGCCACCAATTGAAATCCCACAACAACAACAGCCAGAGCAGCAGCAAGGATATACCCAAAATTCGTTCAATTTCCAACATCCCCAGAATTTGCATAATTCTAATGCGACAAATGGAATAGTTGAAAATGGCAGGGTAAGTATGTACAAAATTGTTTTGTGGACAAGCTTATTGTAAAATTCCACATCGCCAGGAGCCACTGCATAAAATTACACTTCACACAACTCTAATTAGAGATCAGATTGGGCAGGGCCTTGGATTTAGTATAGCGGGTGGAAAAGGGTCTCCGCCCTTTAAGGACGGCTGCGATGGAATATTTATCTCACGCTTAACCGAGGGAGGACTGGCGCATCGCGACGGCAAAATTATGGTCGGCGACAGAGTTTTGGCGGTAAGTTGTTTAGCTGATTTAGTTTTTATAGGTTTTGATAAGAAAAACGAAAACAAAAATTAATGATAAATTTTGGATCTAACCTAAGCTAGTTCTAATGATATACTTTTACATAGATAAACGGCATCGATATGACATCCGCGTATCATGATACAGCGGTGCAATTGCTTACCGACCACCAGCGATTTGTGCGACTGGTCCTACAGCGTGAAGTGAAAGGACCTCTGGAACCACCTCAAAGCCCGCGAAGTCCTTCAATGCTTAAAGGATTAAGTACCACCGGATACTTAGCAAATCGACCCGGTAAATTTTATAATTAGTAGTTTATAAGAGCAAATGTAGGAAGACAATGTCCGGAATGTCCACTATCTCGAAAAAAAGCAAACTAAATTGTACCTGAAAAATTCGAAAAAATAGCGCTGTTTTGAAAATTTGGGCCTGATTTTTTCGTTTATTTTTTTGTTGTTGTCGTTTAATACTTTTAATAACCAAAAATCGTTGTAAAATTGATAAAAATTAAAATTTAGACTTGATTCTAGTTCAGACAAGAACTATATCTTTTAAACAACCTCTTCACACAGTTGTTCTACAAAGTTTTATTATGTATAAATGCATAAATGGCAGCTTATTAGCGAATTTGCACACAAACAAGCACGATTTTTTGCTTTCAACAAATGTTTCAGAATAATGGGGATGTCCTTCCGGAGATTGTTGTCTGAATTTTGACCTTGAATCTATTGTACAAATTGATAATCATATAAACAAATATTTTGAAAAGGCAATAAACGTTCAGTTGGTGATATATCGGAAGCACCTGGACCGTACAGCCCACCGGTTGTAGCTTATGATACTAACAAAAATGCGGTAATTCCGACGAATACTCCTCCTCCTCCTACAACGACGGTCTCGGGTCCCATTATCGCAAATAACGTCAACAGGGACAACAAGACGAATGGTTTTGATCAGAATTCCGTGACTCATCAACTCCCGCAGCAGGCAGCAGATGACCAAACAAGCCAGCCAGTCCCTGCCCCCCGGCGCTATTCCCAGATGAACTCCATTCCTTCTGATCAAAGTCCAGAGAGCCCCAATAAACAGTATCAACAGAATGGGACTACGACAACAAGCGGCAGCAAATTTGATGATGTTGAGACTCAGGTAAGAGAGTTTTTTTTTGCTTTTTAAAATGAAAGTTACGGACTGCCTGCCCCAATCTTAATAAGGCGAGTGCAGAGGAAATCATAACTCTCGAGAAAAATGCCCAATGGAGGGATCTCAAAGACGCACGTTGCAGAGCAGCCCTGGAAACTTAATTTAGTTCATCTATCAATCTTTTGTTATTTTCCCCTGTGAAGAAACGTGGAACTCTGCAAAACAAAAGTTTATTGAATAAATTATCCCCCCGCAAAGACAACGAAGAAGTCTCAAGAAATCAGGAATAACCATTGAGCTATAAGTTTGCTTCTCTGTTTTCGTCCCGCCTTCGGGTTAAACAAATTTTAAAGGTGAGGAAAGCGCTCCTGGCCTTTTCGTTTTCGTTGAATTGTTCCAGCGTTTACTTTAGGGGATGCAGATGGAGATTGGCGGGTATGTTGAAAAGCATTCAAATGTTCCATGCGATTGAGGATACCGGAGTTTTAAGGCTTCCGAAGAGCGTCTGTAAAATTGTTAAGGCGATTTTGGGTTTTCTTTTGTTTACTTCTGTGTCTTTTCATGGGGAATTATAGGAAGACAGAAGCCAAAATGTATTTGTAGAAGGTTAAAGCTTATATTGAAATAAAAGGGATACTCTCTAAAGTACAATAGAATTCTATTCAAAGATATTATATTTTAATGAATAGCATATTTTTCTTTATATAATTGGAAAAACTCCAACTTGCACTGTATTCTACTTTATTAAGTTATTGTGTAGATCTTAAAAAATACTTCTAGAGCTGCAAACGTCGCGTAAAAGGTAAGTACAGAGAGAGTTATGATTCCTCACCTTGCCTCAAAATAGGATTAATTTTTATCTGAAAATCATTCGGCGTTTGTCGCGAAAAGCTTGATTGACTGCAAGACCTGCATGTGCCCATTGTCAGTCATATGTTTACTGTCTTTTTTGAATTTAAATGTTATTTGATTATATATACATATTTTGGACTGTCCTATGTAATGTTTGGTTCCTGTGCTCTAACCAGTATTTCCTAGATTATTTTATGTATTCTGTAATTGTTTTCCATCAACCGCTAATATGCCTTTCATTTGTTTGTTGCTCTTGTTTTGCCCAAAGCCAAAAGAAATTTGAATTATAAAATTAAAAAAAAAAAAAACACGCGTACTCAGCTTTATAGGAGTGAATATAAATTATAAAAAAAAAAAAAACTGAAAAGTGGTTCTACTGCTAATAACTTTCCTGCTCTACCCAAGATCATCTCCTAATGATTTCTCCTTTTTTATTTTTAATTTTCTTATAACGCATATAGGTGCCACCGAGGCCACTCACAAGTGAAGATTTCCAAGCAATGATACCGGCTCACTTCTTGAGCGGGGGTAGTCAACCTCAAGTGCATGTTGAGAAACATGAAGGTGGTCCTTCAGTAACGGTGACAGTTAATAAAGCAGTACCGGATATGCCGATGTTGCCACCGGCACCAACTGAATTAGGGCGTATAACCGAAACAATAACAAAATCTACATTCACGGAGACTGTTATGACTAGAATTACTGATAATCATTTAGCGGAACCATTAATTAGTGAGGTGACTATCACAACAAGAAAATAATAAGTTTGTTTTGTTTGTAACTATCTTTTCTATCATTTCACTTTCATTTTCTGTATATATTCACCTTCACTTATAAGTAATTTTAGTTTTAGAAAGGAGTTTGTTTCATTTTAAGTCTTAACACCTATGTTTGGTTCTTATTTTAATAAGTGCAGGGTAAAGGTTTATTATTCACCGAGTTAAATTTTTTTTTATCTTGGAGATCAATGCATGTTGTTTATATTATTAATAATTTTAACTAAAATGAGCCTTTTGTAGTATAATGTAGTAGTAATTGCTTGCTGTTAAAAATGAGATCAGTAAATTCGTTTATCAATCTCTCAATTTAGAAACGGGTTATGTATTTAAAGTAGTACTTCGAAATAAGGTTTGCTTTCTTAATCTTATAAATTTTGGAATGTTCTAAATTTTTATGCTTAGTAATTTGGCTATATGTATACTTTTTTACCCAATTAATTTAAAATTTTAACGTGTTTTCCCATCAACAACGTGAAGGGCGTTATTTTCACAATTAATTTTAGGAATAAAAAAAACACTATATTATAAAATGAAATGTTCGAAACATCGGTAGATTTATTTTTTATTTTGTTAAATAATGAGATATCGTCAAAGTTTAATGTTTAATTATTAAAAAGGTGAAGTTTAAATATTTAAAACGTCAGTACTAAAACAACTTCGAAAAATCTACGATAAAGCCAGTGATGTGATTTTTATTTGATTGTGATAAGTGGTGAAATTTAGTAAGATAAGAGAATTATTTATTCATATGTCAAAAATCATTTCAATAACTTAAAGTTGATCTAAACTACGGTGGGTAAGAAAAATATGTGTTTATTGTTTAGTTAGAAATTACTGGATCATCCGAAGGAGTATAAGAGTTTGGTTGTGCGAACCAATAAAAATTTAATTTTCTGGAAGACAATTTGTAGGAAAAAGAAAACTCCGAATTAAGTGACAAAAATCAAGAATAGATTCCAACGACTACTCATATCCCAAAAATAGCAGCTACATTTAAAAGAGCTATTCAGCTATGATATTCAACTCCATTAAATGATAAACTACTAAAGCAGCCAAAAATGTTAAAAAAGATAAGAAATCGTTGAATTATCAGACAGATAGTCTGGTTTCCTACATAAATTATACTAAATTATATAATTACAAAGACTGCTTAACTTTCTAAAATACCTTTATAAAGAAGACCTAAATACCAGATTTAAAAAGAAATTATTTCTATTTAAAGCTCTAGTTATAGTACTTTAGTTATGCTTTCAACAAATTTTTATTAATTTTGTTTTGTTTTTATTTTTATTTTTTAGTACCTACCTAATTTTAGTTAAAAGTTGAGGTAAATTAAGCTTTACAAATTGAAACTGTTAGTTACAAAATATTTACAAATTACAAAGGAAAGAACATATATAAATTACTTAAAGTGTAGGAAAAGTCTGAAACTGAATTTGTTTGGTTTTTCTAATATGCGATAAAATAAAATTTGTGTGCCCTATTTGTGGTTACTCTGATTATTACAGGTATAATAGGAACTAATCACAAAATCGATTTTTTAAGGAAAAAGATCAATGTCATTCTCTGCAGCTTATGCAGTAACTCTACAAGGTATTCATCTCTTCACCTATTTCATATACTCGTAAATAGGGGTAATATATAAAAGTGGGAAATGTTGGTATAATATATTTTCATATTTTACAATGAATGATGGATGATTTTCGAATTCAGGCTAATGTGATGATAGTACAAAAATCCATTTGAGGAAAATTAATGTTCATTGGGTTTTGTAGTCCTAGTGACGAATTAAAAATTTGTTAATTCAAAAATATTAAAGGATGACACGTCTCCAGTGCGAATACCAACCAACTGGACAATTTCATGCATTAGCTAAATCGCGTGTAAAGTACAAAGTCCTTACTTGTACTTGTGCTAACTGGTTGTCAAAACATTGTCTTGCAAATGTTTAATCAGGAAGAGTTTGCCATTTTCTGAGCGGAAAAACTGCTAAATTTTAATTATAATGTTGGAAAAAATTATCGCGCACATATTTACAAGTATTTTATTTTATAATTTGTGAATTGATGGCTTGAAAACCGGTAGGTCAGCTGCAGCATTGGTAGTTATAGCTATTGCACCAAAGGTCTTTATTAGAATTGCGTTACTAAACTAGGAATCCTTATATTTTCACCATGTCCATCTGTTTGTTATAGTCGTTTTACTCGCAGATTATTATGTTATAAAGCTGAAATTTGGAATAGTACCGCCTAAAAAGTTATGAAATAATCTTTAAAAAAAATATTAGGGTATCTAACCTACATCTAAAATTGGGGTGAGTTTTGTGCGAAATCTTGAATAGCTCTTTTAAAAATTTTGAGGATATGTCATGAATAAAAATTTAATCGAAATATTCGTTAAAAAATTGCGGTATTTTCTTGTTTTCTTAAAAATCGTTCAATAAATTTTGAATTTTAATCTCTAACTCCTACTTTTGGAAACGGATTGTAAAAAATTATGTATCATTGGAAAGATACTTTTATCCTCTTTTGAATGAACTCGATGTCCTGCAATGTCTTTACAAGAATTTATGAATACTTAAATGAGCCACCTCCTAAAAATTTTTGACGTCAATTTTGAAGGAGAGGAGTGATTTTAGGGGAGGGGTTTGTTTAGGACACCCTAAGGAATCGATTAGTGTAACATTTCCAACGAAGTATCCGAACACTCTGTAGATAACGAAATTAAAAGGAAAATTATCACAGCTAGTTTAGAAGTAATAGTCGTCCAACTTATAACATGTAATTGAGTCTCTAAAAAGTTCATGGAAACTCCATGCAAACAAATTACCTCAATATGGTCCAACACGCATTTGGCCGGTTTTTAAATTTATACACCAAAGAGTAGAGTCATTGCAAATAAATTTAAAAGTATAGAATAGAAAACGTAATATTTTCTTGATTAATTTCGGTTTTTTTACCCATACATAATTATTATCTTTCCTTTTTAGAAGTTTATCTTCATTATGGGCAATTTATTTCTCCGATAATTAGGCATATACAGGGTGTTCGGATTCTACGTAGGAAACGCTATATCAATTAATTCCTTAGGGCGTCTAGAGCAAACTTTTGTTCTTGACCCACCTCCTAAATCACTAATTCTCTCGCAAAATCGACGTCAAAGATTTTTAGTAGGTGTGCTCACTTAAGTCCTTATAGATCCTTTTAAGAGCGGAGGCTTCAAAAGATGAAAACAAGTTCCTTTCCAACAATACCTCACTTTTTAGGATTTGTTTCCCAATGTAGGAGTTATGGGGGTTCAAACTCAGAATTTATAAAATTTCCATTGAAGAGTGGTGGTTTTTTCCTAGCCCTCTTTTCAATGTGCCCCCGCTCGATGTTTTGCGATGTTTTTACAAGGATCTATAAAGACTTAAGTAAACGCATCTCACGCAACGTTGACGTCGATTTTATGAGGGGTGGTCAAGAACAAAAAAGTATGCTCAGGACACCCTAAGAAATCGATTGGTATAGCTTTTCCTACGTAGAATCCAGCATAACAGCCTGTATATATAATTTATAATACTATTTTGAACAACCAAGAATACCTCGCGGCTTTAAAATTGCTGAGAAAAGATAATCATATTTTTTAAAATAGGGTTATTATTCCATAGTTTGGGTGTAAACTGCATTCATTTTTCGTTAACTTGAGATTGTAGTTTTAAAAAGATTATTTTCTTGCATCTAAATACTAAAATCGTATGTCATACTGGATTTAGTTTGCATTTTATCGGCTTTAAATCCGGTCAAAGTAAAAATCACCAGCTTAAGTTTAAATTGCCTCGGAAATTGATTTCTACCGAACAAAAACCCCACTACAGCCACCACTACTCGAGTGACAAAAGTTTGTTTTCACTTGGAAGAATTATTTTCATGACCCGCCGCCGTTGCTGCCCGGGCCGCAACCTTCCCGTTCTTTCAAAAGCCAGTCATTAATTTAGTGGGTCGAAAACACCATAGAAAATCTTATGCGCTTCGCAGGTCAGGATTCTCCAAGTCTTAAGTAGTTTGATCCTCCTCTTTCAATTGTTTCGGGAAGTTTGCTCCTCTTGTCCTTTCAGTGGCGGATATTTTGCTCGGTTAAAAGATGGTCTGCGTCTTTGTGTCGTAATGGATTTTCTTCCTTTTTTTGGTTTCTCATTTTTTTTTTGTTGTCATCCGACTTTCTTACGATGTAATGCAATTGTTTTCTACGCTATTATTGTAGGCCAGTTTTTAAGGAATGAATATTTGATGAAAGTTGATCTGAAAAGATTTTCATGGATGAGGATTGTATGAGTTAAGAGTTGCGAGGACATCCCTTGATACTTAGAGAATAATTTTTAATTTTCATTGTTTTCTTTTTCTCTTTTTTATTTGTGTTTTTGTAATTTTTCACTTTTTCATTTGTAATTCTGGAATTCGAACTCAACGTTCCCTTCCGTGGCTAAGTTCAGCTGCAGCAGAAAAATTAAGCTGTCGTGAACAGATGCTGTGGCATGATTGAAAATGCTTGTGGACAGTTTTCTGACTTGTGGTAACAAATTTCGATTTAATCTAAAAACGCAATACTCCCGGAAAAAATCATTTGTTATACTCGAGGATTTTGGCAGCATCGTCACTAGACGCAGCTTGTTTCGCCCGTTTTATGGGGAAATTTAAAAAGGTCATTTGTCAAAGAATGTAATAAGTATGATGGGAATTTTGGTAGTTTATATCAGAATAATGATGATGATAATGCGAACATACAGGTTATTTATTTTTCACTAGCATGCGCAATTTATACTTCTTTGAGTTTTGGCTGATAGTTTTACAAACTATTCAAAAATACGTATTAATTTAACGATTTTCGACAATTTCTTCTCGTTTAATTAGATCTTTTACGATGAAACTATATTTATTTTTCCTTTCCAAACAAATATACATAGTAAGGACATTCACTTAAAGTATAGTTTATTTCAACTCACATAAAAATAATTATCCAGGGAAATTCGGTTGGAGCAGTGGGTATTAAAACGTGTCCCAATAATTTCTAAAAATAAAATATTTGTATACATATTTTTCTGCTTTACTATTTGAGAAAGAAAAGCACTTGAATGTATCGAATTTATGACTTGTTTGATTTACCTGCATATGTATTTAACCTTTTTAGGATAATATTGTGTAGACTCTTATATTAAGTTTTTAGCCGATGCAATCACTCAGTGAATTTAATTTTTGTTATTAATTAATTCTGTGAAGTCTTTACCATATTTAAAAATACATTTTCCATTTTGAAAATTTAAAATAAAGACTAGAAACGAAATGGCTCCTTTTTCATTTTCTAACTCTTTATGAAATGGCAAAGGCTTATAGTATACAAACATTGAGAAGAATCATTTTCATTAACTAAAATATTAAAATGTACCTACACATTTAAGCATCTTAAAAAGTCACAAATTTGATAAGCTTTGAATGAGTTTTACGTCACCTAGTATTATTTTAAGTGTTAATTCTTCATTTTTGTTACTGCACTAATTATTATTATTAGTTATTATTATGTTTTTTACCAACCATTTTTCCTGCACTCTATTCCAGTTTAATTGCTTATAACAACATTTTTTTTAAACAACGTCGATTGCTTTTGCAAAGAAACCATTTTTATATGTTTGCTTTTTCATGCACCATTTGCTAAACGAATATTAAGCACAGTACATTTTACAGTGTATAATACATATTTGCTCCCTCTTTTATTATGAATATATTTTTTTAATAATATTTTTATTTTTGTAATTAACAAAGAAATGGTTTTCAAATATATTTTTTCTCCGTTTCTAGGAGGTAATATTACCTAAAAATCAAGGGTCCTTAGGATTTAGCATCATTGGTGGAACAGATCACTCATGTGTCCCATTTGGAACTAGAGAACCTGGAATTTTTATATCACACGTAAGTCGAATGGATTATATAAAACTACAAAATTGCTGCATAAGTCAATAATTATTGAGAATATTAAAGTTGAATCATTCCGGCAATATTAGGGTACGAATTTATTTTTTAATGCTTTTGAAAAAGTGTATTAAATGAAGACCTAAATTCCATGGACGGGAGCAGCTTTTAGAGATTTAAAAACTTCCTTCATAAAACAGAGGAAAAATGTATTTATAACATGTTCGTATGTCACAACATTCTAACTCCCTTATTATCCAATGTTTTGCAATGTAATTTTGTTAGTAAAGGTCTTTACTTATTAAAATTGAGAGGGAGTTAAGCTACATTATAAAATAAAAATTGTCTATTTTCCTCTAGCAAAGTAAAGTTTGTAGTTTAGATAATACTCCGAATTTAAGAAGTAAAAACATATATAAGTTTTCGTAATCATTTATCGTACTAATAATAATATTAAAATATAAAACTATATCACTTGCATTGGAACTCATTCAGATTGTGCCTGGAGGTATCGCAGCTATGTCAGGCAAGCTTCGAATGGGCGACAGAATACTTAAGGTAAATGGAGCAGATGTAACAAATGCAACGCACCAAGAGGCAGTTATGGAATTATTGAGGCCGGGCGATGATATTCAATTGACGGTACAGCATGACCCACTCCCCATTGGCTTCCAGGTAAGCTAGATGACTTATGCTATCCCACATTTAGCGTTAAACTATGTTACTTGCACGCTTCACCCTATTTTTATAACTACCAAAAGTAGATCAATATTTAAAATTTGCAATTTCACTTTGAATACTTTTTTCATATTCGCAAGCATATCCAAGTAGATTTTGTGCCAACCGAGGTAAGAGTATTGGTATGAATATTTGAAAAAAAGATGAAATAAAATTGGTACACCGGAATATTTAATGCAGTTCAATTAAATAAATCACCTTCGAAGATTTAAATGCAAAACTTTAAAACTCATCGATTAATTTTCTATAATTTTAATTTTATCTCGGAATCAGTCGTTTTAATTTTTCTAACGAGTTTATAATGCTTTTTTAGAGCTTTTGGGAACGAAAGAAATTTACTTAGTTTTCGTAAAAATAGAATATGTTTTTTATCTTATTTTATTTCAAGTTAAATACACCATTATTCTGCCTTTTTTAACATACATATATTAAATAATTTTAATAAAAAATGTGTTTTTTGGAAAGATCACGCACCAAAAATATGAGGTGCGCAATCTAACTAATAACATTTTTTTAAAAAAAGTTACAACAAATTTTAATTTTAAATTAATACTTTCCTAGAGACTTTTTGCGGAGGGTTTTATGTCGAAATGTTGTTTATACACTGTAGCATATTTTATTTAACTACCATAGAAAATACATACAGTGAAAGCTCTCTTAACGGACATCTTTCATAAGCGGACAAATTTCTTGGAACAACGTCTTTTTTTCTATTCTTTCCCACACACGAACGCGGACACTAAATTTCTGTAAATTTGTGAGTTTGATCTCTCATAAGCGGACGCGACGCTCCAATAAATGGCCAAATGATACGTATGTGTCCGCATTATGTATATATCTAAAACGCTTTTACAATTTCTACAATAGCTTTCTACGCAATACGCAATACGGCGAATAATACATTTATTTTTTTTTTATTTTTTTTTTTTATAAAATGCACCCAAAAACCGGAAAAGTGTGAGTCTGACTCGCGCGCCGAGGGTTTCGTTCCTTTTCCTCAATTTCATGTGTGTCCTGAACATTTCATAAAGCTAATTTTTCGGACCGCAAAACTAACCCGGCCTTTACAAGCGTCAGTACTGACTTCAATTGTCAAAACTACTTTCACTGACTAGTTTGCGTTCGGCTAACTATCAATTCAGTTATTTGTCGGCAAGTGTAGAAACTTCAGTGGTCGTAATATTACTGATTAAAATTATTGTACATTATTTGATGTTCTTTAATATTCCATAAACATGTAAGTCAAAAACTATATGGCTTAAAAATAAAACAAAAATAATGTTTAAACTTGTAATAAAGCCCTTTCATATAATACCCCACTCGATCGTGTTGCTTCACTTTTAAACTTGAATCTCCATTTCGGATCCCATTTTCAATAAAAATAAAAATATTTTCATAATTGTTTGAACTGTGGGGGATCTGGGTAAATCAAACCAAAGTGTCGGTCCCCTGAGTGTCCGCTTATTAGAGCTTACACTGTATACAAATATAAATTAAGATTTTCTTTTAAAGTTTTTTCAATAAATTTAAAAATAGTTTTTGTTAATTGCTTTAAGCTACCTACTTAAAACTCTAGACCTAATATGGAATTCTATTGATCATAAGGATTCATATTTTTTTTATACTATTAAGGAAATAAATCTGATAAAAACTGAAGGAGAACGTCTTGGAATGCATATTAAGGGTGGTCTTAATGGCCAGAGAGGCAATCCAGTGGACCCTACAGATGAAGGTGTTTTCATCTCAAAAATCAATTCAAGTGGTGCTGCCAGACGTGACGGAAGACTTAAAGTAAGGATGACACCTTAAGAAATTTAATTTCCGCGAAAAGTGATTCGAAGTCACGAATCACAGAAAGCAAAAAGAAATTTTTTTCCTTATATTTGCTTGCGTTACAGGTTGGAATGCGTCTGCTTGAAGTGAATGGCAACTCACTGCTTGGTGCTTCACACCAGGAAGCCGTCAACGTTTTACGTGCTGCAGGAAATGAGATACATCTGGTTGTTTGCAAAGGATACGATAAATCGAATTTAATTCATTCCATTGGCTCTGGTGGCGGAATGAGTACTGGTTTTAGCCCGGGCAGTAGACATGGTACGTATAGGGGCTAATTTTCGTTATTTCGCTTAATTTTTGGTATATTTGATTTAAATTAATTTGAGCGTTTGTAAACAGGTTCGAGAACGTCTGAAACTGGATCGGAGTTAAGCCAAAGTGTTTCAAGTTTAGACCGTGATGAAGACGATAACCGAATGCGAGCTGTGAGTGTAACTTTCTTCGAGGCACTGTTTTTTTCTCAAATTTTTATTATATTTATATGTAATATATGTAATAATATTATCCAAATTTTTCTTCTGTAGGATTCTGAAGTATTTACGCCGAGCAGACCAGAAACGAACGAAAAATTACCAGAGACCGGAGTTCCTCTGACATCGAAAGATGTAGCCTTGGTTAACTCTGAGCAGTCATTAGTTAGTACAAAGGAAAAAAATATGCCAGAGAAGGTAAATGACGATATCTCATTATATAGAAAATAAAAAAAAAATAAAAAAAACTTATATAATCGTTATTTTGATCTACAATTAAATTTGCCCTCTTTTCATATTTTCCTTAAAGGTATTAGACATTGTACGAGCAGCTGAATCTCTGGCACTTTCTGATACTCTTCCTCCGAAGTCACCCTCCGACCATCACGAAGATAAAATACAGAAAACGACGACTGTAGTAATATCAAAGCACACTCTGGACACGAATCCTGCACCACCACAGGTGAGTTTTTTATAAATTCGTTTCATATCTCTTAATTCCATCGATGTTCTTTTTGCATTTATAAAAAAATTAAAAATGTATATAAATATTTGCATCTGATCATTGCTCAAGTCAATTAAATGTTTTTATTTTGTTTTTCGCTGTCTTTAATCTAAAAATCATTATCGCGTTCTTTTGTTGTTTTAATTTTTTTTATTTAATCAAATGTTAATAACTTTTGCAGTCATATCTACTTGTGATGTTACTTTTATATTCTGTACAAGTTTTCTCTGCGTTTAGATGGCTTTTTTTTTTTTGTGAAAGCGAGTTATGTGTCTTGTAATTTAAAACTATTATTTTTCTCGTGCTCCAGGTAACCACTTGTTGACTGAGCTAAAAATTATGTGATGCTTTAGCGTTCTTCGTCGTAAAAGCTTTGCGATTTCTTGTTGTAATTGTTATTGGTGTTGTTATATGTTTTATTAATCGAGCAAAATTGATTGCTTCACTTAAAAACAAAAATGGGAGCTACGATTTTTTCTTTATTAGAGGTTTAAGATTATCCTAAAAAATATCGATTTTCAACAAAACTGATTGCTACAGTTTCATATTTTCAATAGGAACACAAACGTGCTCTTAACAAGGACAATAGATTGAAAACGCTTCATAAATATATTAAATTAATAAATATTTTATTTTTAGATTTCACTTTTATTAAAAAGAATTCACTGGAAAGGTTTATTTCTTACTTGACTAAAAATAAAACTGCATTTCCCCGTCCCTGTTGATTGCTCTTTTAAATTAGACTGCAAAAACTGATTTCTAGAATCAAATATACCAGTCGTATTTTAGTTCTGTGATAAAAAAAAGAAGTGATCGAGGAATTATTGCTTCTTCAATAAATTATACTTTGAACCATGGACTCTCATTTGAGCGGCATTGAAACGAAGTTCTTTTATTAAGGAACATTTTTCGAATATCTCTCTCAGGTTTGAGTATTCAATTCAAAGGCGCATAAAAGAAGAAACTTAGAACCCTTCATACCTTTAATTTTCTACCGTCTTGATAGAAAACGAAATAGCAATTTAATTTTATATTTCCTTAGTTTTTCACAGGAAATGAGAAATGAAGTTGTGCCGTGTAAATGGTTTTACGTGAAAGTTAGTGTCTAGACAATTTACACGATGCGGTTTGTACTTGAATTTGTGAAGAATTATTGTAAATTTACTGAACAATCAGACATTTAAAAAAAGGTGTGGAAAAGGTGCATTGAGTGCATTCTTGCTTTCGAAGTCTGCATGGTTGGTTGTGCTTTAGGAATTCACTCGGCAAATCGGTGAATTATTCAGTTAGATAAATTCCGTCTATAATGGTGATATTTAAAACATCATTTTAAAAGTATTACACTTTGTATCTGCTTGAATTTAGTGTAAACTAAAATCAACTTTTTCTTTTTTCAATCTTGTAAATATCTTCCCTTACTCTTCTATGGATTAATTGAAGGAAAAAATTATTCATATCTAATTATTAACGGGGTTTCTTTTTATATTCGATATAAGTGCATATTAACTTCTTAAAATATAATAGCATAATAAAAGATAATCTAAGCGATATCACAAAAAAGTACAAATTTTAATTATAAGTTTGATTATAAAATAAATATATCAACGTAAAGTTAAAAAAAAAACAATTTGCATGAGCCCATATTTGTACTTTAAAGATCTGCTGAATGAAAATGTATTACAAATTAAATGTATATGTCAGCATTTCCTTATTCCTTAATCATTCTGTTTTTTATGTGTAGTTTCATTAAATTTATATAAAATATAAGTGAAAGTAGCATGATACTTTCAACTCTTAAGACATTCAGCGAACAAATGAAACCTGTTTAATGAAAACGCATGAGTTTTTAAAGAAAATAATGTAATGTATCATTTTACGATAATTTTATGATTATAAATGATTTTCCGAAATTTACACTTAACCTGGTTTTTAAGGCAAAAGTGTTAAACTCGCTTATTGTAGTGATCCTTGCGGATGTTTTGAAAAGATACACAAAAGATAAAGAAAAAATACTCCTTAAAAATGTTGGAACACATTCTTTCTAGAGCCGGAAGTTTCGAACATTTCATTTTCAAATTTATTAGAATTTTGTGATTTCGAAAAAAATATCTAATTTTTAGCATTGCGGGGAAATGAAAGTATCATAAAAAAATAAAATGGAAAATGAAATATTTCTAATTTTGTAAGGTTTTACACTGGTTACTGCCTCGAGGAAATAAGAGTGTAGCAATAGTAATTAGTTAAACTCAAAAACATATTATTTATTTTATTCTTCCTGCATTTTCGAACAGACTTCAAGTGAAAACAATTTATATTTTATTCATGTTGCATGTATTTTGTAAAATTCCTAGGTTTATTGTAAGATACACGCCAATATTTTTGAAAAAAAGAAATAAGTTTGAAAATTGCCCTTTTTTTAAATTATTTTGCTAATTTTTGTTGTAAAAAGGTACCTTCTGCTTGTTTGTACCTATTGTGATGCATTATTGAATTGCTCCTTCATTTTTGGTGTATGTATCAAAGATGGGAGATTTTTACAAACATACACAATGGTTTTTTATCTGTTCCAGATAAACGAGCTGAGAGATTCTTAACTAGTGGTAATCGAGAACAAGACTGAAGTTTTACTATAAAAAATGAGATTAAAAATATGGATAACAAAAAAACATTGTATTTCATTTGATATTAGTAGTAGTTTACTTCAAGTCGAGGGTATTTTTGTTACGTGATAATGATAAACTAAGAATGATTCAATTCTACTACTGAATAAAACGGGTAAATATTTGGACTCACCTCAACATTTTATTAGATTAAATGTGTTTGCGTGGCATTCTTGCAATAAATTAAGGTAATTTTCACCAGTGCGTAAAATAGGTTAAGCATTACATAAATATTTGTTACTGTTGAGGAAAAGATTTTGTAATATGTAAGGAGCTTAGGTTTCCAATCCAAAGTAATTGTCGAAATGTTTATGTCTTTTTTTTTTTGTAATTTTGATGTTGCTTTTTACAACAAAAACTGGAAATACTCTAAATATTTTTTGGAATATTCAAAATGAAGCTAATTATTGACTCAATTTATGTTGTGAGTGAATATCTCATGCAAAAAGCCGCAACACTTGTCACAGCACCTCATGCAATGTTGAGCGTTGCAATTGTTTCCCTTTTCATTTTATAATTAGATTAAAAGGGTTTTTGAGGAATGCGGGGCAGAAAGGATTAAAGCGAGTTTGAAAATGCTTTTCACCTTTGTGCGTTGCATTGTGGTTTTATGGTGAAGCTTTATACAGCGTTTTTCCGCTTCGTTAAGCACGTATTCCGCTATCAAATTTTCTACAATAAAGTTTGAAATACGCTTTTGCTTTACCTACAGAAAATTAACAATTAAATAACTTTGCAGCTCATATGTAAATACAGCTATTAAAAAATATTGTTATATCAAACGTTAATAAATTTTGTTTGTTGACTTACAAAACACATTTATATATATTACAAATTTTTTTGTTTTATTTTTATAGATTTCAACTGAATTTCTGAAACGTTCCATAAGCCAGTGTTAGAGTATTTCTCAGATTAACTGCCATTATTACATAGAAATAAATGATTAGGAGAACTGTAACCTTATAAATCTATGTGGTTTGTAAACTTCATTTAAAGGAATATGTGAGTAAAAACGGATCACACGTGAATTCATCTTAACTATTCGAAGTCAAATACCAATCCCGCCCTGATGATAATAATAATAGAAAGAGAAGGAAAGTTATCAAGTTTTTATAGCTGGAGCAGTAGATAACTCAGTGTATAATAATTTGCAAACTATTTAATGTTCGAACAACTTCACTTTAAATGGACCAATGATAAACTATACTAAAAACTACCATTAAAGATATTTCACACTTATCACTAGAGTCGTTTACCTTTATAAATATGCGACATACTAAAACTGGAGAGCCAGAAAGAAAGTAAGCGATAAGACGAAACTGACCTTATAGAAACTAACACTGAAAAGCAACCAGTTAAATAAGCAGAATTTGGTTTCAAACTTTTTCTAAAAAACGAGCATTGTGATGTATTTCTTAAAGTGTCGGATAGCATGCGTGATGGAATCTTTTAAGTAATATTCATAAAATAGTCGTTTTTTACGGAAATTTTTCAATACTTGTCTATATAGTTGTTATTGAGAAGTCTATTCTAGCTGACTTAGCCGAAATCTGTAAGTTACCCTTTTTTTATATCACAAAATTAGAAATACTTAAAGATCAGTGCACAATTGTAATTTTCGTACTCTTGTTATATATATATCCGATTGCAATTAAATCAAATTCAGCAGTTAAGGTTAAACAAAAAACAAAAAAACGATATGAACAAAAGTTTTCAATTTCTATATTTAAGTGCTTCAGAGGTTTACGTTGCTTAAATGTCTTATGCAAAAAAAAAAAAAAAAGAAAAATAGTACTTATGATGTTAACGACGAGGAAAGGAGTACATAAAGTGTCAAAATGTTAAATTGTTAATAAAAGATAAAATGAATTATCAAAATGGATTGCCTTTAAATTAAATATAGTTTACGTTAATTGCGAATTACCTGATTACTTGTGATACGCATATTCCGTGATAATCTAAGGTTTATTAAATAATACAATGTTTGTTAATACAATCTTTTATGTAACGTGGATATGCGCATCAACTGATCAATGGGTATGTATATGAAGAAGTTAAAATAACTATGTTAAATATTTTCGGATTTTATATATAAATGTTAGGTATATTTTGTACAGGTTTCATTTATAGTATTATGTGAAATAAGCCAGAAATATGTTTTGTTGTACAAATACGTGAACATGTGAGAAATAATGACAAACTAGAAAAATATATTTAAAAACTAGCTGGTGTCTTTTTATTAGTACTATTCGTGTTAAAATCTAGTTTTCTAACATTAACAAATTATTCTTCTTATATAAGAATGTACAGTAAGCCGATTTTATTTTACAATTTATTTCGGTTTTTATTTTTAAGAGCTTAGTTGTCTGTCCTCTTTAAAAAGATGGTTATTATATTTTTAGTAAAGCGTTATTTTCTTAGTGACCGAAGCGTCGGAACTTAAATTACCTCAGTGAGTAGGTAATATTCTTGTAGTTCTAAGTATCTAGCGAAAATAGACTTACCCCAAAATAAAAAGTTGCTTTGTTTTGAACACATAAAAAAATATGGACCTATTTTCTTTTAAAACATGTTTAGCTTTATTTGTGTTATTTATTTTGCTTATAGTTGCTTTCTACGTTTATAATTCTGTTTGAAAATTTTGCGTTAATTTAATTTTTAAGATGATTCATTACAAACACGTAACATCTAACCGGTAATTGGCACAAAAACTGTTCAAAATTAAACCGAATCGCATTACCACAACAACTTTATTTTTTGTTTTAGCACATCTTTAATTATGTTCATTAGTCAAAGTGTAGTGTGCCCTCTCATAAAACATCGCTTTTTACAGAAACTTGTTTGAAGCTGTGTGTTTCAAAACTAACAATTTATTTATTTTTTTCTATTATGCAACATGCAGAATGAAGCTAAGACAGGAAAGATGATTCATCCGACATTTAAGTTGAATGAAGAAAATCAAGGCATTGTAGAAAAGAGGCATAAAGCTCCTATTCCAGCCCTAGAAACCTCAACACAAACTGAGGACGAAGACGTTTTTGAAAAACCAAAAGGAGAAAAGAGAATTTCAGTTGAATTAAAAGAAACTATTAAAGAAGCTGAAAAGGTTTACATTGAGGACGATGAAACAAGTGAGGAAGATACTTTTTTAAAAACATCGCATTTGGCAGTTTCAGCGAAGAGAACCGATTTTGTACCAGAAATTAAAGGGCACCAACAAGATTTAGATATTGACTATCCAAGAAAATGTGCTACTATAAGCAGTTCGGATAGAAGTTCACCAGAGACGTATTCTCACCGAAAATCTGTTAGCTTTGATTTAAGCGGAGATGAAAGGTCAAAGTCGGACCTGGAGCGGTCTTATTCTCCGGATTATATTCTGAAAGGCCGTAACTATGACTCTGAACAAGAATATATCTCCCGCGGACGAGTCGGTTTGAGAGGTATTTTAAGATCCGCCAGCCCAATGGCACCTGAGCCTACCTCAGATCATCAATTGAAGCAATCTGTGATACCTGCTGTCGCCAAAATTAAGGAAGCGGACGTTGTTGCACAGAGACCAATAATTGAAACGAGTAGAACAACACCTGAAAGAGAGCGATCATCATCTCCAGCTTCAACAATTCATTCTTCACGAGATAAATTGTATAACGATGAAATTGAACGAGATAACCCCTTCAGAGAAGCCTTTCTGTCTGGCAATAAAACCGATATATATGAAGAAATGGCAAAAATTTATTCGAAGCCAGGAGCTGCATCAAAACCGACAAGGGATAATTTTGTTGTTGGAAAAATGAAACCAAACAGTGGACAGTCAAAATCGGTAGAAAATATATCAGTTGCGAGTACAACGGGAATGTCGCCCTCTAAATCAACTGGGAGACTATCTCAGGATGTGATTTCAAGACCACCACCTCCGCCTAAGCCCAAAATAAAGCAAGCAGATGTGGTAAGAAATTTTACTCTTGATAGACTGGAACGCGACATGGATCACGGTAGTCTTGTCTGGTTTGAGCATGACAAGGAGACAAACACAATGACCCAAGTTACTAAGGTTACGGATCGCAGTAGTTTTAGCCCCGATGCACCGCTGCCCCCCATACCAAATAAGCAAATAATGAGACCTAAAGAAAGCCCTCCACCGCCACCGATTAATATGAAGACCCTTCCTACCAAAGAGAAACTGCATCAGATTGACGCATCTTATAATCTTGAAATTGTTTCTACGACAACCGAACTGCCCTCGTCAGCTAGACGAAACGATTTTGTCCATGAAAACTCCTCCGATACTGTTTTAGTCTCAGAGGATGTTCATCGTAAAATTCTATTGCAAGAAAACGAAATGCGCAATGCCTTAAAAGATCCATTTGAGATCCATAGTGTGCCGTCGGAGAGCCGGCAATTTTTAGATGTAAAAAGATCGGTAAATCCTTTTCTAGACTATTCGGAAACTTCTTTTGAGAGTGAAATCGTTTCTTCCATGCCTACATTCGATAATCAGCCGCAGGGAGCAACACTGTCGCCAGCGAAGATCTTTCCACCTACGCAAATTCTTCCTGTTCAATACGCCAGTCTGCCAATGCCTCAGCAGCCTGGTGGCCATTGTCATTTACCCCATTCACAGAATTGCATCCATTGGGTCTCCCCCTGCCCCACGTGTTTTATGGTGAGTGAACCTAATCCAGTCGCACAGTCATACTTTTTGCATGATCCGCGGTTAGGTTTGCCTGGATTAGATACAAATCCATTTTCAAGTAACGCTCAAAATTTCTTTTTTCCATCATCCAGCACACCCACCACCAGTGGCTCCATTCACAATTCTCGAAATTTTGAAAATGTCACCCAACAAGAAAATATGCAAAGTATGACAAGTTCTAAAATAGCAGAAGCATCATCATCATCTTTTATTCACGTAGAAAACTCCGATTTAGGCAATAATTCCACAACCATTTACTCATCGCCCACGTACCCGCCCGCTGAGCTCTCACCTATTAAAATTAAATCACCCAAAAATTACCAAATTCCCCGGAAGACGAGCTTTACACCGTCTATGTCGACTTTTGGTAAAGAAAGTAGTATTTGACCTAGGAGAGATTTTCTTCATTTCTCTCAAAATCTGGTATCGATTTCTTGAGTTACCTACAATTTTATCAAATTACGCTATAAAATGCGCAGGTTTGATTCTAATTTGCAGAATGTTAAAACCATTTCAAAGAAAGTAGGTATTATTATTGTCTCAAAACCTGTAAGAAGTAACTGTTTTTTTTTTTGTACAAAGAGTACTTCATTAATTTCTTTAAAAGTTTATATGATTATTAACGAGATGAAGTAAAAAATAAAAGTTTGCAAACAACTGATTTATAAGTTTCATAATTATTGATTAGAAATAAAAAAGCAAACGTGTTTTCTTATTTAAGTTTATAGAGATGTATAAAATTTCATATCAATCGATTCAGAATAATTTGATCATGCACACCAATTTCAAAATGCTGGTTATACCTTTATATCATTTCTGTTTTTATTATTATTACATATTATTTTTTTAAATAATCCAGATATCAAATTAAAGGGGTCACAAAGGTGTGTCTTAAAAAATTTGATTGTTTTTTTTAATTAAAAGATAAAACCAACATTTTAAATATTTTCATGATTAATTTTGATACGTATGTATTTATGAAGATATTTTCGAGAATAAAAGCCTGACAATTTTCCAGACGCTTCAAAGTAGACGTAATAAAGTAATATCAGAATGAACATAATTTCAAATAGAAAATACCCTTTATATATTCCTATTTCAAAGATTAATTAAAGTGCTTTGTTCTTGCTTAATTAGTGCGATATATATTTAAAAATGTTATGCAAACCACCTTCGTCATGGCCATTAAGACCGCTAGAGAGCGTATTAATTATCCACTAGTTTTCGTCTTCATACTTTTCTAGTTAAGATTAGAGATTAGTTTTAGAAATGCAAATTTATTTAAGCAAAAATCAAAAATCAGTGTAAAAAACACATTTTAATTAATTTGAAATTGCAATTTTTATAGATTTGAATATTTTCAATTAATTAATTTTCTTCGATAAATAAATTTAGTTGTGAGAACATAAACATTTTCAACCATTTCCATTGTGCAAAAGTTTAATTTTTAGTATTAATTGCACCACATTTCAACATTTACACAAGTTCTACGATCCTTACTTAATGCACTTGTTATTTGTCAACAAGTTTTGCTTGTATAATTAATTTTTCATTAGTTAGTTAAGAACATGCATCTACCTCTTTAAGGATTTTAAGATATTTTTATTTCAAGCTGAAAAAGTTTTTATTAATATGTATATAATATTTAATATTTACTGCAGACGATCTTTTCAACAGTATATAAAACCTGCAACAAAACTTTGTGGCTAATACTTAACATTTTATTCTTATCTTAATATTAATGTACAAATTACTTTTTATAACACTTATTTTGAAATTTAAAACATCGTAAAAATGACAGCAATAAATGAGTTGCTTCAGTACAAAATTTTATTTTATTTTGTGCTGTCTTTGTGTTGTCTATTTTATGTTTTGCTCTTTTGTGTTACAATTAATTTAAATTTGATATATTCCTGCTATCAAGTATATTCCAGTAATCTTGTTTTAAATTTTTGGGGTGTTCTAAAAGTATTTTTTTAAATTAAAGAGACGTGGCAGAATGTCATTTCGCAAATTAAATACTTATAACTTCCACATTTTGATTTTGTTTTGAAACTGCACACTTTTGAAGTAATGGAGAGCTGAAATAAAATATTGTTTGCAAAATTAAAACGAGAAATTCTAATTACATAATTAGAGATAACATTATTCTACATAAAATGTGGCTGAAGAATTCCAACGAGATATCATCTCTTTCAATATGTCGATAAATATTTCGAAGTAGAACATTTCGAATTCCTTTAATGGGTATGCAAAGTGAAGACGAATTTAAACCAGATACATATTTTAGAATTTCAAATCATTTTGGTAGTTCAGCGAAATTACTATAATATTAAATTGAAATTGACAGTCATTTTGCAAGTAATTTAACGCAAAACATTGCTTTTCACTTTATAGTTTCTGATTCGCAATAAGCAATTCAACTTAAATTGAATTGAATTAAATATTGAGTTTTCTCAGTGACAAAGTGAAACCTCCACTGAACAAACCCGCTGCATCTGACTTTAAAATCGCGAAAATTTGAATTGATCATATTTTTCAGCAAGCTCTTAGAAACTTCTAACTTCATTAGATCTACGTGCTCAAACTCCTTTTCCTTAGAACATATTCTGAACTTGAAGAGGCTGATTGCGTTGAAATGTGAAATTTACATCTGTGCATTTCACAAGAATTTTAAGTTCCACTTGTAGGTACATGCGAAATTGTCCCACTGAAATTGGGATACAGTGGATCTGTTCGTCTCTCGGGCTCCATTTATTTTTCATTTCAATTTAAGGAAGACTACACATTCAGCCACGTAGAACATATTCATTTCGGAGTTCAGTTAGTTGCAAGAAAAAGCGTGTGTCTTCATTCAACGAGATCTGGATTGGCGTGGCATCGTCGTTTAACAATGTTATTTGAATATGCTCCTTGGTAGTACTTGAATCAATAAACTTTTATTTTATTATCTGTGTTACGACTCACAGGAGGACTTACGTAAATACTGTGATGTGTCGTATTGAATTCTCATTTCTCCTCACTTAACTCTTTGATATATTACCAATTGTTTATGTGGATGAATAAGACTAGATCAAAGCATGCACGTCTTATAGATTGAAGGAAATTTGTAATTGCAATGTAAAAAAACAAGGCAGCGATTTTAGAATATCACAAATTTTCATTGTTATACTTTCATTCAAAAGTTAAAATATCGTTCTCATTAAATTTGAATGCAATTTGAATATATAGGTGAAGCACGTTACTTCCACAGAGACTTCCTTCTATCTTAACAATTGTAAGAAAAATAATTTATATTTCATGTTATGTATGGTGCCATTATGCAGAGGAACGTTTTCAATAAATTATTCATTTTTTAAGTGTATTTATTAGAAATCGCGTGTTTTAAATTTGTTTTTATTTTTCCTTTTACCGAAGAATTTACGAAATTATCAATGAAATTAATTTAACTAATCTTAAAACATCAAAATCTATCGCAAATTTTTTTCTGTACAAATAAATGTTAAAGTCCCTTTTGTGTTTGTCTAAAAAGCTGTTTCATGTCGATCGTTTGCGGTATTTACATTTAGGAATCTATGGTTTATGTCATGTTTTTATAATAATTCTAATTTTTTAATATTAATTTTACAGTCTCCACCGCTATCAGCAAAAACACCACCGCCGTCAGCTAAGACCCCTAAGACTGTTTCGGATAAGAAGAGATTTTTCGAAACAGCTATGGAGGAGCAACAGAAACCATCACCTAAACCAGGTAAGTTTCTAATTAATTTACTTTAATTGAATTTGTCGCTCGTATCATAGGTGTATTTAAAATGATTACTGAGAAAAAATATTCTAACACATTTTATGTATTAAATGCAAACTTTACTAATCAATATTATTGAATATTGTTAACTAAGATTAGCGATTTTGAGGTCGTTTAATTTACAAGTTAAACGTGTGGTAACTCGATAACCCGATCAAAAATATTGAACTTTATAGAGCTTTAATGAAAAGGGACCCAAAGGGATTTTCAAAATCAATGAACGGTATTATTGAAAATTAAAAGATCGAAACTGTGGTAAATGAATGATATACTTGGATTTACAAATTCATGGTTTCTGAATGCCGATTTTATAATATTAGCTTATAGCCAGCCCTACTTCGGTTCAAATAGATTTAAATGTGATATTAAATTTCATGATAAACACTGTATTTCAATTAATTTGTCTTCTTTCTCAAAGTATATATCGGAATTCCTATTTTATACATTTTACCTTCTAACTTTAAATAATTCATAAAAATTGCTTAGGAACTTCAAAGAGCTCCCAAAGCTAATTAGCGATGTTAGAGGGCTGCTATTTATTAAGACTCTTTAAAAGAATACCCCCAAACCATCGCACAGTTTGTCCGGCGTAATAAGCAAACTTGATTAGAGCTCTGTTTTTTTTTTTATCTTACAGCTGCTGCTTCAAAGTAATTTTTTCCCTTTTTCGTTTTATTTCAGATAAAGTTTTCTCATTTCTATCAAAGGATGAAGTAGAGAAATTAAAACAGGAAGAAGAAAAGAAGATGGCAACTCTTCAGCGGGACAAGAAATCATCGCTGCTATCGGATGATCTGATGGATGATTTCGATGAAGTCGAAGAAGATTGTGAAGAGGGTGATTCAGTACACACCAGGTGAGCTCTAGATATAAATGTAATATTTTTTCTGGTGGCAGGTGTACATGCAAATTCGCTTACACATTCTCTGCAAATATTTTGAGCAAGCATCACACCGTAAAATAAAAACGCAGAAAGTCATAACTTCATTTGCTTACTTCGACGTCACGGTTGAGCCCGCATTTTCATTCTCCTGCGATTTTCACTCGTAAATTCGCTTCATAGCACGTGATGTATATTAAGTGTGGCGTCAAATCCCACCCCCTCAGAGACGCACTGCAAACCTTTTATTTATGATTTGATGGCGGTGGATTTATGTAGCCCGACTTGTTAACTACGTGTAGGAGCTAAAGGCATTCCTTCCAATTGTATCAACTCTTACGAGGATCCTAAATTCACCTAGAAGCATGTCATGGTTCTTTGCTGTACGCCTTTTTTGCTTACTTGCGCCTTTCCTGACGTTTTGCTGTTACTAAAAATAAATCGTCCCGAACGTTAAACGTGCACAATAAAAGCCTCTAACAGGTGAAACGACCAAGTAAATAACTCGGCAAGCCATAAACGTCGCCCTATGGATTTGGCGGGCCCTGCAAAACACAAATTTTATGATAATTCTGATAAAGTGATTCCTCTACACTTTTTGAATTTTTTGCATTTATTTCATTTTGGCAAAAATCAAAATTTCTTCGGTGATTTTTTTAATTTTCATATATTAATATTAATACGACGGCACTGGCATAATGTCATTTACCTAAAGAAGACCAACATTTTTCAATTTTATGAATATCTAAATTTTTTATGTAGGTATTCTTATATGTAATTTATTCACTTTTTGTTCAGGAGGAATTTCTTATTTTCACTTGATTTGAGGGTTTATCAAATCAATGTGATATTTTTTAGATTTTGTAAATAACTTACGTTGTGCTGGATGATTATTAGAGGTATATACATAATTTCAAAATAAAATTAGGATTTATATGTCAAAACAAACGAATTTGAAAAATAAAAATATGTATATATGAAAGTAGTTTATTCAGGTACAAGGCACACTCAAGGAAATTCCTTATTTTCAAACAAATCTTTACATTAGGTTCTTTTACTAATAAACATTTTGCATAATATATTGAAATCTTTCACTCGTAAATACCGAAAATTAATGATACAAGGCTTAGTGATATTTTGTTCCAATTAAATTAAACACTTTCAATAAATATACATATATACTTTAGAAAATTCAGTTTTTGATAAAATTGGTTTTAATAATATTCAGTAATTAATTAAATAGTAGATATTTCTTCCATAAACGAAAAATAATTTTAGACCAAACGCCAAAACTGTTAATTATTGAGATATTGTTAGCCTGCAATTTAAACATAATTATTTCGGCATTCATGCGTACAGAATTGTTCTCGCTACACTTTGGGTGGGCAAAAACAAATTAATTTTTAAGCGATTAAGTTATATTGTTATAGGTAATTGTACTTTTGCTTGGAATAATTTCCTAATTAATCAATTGTTTTATTAATTCACTGTGAAATCGATATGTCTGCAAAAATGCTTCATTAATATCAATTGTTTTATTACAATGTCAACTTTAAAGTGATAATATCATGTAAATTAATATTTGTAGTTAAAAGGTGGTATATAATATTCGGTATCAACATGATTGCTCCATGAAATGTGGTTCGATGAGAAAACAGTTACGTAATTAATTATGCCTATATTTTTTAATAAATGCCTTAAAAATTATGTTATTCTGCGGAAATTTAAACACAATGTTTTTTTTTTTAGTAATAATATTATATATTTATTTTACGGAATACAAAAGTAATAGTCTTTTATGTACAAAGTCCAAATAGGAAACCACTTTACTCATATACTACTAAAATATTGAAAAAAATACTAATTACTAAAGACTTTTGAAGGGTTTTATTGTGCACGATCATGGATAAATTTAAATATATTTTTATCACGAAAAATGCTATCCGATCTTTTAAATTTGTGCTTACAAAAAAAAAAAATATAATTGTTTCATAATACTTAAAGTAACAATAAAACGTCACGCTTACTGCTTAATAACTTTCTTAATTTCACACCTTTTATTTTCTTTTTCCCCTTAGGAATCCACTTGAAGAAATCGAGGCAGTATTTAGAAGTTAGGAAAAGTGTAATCTTTAAATTAAGCGGAATAATTAACTAATCAAGTTAATATTTGTACAACATTCATCACTCATATTGAAAACACAAAAGTATTTATTTGCGCTGTAAACTTTTCACATCATCTTAAACCCCTTTTTTTATCTTAAATTTCACTAATAGTAATTAGTAATTTAATAAGCTAAGAATATTTTAGTTATTTGTACTTAGGGTTTTATTATTTTTATTTTATTTGAATTGTATTTAGTCCAATTTATATGTTTTTTGTTTTTTAAATATTCTTTTTGTTTTCTTGCTACTAATTTAATCTGGGAAAAAAGTATTTTATTTTGTTATTAAGTGCGGGTTCTACATTGGTATTTACTTTTGAATTACTATAGAAAAACCCGAATCCCGTCGTATCGTCGATTTCAAGTACAATTTGCATAATACACACAACTGAAATGGTGATATTTATTATTTTAAAATAAAAATAAATGCGAACAATACATAAATAAAATCAGACAAAACCAAGCTTGAAAGACAATTTTATTTTCACAATGAGGCTTAAAAAGAATCGTGGCAGCTGGTGTGATCGTAATCAGTCATAATATTAGATTTTTTTTTTTTTGTAATGTATTACTTTTAAATTTAAAATAATTCTAAATAAAGTCGAATCAAAATATTCCTTAGGTTAATTTTATATTTCAAACACATTAATCTGGAGTCAATAGTACTTATTAAATTTAATCTTTTAATAAGATAGTAATACTATATTCATCATTAGATATCACCATTTCAAATGAATTTTTAATAAGTTAGACGTATAGAAGTTTATTTTTTTGGTAACAAATTTTTTGCGATAAAATAAGAAAATGATTTTGGGGAGTCATATTTATAATATCAGTGTATTGAGTTTATGTTATCATTCCTTTAAATGCCAGGAATTCCATGAATTATAATAATATGGCAAAAGTCTGTTATGTGAAATGTACGCCTTTCGTTTCAGTATATCATAAATATTGTGCCATTTATAAAAAAAACATATGTATACAAAAATATTGTGCGTTATATAAAAGAAAGAAAAAAACCTCATATTGTAACCTGTTCACCCTTTGCCTTGTAAGATATTTTCTACTTTTATAACTCGCCTTCGCATCTAAGATTTCTCACCTAAACTCAAGTTCCAATGTAATGTTGATACAAATCCATCCATATATTTTTTATAGAAAACTTTCCAAAGCCAAAAAAACAGATCAATAAAAGATGTAAATTGCAAAACAAGTGCTTTAATAACTTTTCAATTGCTCTTCACTTGGTAGATTGATAAAAAATAAACTTTATGGTGCAGGTGGTGGAATGCCATGTTGTAAACATTTTCTTCGTTTCTCTGAGTATCTTAAATATGATCTCTTTATATTTTTATTTTCCCTTTTATAATTTCCTGCTGCTCAGTGTACCGAGTAACTTAGATTTACTTGTAAAAGTCTTTCTTCTCGCTATAATTATTCTTTGAAATTTAATTTCGCTGGCTTCGCGATATTTACTATGCAACTATTTTGTAATATCATCAAACTTTTAAACTTAATTTATTGTGAAACTCTGCAAACGCTGCTTTGCTACGACACGACTACGGATGAATGTTTCACGTAAGATTCTTTGAAGCTGGCACCTTATTCAGGAAGTCGAACATCCTCGTACGAGACATATTTTAAAATGTTTACTGCTCTCTGTTCGTCGACTCAATCTTTATTATGTTATGTAGATAGAAATAGGTGCATCACTTTAAAGAGCGAAACAATTTTCAAATAAATGCGTTAGGACCATTTTCAATTATTATTTAAAACCTAATTTGTATATGCTCTTAAAGTGTTTTGTACTACACAGCTTTAAAAAAATTAAATAGTAAAAGTCTGTAAGAGTACGGGAGTACTGCGCTACAATTCAGTTAACACTAAAAACTCCGAAATAGGTCTGTTTCTGTTTAATCCTTAAAGTTAAAATTTCTTAGTTTTATATAAATAATACAATATAAGTCTTGCTGCAGATCTTTAAATTTTAAAGATCTCAAAATTTCACGAAGAGTAGTTGTGTTCAAATTTGTTTGCACATTAAGTTAAAAAAGGCGTGTCTCGATCGAGAAAAATTCCTTCTATCTTGGGTAATATTTCAAATTCTGACCTTCAACAAATATTCTTAAGATGATTTTTATAGAAAAAATCAATTTGTTCAACTCGTAACAATAGGATTGATTGCCTAAGCTTTCGTGATGAACTTAGCTTGGATCCCAAATTATTAATTTTTATTATTGCAAAATTCTTTAAAGATGTGCAATAAAATTTTTTTCTTTTTTTCAACCCATTAAATTGTACGAAACAAAATTTAGGTCCTTATTTTCGTCTTTAGACGCAAACAAAAAAAAAATTAATAATAACATAATATGCTTGTACAGTTCAAAAAATTTAAAATTTAGCATATGCATTTATAAATTGATAAAAATGTTCGCGATGGCTTTAAGTTATTTTCAATTATTTAAAAAAATATATATGTTTTACTTTTGCTCTTTGGAAAGAGTCGGGTTTTCGAAGTTTTCAGGGAAAAAACAGGGGATGTCAGAGAATTTTCATTGAAATCAGGTAATCTTTACATCCATATTATTCAAATTATTTTCTATTCAAACTTGAATGGTAGAAAGAAACTATTACGAGACTTACCTTCATTATTTCGAAATTCTCGGTATGAGTATATGTTTTGGGTAGACATGTTTAATTTTTTAACGTTTCGGGGAAAGACTTAAATATTGCCTGAAAAACCGGGAAAACTCAGGATAATTTTGTTTTCAGAAAATGTGGCTACCCTTATTAGAATTAGACATTAGTGGTATTATATAACTAGCAAAATATTTACTTTTGTAAAACTACATATTTATACTCTAAGCATGTCCATTGACATACAATTTGTCATACACAACGGACACCCACCATTTTCAATCACCAAAAAGCATGGACTCTAACACAGGCGATTTCCTTAAAAATTCCCTCATTTTTAACATTTTTCACAAAGGTATAAAAACATTTTCATCATTTTTTTTCCAACAAAAACAGTCCGTTTACATTAACTGCAGCATAAGCAGAATAATCCATTGTGACTAACACAGAGCGTGTTGAATTCTCTATTTTGGTTTATATTTTTTACAATTTATACCAAACATCATTTTGTTTTTCTTATATTACCAACACTTTGCACCTACCCTCTAAACGCAAATTCACGGTTGCCGCAGTATTTCAACCTCACCTGTAGAAGAAACACAGCGTAGGCCCAAACCATCACTTCTGCCAAAACCCAAGGTAGCGAATGTTGTCCAAAAAATACCTCCTGCACCTGTTTCGTCTCCGCAAAGCCGCATCCCAATTCGCACAGCGAACGCCGAAAAGCGCGCCCGTCTCAGTTCGGGCGACACCGACAAGTCCTCCGAAGAAAGCACCGAGCGGCTAAGTCCCGCCAGCCTGCGAAAACTAAAGTAAGTTAGTAGCGTAAGAAAAATTTCTTTAATGGTTTCCTATCCTTTACAGCTAAGTAGATAGTAATTGCACCTTTAATGGTTGACTGGTTTTATGGTTTTATGTTTATATTGCGAATGTTCGTGTTCACCTTTCCTTTCATAATTTAATTTCATTTCTAGCGCTGAGAAGCGAGCAGCATGGCGGGCAGCCAGGCTTAAGTCCTTAGAACAGGACGCAGTTCAAGCTCAAAGGGTCATCCAAAGCATGAACGAAATGGCTGAAGATTTGATGGAACAATCTAAGAAAGAGGTAATAGATTTTTTCTTTAAAATTGTATTAAATTACACAAGCTACAGCTGCTAATTTTCATCAAACCGCCATCTAACTCCTTCTACTCGCATGCCCTAACAATACGATTCGTAAAATGCTAACACTACGATACTTTGGATTTGTTTTAAATAATAATTTACAGATGTATTATTTTCCATGTTCACCTCGTTTAAATAAAAAATTCGGGGATCTGATGTACTGTGGAAAGAAAACCATAACTAAAAATTTGAAACAAATCAAATGCAAGTACATTTGCTAACAAGTCATTTGCATTAACATGCATTTTCAGCACGATTTTGTAGATATTTTAAATTACTAACCTCATTCATTTTGATGTCGGATGCCTGACTGCAACAGAGTCATTTTTACCTCTTTTTGCGCGCTATTTTTGGCACATCTGTGGTATCGGTTTTTTTATTAGGCTGTATTACAAAATTAGTATTTACTAGATAATTGGAAAACGTTTCCATTTGTCCACGGTCGCAACATAAATTACGACTTTGACACCATTTCAATGATTCTCGAATTGTTATTAACAGAAATTCTATCAATTAGTTTTATGATTTACAAAAAATGTTTTAATTAACAATTCAGTTAGTGCAAGTACAGGTACATAAAATTTGATTGATTTTGTCAATTTTGGGATATCAGAGTAATTAAAAAATATGTATTTTATAAATTTGCAAAGCGAGTTGACTCGCGCGATATATTGATTTTAAGTCGATTTGCAATAGACTCGCGACAAAGGTCTAAGCCATTATTTTTTTATATAATCGATGTATTTATTCAGGAAAACAGTATTTTGGTTCTTCTAAGATTTTACTATCTCTCAAGTTATTACACTTATTAGAGTTCGACGATTCAAATTTCATCCTTTCTATTAAAACAAGTCTTTTATAGAATTAAAATTCAATCAAACGAACAGCTTTAGATTTTGCCTTTGACTTTGCATAAAAAATTCCATTTCCATCATTTCTGAATTTGCCTCTAAAAATTCTGTTCGTTTTTTAAACTTATAATTTATCAATGGTGAAAAATTTTCTTTTTTAAAAGACTAAAAGAAGGGAAGGGAGCGTGAAAATTACTGTAAATGACTACATATAAGCGTAAAATCCATACACAAAAAAAAAAAAAAAAAAAAATTAATGACTAGAAAAGCTTGATTGATTACTTTGACAAAAGTTACTTTTCTTGTGAGTCTCATTTTTCTTCCATGAGAATCTTTATAAGTACCCTATTACAGAAAGTAAACGTCTATTCTCTATAAAAATCTTTTTGGCTAGGGTGAGCATTCTGCAACTGATGCGATTCTTTTTAAATTGAGCATGCTTTCAATTGAAAAATTCTTTAATATAAGAATACCTACTTTAAGGCTTTTTTCTATATTGAAAATTTCGTCTGTCTCTATAAAATATTCATAATCTTACGAAACAGACATGGCATTTATTAAAAATATTTTGAGGTAAAGAAATAAATAAAATGTGTATAATATTAAATTATTAAAGTGGTGTGTAATATTAAATTATTAAAATGGGAAAGGAGTATCAATAATATTTTTTAATAAAAATTGCAGAACGGTTCAACGATTATTAAATCATTGCCTTAAGCATGTAATAATTTGTTTCGTAGAACGAAAGTTCGTTTAATTTCCTGTCATTTGCAATTACCATAGACTTCACAAAAATGTACGCTCATTTGCACTAACTGGATTCCATAAGTCAGCCACCGGGTGACCGACAATAAATCAATTAAACTCGCTGAAATGCAATCTCAATTTGGTAAATTTGCGAAATTGCTGCACGACTCAACCCAGCATTTTTCGCTTGATTCTGATTATTGTTGAGGTTAGGTCTACCCTTTTAGGGGTGGAATTTCATTAGCTTCAATTACGTAGGCTCCAATGTGATGATTTAAAAAACGAAACAGAAAATAAAAAAAGTAAAAAAAGATAGGAAAAGGCCCAAACAGAAAACAGAATCATTTGTATCCGGAATCTGTTCGACTGGCGGAGTGCTCGCTAATGAAACTGAGCCAAATAGACCCGAAGGAGAATAATAGTTTTGTTGAGATAAATAAAAAAAAATGGCGCGTGAACCGAAATGCGTGGGCGGTAAACAAATTGAAACCAAGTCAGCTTTTTGGCAGGATATTTAGGTGTTTTACTCTATTTGCCTCGAGTCCACAAATCTTTAAACAAAATGAAAGAAAATAAAAAAAAAACAAACATACAAATTATCGATTTTCCCTCCAACAGAAAGTCGTTTTCCCAAGAATTGCTGTTAAGGCTCTGCCTGGTGCGACAATCGTCAGGGAGCGAGAAAAAATTGTCGACGAGAAAGTCATTCGACGTACCGAAGAAATTGCTTGCCCTTTGACAGGACAGCCTCAATTCCGAACGGTCGAATATGTCGAAAAGGTCATCGAAACAGAGGTTAGAAACTAATTACAAAATTTCCTCCTTTTTCCTTTTACAAAAAAAAAAAAAAAAATATAGTGTTTATTTATGTCTTTGCACAATCCTTTGCTGCTGCTCCACAAAGCACTTGCATCTTTAATGCAGTCTGCAACAAGAAATCGATTTTAAGTACACTTTGAGGTAGAGGGAATGGAATCGCTTTAATGTTGAAATAATCTTTTGCAATTCAGTAATGGTTTTATTATTATATGACAATAGTTTAGAATTTTAGCTATACTTTTATATCTGTTTGCAATTGTTGCTTTCGCAAGGATTTTTTTTTTCTGCGGCACAGAATGTCTTATGGTTACGATAGGCTTATAATCTAAAAAAATGAACGCGTTAATATCGATTATAAGTTTTATTAGTTATTAACACAACGCTCTAATAAAAATATGTTGTAATTCCACGTGCTTTATAAATAGAAATTTGCATGTTAATAAAAATTATATAAATTCTTAGTTTAAAAAAAAAGTATGTAATTGCTTCACTCACATTATTTTGTCAAAAAGAAAAAAATAATAATATTATGGGGGTATTCACTCTTCGGTGTATTTGGTCTTGTATCGTAGCAAATTCTTACTGCATTGTACTTAAATACAACGTGGAACAACAAAATGCACGTGACACATATTGTATGTATATGATGTAGTTAAAAGTTAACAATAGGGCATGCCTCTAGTTTTTGAATATTATACCCTTGTAAAATTTTCTGCCTTCGGCTACTGCGAGTTTTAATTGCAATTTACTCATACGTATTTATCGTTCAAACTCAAAATATATCAAGTAATCAATTGACTGCTTTTTCTTTTAACTAGCTGATCGAAATTTTACAAGGGTATAGTAATATTTTGCTATAGGGTGCGTACTCTTTACTATAATAATAATACTACAGATTTGCTATTTGAATAAAAATATATCCAAGAGTGAATACCCCTTATGATACTTGAAAATTCCGATAGAAAAGAAGATAAAAGAGGTTAACATGAAAAGGTCTAATTTTGTTCTTTTTAATTCAATTTTTCTTGAAATTTGAACCTTGGAGTCACGGTAGTACTCCCACCAAAACGAGCAAGCGAGCGGGTCACTGCTGTACCTTTCATTTTTATTTTTGAATCCGGTTGATTTCGGTCTGGATAATACTTGAAATATCAAATTTACAGGATAGGATGTAGTCGTCAGATATCAAATTTCAATTTTATAACCCTGTTACTTTTATTTTATTTTATTAGAACGCAAATTTCATTGATTTCCCCACCCACTCACTCGCCGATGGTCATCAAAATTGTAGGGTATTTTCCGAAATCTTAAAAAGCTGAAATTTGGTATGCGGCCTGCGTTCAGTGTACAAATAACCAGAAAATTAAGAATCTGTGATTTTTCTTCTCCAACCCCTCACGTTGAGGGAGGAGGGGGTTCAAATTTTGTAGGTTATTAATTAAAAGGCTTTATACACCCCCTCGTAAAAAGAGTGATGATAAGATTATTAAAAGAAAAGTAAGGAACAGTTATCCAGTCCCCACTGCTGGCTACGAACAATCTACAAAAGAAATTGAGATCCCATTAAAAACATTTTATATTAAAAATGTAGCCAAAACTCGCAACCCTTTTACTCTTAAAAAGTTATGAGATCTTATGTAGAGCTAAACCTTAAGTAAGTCTATATCATGGTCAAAGGAAGTTATAAGGCTTAGCCGTTTCGCAGAATTCAGAACAGAATATAGGTTGAATATAAAAAGAGGCGGGTGCGCTGTTTCTAACTGTAGAAATAATAATTCTCATATTCAATTTTCTCAAACCACTGAAACAATACAAATATGTATTTTGCTTACAGAATCTGATTCAACTCCAACAAACGAAATATACTTTGTCTATATCTAAATCTTCCTTTGGAATATCGATCTGTGGGATTTGTTGAGAAGTTTCTGTAAAGATTGAATTAATTGGAAAAAAAAAAGAAAGTAAATTAAATCTGTGCTGTAGGCACGTTCTGTTTGTTAAAATAATTAAAAAGTATGTTAAAAATAAGATTATTATCAGTTCTAAAAGCCAAGATTGCCGTGTTTTTTTTTCAAGAACAAGAAACGCCTACGTTGTAAGTAAATAAAATCCCCGTGAGGGTGCATATTTCTTTTCATTAGGCAACAAACAGCCAAATTAGACCACTTTGTGGGTTATTTCCGGACCGTCACCCTCTAAGTGTATTTTTTTTAAGCTCCTCATATTTTTACCGGAAGCTTTTTCGTATTCAATCTTTTCCTTTTCACTGCTAGTGCAAATAAATTCCTGCGGGCTTTTATGGTGTGCTGTCCTTTTTTGGGACGATTTCCTTTTCTGTTCTGAGTAAATACCCCCAGGTTTTGTGCCCGTTTTCCCTGACACTGAACTGCCCTTGTGCTTTAATTAATCAGCAGTAGAATGGTTTTAAGAAAAAAGCTCAAAGGCAACGCCACAATACGGAGCCGAATCGGAACCCAACACCGTGCAAAAGGTATGAGGCAGAGAAAAAAGATATGATAAAAAAAACCTTGGATTCCAGCATTCTTAAGCAATTGGCTGAGATTCCAGTGGTTTTATCACATTTGCACCCGGCATAGCTTTGTTGGATCATCATTCTTTCAAGAATGGCCTTTGTCGGCCGTCAGCTGTTTTAATGGTGCACCTATTCCACCTGCACACCGCAAAATGTATACACTGAGGCACCCTGTTTCACCCGGGGCTGGTTGCATGTTCAAAAATTGTCCCTTTAAATGTCTTTTGCATGCTACGACACCTTTAATTTATGTTTTTAATGATTCTTTCCATAGCACTGTATTTTCATGTTCTCTGGTAAGGATAAACTTAAGCATCTCTGAAATATATGCACTTATTGCAATTAGTTTCGATATTATGTCTTTTAAGGTTAAAATCACGAAATATTTAAAAATCCCAATGTGTGATTGTCGGCTCATTTGAATGCAGACAATCACGCATTCAGAATATTAGCCCTCAAGACGTAGTCGCCTGAAATTTCTTATTATTAAATTCTTTTATTTAACTTAAACCTGTGTGATGAATTCTTTCAATGCAAAATTTTTATACTTGGACTTTATCAATCTTAATGAAAATTGGAACACATGTTCAGCTCCGGTGACAATACAAGTTAGTGGTGTAAATTTTTTTTTTTTTTGATAACTCGACTTAGATTCAGGAATTTTTTTTTATAGCTATATTAATTACATATGTATTGGCGGATTTTAAATTGATTTTAAAGCAATTCATAAAAATTGTTCTTTTGCAAACGGCTGCTATTTTCCTTCAACAACTCTAACAACCCTTAGCAGTTGATACGATTGATGTTGGTTGGTTTTCAATTAAAATCCCTAATAATTTATTCGCTGTGCCAAGGGGCACGATTTTGGTAAATTTTGAAAATTAATGAAGCTTGAAAATGTGCCTATACATTCTGACAGTATGTTTTCTTGTTAAAATTCATTAAACCTTTAAACCCTTTATACAGCTGGAACATTTTCCCATGAAACACATTGACTGCAAAAACAGCGTATTAGAATTGATCAAAATTGTCCCATCTGTCTCTACTCAAGTTTTATTGCAATTTTAAGGCTACTTAGTAATTGCAAAGGAATTTATGCAAATTAGTTGAATTTTGGGGCTTGTTTTTATGAGCCTGCCTCAATGGAAATGATTTTGCTTGCTTATGAAGAGTAAAACCATTTACGTGTTCTGGTCGTCCATTTATATGCATGCAAATTATTGCTCTATCCAGTGTAGGGTATTTGTTTCTCTGTATCATTCATGACAGCGATTTTATGATTTTATTTTTGTAGGACCGAATACATTTGCCTGGACCGATCTTTATATTGAATCGATTGTCCAATTAAAAGTAATATAAATTGTTTGTGATGGTTTAGTGATAAAAATAATTTTAACGAGCAAACTCTTAAAATTTAAGGATAAGTTAAATGCATACAAAGATTTTAAGTGTCATTTTTGTTGCTGCAGCCCTATAGCTTAAATTGAATTATTTAAATTTGGCGATTACGCCCGCTGGATGTGAATGTCAGAAAATTTGAACAATATGATTTTATTATTTGTAATCATATTAGATTTAAAAGTAACCAACGCATCCGGGCAACATTTATTTGAAATTGCTTGAAGTTTTGGTAGACAGAAAAACACTTGTTTTGGTTACTGAACTTGCGACCATTGCAGTTTATTTTATATAAAGTTAAATAGATTTTTTTTTATTTCACAGATATTGGTATGAACTTTTTAATATCCATACATTTATATGAACATTTTAAAAATATTGCTCTTTTTTTACATGTAAGGTTGTATTTTAAATCATGTATTTTTCAGCAATTATAATCTAAAGACGGAAATTTTTTTTAAAATATAGTTTGTTTGCGTTCGTTGAGCTCACAAAGTTTTTACAGCCTTTTTCGAATTTTACTTTTTATATTAAGAGAATACACAAAATAAACGTTGTACTGCACCATCATAAAATTAATATTAATTCTAGCACGGTAAAATAAATACGCCCCAGTGTCCGGCGCGTAAACTTTGTTTAATCTGAGCGTTTAAAAGTGCTGTCTTCAAAGAAAAGGCGGTGTCAGTGAGACTTCCTTTTTCTTAGGAGATTTTCCGAAGATGTTCCTCCGGTGCTGACCATAAATCAGAGCTTAGCCCAATTTAATCGCTGAGATAACTTGCCCTTAAGGAAATACAAAACTTGAATTGCTCTGCAAACAGAATTACGTGCAAGGGCATCATAAATTATGGCGTTATCCAGGGCTTTAAAGCTTACAAGCCTCGGGTGAATTTTTATCGTGTACCAGTGCGACTAGCATACGCCCCCTGTAAACACAGGGTGGTTTTATTGCCTCCAACTCGGTGGATTTTCTATCAAATTGGTGGCAAGTTCTAGTGGTTGAATTTCTATGATATGTTCCAGCCTCGCACTATTTGCACGAGACTCGATAGTGCGTGAATGCGGTAGATTTTGTGAGTAGAGGTGATAGTTTAGTCCTGCATGCTTTTACCTTTTTGATGTGGTTTCGTGGCACATTATGTAGAAAATATGCGATGTTTGATGCTGCTCTG
Source organism: Eutolmus rufibarbis (assembly GCA_963920795.1). Lineage (NCBI taxonomy): Eukaryota > Metazoa > Arthropoda > Insecta > Diptera > Asilidae > Eutolmus > Eutolmus rufibarbis. The sequence continues at coordinate 5,405,245 of OY987208.1, forward strand.
CTTGTTTTTTTACTGGTGGCGTTCTTCCCTAGAATTTTTGTGAATATATATATCTTAAGGGAGTTGTGATTGTATTGAGTTACTTTATTTTCTATTCCCCAAAAAAAAAAACCTTCCCTCTTCCGGCCCTCCGGGCCCCATAAATAATTTTAAGGAAATTTTTTTTTTTTGTGATGGGCACCCACTTTGCATACACACAATTTTTATTTTCTCCCAAAAACTCATTCAGGTGGAAACATGCCAGGAAAAAATAATTTCCTTAGAGCTACAGGACCCCGAGAAAGACGTCCCAATTTCTCCTGGAGACGATGACGAGGCCGCATCGATAGTAACAATCCGGACGAACACGGAGAAATTGTTCCTCCGACCTGAGAATTATGATGAATCGGACACTTCCGGGAGTAAACTAAGCTCGTTTGGGCAGTTTACCAAGGACTATGGGGCCGCTGAATTAGGACAGGATCTGGAGACCCAGGCGACGGGGCCACTACAAACAATAGTCGAAGTAGTTAATCCAATAATTGGCGGGGATGGGTCCCCAAATAAGATCGCAATTGGGCGCTCTAGTGACTGCTCGTACCCCTCGTTCGACGAGGAAATGTATTCACAACATTCGGAATTCGGGTACGAACCCTATTCCGGTGGGTACGGGAGCCCCACTCCCGAATCGGAGCTCTCGCTGAATGCGAAAATGAAAAATGTGCTTCAGGAGCTGCTCGAAAACGAAAGGGTGAAATCGAATTTGTCCAGAAGTTTGATTGAAACAGATAGCGAACCAGAGACCGGCTGCGGTACCGACGACGATGACGACAAGTTTTCAGAAGACCCCGACGCGGAGGACGAGTCCAATGGGAATGCAATCAGTTTAGATAAAGCAAATTCCCGGTTACCCGATCCGAACTGGAACTTCCAGGAGGGGACAGAGGGGGTGAAATTCGCCGATAATAGCGACAATTGTTCGGTGGACGGTTGCCAGGTCTACAAAAATCCGAACACGGAAGCTCCCTTTGGATTAGGCCTAGGGACAAATGCAAACTTAATGGGAACAGGCTACGAACCGGACGAGAGCAGGCAGCTCCGGGAGAAGTTAATGTCCAGGCTGCATGTAAATGACAGACGACAGCAGCAGCAGCAGCAGCAACAGGACGACCATCCTGAGATACTCCTGCAGGAGCAGCAGGAACAATACGACCCAAAACCGCAATTAAAGCATCACGATTACCAGCTGAAGTCGGCAGAAGTACTCAACCAGGAAAACCGGAGCTCCCAGCAGGAGTACGTCGTAGAGGATGAAGACGAGGACGAAGACGACGAATATGGGGTCCAGGAACTGCTCACAAAGGAAGCTGCAACTTTTGATACAGAAGTCACAACATCCACACACATTACATCATCCGCCCCCGCAACAACACCGCCGGGCACGGGCAGAGTCGTTAGAACGACAAACATCAACAGAAAAAAGAAGCGGAAGAGCAAAAACAAGAAGAAGTAACTTCCTTAAACAGCGCCTTCGTCTAAACCGAGTCTCTAGAATTGTAAGACCATGTCCCTGTTAATGTGCGGTACGCCAACCTTCAATAAGACCGTTTCTGAGTTTGTCCACGAGCAGGTGGATGAACGATGCTGCGCCTTTGTACGACGGTACGACGGGTACTTTGTCCTTAAGCGCCTTTTTTGCAACATTCTAAGAAATAATAAAAGCGTGTGGAGTTGAGCCTGTCTCCAGAAGTGCACCCAACTCCCACCAGCCCTGGAAGAACCAAATAAGCCGCCAAAAGACTTCGCCAAGGGCATCGAGCTCTTTCTCCTGAGGACACGACTCGTAAATTTATTTATTGAAAACATTTAAGCTCACTTTAACAGAAACACTTCTTTTTTTTTTTTTTCCTTTGTCTCCCACAGGGAAATTTTATTATTTTCCACTTGTTGGGCCCCACAATCTTTGTATTTTATTACAACCTACGTACAAATTCAACTTTGTGACCGGATCTAATTTCCTGGAAATGTTAAAAGATTCTGAGAAATCAGTCGGCTTATTTAGCACATTTTTTCTATTGTGTTTTTGAAAAGGCAGGAAAAAAACTGGCGAACTCTGGGGACCCGCCAACCTATTTTATCTCCTGACAACTGTCTTTTAGTTTATTGAAATCCTATAGAAGTCACAAATTGAACACGAACTGACAGTAGGATTAAATGCTTTAGAGAATAAAAAACCGAAATAGATTATTGCAGTCTGATGCTAAATATAGAGGAAAATTCAAACCACTTGCAAAATGCGGAATTTTCATGTTGTACGGGAATTAACAAAGCGTTTAATGTATTAATTATGCAATTATGGCTTTCACGATAAAACGTAAAACGATTTGTGTGTATACTCTTTTTAATAATGTAGTATAAATGAACTGCACTTAGAGTTTTAAATTGTTTTATGTAGAAAAATATTCCAGGGCGTTTCGTAAAATCGATTTTTTTTTTAATTTAATAAATCGTGAGCAGAACATGTCAAGAATATATTCTCAGACTTTCAGAACGGAATTCGGATTCTTTCCATTGTTTTTCGTAATAAAGGAAACGCTCCGTCGGAGCGCTCGCTCAGATAGTCAGAAACTTTAAACATCATTTTTTTAATTTGCGAGGATGATAACTGAAGAAATAATTGACAGATAAAATTCGTCATATTGTTGGAAAGATTTTTAATAATGTACAACAATTGTTTTTTTAATTACTGATAAAAGTTAAGATCTCCAGAATTTTTGCAGATATGGGTAATTGCTTAATAACCCTGAAATTGTTGGCTGAAATTATTTAAAAAAAATTCGTAAATGTATATTAGAACATTAATAGAACATCCTTAAAGTTTGAACCTTTCAATTGAGTTCTTCCCTGTAAAACAAAATCCCAAGAAACGCTTAAAATCTGGGCTCCTAATGTGGTTTCCACCTTAAAGACATAAATTAAAATTTCGTTTTGAGGAAGGACACCAATTTTACAGGCTGAAAAAATGTGCTTTTTTCCGAATTTTGTTTACCTATTAAATTAATTATTTATTTGGGATTTAAAAAGCAAACAGGTATGTTATTAAGCCAAAAAATGTGGGCTAGCGGCAGGATTAATAACTTCAGAATGGTTTGTCCGAAAAATAAAAATAGAAATAAATATAAAAGTGGTTCTCGTTGTACGTAACCGTTTTACGAAAACATTTTTTTCAGAAAATGATGAATGTTCCAAAAAAATTAATTTGGCGCGGTATTATCAAATTACAAAAATATATATTATACAATTACAAAAATTTTAGTTTTTTTTAATTGAAAATCGAGCAACTATGTATGGCTGGAGTTATGATTCCAGTCAGGTTGAGAAAAACGCGATTTAAAATTGAACTCGTAATTTTTACGTATTAGGATTTGTACTCATACTTCTGAAAGTGTATACTTTCAGGAAATGCAGGAAAAACAAATTGTTTTTTTTTTTTGGATCCCTCACAGCGGTGTCCTCCCTTAATTCGCGTAGAAGCTCCTAGAAAAAACGCTTTGATACAATATAAAATTAAAAATGTCCCATTTTCCTTTAAGTCCGTCCAACAGCGAGTTAAGGCAATAAGGGCATTATGCAGAAAGTTAAGTGTTTTCCTCTATATGTTTAGCCATTAAATTAAATAACTAATTTTTAATTTACAAAGTAAAAACATTTAAACAGTACTTCAAAACACAGACTTTTGACTTGCCCTGTAGAAATTTTATAAAGCAAAAGAAGCAGTAATAGAAGAGATATATTCCAGAAAATCAACTTAATCAAGAAAAATAGCTTTCATCATTGCATTTCCACTAGCGTGCCCAAGTACCGCAGACCTTTTGATATAGATCTTAACATAAACGACTCGTCCTTAACGTTGTTTATGATCTAAAAATCTTTGTCGTCTTAGAGTGTACTTAGGGAATCCTAAAATTGAATTTATTTGTTCACTTCACGTTGCTATCCTGAATTCCGTCTGGTCGTCGTTGTCGTGTACGTCCTCGTCGTCATCGTCCATCCACTTCCTGGCGGTCAGTGCTTTTCAGAAACTCAATTCATAGACAGATAGATAACATAAGTACATTAAAGTTTAAGTAAACCCTGCCCGGAGTGGCAGAGCTGATATAAAAAATTTAATTTAAGATAATTGTGGTGAATGAAAACGTTTTTGCATTTCTAGAATTAGAAGCGTATCATCCGTAGATTTAAAATTTATTAAATCTAGTATTTTATTGCTTTTAATTATTACATTCACAGAGAATAAAAACCTATGTTGTTTCATCAATGGTTTTCTTTTATTTCGATAAACGACATTCATAAATTAATATTTTAATTTCATTTTAATTCTTTTATTTCCATTTTACTCGAAAGCTATTAAATTAACGTACTCCTGGAGCAAATAATAATATTTTATGCCTTATTTATTGCATTATTTAAATATACATATTTATTTTAAAATAATATCAATAAAAACAAATTATTTCTCAATTTCAATCACAACGCATAAAAGAAAAATCAATCATAATATTAATGAAGAACATAGCCCTACAGGGCAGGTGGAATACTTTTGGAAGAATTAATTCGAATTAGCGAATTGAATATGAATGAATCAATTGGGAAAGAATTTCGGAGAAAGTTTGAGGGCATTTGCGAAGGTTCTTAAGAAATATTAATTGAAATTTGGAGCTATTGGGTCGAATGTTGTAATACATATAATGATTCATTTGCCAGAAGTTATTATTGTGAGAAATTCTATAGGAACGAAGATTAATGCATTAATAGCCTTTAGATTATTATTATTTTGGAACTTATAAGGTTCAATCAAGATTATTATTATTATTATTTTTTCTTTATTATGCTTAAACTGATAATTTAAGTAGATCTTCATTTTCAATAAATCAATATTTCCACATACAAAATTGGTATGAAATTCCGCAAATCGGTTTTTTTTAACCATTATATTGTGGTACTCTTGATATTACCAAATGAAAATTTATAAATAGACACCTCTTAATTTTGTATTTCAAAAGTTGTAAATTGTTCACTCTTCCCGGTAAAAAAGTTGACACTTTTAAAAATAATCCAATTTATACTTCACATTGAAAACGGTTGACACACTTAAAAGTTTAAGTCTAATTTATAATAAAATGTGGATTGTACTGTATATAAATCCCCGAGAGATTCAGAGTAGATTTTAATAAGTAAAATATTTTATTTAATCCCTTTCTAATATTCTTAAAAAATATACCAAAATTTTTAATTGTGCCTAGTAGTAAAGTAGAAGGTGTCATTATAAAATGAATAATTTCACTCTTGTCTTTTAAATTGCAACATTTCTTGATCAGTTTAATATCATTTTTTTTTTTAAATCTAAATACCAATTTTGTTGTTTGTGCTTACTTATGCTACGTTTTTTATTTCAATTCAAATCAAAACATTTCCAGAGATTAAATTTTGCCTTAAATGACTTTTAAGTACTTTGTAATCCATTCAAGTCAGAAAAATACTGAAATGTTTCTAGCTGAATTGATTTCACTTTTTTTTTTTTGAACTTTTAACACATTAAGTGGATTTGCTCAATCTCCCAACGGGTAGCAGAAAATAGCAAATGTGCTAAATTAAATTTCTGGCACATGCTTTTTAAAAATGTAGCACTAACGATTTTCCGCGCCATTAAAGAGCATACGGGCGTAGATAAGGACGTAACGTGTTTTAACTGATAATGAAGTTCTATTGTTGCAGGAGCTGCTGCAGCACCCAATATAAATCACTTTGAGGGTTTCGCTGCAGGGAACCCTTTACGTGATCTGAACTATGAGAGTCCAGTTGAGTGGTTCGAAGGCTCCCTTTTCACTTTGTGTGCTCTACTTTTGTTGGACATCGCCCTCCGTCAACAAACAAGAGGTGCCGCATCCACTGCGTGGGTGCTTGAACCAATTCCGTCGCGGATAAATATTTATCGACCAATTTCTCTTGTTTGAGTGTACAGCGGATTCAGTGGGTAGCGAAAGCTGCGCTTTGCGTAATTAACTTAAGTAATAACAATTAACTGATTGATTGGCAATTGGGGTTGCTTTGAGGTGTTTAGGTAACAAAGTCTACAGAGCGTAGGAACCACACCACAATGTCCCACTTAACATGATTAATGTATCGCATAATTCCCTCAGCACAAAAAGGGTTCGAGTACGCTTGAAAAATTTCTGAGTTTTTTTAACTTGGCCTTCATCACAGTGACACAGCTAAAAAGTTTTTAAAAGGCACCTTCGGTTGTGTTTTTTATATTTAAGGCCGACAAAAATGTATCGTTTTTTTAACTCTATCCGGGCCATTTTTATTCATTTCAAACCCTTTCAATTGGATGAGCCAACAATAATAATAAGGTTTTTTTCGTTTCTTTAAATTAAATAAAAAATTCGACAGAAACTTCAGCAGAGCTCCCGGACCTTTCCGGTGGATAAATGGAGAAAACTTTAATCAGGATCATTCATCACATGAGGGTGCTGCGGATTTCCTAGGAGCGGAAGTGATAACGTTTAATGAAATAGGCAGACCTTTTGCGAGGACGAACTTTTCCCTGGCTTTGGTTTCGTTTGCTGGTGGACGCCAACTTTGCCAGCGGCCCTCTTTGACTTTAATTTATTTCACACAAAAATTAATAATTTTTCCGTCCGGTGAAAAGCTTTAATTTCTGTCCAATTTAATCAGTGTATCTTTTTTAATTTCCCCCTTTTTTGGGCTAACCACATGTAATTTATAAAGTAATGTTAAAATTGTACATTTTAGTAAAGCAACTGAGTATTTTTCAATTAATAAATTTTTAGGAAATGGTAATTATTTATACAGCAGTCGATGCTATCAAAAATTTTAAATGAATGTCTATATTTGTGACGTTTTTATATAAAATAAAAAGTATTTGAATAACATTTTTCTTGCTCAAAGGTTTTATTTACAAATGTATCCTATTACTTTTCACGTTTATCCATTTATTTTATGTTGTTAATGCAAGTTACAGGTACTTTCAAAGCAGTATGACAAAATATTCATTATTTTATTTTTATATTATGTTGCCATTAACTACTAACTAACAGGTAAGTAATTCACAACAAATTTTGTCCATTTAATGTTTGAAGAAAAATTTTGCGTATTCTTCACTTTGAACTCAAATAAACATTACAAAGTTTTGTTATACCCCGTATTAAAAAATCTTTGGTATATTTGGTTAATGTGCTTCATCAAAATTTCTAAATTTCATCATGCCTGTAATAAGGACGTTTTCTTTATCCTTTACGTTTGAAGTTTATGATGAGTCTAAGTCATTAGATTAATTTACTAATAAAGTATTTGTAGCATTCTCTAAATATTTCTGCCCTATACGAGGGACAATGATTTGCTCGAATGGGGATCATATTTCAAGAAATTGCTTAAATTCACGGCAGCATATCTTAATTTTATGAATAGGGCCTTTCTTCTGGCACTTAGAATATAAAGGCTTATCCCTAGGGACTTACGAGCAAGGAATGTAGAACTGCCTCTGCAGGCTGCATTCACACATTTTCTCATCACTTTTAGGAGTTTGTTCATAAAACTTGTTGATTGATATGGTAGTCTGTGGAAGCTAGTTTTAACGATAAATTAACAGTGTAATAAAAGCAATAGAATACATTCTTAATATTGTTTTAAAGACATCTAAAATAATTCAAATCCTCTACTAAAATGTGCTTATTTAGAATTTAATTAAAATTCTTATGATTTACGTAGTAACTAATAATATAAATGTAGGTAACTGTTAAGGGGTTAGAGTAATTTGCGATTTTTATTTATCGCAATTTAGTTCATTATTTCAATAGAACTAATGAGAAATTCTGCATTTTCTGCTCCTGGTTGTAAAATTGAACCAGTCTTAAATTTTTGACCAGCTCGCTTTCATTAAAAATTATATTTTTTAATAGTATTTACAGATTTTTTGAAAAGTTTGGAATATCGAGGTTCTTAAAGCGAAACTGGCCCTAAATTCAGTGGTTTTGTTAAAATTTTGCGCACAATTCTAGTGCAGTGTAAGTAACTAGCCAATTTCATTAAAAAAAATTAGAAGAAGCCTACTTTTAGCTTTACATAATAAATTTAATGTGCTTAATTCTGGATTTTTCATTAGTAATTTTAGAGATTCAAAGGATAGATAAAAAGAACATATTAGTAAATTACAATTTTAATATTCAAATCAAAAACTAGCCATCAATGGGTGCGATTTGTAAAAAAAAATGTTGTATCGATGAATAAATTTTACATACAACTAAAATAAAATGAAAATATGTAGATACTTCTAAAACCATATTACTCTGATTTGTTTGATGCGTTTTAACGTTTGCTTCAATATTTTTGTTTGAATCTATCTATCCAACTTAACATATCAGGTACTTTTTATTTTGATAAATAGGGTTCCAAATGGCGATTAATTCCAAGGTTATGAAAATTCGTATGATATCAATTTAAGTAGCTTTTAACTTAATTTTAGAAATTGGTGTTGTTAAACATGTTGAGGGACTTAAATCCAACCGACAAATGCTTGGAACAAATCGGTAATTTTGCGATGTGAGGTGTTATCCAGAACTGCTGGAATTCTATTCCTTGATCTCTTCCCGCTGGGTCCTTGGTTCAGTGCGACAACGAGTTTAATGCTTTCATTAGTTCGTGTTTATTGTCTGAAGCCTACTCCAATTTGCTTCATTTGTAGCAGCAAATAAATAAATCCTCCTTTGAGGTGCAGACTGTGTGAGGAAGATTCCGAACACATTCGGAATAAGCCTTGGCCGGGCGTGAATTTAAGCAGCTTTAAATTTCTGGGTCTGCATTGCATTTGCTGAATATGTATTAGGAAATTGTATGAGCCAGGAGCGGCTGAAATGGGCCATAGCACCCCCATTTGAACTACATTCAGGGCATTACGTGGAGCTTCGGGGCGGTTTCCAGAGGTAATACTTCGCTCTAGCTCTAGCCCTGGCATGGTGCACACGTTTATTTATGGGACTTAAGTTGTTTCATTACTCCATCTGTTTGTCGGGGCACATGGGCGAAAAAGGGAAAACCGGCAAAATTTGCTCCCGCCGGCCAGAGAAAAAATAAATATGTAATTGAATATTTTGCTTCGCTCGGAAAAAAAGTACACTTGCTTTAATTGAAACAAGAAGCCGAAAGGAAATGTTTATATTATTCCAGTCTAAAACATTTATCTTGTTGCGCTGGGCTTTCAAAGCCTCTTGCTACATACAACGAAATTAGAATCCGTAGAAGGACCCACTTGGACCCGTTGGGAAGAAATTGAGAGGTATATTGACTTCATGTGGCACCTAGTTACCACATTACATACTTTGAACTTATGAGGAAAGGTGTATAAATGAAAAATTTCCAGTAAGTAGTCTTATTTACATAACTATGTTATTAAAATCTGTTTCAGGGTTTCTTAGAAAGAAGAATGTTGAAGTCAAGTCGGACATGTACAAATAAAAATACCTCAGTTGGTTAGGTTCACTCTGTTATATTTGCCAGGTGGTTCCCTCAACACAAAAACACTACTTTTCTTCCTTTTTACGAACTTTATGCCAATTCCACTTCTATTTTCACAATTCCTCTTTTTAGTAACCACAGACGATGCCTTTTTCGCTTCACTTAGGAAATTCTCTTCTTTTTCTTTCCGATCGGGACACTTGCGGGGCACTAGTCAGTTTTTTAACTCTCAACAACTCGGCGATCTCACAGCAACTGCCCTTTACTTTTTTAGCCAAAAGTAAAGTTCCCAGCCGGCCGCTTCGGGAATTGCGCTGAGGGCGCAATTCCCACGCGCAGGGTGCGTTTCCCCAGCCGCGCATTTCCCACGGGCCGAGCGGTGACGCCGCTGGCTCGGCGCATTTTTGCACGAGCGTCTCGAAATCCGAATCGCCGCCTGGGCTGGATTTCGTCTGGCTTTGTTGCTGGCTAGGGGGTTCGGTTGCATAGCGGTACCCATCGTTACAATTTAAATATTATCGATATTTATCGATATGTACCGCTATGTAACATTCCTTCCCCCTGCGAAAAAGAGAGTCATTCTTTGAAGAGGAATGACTCTCAAGAAAAATATTGCGCGGGCATCGTCCGTAGCTTTTACAATTATTTCCTATAATTATTTACATTTTGTTTCTCTTACTTTCTAGTGTTGATCGGGTGCTTTTTTGTTTTTCTACTTTTATATAATTCCATTATAGTTATTACTTCAAAAAAAAAAATAATCTATTAAACTTATTTCTTTTATATATAATTAAAATTCCCTTTTTATTTATTTTATAGTTTTTTTTTTTTTTTCAATTTAAAAAAAGTTTATTATTCTTTTTTTTTTTTTTTTTTTTTTTTTTTTAATTTGTCTTTCTACTAAAAATATTCCCTATCATTTGTTTGTTTTGGCTTTGATTATTCACATATATATTTTTTGTTTTACAATTGAGAACGTTTTCTCTTTTCCTTTTTTTTTTATCTATCTATCTATTCTCGTTTCTCTCTTTTTTTTTTTTCTAAAAAGAAAAAATTTTTTTTTTTCTTATTTATTTTGTTTTTTTTTTGTTCATAAAGGTTTTTTTTTTTTTGTATTTTACAATTGAGAACGAGTGTTTTCTCGTTTCTCTCTCTTTTTTTTTTTTTTTTTTTTTTTTTTATCTATCTATCTATGTATCTATAAAATTTTTTTTTTTTTTTTTTTTTTTTTTTTTTATTATTTTTTTTTTTGATTATTCAGTTTTTTTTTGTATTTTACAATTGAGAACGAGTGTTTTCTCGTTTCTCTCTCTTTCTATCTATATTAGAAAAAAATTTTTTTCTTATTTATTTTTTTTTTTGATTATTCATATATTTTTTTTGTATTTTACAATCTATCTACGTTTTTCTTTTCAAAGTGTTCTATGAGGGAATCATTCCGAAAATGCCTACGAGGCAAATGCTAGCCCTATTGGGTTTCAAGATAAATCTGGGTCGTCCGCGGCGATGTTTTGGCTATTTATCATAGGAAATGCTGCTGTTGCATTTTTTTTTTTGTGTTGCTTCGTGCGGTACTTGGACCAAGTGCAAGTTCGTCTCGGAAAAAAAGGAAAGAGGGAGAAAACTGTGTCTCCAAAAAAGAAAAGAGAAAGGGATAATAAAGTCATTTTGCGCCTATTTTCTATTGTTTTGTGGTGATTTGTGGGAGCGGGCGAAAGTTAATTGTTGTTTCGTTTTTCCCGGTCCGCCAATGCCTGTTGATCTTTTTCTATTTGCTCTAGTCGACTATAAATTTCTTTATCGTCCGAGCTATCCATTGTACCAAAGAGGTAGTGCAGGGCATTCCCTATTCCACCGAATAGGGACCTCACCACTCTTTGTTTAGGGGTCGCCTCCCTTTTGGCCGCTGTTCTTCTTTTTAAATTTTCCATCAATGTTGGTAGCTTTTTAGTATTCCTGTCCATGTTATTATTTTAGTTTCAAAAAAAAATGGGGGGAAAGGCAGAGCCGCTTCCCTTGCCTACGCTACTCCAGGTAGGGTTTCAGGCGATTATTATGTACTGTTTTTAATTTCCTACCCATGCGTATCGTGCTGTTCACGGATGACGGGGTAGCGGTTACCAGGTAAGGTCCTACCCATAATTCTGAGAGTTTGTGCCTTCTGCTTTCACTCTTCAGGAGGACCTTATCCCCTACGTGAATAGATAGGGGTTTAGCGTCTTTATCATAGTATTCTTTTGACCTTCTTTTGCTAGCCAATATGTTTTTTCTAGCTGTTGCATATGATTTTTGCAATTTGTAACGGAGCATATGATAATAGCTCTCGTGATTATATATTGGCTCGGGGTCCCTTTTGAGATTAGAGGGGACATCCGCCGTGAAGCCAAATAGGCAGTCCATAGGGGTCAGTTTTGTCCCTTCGTGTGTACTATTGTTGTACACAAATGCTGCCGTGCGTAGATATTGATCCCAACTTTGGGGATTCTCGTCTACTATGGTTCGCAAATATTCAATTAGCGGTCTATGGGCACGCTCGAGCGCGCCATTAGATTGTGGGTGGTATGCTGAAGTTTGCAGCTTCTTCACCCGCAGCAATTTACATATTTGCTTGAAGAGGTCGCTCAAGAAATTAGTACCTTGGTCGGTAACTATTCTTTTGGGAATGCGATAGCGCGTGACGATTTCGTCGAAGAAAATTTGCGCTACTGTTATAGCCTCTGCATTTGGTATTGCATACCAGTCCACAAATTTGGTCAGGTTATCCTGGAAGGTTAGGATATATTTATTTCCTGACGTGGACTCTTCCAATGGTCCAACTATATCGAGGTATACCTTGTCGAAAGGTTGCTCGGCTATGTCGGTAATGACCATGGGCATCTTATATTGGGGAGAAGATTTCAGTTTCTGGCACTTCGGGCACTTCTTGATATAATTTTTTATATCGCGCAACATGTGCCTCCATCGAAACTTGCGTTTTATCTTCTTATATGTTTTAATCACGCCCTGATGGCCTCCGAATGCGGAATCATGATAATCATGTAAAATGATTTTAATTTCCTCGGGGCTCGAAATGATTTCAGGGGTAGGTCGTGATCCTGGCGTTGGAGAGTTTTCTACTACTTCCGCAGGCTTAGGACGCGTTTTTTCTCGATCAAGACTCGATTCTTGAATTGGTTTCTTCGCCGGTGGTGCCTCTTGTGTATCTGGGATGGTTTCGGCAACATTTTCTTGGGCTTTCTTTTTCTGAGCCCTCGTAACTGCGCTTATGTTTATGGCGGGGTTATTTTCCTCCGCATCCCAGTCCATGGGGCGATGGACTTGTGCCTTTACCGTTAAGGTTGGGCTAATCTGGTCTTCTTTATCTTCCCGAGGGATGCGACTCAAGGCATCCGCATTTGTATTATACTTTCCGGGCTTGTACTCGATAGAGTAGTCATACTCGGAAAGTTTGTGGTGAAATCTCACCAAACGGGAAGTCGGGTCTTTTACATTAAAGACTCCTTTTAGAGGCTTGTGGTCCGTGTAGACCGTAAATCGTCTACCTTGGAGGTAGCATCTGAAATTTCTCGTCGCCCAAACAATGGCCAATAACTCTTTCTCAATTGTAGAGTAATTGCGTTCTGCCTTGTTTAGGGTGCGACTAGCATATGCTATGGGCTGATCTTTTCCTACTTCTCCTTGAGAGAGGACAGCTCCTATAGCCTCATTGCTTGCGTCCGTGGTTAGATTAAAAGGTTTGCTGAAGTCGGGATAAATCAAAAGAGGGGGGAAACTAGTGAGTTTTTGATGCTCTCGAATGCTTCCTGGCATTTGTCTGTCCAGTTAAATTTAACATCTTTTCGAAGCAAATTTGTAATTGGTCTCACTATTTTTGAAAAATTGGGGATAAATTTACGGTAGTAATTGGCAAGTCCCAGGAATGATTGGACTTGCCTAACAGTTCGTGGAACTGGGAAAGTTTGGACGCACGCGGTTTTGCTAGGGTCTGGTAGTGCCCCTTTACTTGAGCATTTGTGCCCCAAATAGACTACCTCTTTTCGGAGAAATTGACATTTCTCCGGTTGTAATTTTAGGTTGTTTTCTCGCAACCTATTGAAGACCTTGCGCAACTTAGAGTTATGGTCTTCTAAGTTTTTTCCGTAGATGACGATGTCATCCAGATATACAAAACATTCCAGGCCTTGTAAGCCTGTGAGTATATAATTCATGAGGCGCTGGAATGTGGCGGGGGCTCCCTTGAGCCCGAATGGCATTCGCTTAAATTCGTAATGCCCATAACTTGTGCTAAACGCCGTCTTTGGGCGGTCTATTGGGTCGACTAGCACTTGATGATAACCACTAGCCAGATCGAGGGTAGTAAAATACCTTGAATGACCCAATTGGTCAAGAATATCTTCGATCCGGGGGAGGGGAAAAGCGTCGCCTATCGTTTTTTCGTTTAATTTACGAAAATCTACGACTACTCTCCACTTTTTCTCGCCATTTGGTCCCGCCTTTTTGGGGACTACTAATAATGGGGAATTCCAAGGACTTTTGCTTGGCTGTACTATTTCATTCTCGAGCATGTCTTTTAACTGCTCGTTGATTATGTGACGCTGAGTCTCTGGTAACCTGTACATTTTTTGGTTAATGGGTGCTTGATCTTGCACCACGGGAATTGGATGGGTGATAGCATTTGTATGCGTGAGGTAGTCACCCTTTAGGTGGAATATGTCGTGGTATTCCTGACATATTTCGAGAATGTTTGCCTTTTCTTGGCTATTTAAAATTGGGCTCAGATTGAGTTCTTGCTCTAACCTGGCCATACGTTCTTTTTCGACTCCAGTTGAATATCGATCCGCCTGTGGGGATCTGACATGATTTATCGTGGCTGTTTGGCCGCCTGCGCCGTGTATTTTGTGTCTTGGGCCCTGGCCAGTATTCGCATATTTACTGGCTTTGTCCCTTTTGATTTTTTGATCAGTTACTTTTGGGTTCTTTGCCCTAATTTCGCGAGCGCTGTGGCTGCTTTTTCTTGTTACGGGGCTCTTTGGCCGATCTTCGCTAGCGCTGTGGCTGCTTTTGTTTATTTTTATCATGGGGTTCGTTGGTCCCTTCTTATCGGCATGTTGCCTACTTTTGCTTATGTTTGGGCTCTGTGGCCGGCTATTGCGAGCGCTGTGGCTGCTTATCTTTGTCGCGGGGCTCTTTGGCCGTTTGTTGTCGGCGTTTTGGCCGCGTTTGTTTACATCTTGGCTCTGTGGCTTTGGGTTGCGAGCGCTGTGGCTGCTTATATTTATTTGTTGGCTCTTTGGCCTATTTTCGCGAGCGCTTTGGCTGCGTTGATTTGCGGTGGGGCTCGGTGGCCTATTTTTGCGAGCGCTGTGGCTGCTTTTACTTGTATTGGGGGTACTGTGTAACTCAAGTAAATTTAAATTTATTTTTTCTTTAGACCCTTCTGGAGCAAACTCCTTTTGGTTACCCTCCTTGGGGTATATTGGCGCTAGAGTGTAGTTATCTACTGGCTCTAGCTGCAAATTTAGGTCATTTAGGGCAATTGGGGAATTGGTTGCATTGAGGATTCCAATAGACACTTCTTTTTGCTTAGAGGGTACGATACTATTGGCCAAGAAGACTCCGGCGTCTATCTCTTGCGATAGACAGAGCATTTCTTCTGGCAACAGCAAAGGGACCTTAGCCACCATCTGTGATCGCGCAGGTACGCATATGGGCTCGTTCAGAGCTATTATATGCCGCCTGATTTCGCCAATCGGAGGTGTATTCGCTGAGGTTTCCCTACTGTTTCCCCGTGGTCTTCTTACCACTTGGCAACCAGCATCCGCATTTGGGGGTGCCTCGATAACATGGCAGGTGGACAGCTTAACCCCTTCGGATTCCGTCTCTTCTGCATGTATATCTGTTTCAGTTGCGGTTTGGGAACAGTCGTTTCTCGTATCCAATACAATGGGTAACGAAAATCCCTCTAAATTAATTTCCGTACGAGGAAATCGAAGTTTTCTACTGGGGCCCTCAATGTTGCAATTTTCTGCAAGAAAGTCATTCCCTAATAGTCCTTCATGGGACAAATCTGCGTTGTCCTCGATCACTTGGAACGTGCAGGGGATTCTAGCCTCCCTCTCGCCGGGGAGCTTTTTAACAATAATCCCCTGACAACTTCCCAGGGTATGGCCTTCGCCAAATGGAGTTTGCAGGGTGTAAGTCTTCTCGGTGTTAATATACTCGAGAGACTTTAAAGCTTGTTTTTTAATTAAGCTTATCTCAGCGCCCGTATCCACTACTAGTGGGGTCTTTTTATTTCGACCAATATCGAGTGGGAGCTCCACTACGGGAGTGCTAGGCTTGGGCTGCTGAGTGTACCCTGAATTTTGCTTATTATCATTTAAAGTCGAGTCGGGGATTTCGGGCTCGACTGAGCTGCGTTTCCCGGACTCTTAGAATCCCACCTGCGTTTGTGTTCGCAAGTGTCTATGGTGTGGCCTCGTCGGCCACAAAACCCGCAACTTTGCCTAACGTTGTAGGCGCGTCGCGTTTGGGAATCGCTCGCCTCGTTATTTCGAGGGGGACCCTGATTATAATTCCTATTTTGGTTCCCGTTTCTCTGGTTGAACGATGAACCATTCGCGCTACCCTGTGGGCCGGTATTTGGCCTGCGATTTGCGCTTCGGCGACGACACTCAATAGTGTCGTGCCCATACGTTCGGCAGTGCTCGCAAGAGGGGGTGTTCCTCCTCTTGAAACATTCCGCATATGTATGCCCCGTCTTCTTGCAGAAACTGCAAGTAATTCTGGCCGCGGTCCCCCTTTGTTGGTTGGGGATTTTTGCCCCTGCGGTTGACGGGGTGATTGCCGTTTGCGCGGCTGTGGGTGCACTTCGCGGCGCGGGAACTGGTGGTGTGCTAGGGTTTAATGCGAGCGCGTAATCCGGTAGATTCTGATACCCTGTGGTCTGGTTATTCAGACTCATATTGGGTAGTTGCGCTTGTAAATAGGGAGAGCCTTGCTGCAGCCTCTCCATGTCTAGAGCTTTCACAATAACTTGCTCTAGGGTCCCCTCGGTCAATGTCAAAAGGTATTGACACAAATGGGGATTACTTGTCCCTCTTCGCAGGGCACTTACTGCGAAATCTTCTAGCTGTGATCTCACAGTAGCCGCCACTTGGGCGCCGTATTTCTTTTCGGCCGCCTCGTTGCACAAAGCTAGTGCTTGCTTTATCCGCGCCGTGAAGGCGTTGAGAGTTTCCAGGGGGTATTGCCGAATTGTTATCAGCTTATTTACCAACTCCTGGTATGTCTCTCTGGGAAGATACGCTCTATTCAGGCGATCTTCGAAATCCCGGAAGCTGATTGGGGGCTCCGCGATAAACAGCTGATAGGCTGCACCTCGCAAGCGGGTGAGCAAGATTCGAGGGAACAGTGATTTTTCCTCCTCAGTGAGGCAATTTTCCACTTGATGGCAACAACCCAGGAAAGTCTGGAGCTCTTGGCTCAAGTGTGGGCTCGTTTCGCCCGAAAAGAGGGGTACGATCTGGGTTGTATATTTGATGACTTTCCCGTGATCAGTCATCTTCAAAACCTGTTCCTGGTCATTTTTCGCGGGAAGTAATTTAGGGGACGTATGGGAATTATTTAATTCACCCGAAAAATCCGAAATTGGGAACGACGCGTTCAACCAATTTATCGCGATCGCGGTAGCCTCAGATTCACTCGCACTTTTTACACTGTCACTACTTAATTCTAAATCACTTTCGCGACTTAAATTTAAATCGGGCTCCGATTTGCTTTGCCCTTTATTTAGGAAAGAGCACGAATATTCTTTAAAATCTTTTAGAGATTCTCGGAAACTCTCGGTTTCTTGCTTAAATTTTTTAATTTGAGCTTGTCTCAATTCGCCAGTCTGATTGATCTGGGCGCTAAGCTCGTCAATTTGCGCACTCGAGAGTCCCCCTGATATTCGTGCTTTTTCTACTAACTTAATTAATTGATTTTTTAAACTTACAGCTATCTGGTTTGTTGTCGCTGCTCCGCGGGGGATGATCGTCCCGCTTCTTAGCTTTAGTCCCTGATGTGGATGCGGTGTTGAGGTGCTGGGGGTGTCCCGCGATGCTCTCCGGTGTGGTATCGGTGTCGTCGGTTCCCTCGGCGGTTGAGATGCTGTGTCTCGCTGCGATGGGCCGTTGGGTTGCTCCCTCGGCGGCTGCGGTGTAGTGGGGTCTTCGTTGGAGTCTGCGGAGTTGGGTCCGGGCGATGTTTTCGCTTGCTGGGGCTCGTCTTCCGTCGTGTTTTCTGTGGTCTCTGGGCCTGGCATTCACTCGTTGTGGTGGTCGATCGGTGCCTTTGTGCAATAATCTTGGTACTTGCGTGCTCGCCTGGAGCAGAGGCAACTAAAGTTGGGTACTTTTGTCTTTTCGGGTAATTGCGTGCTCGCCTGGAGCAGAGGCAACTATAGATGATTACCCGGGAGCGTTGGAGTTCGTTGCTTAAAAGAACTGTGTGCCCCTGAAGCTATTTTCTACTTCAGGTTATGGGTAAAAATTGTTTTACCCTGCACTTAAGCAACTTTTCGAACTCTTGTTCGAGGATCAAGGCTTTTCAAGCTCTTACGGTTTTTATAGCTGTTAAAAACCAGGCTTCCCTGATCCTACCGGCTGCGCCAAATTGTTATATATAATAATAACAATTGAGATCTTATTCGGTGTGAATAAGATCTCTTGGGGGTAACGTTCCGGGTTTAGCCCTGGAGGTACCTTATCCGCGAGGATCTCGGAAGCAGCACGAATGATTTAACTTCTCGAGACCGGGGCTGCTCGGGGGGTGAAGATGGAGGAGTCGCAGAAATGCGTTTTTTCCTCTTGGCGTGCACAATTCAAACACTGCACTTTAAATTAGTTATCCATTTATTCACTTTATTGTACACACGGCACTTAGCTACTTAGCTAACTTATTTCATGGCCCGAACTCGCGACTCCCTTACTCAAGACTTTTACTATTGGACTCCTCTTATTCGACTCCGCTCGTCGGCTGTCGACTCCTACGTTCGACTCCGATCTCTGATTCCCACCGTTAGGCTCTTCTTTACAACTACTAGTTTTCGACTCCCACTCGACTTTTTCTTATCGAGTATTTATACCCCCTCGATCGGTTATTGGAACTTTCCAATGTTCCAATTGCTGACAACGTGCGCGTCGCAACTTGAGCGGTGCACATGTTTTGAGTCAGCATAAATTACCCCGGTCGACGCACGCGCGGGCGGTCAACCCAGCGTGAGCTTGGGTCACTGCGCTCGCGGGTGGTCGACGCAGCGTAATTCGAGAGGTCGCATTGTTTATTCTGCGATTTTCTAATTTCATTGAACCGCTTCAGATTTCAATCCTGTTGTGTCTTGAATTCTGAAGGGTTTCCGAGGGGTCACCTTGTGTCGTATTGTTTATTCGGCGACTTTCTAATTTCATTGAAACGCCTCAGATTTCAAGCCTGTTGCGTCTTGAATTCTGCAGGGTTCTCCAAAATCTGGATGGGATTTTGGTACACAACAATTCCTTCCCCCTTGGAAAAAGAGAATTATTCTTTGAAGAGGAATAATTCTCGGGGTTGAAAGGTTAAAGACTAGAAAAAGGAAATTATTGGCAACTAAATATCGCGACGGTGTTCGAATAGACGCGATTCGTTCGGGGAGTTGCGAGTACGTTTACATAGCAAAAATCTTAATATCTAGTACAAAAATTTTCTCTCTTGTTCAACATTTGTTTTGGTCTAAAAATTTTTTTTTTGTTGTGTGTCCCTTATTTTACCTATATTACTTATTTACTATTGTTTACTATTAGTAGAACAAACATTTTATCTAATTTTTTATATGCCAAAGGCGTACATGCGCAATTTTACTTACATTTGTAACACAAATTCTCGGTTTTACCGACCTACCCTAACATTGCTTGCTTATCATCTGCGCGTTTCGGGTCATTTACCTATGGCTAATGTTAGTGTCTTATTACCTAAGTGGGCGCTCGAGCTGAGGAAGACCTTGAAGATTAAGTGCATCTGTGGTTTTTTATTCTTGTTATTTTTTAGCGGACCGTCTCGGTGTTTTTTTTTTTTTTTTTTTGTTTCTTGTTTTCCGCGTGTTATGATATTATATTTCTCTATATTTTTTGTTTTGTGTTTATAACGGGGATTTTTAATTTGGGAAAGTTCGGAAGGGTGAATTGGGTTATTGCTTGCACTTGCTTGTTGCTTACAGGCATTGTTTTACCCCACTGATTTGGCGTTTTTCTAAATCTGCCAATGTCTGCTGATTTGCCTCTATATGTACCGCTATGTAACAACTCCATGAAAATGTTTAACCAATTTTGTTGAAATTTTGTATACTACAAGTGTAGATTTAATTCAAAAAATGGAATTTTGTTTTTAAGAGGTCATTAAAAGTTAAAGTTTTCATTTCATCAATTTTGGGAACCTAAAATATTATAAGAAACTAAATAGTGGAAACATCTTGTATTTAAAAAATTCGTTGCTACTTCTTTGACGCTCGCTTCTTATTGCATTTATTATTTGCATTTTTTATTATTAACACGTAGAAAATACTTGAATTAAAAATCAAACAAAAATTAAGTGTAAAAATTGATTTCCAAAAACTAAATGGTTTTTAAAATACCTAATAGTGTCAATATACCTAACAATAATATTATATCGGTCAATAGGATTTTTAATTCTTCTAAAATTTTGATTTTAGGCAATAATAAAAAGGTGATGAATAACTTTCTGATTAGATATGTAAATATAAACTGAATGTACACAAACAATTTTTCTCACTAAAATACAATGAACCTCAACTAGAGTTGGTTTTCTATAGGTATGCAGTTCAAAATATTGTAATATATTTTTTGTATTACCTACTATTTCAATTCAGTGATTTTCTGTAAATATAATTAGAAAATCAGAGAAGCTTTTGCTGCTTTAATAATAAAATTCATCTGAAATCTACGAAAATTTACTCACAACATTTGAATTTGTAACAAAAGATTCAAATTTGAAATAATAAGAGGGTTATAGAGCTTTGAAATTAAGTTTGAAAGTATTATATAACTTAAAGGAAATTTCAGTAAATGCTAGTGCTAGAAATTCACTCTGAGAAATTAGTAAATTTAATTGCGAATATGAAAATGAAAAACAACATTTGTGATATTGGCCTCTAGTTTAAATATAAAACCACAATTAACAGAGCGTTGATTAAAAATACATATATACATATATGATTTTTTGCAAACATGCACGTTTTTCAGAGTGATCACATCGCGTAGGCCAATCTTGTAAATTTTAACAATATTTGTTGTTTAATGGAATTATATTTAAATATTAGATTTTTCAGTTTGTTTCGGTTTAAAAATAATAAATGTTAGCTAACTATTTATTTTATTTAAAATTTAAATATTAACAAAAATATTATTTGTTTTTGACAATTTCAGCTGAATTGTTGGCTAACTTTATTTTGTTTAAAAATGTTAATGACATTTCTCTTGCTGCAGTTTTAAGGGAATACCTTTCCGGTATTTTCAGACGAAGTTTCTAAAAAATAATGAAAATATTTTACTAGAGCCCACATAGTTAAATTTCACTCGAACATTTTCTTATTGTTCGCTTACCAATTAAAGATTTAGCAATTCAATGATCATTAGACCGAACTCTCCGAAATCTTGAATTTTTTATGTGGGAGTCAAATCACGGAAGGCGAAACGAGGAAAATAACCAAGTTGCTGGTGAGGATTCTTTAGTGCTTCCGACACCAGGGAAGCTAATGACACCTTAAAGGTGTCGAGAAGCAAATAAATTCCCGGCCCAGGTTACTGCTCCTTCTCGTTTTGATTTTAATCAGGGCGAGGACTTGCAGAGGGCCGATAATTAAAACGTCCGACTGCGGTATTTATTGTCCCGCCAAGAATTAAGTCCCGAGCGGCATCTACGACACGTCTAAGGAGCAAATCAATTATTCCGTCCGAGGCGGCTGTTGAATACGTTTCCTCCGCCCGGCGCGTAATTAAATTAGCCCGCAATTTTCGACTGAGAAGAAATCAACAGGGCGGCGACTGGGGCCCCGGGTGTAGTCGAAAGGAGCTCCGGGGGCGCCGCGCCGCCGCCGTGCCCGGTGCTGCCACCCAGGTGTATAATAACATGAAGCTGGCACCGAGCCAGGCCCCGCCGTCCCGACGGCACCTGGGCGAAGGGCCAAGGGAGTTGTCTGGGCTCATTGTTTTTGCGGGGGTGGCTCCTTGACGGGGCGCTTACGTCGCCAGCCGGCCGAATGTCAACAGGCATCTGTTGCCCGCCGTGTAATTGGGTCATGCAGATTTTGATGAAGTTATTACCGATCGGAGGTGAATGAGATGAATGAGCCCGAGTCGATGTTAACGCGTCGGGGTGCTTTCTGGACTCGAGTCCTCTTTGACGTCATTCACTCCAGGTGATTGCATTAGAATTAGTCGTTCACCATGTATGCTACAAATTGCAGGTGTTCTTCGGTCAGGTAATTACATAACACTTTAGTTTGATGAAATTCCTCAACATTCCTGGGCACAAAGGGAGTGCTGGTTCATGATTGTTCCAGTACCTACCTTTGTACATCACCGGATTGGTTTTATTGGTATACATCCCGTGCTTCAGTACAGACATTCAGATATCAGATATACCAAAACGTATGTACATAGGTATGTTTGCCCTTTTTTCCTGCCAGGAACGCGCAGAGTTGTTCCTGCTCCAGGAATTACCCGGGAGTGAAATGGTAAACTCGTTTTATATTACTGGCACAAACAGTAGCAAAGCCTCAGCCAGAAAAATTATTTCCGATTCCGGTATAGGAATAAGACTTTCTGGTAGGCTCAGATCCAGAATTGAATTTGAGGAGAGGGTGACTTCAAATTTGTTGACTCTATTTGTTTTTGGTCAGATGTTTTCATAAATGTTTTCTGATTCTAGCAGGTAATTTTCATATAACATTCACTGCGCAGGACCGTATTTAGGATCTTAAGCTAGATCTGTATGATGTGGGCCCTAGAGGGGATTTTATTTTGGAATTTAACCTGCAAAAAAGTAATTTACAAATAACTGAAAAGAGAGCAATGGATAATACACTATGAAATGTTTTCTGGTTCAATACCTACTTAAAAAACAAATCATGGAAAATACTATACATACATACATATATTAATACATTTGAGCATTAAAGGTAACATAGGCGCGACAAACAAAAATTAATAACATATTTCGGTTGTTGGTTTTCTCAATTATTAAATTTTACTTCATCCCACATCGAAGTATTTCGTTTGAAAATATTCAATTTATTGCAATTGTCTATTACAAACACATAAATGTATAAAATATATATATGTATATTTGAACTCGTTTCATCAAAAATAAATTCACATGCGACAAAAATGAAATATATGTATGTAGTATGTAAACAATAGATAGGTCATATGTAGACCTGAGATAGATGGTGAGATAATAAAAATGAAAAGAATTGAAAATCATTTTACTAAACTAAAGTATTCCACTCGATTTAATAACCTCTTCAGTCATGTTGATACATATGTACATAAATATTAGTTTTTTAGAAATTAAAATTATTCTTATTCTCAGATAAAAATCTGTTGAACTATTCACTAGGTTAACTTGTAGCAATAAAACCAAAAACTTTGTAGCATGGCAGCATGGGTAATATTTTATTCTACTTGGAATTCCCTGCTTTAAAAATATTTCAAAGTTGACGCTGATTGTGGAAAAATTGTTTTTAATTTATTGGTGAAATATCGTAAATCTTTAATTAAAAAATTACTAAGTGTGTAAAATTTGATCAGTTTTAAAGATTGCTTCATTTTAAAAACCTAATTTTAATTTTTTACTAAAGGACTTTACTGTCAAATGTGTGAACTTGATTTCGATTTGTATAGGTGCTAATAGTTTTGTTTTTAGGGTTCCGTACCTCGAAAGGAAAAAACGGAACCCTTATAGGATCACTTTGTTGTCCGTCCGTCCGTCCGTCCGTCCGTCTGTCTGTCTGTCAAGACCCATTTTCTCAGGAACGCGTGGAGGTATCAAGCTGGAATTTATATCAAATACTCAGGTCTACTGTCCCTTGGAGCTGTGGAAAAATCAAACTTCTAAGCCAACGCAATCAAAAGATACAGCCGTTTATGCCGCAAATTTCCGCAAATTTTCGACACTCGCAAGGGAATCAAAACCTACACGGTACTTCCCGTGAACTCAGAATCTTGAAATTTGGTACGAAGCAACGTCTTATAGCACAGATAAAGGAAAAATTGCGAAAACCGTAAATTTTTAGTTACATCACATAATAAAAATATTTTTAATAATTTTAAACTTACTACCCCTTTCCTCATGAACGCGTAGAGGTATTAAATTGAAATTCATATTAAATACTCAGGTCTATAATACCTTTAAGCTGTAACAAAATCAAACTTCTATATCAACGCAATCAAAAGAAACAGCAATTTAAGCCGCATATTTTCAAACTCGCAACTACTCGCAAGGGAATCAAAACCTAAAGGGTACTTCCAGTCGACCTAGAATCTTGAAATTTGGCATGAAGCAATGTTTTATAGCACATAAAGGAAAAATTCCGAAAACCTTAAATTTTTAGTTACATCACATATTTTTTTATAATTCAAATTTAATAGATAATTATAAAGTATAACGATACGGAACCCTCAAGGCGTGAGTTCTACTCGCACTTGTCCGTCTTTTTTTAAATATTTTCTTACTTACTGAGTAGCTATCCTAGTTATAGTCACGTAATCTTAGTAGCTTGCGCCTACAAAATAACGCATCGACACCTTTTATGGATTAAAAGATGGCTCAAACATTAAAACAAAGGATTTGTTGTATTTTAGTATATTCAAAAATAAATTTTTTAAATTTGATGGGTTCATACGATACAACTTAGATAGCCTACCCATAAATAAGGCTTTGTCACGGCGTATGGTCTTATTTTCATTACTTTTACATTTATTTCAGAGCGGGATGAGGAAGCTTTTTAATTGATTTTACAATAATACATTTAAATAAAATGCTCGCTCTCATTCTAAAACTCTCTGAACCCCCTGGCTACGGCCTTGTACAGTGGACAGCACTTTATTAGTTTTGATTGAACTACGTGAACACCAGAGGTGCTTTTGTTTCGACTTGTATAAAATAGCTACAGGAGCTCTTTTCCTTTTATAATTCCAATAAACTTCATATTAGAAATTTTCAATTGTTAATAAAATTTTTCTGTATGTTTGATAATACCGCCACAGCTTATTTCTAAGGTAAAGTGAGATTTCTATTTGGCGTTTTTTCGAATTAATTCTAAATTTATATTCTGTTTACTATTAACTGTACCTACATAATGTATAAATTTAGATATATGTATTTTATTATCAATACTGCTCAAATACTAAAACTGTATAATTAAATATTTTAGACTGAAAAATGTAATTTTGTCGGCAAGTTGATAGAAAAACCACACTAGCAAAAGGCCCTATATAGAAAGAAAACAAGATGATAATGATATAATTAATATATATAATATATGTACTTATTATTTATTAATCGGAATCCAATTCAAATTAAATATATATGTAATTATAATAGAAATGTTAAATGACTCATTTATGTATTGCACCTCGATATGTTGTTTCTCTAGAAATTAATTTTATCTAGGTGACTAAAATAAATCCGACTTTTCAAAAAAAAAAACCAATAACCTCATAATGTTAAGTCGAATGACTGAAGAGTGAAGAGCATTTAAAAATTTGCATTTCAAAAAATTCACTACGGCAAAAATTCAACAGAAATATGATACAAAACTAATGACAAACTTTGCGAAGGTATTTTTGAAAAAAAAAACAAATATTAATACAAGTTGGTATGACATAAATGAGTTTGGTCATATCAGAAAATCAGAAGAAGAAAGTGCTGAAGGTAACTTCATTTTACCTCCTCCTGTTAATGTGCAGAAAGACAGAAGGACCAAAATGATATAATATTTTTCGTTACGAATAAAATAGAATGTTGCTTTTAGAGAAAATATTGGGCAATTTTAAAGGTTTTTTTTTTTCGTTCCATGCTAATCTGGTTGGTGCGTGTGTGAAATCCGAGGAATCTGAAATTGTGGGATAGAATAAATATCTCCCTGAGGAATGGCTTATAAACCGCTGTAATGGGTCACATTAGTCTTGAAACAAGAATCTTTCTGCACAAGGCCGAGGCTACTAACAGAAAAGAGATTTGGATTTATGCCTGCTATTTGGAAGGCTCATCCATTACCATATTTTAGCAAAATTCCCAGACGAACGTGGCGCTTAGTTGCGGATCGGTAACAAATATTATTATCAATCAGGCGGGTGTGCAATATTTGCAGTACATAATAACATTTCCCCAATTTATTGTGTTTGTCCAGGGCTACCCTCATAATTGTTTGGGCCCAGCCTGTGCCCTGCAAATGGTTGCGAAAAATTCGTTCGTTGGCCCTATGGCGAGAAAATCAATACCGCGCGGATATGGCATGTGACGAAGGGCTGAAGGGCGGGGGCGGAGCCCGCCTGTTGTTCCTGGCTAATTCGGAGGCGTATTCGTATAATTTCGTCGAAACGATGGGAGGAAGGCTCAGTAATTAGCCCAGAACTCAGAGCCCAGCGGCAGGAAAGGGATAAGATTTATTAGATACCTAACTACTTGGGCATTTGACATCAATTAAAAATGGATTTCTTACTTGGAAGTGAAAGCACCACCGTGTGACTGCCACTAATTGATAAGGGAGATTTTCAAAGTTTCCAGTGTAATGATTTAAGTTTGATTAATTTATTCAGAAACTAGTTCATACGATTTTCTTGGTACACTAAATACCTCCTCCTTGTACTTTATATATTCTTGACCCAAATAGATAAACGACACTAAATCTTCGAGCTGTTCTTCCAGAACTAAGACGATTTATCAATGAGATTGTGTTTGCTTTCTAAGTTAATATCAACGTTCGGACTGTTCAAAATAAAATAACGCTGGGCTTAATTCAATCAGATCATGATTAAGAAAATCCTGAAGGCAGTCTTAACTTTGTACTTAAGTGGTACTTTGTTTTCTCTCAAGGGTCACTTGTATCGCACCAAAGTTGAGACATTCCTTTCACAAAACAAAATTCTTTAATACTAATCAGATAAAAAAGGTATGCACCTTACACTCTCTTCAAATGCATACAGCTGAAGAAATGGCTTTGCGGAATCTCAAGTTGCAGATATACGATAATGAAAATAAACCCGAAGCTATATATTTTTGCCACAAGCGAGGAAACAAGAATTTCGGAAATTGTTTTCTGCTATGTCCGGGTCCGCTGGGTGGGCAGAGTATGGATTAGTCGGAAAAATGCTGAAACGAAAAATAATATCGCAACGAATGCTTAGGGTGAAATGACGATGTTATGGCATTTGTAATAGGAAAGCCTCTGACACGCAAGTTTACTAGCAATAAGTCAAATTGAAGCTATGATCTCATGCTTCTGGGTAAAATTAGCGTAGGACGGTGAAAACTCTAAGCAAATGTTAAGGACTTGAGTTCCTTTAAATAACGTCGTCATTGGAAATAACACTTGATTGCTTAATTTATATAATTATATTGTACTATTTAGAATTGCATTTCATTTATGTAATACGCACAATTTTTATTTTCAGAAGCAGAAAATAGTAACGAACAAGCCAAAAATTGTTAAAAATTATAGAAGCAATAATAAATTGGTATGTTTAACTTTACGAGCAAAAAATACTTGTTATCTTTTCGCCTTACATCTTTTATTCTTAACTTTTGTCATCTCTTCCTTGTAAGAGACTAGAAAAACGACTATAGTATCCTTTACGCTATATCAAATGAAAATTTTTATATATTAATTTTCCAATTTTGCAATTTGGCTATTCGAACTAATTAAAATTTTGCGTCATTACATTCGAAATTCAAGAAAAAATGTCATTTGGGGATTATTTTCTGTAAACACTCAATATTTTGTGTATACCTATGCTTGCATAAAATGGACAAATTTCAATATTTAAATTCTGGTTCCGATACAACTAACAATTTTTAAGCAAATTAATTAACTCAATTAATTCTTCTACATGTACAATTTTCAGTAGATCTGTTCAATAAAATGCGTTACCAATTTTTTAAGATACATATTTCATTATCTAAAAAAATCTGGCTTATGTTTTACAAGATTTTCTTGTAAAATCATTTCTATTTGCTTGAAGTTTTGTCCGTCATGGTAAAAAAGTTTGACTAAAAAGATTTTACATTTAAATTGATCCAATTACAATGTTTGGAAACCAATAAGGGTATAATAGAAACCGAATTACACCATGCATGAGTTCCCCAGGCAATTTAGGCACATTTACGTGCATGAAAAGTACTTTGGCTCAGGCTGCAGGCACCACCAGGCTCTGCTATTTCTTTCCTGGCGAAAAAATGGTAATGAAACTATTACAAACAGAAAAAAATCGTTTTTACTCAACAAAATTTCCTCGTGGTTTCTGACAAGAGAAACTTTTTCCTTGTTTGGATGGAATAAACTTCAAAATTTGCATTATGCCTCTAGTCGAGTGCATCGCATCCAGCTGCCTCCAGGAAACGCCTGCATGCACGCAGCTTATTCAGAATGTGTTGTTTGAAAGTTTCCAAGCGCTTGCCGGAGGATGTTCCCGAATCTAAACAGGGACTCGTACGCCCTATTTGATGAAACCGCTTTTAGCAGAGCCGGATGCTTTTTGCGGATCAATCCATCCCAAAATTTCTGTTTTCACTCAAATTTATGACCGTAAAATTCACTGATACCTTTTCAAGTATTACCTGTAAAACAAGCAATTCTGAAACGTAACGAAGGGATATTGCCTATTTATGGTCAGAGCATACATACATACATATGTGATGCTTTTATTGGCGCAATTTCCATGAGCACATAAACCTAATTTAATACTTTGCATATCAACCTATGTTTAATGGTTCCTTTCGATCTCATGAAAGTGCAAAGCACCGTCCACTGTGTTAACTTTAGAAAACTGCATTCTACATATTAAAGTTTGTCAGCCTTAACTACTTGTGGGCTTTAAAATTACGAAGCTCTGCTACAAATAAAATATGTATTATGTTAAGGAATTAACATAAGTTTAAACAGTTTTGCTATGCGTTTTAAATTGTAGTTAATCCTTAAAAACCTTAAATTTCAAATGTTTCCACCGGACTTCTGTAAATAATTCTACACGAGTGCTGAAAATAAGGAAACTTTTTTTCCATTTGTCATTTCATAAGACAAATGCGTGCTCGTCACCGTGGATAAGTCGAAAAAGATATTTACCTTTAGTTCTTTAAGTTTAAAGATCCTTGAAGAATTTTTTAAAATGAAAAGGTAGAAATTTCTTTCATTTAAGGTATATAGATCGACATTTTGTTGGAATATGCAAAAGATTGTGATGGCAAAATTTAAATTTAAATTTGTCTCAGTAAACGAAACGTAAAAAACAGCACTTCTTTTTAAATATATATTATTTGCATATTGATTAAGCTCGTCTTTCTACGTATTTAAACAAAACAAAAAAATCATTGAAATCCGTCCAATATTCAAGAATTGTAAGGTAGGTTTGGAAGCGTATTAACAGAATAATATATAGAGTCGTGGAGGGATTTTATGACTATGAACATTCTTTATTTCAGTATTTATAAAGTAAAATTATGAATTTTTAAATCAAGTCTTAACTTTAATTTTATTAATATGTACAGTACATAATTAATATTTTACGATTGTTTGCTTACGCATATTTTGGGGCCACTCTAGCTCGGCCCTCCGGGGCTCTGTATCATTGATATGGCTGATATATGTATGCCCCTCCTAACTTGCATATAATATTTTTGAGTTTTTGTGCAATAACATAAAGAGCTTATTAAGAAATTCGGTATTCAAACATATAATTGACACAATCGATCTAATCGTCATTATCATTTCCTATTTTATTATAAAAAGGCAGTAATTGGTGTTCCTTTATATTACCTTTGTATTAAATTTCAGACTATAGTTATTTATTATACTAGATTATAAATTATAATTCGATAAAAGACATATTTCCTTTTTTAAATTTAAATTAAAGCAAAATCCTACACGCAGCATAGATGTAATTTTGATATTATAGGTTGAATATTTCCTTAGACATTTGTAAAAATTAAAATTGAGCATCAAACTCAAAATGTCAAGGACCTCGGGACCGAAATTAACATTTTACAAATGATATTCGGGTAATCCCGGAGGTGATACTTATGTAGGTACACTTAATGAAATTGCGCAGAGCATCCAATGTGAGGGATTCAAAATTTTCTTTCTAATCCAAATGATTCCATTCGAAAGCAGAGCAGGCCTCTTATTTGAACATCTCAAAAGAATGAGGTCCTCGAACGCTTGAGACCCGGGGAGTGCGTAAATTCTCTTACACACCTGAATAAATTATCGCATCAGAACGTATTATAAGCATTCGGATAATATGTAGATCCTCCGGTAGGCGGCGCTGTGAGTGATGGGGTACCTTCATCAGCCGGTACACGACCATAAATTATGCATGAGATTGGCACTTTTCGGTAAAAGAATTTAAATCAGAAGCCAGGAACGATACGCCCGCACCGCACACCTGGCAAGGGGCTGCCACCCACGCCCACCTCCCCGGGCAATCGGTGTGGCATTACTCGATGCTCGGGTCTTGTTTCAAATTTCGGTTACATCCATCAGGATTGTTGCTTCCGTGGGTCCCGGTCGAAATTCAATACCAACGAGTGTTATAAATGGGCATCGGTCGACCAGGGCACACCCCCGCACAGGGGTTGCGGAAGTATAAACATCGGGACGCGGGATAAGCATAATTACCAACCCCGGCTGATAAACGGTTCCATATTTTTAACATCCACTGAACTTGGGTTAAAGTATTTCTCGGAAGGGACGTGGTGCCGTAATTTATGCCGGTCGTTAAAGGAATTAGGACAATGGGCCGGCTACAACAATTTTATACTATAAAACAGACGTAGTATGCTTCTGGGAGCACTGAATGTTTTGATTTTTTGTATAAAAAAATTTTCGTATCCCTTCCTAATTTTCGTTTATGCTACATTTAACTGCGTGATGCCTATTAGAAGACATTTTGTACAGATTTGGATAGGGGCACTGAATTGAGGGTTAATCTTATTATTTTCCGCCCGAATATACAGTCAATTTATCCAATGTTTGCTTATTTTAGCTTTAAAATAGCGTTTCAATTGTAACATTTATATTCCAAATTAACAAAATCAACACCAAGAGTAAGAAATTCAAATTCATGTCTACCAATTGAAATTCATGTATACTATTAGATATATAAAATATATAGAAATTAAAATATTATAGTTATCTATTATTATTATTTTGGTCTTGATGTTAATTTGGTTCCTTTTGAAGTGTAAATGCTAATGTATGATAATAATAATTTTTTTTTCGACTAAACCTTAAACGTACGACTTACGTAATTAGTCGAAACTTTAATTTTTGATATTGTAAACTCAATCAAAACCAGAACAAAGCCGACTGATAAATACTTCTTAAAAAAAAAAAAATTTTATTTTCGGAAATAACGAGACAAGAGACAAGAATGCAATTTTTCAAACTTTAACCTTTTGCAGTCGGGGATTATTTTCATATTTTCTTCAACCAACGTGATAATGATAAATATATATTTTAGTTTAATTTAATTTAATTTAATTTTAGTTAATAAAACATTAAAATATAATGTACGAAATCATACCAAAAACTCTTATGGGATTAAAGGTAGTCAGGTAGTCAGAGACATGTTAACATATAGGCATTTTTCTTATTTGAAATATCATACCAAGTATTAACACTATAGGGGTATTCATTTTTCGGTGTATTTGGGCTTGCATCATAGCAAATTCTTCTCCTACGATATTTCTTAAACTATATTGGATCAACTTGAAATGTCCACATAATATTTTCAAAACATTATATGATACTTTAAGAAAATGCAAAAAAAATTAAATTTTTTGAAAAGTCTGACATAAGTTTAGCTATTTCGAATAGTTAAGTATGGCTATTTTGGATAGTTTGCATCAGATCCTAAAATGCCAAATAAAATAAAATCGTAAATTTTATTAAAGTGATAGGTATACATATTTTACATTTTTGCAGCTTCTACCAATTACTTTTTCCGCTCCCTCTCTTAAATTTTCACACCTACGCGGATTCATACACTTTCGTGGTATGTATCAACCCTAAAAAAATTTGAGCCTCATAAATGAAAATATTTTACAACACTGAAAAATGTTGCACATTCTAAAAATCACCATTTTTAATAAAGTCCTAAAGCAATGTCTGGTCTGTGTGCTAAAGAAGGAATAAATTGTAAATGACCTCGGTGTGAAACTTTTCTAATAAACGATATTTACAGCGCTTTTCACTGCTTTTGTCATCGACTGGTTTAATGGAAAAGTTACAAAATTGAAATTATATGGTGATAATAACAGTAAACCACAGACGAGAGCTTAAACAGCTTTTAAGTGAGACCCATAAATTTCGCTCGTCTTTATGGGCTCATGCCGTAAACACCATCGGTAATTTCAATAATGGGCAGCTTGTTTACTCATTCATTTTTGTGGAGCCACCTCAGTTCCAGTGATAAATTACCACTGGACTTAGGAGTTGTTAAACCGCTGATTTGCTCAGGTGTTGATATGATTCCTTAATTCTTCGCACTAATCTGAGGTGAAATTTTTAAATTATGTAGGTACATAAATTAAGACACATATATCCTTTTCCAATTACGCATAGAAATTACATACATGTCCGAAAAATAAAGTGAATCTTTAAGCATTTCACAAGATAAACACACTAAGAATTATAAAACAATTTTATAAATATTATAAATTAATTTGATAAAATTAAATGTTTAATATTAAAATACCTTAGTGTTAATATTTAATAAATATTAAAATGACATAGTCAATTCCTTAAAATAGCGTTTTACATTTTTTCATAAAACTCTGCATGATAGAACGTAAAACTTATATGGAAATTTTTATATCTTTCACGTACATATAAAAAAAAAAAAACCGTACGAGCTGTAAAATAAGTTTAATGTTAGATGGGAACATTCCCCTTAAACTTTTATAGCAATATTGATTTTTTTGAGTTAGAAGAAGAGCCACACAATGCAGTAAAATGCCTTGAAGTTCATGAAAACCTCTTCCTCGGATTTTTCTGTTGCCATATTGAATTCGCCGTCATTCAAATCTGTCTAGAAGATTCAAAATCAACGTCCTAGCAAACCCTAACTTTTTTAAATAGATATCACTCAAACTTGGCAGTTGATACGGCGACAAGGAGAATGGAAATGGAAACCTTGACATTTTTGTTCGTCAATTTAAGTTTGATGCTAGCAAACATATAAAAATCTGATAAAAATCAATCCATTCTCAATGTTTTTAAGCCACTTAGTTGCTCGCCTCTCGCGGTTTTGCCTTAATTTTACGAAAATATAAATAAATATCTGAAAATATATATAGGTATACTTATTTTTAAATGTCCTTCGGGATCCGGAATATTTTTGTTATTTTTATTATAATATACATATCTACAAAGTCAATCATTATATGAACATTTCTTAGAATCTCTTAAAGTCTAGAGCCTTAGAAAGTTGAATAGGATTTTATACTTAAAATCCTAAATATAGTACAACGAAAGGACTAAATAACATACAGATCGAAATTTGTATATATTTTACCTACCTATACTTTGATACTGGACGAGTAAGATTTCCTTTCAAATTTATGGCATAACATAAACATAATTTCATACGATTCTTGGAAGGGATAAAATTACATGGAAAAATATATAACATGAACCAACATGAAAAACTTTGTGGAGAAAATAATACTAACGCACAAAATGTACGATATTCTATGAATAACTTGTTTTTGTACAATTTCGGGGAATATTACAAAATTAGAAATTATTCGTCAAGGAGATAGAATTCTACTGAAAAATTTATGTAGTTACGTTTTAGAGCGTAATTTTGAAAATCTTGTAAAATGGGAGATCGGACTGAATAAACAATATCAAAATAATTTTAAAAATAAGGAGGAAATTTATATCAAGCCCAAACGTAAAAATTATTAGTAGGTATGTTGTGTTTTAATAAAAGTGATAAG
The DNA here is from genome assembly GCA_963920795.1 of Eutolmus rufibarbis. Taxonomy (NCBI): domain Eukaryota; kingdom Metazoa; phylum Arthropoda; class Insecta; order Diptera; family Asilidae; genus Eutolmus; species Eutolmus rufibarbis. Next base: position 5,439,013 of record OY987208.1, read on the forward strand.
TTAAGCTTGTTGTTTTCACGAGCATATCTTTAATTAAGAGGTCAAAATTGAAAATATAAATTCACGAAATTTAACTACCTATGATGCATAAATATAGGTTGTCTCAAATAAACATGAGCATTCAAAAGTCACAATTGTTTATTATATTACTTTTCTTTTCCTTGATACATTTTTTATTATTGTCTTAAAAAATTAAATTTAGGTTATCAAAGGGCATATCTTAAAACTTAAGATATTAAGATTAAACGATACTCTTTTGTAAAACCATTAAAGACGTTGCACTTATAAGAATACTATCGATGTGAAATGTTGATTTCAAATAAAAAAAAAACGTCTTCAAAGAAAAGTATTATATAATAGTAAAAAAATCAATAGAAAAGTGTTCCAATAATTGACATGAACAGATGCAATTTAACAAAGCTTTCAAGTTAAATATTTCCAAACATATTATAGTTACAAAATGAAGTCAAGAAGGTTTGTTAAGTCTCAAAGTGATTGAAAAAAATTTCCCTTCGGATGTAATTGGCTTGTTGCGAGAAGCATGTCAGAGGCATTAGCTGGGACATGATAATTTCAATCTAAAAGCTAATTGATTGATGAATTTCTAATGAATTTTAGTCTGCTGGGTTGTAAGTTTTCAATCGATATAACTTGACCGTTTAATGGAGCGTAAAAACAGCATCGTCTATTTTGAACGTAAAAAATAACTTAAAGACGAGAGCTAGGATAGCTAGATGACAAAGGATTTGTTAATAATTTAGAAGTGTTTTTCTGCACTGCCGTGGGGTTTGAACTGGTTAACAACTGCGAAGGAGTTACTCTAAAATTAATGGAATGTTTGCGAAGCAGCACTTTTGTGGGATTATAAAAGCCATTAGTTAACTTTCATATATCCAACTTTCTTTAATATTGATGAGTCTCAAGGGCGAAATGAAATGAAAGCTACTTCGCTGACGACGATGGAGAGGTATTATTATTTAAATTTTTCGAATGTTCAAAGATATTTAGCTAATTAGAATTTTTGTTTTCTCTTAATCTTCTCTGGTTTCTTTGATAATGTCCTAATATCTGTTACAGAAGGGATGAATTTATTTAAATCTGTTGCGCCGCTGTTGAAGCTTAATTGTTTTCATTCAATTAACAAGGATTAGGATAAAACATTTATGTTCAAAAAACGAAATGTCAACTGATTTAACTTAATTGTGTAAATAACATAGATTAGGGTTTAAATTTTGTTAAAATGGCAAACAATTTTCAATTTATGTCGAGAGATATTAAATTTTAAAATACAGCTTAAATTATGAAATATATGTAGGGTATGCCGTCAAAGCATGGCGTTCTGCCTGGATTTAAGACTTTATTTATTTGAAAATGATTCATTTAATTAAGAATTGGATCAACCTAGCCCGTAAGAAGGGTTTGAACAAGAATAGTAGCGTGCTCTTGTCTAACCCTAAGATAAGTGACTTCATTCGGTAGAAAAATTACATTTAGTGACATGCATCCAGGTGAAAAAATCGTGTAGTACGTCTATGTGAATAAAATGAGATGAATATGCACATGTGGGCCTTTTTATAGTGAACGCCTACCACCACCGGCATAGGGTAACTAGGAGCATAAAGGCTACTGGTGATGGGGCCCTTGTTATTTCATCAGCACATGGCACTAAGAAGTAGGACGGGTTCCGACTCTGAATGGGCGCATTAGGGTAGGGCACGCTTTAACCTTTCTCTGAACACCTATAACTCTGCAGTCGAAGTAAGGCTACCTCTTGCAAATGAACTGGCATTTGTCAGTGCACTTGCTTGGAAAATATTAGATATTCATGAAACTTCGGGCAAGTATGAGGAAATGGCAACATAGTGCACCTGAGATATGCTCCAACGACCTTGCCTCAATGTCATTTTATGTACGGTTTCTATGTTCTCTACGTCCTATCGAAGAACATCTGGAGAAGTTTAATGTTTCAAAACGAGCGACACTCACATAATCTGCGCGTGCAAGAAACTGGGTCATGACTCGTATTATGCAAGGCGCTATCCTGGCAGCCCGCCTATTTATTATTCACATGAAGAATGCACTTTTACAGCTGATTTTTTTACTAACGATAATATTGAACTTTTATAAAATCTGCTCGTAAAAGGCCCTTCAGGTTGACTATCAAGGTTAAAAGATTAATTTCAGAAACGTGTCACAATATTCGCCAGAAAATATTAAGCTTAACCCTTTCATAACGGACCATGAAAATAGCATCATAAAGAGATTTTCATTCGAGGGTAATTGCAATTGCACTGTATTAATCCGAAGGTAGGGCCCAGCTCTGCCACAAAAGTCATCCCGGAAATGTGGTGTAAAACGAAAACAATGACCAATTGACACGCCAGCAATTATTGTTGGCTATAAATTGCAGGACGAGAGGAAATGTTAATTGTTTTCATGATGTATAACTTTTAATTTACATTTGCCGCAAAATATATGACGATATTCGGAATTTCAGGCAGTGAATATTTTCAGTTCTACGTAGTGAATGTTGTGCTTGCTTTTCAGGGTAATTTATCTCGAAGAAAGTTTTTAATGCTACATTTAATACGTAAATTGTTTATCGATCAAAGGAATACAAATTAATAAAATCAATAAACTTTTAGAACATTTTCTGCGAAAATCGACCTATAAATATTTATGCCCCAATAAAAACTTATAAACTTCTATTATCGCCAATCAAGAATTCTGAAAGAACAGCCTTTTTCACTTCCAAATATCGACTAATTCTATAGATAGCCAGCTTTTTCAGTCAATTTAAAAATTTAGAATTTATAGGAAACTAGCCTTCTGCCCGCGACTTCGTTAACATGGATCTCGAAATAAATAGAAATAGAAACAGAATAGGGATAAAATGGGGGATAAACGTTTGTATGGAAGTCCGTAATTTCAAAAGTGAAAGACGTATTATATAATTTGATATTTAGACTATTGATTTGAAATTAAGGGTACCTATAGTATATTTCAGGGCTATAGAAAAATCAACCCGTAACCAATACTATTATAATTTTCATGGTTTTAACCTTAAATATGACGGAACTCTCAAACTTTCATTCCCTATTTTACTTTCTTAGGGGATGATTTCCTAAAAGTCTTGAAACATGTCATTCTTAATTTCCAACCAAAGGGCTAAATACTAACTTTCATGGTTTTAACTAAAAAAATAACGCAATTCATGTTCAATTAGCTTCGGCGGTTTCGACTCAACGTTGATAAATCAGTCAGTCAGGATATGTTAGTTTATAATAGATACCGAATCTATTTATTTTTGCAGATTCAAAGCGATGAAAGGAAATTAAAATTAAATTATTTTGAAACTATTGCATTTATGATGATTAATTCACGTTTTTTCTTATTTTAATTATAATATATGTCTTGAGATAGTATGGTTAATTATTTCAGGCTCATTTTAATAAATTAGAATAAAAATTAAAAAGTTAATCTCTGTTGTTCGAGGTCTTTACTACTATTAAATCGCTGACCAGAGATGATTTTTCTTACAATATAGGGGTCAAGTTCCCATAGTGTGTAAAAATTGGTTATGTAATATAAATATTTATATGTATATATCGGAGTGGTCGCCATAAGGATATATACCACGTGCCTATAATTATCTGTTTGTAAAAGATCTCAAATTGGGAATTGTCTTGTTAAATAAGTTATAAATTGATGAAATTCAAATAATTAGTAATTCGAAAAATAAACCTTTTAAGCTAAAATCATAGCATAAGTGTTAGTCTATAGGAATTCCCGGGAGGAGCGCACACAAAGTTAAACGCAACTCAACTCATAGATTTACCTAATTTAGAATTTTCTCGTTTTCGTTATAAATCCCCGACTTACTCAAATATTTATCCTCGCTACTCCGACGAAGATGTTTATTTCGTCAGTCATTAGCGAATTATTCACAGGAGGTACAGCGAAGGAAGAAAAACATGACTATCTTAAAACACAATCCGAGTAAACACTTTGCATCTTCAACAAATTCCACAGCAAACAGAGTACGTGCGAGTCCATTAATCTGCTGCGGTAATCAAATTAAAATTCTCATTTTTGGGCAACGAAGGGATCCGCTGCGATGTTTTTGCACGGGCCGCGCAGAGCGGGCCCAGTTCGCATTACTTCACCGTCATTAGTGAAAGATAATACCCTTAAAAAGGGTGCGACTCCATGTCAAATATTTCAGTCACGTTCCCTCTATAATTAGATTTGCTGTATGTACTTCGAAGATTTCTCCGACGCCTATCCATATGGAGGTGAGTGTCTGTGCGGAGAAAGTTTACGCCCAGAGATAACTCTTCCTGTTTGCTGCAAACGAGGGCGAATTTCCCTTTTAAGCAAGGCGGAGGATAAACTTTCATGGTTATTTGGACACATGCCCCACTTTCGGGCTCCTCTTTGAAATAGCAGCCCTTCCGAGATAAGATGAGCACCTTGAGTGTGCTAAAATGAAATTTCATATATTTTAAAAAGTTTTAGGTGAAAACTTCCACTCCGCCTAATGCCATCGCATTCTGCGACTCGAGGGGGTGGGTTGTCTCAGGGAGCCTTTGGTGGCTGTGATAAACAGACACTCCCGAGTCCCGAGTCCTGTTTCCCTGTATCACTCAGCAGCTTTCGAGCCGGGATTCAAGGACTCGACCATCCCTTCTGGGGGACTATAGTAAATTTCGCACAAAACTGACAAATGCGATTTTCGTTGAGCGCTGAGAGTGTGTTGAGTCCTTTTTTTATGTAGCGAACAGCAAACAATATCTTTCGGAAAATTTGCATTTTCCCCGAAGATGGTGCGTGAAACTAGATTTAGGGGCTGGGATGTGCATACGAATTAAATTCGAAATTATAAACCATGATATAAATCATTGGCGAAATATGTTTTTGCCTGTAGATGCTTTGTTTTGTCAGTACACAGCGTTAATTTAGGTTTTAACGTTATCAAAGATTGTTATTAACGTTTTTACAACAGGCCTTAATTTCAATTTGAATAACATTCACATAAAAATCTCCTAATCTATGCTTCTGCTAATTAATTCATTAACATTTGAAATTTGTCTAAATGGTGATAGTAATTTACTCTTCGGAGAAATTATCGGTTTAGACGGTTAAGAGAATAAAAAGCAATTTATTTTTTCTTTTCGTTCAATCGATTCTAATACCTTTTAAAATAAAGTGATTCTGTTTAAAATTCGACATACATATGTAGGTATGCTCAAAAACTTTAAACGTATTTTCTCAAAACTACATTTTTTAAGTTGGCGTCAACCATCATATTAATTTTATAGTTGATGAACTAATTTGAAAAAAAGTTTAGTGCATTTGTCCTATCGACTATCGTAGCTTGAATTTCATATATAAGTTAAACTTTGAAACGTAATAAAGTTCATTGTAATCTTAAAAGCATAATAAAAAAGTGTACAACGTTTCAAAACAATAACTCTTTAAATTTTCCTATAATAAACTTCCAAAAATTACCTCTTTTACCTTAAAATTTTACAAAATGAGTGTCTACAAACTGGTAGGTTATTTATTTTTTATATTTATATTATTTTTTGTATATATGTATGAATATATTATTCATATTGTATATGTTATAAAGAAATTAAGTTTCTATTTTAATTCTTCATCATTTTTATAATTATCAAATTTAAAAAGAAATATTTCGTAGATATTGTAGTATAGTTATTTTTAATTGAAATAAATCTCATCCTCTGCTTTAAGTTGGAAACTGCATTTTGAAACAGGCGCACCACTCAACGGAGGAGCATAATAAAAAAAGTTATAATTTCTAGGGTCTATCCTTAATGTATAAAATATAAAAATTGTCAAATCGTTTAAGTAACCAAATCAGCAATCATCAAGCTCCGTGATGTCGGCGAATGATACCTACCACTCGATAGTTTCGAGTTAGTATTAAACTTAAACATAAACGTATAGTGTCCTTCAAAAATTCAAACGATATTTCAAATTTGATATTACGAGATATAAAGCTGCAAAATTCAGAATATTCAGAATAAAGCATAAAATCTTTTATTTAAGAATACATTTAACTGACTTTAACTATAACCCTTTTGATAAAATTTAAGCGCATTATCAGAACGCTTTGGATTTAAATCCAAAGTTAATCATCCCTCAGAAAGCACCTCAATCACGCCCAATATTAAGTGGAATTAATTCAAAATTCAATAAGCGAGCTAATATTGAGGCGGAATCCTTGTTAATGTCTTTTATGACGAAATGAAAGGGCGGAAGGGCCAATAAAAATGGGCAAAAAATTTCCATTGGCTCCATGAGGGCCATTAATGCGATATTGGTATTCGAAAGATTTCTTCTTCGAGCACCATTGAGCGGCAGGAATCGATAGGATGACAGGGAATAACCCTTAAGCCAGTCACAGTTATAAGGATTCAATCAAAGCCCTCAGACCATAAAGCTCACGGTACATTAACCTGAAGTGAGTTGCCGGAGCCCGGGCAGGGAGCCCCCGAACTCGAAGACACAGGAATTCATCAGTAATTTAAGTCGACACGAATTTGGTGAAGCCAATTTGGATAAATTATTCAGGCGGTGCCGAGTTAGTTCCATGAATGAATTTGTTCGAATCTGTTTATTTCCAACCTATGGAAACGAATTTCGAAAGCTGGAACAATAGACCCGCTCTCGTGGGGAGCATTTGACGCTAAATTTAAGCTGAAAATGAGTCAAGCTGCCTTGCCTCCAGCCCTGCGGAAGAAGCGGAGCTTCCGTGCTTTTAACCATTTAATTATTTGGACTCTAAAGCAAATTTGCACCTCGATTCAGGCGCCATTAAAGCGGGTGTTGCGGCCTCCCTGCATGTAATCGAGCGTGCTGTGCCACTTACTTGCAACGGTCATGCGAGCTCATGGAAAAGGATGCTCTTTGCCACCTCATGCGGCTCATGTATAAATGCATAACGAGGATAGCTGCTTTTCACCTGAATGTTTTCAGGAATTAACCTTTTAGTGCGAAAGTGGGTCTTTGTTCGCACCTGCACTCAGAGCTGCATTAAATGTATCCTTTATTCCATTCTTGCCGAATTTAAGCTACCAAGGTCAAACTAAAGCCGTGCCTTTCATCAGGCGAAATATGAAGAATAGGAGAAATGAAAAAACAAAATAGAACCTTCGAAACACCAAAATTGCAGATGAGTGAGCGGGTGTATTGACATGGAGAAAAATTTTTATTAATGATTTTTGTATGTAAAAGGTAAAAGTATTTCAGACCGAACTCACAATTTTTGGTTCAATTTTTTTTTGCCCGTTTTCACTTAATCTTATTACATTTAACTGCAAATATTGAAATGTTCAAAAGATTGCATATACATATGCTACCAAAAAACCTAGGTGTTAGAATTTTGATTATTTATAAAAAAGACGTACAATTGCGAGTACAATTCGCGCTTTGAGGGTTTTATTTCGTTATATTGCTGTAAAACTTAGTTAATAATTCGCTTATTTATCATTCAACTTGAATTATAGAAATAAAAAAAAATTTTGTTGCCACAGTTCTATCATTTTGACTTATATAAAATAAACATTCCACAGAATTATAAATATCTTTTACTTGTGATATGTGACCGTTCTTAATACCAAATTTGAAGATTCTAGTTCAACGGGAAGTATCACTATATGTAAGTTCTGATGTACCAGTCAGTGACTTAGTCTGTCTGGATTAAAATGTACTATATGTATGTACTTTGATAGGTCGTATATTTTTATTGCACTGAATGCGAAACTTAAATTACAAGACTTTAAGGCTGCAGACTTTAATATTCAGTGTTAATTTCAAATTGAAACCTTTAGCAGTTCCTGAGAAATCGGGTCTTGAGGGATAGCCAGACGGACAGACAGTCAGATAGACGGATAATAAAGTAAGCTTATAAGGGTTCCCGGAACTTTACAAAAGTGAATATTACCGGTAAAGTCGTCAAAAATACCTATATTACCCCAAAAGTTGAATGATAGTGACAGTATTAGAATTTATTTGTAATTTGTAACTTTATCGGTGTTCGAAATTACTACTAAATGCTTGAAATTTAAAATCGGGAAGGATCTTTATAAATAGAAAGTAAAAGTCTCAGTAAGCTAACAAATTATTAGCTCTTTTTACGGAGATGTTCGTTTTATAAAATCGTTAAAGTTATTTATACTCGGGACAGCGGAAGTTTTAACTTTAATTTCAAGTAAGTATGGTAATTTTGAATTGACTTCACACGAAATTTTACTTTTGTGTATAGTCTGCTCAAAGTGTTAATTGGAAATTTTTTCTTATAATTATTATTTTTAAAGTGTTCGTTATAAGTTCCTTATTAGAGTATTCGGAATTTTGCTAATATCTGAAGACTACAGTTCATTGTTTTCTCGTTAATAAATAATTCAATATGAAAAACAAGTAGTTTATTTATTTTCACTTAGTATCATTATGCTTTGCCTTCGAGATTTTTTTTTTTTAATAAGTTCCAAAGCTTATTATTAATGCGTTTCGATAGAGAAGTCTTATTTCGCAATATCAAAAGCATACTTGTGTTGCGCAAATAGATATTTCATCTGTATATTGATCACACTTATAGAAACCTGTCACTTCTAGAAATTTAAAATTGAATGAATATGAATCAGTCTATGGAGCACCCACAACATTTCTCCTTTCGACATTCCGCCAGTTGATTGACAACTTAAAATGAAGGTAAGTAGCTCATTCATCTTTATTGCGCAGATGGAAATGACGGAAAGAAAATTGATTTTGATTCGGTTCGTGTGGCACAGGGGAATTGTTCACGCGATTGTTTGCGACTATACTTTTGCGAAAATGAGAAGAAAAAATAGAATAACGAAAAAACATTGTTTAGGGAATTGCTCAAAATTGGCGATAGACAGACAAATTTAAATCAATTTAGTTTTCATTGTTTTAGATTTTAAGTTAGATTAATAAATAGCGTGCAGTTTTGTTAAATTAGGACAGACAATTGATATTTTGGAGAGGAAGTTTTTACAAGCTAAAACATTACTTAGCAACAAATATTTCGTAAGACAATTCAATTTTACTCTAAAATAGGTATTTTAATAATACAATTACACATATACATAACTTTGAGTTCAAAACTTTAACTTTAAGCTAACTTCACAAAGTTGTAAAAATGTAAAACTTAAGAAAATAATTTTTTTGGCAAATGACTAAATTATAGAGATAATTGTATTTCCAGTGCATCAAGTTTTATGTGTGAAATCTGTAACAATCCATAATAGTGACTTTGCAGCCAGTTTTTGAAAAGTTCATCTTCATTATTACATTTGAACCTGCCGAATAGTCAAACTCTGAATATAATATACCAAGTTCAAGAACTATGCTCACAATAAAAGGTTAAAGAAAACTCTTGCTTTATTAAAAGAAGCAGATGGTGTTTCCTTGTCGGTGGAAAAAGGTTTCCTTATTACAAGAGAGTTTATGGAGAATCTTTTCAATTGTTTGCATTACAACAATAAAAGTTCCTCAAATTGTTGCAATAATAAAATACCATCCCAGATTTTACGTGAAATCGCATGGATAGAAATTCAGAATGTTCGGTTTAGAGTTTTCTATATTTCCAGGGGGCAAAAAGCGACACCATAATATAATATGGAAATTAAAAAACATCGGGAGAGTTGTAATTTAAGATATTTTTAGGTGCTATTTTAAAAACCTCCCACTGAGGTATAGTATTACAAGTAATTTTATTTTGAAATTTAATTTCATAGCTGCCGGCTGATTTTTGTAATAATACCTTCATAAAATCATTTCTTTTTACACATATGCTAACGAAACTTCCAGTACGACAAGCACATAAAAGAAAAATGCTCAATCCTGAAATTAAAGAAGTTTTTCTTTGTTTTATCCACATAATTCCATTGTTTTGAGAGCGCTTTTTGTGCCATGAATGATATAGAACACATATACTTCTAATTTAAATGGTATAGCAGCTTTATGCCGCTGGAAGTTCTCCAGAACAGGTCAGCGTCATTTCAATTATAGCAAATGTGCCTTCGTTTTAAGTTAAATTAAAAATAATACACAGGCAAAGATAAAGCTAAACGAAAATTGGAGGTTCTGGGAAAACAGCAGCAGCAGCAGCATTTCACTGAAAATACGTCACAAGCATCCGTTCTTAAATTATTATGAAAATTTTGTTGGGCACCTGTGGAACGAATCTGGTAATTAGAGCAAATTAATGTGCTTCAGCAAAATAACTGGTCTGAAGAAATTTTCCGTCGTGCGCTTAATTATGGCAATGCAGATGCGATGCATTTTTGTCGAGCCATTCGGGTCGAAGGATTTTACCCTAAGCAAGACGGCGGGATTATTGAGGCACCTGCTAAAAGCACCAGGGGCTGCTTTATTTGAAATATTGATTTTATGAAAAAGAATATGACAAATAATTCACCTTCGAGACGACATTTGCCGGGTAAAACAGAACGACAGCGCATAAGTTTATTCCATTATCCCTAATCAAATATTCTAATTATTCACCCCATTAGTTTCGGAAATGAAGTTCTACTGGAGGGTGACGGCGAATAAGGCGATACGACTTCGATTAGTTGCACCTGTTGAGGTGTTGCGTGTCTTCTATAATAAATCTGTTTCTAGCGACGGAAATTTCACTGTCTTTTATGAATTAACTAACAAAGTTCTTAGTGTAATAGACTTGACGAATTTTCTATTTGTTGTCCTCTTTCGTCTATCCTGCTGTCCAACATATATACCTTATCGTATTTATGCTTTCGAATTATTTAGATTTCGCAAACAGTCGCAATTCAGAAATCAAGGCAGACACTTCAAATATTTATTCGTGTACTCAATCTAAAAAGGAAATTTCAAACCGCAAAAGACGGCCTAGTGCAGTCATGTGTGCGACCGTAAAAACAAAAGCTTGAGGTGTTGAAAATCATAAAACGCGTTAATTTCGCATTATCCCACAGGAGCCGTGCGATCTCTCCATAGCAAAGCACTTTTCCTAACATTTCGACGATGGGATGTGAGTTAAACGGGCATCTGGGGCATGCTATTTTTATTTTCCCTCATTTCCCAAATAAAACCAACTGCCGACACTTATAGAAGGTAATGGGCCCATATACCCTCCACGTCTCCGGGACCTTGGCTCCTTTTTATTTGTCAGGCGTATGTCGTTTGACGTAATATTGTATACACGGGACAATGAGTTTGCATTTCTTCCGGGGATTACACTCTGGAGAACGTCCAGAGTAATTGAAAGAACAGACAATTCTGTAGAACAGATCTTTTGGGAAATTGATTTGGTTCGAACGCTTTGATAACGTCTTTGAATGCTCCAATTTCAGGACCGACAGAAACATCTCCTGTGGGCAGACAATTATCAAAATTATTACTGTAGAAGCCAAACTCTGAACGCTTAACTGCATTATGGATTTAATACCATCCCAATGATTTAGCAATCAGTAGAAACTCTAGGGAATCTCAGTTTGCTTCATTAATACCGTGCATTTTGGAATATCCTTCAACAGTTCGGGGTACAATTTTCATCATTTTATCGAAAGCACTCAAGCACTTCAATTTCATTGTATTTAGAGTTTCAGTTTCGATTAATTATAGTAAATGGACCGAACTTTTGAAATGCAAGTACAAACTTCTGTGCTCCCTGTTTTTTAATAAGTACATATGTTAGTTATAATATGTAGGTATAAAAATTAGATAAAAACGTATTAGCTAACTGGAAAAGTGTCATTTACTATCGGTGAAAACTACTACTTAGCAGTTTAAATTTACATTTAACACAAAAATATTGTTATTACATAGGATTTTCGAAATAACTTATATTACAAAAAATTATTTGTTATGGAAAATGCTAGGTAAAAACTGTTGAATATATTGTAAGATAGTTAGATATTATAATTTTAATAATATCTACCCAAATATTTTAAGGGACCATTCTGAAATTTTAATATGATATAATTTTTTTCAGAAAGTAAGCAACTTTAAAAATATTTAGTTGAAATTTCAAACTTTTGAAGACAAAACGGCGATATCAAACTAAAAAAATGTGTTTATCTTGAAATGGTGTTTTTCGAACTGATGTAAATAATAAAATGAAGCAACCAACTATATTTGATTAAGTTGAAAAATTACCAAATTTTTAAAATCCGAAACCTTCACAAATTTGTTCATTGACTTCAATTATAGTGCCATTTATGTTGAATATTCTGACTAATTTGAAATAAAAATAGATTTATTGAAATTTAAAGTGATTTTGTTGAATTGAAATGCAGCCTGATTCGAAAATGGTCTGTTTTTTAATTAAAAAGAATATTTTCAATTCCAGTTTCGGTTTGAATATAAAGCATGTTAAGATTTTTGCAATTTTATTTTAAAAACCGCTTACTACTGCTAGTTGCTGTGGACAGCTGGCAGTTTACAATAAGCTTAAGTACCTAAAATTAAATTATTAAAGCGTTGAAACTAAATTATTGCATGAATTAACATTTTTTTTTTTAAAGTTAGATATTATATAATAATATGTAATTATAGTAAGTATGTAGACTATATTTCAAAAATTTGTTTTCATTTCAATCTATTGTAAGTAATAAAATCAACAGTAGTTTAACAATTTTAATTTATGACATATTGAGGTTAAATTGTTTTACCGAATGCAAATTGCATACGAACTGTTTCAATTGTTTTCTAAATACGACCCTGCTTTAGTTTATGTTCATACTGAATTTGAATTAACTAATTTTATTATTTTGTAGTTTAATTTAATTTTATTGACAAGGCAAACATTATTGTTGTAGGAAATTAGTATGTCAAATTAAGTGAACATTACTTTTTATGAATAAACTGCAGACATTAAATTGTTTAGTATATGTATATATAAGCTGAAATTACAAAATAAAGTTTATTATAATCGTGTTTCGGTGCAATAAAAAATTATTATGTTACCTTCGTTTAACAGATAATTTTTCAGCTATCTGCTATTGATTGGCTTGTTCCATTAATCCCTAGATTTATGTAGCCATCGAAATAGCTGGTACACTTGGCACCTTTTCAGAGGGGCTCGGCGGTGCGGTGGTGCTATCCTCCAGGAGGTGCCAGTTTGTTTATTTATCATTACTGTCAATGAACCTCTCAAGCTGCTCCTTGCGCTAGCTGAAACTCCATTATTCTCCTATACTATTCTATACGTGCTGTACCTGGGAATATTGGGGCTTTCCAACTCATTAAAAATAACGATGTACTCTGGCGAGGTGATTGGCAATTTTCTACCCTATTAAATTGCAGTTATGTGTCGAATTATATACAGTGGCATTAACGTTTCAAGGTTCCTTGAACATCTTGAGGATAGATTTCGTTCTGGCGAAAGTTGCTTAGCGATGGTTAATAAAATTTATCGAGAAATAACGCGATTTCTTTAAAGTTGCTTATGTATTCTTTTAATATTACTAGTTTACCTGTTGCTCGTTACATTTAACACTAGTATAAGGTGTTTTATTAATTTGATACCACTTAGTTGAAGTTTTCTGTACGAAATTTGACTTGTGAATATGAACGACCAACTACGAAACCATAATTATATGATAAAAAAATTCGAACTCTTGGATTTTGTCCAGTGAATAAGAAAATTGTGTCATATCATCAGTGCTACTAACTGCTTTTTGTTTAATCCAAAGGCAAAAAATCCTAATCATTTGGCATGTATTCATATTAAATTTAAAATATGGATATTAGTCAAAGTAGTTTTGAAAGTATGATGTACTTTAAAATAAAAGTCTTTAATTTTAATTAGTTTATTTAATTTTAATAAAAACTCCTTTTGAAGGTATATCAATTTTTTCCTGAAATATTTTTACAATAAATTCTTGCAGAAAATCACTCGGTGTAATAATGATTTATTAAAATACTACTGGGTAAAATAATATTGATATATTATATTATGTAAATACGAATGAATTTTTGATTGACTCGTAATTGTATAATCTGATAATTCTCTTTACTCAATTTCTTCAAATAAAACATTTATTGTGATCTCATTATACCGAATTACAAAATGCTTTTGATGTTGATATTTTTTAATAGTGATTGTAAAATAGGTAGATATACCCAACATTTTTTGCTGTAGTATTCGGAACATTTAGGTACTTAGCTAACCTCACGATTCCGGTAATGAATTTCGCATTATTTCGTAATTGCAGTGTGGTGCGTGGAGGTGTGCTCTCATTAAGCGCAGTCATCGCTCCTATAATGCCTAATTTTCGGTTAAAACATTCTAATTTATCATTCCTAGATTAAATTGTATTATTTATGGGGCGGCTAGCATCGTGCGAATCCTTCAGTGCGTCGCTGTTGTCACGACTTTAGGAGAATTCCGGAGATGTTGGTATTATAATGGCAACGTCATTAGGGCTTATATTAATTCTCAGGAGTAATAAAGCCTGCACAGATATCCTCACACTTGGTGTTCGTGCCTGGTGCGCACACTACCACCAGCCATTCGCGTTAATGAAAATTTAAAATTAATGAGGAAAGTCTCCTTTTGTGCCACTAATTTTGGTGGTGTGTTACGTTTGTAGCGTGGCTCGTTACATTTCGCAAACTTCGTAGCGCAACAGTGGCACGATGAGCCAGCATCCTAAACTGGGCTCAAATAGAAAACTCTTAATTATTATGCCGGGCATAAATTACCAGAGACGTCCAACATTTATCACCGCTTTTCCTGGGTAGGTACCAGGAAAAAGTTGCGCCGGGGAAAAGACAATGTTCTCGTGAGTGCCGTCGAAATGGGTTGAGCCGGGGGGCGTCCAGACGCCTCAGAAGCTTCAGACGACGCCCACCCCCTTCCCGACACTCCCGGTAGCATATTTTTGAAATGAATTTTCTTAAAAGGCGCTTGCGACTAATGTGAATGGCTGCAGCTTTCGACACCTTCATCTCGGCGGGGGTGACTCAACAATCTGCCTCAATGGGGATTGTTGTGCCAAGACAAACACTTATACGCCCGTAAAAAGTTATTTTTAACGTTGTTGCCGAGCTCTGCATTATTACCTGCGAGGTATGTTAAAGAACCAGACGCCCTCGTTCATCTGGGGCGGGTGGAATTATAAGCGTTACAGAGAAAAGCGGATTTTCTAATTTAAAGGCAAAGTTGTATAACATCTCAGGCTGCAGATAAATAAACATATCTAGCATACAATATACATACATATATATATACAGATTTTTATAACAGTGGGGGTTTCAGAATATATTCTGTAGAAGAAACAGTATTTTTCTTAAAAAAGTACAATCAGTAAAGGTAGCCAATCAGAAGTCGCTTTTCACCTCTTGTTATTTTAACTTGTGTGATACTTTTGTCAGAGAAATCAGCAGCAATATCATCCTTTACGTACGCAATTCATCGGAAAAAATGCTTCAATGTACATATCTATCAAACCAATGTTACTTTGGTATTTATATTTTATTTTAGATAATAGTATGTTATAGGAAAAACTAAATAAATTAATATACTTATTTTGTGTTTTATTTCAAAGGAAATTATTTTATAATTCACATTAATTGTACGAGCAATATACATATTTTTGCAGATAAGCAACATTCGAATGTACATGGTACATACTTGCATACAGTATACAGGAAATTGCTATAAAACCACGGTGTTTTCGAAACATTAGCAGCGAATTATTCAATAGGTGTTGCCAATATCCAAAACAAATTTAAGTTTGGGTAAGCCAAAAAATGTATTTTAGAGAAACGACGTCTTTAAGTCATTACTTACGTCTTGACGTCATTGGTAACATCTTGGATTAATTATAATAAAGTAAAATAATAGAGTACTCTTTTTTGTTAAGCGCCAATTTGATTCTTGTATTTAAAATTAAACGGATATTTCAAAACAAATTCAAAAATTTTACAACATCTAACGCAGATCGACTTTAACTTATACTTTTTAGATCGAACTTTTGTATCATTAATTGCAATATTTTTAAAAGTATACAAAAACTCGATAAACAAGTCGGAATTTCGTTTTTAGTATATGCAATCAGCCAAAATTAATTATTTTAGGTACTATTATTCTAGTGTGCTCTATGTGCTATGCAAGAGAAATTATTTCGAACACAAAAACTATGACGATCGATAATTTCTATTCTTGTTACTAGAGAGTTATAAGAAAGTGGCAGAGTTCAATAAATTAAGCAATTTAAAGTTTTAAAATGTACAAACTTACACAACTCGCTGTTTGGTGGAGGACGAAACAAAAATCAGATGTTGTTTCGACGGTTGTAACTCCATTAACAAATATGCAGGACATCTCCGAAAGGTAATCATCACGTTCTTTTGTGTTACGTGCTCTTGCCTGAACCTAATCAGTAATTTCCTCGCAACCTAGAAAACTTTCCTTATTTGGCCCTGGTTCACCTTTACATTTAATTAAAAAAAATGCATGCGTGCGCGGTGGAAGGTTTAGTTGGAAGCTAGAAGGTGTACTTTGGTAGTACACTCGAAAGATGAAACTCGTCGGCAGCCCTTGGGGATGGTATCAGTAAACTGAACATAAACCAGCGATAAGCCATCGCCAAAGTGGATCGATGGGATTATAAATGTTTCATCGAATTCTGGGCAATCAGCCAGGAAGGGTCAACAGGGGAGGAATTGTAGGCCAAATAATACTTTCCAATAAGAGGAGAGGCAATAACAAATCCCTGGGTGAGAAGACGTGACATGGCCACGACCAAAGTAGCTCCAACTGAACAGCAACCAGAAGAAAAGGGAAATATTAAAACTTTGGAATACAGGTAAGCCCAAGATCAGAGGTAGACGTGCTTCTTGATATAATAGAAACTTGACATCTCTCTAGCTCTAGCCGAACGGCTGCCTTAAGAGTTGTTTGTCGCTCCCAAATGAATATCACCTGCGGAGTGGAGCCTCGTAAATAATTAATTGGAAGCTTGAACAGTTGGACAACGCTTTCAGTTCATTCAAATATTTATTAGACTTTTAATGGCCCTACGGTTGGCGTAGGCAAATCTAAATATCCGCAGCCGAAAAAGGAGCATGGATTTTTAGTAATTTTAGTGAGGCCGAATATGAAATTATAAATGTAGTTGCCTAAATTTGAATTTCCTGCTAATAAACAACAACTGATTTCCATTCAGGCTTTAACTTTTATAAAGTAAATTTTCAATTCGATACTTGACAGTAAAAACACTCATTGTAAAATTATTAGTCATAAGATAACAAAAAGGCCTGAAAGTAACAAATGAAGTAAGCTTACCTTTGAAATTCGAAAAATTTGAATTTTCCATGATAAAAATAAAATACATATATCGAAGACAACTCATCTGAAAAATAAGGTTAATTTAAACTTATGAAGTGTAATTAAAAGTAATGTCTGCTCGAAAATCATCCAAATTAGTTTTTATTTTTTGACCTTTCACAAATTACTTTTCAACTTCGACCTTTAAGTATTTTCATTTCTGGACGTATTATTACATCGTGTTCTGTTCTTGCGCACGAACTCACGAACTTCGCTGAATCTTTTATTAGCAAAAATGTATTAATCCAAAATTATTTCCCAGACTTTCATATTATCTCATTAGATCTTTGAAATAAGCAATGAAAACACGTAAACAATTGAAGTATATAAAAAATTAAAAGGAGATTAGCTGAAAAAGTTAAATTGTATCTCTCTGCAAAGCATTCCGAGAATTAATAAATGAATTCGACATATGGAGCTCAACGAAATTTAAATCTACAATTCCCGAATTAGTTTTTCTTAAGTTTAAGGATAATAAAACCGATTAGCTTTTTGAACAATTTGTGCTTTAATATGTTTTTTTTCTTTCATCAGAATTTATGATATTATGATTAAAAAATATTTAATAACTTTTCTAAAGTCGAAAATTACTAATGGTTGAAATATTCTGTAAAATTTTGATACAAGATCGATATAGTCGTTTTTCTTTAATAAACTCTCAACGGTCAACTCTTACTCTTTGTTTCAAAAAATGAATTTTAATTTTTGGAAAAATGTTAAAGTAGAATATTCCCTTAATATACGATAGATACGTGTTGTGTAAGTGCAAATAGTGCAAAAATAACAATCGAAATTCTAAAAAAACATAAGTTAGGTCAAGAAAGAATTTTGTACCAATTGTTTTCCATTAAAATAATTCTATTATAAATAGGAATTGTAGCAAAACAATACAAATTTGGGTGTGCAGTTTCACCTCCAACGAACAAATAAGGAGTCTGGCAGACAAAGTTAAATTAATTCATTAGTTGAAATGCAACTCATAGTGGACAACCTTTGTTTTGGCCTCTTTCTTAAAGCAACTAGAACTCTGAGATAAATTGGGTGAATTTATAATTTTCCCAGCTAGCATTGCACTGTTTCCTGGGAGTTGATGGCTAAAAGCATACCATGAACACCAGATTCCCGGACATTTCAAAGTGATGCTGCCTATCGATTTCGAATTTATCTCTTTCAACAACAGGTGCCCGGATTTCCATTTAACGTTAAGAAAGCGTAGACCGTCTAACTAATAACAACCAGTCACATGGTATAAATTCACTACACCTGGGAACAGAGTAAGTTCCCCAAAAGACAGATTAGGGTACGGTTGCGCTTATCTAGTGATATATTTGGAACGTTGCCACTGGAATTATATCTCTTAAGAATGGAGTTATCTCTTCCTAAGCCATGCTTTTTGTTTTCTGGTTTTTTGTGGCCTCGTACGAAATGTGTAGCTATTTATTTTTCAAGTTTTTTCGGGTCAAGTGACGTTTTTATAATAAGAAAACGGAGAATTTACACTTACTTATAAGGGACATGTAAGCTGGAATCATTTTATCATGGAGGAAAACCTTCAAGCTTGACCTTTTTTCAATTCAATTTTGGTAAAGTTGTATATTATTTTATTTAGTAGCCCGCAATATTACATGGATTCTATCAGATATTAATTTTGTTAGTTTTTGATGAATATTTAATTGTCTTTTAATTGACATGTTCAAAATTCGTTGTTCTTGGCATTTATATGTAAAAATGTTAAGAGGGATTAAGATTAATTATTTTGAATGTGATACATTTCTTAAATAACGTATATTAGTGATGAGCAGAATAGATCTTGGTCTTGCAGTTCTGCGGTAGCAAAACCAAGACCAAGACTCGAATTGCAAGACCCAGACCAAGATCAACACACTGCAAGACTTGACCAAGAAAAAAGTGCATTTTAATCCAAGTTGTTCAGAGCAATATGATAAAAATTCCAACTTTAATAAACATGTTTTACATTGGAATGAACACATTTCCTAAAACCAAAATAATGAACAATTGAAAAAAGATCAGCTCCTTTCCATCCTTTGACGATCCTCTAATTTCAAATCTTTGAAATTTTAAAAGCGATTTTAGTTATTTAAATTTATATTAAACTTTTTAATTTCAATCCACTTTCTGAAAATAAAATCCAAAAAGATATTTTTATGGAGTTGCTTCCTTTAAAAATGTTTTTATCAAAATAGCGCAGTGGTTAGCGTACAGAATCTTGTCGTCAACTCTAGGATTTTTTCAGATAAAATTAATAAAACAGTTTGGGCAAAATAAATTTTACATCGATTAAAGTTCAAGAAAATAAGGAAATAAAAAAATTACTTCAATAACTAGTTCAATCGAAAACTTTATCATTTTCTTCTATGTTTGTTTTTTTTTTTTGTGACAAACGGTCTACCGAAGTAGTTGAAAGTCTTTTACTTGTGGTACTTATAAAATCGACCAAATATGAGTAAATATTATTCAAAATATTTGAGTATCAGAATAGTTAAGAGTCTCTTCAAGACTCTTGCAAACGAGACTAAGACCTTAGATTATGTACTTATGGAAGAACCGAGACCAAGACCATTCCTGTGAATGTTCGCAAATCATATTATAGGTTTTGACTTTGATGCAATTTTGAATAATCTATTAAAAATGTCAGAATCCTATAAAGGATTGTCTATTTTATTTATTTTTATATTCATATATTTGAAAACAATATAATGCTAATGGTTGATAAAGTTAAAATGTAACAACTGCTGAACTGAATCTTTAATATTAAGTATTATATAAATTCAATATCAGTGGAAAATCGCTTGGAGATGAAAATCTTTCTCTATCAGCGCGCAAAAGTTCATCTGCAATGAGACTTGACTTTAAAAAGAATTTGAGTTCGTAATTGGACGTGAAGAAGTCTCATTAAAAGCATTTTCCGCTTCCAGTTCCAATAGGTGCCCAAGGACGCCCACCACAACCGGTCGCCCGAGGAGATCCAGAAATCAGGTCTGTTTTCATGGGCAACGAGCGGCTATCGATTTTTAGCTTATATATTCCAGTCGGGACATATCCATCGAGTTATTCGTCTCATCCCGAGTCCTGATTATCACGACTAGGAGATAATTTATGGTCCCAGTTTGTTCAGCTTAAGGGGATATAAAGTTTAAAGCTGCTCAGCGCTTTCTGTTTGTGCATTTTATGGATACTTCCAGATAAGATCGAACTTCAATATCAGAAAGTGCACTTAAAGAAAAGCACTTTTTTCAGCAATGATTTGAAAATGGAATGAGCATTGCATAATACAATTGCGAGGTATTTATCTTTAAACTTTCTTAGGATTTTGGAGAAGACGCCCGTATTGCGAAGTTTCGATTGAGCTCTCTTGAAATAAGGATGCTCTTCCTCATCCCATCAAAAATTGGGGGCGGTGATTTAATGTAATCCATGGAGTTTTCGATCTGGGTCAGTTTCAGTTAATTTTTTCATTTGTAACTGAGAAAAAAGGAGGATATCTTTATTGGGAGTAATTTAAAAAGGAAGTTTCCCAATTCAGTAAGCTCAGAGGAAGTGGTTTTCAACAATTTTACGTTACCAAATCTGGCGCCTACTTAAATGAGAAGAACCACAAGTGGTTCACCCTCAAAGCCAGCCACTTCAAGTTGTTGAGCCAACTTTATGTGAGCACATCGCTCCTCAAAATCCCTGACAAGACTTTGTAGCTGACTCAAGGTTTCTTTAGACTGATTAAAAACAGATTAGCTCTCGAGCAGAGAAGAACCTCTTCTAGTTGATTTGGTCATTATATGAACAAGAACATTGAGAGCTCAAATGGTCGGTTCTGCGGTAATACCTTTGAGATATGTATAGGTTTACCATGCTTACTACTCATCTGAGAGGGATAGCCTGGATAAACTCTGATACTTGTTCCAAAGGATGAGATGCATAACAAAATAAAATATACTTCACTTTTTAAAGAAATTGCATTTAGACCATTATCTAATTTATTATCTAATTAATTTATTGATATTAACTAGTGAGGCTAATATACAATTTTATACTATATTTAAAGGCAAAAAAAAAAACTAATAAAGATAAAACTTGTTTGTCTGAAAACTTTATAATTTAACACCTTGAAACCTGTAGCAAGAAATTAAAATTAGAATTGATGATAATGATGCAGTGCAATGGCGTTCATTATTATTAATTTAAATTATTTTCCCAGCAGCGATAGACGTACGTACTAATAAAAATAAAATCTATCTAATTTTTATTATATTATAACACTATTATATATTATTATTTTATATATTATTATTTATTTTTCTAAGTAGATATTTGTGTAGGTATGTACATATGTATATACTTGAAATTTGTTTTTTCTCGTTACAAGATAAAAAATTTCAACTTTGATTCCAAATTGTATAAATACTTTAATTAAGATAGTTTTCACTTTTCTATAGTAAAAATTTCCGCAAAAATCATCGAAATAAACATTAAATAAAATTAAAAAAAAATTAAATAAAATTAAAATAAATTAAATAAAATTAAAATAAATTAAATAAAACTAAAAAAAATTAAATAAAATTAAAATAAATTAAATAAAATTATAAAAAAATTAAATAAAATTAAAATAAATTAAATAAAATTATAAAAAAATTAAATTAAATTAAAATAAATTAAATAAAATTATAAAAAAATTAAATAAAATTAAAATAAATAAAATAAAATTATTTTTTAATTAAGGGTGAATTAATAATTTGGAGAGGATGGATGTGATAAATGTGATAAAGATATTTTCCATTGCCTTTCTGACAGTTTAAAATTTCAATCAGAATATCAAGGCGACAAGATTTGCTTAACAAAATTCTACACCTTCTCTTAGAATATTTTGGAACTATTTGTCTGGTTCTTTGATCAAGAACAGGATAATTATGTGGGTTAAGAGTAGTTGTTGTATTTTCATGTAAAGCGCTGAACTAGAACCAGAACTTAATGAAAAGAACGCAGCTACTCGTAACATGTTGAACCATAGATTACCACATGCAAATTAAGTTTTACCTATATTCCTCTGTTAATAAACATAAACAGCGGAGGATCCCACTGTACTAAGGTAAATTAAGATACGTGCTAGCTTTACCTTGGAACTAATCGTAATGAAATTCTATAGTTCATTTGGGTCGTTATTACTATCAAAGTGCACCCATGGGCTGTTTTAGTGCCTCAACTGCAGAAAAACAATTTTAATACACACTGAAATAGAACTTAGCACACTCTCCTGCAGTTTTCTTGTAGTTTCTTTAATTTAAGCCCGCATTTTGTGGCGTTTGAACCCAATGTAGCCTCTAACGATAATCAAATAACTCTCGGGTGCACAGCCCTAACAAAACCCTTAATTCAGCTATTTTGCCTGTAAGTGGTGGTTGGTGGAAACTCAACAGGTGGCTCCCTGATAGTTCCAGTGGATAGGTAGTTCTTGTCCCGCAGCGTTTTTAGGTTTTTAATTAACATCGCTATTTCTCGGTAATTATCACATGAAGACAACGAACAAAAAGCAACATGGTCTATACAAAAAATATAAATTATGCTACTTAACGTCGCAGGGAAACGCCCTCAAATTTTAATTGCAACCTCCGTCGTTCAGATAAGATTTAATCTAGCAGATACAGAACATTTGGAAGGGAATTTCTGTCAGTTAAACGACCCCGGGGGGAGCTTAACCACACAAAATGTTCGATGTAAAATTCCACAAGAGTCTGTTGGGATTTGTAAAAACTCCGGCTTATTATAATTTCGTGGGACGTGTCGTTTAATTTATACTGTATTCAGACATGTGTTCTAAAAAGATTTGTTTAAATTAGAGGGAGTCACCCGATTTGAAAACAAAATATGTTTGGGATAAAATTTCAATTTGACCCTTTTGGAGTTTTAAAGAGAGAAAAACACCTTTTCGTCCTTAGGTTTAACAACCAGTGAAGCATGTCTTGTTTAATAGATTTTATCTAAAACTTCATATTCAACCAATCAACCTTATAACTAGTGTACTGAGCGAGACAACGTAAAGGTTCATGGGAAATTACACACATGTTGCGTACATAATGTGGTGCCTCGATTAGGCTAGGCGGCTTTAATGAACCTGAAACATTCCTAGTTCAATTATTTTGTCTGATTATTTTGATGATTGAAGCATAAATCACAATTGTGTAAACAAAATTCTGTGGTTGTCTTTGGATATCTGTAATTTAATAAAGCAAACAATATTATTTATGCAAGAAATATGGACACTATCGATTTATTCATTTAATTTCATCTAAAGTATATTTGTACTTGTACGCGTTAGGCTACCTGTTATTTGACTTGAATAATACATATTTTTTTAATAAGTAGCTGGATAATGATAATTACATTTTATAAGTACTTAGGAGACCTTTATAAGTAAGTTTCATTAAAATAAGTATAGTCGTTCTTCGCTTCTCGGAGTTATAGACAACCCTTAAATATTCATGTTCATTTTCCCCTGAAATTGAAAAATTTTAAATTAAAATAAACAAATCTGAAAATGACATTTATTCATTTTCATTGAAATCCCTTGTAGAATTTTAATGTTAAAATATACATATTATTTTCTTTGAAGAGCATCTAAACTCTTGACTACAATTTATATATTTTTCAAAATCGTTTTGGGAGGAGTAAAGACGGATTTTAAGGTTTTGGAACCACTTTCTATTAATTTTTATTAGAGCTTTTACTTGAAAGGCAAAAATATCAGGCACATACCAAATACATACACGATTTGGAAAATATATTGCTCTGTCTGTGTCAAAACTATCAATCATAGTTTAGCAGTTTATAAATTATAAAAGCAATAATAATTTATTTATTTACATATATTTAAGAAATTTTAAACTTTTTGGCCAATAGATTGAACGACTTAAAAATCATTATATCATAGTTTCGTAAAGTTCAAAGAGTGAGAAACAGAATTAGTTAAAATCAAAGCATGAGTGTCGTTTAATAATTCCCTTTCAAATGCACTTCTGATTCCTGAGCGTGCACCACGAATAAAGGAAACACAAAAGCATTGGTCATCTCTGAACATTTAGCAGAAAGCCGCAGGCCACACAACCCTTTCACTCTTATGACGCGATAATTAACTCAAAATGGACAGAGTTTGTATGGGGACGATTCAGATGAACTGGCGCAATTTTAATTGGTTTTGATTTCATCCATTTTAAAGAAGTTTTTAAGTTTAAAGGTTTTCTGTAATTACTTAAGTTTTTGTATGCAAATATCATATGTGTAGCCTAAAATAAGGAAATATTGAGGTCCATTCAATGATCCTTTGTAGTATATGTAGTTATGACTACGAAAGGAATTATGTTTTATACTTAATTTCATATTATTGGCAAATGTTAACAACACTTACGAATAACTGATATTATAAAATTATATTTAAAGGTTTGATCTCCCGAGGCGAAATTCTAAACTTCTATATATCTGTTAATGCTGCTATTATAAAGCAGGATGAGGAGTGTCAAAGAAGGGTTCAATCTATCATTTAGTTTAATTTTAAAAAATTATTATGAATAGATCCTGCTACAACTACATAATACCGTTTTCTACATCAACAGGGTTGATGCAGTTTTTTCAACTATACAAGTGCATTGGTTCTGATAGATTTTCCAACTATGCAAGTATGTACATGGTTCGGACAGTTTTTCCAACTATGCATACGTATCGTTCGAATCAGAGCAAGAAATTTTTATATAATCTAGAATTTTTTATATTTTAATTTATTCCAAAATAAAATTTTTAAACAATTGTTTGTTAAAATGGACGGAGGTAACGTGCCTATTAAATCAATATTTTCCTTATTTACTATATTCCCACCGATTGAATATTTGTCTTTCGCTAAATTTCCACTAACTGATAATTTTACTTATACTTAAATAATAATTTATTTAATCGACTACTCGTGTAAGTTTTGCACTTTATATTATTAGCTATATTTGACTGCCACTATTACTTTAATTACTGCCAATTTACGCTAGTATTCAATTGGATTTTCACGCAAAGAGTAGGTACTTATTGATTTATTCATTTTTAGCTATGTTACTCCTCGTTTCCATTTATTTTACTGCCCATTTTTTATTGCCCAATATGTTATTGAACATACAATTTGTATTTTTATAATGACCGAAACGATGTGTTATGTTACCGCCCCTTAAATCATAGCCCTTAAAAAATATTGGACTATAAAAAAGTTATAATTGCATTTAAAAATGATGAATTTGAAATAGCGAATAAGGTACATATGTACGGCATGTTACGTTGCTCACATAAATAAGTAAAATCAAAAAAAAAATAAATGATTAATTGAATTTTTTGCTCAAATATCGAATAGCGCACGTATTCGGTGGAGTTTTTCAAATTTTTCGCCATTAAAATCTACATCATTTCGCTCAGTCGTTGGCTGATGAAAATTTTAAGAGTTCGTGAACAGCCACCAAGGCTGCTTCTGAACACTCCCCTGAATGCTAAATCTCCGTCGCCCTCATAATTATTATAGATGACCTTGCAAAATTCTCTTCGAAAGGAAGGAAATTAATCTTCAAATGTCACACTTTTCATTTACTTTTCACAGGAGGGACCAATCAGGCTCATCTTTATTTTTTTACAATTTTCTGATTCTACATAGCCGCGATATAATTAAAAATCTTTCCCTTAGAGGACTAATAATTTTCAGGGTTGAATTTATTGTGGCAATTTATTTGTGCCTTTTAATTAAACACCCTTCAATGCTTAAGTGAGTGCTCCCTGGGGTGACTTGGGGCCTCCCGACTTGCATCTGAGGTGAATAAATCGCAGGGAACCGAGAGGACTAAGCTTTGCCATCATTCAAGGAGACACCAGAAACAAAGCCCTCGGGGACGTGTCTGGAGAGATAAAATCAGGGAACACAGGGCCACAAATTGGTGCAGGGGTAACTTATTTATGGGGGCTCCTGAGGACGCAGGCGACAATCAGGGCGCTCCGGCGCCGCATACAAAGTCACCTGTCCCGCAGCAACAGAGCGACGTTGGGGGCGTCGGGACGAGATTAGGCGCCCGTCATGTGTATTTATTTACTTGCTAACAATATTCTCAGATTATGACAGCTAAGCCGAGCCGATCCTCTTTATCCCGGCCGATAAGCTGCGAAGAACTTTCGCTCTTTGTGCCGGGGGATTGATTTCCTTCATCGTGGTTAAATTACTAGAAAAAGACGATTCAGATCGATTTCCAGATTACCATCATTCATCGAATCTGTCCTCCGACTAGACGTTGCGACGGTGCCGCCGCCGCTCGGCAAAAGGGCAAGAGTTGGACTTTGGAATGCTGTCGCAATAAATTCCCAAAGGCGATCTAGAGAAATAAGAAACGACACACTGACCGGGTGCGGTGGGGTTCCAGGGGACAATAAAATTAATATAACTGTCAATGGCGTCTTCTGAAAACGTTCCGAACGTCCAAAATTATGGCCGGCGTGGCCTCGATGGGCCTTGCTACAAATACTGCCCTTTTCCCGATTTATTATCGACGGCAGTTGGTACATCCATTAACGATTTATTTTTGTTTACCTATTTTGTTATGTCCATTTAAATGTCAATTAAGATTAAGACACATGGCTTTCTTTTATTTTGCTTTTATTCTAATGTAAGACACAAGAGCTAACAGCAATCAATTTCTTTGTACAGGTTGTTTTATTGAGAAAGAATCAGTCGGACTAGATTAAAAAATGTCACATATTCTAGAAGTTGTCAAATCAAACATTATAGAAAAGAAAAGTAATAAGCTCAATTTTAATACGTCAAATCACTTATAACAACTAGTGAAAATCGCGATTCTTTAATGTTTATTAGGTAAATATTTAAAGTAACAACTTTTTGCTTTAAAAGTAGCCAACAAAATAGCTACTCATATAGTATTTAGTATCTAATTTTCAACTGATTGTAATTTTAATAATCAGTATCTATACTGTACATGAATTATACACATCGTCATGAATTCGTAATATTAGGTATTGACTTTGTAAACGAATTCAATCAATGTTTCTAAAATTACTCACATTGATGGTAAAATTTAGAAGAGTCCGTGAAATTAACACAAAATTCATGTTCATTCGGAATATTAGGATATTTAAAAGCAAGCTGAAACTATCAGAGTGTTCAACAATTACTGAATATTTCAGCTTACCTTTTAAATTATCTTCTTTTCGAACGAATTACCAAACACTAGGTCTGTTCGTTGACTGATCTAGATCCCAAATTTTTTATATAATAGTTTACTTGAATTTTACTTATTATAATTAGTAAAATTCAGAATTTCGCTAACTTTATAAGTTTTAATATGAGTTTGCAAAATTACTACTCAGATGTTTAAATTTTTACTACTATTTTATAAGTAAAAATCAAAACTTAACTAACTTAACCCTTCGCGGCCAAGAACCGATATATCGCTCTTTCACGGACTTGCTAATAGGGCCAAAACCGACCATCAAAAAGTCAAATATACTTTAGGAAAAGAATGTCAATATCTACGAGTGTAAAGCACATACATTTCATACAATTTTTTGTTTAATAATAATCATGCATTTTTGTTTCAAATTGTTTGGCATTTTTCGAATAGGTATAAAAGTTTCCCCTAGCACTCAAAGAATTTTAATATTTCGTCTACTCTCTCCCACTTTTTAAATCTTCATTCCTTTAAAATGTTTAATAAGCATATAAATCCTATATATTTATTGAGACTCAGTAAATTTTGAGTTTTTCAGTTGTTGGGTTTAATTTATTTTTTTTTCTCAACTAATTTTAAAATCGAATATGCCGCAGAGAAATTCTACATAAATTTAGTTTGATATCTCCTCACGGATTTCAATAAAACGATATAAGAATTCCCACAAAGTTTTGGTGAAAATTGAGGAAAATCCTTACACTAAGAATATTTACATCCTTTTTTAAATAAAAAGCACTGATAGACTCCAGAAAATGAAAAAAAAAAATTAATAAAAGAACAAATACGTGCTTGCCAAATAAATTTCATGCCTTTAATTCGTTTATTTTGAAAAATTTTCCAGTAATATTTTTATGGAAATAGTGAATTACATATTTAGTATTTAACTTATGTTTTTGACTCAATTTCCAACTTCCAATTTTTGTTGGGAATATGCTGAAAATTGCCTTAAAATCAATCTGTTCCTAAACGCGTTCATGTTAATGTTGCGTACTTATGGCGTGTTGCTGTTTTATCTAAAATAAAATCTTTGTAGGAAAATATACAGTCAAAGCCTATTTATGATTTTAATGTCTTAATAACCCTACCTAAGAAAATAAGTTGGGTGCCGATTATAATTTTAAACCATCAACTTTGGTTAATTTAATATTAATTTCCAATATACATAAATACAATATTTGTATGGAATTTGGTTAGTTTGGATAGGCTGCACATTGATTTGATTAAATATTGTTCACTTTATTTTCTTTCATTTTTTTAAAAACAAGAAATGTTTATTCAGTATTTAATTGCTTTCTATACAAGATTTCCTACTTCAGTGTAGATGATAATTTTCAAGTTTTTCTGTTATTTCAGAGACTGTTCTGGGTACATTTTCAAACTCAATACGAATAAATTTATGTAAATATGGGTACGTATTAAAAGGACAAAAATTTCGTAAAAAAGCATTCCTTTGCTTCAGGCAGTGAACTTTCCAGATATTTGCATGAGACAAGAAAGGAATCGTGGCAGAATAACTCGGTCGTTTATTTGCATTTTTAAGACGTAGCTCTATAGCTATAATAAGATGTCGAAGATACGCTTCTTTAAAATTAATTTCATTCAGTCTGCCAGCGCAATCATTGCAAAGAATTCAATATTCATTTGCAGATTCTAAGAATACGTAGAACGACCGTTTCGATGGTGGGACTTACCTCTTTGATTTTACGGCGATCGTTATGCGGTTTCATTCAGGATTTTATGATTTTCAATTTTATTATTCCAATTCAGGCCCGGCCCCAAAAAAATACAACATTTTGCGAGCATGAGTTTCCCAATTTAAGTGGAATTTGTAGACACGAGGGAATTCGGTGCTGCGTGGTTAAACCGTGGACTACGTGCTTTAGAGGAGCTCAGGTGGGAGATCCCACCTTTGGGGGCTCCCTTTTATTATGCCATAAAAATGGAATTATATACCCGCGGGCGATATTTTTGGGTGTTTTATTTAATTTGTTAATCAAGTAATAAAGTTGATTTGAGGCCGCGGATTTAAAAGTTCCAAGCCAACTGATGCGTTAATGTTTAATATACAAGGAAAAATGTGTAATTATTATTTCAATAATTTTGGGGTTCCGTAACAAAAAGGGAAAAAAAGCAATTTTTATGAATTATGAGACTGAAACTTTCATGCTTTTTACACACCGGATTTTCTTACAAGGTAAACACGCTATTGATTTGAAATATCAGTCTGAAATGTGAATAAAAATTACCCAATTTTTGCCTTCGTAACTTCTTAAAAAAGATAGCAGGAATTAACACTTATCAAGATGGATTTCAAAAACAAGAATGTAGGTACTTATAACTTTTTTCCTATTTTAATTTAAACTTATTTCCTTATGTTTCTGCTCCCCACTTGTGAGTTTGGTTCTAAACGTCTTTGTGAAAACTTGAAAACTGAAGAAAAGATCTTAAAAGGACAGTACTTTTTGTTTTTACCGCAGCATCTGAAATTGGCTCCTAGGTATTTACATAAGTATGTACTTAGTTAAATTGTAGCAATCTGCAACAAGCCTGGCGCTTTTCTTTTTAAAAGGAACAAACACGAAAACTTCAAAGAAAATAATTCTTTGTAATTCGTCAAGCTTTAAAAAAAATACTTTAAGGGAAATTGGACAGGCAATTTAATTGTAATAAATAAATTCAGCTCTTTGAGTGTCGCATCGAACAGCTACGAAACATTTTTAAAACTTTTGATAAATAATTTTGTTAAGTTATATTTAGAGTTATTACAGGAAGGCGTTAATATGAAAAATTTTAATTAAAACGAATATTTCTAAACATTTACATCGCATTTATTTTCATTTTCTTCATACAATGTTTTGCTTAAATTTATCTAATTCATTTTTCTCATCCTTAGAATCTCGTGGCTTTCACAATGCATAAATTTCCAAAAATAATGTATATTTACTAAAAATTACAAAGTGGGTATTTATCGCATCGACTACATCCTCAATATATCTTTTAATTTTGTGGCATTTCGACCAAGTTGGGTATGTTGTCGAGGAGGCTGCCTTTTATCGGGTTATTTCTAACAATGTTATTCTTATGAAAACTACATACATTTTGCCGGCTTATCTTACAATTAGATTAAGTCCTGGCACTGTTGATTTACTCGGAAACGCACAAATTTTTCAAACACGGGCTTTTTTTTTTTTGAATACGTAGGTAAGTACAATAATATGATTTTTTTACTAGTTCTTACACTTCCATTGTATTTAAATGTTTATGTGGTTTGTTTAAAGTTGTGATTACAATATGAATGCATTATGACAATAAAACAAAAAAATTAGAATGCCACAAGCTGGGTGGTGTTCATCCGCCTAAAAGACATTATCACAATGATCTTAAATTGGGTTTAATTAACAAATTTCAATTTCCTAAGACCTTCAGTGTTGATTGACATTCCTATCACAAAAATACATTGAGACTGCATTAACATCTGACTGTCCAATTTTTAAGCAAAGCATTGAATTTCTTAATGCTTAACATCAAAACAAAACTGCTGCAATTGAGATATAAATAAGTTTTTAATGCAGTTCATGACTTCCAAAAATACTTTAAATTCCGGTAATTTCCCAAAAACTTGTTTCTTATATTTGCTTCTTTTGTATATGAATATTTATGACATTTAACAACATCAGTACTGCTGTATTCCACACAGAACTAATAACAATATTTTGATGTTTGTCCATGCACAGCACTTTTACAACATTTATGATATGTTTTGTTTGTATTGCTATAACATTTAACATATAATTCTTTTTATGACATATATTTCTTGCTTTGCTTTATAAAATATGTATTTTAATACCATCAAGGGTTTGGTTTTCATCTGAGGTAAATTATAAAACAAATTCCATTATAATAGAGAGAATAGGGAAAGGAAATGACCATACACTTTGAAATTGCCACGAATATTATTCTCTATTTACACCTCGCATTCACTCAACAGTTGCAATGATAAACCTAGAAAAATTAGAGAGAAATTTATTTGCTAAAATATCTTTCTGGTATATTGTTTGCTGGTTACAAGGTCTGCATCTTGATTAAAAAACAATTGGTTAGTTATGAAATGCTTCAGTGCACGACAATGAAATTTCTAAATGAGTTCGAAAATACCCACAGCAATGGAAAGCAAAATTAAAACGAGATCTACTTTCATTTCAGTTGATGTAAATCTAGGTCGAGGCCATTTTTGGCTTCAACGGGTTCAACAATTGCTTTTAATTGTATTTTAATAAGAAAGTATACCTTTGAATGGCAGTCTATCTTCTTAATTTTATTATATTTCGATTATATTTTATATTAGTTATCATTTTTACCTCCATCTTCTGTAAAACTTATTAGTCAAAAATATTACTTTTATGTTTCCAAATTCACATGGGAATGATTTAGTTTTTCATAGTTCATTACTTAAAAATATTTAAACATTTTTGCATTGCCAAACCAAAATCCAATGACTCAAAAATTATAAGAGATATCAATTTTCCTGTTTAGATCGATATATCTAAAGCGTCCACAAAAGTATTGATTAATTTTCATATTCCGCCATAAAGTTTGTTTGATGTTTTCCCGCTCCTCTTTTAAGAACTTAAAACAAAGAATTGACTTAAAATTTTTGATATTGTATTATTCAAAATTCAAAATATGAAATTAACTTTTATATAATCCTTAAGACATGCACAAAATCTTTTTCCTCATTGTTCTTCAAGACAATTTTTTCAAGAGTTCTTTTGCAATTCTTTGTGAAAGTTTTAGTAACGTTGAAATATTTGTTCCCAAGAAACAAAAATGCTTACGCCTGAAATATTTAACAAATTTGCCATTAATAGCTAAAAAACAATTTTGAAACTGTTCGCTAATTTTATCTGGTTCTTTTTATAATCTTGTTCATATTTTTGAAAGTTGACAAATTTTTATTATACTATAATTTTTCTCACAATAAACAAAAGAAATTAATAAATAAAAACAATGAAATCAAAAAATCGAGCCAAATGAAGGTTGTGATTCAGTCTCTTGTTTATTACGTCATTTCTATGAATTTTATTCTGCGAACCCTTCGGATTTCCCTGGTGATATTCCTGTTTTTCCTCTTTAAAATTTGAATACATGGTTTGATAGAAGAGAGAAAATCTGTTCCTTTTTGCTGCCACAAGGGAAATACAAACTTTCCTTAAGTTTTGTCCTTCATGCGGATTTTCGTTTTCGAAATTTTTAAGTAAATCAGAGACAGAGATGATGCGTATTTCATTTACAATATGGCAACTATAAAATTGAAGAATTGAATAATATTCGTTTCTTTTTAACTTAGATCGAAAAATACCGATATACATAGTTTATTCATTTATAATATTGCACCTTTTTATATATTAAGTCTCCAACAAACAACATACTCAGTAAGATATTTATGTCAGGAAACCAATTGACCTGAAAAGTGATTAACACTAGAACGACAAGAGCATAACGTTGTAAACTATAAGTAATAAAGTAAATATTTAGATACTACAGCTAAATGCGAAGATTTTTAATGAAAATTGTTTCCTCCCGTTTCTTCTTTCAAATCTATGTATTTATTTCATTAAGATGAAAATCGTTAAGTAAAATTGTTTGGTATTTATAGAGTTTCACTTTTAAAATATTTGTATATATAATTTGTTCTCGTTAATAGATATAATATAATATATGTTGTATACTTACATTTTAAATATCCCTACTGTATGTGTATATTTTACTTTAGTTAATAATAGACAGCGTAGCATAGGAAGACGTCAATACCTGCATAAGACATTGTAGCTAGTAAATGAAAAAAAATTAATGTACCACTTCTTGTTTTATTTTCATTCATCTCTTTATGTTGTTTTTATGATGATTAACATCATATTCGTACCTTTTTATTTATCAAATAAATTCTGTATTTTTTTTTTCTTTTTGTAACAATTTTTATTTTGTATAAATTTGTTGGTTAAAAACCCAACCTTATATTTACGCTATAATTGTTAAAGATTTTGTTTTCATAATTATATGTCGTCACTTTTTTAAAAATTGACAAATTTGCAGCTAAAAAGCAAAATATTGGTTAGCCAAATTATGTTTTTCTTCTCAGTCATTGTGATCGTAAAAATTATACCAATTAATAATGCAAAATAGAAAAATTAATTAATTACTACGTAGGTTTTGATGCAGTATAATAGTTAAATATGAAACCAGCAGTTTTACGGTGTATTGAGTTTACAGAAACCAGCATGAAATTAACCCATGATCGAGAATTCAGTTTTTATAGTTGAATATTTATAAATTCACCAATTATTTTTCTTAACCTGAATTTTCGAACGCATGGGTTTTATTTTACAAATTTGTTATAAAAGAAATTCTAATAAAAACAAAGCTTTACATTTTAAATTATATTATAATAAAATAAAATTATGCAAATTCCTCACAATCTGTCGTGGTTGTGCATAAGCCTTATTAATAGTAAGTCACATGAATTATGTTTGATTTAGAAATAGCTAGAATTTTTTTCCTTTCTATTTTATTTTGTTTTTATGTTTTAAATCAACACAACTACTTTTATACTTAATAGATAAATGTTGACCTTTATATCACAAATGCGTAATCAAAATAGGTGAGCGCTTGAATTAGATATGAAAATTCAATTTGAATATATCAGTGAATTAGTGAATTGTCTTGGTTTTCAAATGTTTCTTCAATACTACGTGACTTGCACCATTAAGTTAGGCTACCTGCCAAATTCAAACAGGTTATACAAAGTTAATTTATAGACATAAAAGAACTTACCTTTTAAAAAATTTAGTTTTAAAGTGACGACTATACAATTTGTCCTGCTTTAAATTTATACAACGGAATATCGGTCTAATTTATTTCTCTTCGACACCAAAATTGTAATGGAACTTTTCACTCATTTTGGTAAAGGCCCATGCATGAATCCAATAAAATTGTTTAGACGTGGCTGGCATGTCAATCCATAACACCGGAACATCCAACAAATCGTAACGAATCCAAAGCTACATTATAATTTTCCTAATAAGTTCCCTTATTCAGTTGAATAAATTATTTACAAAATTTACAATGAATAACATTTACACAGGTCGCCTACTCGTTAGGCGACTTACTTTTTTATGTTTTTACCTTAAAAATCGGCCTCGTATAAAACATTCGTATTTTACAAAACAAAAGTATCGTAAATGAACACAAAATACATTTCCTACTGAAAACCCTTCGCTGTATAAAAGGAAAGCGTAGTTACTCCGCAACTTACCCTAATATGTGTAATACGTTGATCTATTGGTTATCAAACTGCCTTATAAGTATGTAAAAATTCCTTATCTCCTTCTTACGCTCTGTACGCTACGCAGTGTAGTAAGAAGTTAGTTAATTAGATTTAGTACAAATAACACTTAAAGCTGAGTTATAGCCAGTAAAATTGTACGCTACACTGTATTTTTTCACATTACATTAATGAGGGACTATCCCTCTGCTTATTTCTCTAGGGTAAAATTTCAACATTGTCGTAGTTGCCTCATTTCGTATTTTTACAGATCTTATTATTTAGAGAATAGTAGATGTATCGGTTGACCCAATCTTAAAAGCTTACGAGAAATTCTAATTAAACTTTTAAAACTGGATACTACCATGAATTTTCTTAAAGTTTTGTCCCACACTGAAGAATTTTATTAGCCACGTGTATTTTTTAACTCTTACGCTACTTAACATCATTCTTGATCTGCTAACCATCCCTAATTGGTTGAGATGAGCCAAATATATATATTTTACAAAAATATACATATATCTTTATAAATCTAAAAATCAATCTGTACAACACCATTCTCTTCAAGGATTGCGGAAGAGGTTTCAGAAGGGATAACTAGAGTACAAAAATAAAAATTTAGAGATAAATTAATAATAAAAATCGATGGTTCTATCTCCATTTCAAGTTTCACTTAATTTTAGTTTATGATTGTATTTTGTGTTAAGCTTCATTAGTTGCTTTGCTGCAAAATATTTGCTTTTTCTATTATTTGATCTTGTTCTTGTTGTAATGTTGCTCAAAGATTTACAAATTGTGTTGTTGAAATACACATAACTTAATTGGTTCCTGCACCTTTATATTTTTTTTTTTAACAGAACAGTCCAGTGATAGCGCAATAAATTTATTGTATTATTAATTTGTTCCACTTTGCGTTACTCACATACTTGAACTTTTTGCTGCTGTATTTTTTCTTGTACTTAAATTGAATATAATTTTTATTTCCTAATTTTGCAATTGTGGACTAATTATGTTTTCTTTTACTTATTAAACATGACAATATGTAAATATTGACAGCAACAACAGTGATTTTCTATATTTTGCTTCAAATGCTTTCTATATATCTTTTGAACGATTTCAAGACTCTCATTTTATTGTTATGTTCAATTGTAGTGTATGGAAATGCCTTTTTATATTGTTTTAATTACATTTAGATTGTATTATTACACACAGGTACACCTAATAGCTACCAATTTCATTATATATTTGTATGTCGGCGCTTTGGAAAAATTCTCAATACATAATCGGTTAATGGCCAGAAATATAAACAAGCATAAAAAATTATTTTAATTATAATATAAATTTATAGTCATTAACGATGATTTTAAAAATAGTGTAGGTCCCTTTTCTTACTAAAACAAAAATGTATTTTAGCTTAAACGATTACAGAATCAAGAAATCTCTTTAGAAAGTAAAATAAATGTGTCAATAAAAGCAAAATGGGAAAACTGGAAAAAAAAGAAATTATTATATGAGCCATTTACGAATATATATGTATATAGGTCACGCCAGGATTCAATGTGATGTAACATCACATCATATTTCAAAAATTTAAATTAAGTAAATATTTGATTTTTTCCATAATAAACTTTATTTAGAAAAATTTTCTCTAATAAAACTCCAAGAATAGTGAAGAGAACATTTGTAATATGTATAGGTAATAACTTGAAATAAGACGGGCTAACAAAAGGCGATTGCGCTAAATGACAAGAGTGAAGCCTATCTAAGAAAATGTCATCCAAGCATCATCTTACATCAATTTACACCGTTAAAATATATTATGTATCCTTAAACACTTAACGTAAAAAATGGATGCTCCCTAACAGTACTTCTTCATATGGTATTTATTACATAATATTTACAAATAAATTCTCAAAAAGTTATTGTTAAATTCATTCTAAACTTAATGCTATCAATCAGTTTCCTTTCTTTTACTTTACTTTTTTTCGCTAATCAGTACGCAAATATTGCAGAAGCAATGCAAAGCATTGACGCTGCCACTGGCCACCTGTGAATGCTTACTCCAAAAGATCCATTCCCCAAAGCTGCCATGCCCCCCATGGGAGGCATCGGAGACGATATTTCTGGCTTTTCAACATCAACTAGAAAGAAATTAAAATAATTTTGCTTTATTAATGCCAATTTTCTTGGGAGGATTGACACACAGTGACGCAATGATCATTTCATAGAATGACAATTAATTTTACACTATTTTAGTGGGAATAAAATGCCAATTATTAGTTTCTATATCTCTATATCTATTTTTTCATAATCCTGTGCATAAAATCTGAAACTATTGCTTAACATTAAATTGAAGAGCATACAACTAATATGGTCCGATAAATAATATTAAATTTAATAAAGTTTGCAATTTTTCATTTATCAAAGTTTAAATTTTATATCTGGATATGTAAAAACAGTTATTTAGATTCAGGTTTTTAAACAGACCCAAAGCCATCGATACAAACTTTCTTGATATTCGCAATTTTCCACTCTTAATAAAGAAAGATATCCATAAAAACATTTTGCCATTAGTAAAAGAAAAGCCTAACACTGGATTTTATTGTCTTTTCACATTTTTTAAGCACTCCCTCGGGGTTTTCTTTGCAATCTGTTCCCATTCAGCTCATCCATGTCTTGTAATTTTAGTTAACTTGTAACATTCCTTACATTTCGCATCTTTTTCATTTTAGATTTAGAGATTCTATCATTTTAAGCTATCTAATAAAAAAGGTTTTACGTGTTGATCCTTATTACTTTCTTTTATATATCTTTTATACTTCAATTGTAATTATACAT
Organism: Eutolmus rufibarbis; assembly: GCA_963920795.1. Classification (NCBI taxonomy): domain Eukaryota; kingdom Metazoa; phylum Arthropoda; class Insecta; order Diptera; family Asilidae; genus Eutolmus; species Eutolmus rufibarbis. The sequence goes on from OY987208.1 coordinate 5,476,802, forward strand.
TTTTGTTTATTATGCACAAAGATGATTTAGGTTTAACCTTTTAACCATTAAAGTATCATAGCATATTTCCATTTATAAAATGAAATATTAATTTTAGCTTTATCCTAATGCGTCCTAAAAATGTACGGAATGTCTCTCTCTCCTCAAAGAGAATAGTTAAATTTAAATGTTTTCACGAAAAAAGTTTTGAAACCTTTGTAAAATTTATATCTTTAGTTACGTTCTGTTTAAAAAATGCAGGCCGCTTTCAGGTTTTTTTGTGACAGATTTTAATAACTGCAAATAACTACTAACAATTTTAAGTATGTTTAAAAGCGCTAAAGCAAAACAGGACAACATACACAGGGCTTTATGAATATTGCTTTTAAAAAGATTTTCACATGAAACATGGCAAAAACATAAAATAAGTACCATTTGTTTTACAAAAAGCTTTTTTAGTTTGCGATTATTAATTAATTTGTTTTACTTTGTTCAAGGCACACAAATCTATGAGTATATGCAGTAAAATTGGTATTATTAGAGAGAGGGAAAATACTTACTATTAGCTAAGTTTTGTTACATGAAAATTAAAATTAAGAGACGTTCCATTTAATTTAAAAGCAAGATTTTATGAGAAATGCCGAGAAGAATATCGATTTAATTTATACTGAACTAAAAGAAATGTGACATAATTATTTAATATTTTAGGACACTATTCTGGAAATATATTTTGGGATCATGATGTAAAAAATCTATACATTTTTAAAAATTAGATATTTATAAGATGAAAAATTCAAAATCAAAAAGGATTAGATAAATTTACTGCTTTGAAAACTATCTCCTTTTAATTATGTATTGCGAACTTTATCTAACTAAGATGTTCTAGTAAAAGAAAGCGTTTTATTAATGAAATTGATTAATTAAATTAATTAATTAATGAAAGATAAGAAAGTTTGCTATTGGTTTTGAAATTTGCGAAATAAAATTTTAGACCTTTTATTAAATTTTCTGGGATATGTTTGTATTTATAGAATAACTACAACCACTTTTCCCAAAACTTTTCTTATTAAGAGCCAAATCATTTGAAAATCGTTAGAAAATTTGTAATCTCTCCAGATTCATGCAAATGTTCTCTAAGTTATCCTGCTAAAAGTATTTGAAATATTCAGGACTTACCCTTTATTGAGTATGTTTTATAGTCAGCGAATTGTTCCCCTGGACCAACATGAGCGGGTATTGTAGCCAGGCAAGTAATTTCGAGTTTCCCATTGGTGCCGATGTGCAGCTCCGAAACCTCAATGCTGAGTTGACTGCTGGAAATTACGCCACGATGCGTCCTGGTTGCAGGACCACTTCCACCGCCAACGCCGCCATGTGGAACGCTCCCGGATCCCAAGTGAGCACTGCCCCCGGATTCGCTTACGTATCTCCGATATTTTCGATTGAACGAGTTCCTGGAGAAAATAGGGAATTTGTTAAACAAGTAAAGCAAAGCGCATTTCATTCGAATCGATCAAAGCCCTGCCAAGGAAAGGTCAATTCCAACACGATTGGATCCCTGGGCTAGTTTCATTACGACTGTCTTTTACACGACCCTTTCCCAGTCGGAACATAACTTTGCCATTAAGCTGCAGTATCTTCCCCGGGACTGACACTGTCCCGGAGAGTCCTACCGGATCTCATTCGGGTCGGCAAGTCCTCAATTTCACCCGCTCCCGAATTAGCATTTCATTTCAATTTATTTGCGCTGTGATATTGTGCGACGAATAATAAAAGTGGAGCGCCGAAATGAAACGTTTTTAACATATTTAAACGCCAGTCACTTTTTGCAACCATATGCACCCCGGCTGAGCGTGAATGCAGTCGCAATTTCTGAAATACTTCTGAATTTTTATCGCTGCTCCCTTTTTTGAGCCCTGCAAAATATCGTGTCAGTGCCTCGCGAGATATGTGAAATTACTTCCATTTTTGCATCCTCGCATAAAGCATTACAGGATTGGTTTTTATCACGTTGGAGCACGGTTCATGGGTTTTCAGACCAGCAGGCATTCGAGGCACCCTGTAGGACGAGAATTGGCCAAAAACGCTCCCAGCCCGAGGTGAATGCGAATTGGCTGCATGTGGAAGTGTTGCACTTTAATCCACCGAAAACAATAATGAGAAAATCCTTTAATTAAAAGGAATCTTCCAACGTTTTTATATTTTCCAGAAAAGGTTAATGGCCGTAATAATTTATTGTAAAATTAGGGCAAAAATGAGTTGAATATTTTCGGTTGACAACATTCTACAATTGTTGAAAAGGCGCTTTTATTTTACTGATAGTGTGTTTCAAACTTCATGAATTGTTCTACGCAACTTATTAAATTAAAAGAGATCATCAAAACTAACGGCATAAAATATAAACAATATATTATGTTGTGCTTCGAAACGCCAAACACATTTCGTCTGAAGAAAGGCATTTAATTTTTTAATTTTAAACTAAATACCAATTGAATAAAAATATAGCAATAGGAAGAACTTTCTGTTCCTATAATTAACAATTAAACACGATTAAATCATCTATGTGATTACAAAAACACTCATAAAATTCCAAATATATTGCTACATTTTCCATATCTCCCAAATAGGGGGAATTTAATTACGGAATAGGATTCTAAGAATATTTTTACGCAACTTACACACGCAATTTTTGCATTACGACTTCACAAGTTCATGTTAATCTAAAAAGGCTTCATTTGTGCCAGATTTAAGCGCTAGAATAGACTCATATTCAGGCGACACATTTCAGTGCTATTTATACCAGGTAATATAACTTTTGCCCTAATTTCCTATCTCAAGCATATCAAAAATGCCATTTTCTCAAAACATTCTGCACTTAACAGAAGGGTAGTACCTAAAGTAAAAATGTAGACTTCTTGGAATTCCTAAGTTTTAGTCTGACTTTTTTTATTAATAAACCATTTTAGACGCATGATCGTATTTGAAGAAAAAGCTCCTACACTGATATTCATTCAATATTTATTGTATGAACTAAATTCATTTATAAAAAAAGTTAATTTAAACGAATTGTCGTAAGGAGTTTTTAAGCTTTTAATATTTTTATGTAATGGCAGAATTTACGAATTTTTATTTAGCATCGTAAAAGGCTCCTATTACGTTCCAATATTTTACAAAGACCTTTTGAAAAATTGACAAAAATTACTTTTGTTACATTTTGACGCAATTTTTCTCGAAAACGTGATGTAATAGAACATTTTTGATTTTAGATTCGTATTTAGCACCCCAAAAATTACATAAAACAATTGTTAAAATTAAAAAGGGTTTTTAACAGCCAAATTTTGCAGGCCTGTGTTATTAATGTTCCCTTTTCTTAATATAGTATAAATAGAAATAGGTCTATAATTTACGTGTAGAAACATGCATAAGTTTGGTTCTATTAAATTACTACAAAAATACGATTACAAATTAACATAATTCCATAATACCAGGAACTTTTCATCTTAAACACCTCGGAAACTTAATAACTCAGAAATATAACTGCAAAATAAAAAATGGAAACGAAAACCTTAATTTTAAAATACTCGATGGGTTACGCAAATGCCTTTTAGATTGAACTTGCGAAATTGTAGGCTCTTAAAAGTTGTAGAATCGTACAGACAGATAAGAAGAAAATATATGGGTTCTTTGTAGATATAAACTAAAAGCTTCTCGACAAGGAACACCACAGTATGAATATTCGTTACCCTGAATTTACTTATCATGCTATTTAAAAAAAAAAATCTCATTGTACCTACATACCTTTTTAAGTCTACTGAAAGTAATAAATGCCTTCCTTCCGTCAGGCAAATTTTAATTGTTTTATTTTTCTCTTTCTTAGAAAAGCCTAAAGTTTTCATTTCAGCCCTGTTATAGCCAAAAATGTTTTTGCAGAAAACGAACAAACAACTTCTGAAAAATATAATTTTCTTTCACTATGCCTGGGCCCATTACCGGGAAAGTCGAGTTAAGTAATACAAACTCAAATTTTGAGCATAATGCCCCATTTAAGTTAATTAGATACATGCGATTATCTCGTTTTTAAAAATGAAATGGGGTCGTTCGTTTCAGTTTCCTGAAGAAATTCAAGAGAAAAGAAAAGATAAGATAATTTCTCATTTAATTTAAGAGAATATTTATCAGAATTTTTATTGCTGTAATATCATTCGAGGAACTCCATTATGAATAAAAAAATAATTTTGAGAATGAATAGAGATTTATTCCATTTTAGTCTGTTAAGTCTCTCCAAATAGGACTTATTACCAATTTTGAAGATCTCTTAGTTGGACTCCAGATTCAAACTGAATGTCAAAGTATTGCTATGCTATTTTGATTTTTAACAAAATAAAGTAATAGGGTTGCTTTGTATTTAAGCAAAGAAAACTTTGCATAGCAGTTAGCTATTTATTTATATTTGATAAGCAAAGTTATTATATTATTATATATCTTGTTATTGGCGCATGTTGATTGCGGGCCTTTTTGTTAATTGCCTCCGATTATTTTTCGTGTTAAATGAAGTATGAAAACTCCGCTTTAGTCTTAAATTTATAATGTTTGTCTGAATATAAAATTGTTTAATTGAATAAACTGCCCATTCCCCTTTAAAATGTTTCCCCGTATTTTATTATTGAAAATGTTCGCCCTGTGAGATCAATTTTCATAAAAACTTTATAACAGTCGATTTATTTTGTTCATCCTTTGCCATAAAGTGCTTTAAAATTTAAAATTCCAGGCATGTTAACTGAAATCAGTAGACCGCAACCATTTGGCACTTATTAAATTTTTATGATTTTTCTGGGCTTGAACCTTTTCACTGTAAATAAAGCAATGTTTGGTATGTATAGTATGCAATGTCCCTGGAAATGGTTTTCCAGAGCTCTATTTATGTAATTTGAGAAGCATTCTACATAATTTTCAATAAATGTAAAAATTCACCTCGAAGTGATTTACAGCCCCCAAGCCTTTTTGCGAGAATTTACGAAGGTAATCAAGGAAAATCAGTCCACGAAATGGAAATTATTTTTTTTTTCAACATTAGTGCTGTTTGTCACGTTTTATGAAATGCTCTGACGAGGAAGTCCACTACGAACAAATTAAAAGAAATTTTTCCAAGTTGTAATAATTTGTGGGAAAATTTTCTCTGGGCTAGCTCTAGAGTTTGCTCGGTGTCCACGAAGCAAATTGGAGCATTTTAGTTCTTACAACGTAAGACTAAGCCCAATTAATTCTAGCCATGCTCAGCTCCAGACAATTTTTAAAGTCGTCAGAGCAGCGATCTAGCGAAATACATTTCACACTCAGCCAGATAATCCTGGAGCCCTGTGTTGGTTCTCTTAGCGATTAAATTAAAAAGGGGCTGCTGCCCCGAGGTACTTTCTTCGAAGTATCTCAACTTATACCCGGCCGAAATATCGCTCGACCAGAAATACCGGGGTGAATTCCCGAAAGCGTAGGTGGCCTGCAGGAATTTCTGGCAGGGTGCTGGTCTGGTCACACAGCACGTGAAATATATTGGAATCTCGCAGAGCGGAAATACCATTGAAGTTTTTGGGTAAAATCAATTTACCCCTGGCACTTACGTTAACCAGAAGGAACTTAATTGAGATAAACATTTTATGAAAATTTTCGGGCACGAATGAAAAACTTTTGGCAGCTCCTAGAAACGTCGCATTCTTGACGACTTTAATCAAAATCCCCACTTTTGAAGGGCATTTTATCGAATATAAATTCTCCCGCAAACAAATCGAAATTCAGAACGAGTAGAAAACTTTTTGGTGCTTGTTTACTTTCATTCGGAACTTGCTCGGTGCGTTTGTTTTGTGAAATTGCGGAAAATATTCGTAATCGGCGAGGGTGGCTCACCCTGTGTAAAACGGAAGCATGCTCAGATTAACGATTTAAGAAAATAATGTATTTTAAGGAACATTCCAGAGTATACTCTTTGGATAATCCAGAGCAATTTAGTATTTGATAATGAAAGCGATTTCTAAATTTTCATAAAACCAACTTTAACTGTAGAACATATGTAGCATTTTATACAAAGATTAATAAATAAATACATTTCTATGACGCACTATCACGCTAAAATCACGTAAATATTTCGTATTGTGGTACCTCTTAATTCGAGGTCTTTAGTTTCATGCATAATTAGATAAGTTCCTTAGGACCATCAAAGAGCATTCCATTTTAAAAAACCATCTTACTAACTACTCGAGTATAATATAGTAATGCTAAAAAATGCGAGATATGTTTGAGAAATAAATAACCAAACCAAAAGTCATCAGTGCTCTTAAGAATTTAATTGTGAGCTTATCCATCGAACTGCGTTCATAACATTAGTAATTAAATTCACTCCGAAAATGCCTTCTCCATGCGGAAAATGCAATAGCATTGTGTAACAATTTGCTCCAATAGAACACTAAACTGGCGCATTTACACAGAACTGCAAAATATGCAGATATTGTATTTGCATGATTGAGATAACTAATAGAATTATCCTTTACCTAAAATGCCTGCTTAGATATCAAATGATACCATTGTTAGCTAACAAACATAAATTGGTAGAGTATTAACTATTGAGCGTAATGCAGAATATTCTGCTTTGTTAAATTATTGGGGAACTGAACCAAATACTAATCGTAACTATCACAACTAATTATTTTAGGAAGGTATCTTAATAATGTAGACAATTTTATCTACATATTATCACTTGTTAGATACGTAGAATATTCCGATCAATTTTTAGAGCATTGATTCTTAAAATTGTTTAAACTCAAAATACGATATGTATGAAAAATTTGAGAATAGAATAAGCAAAAACATTATAAAAACCAAAAAGTAAAGCTTACCTATGTTTTCTCGCATCAAAATATTTATTGTCAAATGATTTGTGATTAGTCTCGTGGCTGCCAGTTAGTTGGCTCAAACGATTGTAAACGTTGGTACTTGTGTGATGATTGGTTTCTTGATGAAAATCTAATCCAGTCTCGTCTGAAATTACAAAAGAAAGAAAAGAAAAAAAAAAATTAAAAATATCAGTAATTAAATGAAGCTACTCCTTGATACTCTCTTAATAATTGAATTATATTTGTTTACTTCTCTCAAAGGACACTAATTTATTTCATTTTTCAGGCACACCAACTGACCTTTCTGGTTTTTTCCTTGCGCGAAAAAAGGTTATTTTCCCAACAGCTCTTTGTTTTTGTTCAACATCTCCTCTTGAAAAAAAAAAGATAGGAAAGCCTCTGGGCCTGTTGACGGCTTGTTTTCATTGCTTGGTCTCCAAAGTTAAAGCTTTTGGAATTTTCAACAAGACATTTTCTCTGCGACAGAGTCTTAATTAGTTTTCACTTAGGTCTATCCTTTTCTAGCGTTGCCCAGTTTTTGTTCGAAAAAAAAAATTCATCAGAATGGCGCGCATAATGAGCGAACTTATAAATAGGGTTGAAGTCTACTTTGACCGTTTCCCAGCTTGGCAACTAGACAAAAAATTCTGGAAAATTTATCCAAATAAAAGTGGTCAAAGGAAAGGTCACAAGGGCGGAAAACAGAGTTTTTTTTTGTTTTAGAACAAATTGAGTAGTATACCAGAAAAATGTCTTTACATTAATAAATATTGTTTACATTAGAGACGTCATTACATTGTCTAGTTCATGATTTATATTTGTAGATATAAGAAAGGTTGGTATTTCACTTGAGAGCCAATAAAATTTCAGAATTCTTTTCCGTCTATAAAATCACGGTTACGATGAGGAGATAGTAAATCTGTTCTAAAAATAACAATTACCCATAAATGGTAGCTGCAATATAGGGCGATTAAAATTACAGTGCTTCCTAGCTCTATTTTATTGCTCGAACCTTACATGTAAGAAACCCTAGAAATCCCGAAGTACATTTCATTCGACAACTAAAGTCTAAAGATTGATAAGGCATCGACCTTTAAAGCCAAATGGCTACAAAATGGAAAGTGAAGGGAGAAGCACCAAAGCTACCCTGTTAAATCCTCCCAGATAAGACAAATTACTTTTGCGGATCAATAGCAAGGGCACCAAAAATCTATAGAGGGCGGATGTAGCACAAATTCAAGCGCGCCGCGGTCGTCTGTTTCTAGGCTTTTAGATCCCAGAATGTCCTGGGTATCTATTTTGCTTGATTGCGATTGAAAGTTATTATTTTAGCCTGAAAAGTTGATGTTCGAGTAATCTGATCCGGAAAAAAAGCTACCCGGCTATTAGGCATAAATTAAGTTGACATTAATTAATGGGCTACCGGGGCAGGCTGGAAAATCGAAACCAAAAACAGCAAAAAACATGGCAAACACGTTCTGAAAGACGCAAATAATTTTTTTTCTTTTTGGTGGAGAGTTTTTCGACCCAAGTGATATGGTAAATTAACCCGGGTGATTTTTTGGCTTTTCCGAGATGATAAATTATAACGCCAGGGTGCGCAGTCTGTCTGGGCGGGGACAAATTATAGACGGAGGGATTAAAACTTAATAAGGTTTTTCTTTACTGTGGCAAATATCAAGCGTTTCTCAATTTTTTATCGATATTCTTTTAAAGAAGAGAAAAGAAAAATTTTGAGTTTTGTTTGTTAGAAAACATTTATTGAGGAAATATTCGACAAATTTCCTTTATAATTGCTTTTGGTTGTAGATTTAAAGCCTAACAAATATTTATTTAACAATTAAAATTTAAATGTAGGTGCATATAAAATCTGTTTTTCTTTTCGTTCAGGATCCTAAAACACACTGCTTTATTGACTTATTGAAAATGTTACAAATACGTCACAACTATAGAATGGACGTTTGTAATTGTAAGGGTCGGTATGAAGACTATTGGAGAAATCATAAATTCGACTCAAAATAGAGTAGACATTTAATTTGCTATAACTTTATAACTAAAGTTAATAAAATTTTCAAGTATTTAGATCATAATTGTTTGAAAATTTTAATCTTAAAAAAAAAAACAACTGCAAAATGATGCTTAATAGCTGCTGTAATTTTAAGAATTTGTAAAAGCAAAAGAAAATTATTACTCAGGAACAAGAAAAATTAATAAAGTTTACATGTTTCAGGTTATCACCTCTGCATGGAACGAAGAGTCGAATATCAGAAGAGGAGAGGGACTTTTGAATATTTTATTAATAAAAAGTTTAATTTCAACAGTTCAATAAAATGTTTATCTTTTAGGCCCGAAGTTATATGTTTTGAATAATGCAGTGTAGTTGAGCTCAATTACGCTAATGGCTACATGAAAACGTTTGCATATTCATCAAATCGATCTTTGCTTCGTTTATAATAATCTGTAATCTCTTGTTTAAAATATAGAAAACCGACGCCCCATAAATACACATATTATATCTTTTAAATATTTATAAAAATTTAGTGTAGGTAGTTTCAATTTAATGAAGAATTTCCATTTTGTTGAAATCAGAAAAAAAGTTATTGTAAAAAATGGCGTGGAAAATAATTTGTTCGGTACTTGTGTTTGAATCATTACGTATTATGGGGTCTATTGCGAATATCGTTTTTCAGTCTAATCGAAAGCCAAGACACTTGAATTCCTTGCATTTCAGCTGTAAAAATGTGTCTTTGCTTTCGATTCGACTGAAAAACGATATTCGCAAGAGCCGCCTATATGTAAAGCCAAAAAGAAGTAATTGCTAGACTTGGTATCAATTTCTTCAGATATCGTTCTAGGAGCCGGTTTCAAAGCAATTCATGTATAATAGAAGCTCATGCTTCATAGGTTGGATCACTACTTTTTTTCGGTGAAGAAATGCGACATGACATATAAGAAGTCGCCCCCGCAAATGCCTCCTACAAGGCGGGGCAATTTCTGTGCTGCGTATTCGCGAACAGCACCATCAATCAAGCAAACCTTTTGAAGCTTACCTCCGTGCGGAGGATCATTTCGCCCGGCAATGACAATTTTTTCGAGTGTTTGCCCGGGCGTCGTGTGAGTGATAATGGAAAAAGATTTCCTCTGTCAAACGTGAAATATGTGGGAACTCTCTGCATGATGCCAACACCTACACCTGCCTATCTGCGTATTTATTTACGTGCTCAATTAGGTCGTCGGGCACAAAAGACTAGAAAGTAATTCATACCTTTTCTGCTGCCGAGGGAGCCCCTCGGGCTTTTCCCGATGTCGTTTCTTTCCGCCGGTGGGGAGTTCTGCTGCGGATGTGATTTTGATCGATGAACATTTTTGCCCCCTGCTCCGTATGGGTGCAGGGCCCGGACGTGTTTATCATCGACCTGTTGCGGATGAATTCATAGGTTTTAGTTGCAGGATACAACAAATTCCCTTGATTAATTGCTAAGCTCGAATCGTCGAAAAACAACAAAAATACGAGCTATTGACGCCCCAAGCTGCTTATAGTTGTTAATGAACCGCTCGGTCGTGTAATGGAAATATTTGTCTTCAAAATTTACCTTTTTTCCATTAATCAACCAGGTGATATGTGGCGCTGGGCGTGCCTTTGATGTCGTACAATTCGCCACAAGTCTTTCGCCTACCACATAATGGCGTTTATTAAATGATATTCTAGGAGGGTTTGTTTGGGGCACTGCAATTACGAAAATTATTTTTCTTCTATTATTTTTCTATAAATTGGATTGGCTTACGTATCACGTGAATTTGTTCGTCTTGTGACGCCTTCGTAAAGATGGGCGTACTCGTCGACACCTCACAGTAGTATAGGCCTGCAGCTTCAAAATCCAAATTCTTCAGTGTCACCTGCTCTTCATTTGAAGATGACCACTGTAAAAGAGAATTTTATAATAATCATTTTTATATATCCTGTTAAAATGTCGGTATTTGAGTTTTTCAACTAGTATTCAAGAAAATATTTCATTTTCATTTTAAACGAAAATAAAATTAATCTATCTTATTTCTTATACATTGTAGAAATTAAAGCTAATAATAAATAACAACCAAGTGATAAATATCCTCTATATTTTTTTGCAAAAGTACGAAAATTAAGGTGGCAAGCAATGTTGAAAATGATTCCTAAATTTTCTGCATAAATATACTACTAATCTATAAAGCAACTAAATTTTTTGAATAGCCCTATCACATGTAATTTTTTAAATATTTTGGGGTGTGGTTCATAAATTAACATTATGCTCTTAAAAAGCACTTTAAAAAAAAAATTATTTAGTTTTAAATACTAGTCTATACAGTTTTCTCTTTAAGCTATGTAAGTACCGATTGATTTGGTTAATAAATACTAGTAGATCCTTTAATTACTGAAATTCAATAAAGTCTATATTTTTTTAAATAATGCTCTACAAAATAACTATTTTTATTTTTTTGCTCCCAACAAACAGTTTTGAAAAAATCAAATCACATAGCTTTTTGAAAATGAAAGACTTACATATGATAAAAATCACACTTATTTATTTATTTGTTTATGAATTAAAGGCACTTCACTATTTTACCAAGCTCTTTTCTTAAAAATGTAAAAGGCTTTGATTAAGCATCTTCAAAACTGCCCACTGTCAAAATTTAATACTTATAACATGTTTCCATCTCCCCAAAATCTTGAGATTTAGAGTAAGTGATTTAAAAGTGTTTCAAGTGTCATATTTTAAGTGTTTTCGAAAAGTTCCTTGTGCATAAAAAGTTAATTTTAAAGTGTATAGATCCCAACAAACTCTTGTAAGTTAACAGTTGGACATAGTGAATAAATTTAAGTTTGTATATAATAGAAGGAGAAGAAATTCAGATTTGTTGCATAATTACAAAACAAAGCGAGTATATCATATGAAAAATTTGTTTACAAATAAACAACAATATTAAATTAGAGAGCGCCTCCAAAGTGTTGGATTCAAATTTACTGTGCATTCCTTATAAATAAAATGACAGTCGTAATTTATCAATTTTAGGGACGACAGAATAAATTTATGAGATTTTGATTAAAATTCTCTCAAAATCTCAAGATTTCAAAATCCCCTACTTGTATGGGAAATGCAAGAGATTGTCGTATGGATTTCGCGAAATCTCCCAAAATCTAAAGATTTTGGAGGAATGAAAACATGTTATTATTATATTTTATATTCAAAAAATGTTTAGGACTAATCCTCCATTTATGGATGTTCTCAAAAAAATTTTTTAAATTGTGTGATGGTAGAAAACAATATTCCTTATATATTCCTATATTCGATCTTAAATTCATATTTATTATTTACGAACCCATACCTAAATAATGATATTTTTTTGCCCATAGGATTAAATATATTGCAATTAGATACTTTACTTTGGATTAATCATTCATTTAAAATTACTGAATTTTTCAATAAACTATTGAACAAATAAAAATCGGTAAATTTTAATAAATAAACATTTTAGTATTGGGTCTTTAAAGAAATACAATGCAAAAAGTGTCATAACTCTCACTAACAAGTTATGTGTGTTGGAAAAAATGAACGTTGGTATTTTATTTAAAATATTATGTATGAAACAAAACGTGAATAATAACTGAAAGGAAAGACAAATGCATCCCGGAATATCCGCAATTCCCTGGATTACAGACGGCTAATTATGCAGCGGTTATGTAAGGATTAAAATGATAAATTAAACTGCCACGGTGGAATAAAACAATCTCCACGGATATCTCATTAAATATGACAACTAGGTGTGTCGGTTAATGCTTCATGATCACTCAACCCGCGTACGCCTCGTTTTCCCCCTTGCAAATAGAAGAATTAGGTCTGACAGGATTCGAAAAAGCGTGTTAGGATATTCCCGTTTAAATTGTTCCAGTTTCTACCCACCGGGAATTTTAGCATCGCTTTATCCAATCTTATCAGCGCTCTAAAATATTATATCGTGCCAGTGACGTTCGCGTGACATGCTATCGTTGTGTACTTTCGGTGAGTTGAGTATGGCATGGCTAAATCCATACCGCCCCCGCCCCAGATGGGGCTCGGGGCTCTTACATTATATACACCCTCTGAAATGACTCTTCTTCGACGAGCGACCACAATTTTATGTTTTTACTTTTCGTTATCTCCTCTCCCCCGGCTTGTAGGTGCAAATGAAGAAAAAATCGATCCAGCAGCAAATCCCAGGAATAAGCTCGACGAAAAAATCCAACTCCCACAATGCGGAGAAAAGGGAAAATGAAATTTGGTCGCGCATCCCTTTATACTTACATCAATTTCTGCCCCGGGGACACTGAAGTTTCGGAATGGAGGATTCCTCCCGTTGATGAACTCAAAGAATTTCACCTCGTTCCGCAGCCAGTTCACCTGGGGGAAAACAACCAGACTGCAATTACTATCTCTGTAAAATTGGAATTAATAAAGAATTAAAATGGTTAAAAGTCGCCTTTATGAACTCGAACCCGAATCCGAACCCCGCCCTGCGCAAACGACCCGACAAACCTACGTACATATGAAGTAATTGGATTTCACCTGACTTTATGAATTCCCCCAGCGCTGTGTACCTGTTGATTTTCAAATCGATTCCAACTGCGCTGCTGGGACACAGTTTATTCGCCTGGATTGCTTTTAATTGGGACTTGCACCGGCGATCCAGCGATACTGCGATACTTTCAGGGCCGAGCAATTTGCAAGGGAATGAGAAATCTACACCAAAATGCTTCGACTGGCGGTGGAATTAGTCAAGAACTATGTCCGTTTCGACCATTCTTAAAGCTGAGCAAGTAATTTGCTTACAGGAATTTCATTAACTTACCAGAATAAAATATCAGATTCAGACTCACTAGTGCTAAGCTTTCAAAGCAACATTTGAAGAAGGTGTTAGTTATGAATGACTCTAGAAGGACTAAGTTTCAATTTACTACTCAAGAGAAAATAACGCACTTACATAGACTATTTCTATTTACATATATGTATGTAGAAGTGAAATATCACAGAAATTAGAAAAATCCAAACTGCTTATCAAAGATCCATCTTTTACCTAAATATAATCTAATAAGTAAATAAAGTACCTACGGTAGCTCTCTGGAATATTCCGCTCTTATATGTAGAAAACACAAATTTAAAAAGTATAAGTATTATTATACTACCTTAAGTACGTATTAAAAAATAAACTAAAAGTAGATAATTTTCTTTTTTATTCTCTTTCACATGGAGCATGGAAAGGAAATGTAGAGCCCAAGAAATTAAAGAAGTCTAACAAAAAAATATTATCTCTTTATATCTTAAGTGATTCTCCACTAAATGGAAAATGTCTCCTAAAAATTATGTTGATACTTTTTTTCTTTAATTAATAAAATAACTATTTAGAAAGGTATAACACAATCATTTGTGAACATTTCCTAAGAAGGCCGGAAGATTTATTGCGTATTCAACGAGTATTTCCTATCTTGTAAAAGTATTTTTTGTTGGCCGGCAATATAACTTATAGTAGTATGAAATCAATAGCTAATTATTCAACAATTCCGCCAAAAGCTCACTCTGCTTGCGTACTCTGTGACGTAAAAAAGCTCGTTACCGTTTATAGAACAAATTCAGCGGAATTTCAAAAATTTGCCAGGGGGCTGTTTTACAAAGTTTGAGTTGAATTTTCAAATATATGAAAATATAAAAAATCATTGACTTTATTTAAAAAGCATTTAATAAGTTACTATTGTCGAAATTGAAATAAAACTACTATTGAAAATTTCGTCAGAATAAAATATATTTAAGACGTATTAAACTAAAAATAAAGTGGAAGTGCTACAATCTTTGTTAGAACGTAGAAAATATGCACTTTAAGAAAATAAAATTATTCTTCTTCGTTACTACGTCAACGAAGCTGGGATATCATCTCCGGAAAATAACAAAAGAAAGTTCACTGCACAATGTAATAAAAAATTTTTACGATTTTCTTATGGCTTTCAGAGCTAATTTCTCGTTCTGCAATAAGAAGAGGGATATCAATAAAAACTTTGGGTTGGGGTATTATCTCAAGTCGTCAAAGTTAGTCAGACTTAAAATACTTCTACAATTCAAGAAGTGGTGACAAAATGTCTGCGTATTTAGATATCTGTGGTATCAGTCAGTTAATTACATATTCTATCAGACAAATTCTCTACCCGCTTTTCTCTACAACTGAGTCAAAAGGAAAACTTCTGTAAGTCTGGGAAAAGGACGATATTTCATGTCATCTGGTAATAAACCGAGGAGGATTATATACCAGCACCGTCTGAAAAGGAGGAAGGGCGCTGCTAGAAAAGCGAATGGAAATTTATTGTATGTGTCAGCAGTCTTTATGGTTTAATCATATGTCCCTTAGCTAGCACGATGTTCCTCTTTCTTTATAATAACCTTTAAAGGAAAAAGGTATATTCAACGAAATGATACAGATATGGTTTTCGTTTTAATTTCGACATCTTTTTACTATTTTTCCGGGGGTTATCCTATACATATAGAATTTGAAATTCTTTTCATTGTTAACGAATTATTTTCGCATAGAAAAAGTAACTTAATTTAAGTAAAATTTTTTATATTGTTCACTAATACATTTAAGTCTAAAAAAGTATTGTGTTCATTTAAAAATAACCCAAAATTTCCGAGCTATGGTGGTCACTTCGGAAAGGGTTTAGCTTAGAGTCTGTTGTATTGATCCGAAAAAAAAATGTTGAAAATAGCAGTCATTCAAAAAATATCTCGAATTTTCCAACAAATTTTTGACTTTAGATCAATAGTAAAAAATATTATTTTTGAAATATTTTCAACTTTTCGTTATTCATCTGGGACGTAATACTGTTTCGAATGTATGTTTAAAATTTCAGAAGAATCAATTCATAACTTTTTGAGTTATCGCAAATTTTGCATTCTATATAGGGTAACCTCCTTAATGATCACAAAGAAATTTAACTTACCTTATAAAGTATTTGAGGCCGGACATTGTGCTTACAGTATAAAGTAACACTTGACCCTTTTTCAACATATTTCCTAGCTACTAATTGCACCTCTACCTCCGATTGTCCTCCTGAAAATAAAAATTAATAAATTAGTAAGTAACTAAAGCAATAATAATATTTTTTATTATTGAAGGTAATTGCTGTTCCGATTCAATTCCATAATGGAATTGATGAGGAAATGTAATTTTATTACGCAACTAAAATGATAATAAATTATAAAAGTTATAACAATGTACAAAACGTACTAATTTTATTGTAAATGTATCTATCTCATATTTTTTCCTAAATTAAAGATAACACAAGCTTTTTATTTGCATTTGAAGTCACTCTGGTTTTATGTTTGCAAATCTCACATTTCATCTCATGTACCCATGACATTTTTTACTTTAAGCTATTTTTCTCGGAGTTTCTGACTCAAAAGTTTCAGAAAGATTTGAGACGAAGCAGCTACAGAATTACATTTTATCCTGTCGTCTTATGTGGTTTCTTCCAAGCTACTACAGATACAATTCAGTTGGGTTGATATATTTATAATGGGTTTTCTTAGAGATTTTTTCGAAACAAACCGCAACCCCACTTCTGATCATAGGGAAAACTTGCAATCACTGCAAATGTTTGCCAATTATTGATGTCTACAGGCAAAGTGATGTGCATTGTATAAAATTGTTCAAGGTTCTATAACTTCTAACTCGTGCCGTATCTTTCATTTATTCGAATCGATTTGCGACCTTCTACATTATTCAAGCAGATGTCATTTCTCAGGACAGTCGGTCGAAATGAGTAAAACTCGGTGCTGTAGAAAGTGTCATCCCTTTTTTAATGAAGCTCTACCTTCACTGTGATAATAGGCAACCTTTCACGCTCACATGTAAGCCTCTACCTGAACCCAATTAAATAGTGTTCTTAAGGAGGAATTTTAGAAATTCTGCAGGTTTAACGATTTGTTCGCTTCTTGCTGTGCCAAGATACCGAGATTTATAACCGTGTGGCCCACATAAAGTACCTGTTCACGCATAGTGCGTGCCAGCAACTTGACATTTTATGACGAAACTTAAATATGCATACAAAAGCTAAAATAGACTTCGTCTAAAAGTGGTCACAAATTTTAGTTACTCACGAAAATTCTTTAAGAAAATATCCATTTCGGCTGCCAGCGCTCCCAAGGGTGTACATGTACACTTTACGAAATCAGTTGGAAGTATTTTGGGTGAGGGTGACGTGTAGTTTTAATGGATCCAAGCGCTTTTATGTTAATTTATGTCGTATTTTCATTGCTTTGTACAAGTTACGAGTATGTAAATACTGTAAATATTTTAATAATAGCTGGCAAGCGGGATATATAATTGAACTTAAGTGTTTTTATAACGATGTAAGAACAAAACGGATTCAGCTCAAGAAGTACGTACCCTCCTACCTCCGTTCAAGGAAAATAAAATATTTTTAAGAAATCAATCAAATAACTTTATAAAATTGATAGATGTTTCGATTTGACTCTGTTGAATTTAAAATAATTCAATTTTTTTAATGAGAGGAAAGATTTTTAAAAGTAACTATATACCTACTTTCGGAATATAACAAAAAAAAAAAAAAAATTAAAAAATAGAATCCTCTCTTAACTATACTGGAAGACCAATATTACTACTTTTTACATTCTGTATAAAATATGATATAATTGACTCGTTTTTACAAAAGAAGCACGGAGCAAAACCATAGGGTCTTATAAAATAAATGTTTTAAGCAACAAGAGAAGTACTGTGACAAATATCCCTAATACGGGGTAAGATATCACAAATATCTTTTATTATATGTATAACAAAATTTCCTTCTAATCAATAAACACTATGGACATGAATTTTATAAAGAAGCTTTCCAGATGTACAGAAAATGTATTTTATAAAACTAAGTAATAATTGTTTAGGTTGCTTTACAAAGATGCAAAAAAATATGTCAAACTAGATAAATGTGACAATAGCTCCGGTCTCCTCTACTGCTTCGTGTTTTCATTTGTAGACCGTATAGTAGTTTTTCTTGCAAAGTATAAGCAATTATCCTTCAAGGAATATTTAATTTAACGCATAGTCAGCAACAACAAAGAAATAAACAAGCATTTTTATGAATTTGTAACAATTAAACTTGAATACATGTGATAAGTAAAATATGTAAATGCAGGTCAAGAATTGTAAAACAGAATATTCCTTGTAAACACAATTAAGCTATATTACTTTGCATAGATGATTTCTATACAGGTGCACGTTTGTTTACAAAAAACTAAATAATTACTAGGTGTTTCTGACGTTTTTGTTGAATTAGTTTACTTTGTATTCGCTGAATAAAACTTGTCGTCAGTTTAAAATTTTCTCGAGATCGTTGTTGTTAAGGACGTATTCCATTTTCGTTGTAAAAGAGAGCAAAATACACAGACAAAAAATCTAAAATCAGGCTGATGTTAATGTCAGTGCCACTTCACAGCATGACATGTACTTTTCACGGTAGACTTCCTGCTCTCATAGTTAGAAGAATTTTACATTAATATTTGATGCAAGTTTTTCCTTGAAAAAAAAAAAACAAATACTTCCTCCCCACTTCATCCACGTATGTATTTTTTTCCCGGTCTGCATAGCTCGGTATGTAAAAGAGATTTGTTTGTTGTGCCATTTATTCCATACTAAAATGAGATGCATATTTATGAAAATGCAGTGAAATTTTCCACAAGTTTTACCAATGGGTAGAATAATCAATGGCACATATGCTCATTCTAGATGGAGAAGAACAGCGAAAATCATTCGACCTTAAACTCGAGCCACTAGCCGACATATTGTGACATTGCTCATAAAATTTTGACTTTTGTTAAATAATATTCCCTCGAACTGAATTTTCAGCCAATGAGAGAAGTTATTTTATAAAATAGCGAACAAACTTTCCAACCATAGTTCCGCTCCCGGAGGACGAAATTATTAAATCCAATCGGGTAAACAAGGAGGAAGTTTTAACTGAAATATATTTGCAATTTCATATACGAATAGTTAAAAGTTAGCCAACTTTCGGCTCTATACTCCGGAGTTCTTAGAGGACCCCAATTTGTGCCTCACGGCTTAATCTATTCATTTGTATGTAAAACACAACACTCCGCCTAAAACAACCCAGCATCGCTCTATCCCAACCCAAACAATGGCAGAACATTTTTGTCCTGCAAAGTTGGTCGTTCAGGGCCTGATCAACCGCGCTACTATCTTAAGTAGGCCGAAGTTGGCTTTAAGATAAGATGGGTAAACTGTTTTAATCTGAAATTAGCATCTTTCTGTGTTTTAAGGGACCGTATGCTGACGGTGACGTGTGCTTTGCGGTAGGCCTGAGTTTATTTTCATAAAGTATTTGAAAGCAATATAATCTAGCTGAGCTCTGTCGAACCTACTTAGAATTAACATTAGTTAAAGGCTTCAACGAACAAAGTTTTTACTGGCTTGTTTAATGTAAGTACAACTTTTGCACTATCTCCACGAAAAGTAACCAAAATTTATTATGCTTTAGTGTTGAAATTATATCAAACTGTGGTTCCTTCCCCAAACTATGGAGTAAAATGAAATTTGATTAACAATTCACATCAGCTTTAAAAGTTGAGTCTTACTTTTGAAAACTTAAGTCTAAATTTCATATACTGAAACAAAACGAGAAAGTAAATATTTACCTATGTATTTGTTTTTTTGTTTTATTAAAATAGATTCAAACTTTGTATTGTGTAACAAAATCGATAAATGATAAGTTGAAATTTTTGAAAACGATGAATGATATGCTGAGTTATTAGTATAATATATTAGTGTAAACATTCAAAAAGTTTTGAATTTTATTAACTGCATGATTTTTTTCATAAAAATTATTTAATAAAGCACGTTTTCCGATCGACCTTCCCTTAAGTTCTTTGTTTTTAAAAACTATTGTTCAATAATTTGTTTTTCTTATTCCTCAATTAATGACGAAATTTCGGTAAAGTTTTATGATCAATAAATTCGAAATTGCTCTAATTTGTTGAAAAAAAAAATGTAATTAAAAACCTTTTAACAAGCATAATTTACAACATTCTCAAATAATAAAACCATAAGATTTGGAATAAGCCAACAAATTTGAACCAACTTTGAGAAGAAAACCTCTTATTAAATTCCTCCTTTTCGTCATAATGGAAATGCTTACTGGAAAATAGCCAGAATCTTAATTAAATTAGTGCTGTTCAATTGAAATTTAAATGGGAAATTAAGCGCTAATTAAGGATTCTTAGCTTGCGGAAAATAGAGTGAATTGAGGCGAGTTCGCAATCAATTTGATTTGTCTCACGAAATTACCCAAAAGAATGCATTGATGAAACAAAAATGTTTCTTTCTGTTTTAGCACTGGTTCGCTTGGGCGATTTATGTACTAAGTAAAATGTAGATAAGATGAATACCAATGGTCTTGCTCCCGCTCGATGGAATGAATTTAACATTACGAAGTGCGTGATTTGCATTTGTGCCAAATAAATTTTGCTCTTTGCCGTAGCTGGCAAACTAAAAAGGAGCCCGGAATTCGAGCTGATCCTGTGAATAATTAACCAAGTTAAGGGTACAATTTGTGTGCGTCTCCGACCGTTCAGAGTTAATCTCATCGGCTTACTTAAATTCTAGCCGGGCTACCAAAGGGAATACATCAGACGATTTTGCAGTTCTTTGAGCTGTTTTAAATGCCCTCTATGCAGGGATTAGGGTTTACCTACTGAGAGGATTCCAAAATAGTCCATGCGAAAATTCGTGCACATACCTGCTTCTGACAAGCAACGTGTACAAACCCAGCGCTCTAAAAAAGGAAGCGAAAATCATCGCATAATGTGCCAAAAAGTAAAATCAAATAGAGCTCTGTGGAGGAAGTTTGCCTTAGCGGAAGCAAGAAAACCAAGACGATCTTTATCACCTTTGCAAGTATCACCTGTTTGCCTGTGGGTACCAGCAGAATGCGGTTCGCAAGTACTGCTAAAACTGGGGTGCTTCTCTTTAATCTTGAGAAACAAATTTGCTAAAAGTGTTAAATTCAAATAAGTCTAAGACTGGAAACTTCATCTTGCGTTAATTATCTTTTTTTTGTTTATTTTTTTTTCACAGTTAGTAGATTTAGCTAGAGGCAGAGAAAACTTTTAATTTAAAATATTTTAAGTTGCAATTTAAAGGAACAAAATTTATGTATATGATATTTCTTTATTTCTTTATTTATTATTAATCGTTCTTCGCTTTAATGTAACAATCATATCCATCCATTTTAAAAATTAATTAGAATTAATATTCGAAATTAATTTCCTTGATACCACTGCACTAAATCTGAAATTTAGTTCAACTTTCAAATTTGCAATTAAATCAGGCTCAAGTCAGGTTAAACTATAAAAAATTGCTCAATTTTAATTTATTTGTTATAAAAATATTAATTTAATTCTTAAAGCTTAGTAAGTACTTACACAGTTACTTTATAATTATAATTGTGCCAAATTTCAAAATTATATGTCAAGGAAATATGTACCCTATAGGTTTTAATGTGTCAGTCGGACATATGTATCTTTTTATTGCATAAGTTAGAAACTTGCATTTTTTACGCGACTTTGATGCCGTAGGCTTTAGTATGCAATTGATATTAATTTCAGCTCGATACTTTTAGGTCTCTAGTCCTTAATTCTTGACGGACAGATGTAAGAAAATGATACTATAAGGGTTCCGAAACCCTAAAAACCGGTAATAATTTATATTTTAGAGTAATTGTTCACAGTCCATTTTTTTTTTGCGAGTAAAGTATTTTGTCCTACAAAATATCATAGGTATATAAGAAATCTCATTCGGAATAATTGATTTTATAATTTTGTGGTAGAAATAAGACAGCTTAAGAATGTTATTTATTTGGTTACCTTCAAATTGATGCGGTATTTTAAATGTAATCTTAAAAAGGAAAACATATTCCGGAGAGCAATTTCTTTTGATTACAACCATTTCGATGAAATAAAATTTGATTTAACTTAATCAATCTTCAGTTAGACTTGTATCGCCGTGTCGTACATGAATAAAATATGTTGACCAAGTCAGTATTTTAGCAAAAAAGAGAGAATTTTAAAAAAATTCATAACTTAACCACTTTAATTCACATACCAAGCCAAGGGATATATACCACAGCGTCTGCTGTAATGTTTTATTTCGACTGTAAATTTATGCCGAGTGCGGGTAAAAATGTCCTGAAGGCTAAATATAACTCAGGTGTGTTTCTTATTGCGCTCCCTGTGAGGTGAATGCAAATGGAAGCGGGGGCGTCGAGGTGAAGATGGGCAAAGGAAAATTGCCCGCCACTCAGCAATACATTTATCTTAATCATTTCTGAAAGACTTGCGCCCATTCTTTTCTGCACCGCACGCCCCTGCGCCTGTGTAATTTTAACGCCCCTGATAGCTAAAGCCGCATATTCAAATCCTGAAAGTGCCCTGCACCACCATTGACCAAATTTTTAGAGGTGTGAGGTGGGAAATCCATACAATATGCAAATCAGAAGGGCTTCTATGGGAATATGCTTTATTAAAATTGTCCCCAGAAAAGGGGCCCACTTAATCTCCCTTCGTGGAAACATTTTTCTTTCTATAAAATTTAAAAAGCGAGAGAGTAACAACAGAAAAAAAATCTTTTATGTGTATAGGCGAATAGATACCTCGAGGGCCTTGTACGGGTCTATGGGGCCACATTAGTATTCAAGTCATAAATCCTTGAAATTACTAAATGAATTGCTTTGCTAATTCTTGCGAAAATTACGGCGTAAATCTAACACACAAAGAGGCTCGGTTGCTCAGAATTTCAACGCTTTCGTCGCAGGACAAGCTATCCGCATCGTCAGCGACTTGGTGACTAAACTAAAAGTTAATGTCCTTTGGAGAAAAATTGCAAGTTCATCACCGGATGCTGGGAAAAGGTCAGAAACGTAATATTGTATATAAGTCACCAAGTTCTCGGAACGTCTGTTAGGAAGATCAACAAAATGTAAAAATGAGTTATGACTGCACTATGGCGGGGTGTCCTTATCACCAGAAGGAGCCACATTGTCTTGTAATTTTTTATCTGCAGATCCTTTCCCAACGAAAATATCTTCGCTGGATTTCATGCTTCCGGACAATTCGGCTCACCGTTAAAATTGAAAGGAAACCCCAAAATATCCTCCCATTCGTATTCAGATAGTTCTTTGGCGGCAATTCCTGTCGTTCCTGTATCGATTCTGGTCGTCTGGATTAGTCTGAATGAAGTCTTTTATCGCGCTGTTTTATGGTTCCGGATTCTGGTTAAGTCGCTCCACCGCCACATACCAGAAAGCTGCCCAAAAACTAAATTAAACTCGAGCTCTCTCCATGGCGTCATTTTAGCAAATCGCTTTAAGATATTATCCGAAGTTGATTATTGCGCCATTCGATCGAACGACGTCTTTCTAAGGGTGATGTGTAGCAAGGCCGCCATCGGTACTTTCTCCCGCATAAAATTGATATGGCGCTTCGTAATTTATTCAAAGTAAAACAATGAAGCCCGCCTTGCCTTGGTCCGGGCTGGGTGACACTGAGACCGTCTTCGGGTGTCTTGGCGCAGCATTAAAATTCTGAATGGTGGTGTACGTGGCAACAGAGATTCGGAACGAGTTCTCTATATTTTTGAGGTTCGACGACGACGCCACTCGCCCATAAACAGTTTACATAAAAATAGCCAATTTCGAGGATCCGTGTATATAACTGGGGAAAATCTGCTCCTTATGGGGACATTCTTAGACACTCTCGAAGGCCATAAGATTGGAGTAGTCAACAACATGGTTTTACTCCTTCCATTTGAAGGGTATGACGCAGCTGGATCCTCCAAAATTTATAATGAATTAATTATGATACGAGCATTCTGCGGTTCGTGAGCAAATTACTTTTAATCCCAAAAGAAAAACTCAGCAATCACGCACCTGTTGAAATTTTTATCAATATTACAAAATTTTGTAAAAGTAACATGAACCAAGCGGAGAACACTTGCTACATAAATCAGATAATCCTTTGAAATTTTAACTTACCTCGTACTTTTCCAGCCCGCTTATCCAAATTTGAATTAATTAGGATGTGTGAAGCTCTCATTAAATCCTCTAAACTTTTTAGGAAAATCTGGAAAGCAAAAATACCATACATTTTCATTACATGTTGTTTGCTAACATAACGAAAACGAATGGTAATTTTGCTCTTCTTCTCATTTAATTAATTAATTAGAGGCGAAAGATAAAAACTCAGGTGCAAACAAGGTGCTAAGTTTAAGTTAACAGAGAAATCAAGAGTACAAAGAATGTTGAAGGTATTCCCCTCGGAGCTTGCATGTATGAAGAAGCATAAATTATAGACGAGGCAACTTTCTGTTGCAAAACATTTCCGAGGAAATATCTTCAACCCACTTGGGTCCTCTGTGTGGACAAAGGAAGATAAACACAAAGCATAACAGAGGCACTTTTAGGGAAAGTCAGTCTAAAATTGCTTTCAAATTTCTGTCTAAAAGCCCACCTTGTGGTGCTAGCATATAAAGTTAGTCTGGCGACAGATGGTGCAGAACGACTCAATCGTATGTTAGCAGCATAAAGCAGTCCAGTTATGTCGTTTACAAAACTTTAGTAAACAATATTTTGTAGGTAGAAAATCTGATTTTGCTAACTAGATTAAATTTGTATCTGCATTCCTTAAGGAATAATGCTCAAATATAACGTCAGAAAATGTGGAATTCAGAAACTTTTTATTAAAGCCTCATCATTATCTAATCATGACTTATCTTAATTAGTATACACTTTAGATACACGATATTAGATATTTGAAGAGTTTGTATAAATCGATTTTTACTTTTCTAGTAAATTAAAAGATATATCTAAATAATGTCTACGAAAACATCCTTCGTCCAAAAATACGTACAAAATCGATATATACATACATTATATAGCTAGAAGCTTCCAAAATATTTTGGTCGCCGACTAGAAAAATGTATTATAATTTTGAAGATGCATTTTTAAAATATTATATTAGATTAGGACTACTTGGCACAGTAAAAAACGAAATTCTATTTTCTATCAAATCGTTCTAAATTTGTAGGAAATATAGATTATAATATTAACTTAAATGTGTAACTTTATATCTTTATAAGCGATTATAATTTTAAAAAATGTACAAAAGCATTAACTAATCCTGATTAAAATTATGAATTTACATAGTTTCAGGATTACCAGGAAGTCAATGTACATATTTCGTTAAATCCGTGGTAGGTAAGCGTTTTATGAGTTTTGAACCCAACAATTTTTAATGCAATCTTATTAGTCTTAGTCCACTCCGTTTCATAGAATTTTGGCTTGTGAAAGAAAAATATGAAATATAAAGCCGATTGAAAAAAAAATATGTTTAAGATTTCTTGTGAGCGTCATGTTAAAGGTTTTTGCAGAGTACAATAATATCTAATACTTTATTATTCTATTTCAGTTTTTACTGCGGTGTGAAAATAAATAAATCGCATATATGTATGTATGTACCTAATTCAATAGATGTAATCTCAGATACGTTACTGCAATAAAAAAATCCTTTTACAATTTTCAAAGTGTTTGATATTTTTAAGAATCATTCGATTTACAAACTATACGCTCAAATCAAATATACCAAGAGATGCAGGTCTTATCTGCAATTTGCATAGCAACTGCAATCATCGAACTATTTGCATAAATTGAAGTGGGGATATGCGTCCATCTGAAAGTTTATCTGGAGATGATCGGTGGAAGTGCACCAAATAAAAGATAAGTTTCTAGCTGCCAAAGAATAATAAAAATATATCGAAGAACGCTTATATCCAAATTGCAGTTGGCCCTAATAGTTATGTCCTGAACGATTTTGCATTGGTTTTTGTTTGGTTTGTGCCCCTATGAAAATCAAAAGCAATATTTCGGTCAATGCAATTTAAGATCACTGAAATATAACAGAAAAG
Organism: Eutolmus rufibarbis; assembly: GCA_963920795.1. Taxonomy (NCBI): domain Eukaryota; kingdom Metazoa; phylum Arthropoda; class Insecta; order Diptera; family Asilidae; genus Eutolmus; species Eutolmus rufibarbis. The sequence continues at coordinate 5,502,703 of OY987208.1, forward strand.
TTAGGCTATTTATTTCCTCTTCACCCAAACGAAGAAACGCAAAAACCGGGACTAACGAAATCCCGCCATCATGTTCATGTGCACTCAAGAAAAATTGAAGTAATAAAGCATATCCTCGCAACGAATAAATTTTCGAGAGCCCTCAAGTCGTTGGCTGCGAAATCATATTCTTCTCAAGACGGGTTTTCATTCACAAAAATAGAACGAAAGGAGTATGTAAATCCTTCAAAAAATAACACATTCATGTCTAGACGTAATTTGAACCTCAACGAACAGAGAAAGCGTGTGATTAAGAAAATTTGTGCTGAATTTGCGGTGAGAAGTAGCGCAAAATCAATAAAGGATTATTGCTGAATTATTGATGAAATAAATTGCCACAAAATAACACAGCAAAATTAATACCACGAAAATGCTGATGAATAAACAATTAAAATTACCTTCGATAGAAAAACGCACGGCGGTAAGTGGGAATGACGATACGTCGTAATTTCGTGTGTGGAAGTTAGTTATAGAATTAGAAATTGTTTATTCTAACTTTGGTAACTCCAATCGGTAGGCATTATTAAATAGCAGTCGTTTGATTTAGCATTTAACCATTTCTGATTTCTCGAATTCCCTTTTTTTTAAAGGGGAAAACAAGCAAAAAAATTTCAAATATGCATTACAAAAATTGTAGGCCATTTATAATGGCGAATTAATACACACACATATATACATAACACATATTATGTCAACTTACACTTTTTAATATTAAAAAAAAACAGGAACATAATACAACTAAAACCAAATTAATCATAAACGACTGGACCGATTCGTTTTTTGGCGGCTAATAAACATATTATTTTTAATTTTATTAACCTTGAAATGTGTTCGATTGTACTTTGAAAGTAAAATAAAAAATATTCCTTCATATCATTTTTTTAAGTACGATGACTTTTTGTTCAACTGGAAAACACATTTTAAAACCTTGATTATTTTAATGAGAATAACACCCATAGAATTGTATGACTTTCATTCTTCTATTCTTGAATGGGTTCAATATTATCTGGAAAATAGAAGTCTACATTATTTTTGCTTTTTATCAATATTGTAGATTGCTTTGAATATGTTGAATGTATTCTGCTTGCTAATGGTTTAAAACTATTCTTTCAAGTAAATTCCCTGGAAGATTTTAAGGTTTTCTATAATGATGTAGAAAGGCTTTATCAATGATGTAGCTGCAGCAGATTGTACCTGAATATTAATAAATGTAAAATCATGTCTTTTCATCATCATTCTTCTTGCATTTCATCATGCGACTACATGATTAATAGTATTCCACTTTCACAAGGGTGCATGAGGCGAAAAATCTTTAGGTAAAGTTTGACATCAAGATATCCTTTTCGGCCCATGTTGAATCGACCATTACGAAGGCATTTAAATCTTTGGGATTTTTAAAGCTTACGCACCCCCATACGATTCTCATTATGCCTTAAGGTTCTTTGATTATACCTACTTCTCGTTAGTGAAACCCATCTTAGGGCCTGTCCAAATCCAAGTCTTCGCCTTGTTATGACAGTTTATGACGTCAGCGAATAAGCTGAATTAGTATTACAGTTAAGGCGATGATAAAGCTAACCTGTTCGAATTCGTTTCCTTAGCTCGATATTTGATATTTAAAGTTAATCAAAGTAGATAAACTAAAAATGTACAATTCGGCAGTATTCAAGGAATACTCCCACAGTTTTTCTCATTCCATTTCACGAAGTTAACCCAAGCCTTGACTCGCTCATCAAGCTAAGCAATTGGTTAAACTGTTATACTACGTAGTTAAGACCACAGCATAAACATGAATTCGGTGTGTCGTCACGAACTATCACAACATGACGAAAACAAAGACGAAGACTTAGATTCGGACAGGCCCTTTGAGTACGCATCAATTAGGTTCACAACAATTGTTCAGAATCTGTCTAAACGAATTTTACGAGATTCGTTATCTTCAAATGTAACCTTATGAGGGGTTTTATACCATCATATAATGCACGAAATAAGCATCTATGTAGGTTTATTGAGTCTTAAACTTAGACTGGAGGTACAATGCATTGTTTTTGTTAAAAGTTAATTATAGATATAAAAGAATATGTCCTGACTGACTAAATGATTCATCAACGCCGAGCCGAAACCGCTGCAGCTAACTACATGAAATTTGGACAATAAGTTTCTTTTATGACATAAGCACCCACTAAAAAAGGATATTACGAAATTCTTCCCCTAAGGGGTTAAAATAGAGTATGTAATTTTGTATCCTTCAGTTTTGTTCAGATATTCTAAAAATAGCACCCTTTTGATCAGTATTTTACACCAATTACGCTTAGGATATGTAAATAAATAAAAGATAAATTTAATAACAGTTGTCACACACAAAAACGTTCAGAATTCAAACCTTCTTCTTCGATATGAACTTTTTTAAATCTCCCAATTTTTAATTAAAAATAATTTAAAGCCAGTAGAAATAGCTCTCCTTTTTCAAACTTTACTTACTAATCCATGCCAATATAGGAAACAGCATTTTTAGTCACAAATATTGAACGTAGTTCAATTGTAAAAGTCAATTCAATACAAGCAAAATAAAATAAAGCTATTATTTCTAAGAAACTAGGCACTTTTGATCAAAAGTAATGGCAGTTTTATGTAGCATTTTTGATTAGTAGTGGAATTAGTAAACAACAATTTTAATAACCATGACGGAAATAGCCCCTTTTGAACAGACACTCCCCATATAAAATCAACAGAGTTGTTATCACTGCTTCATATATGTTGTTATATGGTCCAAAAAGATCCCTACGTTCGAGGTCGTTGCTTTAGTATACATATATTCCTGTTTTATTTCAATTCTCTGGCTAATTCAGTAGATTTTACTTTGCCCAGAAATCAATTTAAAAACATTAGGGGTATTCATGAACTTGCGTAAAGCCGTCGTATTCTTTGTAGACGTCGTATTGCGTATTTAAATACGAATTTTCATAAATTTTTTGTATGAAAAACTCAAATACGACAGCGTAAGGTAATATCCAACTTGATGGTATGTATTTTTGGTTCGTATTATCGTATTTCGAAGAGGCAAGACTTAAAATTTTAGAAATTGAAAACGACTTTGAATTAAGAAAGGCGAAACTTAAGTCACGCGAAAAGCTTAAAATCATGGAGTTGGGAAAAGAGAATGTATTATTAAATAAACCTGAATTTACATGTGTAATATTATTTCCAAAATTGCCTTTCTGTTTTGCTCAACTTCCTCTGTTTTAGCAATTGAGACTCTTTCCCCATAACATCCCAAACGATATAAGACTGTAATTAATTGTAGTGCAGCAGGAAATTATTTAGATGAATGTCCACTACTAAATACATGATAATTTTTAACCAATTCATATATGGTGTTGAATTAATTCCAGCTAACTCGTACAATTTTCAGAAAGCTGTTTTCATCTAGTAGAGGAATCACATTGCAACACCAAAATCACGAGATTTTGTTAGAACTCCGTTTTTAAATGGGATGCTGTAGAGGAATTATGAGATTGCTGATCGCGGTTTCATTTACTTCTTCATCATTATCAAAGTCTGGAATGATTTCCAAATAAATTTACGTGACTTCTAATTGAACTTAAATTTTACCTGAATCTTCTAAAGAAATAAACTCAGCAATTAATTTCTCTTTTAAGTACTTAATTAAGTTGACCTTTGTACTTTTCCTTGGCATTTTGAATTAAAGTAAAATTTCACAACTAATACATCAAATCTGACGTCAAAACAATTTAATAACTAATTACCAATCAGTAAAGTAAAACCTAAATCGGAACGTTCATGATAACTTGTCGTTTATACATACGAATTACGAAGTAATACGACTTACGCAAGATGATGAATACCCCTATTATTTTTGGAATACTAGCATGTAAGGAATTATTTATAACTTTTTGTCGTATTTGCTTATTCTGTAAGGTCTAGTACCTTAGTAAATAAATACAAAATTATTGATTGTAGATAGTGCAATTACAGCCGAGTCCATAATACAAATAAAATGTAAGAGAAATTATTAAAATTGACCAGAAATTTAATTTTTTTACTTTTTATCAGTAGCGCCGGTAAACATTTTAGGTTTCGTGTAAACTATGCAATTAGGTTTTTCCCTATAAGTTTTGGAAAATTATTATATTTAACGAAGTCAAACATTATGAGTTTTATGGATAGAAAGTTGTTGCGGTTGCCCTTTGTTAATTGTTGGTACTACGCATTATTGCCGACCGTCTTCGTAATAATGTAAGTTCTATTTAGTAATTATGCTCCTAATGACAATTTCGATGAAGAGCGAGTCTCTTGGGCGGAAAGAAGAAACTATCAAACGTTATTAGTATTTATGTAGTTGCTCGGCACCAGTCATAAACTTAGGTGATAATGTGCACCTTTTTGATGGGATCCCGAAATTATCTTGACTGCGCTCCTGTGCTTAGTGACCATGAGGAGCGAAATGAGCACGCCACCCGCCTCGGAGGCAGTTAGCACGAAAGAAGCCGGCCTGGCCTGCTTTTGTCTGGCGCCACGGCCATTAGCCAGCCCCACACGCCCGTAGAAAGGCCCTTCGAGGGCCTCCTAATTGCATACGATTCGGCAATATTGCTAAATTCCTTCAAGCGGCTTGCGTGCTCGGGAAGTGTTACGTAAGTCTGCAATTTCCTTGCAAATCACCGAACATTCCTTCAACCAGCCAGAATGATATCGATTTCCGTTATTAGATTTTAATCATTCAAACGTGAACATCGAGGCAATGGGCTCTAAAACACGGTCCTCGCCACCATACAAATTTTTCTATCCCAAAAATATTCAGGTTCCAATTCCCTGGATTTTCACTATTTTCACTCGAGCAGGAAATGGGCAGGAAGGTCTTAAAACAAAAAGTGTAGGCATTCAACTGCGGAGCATCGCTGTTTCGCCATGCGTTAAATTAAATTTCGAATATACTCGGAACGCAAAAATGGAGGGAAGTATTTTCAACGAACTAAATCTCCTCAGGGCGACTTTTCTTAACCTCAAACGACTTGGAAGACTTCCAAGAACTGACTGAATTTATTTCTAAGGCGCAGTGCTCTTCGGAATGGACTTCGTCGATTCCCAAGAAGGTGTGGGCCCAACCAGAGGAGCTTATTTGGTTCTAGTTTAAATTCTTACGTTTATTTGAATTAAGGCATTTCTTGCCTTAAGACACTAAGGAATTTTCTAATTTTAAAATTCCTTGAGTCACTTGCTGATTCGTCGTATATAGTTTTTCTAGTAACTTATTTTTTATATAAAAAAAATTACCACATTTTTATTTATTTACAGTTTAATAACTTTATTTGGGATATTTGATAATATCTATCTAGAAAGAAATCCTTATATTTATTTTGTTAATTATAATTTTCAATGATCCGTAATGGACAAAGTTTACAAAAACAAAAATTATCATCCGATTTTAAATAATGTAATTACATTAAGATTATTTTAGAAATTTTTGTCTGTACATATTTTGTTTGTATGCACTCCACGTAAAAACTAACTAAATCAATTTGGGTGAAGTTTCTAGAAAAGCATGGAGATAAGCCCTATAAGTAACATTTAGGTAGTTATTATTTCATCACAATCGGCTCACTCAATCAGAACATAAGCGAATTTAATGTTTTCAATAATAAAACATACTTTTAATAATTGTGTTTTTATTGTTTTTGCATAGATAATATACTGTATAATAATATCTTCTAAAGTACGACTGTTTAACATGTACATAATTTATTTTAGGAACATCAGTAAATGATCAAAAAGCGCACATTGTTCATCTTCTTCTACTGTATTTTCTAGTTTTTCTAGAAATGCAACAAAAACTGGTCTCAATTTAAAAATTCCAATAGGTTCTTAAAACATTTAGAGATTTAGAAAAATTGATAACAATATTTTTTCGCGCTCGACACAAATTTGTTCATTTTTGACTGCATACATAAGATTTATTTTGCTTACTAAATATGAAAAAAGCCTTATTAAATTTTGATAATTATGCTGAAACAACTCCTAAGATACTTAATTCACAAATATGAAATTTTTATAGATGTTTTTTTTTTAAATACAAAATGTTTAACATTTACAAATATAGTTTTATAACATTTCGTTAGAACAACATATAATATTCTAAAAAAAACACCTCATTGAGTCTTTCGAATGGTACAAGTTTTTTAATATTTTAGTTTAAGACTCATTTCTGTTCTTGCTTCCATCAGATACTACTTTATAGATATAGTTTGCGTAACATAATAAGGAGGTTAGATATTATGTAAGAGGAGAGGCAAACACAATTTGCTAAAATTTGTGAGAGCAGAAGTCAGAAATAATTTGGCTTAAAATGGCAAACAAAGCGGCAAATAACTTTAATTAAACTGTGGAACATCCGCAATTAGAGCGGAAGAATCCTTCTGACAGCGCGAAGGCAAGAACATCTGCTATGATTGCTGCAATCAGCCACAAATTCACTAAGCAGATATTAAATCTTGTATTTGTACACTTGTAAAAGCAAAAACCAAAGCTTCCTTAATTTCGAGGACAAATAAAACAACCCTTGCGATAAGAAAATATTCTTTTTCTGAAACAAAACTTGATAATAAGATCTTGTCTTTCTCAAGCTTAATTTGGACTTAAAAAATGGGATATTGATTTATTTCTTTTAAGAAAAGAGTATCTACTCACTTAAGTATATAATATTTACTAGATGATTTACTACAATACAGCTTTTTCGTTCAAAATACAAGGTATTCTAGGGGATAGACAGTCGATTTTACAATTTAGTAATTTTTAGGGTTTTGAAGTTTAAAACTAGGGCACAGAATTTATTCGGCGTGCGACATATTTGTAATTACTATATGGTCTTTGCTATTAAGGTTTAGGCAATACTTTCGAGAATTTTTCTGCGTGAACTATAAGGTAACAAATACTCATTATTTATTTATTTATTTATTTATTTAGTTTTTCCACTTTGAAACTACTCAATTTTTAAACGCTGTGTTTCGCGTGATTCAATTTAACCACATAGTCGTATGTTGGAAAAGTAGCAGATTTCATTAAAATTGTAGGACATAATGTCAAAACGGTTTAAAATTCCCATCTTTTGTTTCACAAATAATACCGAAATTATTAACGTGTTCAAAATACATCAAAAAAGTTTCGATATTCAGTAAAAATTTTGTTACAAAATCATATTTTTGTATATTTTCAAAAGTTTTTTTTAATAAATAATGGATCATTATAGGAAATTTTAGTATTACTAAAATGAAAGTTCGAACACGTTTGGACTCAAATAATTTCTTTGGAAATTGTGACAAAACTATAAGTTAAAGACTTTTCCATATTCGACTTATCAACGGAGGCAAGCACGCATTTGTCGTGTAAAATTACAAAATTCTCTCGATATAAGTATACAAGCGACCGACAACAAATTATTTTTCGCATAATCGTTACTTTTACCTTAAAGTTTCACAAATTCATTTTGAGGTCATTTGATTTTTAAAAAATCTTCAAAATTGATCAAAATACGCATTTTCTGTACTTTTGCTCGAAAAAGTAATATGATGGAAAATAGTCTGTTTCGTATTCCTAAACAATATAGGTATATTTTTTTCGAGAATAAAATGTCGTTGAGCTGTGGTTATTATTATCAATTTTTGTTTGATTATGACAAACACAGTAATCTTCGTATTATCATATTTTTATATTTCCAAAACTTGTGTATCAGTTTTGTGCAAAACATCAAATTCATGTTGTAATCGACCGAAATGTTTTAAAAATATACACTGATAATTCAGAGATTAGCAATTATATCAATTTCAAGAATATATTCAAAAATGGAAAGAGAACAAGGGAACATCTAAGATTTATACATTTGACTTTGTATGACCTTCGAGCGCTTATGATGTTGCTAAAAGATTTCAAATGATAGACGAAATCAGTTTTTAATGTTACATAAACGACAAAATAATTAAATTAGTTAGTAATATTAAAAAGTTACTTGTGTCATTCAAATGGCTCTTAAAATAAATGTTGTATTGTGTAAAAATATAACTTACTTGTTGGATTTGCAAGCAGGATTACTCCTACGTAGAGAATGCATATCCACGTAGTATCCATTTTAGAATCGTGGGTGTGCCGTGCCAGTCGTAACGATCACTTTTTAGCAAGTTTAAACTCCACCTTCTCACTGGGCGCTTATTACTTCACCTCACATCGACTAGGGATCACTTAGCACGTCACTAGCTCACTAGCATCACTTAGCTGGCACTCGGGCTCCGGTGGGGCAAATTCTGGCGATCGTCAGGGTTTTCCGCATCCCTGCCACCTGTGGCTGAGCGATCGCACTGAAAATCTCAAGGTGACAAAGAAATCTACGCTAACTTGGCACTTGATAGACTTTAAAATTTGTTCACCATTTTTACCGAACAAATCACTGGCTGGGGAGGGGGCGTGCACAGGACTTTCTCGAGGGATCCGGGAACAATTCCATCACGAGGAAGGGACTTGCTCGACTCACTCCGAAGCGACTGCACCGGGGCTGCACGGGGCAACCGCGAACTTTAAGGGCAACTTGCACAGGGAACCTCTCGCCGCGACGGGACACACTTGTTGTGCCCGGTTATTCCGTTTGCCTTCGACTGACTGAGCCCTCGACGGGGAAATTCGCGGAGCCCCACAGGAGCCCCCATGTCCCAAAGTCGACGCCACGGGACCCGAAAGCTCCATGTGTTGCGCCTCGCTTTCGTCCTCCTGGAGCAACAATTCGTCGTAGTGCCTTCCCCTCGCTGGCGGAGTTCACTCCCTCCAGGATCCGGGGCCGCATCCCTTCACGGTTCGGGTGGCGTCCCGCTCTCGGATCCTGCGTGCTCCCTGCGCGGAAGCAACAGGCGTCTTCTCCTGGACAAAAATCCCCCGCCTGACTCCTCGAGTCGCAGCTCGTTCGATATCCAGGAGCTTTCAAACCGTTGTAATTTGGGATTTGGGGCCCACACATCCCGCTTACTTCATTGAGGGTGATTTGGGCGCCTTCGCCCCCGCGCTGAATTGAATCAAATTGTTAACTTTTTAGGTGGCCCGGCAGATTTCTGAGTGGCGTAGCGCCGGGGCTTCCCAAACGAACGCCCTTTTCGCAGCACACTTTGCATGCCCTGCGTCACGACTCACAACACATCCACCTGGTGGCGGACTAAAGGTGAATTTTAGGGACGATGCCTGCGATTACAGGAGCCGTGCGGGGGCGGGGGCGCGACGGATGGGGGTGTGGGTGCTCCGTGACAAGGATCTGCCCGGAGGGGGGGAGTATCTTGGATTGCTACTGAAATGACTTTAGCGTCACTTTCGCAAGACAAAGTGAAGCACCTTTTTAACTCGACGAAATTGCTGGCAATCGCACGGTGAAAGAATCTTTTTAACATTATTTGCCTTGATTTTCAGGGCATTCTCTCTATTTTGTGAGAGGCTAGACTGCAATTTGATTGCCTGTATTTCACTCTTCAGTCCTTAGGTTTATTCGAATTTGATTACATTTTCCTTGCAAAAAAAAAAATTTTATTTTTGCTTTAACATGTTACTTAAAGAACAAAAAGCTTTTAAAAAATGTGTAACATAAAATACCCAAATAAAGCTCATCTTGTTGTTAATTCTCAAAAGGTCAAAGGATAACGATATACAAAAACATGTTTAATAGAAAAAACATAAGTAAAAGTTACTTTAGTCGTACCACAGCAATATTTAAGCCGATGTTTATACAAATTGACATCTAGAGGTGTCAAATTGTACTATTAAAAGTCGTGCTTTCATAATAGAAAAATAATTAAAAAGTAAGTTTTTTTATTATTTTCATTAAAATTTCATGCTCATTTGTAAGCGATTTCAGAAAATAATATGATGATAAAATTATTTTTTGGCTTATGTCTATATTCGCGGTATTTTGCCATTTATTTAAGCATAATCAAACAATAAAAAAAATTTAAGCTTATATCAGCAGTTTTGGTTTGAAACTTTGAAGGTCTCGGTGCCTAAGTCGTACCTGTGGAAAATTTGTTAATCGTACCACGATCCTGTGTATAAAATATAAAGGTTGAGTATGTGCTGGCATGAAAGGTAAAATAAAGAAATATATCTGTGATTTTTGCGTTCAAACCAACTATTTTTCTACATGCCAAGCAAATTTATTTCTTAGGAATTTATATTTTGTTTCCTTCGTATAAATTACATATAAATTTAACTTTGCAGACTCCAAAAATAACAAGAATGTAACTTGGTGTCCTAAGAAAGTATCAGTTTGTAGTTTTTAATTTGTTATTATCAGGTCTTGTTATATTATTTTATAAATTTATGATACTATCAATGACGCTTTATTCTAAGTACAACTTAGGCTATAGGTGGTACGAATTAGGCAACTAGGTGCTTTAATTGTACTGAAAGTTCTTTTTTGTAAAACGTTTAAATACCTATTTTGTTAAACGATCTTTGTATTTTTATGAAGGCCGGTTGATAGCTTAATAAACAAAGGAAAGATTCAGAAGACGCAAATTATTTTTGATAACAAAATATTGGCTCTGAATTACGAATTACTTGACTGTTTTGACTACATTGAATTGAATTTTACAACATCAAAATTTCAAAATGGAATTTTACTACAAAATTCTATGAAAATCGAGTTACATTTCATTTATGGTTACACCGCATCAACTTTGATTTTAACAATCAGAAATTAAAGAGTCACGCAGGAATTTTTTTATTTTATATAAATTTAGTAAAATTTAATAGTACATAATAAGACATGTACATCTAATATTGGATTTCTAAAATAAGATACCTACTCAATTTATATAACTCATGATTTATTAGGTACTAAGCAAAACTCACGCCCTCAGTTATCTTTCAAAAATTATAATTTTCCTGATCCGCTAGTCTAAACAGATCATAAAAAACTAAGATTTATTATTTTAGAATTCGAATAATCAAAGTGTTTCAAGCTTTTGATAATTGCTTTGATTATATCTTTCAGAGGGATCGATTACATAAGTCGTACTCCAATTACACGAATTAATTAAAATAAATAATTAAAGAAGTACATAACATATGTATTTACAGCGTGTCGGGGGGTATTAAAATCGAAAGTTACACTAATAGAAGCAGATGACAATATTACGGCGTTCCCAGCACATCTCTTTAACCAATATTCAGGTCAGGCAATTGTATGCAAGCAATCAACTAGCATTATAAAGAAAAATTCGATACAGTGATATAAAAAAGTAAAGTGTAAAACAGTATGTAGCGAAGTTATGCCAATAAATCAATACTTATCGTAGATAGTAGCACCAAGCAGAAGATACATAAAATAATTTTCTTGCTATTAAATCCGATATCAGCTGAGGAGTTGGATAGAACTACGATACATCTTGCTCTCACCTCTTCCAATAAACTTTGTGAAAAGTTTCAAACAATGAATTTAAAATCAGCCCCGCATCTGTTGGCCATGAAATAACATTTTGGTTCTCTATCTGTTAAAAATCGATTGCATCGACCCCTACATATCGAGCACGGGACGCTGCGTGGTTATCTGTAATAATTTATAGCCGGCCATGATTACATCCTTTATTTAAACCAAATTGGACACGAAGTTCCTTTCTTCGCTTTTATTTAAGGCGGAGGTTACTTTCTTAATGTGAAATTTCCTTTAAAGCGATTCTGGGGTAAGATTGTAGGGCACGCAACGAGGAAACTGACTTCGATATAGGAAAAAAATGTATAAAAAATCGTAACACAAACAGGGTGCAGTTCGTGCGGAAAACATATAAAATAAAATATCGAATGAATGAGAAAAGGATGCGGAAAAATTAACACTTTTCGAGTATGTTTCGAATTGGGTGCGATAATGGATTGTCAACACGGATTGAAAATCGATCGATTGATTTAAAATTGAACGAAAACCTGTATCTACTGTTAATAGAGAGAAGAGAAGGGTTTTGAGCCTATAGAAGATAGGTCTAGTTCAAAACAGAATCATGACGTAGAAGGCTTGCAACTTTTTTTATGCAATATTTTGTGTGGGATTATGTGGAATTATATTCAGTATTTAAGTAACTACAATATAATACATATAGACAAAAAAGTGCTAAATTGCTATTAAGCAAAAATTAATTATGGATTTCCCACCTTTTGAGGTTTAATCCGTAAAATTTAATTGCTAATAGACGTATACCCAACTAAAAGGAGAATTTGTATTGCTAAAAATTACAAATATTGTCCCTTCTGTTTAGGCGGCGGTATCTAAGCACGATGCTTTACGTTAAGAAGACATTTACTAGAATTCATTTGAATGCCTCGGATATAAGGCACTTGTGTGCAATAATTTGGTTTTGAGTACAATAGAAAATCTGACATGTTCGCAGAAATCTTACACTCTGTTTGCATAAAACTAGCATTTGACATGGAATTCAGTTGTATTCTTGAGTCATAAAAGGCCAATAAATAAACATGCTGCATGAATATGTAATCCTTTAAGTTAATCTGAACCCTGAAATAGAGACACGTCCTGAAAGCCCATGAATAATTCATGACCGAAAAAGACCATACGCCTGTGTTGTGAGCGATATTAAAATTCATCATAGAGCGGAAACTCTCCCTAAAATAAATAAAATGAATACAAATACAAATTGCGAACGGTGGCGGCGGGTGGCGTCAGACCTGTAGTCACAAAAGGATTCCTACAGGACGCTTCGGGCAGGACCAGGTCGAGTTAACCAAGGGCATTCCAACTCCCTTTGCCCCGGAATTTCGCTATCTACTAAGTTTCACATTTCATCAGAAAACCTGATGACTGCGGCTGCCAGCAGTTTGAATGGGAAATAGATGCAGATGAATCTTTCATTCCGCAACCGATGTCACCAAAACGTCCGCTGAACTGAACCAGAATACCTGGACATGACCGTAATTGCACCTGCCCGCTGTGCATCCAGGGATTTTGGAATCTGATCTTATTCCGCTTTTATTACCTGAATTAAACATTACGAAGTTAGCCCATACGCCCACATATGGGGCGCGTTAAATTAAAACTCCCATTTGTGGTTAATTCCACTTTAAAATGGTTGCTCTTTTTCGAGTAAACAAGTCACAAAGGGCCAAAACAAAACTGTGCCACTATGCGGGTCTAGTTACCACAAACACTCAATTATTTAGAATTTCAAGTGTTTGCTAGAATTGTTCTGTGTTTCACTAAAAATAATTTATTTATTTTGTGCAATTTAGAATTCGAATCGTTTTTGTACGTTTTTAAAAGAAACTGACTATGGAAGTTTTAGGAATAAGTTAAAAAATTATAGAGATGTGGAAATATTATTAATTTAGTTTAAAATTACTATAACGGAAAGCTTAATTTTCCACGAATATGTAATTTATTTATTCTAATAAATAAACCTTATTAAAGCTTCCTCATACGGATTTTGATGAAACAATTTGTAGTTCCTGATATTTTTACCTTTAAAATTTAAACAACATTTACAATTACACATTTCAAATTTTAAAGTTATATGTACCTCAAATCAACAAATGATCGGAAAATTTTTTGGTAATTTCAGTAAGATTTCATCCAAATGTATGAGAAAACCACAAACTCAATTTATGCTCAATTGTTCTGGAAAGAGAAAGTCACTGATCACTGGTCGGAAGAAGGAATAGTAAATATCAAGACAAAAAAGAAATATAAATTCGTTTCGAAATGGTATTAATAGTTAATATAAACTATAGAAATAGTTGGTACAAGCACTTTAATGACGAACAAATGTAACACCACAAAATTCACAAGCAAGTCACACAGCAACTGCAAAGGAAATTCTGACCTTTTTTTGATTATTATGCAAAGTTTGGAAAACAAATTCAAAATAAACAAATGATAAAGTTATATTAATAAAATTGGTCGGCAGACTACAGATAAATAAAAGCGATAATATTACAACAAAAGCAAAAAAAAACTATAATCAGTACAATACACGATAATTGTATGCTGTATTTTCGATTTGTTGGTTCAAAACAACGGAGATAAGAGGTAGTTTTAAAAATATTTATGTAAAATATCATGAGGCAATATATTTGTTATACGGTGTGCCATCAATGGGTGAATCAATTGCAAATCTGAAACTTCTCGAAGCCAATGCTTAAGGTATTTCCTGGCTATTATTTTTAGAAAGCAATATTTTCTCCGTTTAGTAGATTTTAGATTTTTCAAAATTTACGTTATATCCGCTATTTTATAGCGAAATCTGAAGAAGTTTTACAATAATATTTTGTTTGTTATTAATTGATTTCTTACAAAAATATCAAAGTTTAACCTAAAATGCTCGAAAATCATTTCAAAATGCCATTTTTTGGTTTGTCGTCTTTGAATATTTTTTTAATGACCGGAGAGAAGAAAATTTGCATAGTTACGAAAATGAGACAATGAGACAAATTGAACTCTTTTATAGAGCAAAGGTGAAATAATATATGTACTTGAAGGTAAAATAATAACAAAATAATACTAAACCAGCAAAACTTTGCAGAAGTTAATTTAAATATCTTGGTTGAGTTGCAAAGTAGTAAAGTCAAAGTTTGCTAAATGTTCGCTGTTTTAGTGTAATTATTCCCTTTCCCATATATGTATCTTATGTCTACCCAAACGAAAGTTTTCGTGTCCAAGTAATTAAATGAATGCTTACTTCATGTCTTTCCTCTCATATTAAAACTATAAAAACCATGAAGATGCTAGAAAAAGGCACGAACAATCTTTACGAGTGCCCAGCTCAAAACTGCAAAGGACTAAGTATTAAACCTATAGTCCTATAATAAATAGCGTGAAAGTTTCCGGAGGTGGATGGCTACTTCACATGCCACAACTTCATTTCTTCCTTAATTTATGCTGATACAATCTGCAAAGCTAAATGAAATCAATTTTTTTAAAACCGCTGGCACCTGCAGTCGCATTAATTTAGCGTGGCTGGGAGGCGATTCGACGCGACTAAACAACGCGCTCCAGGCAGCCGCTGTGGCAAGTTGCGCCACTCCCGCGACCTGACTTCACTCCAAAGCACTCCGGGAATTAGTCTAGCCAGATGAAGTTCATGATTAAAAGCGCATAATAGCTCTATGATGTTTTATTGCAACCTGAAAACGGAAGTCTTCACAAGTTTGCAGTTTCCATTTGCATATAAATCACATAACATTTCAGCGGTCTGACGTGCCCCAGTCGCAACGCCTCGCCACTTGAGGAGTGCAACGGCAGCGCGCGACCTCTTTAATTGGAACGCATTTTAATATTGATTGCAATTTGCGATTCTTTAAATTTACAAAAATTAACGATGTGCGAAGTTTTGCGGATCGTGTCGAGCACTTTTTCGCGTGCTCCAATACATTAATCAAAGAAAAAAAAAATAATAATAATAATAATTACTCGGCCTATATTTAGTGAGAATTATCAGGAATTTTATTCATGTCGTCAGGCATTTTAGACGGTTACCTATTACATTTAAGAATTCTGTATTTTTATTATTATTATACTTCTATACTATAAAGAAGAATATTTATTTTTTAAAAGATATTAGGTTAAAATTTAAACATACATTAATATTTGCAGAGAAAACATAACATTTGTAAAATCATAGAATCAAATTTGTTTGGTTTCAATTCACTAGGTTTTAGAAAGCATTAGAGCATTAAAGCAGTAGAGGTTTTGGGTTCGATTCCTACCAGAACTCCTAGTAAAAAGAGGTTTTTTAGAGTAATCTCGGAAACTGCTGAGCCGATTTTATTCATTCGCATTTGTATTTGTATTTGTACACGAAATTATGCAAGCAAGTCATTGTTTCATATGTCAGTTTTCCACAATGTAAAATTAAAGTTCATAATCTTTTGGCATTAACCACTCAATTTAAATAGTTGCATTAAGGAAGTTTGAAAAGAATCACAGCAAATGCTAAATACGTCATTCCTTTGGCTTCCAAATATTTTCCGATTCGAAGTTAAAAATATAGTTTTTGAATGTTTCTACCAGAAGTGCAATTGTCCAAACCGGGCTACAACAACACATAACATAACACTTTCCACAAAAAATAGGACCTAACCAATTTTTCAGTCGAAGTGTCAGTTTTCTAGCAAGCAATTTATCAATTATGTAATTATAAATTTTCTAGTTTATATGTTTTTATCCTTATTTCTTATTGTTGAAACCAAAAACAGTTGAATATTTCCAAATGTGGAAAAGATATTTAGTTAGATATTCAGTTTTTTCATCAGTCATCTACCATTATTGTTGCATTTTGCATTCATTTTTTTTCTCGTCAGTCGTCCGGAAGCAATTTTCAGAATAATCCAAATTTCCTCAAAAATTGTAAATGATAATATGTAGGTACTGTCATTCCAAAATCAAACTTTTATCTTCAACTGTTTGTGAGGTATTTAAAAAGGAAACTTGAAAAACGCAAAGAATCGAGAAAATTTTACTTTCTATTAAATTTAAAAACAAATTATTTTCCCAAATCCTTTGGTGGAATTTCATTTAAATAATATAACAAACGTACCAATTAAATAAAAATCATCGGTTCCAGATCGGTTTTATACCATAAATTTCAATAAATTCATCCATCAATCCATCGCCAGTTGACTTAAAAACAGAATGGAATACATGCTACGGTTTTGAATATTTATATATATAATGGCAATAATAATAATGAATATATTGATAACCTTTTATACCCAAGTAGACAAGAAAGTAATATTATACTCTGCTAGTTAGGTATATGTAATAAATGGAATCAGCTAAAAACCTAAAACTAGAACTTACCCCGAATAATCTGCATTTAGCCCTTAATAGCTTTAGGAAAAGGTTTGCCCCCTTATCTTTTACAAGTTAAATCAATTTCCACATGGTCTACGTTATTCCTACTCTGACTTTTTTTTTTAAAAAAAATGGCATCCTCCAGAGTATGTTCTCATAATGCCCAGAAGGTGACTCCGGCAAGTGAACTAGTTTGTTTCGTTGTAGCACCCTAATCCCTGGGCACACTCTCAAATCTCGTCCTGATGACAGGGATGCGAAGGGATGTATTGGATCCAAAAACAAAGTAAGCTGATACATCCTCACAGGGTGGAAGTATTAACGAAGATTTACTTGGATGTCCCGCATGGCGCATCTTTTGTATGAGGTTACGCCAAAAATGGCAGGGTCCGGCCATTGCGGGATGCTGGTTTTCACATCCAATTAATTTGAAAGGAAGCTTTTATGGCTAGGTTTGGTGAATAGACCAATTACGTCCTAATCCAAGCTAAGTTGTAACCCAAAAAAAAAAACAACAACTTTTGTTCGGCTGGTGATGATGTTCAGCTTGAATTTATTATTTTCACTCTAACCAGCACCAGTGTAAGTTTATTAGCCCCCGAAGGCTGGTGGAAAACATCAAGAACCAATAAAGTCCTTTTAAGGTATAAGCGCAATCGCCGTCGAACCATGACGATCTCGAGAAAGGCACTTTTTCGTAATTAAGATGCCCTCGCAAGTGGAGCCTCACCGAAAAAGCATTCTTGCTGTTGTCAATGAATTTGCAGATAGGGCGTTGGAACCTTTAAACGGTCCTTTAATGGGTAATCAATAACCCATTAGTCTATGATGTACTACAAGTACTCGGTTACAGTACGAATACAGGCCCTTATCTCGTGCTTATCATTAGCAGGATGTTAAACACAGAGGCAAGATTTATCGGCACTATCACATTCAATCATATAATTAGGCAGGCTCAAGTAAACTAACAAATGAGCCTCATCAGCCGCAAGGAATGGCTTTCTTGGGCGCTCTGTTTGCCTTCTACGGGGACTCCGAAGGACCCAGCTTTAATTGCACCCGGGTAAATATTTATACAAGGCGTCCTTACGCATGTTCACCGCTGGCTGTCCCGGAAAATTTTTGCTGCTCATTGTAGTACAGAAAAAATAGTCCTCTAAAATATTTACATCGTTTTGATAGCAAACGTAAGGATAATTAATTCATATTATCGACAAGCGACTTAGTAACGTTTACGAATAGCCAAAAACAACCCAGTTAGCCTATAAAAATCAATGGGGTATTATTCAAATTTAGGAAGCAGTCAAATGTGGAAAGCATTTTGGACGCATTACTCTTCTTATAAAACTTTGCATTAGCAGTCAATCTTGCTTAAGACCTGCTTTAGTCTGTAGAGGGTGGCCCGGCTGCTGAATACCTAAGCACGCTCGAAGGAAAGTGGTAAAACACCGGTGAAGCACCCCTGGAATACCCTTGAAAGGTAATCCTTGTACCCATCATTAGAAAGCGTGAATAATTTATGGACTCCTGAACCCACTCCTCAATTTATATTTATAATTCAGGTCATTCGAAGCAATCGCGACTCCGTCCTTGGTTACGTAATTTATATCCTATCGTTAGCTGAAGCTTTTCTGCGGATGAGATAGCACCTAATCTTAAAATGTATTTCTAGAGACACATGTGGTATCTTTTTTAGTGCCACTCCCTTTAATATTAAGGGAAAGAGATTTACCGAATTTAAATTTTAAATTTTTTTCATTTTCTCCCAGTAGATACATATTAATACTATGGTTCTTCAAAAACTTCAAAATAATGTTCGATGTATGTATGTACCTTAATTAAATGGTGTCAACTATAATATCGATGACCATGGACTAGTAACCTTTCATTTTTCATTCAACAACGGACAACATACAGTCACAAAATATTTCGTATAATATTTTAGAAAAATAGAATAGAATAATTTCATAAAAACCACGAAATGTAGTTCGTTAACTCAATATTATGCACCGTACTTTTTACAAAAATTCAATACAACATTTTCTCTTTGTATTTATGTTACCACATCATATTTTACGATAATTTTATTTCATATATTGTACGAATACGATATAGAGATTCGGCTCTGTTATAAGTTGAGTTTAAGACTTAAATTTTTTTTAAAAATTTTGTAGTGTAATTTTGTAGCTTAATTCTGCGGCCTATGAAATTTTTGTAAACTGGACGCGGAAATAAAAAATACTATTTGTTTTTTGATTTATTACTCAATTTTATTTTTTTATTTACAACGCGTTTAAGACAACAAGGAAATTAATAACACCCTTTAATTCTGAAGAGTTTTAATAATTATTGCAAAAGTAAATAAAAAAACCAATAGGATTTAAATTTGTTGCCGGGCGAAATATTACTGGTTACAATTTTTATAAGACGCTACATTTACGATGTTTATTTAAAAATAGAGTTTTGATTCGTACCATACCACTAATCAGTCGAAAGATAGGTACATATAATACATAGTACAACTCATTTATATTATGTACAATACATCAAGATTCATTAATTAAATTAATCGATTGTCTTCGATAGAATGCGCGCCTTTACTTCGTATGGGAATTTCGTATAAATTACGAAACTTTGACAAAAATATTTTTTTGTAAAATCTAGGACAATTTCGTAAAAACCAAAAATGTGTTGCAAAGTAAACAAATTTTTCGTTAATTTAATTAATTTGATGACATTGAACAATTTGAAAATAAATAGACATAAAATAAAACGAAAAAAGTTTTCGAATACTAAAAATAAAGCTTTTAATATATTTAGCTTACATCTTAATTGTATTTGTAACGCTAACTAACAAAATTGCATGTCAATAGTTTAACTCATGTGGTATGCATTTTATACCTCATCTTGACTCGGGACCTGAATTCCCAGCCGACGAGTCGTGGAAATGAAATTCACCAACATGGTGCACAAGTACCAAACTGAATATTATTTTTGGTGAAAGTTTCCCGAACTAAATTAGCCTTAAGTCAGAAAGTGCACACGTGAAAGCACCTAGGCAAGAGCAGCATATTCGTATCTCATAAATGTTGCATGAGCGGAGGTTTCACCACAAGTGGAAGACTTTAAATTCAAGAAACCCTTCCAGGCATTCGCTAATGTGACTAATTTTCTTAAGTGATTAGCTTCATATGGGGTACGGGAAAACTTGCCCATTCCGGTCAAAAGGTGTAGCAAACCTTTTCGTGAGGTATAAATTTATAATAACCAAGGTATGATTTTAATGCTGAATCGGTTCCGTAATGGTTCGATATCGGAAAACGATAAATGGATGGATTAGCTTCTATCTATCCATCCGCAGTTAACTACAGTCTGGCCGGACGTCATTTGATGTAACTGTCTGAAATCACGTACAACTTTTAATTAAGAAAATTGAGGTGGCAGAACCCTCAGTGAGTGAATTTAATGCCCGCCAGGGGTGAGATAGTTGGAAAGAGCAGTTAACAAGATGTGGCAAATTGCTTTCGGGCAGATAAATTGGTAGCGATCCCCACCAGCAGATGTTCTTCTAATCGGCTTTGTTAGCATTTCAACCATAATTTAGGACAATTTCGGCATTTCAAGGATACGAGCCCAAAAGGCATAAGGGACTCAAGCTTAAGTAGAACATTAATAATTGAACGCAAAATATATACTTTGAGTTTTGGAGTGCTATTTATCAATTCACTCTGAAGTAAAATGAACGGGAAGGATGGCCAATGGGATCAACAATTTAAATTTATTCATGAGTATAAAGTATTTTTATAATAAAATTTTGTAGCTACCTTAGCATTCGTTTGTCACAAAATATGTTTCGGGATCATAGAGGAATAAGATGGAACTATACTACTTATTTAGAGTGCCTTTCTAAACCTTTCTATGTCTCAAGCGAAAATTTCTTGAATTGAGTGAAAACTTTTACAATAATTTAAATATTGAATCAATATTAAATATTCGCACAAAGATTTGCTTAAAAATAAAAAAATAAAACTTATGAGTAAATCAAATGGTCTCGGCTACAATTTTACATACATGTACATATCTACATCAGACTTTAATTTAAAAATTTCATTTTTGACATACAAGTACTGGCACACATCTGGAATTTATAACTTTTGATTATGAATAAAAAATCAGTGATCTCGAAAACACATACATATATCTGCCAATTTTCATGAAAATCTATTGAAGTATAAAATTCGAGAGACCATATATCGAATATAAACAGAAATGAGACCGACTTAAATTGAATTATTTCCCCGAAAAACCCTATTCTGTCAAATTCGTCAAAATTGTTAAAGCGTTTTCGAGTTATTGGACACTATATAAGAATTGCTCGTTTAATAGTCTTAGGTGAATCGTCTAGGTTAGACGATAAAAAAAAATTTCTTTTTTGGGAATTTATTATAGGAATATGGAAAGAGATATTGTTTTGAAACGTTATACACTTTTTTATTCTGTCAATTTTATTGCGTTTGACAATTGAACTTACATACATATACAAAATAAAAGTATTAAAATCGAACGCTTAACACTTACCCTTTAAGAAACTACTATTATTTATTTTAAATATGTTGTATATGTGTCCTAAGCAACATGTTTTAAATTATAAAAGCAATTGACGAACTGCCAATAAGATTAATTTAATTTGAAAACATGTTGGATGCATTGTTGATATTGCAAAAGTCTCAGAGTTACCTGGACAGCATGTGATTTATGTATGTACATATATTTGGAGTTGCTTTCTGCAAAATCCCACACAACTTCCCATAAAGTAGTGATTGACGCGTATCCCTTTCCGCAGAATCAATATAAACGTCGAGGTCAACATGGAGCATATTCGAATTTCCGCTGCACGGGGACGAAGATAACGATGAATTTCTTGAAAATATTTCCTGGTGCCAGCCAGTTCAATGGAAGACTGTAGCCATGTAGCCTGCCACATTTCCTCCATTGTCATCCATGTGATACAAACTCTGACTAGCACCAGGGCTCCAACGTGAAATGCGGTTCTAAAGGCTGTCAGTGCCTGCATTATGCCTTGTGACACGTTCTTATCGATTTGCTCTGGTTATAAAACTATTCTGGTTCCCAGAGAGCTCAAGGATTGGGGCTTATTTAGCTCCACATGCATCTGTTGGGTCCTTCTTATCGGGGGCGGTAGGGAAAATTTTAAAGTGAAACTTTCACCGAGCTCGAGCAGCAACGTGACGTGAACAAAACCATGTTGTTGTTTAAATTTTCGAAACCACACTATGCAAACTGACCACAGCTGCCAGACTCATGAAATTGCTGATTAACGCCCTTCATGCGAATTGTACAGAGAGATTAATGCCGAAAACCTTCGCAAACGTTCTCGCCCCAAAAACAAGGAAAAGCCATCAGGAGTTTGCCGCCTCCTCTAGCCCACGTGTTTAGCGAGGCGACACGGGGGTTTTCACGGCACTGAGTTCCGAAAGTTCACACATATCATGTTTCTGAAATGTGTCACCTTCTAGTTGAGCAACGTGTTATTTCATCCGTTCACCACTCCGTCGCTGTATTACGAGCATTAAAGTTGTTTTCGCATTTTGTCACCTGGCAAAAAGAATTTCTTCTATTTATCTCTCTGGGCCTCGCTCCAGAATCCAAGAATTAATCGTGGCATAGTGACAATGCCTGAATTTGAGGTATCTTTGATCATTCTTGAGAGCGGCAGGTAAAAACGTAATCAGCATATAAATTAACCTGAGGTGTAAAGAAGCACACCAGATCGATATTCTCAAGAAATAAAAAATATTAGCGATTTCTTTACGTAATCATCCTTGATAACGAGCGCTTCACGTGAAAAGGGAGGGCATCGCCGTGTGGCGCACCTGGGGGACTTTTCCTTAAGCGAACTCCACAAGAGATAATTAGTTCTGCACTTTGTGTCTCAAGTGTTCCTCCAGGTGCTTCTCTTGTCCTTGTCACTCAGGAGGATCTTGTTAGAATGGCAGGTGACTTGAGTTAGCATAACCTTTTGAAATCTGATAATTTAAACGGCAGTTCTAATTGCTTCAGGTGAGTTCAGGGTTCTACTTTTTTACAATTTATTTTCCTTAACCGCAATTTCTTTTATCGTCGGTTTGTTGTTCAAAAAATAAAATAAATTATAAGTCTAACAATCGATTTTAAAATATAAAAACCAACTTAACCCTTTCGCGGACATTTGCTATATCTCCGGTTTTAGAAAAGATACGGTTGGACTAATATGGTAAGTAAGGACTAATATGTTAGGATTGATACACAGAATTTTTCTGTACTGTAGTTAGGGAGTAGGTTAGGTTCAGATTCGTCAGTTTGAACAAACAAAGAGTTCCAACACTCTATCTCTCTCCTGTTCAATTCTGTCCATTTTCTAATCCCTTTCTAACGTTATATTTCTAACAAAATTATTATTTACAAAGTTTCAAATTCACTCACTCATCAAATATTTTTATTTTTGCATATAAAACTTCAAAAAAGTGTTAGCAATTATCTCTCCTATAAAAAGATCACTTCCTCGGACACCTACTGCAGAATTAATGTATTTCAAAGGCATCTATGACGTTATATCACGTCATGACGATATGCGAAGTATTTTGTCGAGACATGTCCATGCAAAAAAAAATATCGACCTTAAATACTTCTGTAGGGACATCAATGTATTTTAGGGGGTTGTTAAGGGGACACAATATTTTCGCTCTGCGCATAAAATATTAAAATCGCGACATAATATGCCGTCTAAGTTCTTTTAAAGTTCCAAAGTTTGAATGTAAATTACCGTCGTGTCCCACAGTACAACACTTATCCGACGTGATTTCACGAAAGGGTTAATTCTAGGAATAGTATACTACTTACATTGAAAAAATGTATACATACATAGATGAAGTTCAGGGAAACACAAAAATGTGATTATTATATATTTTTAATGTTGTTAATACAACTTCATTATGCAATTAAAAAAGTCTTTAATGCAGCTAAACCAACCGGACAAATGTGGTCGAAAATACTGAGACAATGCGGTCTCAAAAAATGTTTTAGCTTTTTTAAATTTAAAACTGCTTAACTCATATTTTAAATGTGCTTTTCAGCCAAAATGGCACCACTTTTTGAAGTGCATCTACCAATTCGCGTTGTTAAACAAAAATTCAGGCAATTTTTCTGGGTGTAGGTACACTGTAACACTAACACTACAATATAGTGAATTAGAGTTGGTTTCCTTGATTTGCAGTTCAAAATCTAGTGCAAAACGAATCACTAGAATTCTATTGTAATTATTCCTTGCATTCCTATTTTACTCCGGTGGTTTTCTGAGAAATATAACTACAAAGACAGGGAAGCTTTGTCTGCTTTGCAAGTAAAATTCATCTGAAATCTAGGAGAATTTGCTATCTAGTGTAAAATTCTGGTTGGCTTTGTTAGAAATTCAGTAAATTTCACTAGAAATGCAATATATCGTAAACTGATATTGCTGTTAAGTGGGTGCTAAGAATTTAATAAAATAGCGGCAGTATTGAGTAGCGTTTACATGAGTATATTAAACTAATGAAATATTCAACTTAATAAGATTCGAAGTTACTTAGAATTTAAAATAATAAGAGGGAAAGGGAAATTAAATTATATTATTAAACTATAAGTAATACAATAACAACTTTTCTAATACTTTTCTTAAATTTTACGTTGTTAAAGACTGTAATAAATTAATTATTAATTTAACGCGTATTTCAAATAATTTAAAAAAAACGTAGCTGCAAGGCATGTCTAATACACAAAATATTCCTCCATCAATTTACGTATACCTAAAATTAATTGCCGATGAAAAGTTTCGACATAATCATCAAGGAAAATGGTAGTCACAAAAGCTTTCAAAGACGTTGAAGTGAAGGCAAAACTCTCAAAGAAAAACATGATCTTTGTTTGTTCCAACCACCATCCTGCTCAAATATTTTGGGAATTCTTTTATCTGAATTTAGGAAAAATATCAATTCAATTTCTTAAGAAAATTAATTGCAAGAAAATTTATAGTGTAACTCTAAAGCTAACATGTTCCTGAAATTTTGTTTAAAAATTTCATTCTAGAAGCTGTAATTAATTAAGATAAAAAAGTTAGGGAACGTGAAAGGGAGCATTTTTTAAATGATATTAGTCCGGTTAGATGTTCTAGTGCTAACAACATTTTATAATAACTATATAAGAATCGTAATATGCAATACAAATTTGTCATTCGAACTCATTTATTTTGAAAAGAAAAAACATTTCAAAATTTGAATGCCCTGAAGTTAAGTAGGTCAACTGACAAATCGAAAAACGTTTCCTTCTCGAGAAAGTCATCGGAGGGATGCCTGATAATCTTTAAATTGAATTAAATTTTGTTTTTGAAAAATAACCACCTCAGGATAGAAGATTTCAGGAAGGTAGATTTTGTTGTATTTTAATAAACTAAAAAAGATGAGAAATTATGATGTACGGAACCTTTCTTTTGAAGAGATAATTGCATAAGACTCCTCCGGAAGTGCGGCCATGTGCGGAAGCAAGCCTTCGTCAAATGTTTCCAAAAATTCAATTATTCGGGGGAGGTTTTTGCGTAGACTTCTCATCAAGAGCACCGCCACTTTTTGAGTATTTTACATTCATCTTAGGTCGTAAAAACGTCTGAGCATATCTGCTCAAGTGCCATCCGCAGGGATCCTACTCATGAATAAATTAAATCCCTACCGAAATAGAAATACGCCCTAAGTTACCTCAGGTGATACAAAAGATTACCACCGAGCACACGCAAAAGGAAAACACAGGTATATTGATTTGGAACCAACACCTGGGCGTTATAGGGTTTATGAATGAAAATCTTAATAACACCGACTCAACGGAAAATGTAGTGACAAGATCCGGGCAGCTCTCACGAACCGCAATTTATGTAGATTGCGTAGTGCGGGCCCTAGTGCCTGACATTTATGCCCTTTTCCCCGCAAACGACCCATAAAACTTTGATGAAGCCGTCGATGGAAAACGCCATCCGTAAATATTCGCTTTCTTTCGAAACTTGGCAGGACTCAACTGTTCATTTTCAGGGCTTGGTAGTACTCATTTGGGTGCGAAAGCTCCTTGAAAAAAAAAAAAAAAAAAATTATTTACGTTGCCCACTTGTCCCAAATCTGCGCAGATTTCTGACAAGGATTGCCGTTCTCATGGCGCAACCTCCCCGCTTATGTGGAGGTCGGCGAACGTTCGAGGGCTCAGTCCAATTTCAACTGAACAGAGAGTTGGGAGACTTCGATCCAACTACATAAAAAATAATAACGCCTCGCTCGACAATTGATTTGTTTTGTGCAACACCTAAACACCCTAAATTCTTCCAAGAAGCCTACTTAGGTACAAGGCTATCATTATAGTCAATGAGTCTTACGACCTTATCCCCCATAGAAAGACCACAAATCCCATTCCATATTAATATAAATTTTAGATATTCGCTTATTTAGGATACTTTCGGAGCACTGTACCCATGAGGTTAATTTTCGAAAAACAATAGATCGCATAGAGTGATACCAAGAAAAGTCATCAATCCCCGTGAGTGCATTATTCTGCGTTAGTGCTTCACTCTGGGGTCCTTGGCGAACCCGCGCACCGAGGTGATTTTAAAGGTGGCTTCCTTATAAACGGTTCACGGAAGTATTGATTGGCTAACTTCACGTCTTTCGCAATCCCCAGATACTTTATATGCAAATCCAGCAAATTTATGGTAAACACACGGTTCGCCATAAAACATCTTCTGTGTGAACAACTTCCTCTCCGGCGTGTGTACGGGCACGCGAAACGAATGTGCATATGAAGCTATTGATCCGAATTGCGGCTGGTCCTTATTAGATTATCTTGTTATTCAAAATTAGGTACCCCGTCAAATTCCGCGCTCATACCAACGCGGGTGGGCCTTAGTGGTGGAATTATATCTGTTAAAATATTTGAGTTTCCTTTGATGGGAAATTGGCTTTTTATTGCTGCCATTTCCATTGCAGCTCTCAAGTTTTATTGTGATGGAAGCTTTTCTGGTACGTTCCGTGGAAGATTTAACGATTTCAGGCATTTTCTTTCATTGAGTTCAATACTCTTTGTATTTACGTAAAGCAGACTATCACACAAATTTATTGTGAACAAGTTTTTGAAAATTAAACTAATCTTTAATATGAAAAACTGTACTTTTATTAAAAAGGTACTATATTTAGCGTGTGTCATTCCCTTTCATAATTCTATTGTAAGATAGTTAACCGTATGATCACCGTAGATAAAAATTGAGTCCATTCGGTTTATTTCTCCAAAATGAAATAATTTTAATTTTTATGTACCTACGTATAACGTAATATACATAGATTTGGAAGAAATGTCTGTTCCATTTGTTTTTGCAAGTTCCAATGTTAGTATGGAAGTTTAAACTATTTTCATTAATACTTTTGTTTACCTACTGAATTTGTGAAATTATAAGACATAAAATGTTATCGAAAATTATTATATTGTATTATTGAAATTGACACCTAAAATGCATTCAGCTTATCTACTATTTTGAAACTCTTCTAGTCTAGGGGAATAAATTTTAGGCAGTTTTTATTGTTGAATAAAAATAAAACATAAATTATTTTAAATGCTTCTTTACAAACATGTAAAGAATTTATAACAACATTAAAACCAATAAAAATTCAAAGAGTTATGATGTTCAATATTAAAGGTTATAACAAAAAACAGTAATGTTGTGGTTAACACGTTTCAAAAGCCCTCTTATACATATACATATCTGAAACGAATATTAAAATAGGTTTTTTATTCAGGAAGAAATAATATAATAAAATTTTAGGTAGGCACCAAATATAAACGAAAAACCAAAGAAATCATAAAATGAAGGCTGTCTGAAAAAAATTTTAATGTTTCGTAAATTTTATTTTTATTTTAAATACTAATAATAAAAATTTAGCAATTTTGAGGGTTCAGGTAAAGTGACATACATAAACTGAAGGTGCATACAAAATTTTAAATTAATATGTGAAATAGAACTTGAGATATTATGGAAAATATTTTGAAAAAAGTAGTTTTCAGAAGAACGCTTTTAAAGTAGAGTAAAGGTTAATGTAATTCTGCCGTATTCAAATCATTATAATTTTGTGAGTTTTGAAAACTTTATGATGTCCTCAGGACATATTTTTAAGAGTCCTTACTTCATATTTTCAAAATTCTAGATTAGAATACCCCTTAAGTTCCTTTATTCAAAATTTGAAAATACTTATGTTTGTATGTGACGATCATTAAAATGCTAGCCTCCTTAATAACCTCATTAATAAAAGATCATCACAAAGAATGCACAATATGCTTAAATTATAATACATATATGTAAGTAAACTCATATCAATTTAATTTTCTGAAATTATGTTTAAACTAATAGTTGATCCCCAAGAAAAATAATATTTGTTTTAAATATTTTCGCTATCCAGTTAACCAGATAAATTGGTTTTAGTGATAATTCACTATCATTAAATTTTCAATAGAGGAAAGAAAATTTTTTAGGAAGAGTTTAAATTCCATTTTAGTTCACAATTATAACGCGTAGTATACTCGGTTTGTGGACCTATATTTTTCTACAATTATGTCAGTGAAAAGATCTTAAAGTTTTTATCACATAACCGCTCATTAACTTTTTTTACAGAGTAATTTCAGGACATACATACTACTGACTTCAACTCTAAAACTCCCCACCATCTTTATAGTAATTTTGTAAAATTTGAAGACCAATAAAAATTTTGCAACAGGTAATTGTTTTACGCAAATTTCACCCAATGAAATTGAAATAGCCCTCCGTCTGAGCAACAGGACCAATTCGGAGTGATTAATGTTTCCGCCCTATTGCTGGGGGCATCCGCGTTTAATTAGACCACCGTGCAAGTGGAAGAATTAATTTATCAATTTCCCGGTGGTTGCCGTTTATCGGTTTTTTTTATTTCTAAAGTAATTAACGAGCGATTCACTGTCACGAAGAAGCATTGTCTATTTATGCCAGCTCGCCCTGGTGTCGGGCGCCCCCGCACTAAACCAAATTGCCGCAACCGCTCCATCGTCTTCGCCGCGGGATCTTCGCTCCATCGCAAACGGCACAAAATCAGACCTGGACGCAAGTAGAAGTCCATTTGCGAGAGCTGTATCTTAATATTTGTACCTGCTGTCTCAGGAAGGTAATTTCGTTATCTTATTTGCTCGTATCATAAACCGTGAATAACCGGAGTAAAGGTCCGTAAAACCTTTCGCGCGGTAATAGCCCCGGGGATGGTACGCGGGCCCTGCAATGACACCCGGCCCCGGGTGAAGCCCCTCACCTGAGCACTTCATCATTATCGCGTACATTACTAGACTGCGGGGGCGTGGGCAATACGAGCCCTGCCTAACGGCGTGCTTGATGTAACGATGAACCCGATACGGCGTTCAACCCAGGTGATAAAATCACCCATTAAAACTTAATTCCTTCAAATTGAGTTGAAATATTTATTGTCATTAAGTTAGCATCCCTCAGCGTGGGTCTCGTTCCGCCCTCTGCTCATTTGGGTGATGTGCGGGCCACCCCCATATTGGGGTATGTGATTAAAACCGGATTCTAGTTTGAGCTTTTCAGCGAAACGGACAAAATCTTGCATTTTATATGTCGAACCCTTAAGCCCTGGGGCAGAAATCAGCTATAGCAACTGGAATGTTAATGTTAATAAGATTAATTTAATACACAATGATTCCTCAGTAAGTAAAGGGATAATGCTACCTTGCGAGCACAAAATTATGGGTAATTTTCTCGCATTTATTCATGATAGACAAATTCAGTTATTAAAAAAAATTTTTTTACACATGGTTATACATAAAAAAAAATGTTTTATGTTTATTTAAAAACAAATGGTCAATTTTTTAAAACACCTCCTTGGCCGTTCCCCTACAGGTCGCAATTGTGCATCTAGAACAAAAAACCAAAACAATTCTTGAAATATTGTTCAATATCTAGTGAAGAATATAGGACTATTTGAAAATATTGATTACAAAAAAAAAATGGCGTCGATTTATTTTTGGACAAAAATCTGACAAAAACTGGCTATAAAATCAGTTAAAGTCAACCAATCAAAAAAAAAAAAAAATCCTACGTTCTTCACTAGGAAATGTTATTATGAAGCTACAGTGGAAATTTGAAGTCAATTGGTTGAGAATTGAAAGCGCTAGGGGTACGGCCAGCTCAAAAAATATAGTTTCGAGAAAAACGCGATTCAAGTTTTTAGTTGTGAACTCGAGCGGGCTTAAATTACCCACAGAACAGCGAGTCTTGAATAATTAAGGGAGCATTTAGGACGAAAAAACCAAATGGTATTATAAAAACAAATTTTACAAGGTAACATTACTCCTTAAGCATTTTAAATTTTGTTTGTTATATGTATAAGTTAGCATAAAATACGAAATATGTTCGACTATATATGTATATACTTTGATGTAATAAATCTCTCTATTTTCAGGACATATATTATACATATGTACGTACATAGGTAGAAGGTCAGGTTTACAAAGCTGAAAAATTTCTGGTCTTTGATTTTAATATTTCCTTTTGATGGAACCATTTTTATAAAATAAATCAATCATGTATAAAAGTAGGTACTTAATGACCTTTTTCTCTCAACGAAAGGGTAAAAGGACACCGAAATCTCACTGTAAAGGTTCCATTTTCAATGTTTTAGTAGAAATCCTTAAAAACAATTTTCGTTACGTCTTCCTTTGAATCAGCTTCCGTTTTAGCAAATATTGAGTAAAATTGGTTTGTCAGTTTTCCCTTGAAAATTAATAATGTCGTATACTTTCAATGTCATGTTCAAGGACAGACCTTTACGTCAGGTTCGTTAAAGTACGAATATTCGATTACATACATATGCTATTAGTGCATGCCAAAAAAAAAAAAAAATTAATATTGTATATTAAATGATAGTAAGAGGATGAAACCTCCTTTTAAAACGAACATTTTCCGGAAAATTCTTCGGTTCTGAAGTTATGTTTGAGGTAATTTGTGAAAAATTCAAAGTTTTAGTACATATTATAATTTAACAAATATTTCTTACGAGGACGTCAAAATAAGAGTTAAAATATCCCTGAGGATAAGACATGACTCTATCTTCTAAATTGCCCGAATTCTATTATGGTTTAATTATGTGAGCTGACCCTTCAATTCAAATTTTGAACTTTAAAGTTGAACAAAATTTATACAAAGGTTAGCCACACAATTATTAAATCTAACCGAAAGAAATTATTACAAGAAGCTTTTAATAATGCAGGTGAGAGATGCGACCTTTCTACAAATGGCAAAGACACTTCGCCTAATAATTAGAAGTGATGTCAACTTAATTATCGCTTCAAGGAAACCGAAAAGAATCCTTCACAAGTAGAAGGAAAAGAAACTTTCTTCGTCGCAGCTGTTGAGATTTTGCAAAGTTTTCGAAAGTTCCATCCTCAGTACAGTTTCCGCTAAAATGGGAGATCTGTTTGGTTCGGTAGTTTCTTAATTACGAGAAATTGACTCCATGAAAGTTAGAAGTTTGCTGCCACAAAATGATATGCGATTATGGGAGGACTTTGGGAAGTTTTAGAAAATCTAAGGAAATCATTACATAAAAATAAATCCTGTATCCGAATGTCAGGCGTATCTTAATAATACGTAAAGTCATTCTGTCAGTTTTACCTTTGGCAGATTAAAACCTGGCTTGGAGTGATAAATTAATTAAATATTGATTTACCACATTACGGCAGATATTGTCTTCTATACTTGGAAACGATGCAAGGACTCCCACGTTTAATCGATAGAGAAAATCAAACTGTTCAGGTTGAACACTCCTCCTCGTTCCAACCTACCGAAAACTAATTAAAATCGGAGATACTATCTGTTTATATCAGCATTAATTATCCTCTTGTTATCGTATCTTTACAGAAATTTCAAAGCAAGTTTTCGAAGTACAGAAAAGAGTATAGCACAGAGAACTTGCACATCGGGGCAATTAATTTTCTTAAGTTTCTTGGTGCAACTTTTTTACGCGCTACGTTTTAGTTCTTTAAAGTAAAATCGATAATGAAATTTTGAGCAGAACATTATCAAAGTTTTATCGCATCGTTTCTCGGCATATGCCATGAATCAGGACAAGACAATCGATTAAAATTGTCCATCAGCTGCAGTTTTAATTTATTAATATCTAACGATCTGAGATACTTTGACGGAATGGGCTATTATACATAAGAGAACTTATATATATATATTTACCATACATATATACATATGTACATATTTTAATAAATTAATAAATCAATTTTGGTATACCTTGTTTGAGGTGTGGTGTGGTGTTCTCACGAATTTTGATGCAATGACGGATATGCAATCAAAATTTATCAGTGGCTTATATTTCCTAAGATATTTAACTTTAAAATTCAGAAAACTAATAATTATGGAAAAATCTTAAGTTAAAAATGTTTCTACCGGATTTCTGTAAAAAATTCTACACGTGTTCTGAAAATAAGGAAAATTTTTCTGTATTGCAATTTATCGTTTTATAAGACAAACGACGAGCACGTACGTCACCGTCGATAAGTCGAAAAAGATATTTACCTTAAATTCATTAACTTCAAAGATTCTTGAAGAATTTTCTTAGAATGAGTGTGGAAATGTCCCTAATTTAAGATATTTATTCAATTGGCAACGAAACTTTGTGGGAATATGCAAAAACTCGTGATGGCAAAATTTTTCTCAAAATGAATACCCATACAAACTTTTATCAAAATCCGTGAGGAGATCTAAAAATCAATATGTTCCTCAATTTTAAAGCGCAGTCTACCTGAAGGATTACGAATCCTCAAAAGTGTTCTATTTAAAGTGGAATAACATCTTTTAAATAATAATTGTGTTTACATATTAAACTAATAAATTTGTTTTTAATTACATATTACATATAAAATTATTTTGAAAGTCGTGTTAGCACGAATAATTAGTACGAAAAAAGTGTATTTGTCAATTTATTTCTATTTTTTTTTTCTATATTTTTAATATTTCTTTTAAATTCTAGATTCACAAAGAAGTAGAAATCCTGGACAAGTTTTTAAATTATCGCTATTTTATAAAATGTACTTAACTCTAAACATTTTTTTTATTATTTCAATCGATTTAATCTTACTTTAAACTTATTAATAATTATACAATTTAGGTACAGGATTTTCCAATAGCTCGTTACATCGTCGTGCCATTTAATATATAAACGTATTTAGTTTTAATAGTAGGTATTATTGTGTTTTTAAAGACCATTTAAGTATACGGAAATCCATGGTCATTTCTAGAATATAAATATTCGTTTTTGCTATAAAATATTCCACGTTGTTGACTACATCTTGGAGAAATATTTTTACTTTTACTGAATGCAAGGACATTATACTTCATAATTTTCATCCACAATAATTAAAATGACACCGGTATGTTTGGAAGTAAGTGGAATGTCCAAAATCCCTTTTTTGGGGCGTTTTACAAATTCTAGTGATTTTATACATCTTAGCAAGTCCTGTGAAATAATTTAACAAGATTTTCACAGATAGACGAGAAATAATTCAATTTTCCAACTCCGGCAATTTGTGAAACAATCTTCAATTCAAATATATTGGAGTGGACGCAACGAGGTAAAGTTTCCTCATTTTACCTCACCGTAGGACTCTTCTTTGCCAGTCTTGTCCACTTCGTTCTCAGAAACTTTTAAAGCTTGAATTTCCCGCCGGCACACTATAACACAATCGTCGAGTTAAAGACCTGTTGCATTATCGGATTGACCCACTTTGAGACCAGGACGTGTGGGGGTGGCACGATGTGCAGCAGCAAAGTAACCACACTGAACCCACCCTTTTAAGCACGTATTTAAAATGTGTGTAAATTACTCGGTAGGGCTTTGGAAAATAACTAATGGCGGTTAAGCGCGACACCACTTTATTTTTGAGACGTGTTCTTCTGCTGCACTTTCCTTTGGATTACTTAAGTCCTTTAGTAATTATCAAATTTAAGAAACAAGAACAATCATGATGAATACACATGAGGAATTTTATGAAGACGAAATAGAAAATATTAAGAATCGTATAC
Organism: Eutolmus rufibarbis; assembly: GCA_963920795.1. Taxonomy (NCBI): domain Eukaryota; kingdom Metazoa; phylum Arthropoda; class Insecta; order Diptera; family Asilidae; genus Eutolmus; species Eutolmus rufibarbis. The sequence continues at coordinate 5,536,767 of OY987208.1, forward strand.
CTATAATACAATAATAATAACTTATTATATCCATTTCTGCGAAATATTTAGAATCATACCATATTGTTGTATAAAATATTAAACATTAATTAATACAGACAGATTTCGTGAATTATTATGTTTTAAAAATAATGTGGTTCACATTTTTCCTTGTATGATTATTTTCTAAATAAAAATCCTTAAAAGGTATTCTGTACAAATTAATGCTTACGCCAGCTAATTCATATAATAAATGTAAACTTAAAGCGTACTCTATTAAAGTTATAAGAAAATCTCTTGTGAAGCTCATTATTAAAGCTTCGATTTTCGTTGAACCGTCATATCACGATTTTTAAGAGACAAATTGCCCTCTCCTTCCTGCTTACCGAGGGCATGATGAAGAAACCTTCACGCAAAAATTAAATTATAAATTATCCGCCTATCATCTTGCCTTACTTGCAAAAAACGTTCACTCCTCATATTGAACGAATTTTTTTGGTTCGCCCTGGTGTTTTCCTCGGGCAAAAACTCGCATTTATAAAAGGCCACCAAGGTATGTTAGTGTCGTTAGTGTCATATAACAGAGAAACTAAGGATCCTTTCATGTCATTGATTTGTTCGAAAACATAATTTATCACAGGCGTCTTCTTTTTTCGCTGTGTTGGTACTTATCGCCGTGTCAAATATCGCTACTATGAGACGTATATATAAGAAAAGTGTCGTACCGCTGAAAACCGAAGGACATTAGGATTTTATCGAGCGGCAACCGTGTTTCTGTATGAACACCAAAATGGCACCATAAAGCTAAAAGATAGCGCAATGAGTTTTTGATTGCGGGCGGGGTTCAGTTAAGCGGTCAATAAAATCCCAACAATGGTCCTCTCAAAAGATATGGTCGATTCGATTTAAAACTGAAGTGGTCTGGACTGGCTGGCGGAATTCAAGAAATTTTGACCATTACTCAGTAAATAACACAAAAAGGATTTACTTTCCTTTACGGAGCTTTTTCGCAGGACATTTTCACAATCCAACTTTCTTCCGATTTCGTCTGTGATTAAAGTTGGAAGCAAGTAATTTAGAAACGCTTGCTTCTATAAGCATCGATAACGAGCAATTTTCGCACAAATTAGTTGCCTATCCCAGTTGATTGATTACTTATCGCAGCCATATGGAAAGCTCAATTTCCGGTCTAAAATTAGGATTTGGGCAGTTCTCGAAGTAATACCCTCACGTCCAACCCACATTAATACATATTAGAGCGTAAACAGTCAACAGGATTTCAGAGAAAAAAATTAATTCAAAACGAAATAAATTTATAAGAGACATTTTCGACCCGTTCCCATTAAAATCCTATTAACCGACAGGGTTACATCCCAAAAATATGTTGAAGAAGAGAAAGAATTCAATAACAACCAAAAGCAGGAAAGATGGTGCCCACAAAACTGCTGAGTCAATACAATTTCAAAATAGGCGATGAAATGGAGGACGATAGGGCTCTTTTCCAGGGCGTATTCAAAATAGTTTTTGTTCAATGTCGCATAAGCCCTTACCTCGAAGACTGTTGAGCAAATCAATTCCCTACATACGCAGTTTGCATAGCTGCCCTGTATTTGCCCAAAGTCTGAGTTGAAAAGGGCATATGGGGGCGGTTTTCGGAATAAATTCGAAATTGCTTACGCAAACAAAATATTTGCCATCGAGCCCAGGTGGGTGCCCTAATAAGAGCAGCATTTGGTCCCAATTTCGTGTTTACATCGCTTAATCCCATTCTATTATTATAACAATTGTAATATGCAACAAATGTTTTTGCAATACACTTATACATATATCACAGTTGCATTCATTATGCATGAAAACTTGAACAAAATTTAAATGTGGTTAGTATTCATCATATAAACAACCATGAATATCGAACTTTTCAGATGCTTACTTTATAGCACACCAAAGTATGTAGTTTGTTCGCTTCTATCGATTATTGTAATGATAATATATGGGTAGGGTTCAATTAAGTTGGTGCGAAACGCTGTTCAACATTGCTTTTCTCATGGGACTCATCTAATCTACTTCACAATTCGATTAACTCTAGTCGTTAGCAATTAAAATTAATTAAGGGACTATATGTACACTTAGAGAGTAAGAAAACACGCACGTTTTTAAAAAAATCATATTGTTTTTTCTGTGATCACTTAAGACCGAAAAAGTACCTTCGGTATTTAAAATTAAAAAAAAACCAGCCAAGTGAAAGTCGGACTTGCACACCGAGGTTTCCTTGGAAGTATACCTATAAAAAGTTATTTAATTAAATTCGTCAACCGCCTCAAAAACAATAAGACGATTAATGCTATAGTTTTGCTATAAACTTTTAGTAAGCCTCTAGAAACCCCTTTTCATTACTTTTACTGATCCACTAAACCATATTTTATGCATATTTATTGATATTATTAGTGTTTTTGTTAGAAATTTTTCATCATATGTAGAAAACTATGCAGCATAAAAGAAAAAACCTATTTTCAAATGTACAAATGAAGCCTTTTTATATGATACCCCACTTGACCTACTATAGTAACCCCACTTTAAAATTTCCGACTTCCCATTTCGGCCCTTTGCAATGAAAATATTTTTTAAATTCTGTAATTTGCAATTAAGGTGGGCAAGTATTATTTAAAACTATTCCAAATTTCAAGTCGATAGCATTAGTAGTTGCTGTCCTAAGCGCTATGACTGAAGGACAGACACACAGACCGACTGACAGACGAAGTCACACCATAAGATTTTCTTTTTACCAATTTGGTGCAGAACCCTAAAAACACGTTCTGCCCATCTTTCAAACATTTTTAAAAATTAACGAAATATCACAGTAGCTTGCAGCTGAAATTAGGGTATATTTTTTTCATCTTAACCTCAATTTTGGGGTCAAAATGATCCCATAAGCATTCGAAAGGTTAAATAAATTCCTTGTGTCCTAGGAACGACGAAATTACATAAGGATATGTGCCATATATAGTCAAAACATATACATACATACATATATCAGTTGATTCTCTGACAACAATTATGAGAAATCGTGTGCTGAAGCAGTGTTTCTTATTCCTTTTACGGGTTACTTTAATGGCTCCCGCATTTTCCTGACGTTCTGCAAAGTAACAATTAAGTGAGTTTCGCCTGCATTGGACATGCTTTGGGTGTAGGAAAACTTCCGTGATGTGGCTGCCGTGTAAGTTAATTCGAAAAGTTTCATTAGCGGAAACCTTTCTCTACGGTCTCCTAGCAGCAAAGAAATAAAAAACCATGATTTGATTTCTCCTAGAAATCTGGCCCTCTTAACTTAGTAGACCTTGGGCATCGTAGGTTTCGTGACTGGCGGATGTCATAAAGACTGCTTAACAAGTCATTTCAAGTCAGAAACGCAACCTTTACCAAAATAATTATCGAGCAACATCACAATGGTTAGTAGAACTGTTGCTAGATGTAATTACGGTGACCATTTGTTGCTTTTCCCGTAATGTTGAAAAGTATAAAAAAATCAATATAGAATGCTCTAGATAGTCTAGCTAGATTATACATATTAAATACCTTTTACATTTTATCTCGTTAAAACTAGAATTCATTGAATTACTTATTACAACATTTTTACGCCACATTTGAGTTGAGAAACGCTTGATATGGTATCAGCTTAAGTAAGCAAACATACTCGACTCGTATATAAGTATCTAAGCATTTCGACAAGTTATTATTGCTGATACTCATTGTGAGTGTTGCTCAAACCAAATTTAGAAGAAGTACTGCTGAGCGTGCAACGTCTTACACCGAAAGGTCTTTTCTAGCTACCAGGATGACAGACTGAGGCGAAAGAGGAGCACGCTGTATATTGAAAGTTTGCGAAATGTATGGCCTTCTGCAGATAAAAAGTATGCTCGAACAGTCTCCTCGAGCAGGAAAAGTCCCCAAGGAAAGGAGCGGCTGATATCACATTCAAAACACCTTCTGATCCAGATGCAAATATCCTGTTGCTCACTAAAAGGAAAATGTAAAACGAGTTCTGGCCCACTATCGTGTATCCTCCCGGTAATGTCGCATAGACACATTTGCATATTTTATAGCAGCTAGTATACATATATGGGTTTTGAGCACAGCAGGCTTAAGGGATTTTTGCGGAAAAAAATTTCACATCTTGTGCAGTCAAAGTAGCATTTATTCGTTTCGAATCAATTCCTAGACGTAATACTTTCTCAACGTGCACCCTGCAACAGGGTTGCCCTGTAAGAAGCTCACAATCTGAATAAGCATTCTTTAAGCGACTCGAACAAGAGTAGAAATAAAACTCAAATTGATATCAAAGGAATATAACGTCGTGATTGTATGCATATTCAATTTGAAGTGTCAACTTCTCGGCATTGTTTCTTCACTGTATGAGAAATGCATTTTATTGTTTCTGTAGGGTCTAAGAAAAGTATAAACGATTCCACGTTTATCTAAAAAGTAACCTAATAAATTCTTATTAGTTTCCGAGATAGACGATTAAAGCCTCCAAAAAACTGCCAAGGCCAACTGCCAATCGACTTGAAATTTTGAGTGAAACTTTATAATAACAATTTCTTTAGAAGTACACACGGATTTTACGATTGGTCAATTTTTTAACGCAAAATGAAATTTTTTTTTATAATACACGATACTCCGTAATTTTCGTGCATGGGTATTTATTTAGGAAATCTTTATATTTAGTTCAAAAGGTGAAAGAGACTTTTTTCGATTGTATTTTGCAAAGAGGCACTTTGAATTCAAAAAGCTTTATAAAACAATAATATTTTCCAAGTTCTGCGAAATCGTCTAAACTTTTCTTTATTCAACATTTAAGGAGGATCATAAACGACAAATATTTTCTTTATAAGTCACTAATTAAAAAAAAAATTTAGGTTCCATCAGGGGGTTTAGCGGCCCTATTCTTAAGAAAAATCAGCGAAAAGTTGGTAATATTTAGACTCTGTGTTGTTAGGGCTTATGTAGGAAAAGTATAATATAGAAAAATTAATTTTCTGACATTTTCTTTAATAATGGGGATTCAGAAATCTGTATTTCCCTGTAAATTCTCTAAAACTTTACATATAATAAAATAAACAAACATTAAAGGATTATCGAAATGTTATTACACATTTTAAATATATTTTTCTCGAGAAAAATTTTCCTTTTCTATACAAGAAAAGAAAAAAGAAAAAAACTTAAGTAGTAACTCTACATACTTACCAATGTAACCATATATAAATAACTGGTGAAATACACTGAACAACTAGTAATGTCAGCATAAAAGTAGAGATACTTTCGCTGAACACGCGTCAAGTTCAATTTACACGTTCCTGGTCACAATTTATTTCATACTTTATACTTTGGGACTCGAGCATTGAAAATACATACCCCAAAGGTATTTATGATGATTAGATAAATGAATATCTTATGGAATTTCATAATATTACCGGGCATATGCGAGCGTTCCTTTAATATATTATGAGGCTTTCTGGATTAAACTTTATTTCGATGCGAACGTGTTCAGAGTGTTAATGGGGTTTTGATTTGATTGTATTTATAAGAAAAATTCCCGCTAGGAATGGTTGAAGGTGTTGAAATTATTTATCATAAGGCTAGCTAAATTAATTTTGGAGAGCAAAGTAAAGAATTTCTTGGGATAAAGTATCAACATTTTTTCTTTTTATAATTAGAAGATAATTTTTCCATTTAATAAAATTTTAAAACGACTATTATTTAGTAAATTGCTCTAACCTATATATATAATTTATCCCGTCATAAAATATCGTTGAAAGATATAACAATTTCTGGAAACTAAACTACTTGTTATCAGAACTATACCCAATAAACTACTACTACCACAAATATCAAATGTAGGGCATATATGACCTTACTGGGCAAAATCGGAGCATATGACTGAGTATTCTGCTTACACATAATTTGCAATATGAGCCAAAACTGCCGTAAAAAAACTGGCTAGTCATACTCCCAAATCTGATAGACCTTTTTGCTTCAAATCAGAATCTCACAAACTTCCAATCAATTTACCACAGAATAATAGGCAAAGGGTGGCCTCCATAGGGTTCCATTTCATTGATCATGTGCCAATTCACTTGCGACAATTTCTCTTATATCAACTCCCATTATTACACATTTTCTGCAGCAGAAAATGAAAAATAAAGAAGTGGAGTTGCCGCACTTTGAAGAAAAAGGTTTCGTCTGAGAGCCTTCCGGCTGTAGATTCAGCAGCAATGAGCCATCAGCGGGTGAATTTTTGTAAGCAATGAACACTTCCACCGAAATTGATTTATTTTTTATATGTGCCCGTACTTAAAGAGGTGGGAAGGAAGATGACGGGGCGAAATTAATATGTCCCGACTCCCGAGTACTCAGGGTCGACTCTTCTGGGAATCGAGATGAAAATTATAACTGAGTTCCATCTGGAGCTGGAAGATAAAGACACCGCCCTTTAGCATCGTACGCCTTAAGCAGTTTTAAAAAATTTCAGATATGACTGTCGAGTTTTAACGGCCGCTAAAAGCTTGAATGTCCGCTGCTTGATAGCTCGAAGGTATTCTGTTTATTGACCCTAAAAGGCACAAAACCGGAGCTCGGGTGCCTCCATAAAGAGAGGTCATTATCATCCTCGAGGTGCGGAAAGTAATGAACGGGTCGAGTAAATGATAATTATGAGACCGGTGGACTAGCAGAATTATGCAAATAATTCGTGTAACAAAGTTATTCAAATTTCCACTAGCTTTGTGTAATTTGTGTTTGTTTCTGTTGTAAAAGGGGTGAATTTATGAATAAAAATGAACACACAAGAGGCATCTCCGCCAACTGTAGATGGCATATTTATGAGCTCCGCCGGCTCGAGACTTTCATTCCTGCGGAGTTGGCCCCACCGTTCCACGTGAACTTAGGGCAATTGTTTATGGCCGTGGGAGATCAGAACCAACGTAATATATTATAGATCGGGGAGCAACAATTCTATCAAAACTTTAAAAAGGGGTCCAATTTCGACGGGCAATTTGTTGTTTCGAATTAGGTTCCATGGGCAAAGTATCTTGGATGCAGAACGCCACGAGCAATTTTGTTATCTCATGAGATCAGGAAGAATTTCTACCAAATGAAGAATGAAATTCATAACGCAAGAAAGTTCAAAATCAACAAAAAACTGATATTTGAAATCATTGCGAAATAAATAAAAGGGTGATTAATGTACCTAAACACATAAATATGTATACATATACTATGTAAATCAAGAAGTACTAGCAGAAGGGGAGTTTCTTTGCCACACTAAAATGCCAAAATTAATTATCTGATTGTTAAAACAAAGCCATTTACACCGCCTTTCTCATTTCAAACTTGTTAAAATTGGTCGCTGGAAGATTCTGCAGCGATCGAGCAGATCATCACTGAAACAAATCCATCGCAAATTTTTGAAAGCTTAAATAAGTTGGGAAGTCATTGTTAGAACGTGTTGAGCTAACAAAACCCTATACTCGCATTTATTTTAAAAACAAATTACCTATCCCTTGATGTACACGGTACTTAATTGACAAGATTTCGCTTTAACACTTTAAAGCAAAACAAAAATGTTTTCTATTTTATTTTGATTGCCGATAATATTTTATACACATATTGAATAACTAACAATAACTAAAAATAATTTTTTTACCATACCACCGCCGAAAGTTCGAATTTTGCTCTGTTTTGCGAGAGTAAAATTTCACTTTTTTACTTCGGGAACCGGGTGTCCTAGTTATTTTGTTCCCTCAGGGTAAAAAAGTTCCATTTTGTTCCCTTAAAACAGGAAAAAAATTCGAGCTTTTGGTGGTGGTATGTTATGCTTTTTAGGACCGATTTTTAATAAATTAAAGAAATACAATATTTTCAATTATAGCTAAGTTGATTATTGGGCCGACTTTATTTCACGAATAAATTTATTTGTCGATTGAAAAATTGGCACTTAAATGGGTACTTTTACACGACGACGGACTGGTTAAATGTTAATCCACCAAACCGAACGTGCCGAATATTGTTAATTATTGGCTATGTTTTTCTTTTCTCAAGACAAATTGAAAAAGCATAAGCATTAAATTGTCTCAAATAATTTATGAATCATTCCTCGTTTTTTCATTAAATCCTTATTTGATTTTACACGGTTATAATGAACATATCTCGACTTTTTTTTAACTTCTTTATATTGATTTACACGGTTTAATGTTTAATTTAACATATCCTTCTATTTTGTATGAATTATGTATCTCGTTTTATACGGTTCCGGTTTGCACGGTTTCTCTAGAACGTATGCTCTGTACTTCATTTTAGGCATTATGAAAATAATGAATATGTATAAATAAGAATCCTCCAATATATCTCATTTTGGTCAAGCTTAACTATTTGTACTCTTATATAGACGTATTTTTTGATATAAATATTTTAGCTCGGAAATTTTGCGTAAGCTTTGTTAATTTCATGTAAAAAGTGATAACATGAATTTCTCAACTTTATTAAATCATTTACGTGCAATTGTTTTAGAACTAGTGTAGATATTCTCCTAACAAATTCATTTCTTATTCTTAATTAATTTCACCAATTACTTTTCAATAAGAAAACATCTCAAACAGCAATCAATTAATAAATAAAACGAGGTCGAAACTTTCCGATTTTTGAAAGGGTTGGCTAAAGACATTTTAAAACTTAGAACTCACTTCGTTTAACACGACACTTCACATTATTTAACCGCATTTGGAAAATATCCCTAGTAGAAAAGGGTGAAGTTACGTGTTGTGCCCTCCCCTCACATTTCCAGCTCACGGAGAATCCGAAATTAGCTGCGAAAGTTTCTGACTTTGGTGCCTTCGATTGATTCCATCGGTTGAACTTCGAAAGTCAGGAGCTGAGATTATCTTGTAGCGCTCTCAGCAAAAATCACACAACTTTTGAGTGTGTATAAAATTCCATAAATATGGGACAGCCAATTTATCTACAAAGTTTTAGCAAACTTATCTCTTTTTGGATAGAAAAGAAAGAACAGAAAACTTGATATGGATTTTTGCATGATTAAGTTTTTCGAATTACCTCACTTATGGCATACATAAATGTTCCGATGTATGCATTATAAATAACTGAGAATTTCCTTGTAAGAAGTAAATTTAAGTACTCAAGTATTTCAATTTACATGAAGTATGACACCGTTGAATTCATATTTTATTAAACACGTATGTATGTAATAGAAAATGACAATAATAAAAATCGATTAGAGACTAAAAAGTTTTACAACATCGAAAACACATAATTTTTAAGTCGTATTTTGAAAAATCGAACATGTACCAACATTTATAGTTTTCATTATAATTTGTTTGACATCTTAAAAATTTTAATGGAACATTAATAATAAGTATTAAACGATTTTTCCATTTCAAAAAATTAAATCCGGAAATTAAGATAACACCTATTGTGCACGTTAAAGAAAAACTTATTTCCGAAAAATCGTAGGAAGTTATTTTATTATGGATATAGGCCATATCGTTGGTATACGTTCTCTAATTTTTTAACAAATTTTCAAAGACGATCCTTTTTTCTGCTACAAAGTTTAGAAAATTCAGCAAGTGTCGAACTGTCTGATAATTCCAGGCTGTTTATAAATATCTTACATTCCAAATGAACATAAATGCCGTCGGGTTAAAAACTATGGTTGTAAATTACGGCTATATTTCGCGTATATTCTTCAAATATTTCCCATCAATATAAATAATTTTACAAATATTGATGGAATTCGTTTACAAAGCCAATATGTATTGATTGCAAAATTAAAATCAATTTGTATTATAATTTATTTCAGTTCATTGAATATGACTATGACCTTTAAAGTATACATATTTATGTATATATACATACATAGTAAGAATTTGTTACTGGGTATTTTTCTTGAAAACGCAATGTAATGAGGTATTTAATATATGAACGTAATAATATGTATATGAAAGTTTGATGGATAATATTTTTAACTTCCGACTTTGAACTGCAATAAATTTTAATTTATATACCTTTCCCGTAGTCAAATTTGACTAAATTGAGACATGAAAATAAGAATTGAATGTTTACATCGAACTAAATTAATGTCAAAATATAATTTAAAATATCAATTTCCTTTTTTTTTGTTGAATCTGATATATTTTCTTATTTACGTCTTCCAAATCCACCTGTGACACGAATAAGAGAAGACTTAATTGAAGAGCTAAGATCTCCCCTGAATACGAAAGTCACTTCCGAATTTCGCATTTGAAATGTTGAAGATGTAATAAAAGTTGAGAGATACACAAATTGCACACGCGGCTTAGATTTCTTAAAGTTTGTTATCCTACTCTGAATTGGTCCACGGACAACAGCACGTGCACAATACGTTTGTTTTCTTCCTGCCCAAAAAACATGGCTCAATTGATTATTTTTCTGTTGTTCAGTCAAAAAAAGCAAAATATCAAGCCATTCAAATCCAGCTCAGCAGTTGATTTAGTGTATTTTTCTTTAAAAGGCAAGTGTATTCTCGCATTGGTTATTTTTTCAGTCGATATTCAAATACGGTGGCTATAAATTTTCCTCAATGGACGATTGCTCAAGTATCCTGCATTTATTAGTGGCAATGGGTCACGTTCCCATGAGGAGGAGTTTGCCCGCAATTTTGGATGTGGTGGGTGTATCTATCGCATATACATACAATTCGTGCACCTAGCTCAACTTGAATCTGTTGATTGTAACCTGTTTTTCCAGGAGTTTGTCCAGCTTAGTCTGAAAAAGTTGCAACTGGGCTTTGGATGGAACGATTTAATGCTTCACTGGAATCTGCCAGTGAAAATATTTTTCATTTCCACGGAAATAATAATTTAGGCACTTTTCTGATTGCTGAATATTTATGCGGTCGTTTGTTTGCCTGTTCATTTGTTTGGGAGAGTTTGATTTTATTTATTTATAAATCTGAATTAAGTTTTACTTGAATAATTTCAAATGTGAATTTTTAAGGGCTGTTCATTAAATCGAGTTCTTTCGTTACATTGCATATGAAATATTCATAAACTTTAAACAATTGTACCAATAAACATTAGAATTCTCCGCAGGTTTGCATTTAAATATTTCCATGTTTTTGTTATATCGCATTTCATAAGTCATCAATATTTGTTTTTTTAATCCTATGTGTATAAATGTATACTTATTGCATATGCAAATGAGCGGAGTTATTTCTATACATCCTCACTAATATTATAAATACGAAAGTGAATTTATTTATTTGCGTGTTCCACCTTCACGCCTGACCCGTTGAACCAATCACAATGAAATTTGGCATGCACATGTAACTTATTCCACGGGGACGACATATTATACTTTTTTTCAGATATATACATACATACTTACTATTTTTCAGCTTGCTAAAAAATTTATCGACATTAAGTGAAAAAAGCAGGAACGAGGCTTGGCCGCTTCCGGCGTTACCTCGACTACTTATTGCCTAAAATTAAATACGATAATTATTTCTTCGCAAACTTTGTTTCTCAATCACGCCTAAACTCTTAGTCCGATCATTTTCATTTTTGGAGTGAAGGCACTACATATTCCGACTTAATATATAGCTACTTTTTATTCGCGGGCTTTAAAATAGCGGACCCAAGATGGCGGCCAAAAATTGTGAATTTCAAGGAATTTTCATGAAAATTGGTATTTAGGGATTTTTGGAGACCCTGATTGCGAATCTACTATCGAAATTTAAAAATTCAAGACGGCGGATCTAATATGGTGACCAAACATTTTTGAAAGTCGACAAATTAAGTCAAAATTAATACCAAAGGTACTTTCAGGCCACTAAACTCAAATTTACTACCAAAATTTGGAAATTCAAAACGGCGATCCCAATATGATGACCACAATTTTTGGAATTCTACGAATTGAAGTGGAATTTCGTACGAAGCTACCACTGATTTTGAATCCCTAAATAGGTACATATCAACTCGAAAGTTGTTTTGTTTATGTGTGTGTTTGTTGCTCAATCACGCTGTGACGATGTGACTATATAGAAATCGAATAAATTTATAGATATATTTTCAGAAAATGTAGTTGCTGATGCTGGTATGATACTATAAATATTCATCACTTTACAAAAAACTGAAACCAATAGATGGTTCTAAATAAATCCATGTTTTCTAATAATGAATATACATATGTACCTTTTATACTTTTGCATATGTATATACTTACCTATATAAATGTATCTTTTCACGTTTGTAATAAATTATGGATATGTGGGATGGTGCCGCACTTCTTGGAATTACTAAACGGCTTCGCAAATTGGGCACTAAACCGCAAATTCAAAGGTATCAGGTTTGATTCCCCTCTTAAAAATATTGCTTTCAAATATTTCCTCATACATTACTTCCATCCATCAAGTTAAATTCCACAAGTAATATCATATCCAACAATTACTGCAGTAGGTACATAAAATCAAATTTATAACCGGTCACAATATTTCTTCCATTAAATCGCAATTAGTATTGGAGGTTAGTTTGTTATTCCTTCATCGACCTCAAACACCATTTATATAGATAAGTACTAGTAGGTTAAATATGTACGAGTATGCAAAACGTGATATATTAGTTTATGTAATGTTGGCAATAATCTTCAAAAACTTTTGATATAAGGAAAGTTATTCAGTTTATAATTAAATTGCCAGAACGTATGAAAACTTGAGAAATTAGTATAATGTTAGAATTTTGTCAAAAGTTTCAAGAGTAAAATCTTACTTATCAAAATGTATACTTCCCAATATGAAAACTGACCACTAAAAGGGATTTACTTTTAAAAGAAATTGAAAGAGTGTGAAAGGTTTCAACTTTTTCAACCGTACTTACATATGTAGATATATCGTATTCAGAAAACCCATAAACAATTATTTGACGGATTCGATAATTCGATATGGTCCCATCTACACAAAAAATAAACCGGAAGTTTATTTAAGCCCCAATAATTCTAAAACATTTACCTGCAAAATGTTTTGACTTCCTACCACCAAAAAAGGATCAGAAAAACAAATTGATAGTCATGCAAACAATCTACAACATCAATGGATAAATTTTTATTTATTCTCAAATAGGCATCACCTTTTATACTCCTCAATTAAATATACATTCAACAAAATATTTTTAGTTTTATGCATAAAGTTTTTTTTTTTTATTTATTTGGCCCCCGAAAGAAATTAAAAGCATTTTCAAAAATATATACAAATCATATTTTTTGGTTGTATCACCTTAATTTACAACATTTTGTTTAAACTTTACGTAAAAAAATTTCATTAGCTGGTTTACTGGAATTTATACATGGATAATAATTTACATATACTATAAGAATTTAAGATTACTTAGAAACAAAAGAAGTATGCCACAAGAACTTATTTTAAATCAGTTACTGGAAGAGAAAAGGTAAAATGTATTAGTAAGCATATTTAAAAGACAACTCAAGCGAGTGGCATACTGCTTTCAAAATATCATATAAGTTAATGCACTCTTGAGAGAAATAAATTTTCAATAAAATTTGTAAATCGATACGTTAAATTGATAAGATTGATGATAAACTTATTCACACAGCGCAAGAAACTTCCTTTGCTTTCGTGTTTACTCTGGAACTTGGTAGGTATCATTAACCGGTTCCGTGGTTCCCTTATGTGTATTTAGGTAGGTATACTGACATCTTATCGTAAATATAAGAAAGTTCTTAAATACTCTCTCTTCTTAAGAATATGATATATATCTTCTCTTTTATTATAAATATTTGGAGTTTTCATAACACGTTTTTGTTTTTATTCTGTACAATATAAAAATTGTGAAATGTGCAAGAGTAATAGATGCATATTTGGAGGGTTATGATGTTATGTATATATAAAGTGCATATGTTCCAAATACATATGCATGCATCTACTTATAGGTGTGTGCCTACATTAGTACATGTATATGTATGCATATGTATGACAGAGATATTAATACATGGTTAAATTTATATACACAAACATACAAGCACACACGGATAACATTTTATTGTGATTTTTGTTTTTAACAAATATTTCAACTACATTGTTTTTTCTATTAATGCAACCAAAACTATATTTTTTTTCGAATTCGTTAAACTTTTAATTGTAAATTTTAATTTGGTATAATTTATTTTATTTTATTTATTCATTTCTTTTCAACAATTTCACCCAAAATATTTGAAAAATAAACAAGTACAATATTTTATTTGCTAAAATAATTAAGAATTGCGATGGATTCGAATATGCTAAAGCAGGATAATTCTTTGAATATAAATCCTAAGGAAGCGCGAGCATAGTAAAGTTCGAATAGTGTTGATGCAGACAATTTTTGTGTTAGTCAGCAGAGATGCTAACAATATGAACATGTAGTAGGTACTGAATTTTAAGGAAAACAACTAATTTATCCTGTTGATTTTATTAAGTAAAATAAAAAAAAAAAAAAATTTGAATACAAAATATTCCTACTAAAAATAGCAATAACTGCTCGCACAATTTGGCATCGAACATTTCATTGCGCTCAATATCAGAAAAATTTCTATAAAAGTATAACCCCTATTTAACTTTTCAAATCGTTCGTCCTTTTCAACAATGATTTCCACAACCTTTATCAATATTTTAATGCAATACTGAAGTTACTAATCAAAGCACAAGCCAAAAAAATATTTCAAATGTTTTTCAGTGAGAGCCCAGTGCAGTGCTACTTCCCTTGGTCCGTCTCGCTTATTAAAGATTCATTTTTCTTCCTACAAACACCCACATTTTTACTACACTCATGTAAAGGGCTTTTACACGGTTCAGCATTTCCTTAGACTTCATATTCAAAGGGATAAATTATAAATGGTAATAAAAGGAAACTATTGTTGCTATACGTTTATTATGGACATTAAACTAATTATCTGAGATCTGCATTTACACATATCATAGCGTATTATGTTCAAAGGAAATAGCTATGCAGTACTAACAGTATCTAATACTTCAGCTCCCTGTCTCCTTTTAATTTATGTGTATACAATAATAATAAATAAATATATCTGCTCTTTCTCTTTATATATAACAGTTTACTTTTAAAATATATATATATATATATATATATACTACTTTTTTTCCTATATCTGATCTCTTTCTACATATATCGATTCTATCTCCCCATTCTTTTCTTTGTAAAGTCATAGGAGTAATAAGTGAAGTTAGTTAACTCTGTGAGCACATTTTAGATATTTCTAGTACAATGTGTAGATAAAATATATTTTTTAAATGTGCGTTTTAAATTATATCATTAGACATACGCTAGCCACATATGACAAGACTAAAACAAAATAGTGAATATCTACAAATTAAGCGCTACTTTAATAATTACATAAATCAAATTTCGAACAAAATCTTATACTTTGTTTCAACTTCTATTTAGTGAAATATATGTGTAGAGTATACATATTTTATTTTATTTTTCTGAGCAATTTGGCAATCAATTGATTGTTATATATTTATCTGCACTCTTCGTAGCAGCAAGATATAAAACTTAAAAGACATAAAAACGAAAGTATAAGATTTTTCTGAAATGGGATTCACTACACAAAGGTTTCAAAATGAGCAGCTCACTAAATTGTAAATATCCATTATATATATAATTAAGAAGCGTGTTGAAACAGAATAAATAGTTAAAAAATAATATTTACGGAAAATGTAGGATTCAAGTTCATAGTTCATAATAAATTTCAAAAGAAGTTGTAATAAATGTTTCCTCACTTTTGATATTAATTTTCGTATTATTCTATGGAGTTTTACTAGACTCTTCTTTGATAATCCCTGTTTCTTTTAGTATTTTTCCATTAGACTACTTCTGTTTTAACAATCGATGCACGCAAATATTGTAGAAATCAAAATGAATTCTTTCATTCACAGTATAAAATTCTTCTCCTAATTAAAATTGTTCAGTGACCAAATCAAGTTTAACTTACTCTGTTATCAGAGAGATGCTTATGTTAATTTCTTCAAATGTGTATTACTTACGAAAAAATTTGTTAACATGCAAAATGAAACCGCATTACGTTTTTGTTATAAACTGCCTGTTTGAATTATATTTCATTCAAGAATTTATATGTGTTTATGATTGATGTCACTTTAGGTAAATTAAATTTAGATGAGTTTTGCCTTAAAAGTATATTCTTGAAATTGCAAATCTTTTAAATTACTATAATTATAAATTACTTTGAAGCTGCCCAAATTAAAAAAGTAGAAAATATAAGCAAGAGTTAGTTAAGTGAATCAAGAAAATTAAGTTTACGAAAATGCCACAGCCTTCTCGATTTATTTCTGTTCAATTTCTGAAATTTCTGATATATGCCTCATTAAGTAGTTAATAGTACATATAACCAAAAAGTAAATAAGAATGAAGAATCATACGTTCAATTTTTTTTTAAAAGTGGTTGACTCGTTAAACGTAGTATTTTTATATCTTACTAAAATTGATTAGATTTCTCAATAGGAATAGAATAGTACAACACTTTTTATTTGAAAATTTACTACGTAGTAAAAAAAATTCTCGAATCAAGAAGTTTTGATTTTAACATATGTTAGATATATTCATTTCTAAAAGTACAAGTACTGTAATGGATTCATCTTGTTTAGTTGTCAAGGTATATTTTTTCATATATTTTATTTAATACCCAGCAACTAACCAGAGACGTATCCAATTTGATTTTTATCTGTAAAATATATAAAAACAAATTTTGTATACTTTTTGAATTTACAGATCTACAAAATATGGAATAGTGAACTCAAATGGAAGCCTGAAATCTGCGCTACGAGAAACATATTAAACCAAGCTTATAGCGTGTATTTCTAGCAGACTTGTAAAATCGTTATGTTCATTATCATTATGAGTAATTGGAATATTTTTTTATTTCCATTACCATCACTGCAATGGATATTCGGGTTAAATGACTTCATCGTAGTGAATTATTTTTGAAGCTTTAATTACCGTTACACATTGCAATTGAAATTGTAACGAAGAGATTGTAAGTGCGCAGAGATATTTTAGTTTCCATTACTTTTGTCTTCTGTGAAAATTCTTACTTATGTACTTTTGCAAAACAAAATCAACAGTAACAGGATTTGATTTTATTAAATACTGTACATACTATATAGTATATATAGGTGTTTATATATTTATTTTTACTGAAAAAGTATATGTACATACATGATTTGCATTTTTAGAGGAAAGGAACTCTTCAAAATATTTGTAAGTCTCTAATGCTTCAAAAGTTTAAAAAAAAAAAAATAAATATCATTACGAAATTACAATTTCAATTGCAATGTGTAATGGGAATGAAGCCCCACAAGTAATTAATTATAATAAAGTAACTGAACCAGAAGTCGTATTACCATTGCAGTAATGGTAATTTAAAACAAATTTCATTACGGATAATGGTTGAATTAGTTCTCGCAAAAACGGAAAATTTCGAATTCAAAATGTATACAGGGTGATTCCAAAAGACGTGCTCCAACATCTACCAATCAATTCTATAAAGTGTCCTAATCAACGTTTGTGCTGACAGGCCGTCCCTATGAAACCATTCCTTAACTTTTTTTTTTAAGATGATGGTTTTTGAAGTGCACTTATTTCATCCATTCACTACCATGAAAACTGTGCAGGCTCAAATTTAAAATTTGTGTACATTTTGTTCGAACATTTCTTAATTTTTTTTTCACACATTTTTATTTTGAACCTGCATGGAAAGTGCTCTTCAAAATCCCTCAACTTAAAAAAATAAATGGCGAAGGAATGATTTTAGATGGCGGTGGGATGTCGAACGGAATAAACGTTAATCAGAGCACTTCATAAAATCAATTGGTAGATGTTAAAACACTTCTTTTCCAATCACCCTGTACAGAGAGACTGAGTTCGCTTTTCGCATCATATTTTATTATCTTGACTATTACAAAAAAAATAATGACTGCAAAGAATCACTAGCTCAGTCATACATTCCAGAATTTCACTTTTCTCTTCAGCTCTTTCATTATATTTTTATATAGAAAATATTGCAAGTAATACACGAATTTTATTTAGTTTTTCGCTTTTTCGAGCATTTAAGAAACTTTTGCAAATAAATGATATATTTTATAAACAGAAAAAAAGAACTAATGGAAATCACTAAAAAGAGTGGGTATGCATTTTAATTTTTTTTTTTTTAACCCATTGACTGCCGGGAGCATATTCAGCTAAATATTCAGCTATTGCCAACTACGAGTTATCTCGTAGCTGACAGTCAATGGGTTAAACTGTTCTTTGTGCTTTTAAAGTATGAATCCTATGTATGAATAATTACACATAAGTTTCTAATATGAAAAATTGTCATTAGTTAGGAGGAAAAGTCATGCGATATGTTTGAAATATATTATATAGATTTATAGAGAATAAACCAGGCCATCAGTACTGTAATTTAAGGAAAGTTGAATAGAAAACGAAATTGTGTAATGTTGGTGTTAGAAATATTTAGAATTTCTTACAAACAGAACGACGTAATATTACTCAACTAATTATTCCTCATTTATTGGGTAATTTGGCTTAAGCGTTATTATTATTCTTTTTTTAATTTTACCCTGAGTTCAACTAAGGAGAGAAGGTTTCAAATTATAAACTTTAATCTTAGCAAAATAAAGGAACACAATTATAAAACCTTATAACACAGCCTGTCAGTTCTAATGCATCTTTTTATCTTCATGAGCTTTCTTTACTATTGCAAGTTTCGAATGCGGCGAAGCTGGAGACAGTGATCTATATGGAGGTTCTTTGGTACCATGTAAAACCAATGACCATTCTTTTAACCATCCTGAGCGCTGTTGCTGCGAGTTAAATCGTGCCTATGACAAAAATTGAAATAATTTAAAAAGTAGAAAACATTCACAATAATTACTTCTAATTTCCACGTCCCATGAGGATATTCGCCCCAAGTATGGGTAGTCATAAATGGCCATTTCGTAAATCCATCCCTGTGATCGTCATCGTTGGCGCGCCGACTTAGGATCATTGATCTACTGAGGTGATAATATAAAAAATCAAGTTAATTTTGAATATCGTGTATCACCTTGTCCCCATGGGTGAAGTCAGGAAGAGCTCTAAATCACCGCGTCTACTTGCGTTCGCCGTAATCACAGCCTGCACATGCTCCAGATAATTCACTTCTGTATCTGTATCTTTACAGGCTGTAGTCTTAATTTCCAAAAATAACGATCTTCCCGATATTACTTGACTAAGTTAGATAACATTTAAAAAAATCACATTTAAGATTTTAATAAGAAAAAATTTCGTACTGGGGCTCCGTAATAGATCCAGCTTCACAGTGGTACCTAGCAGGAACTGTTCTCCACTGTTTTGCTAATGTCACCATGGCTCCAGCATCCAGAACACCGAATCCGAACAGATGATTAAATTCTAGACCAACTCCATTCATTGTCCAATGAAAACGATTCTTTGCATCAAACAAAGAATTTCGTTTCGATGTAAGGACGGTCAAGTGCTGAACATCTCTCCATGTTAATGTAGGACTTTAAAAAAATAAATATATTATATATAAAATATCTTTTAATATTTAAAACAAAATCAAAATTTACTTTGCTTCCAATGCGAGAGCAAAGACTCCGGCTGCTTCTGGAGCTGCAGCACTTGTTCCAGAGTGAGTTGTTGTGCATTTTCCATATAAGTCTGTAGTTGCTACACCTGTATTAGGATCTTTAGCACCATTGCTAAAAGTACTAGCAAGTGTAGAACTGCAGCTTTCATCGTAGTGAGCATTTTGGCCATCATTTATTGCACTATTTATGGAAATTGTCCACATAGAAGCAGCATAACCGTCACAATTGCAATCATCTTCCTCACCACCATCTCCAGATGCCCAAACATAAATGTTTCCCAAACCGTTGCGACCCTAAAATCATGATTGGAATTATAAAAATTGCACATTACCATTTGTTGATGTAAACAATATACTTTTAATAAAATAAATTGCAAGCTAATAATACTGAATTTTAATCCAGTTTCCCCCAACCGACTGAGCTAAAATTTTGCACACACGTTTGATTTTGATATGGGTATCAAATGAACGATAAAAGCTTGTTTTTAAAAAATTTCTTGTTAAATTAAGAACTTATTTATGTTGAGCCATCATGTTTACTACTTTATAATTTTTACTCGAATACGCTGTAACTTTCCGTAATTTAGTACATTTTATAAATAATCCCACCACCACGAAATATTATAGCATTTTTGCAATTCTGTTGAAATAGGAACATATTAAATTCTTTTCGCTTTTTATTCAAATTCCTGATTTAAAAAAATCATAAAAATTTGTAGCAAACTACATATTCTTCTATCTAACCATAGTGTTAATATTTCTTCTTAATTGGCTAAATTACTCCTGATATTTGTATACCTGCGAATCGAAGATATTGGCATCTTCCAACTTCGAAATTTCGTAAAGTCTGAATCAAAGAACTTAATCGGCCTTGAATTTTCGTAAGATTAAAAGTCGCATTTCGATATATGGGCTATAAAACGTTTAACAAAATAGGCGAATTAAAATTTACATAAATTAAGCATTTAACCTAAGGCCACTTATCCACTTATTTTCGAAAGTATGTTTTCTTTAGATATTTGTATGAAGCTTCACAAACCTCATTTACTCCCTGGACTATGGCCCTCATCGTAGCATTCCTGGGTCCATCCACAGTTTTTCCATCATCGGTCGGGCCCCAGGATGCGCTGTATATATGAATTTTGTGGGGCTCATGGCCCATCGAATTTGCCTCTATCAAATCAGTCATGTACGGCTGGTCGAGCATTCGAATGCCTAAGGTGTGAAAATCGAAGCTCAATCTGCATATGACATTTTTGAATCCTTGCACTCACCTGCAATTTTGCTGTCGTACGCCACACCCACTCCACAGATGCCATTATCGCGGGCAGCCGCCACTTCGCCGGCACACCGGGTGCCATGACTAAAAAATAAAGCATGCTCAGCTCAAAGTGATCAAGGGCTTTAAAAATAAATCGGTGCAGAGAGAAAAAAGTCATGCAAGCACACTAGAGGAATAACGCGAAATACCTGTTAAACCAATCATCCGTGTACCTTGGATACGGATAAGGATCGTTACTGCTGAAATCGTAGCTCGCTTCCGCATTCTGCAAAACGACAACGAAAATTTATTGTAGAACAAATAACCCAACAAATTAGGAGGGAAAAACTAAAAAGACAATGTGCCAGCATCCATAAGGAATTCAATATATATTATGGAATTATTCCTGCATAAAATGATTTTCCTCAATTTGTCAAGGACCACCAGCCTAAATGACAGGCAATGACAGGCCAACAATTTTTCGTATATGTTAATTTTATCGATAAAACACACAAACATCAACGATAGTTTTGATTTGCTTCAGCAAAAATGTATGGCGGCACAAAATGGTGCCAATCGAAAGGTAATAATTAGTAATAATAAAAACAATACAACTAACGAATTATAGAGGTTTCGTTTTCATATTTTGCATTTTACTTTAACTTAGAAAAATAATATTATTATTAATTAATAATTATAGTTTTTAGAGGTGCTCATTGCGACTTCGCTTTCGAAATTTAAAAATCAAGGCACCCAACATAGAGATCAAAACTTCTTGAAATTCAACAAATTTAAGTGAAAATTAATACTAAGAGTATTTTAAGACCACTACTTTCGAATCTATACATACTATCAAAATTTGACCACCGTTGTTTTTAAAATTCAATTTAGAAACTAAAAATTACGAATTCAAAATAACGACCAACAATTTTAATCCTCAAGGAATTTTCATGAAAGTTTGAGGGTTTTTGAAGATACACTTTTGAACTTTAGAAATTAAAAGTAACGGATTCAATATGAAGACCAACAATTTTCAACTTCAAAAAATTTAAGTGAAAATTAGTATCTAACAAAGGTAGTTAAAGGTATTGAGATCAATATTTTATCATAATTTAGAAATTCAAGATGGAGAACCTAATTCTTATTAAATTTCAGAGGTTTTAAATGAAAATATCCATGAAAATTAATTAAAGGGTTAGGTGAAATTGGCTAACCCAATATGGCGATCAAATTTTCCACTATTCGAAATACGTAATATTATTATAAATAGAATTGCTGATTTAATACTTAATAACTTAAGCTAGATGTTTACGTAGACAATAATTCCTATCACAAAAAGCCAATTAACATAAAATTTTCAATTTTAATATTCTCCCATAATCCTACGATACAATAGCAAATACAAAGGAAAAACGTAAATATATACATATGTAAATATACAAAATATATATTTCACTAGCACCTTAATAAGAATGTGGTAAGAAAATTTTGGACTATAGTTCTATTACATCCACAGATTTTACAATTTGAAAATTATTTAAATAGTACTTATGGTACACCGGGTTAATCAAATAGTATCTACATAAAAAATACAAATTAATTTTTTTTTAATGTATGCGGCCACTGATCCCAATTAGCTCATGACCCTTTAAATAACACATTTTTTAATATAACATTAAACTCACAATCAAACATCGATTTCCCGTGTGATAAATAAACACATCTCAATGAAATCGGACAGCAAAATTGCAGAGATATAATCCACATCAAGAGCAATAAATCACGAATTTTGAAACGTGTTGTATCCACCGACTCATTGAAAATTATCCAGCTTATATGCATTTAATTTATCTTGGCGAAAGATATATCAACAAAATAATACCATTTCGAAAACAAGAATGGAGCCTTAACTTAAACTGCTATTTAGGTAGTGTAATTCTCTGATAACCTAAGCTTTACTAAAGACTTTTTAAAATTACAAATATAAGAATCATTTAATAATTAAAGATGAATATTTTATATAAGAAAATTTAAATTAATAAAAGTTTTATAATGAAGAAGCCTCTGATTCCAAAAGTTTCAAGGAAATAAACCCAAATAATCCCTTTTTTACTTAATTTATTAAAATTCCAACATAAAAAATGTTAAAAATATATCGGAATCTTACGTAACAGGGTCAAATTAAAGGAAATATAATTAAAAGAAATTTCTCAACTAGGAAAAGTTCCCTTTTCTTTCTTAATTTTGTATGTAATGTAATTAATTCCAACCGGGAATAGACAAGAGTATGTCACCGAATAAAGGGGTTTAGCTGCCTTAATCTCGTTGGAGGTGGTTAATTTTGATGACATTTTCTAACTTATTTACTTTTAACGTGGATAAAGTATGAAACGCTTCGGTGGCTTCTATGATGAAATGTCCTCAATAAATAGCATGACATAAAGCGAGATGTACTTAAATATAAAGAGCTTCGGGAATTTAAATAAGAGAAAATTTTCGCGGTGGGTTTCAATAATTTCTCATTATATGGACAAAATCATGTTCCTTTATATCTTGCAAATTTTCGCGTTTTAGCCAACAACGTTTCTTTAAATTTAAATATCAACCACTTTAAGCACTATGTGTAAAATCCACATCAAAGCTAAAATTATTTTAGAATTACGTTAAAGCCACTTCTATAAAATTTTATTTTCCCCCATGGTTAGCTTTATTTGTTATCAGCCTTTGAGTTGATCTGGGAATCATAATTCCACACTAAAGGCAACAAATTAATTCCTAAGAGTTTAAGCAAATTAAATTTCTTCGTAGAAATAAACATGATATCTTTCCGTCGGTTTTTGGACCGTCGATACTATAAATTATACTACATATTTTAATTTGAAACCCTCTAATATTTAGCTTAACTACACTAATTATTTCATGTATGAAACTGGCAATTTAAATTATATTTAGGCTTACGTGTCGTATCGTGTCATATATCGAAAAATGTAAGATCTTTAAAAGTTTCATATGTCACAAGTATAACATAACTACATAAGGAATTTAATAAATTCATAAATACGCAATAACCTTTCGGAATTTTCACTTATGTAACTCAAAATAAGTTCAACTAAATCAACCTTTTCATGTTATTGCAGTCCATTCAGAATGAAGGACATACTTTCAAAATGAAATAGTGCAAAAACTGATAACATTGAATTCCAGATAGACAATCACAATTCGATCCTTCTGCCCCTTTCCTCGTAATTGTATTCACTCAATTGGATATCCAGCATCCAAGAGAAGCTGACACATAAAGAAATATTCGATTTTTATGTCGTGCTTCATATTACAAAAGGAGACATCTTTTTTAGATTCTCTTAGAAGCCTGGTTTTCACCAACTAACCCAGGAAAATTTATTAAATTTATAAATTTCCTTGTACCCTAACATAATAATTCACGCTTGCTGATTACAAGCCACAAAAATCAATGCATTCCAAATAAGTGCAAGCTTTTTAAACAAAATTGTATTTTATTATTCCATAAGTCATTCCTTCGTGCCTTCGTTGAACTAAAAATGGGTTATGGGTGCGAGGAACATTGTCACGTTCTCAATTCAAACAGAAACGCCCTATAATTTCTTTAAACATTTTTCAATTCCTCTGAAATTGCATTCAACGTTAACTGGAAAAGTGAATTGCGAAGGAAAATATTTCTCTTCATTTTTCCACTTCCGTTTTTTATGTATTTTTCTCGAACAAAAGCTTTTTTATTGCAAATTTTAATGAATTAAAGAAAATTGAATTTATGAATAACTGAATTATGTTAGATTATTTAGCAATTTCTCTCGCGGTGAATAATGCAATTCAAAGTTTAAGTTTATATTTAAAATTCTGTAATCTTTAATTCTTGAACAGGGAGATATTGACCGTTGTTTTATGAGACACTGAACAGACACTCAAAAGAGCTTCGCTAATAGGCTTTACATTAATAGGAATTTTAAACTCATTAATCTTATGAACGTATTGTATTTAACAATATCGTTAAGATACCTTATTTTTTTATAAATTTACATTAATTTAAAGAATCGTGAATCATTTTTCCAATTTCCGGAAGTTCTTATTATTTTTCCACATAAATCATAAATTTCCTTTCATATATATAACAAATATAAATTCTTGAAAAAGTGAATATTTTAAAAATCTTACATAATTATACTTCAAGTCTGGATGCATGTAATCCACGCCTAAAAAATAAAATGAAAGAAAAATATAAATAAATAAATATAAATTGGTTTTCATATTTTACCATCATCCATTATCGCAGTTGTAACGTTTTTTCCTGTAATTCCCTGATCCCATGCCGCCTGAACATTTAAATCAAGGCGCATTTTACCACCGTTTTGTCCTGTGTTTTTCAGGTACCATTGCAAGGGAAAGTAAGGATCTGTTGGTTCCTTTCCGTTTAAATCTGTTGAACCGTCATTTATTGACGGGAATGGCAGACCATGAATTGAGGGAATTGCTGGACGTAATCCTCTTTTCACTCGTATAAAACCAGGCTGCTGCTCTGCGCTGTGGATCTGTAATGAAGACATTTTATGTTTAATAACGCAAATACGCTGAATCGCAAATACGATATATAACTTTTTAAAAGGTTTTCCTTTTTTATATACAATAATTCATATAATATTTCTAAAGTTTTTTCTTTTCGCCCAAGTGAAGTAATTTCAAATATTTAGGTTTTTCTTGTGTTGTATAGAATATAATGCTTTGCATTCTGAAAAAGAATAGGCATATAAAAAAATAATGTTTTTGAAGTCACACCTATATGTATAAAATTAAGAGTATCTACAATATGGTGGAGCCAATAATGACCTATTTACTTTCTGTATTTTGCGGAAACGCCCTCTTTTACGACCTGATCCATTTGTACCTAGAATACTACCATTCCTCCACGTTTCCTACAGTTCAATTCACCTACACGAAGACAATTAGCGCAACTCAAACACCACATCTTCATTTTATTGTGATTTTATGAGTTTCTTGAGATTTCCGCCTCAAAATATTTGCACTATTATTGGGGTAGGCATCAACAAATAGTACTCCAAAAATTAATAAAGCAATAACGAACCTTTGAGTTTCTAGAAGTTCAGAGAAATAATGTAAATATTGTAGCCAGAACTTTATTACTCATTATGAAAAGCCATAAACAATTTCCTGGAAAGCACATCAAAATTTCATACCCAAGAGCAAATAAAAACAGTTTTATCTTTAAGAGATAAACTAAACTGTAACTTTGCTAATAAATGCCAGAACATTTTCTATTTAACAATTTTAAAAAATCAGTAAACGATTTTCTTACTTAATTGAGGATGTAAAACTTTAAATTCTGCTTGGTAAAGTCTTAAAATAACAGCTTTTCTAAAACTTTTTACCTTAAAGTTAAGTTTAAAGTCAATAAAAAAAGCTCAAGGTTTTTCGTTATACATACATTTCTAGATAATGTTATATATACTAAAATACAGTTTAAAATTTAATACTTTCTATCATATAGTTCTAGTAGAAAAGTATAACATCTGGTTTTTAAACATAAATTATATTTTTAACCGACTTAAAAGAAGGTTATCAATTCGAACCGTATATGTATTTTTAATATTTCTATTCGCACATATATACATATGTATGTGTACGTTTAGGTTTTTATAAATGAAAATTACTCTAATTAGAAAAAATCATTAACTTTATTAAAGAACTATTTGATCAGTTTTAAAGATTGCTTTATGTTAAATACATAATTTTTAAAAAGTTAGCATCTTTATTGTTCTTCTAATAACGTTTTACTGTCAAATGTGTGAACTAATTGTTGTTTTCCAATTTTTTCAATAGCTATCGATAAAGAGAAGGTAAACAATCAAGCAAAACTCGAAACTAAATTTTTCTCGTTATCTTCACAAAATTGTTGCAGTAAATTTAAACCTAAAACCTATAGGATGTCCTTAGCAATGGCTCAGGTATATTTTGACAAATCTCCTTTAATCAACAACTGTGAAGGACGTGGTTAACAACTACGAAAATAATATATATACGTATAGGTACCGAAAAGAATCAGCAAATTTTGGTTAACACGCCTTGTGGGAGTACACGTTTTAGATATGCGTTCGTGACCAAATTATTAAAAACTTCGTAGTGCTCGTGGGCAATAAACTTTGTGATAAAGTTGGCTCCGAAATTACAATTTAAAGGCGTAAAAAATCCCGGTACCCAACGAGTGGACTTTAAAAATCATTCGGGAAGAGATCAAACTAAATTAAAGTACTAAAGAAGTACCTTAATGAGTATTAAAACTTGCAAATTAATTCCTTCTGAAAATGGGCAAATGAAGCTATCCTGGATTCAAGTCGAAAATACGAAAATAAGTTTCAATTTTGTTTCCCAATTTGCATGACAGTAATAAACTCAGGATGTAGAAGATATGCAAAGCGCTCTGAGGTAAGAAACATTTTTTACCAGAAATAAACTTCTTTTAGCGCAAACATGAAATCCATACCATAAATACGAATTTAGTCTTCTCAAAATGTGGAGATGGGAAAAGACGGCATTATGTATAGAATGATAGTAGTTATACATGACATATCCACCCTCTGAACCGAAGATTTTGTCATCAGGTTGCGTTGTGAAAAATCCAGTAAATATTGATGAGATCACTCTGAATAAATAAATAATATGGTAATATGTCCCCCTTGAAATCTAAATGCGGGGCTTTCATCAAAGATATGTAAATAGATCACCGCGGAAGATGTACCCCGTGTCCCGGACGACCTACAGTATCATTTTATTCCTTCCAATAGATTTCCACATTATGAAATTTCCTCTCGAGGAGGAAGCTCAATTCCAAGACCGTGGGGGAAATTTCCGACCGAATCGTAAATACCTTTTTATAAATATAAGGTGCACCTACACGACGGCCAGTAAAAATCAATTTTTGCTCTCGATCTTGAGTATCAAATTTCGCTCCAGTATTCGGGAATAATCGACTTAGAGTTGCAAGATTGCGGCCTCTAGGCCATTGTTACTATTTAGTCCAATGCCTATCAGATTAAGGTTGCACGCTATTTATTATTTCCGTATCGATTTTCTAGCCGTGCTGGTTTTTTGCACTTATGCGGGCGATTAACACGGATAACATCGGTCTGGTATGCTGTTCAGCCCCAAAGCCGCTTACCAATGACCTCTATTATCTCCCGTGAAATTTTTATACAAGCAAAAGCTTTTAACAAATCGATAGATTTTCACAGCAATTTGATTGGATTAAGCGATTCGATTTTACTTACTTTTGCGATCGGATATACGTGCCCACACATACACATATACTCTTTATATTATTAATTCATACTCTTTTCAATCTTCCATTTAATATTTCAGCTCGTTATCATAAGAACTAAACCTAAAACTCTAAAGCTAGCACAGGATAAAAAAGCAAAAGACTTAATAGATATCATACAGCGAAAATATAGAACGCAATAAGAAGCCTTTTCAAATTGATTATAAGTTACTCTTCCTCTAATACCAGAAAACAAGAAGACCAACATTTAAAAGAAATAATGCATAAATGCAGCTGAATTAAACTTATTCTTACTTATCTTTAGAACTTAAATTAACTAAAAAATTTTATAGAGTTTCTCAGAAGCCAAAGAGTAAACGACTTTTACAACATTCTAATTATTTTCTCTTTCTGAACTATTCGAATTGATTTTGAGTTGAATTTTTATTTATGCCTCTGATATTAAGCTGTAATCATAAACAGTCAACTAATTAGCAAGCTTGCAACTTGCAATACAATGATAGCAATAAGCAAAATTAAAGAATCAAATTTTCTACCCCAACCAGTTAGTAAGTCTGAGAGCTAATTAAACCAGCAAACCACATACATATGTATTTCAAAGTAAACGAACCACTCAATCTCCTGCCCACATAATTTCAATTTTACCAGTGCTTTGACGAATGAGGGCAAAACCAATTTTCATAGAGATTGAAGCAGATCGGAAAATACAAAAATTCCCACGAGCATATTTCACATATGTATGTATGTTGAACGACGCTTACGCCCTCTGCTTTTAGAAATGTACAAAGAATCAAAATCTAATGATGAGACTTTATTTTCTATTATATTATTTTTCCAAAAATAGCTTAAAGAATTTTAATACAGAAATATGATCATACAGTACATGAAGCAGCAGTAATTTACAACTTCCAATAGCTTTGAAAACTAATAGCAAACAATTAATAAATCAAATATCTAAACTATTGGCTCTCTCTTAACTACTGTTTCTCATTTAAAGAGATAGACAGACATTTTAAAAGAATGAATTCTAAAATCAAGAAATTGAAAAGTAAGTTGTCCTCTATGAGCCAGAAATATTGAGAAATTTTGATATTATTATACTTTTTATTAGCCGAAACATATACATATGTACGTGAAGTAAAAAAATTAATGTACAATTCTAAGATTAAATTGGGGCGGAGGCTTGTTAAGAGGACCATCAAATTTTGTTCGTGAACTATAGAGTTCCCGATTAAACTATTAAATAATGACATTTAAAAATTAAATTAAAATGTTAATTTATATATCAAACATTTTCTTAAGCGAAAATTTCAAAAAAGCACTAAATATCGATGCTCTAGTCTAGGCTTATATACATATAGTACATATGTATGTTATATTGCAGCAGTAGCAATAAAATTTCGAAAAACTCCTAAAGGATATACAATACATACGTATGTATTCTGAGGTCTTTATTAAACGAAAAATATTAGCAATAGGTATATAAATTCATTTCAATAAAAACTTAATTAGTATTTTAAATTTGCACTAAATAATTGAATCCACTTCTTTCCATCATTCCGTTGTGCGACATAAAGATTTAAAAAGCGGTCATTTTCCAACATGTTAACACATATCTTTGTAGCGGGTATGATTTTCTACACGTGCACCAAATTTCAACGCTATTGTCCTGATAGTATCTGAATAAAATGTCTGTGACATACGAACGGACATGGCGAAACTATTTATAAGGGTTCCTTGTTTTGCTACAGACCCACCCCTGAAAACCCAGTAAAATATTTTCCAATTCGAAATCAAAGATACATATGTATATGTATATAGTTTTTGAATGTTTCTACCTTACGGCTAACTGCAATTGTCTAAAAATGTACCAGGATATAAAAACACTTCACTTCTACCAAAAATAGGATCAAACCTTTTACCAATTTTCATGGAACTACCCGCAGGCAAGTCAAAATGTCAGTCCCCTGGCAAGTAATTTTTCAATTAATTATGAATTTTATATTGTATATATGTCTTTGTCCCTATTTGTTGTTTTTGCAACCTATTTAATGAAACCAAAGACAGTTGGATATTCCCAAATGTTGAAAAGATATTTCGTTTTTTTGTCTAAATTCATCAATCCCCTGTCATCACTGTTGTTGCATTTTGCGTACAGTTTTTTCTTCAATCCCCAATTATATCCACCAATACTATAACAAATAAATAAATAAATTTGCACTTTCGTGTAAAAGATATTATCGACAAATTCGGTTGTAAATGAAAGGTATAAGCTACCACCAACGGTCGTCCTTATTATAGAAATCTAGCTTTGATATTAGTCCCAAATGAAGTTTTATTGAATATATGTACATATGTATGAACATAGTAACTATCAGATATATGGTATTTTTACAAATTTCACTCGCGAATTAACTTAAATATTTATATTTAGACGCTCTCTTTTAAAACCTAACCATGACGATTTTTTATCTACATATGTACATAATATATGTATGCATGTACCAAATTAAACCGTTTTATATACAGGGTTATATTTAAAAACGTTTTTTTTTTCTCATTCCATGTCTGAGGTGATTTAAAAAGTTATTTTTGATTCTCAAAGTTAAATTCCCGTACTTGCATAGATTTATTTTATGAAAAATTGTAATACTTACTAATGGGTGTCGCTTTAACACTCTGCTGTGCATGATACTCCTTCGCGACCTGGCATGCGGCAAAGATCTGTGCTTAAAATGGAATTCCTTTCCACTGCCACCCGCAAGCTGAAAGAAAATACAGACATTTTTTAATTGACACGAATTATAAAAATAATTCTCGTATAATTTTTTTAGTAATTTTGTTTAATTATATTTCATATAATTAATTTTCAAAACAAGACACATATTACTGCTAATGAGAAAACCTATTGAAATATCACTAATTAGTGGATTAAAATATTTAAATCAAAACACTTATTCGTAATTACATTTGAGGATAGCAAATATAAACACTCTGAAATTTGTTCAACATGAAAGTATAGTTAGTGAATTTTACCTCTACACCAGAAACTTAATTAAAAGTATTCTCTTTCACGTAAACATACCTACTTGGTTTATTTCCGAGCCCATAAAGGCAAACTAATAGACTAAATAATATAATTATTTGCTGAGTGGTATTTCCGGAAGTCTCTTATACCGATACTGATAACAATTACGAACCTATTTGCTATGAAGTTAAAGTGGGAGTTTTGTATAGTAATACAATTTTAAGATTTTTTAAAATGTTAGATATGATTTCCTGACACATATTTTGAAATTCATTTAACTTTTAATAAAGAATTGTATTTCCTAGAGTTATTTGTATTTGAATTTCCTAATAACTAGTTCGCTTTTGTTCACTCCTAGTTATTCAATATGAAAACGTATTTGAAAAGCTCCCTACCGATTAACCTAGGTATTTATGAAAACCTATTATACAATAACGAAAACTCATATTGGTACGAAACCATATAAAACCGAAAATTCATTAATGCATACGGAACGATAAAATCGATAAATCCCTATTATATTTTCTTGTTTTAGGAAATAGGAAAGCAATTTTCATATCATACTTCCAAATTATTTAATTTTATTAAAAATTAATAGAATTATAACCGCTTGGAATACTAGTTAAAAATCTATAGTCAAATTAATTTCAATCAATTAATCGGAATCCAAATGAAAGTAAAGTTTCCTGAATGATTTAATTTTCTTTGAATTCTAACCAATTTTGTTAACTACAGTAGCATAAATAATAATATTCAGTAAAGGTGTTTTGACATTTTCTTCATTTCTTCGTTTTCTATATTAGTGGTGTATAACATCTGCACTAAAAAAATTTCTTCAATATAATAACAATACATTTATATTTAAGATTAAAAATTGCGTTTTAAATAATTACTTTATAGAAAACGAATGCAGAACTTAAAGTAAATAATAACTCATAATCATAATTTTCTAACAGAACTGTTCTGCCTATCATATTTCATATTTACGGATAATTTAATGTCGCTGTGTTGCTCGGTTGGTCAAACCAATTGCTTGGCTATAAAAGTTATTGCCATTTGAGTGCGCAACAAGTAAAATTCAACAATAAAATGTTCGCACCCAATAATTCAACTACATATGTACATATGTACTAAAAAGCAAATGATTTTTAAATCAAATAAACTTGTACCACTTACACTCACTCCATAGCCTTCCATCGAGCTACACCAAAAGTGTTTTATATTGATAACATTTCAGTGACAGTTTATACTACATCATAAAACCAAAATCACTGTGTAAAGATGGTGATGCGGTGCTGTTAAAAGCATATCGTGTTCACATAAAGTTAAATTAACCACCAAAATTTTATAGTTATGGTTAGTTAAAGCTATGAGATAAATTCACCCTTTCCACTAGATGATCCCGAAATACAGAATATACAATATGAATTACATCATCAGATATCCGATTAATATATATTTATATAGTACATATATAGAGCAAGATATAAGCAAGCAACTACAGAGCTTGCATTGCACTCTATTGCCAAATTAAATTCCATGGTTCTGATGCTGCACCGTTTCCAATAACAATGTTACGTGGAAAAGAGCAATGATATGGATGATGGATGAATGAATTAAGGTAAAGGCACCAAAGCTTGACATGTATCCAAAAGTTGACACTTTCATCATATATCGCTAATCTTAAGCATATTTTTCCAAATAACAATTCTGCATAAAATATTACGATATAGTATCGAATATCAAAAATATACCTTTATCGATAAAACAGTTATAGATGAACATCAGCTTTGTAAACTATACCATAACGCTAAAACGAATTTTTAGAGTTTACCAGCAAACTTGTTACAGACACATGGAAATGCAGATTCAATTTGTACGTGCTTTTGTACATTGAATAATTTAAATTTTGGCCTACGAAAAGTAAAGGAATAGTGGTTCGTTTTTATATTTTTATATACCTTATACATAAATTAAATACTGTGCTTAAAATAAGTAATGTCAACTATTATCTCGATTAAATGTTCTATCTGTAATATTTGACAGGCAAATAAAATGAGTTAAATTAATGCAATATGTATATAGAATGTATGTATGTGTATAATAAAAGCCTACTTCTGTTCAATTAAATAGGGCAACTTTCTATGCAAACCTGTGTTATTAAACCAGTGTCAACTATCAGTTTCTTTAGTGTCAAATATTAAAATTGGCCTGTGTTAACTTAGGGAGTCAAATTAGAGGTATACAAATGTCTAATTTTATAAAAGTTATATAATTGTATTACCTTTTGCACGGTTCCTTTAATATTTGGTTACAGCTTTAATTTCAATTTATTCATTTCATACGTAACTGTTTTGCAAGTAAAAACTAAATTTTGTTTTTCTTAAAATGCCAAGCTTTGGTGCCTTTACCTTGATATTTTTTAAGATAGGTATTTTTACTTTAACTTAATAATTAATGCATTTCTTGCTTAATGATGTTTCAAGTTTATTGCTTATAGCTTATGCGATAACAAAATAAGCTTAGTTGAGATTAGACTGATTTTTATCGGTTTTTAACCGACTCCATAAAAGAAATGTCAGATTTAGATCTTCAGCTTTCGTTGCTCTCTTTATTCAATTCAGTTTCATTACAGTGCCATAAAAGTGTGGCAAGCTGTGCTATAATCAGAAAATACTCTTTTCTTCCCAATCCTAGTATAGGGTGAGCTTCGCACATTGAATCCTTTTCAATAACCATTTTATATCGAGAAAATTCAATCTTATTTCAGCAGAAGAGTGTCTGCGAAAAAAGCGATAGCTCTCATTAATTCTTTTCTTAGCACACTACACAAATCAAAACAGTTGTTGGTAACCAAAATAATCTTTCGTCAGAATTTTAAAAGGTATTGCATGTCTATATTGATAAAAATGCATATTATTGATATAAAAAGTTTTAATAAGGTTCGAACAAATTTTTAAGAAACAACATATATTTTATAGTTCCACATTTTTTGTAATCACCTCAAAAAGTGAATTCATGAATACTTTTATTTTTAATTGAGTAAGCAATTCTATAATCTAATCTAATGTAATAATTATTTCCATCACCATAAGAAATAAAGCATGTCAAACTTAATTAGAATTAAGCAAACCAGGTAAGTTTGTTAAGTAGCTATGAGACTTCATTTTTAATGAGACACTCAGCCAATTCAATCAAAAGGGCGGAGGAGAGCAATTTTTTAATTAAATATTTCATGAACTTAATAAAAAAAGGCCCCTGCGGCTTTGAATAATGAATGTATTTAATGCCTGTACAAAAGACTTTGGGATAGAATGTAGGTATTTACATTCCCCTTTTCCTCATACTATAGTATGAAAATGACAACCCCGAAAGGTCTTCCTGCCCTTAAACGAAGTCATCAAAGGTAATTTCTTGATTTGGTATATATATAAAAATCATATAGGCCAATCTTTTTTTACAGCTTCCCTTAGACTTACGACCTAGGCTACTTCTGACTAGAAAACGCTGATGCTGTGCGTTGTTATCATGAAATATGTATATGATGAAGCAGAGAAATAATCTTTTAAAATAAGGAACACCATGAAGCCATGAGCATGAGGTATACTGTGAAAATTAAAAATTTATAATTTCAGATCGTAATTTTGTTTACAGTCCGTACAATCGAGTACATATTATGTATTTTTCACATTTCACATCTACAATTTTTATATCACGTATAAAATTCAATTGATTATACGAAGAAAGACTGTTAATACTTATTTTGGCTATCATTTTGGTGGTTGGAATAGTAGTTTTGAACTAAAAAACGTTTAAAAGTTAATATCTTCTTTATGGTAATTTATTAAATTTTATATAATTATTAATATTAATATGCCGCCACTTTACAATGAAATGCCATTTTTTATGAGAAGGCTTATTTTTGTGTAGCATACATCGATTTTTAATGTTATAAAGTTTGTCCTATTTCTTTAACTCAGATGTGTTGTACTTGAGTTTGTGTACCTCATTTGATAATACAGAAAATTTTATATTCTTATCCTTGGGGACATCATTTAAGCTGTTGCTTTTTATGCGTGTGGTGAAATGTGTGATATTATTCTGAAATACTCTCTAGATACCCCAATTGAGTGAAGTCTTGGTCGTATGACGTCATTATCCATTCGAGTCAAGTTGCCACGAAAAGCTCCCTAGGTACGTAACATGAATTCGTCCCTGATACGCTGTGATTGCTTTTATTTCTCTCCCGGGTTTTTTTCCATTTATTCACGCAGGCTTTCAGTAAGTTCCTTGTAAAACATAAATTAAATATTTTACATAAGATTATCATATTAAAATGAAGGACTGACTTGAAGCTTTAATAAAACCCGCAGCGAGGCGTAAAGTTGAGAATAAATTTAATATCTTAATGTTGAAGAAAATTTTGAAAGATGAATTTTAGTGGCAAGAATCTCTTAGCTTGAAACGCCAATCTTGCTTCGTTATGTGATGGAATCTTTCTAAAATATTCAGAATATTTTTTTCCCCTATTTTAATTCGCTTTATTAAAACGAATTTTAACATTCGCCACATGCGCGCAATTATATATTTGTGCGAGGAAATTATATTAAAAACCAAAAATGGAATGAAAAAAGCACAAGCATTTTAGATTAGGAGTATATTATAAATCAAAACTATTAGGATACACAAAATATATTTAATTTTTTTTTTTTCAAACTCAACGATATACATTAAAACTCTCTCTAAAAGTATCGCAATGAAGCCAATTATAAATTTAATTTTTTTTGCCAGCTTAAAATAAGAGGCATAATTACAAGATATGAGACATTAAAATTCGCTTGCATACGAATATAATTTTAAAATAAAACAAAGGTATTAAATATAAACTAAAGAATAATAAGAACTTGAAATATAGCCAAGCTTTAAGAAAATACTCAAGTAAGATGTCATAGATTTGGACATAAAATATATACCTATGTATAAAATAGTATAAATAGTTAAATAAAAATAAGCAGAATATATTATAAACCATTAAAATAAAAGTAGTTGCTGTAAATTAAGTAATATAAAATAATATAATAGAAAAACAGATAAAATGTTTGCTACTATATGATTATTGTGCTCAATAAAATTTTCCTCAAGAAAGTCTACCTAAATCGCAGACAGAATGAACCCATCGAAGTTTGCATCGAAACTGCAATTTATTTCGAACAGGAATTAATTTATGAGAACAAATTTCCAGGCGACATTAACGAGGAAATGCTTCCTAATTATTTGAAAAAGGTAAGAAATTAAAGGAAATAGCTCGGGAAGTAATATAATTCCTTATTTAAGGATAGTGGCACCAAAAGTATAAACAATTGTAGAATTATTTTTTATATTTAATTTTTATTTAATTTATTTGTGCAAGTATACTTAGTTAAAGTTATATAATTATTTTAATATGGACAAAAGGAAAACTACACGGCATTACATTCAAAATGTTAATGCAACAACATATCTTAGATATGTAATGTATGTTTTATAAAAACTTCTATGATGCTCGTTTTTACCCGATTGCCCCAGAAGGAGGGTAATGTTTGTCGCATGTGGATTTTTTTTAATTTCAAACACTCCGATATGAATATGAATTGATATCAAACAAGAAAACATTTCAAGGTGCATTAAACATTGGTCAAACATAATTCTATATTCTAGAGCTTATTTTTCTCTTTTCAGTTATATGCGCATTGGATTTTTTTGTTTAATAATTTCAAATTTTAAATTCCGTGCAAGGTAAAACTTAAACTCACCTTAAAATCCCCTTTTTAAGTGATGGGTTAAACCTATCCAATAGTTTAAATGGTCTTATAAGTTTTTTTTAAGAAATACATATGTATATAGTTTTGAAAATCTAAGAAAACAATTTGTCGAAGTGAAACACTGAGTTAACAAATAAGCAATTTTACGTCTATAAATTGGGTACATTCATTAAATTTTCAGTTACTAACTGAACATAAATCCAGCTAAACTCAAGATGGATAATATGATTAACATTAATAAACCTTTTCAGCTATATAAACGTTCAGCGAATTAAAGAAAAATTAAACAAATCTTTCTCTTGATTTATGTAAATATGCTGAATGTATGAATGTGAAGAAACACGTGGTATTAAATTTTTAAAATATTTTTTCGTTTTCATCTTTACTAGGAAACCGGGGCCTTTTAATCTTAAATTTTGTCCTTTCAAACAGGAAAATCCTGAGGTAACAAAGAGCCATGTTGCTTTTTCCTTTTAAATTTTTAGTCCAGCTAAAACCTAAGCCTATTTATATCCCTGGCGTTATGTGGGAGATAAAGTTAAAACAAAAAAAATACATTTCTTAGATGTTGTTTTCATCTGTTGTATGGGAGCGTCTGCGCCTTGAGCAATTAAACTTTAAGGATACTGTCAATTTTAGCATCGTAATTCAATTCTCACATCAATCATGACAAACATGAGATGAAGATAATCATGTGCCGAATTTCCCATCAGGTCAACTGCTCTTTAGTTTGGGGGATGTAACGCCTGATATCACTAATAATCGATACGCATGCATACATACATACATAGCATGTATGTGAAGCTGTATCCAAAATTTGATACGAGTGCAAAATTATGCGTCATATTTATGTGAGCGTAAGAAATCAAATTTGATTGTGGGCCGTCATTAACATAATGAAATTGTGGGAATTTATTGCGTTAATTATATGAGTAAAGGGCAAAGTTTGCTGTTATTAAAATACCCTACTGTGCAATCAGTTGTTGTGGAAAGGCATAGATAAAGTTCCAATGCTTTTTAATTATACTATAGATGAGCTGGTAGCTCTGGTTTACACGTTCTTTAGTCCAATAAATAAAGAAGATACTGACTACCCAAAGATTAAATATTTGTACAATTATTTTTGGGTTTCCTATTCAATAATTTGGAGAAAACTTACGTAGCATAGCTATTAGAGAAATTTTAAGTTGATGAGTTTTGATTCAAATTTTTCTTTATTCTAAATGTGTCTTTTTGGACCATTCCGAATCTCTTTAATCAAACCGAATGTCAAGATACTAAAACATTTTACATTTTAACTTTAAAAATCGTTCTAGGCTTTCAATGTTACTTAAAAGCAGATTTGATGGGACAAATTTCTGTTTGGTAAAAAAAAAAAATTTAAATATACATATTATTATCACTGAGTCATATACAGCAGAACCAGCTTTCCTAACCGCAAAGAAAAGGCATATTTAACCTGCTACGCAGAAATGTTTCGTTCTAATATGAATGTGTTATAATAGGATCCCAGAGGCCAAAGTTTTAGTGCTTGGTGTAAAAGTAATCCTCCCGAAATTTCAGATTCCTGGATCAAACCTGTGAATGGCGCAAACAGGGAAAAATTACTATTTTACATAAACGTGAATAAGTTGTTAAAAAAAATTTTACAAAATTTCTCTTAGAAGCACATTGTTCAGAATTGAATTTACTACCAAAAAGGTCTTATGGATTAAATTCGTAAATCTATTAGTTTCAAGGACACTGAAAGCCTTAAAACTGCTAAGAGAAATTTTTAATAAATTTGTTTTAACAACTTATTCACGCTTATGTAAAAGAGTAATTTTTCACTGTTTGCGCTGTTCACAGGTTTGATCCAGGAGTCTGAAATTTCGGGACGATTACTTTTAGACATGGAGCTAAACATTTTGGCCTGCGGGACCGAAAACATGCAAGGAAACCAAAAAAAGAAAACCCCAATGTTACATAATAAATAATATCGGGTAAAGTCTGATATCAAATATTGTAAGTGTCACTGGAAAGGATTAATGTTGAAAATTTATTTATTTAATTTTATTTATTATATTGCAGATTCAAAGCATTATTAATAACATATATATCTATTAAAAAATGTACATATTATATATTGTAAGTGTTCAGTGGATAAGACACCCAGGACACATTTTCAACCCTAAAATTGTATGTTAACTTTCGCATCTCGGCTTTCTAATCATTCAAAAACAACAATTGTTATAAACCCTGAGTCTGAAAATTTAAAGGTCTGCATTATTTAGTAAGAAAATACATCGGGATATTTGGGTAATATGATAAATAAGATAAGATAAAAGTTTCTTATTTAAATTCCAGAAACTAAATCCAATTGATGAACCTATTCTAAGAACCTAAGCCAGCTTTTACCTAAAAAACACTCATTTTGCAGATGCCTCTAAATTTGATAAGTGCTAATTTGTATCCCAAACAAAAAACCACACAGATATGTGCTCTTTATCTTTCAACTTATTATCCTTGTCAAGTAGCCACTAAGCAAATTAAGTTATCTTATGGAGGTGTAATATCCTTTCATTTCGTCTTTCGGTAGACCGAGCAGGGTAAACCACCCAATCTAGCTAGACAATGAATAGCATTATTTACATATATCTGGTTTTTGGTCAAAGAAAGATTAGCAGAGACCAGTAATTGAAAATGCGTACAATTAAATTTGCATATGGTGATATTTCCATAAATCTACTCAATAACCATGATATTTATATTTATGTTACAAAGAAGAAATTGTTGAAGCTAACATTAAAGCTACTTCTTTGTCCTATGTACATCCTTAAAAACGCCTTCCGTCCTTCAATCCACCCTTAAGCCCTTTGATCCTATGCATTAAAGTCTGCAAATTATTAAAGTGCCTTTAAAACTAATCTGTTCCCGCAAAAGTTTCCCTAAGTACGCCAAGCTAAGAGCAGCTGTCTGACAGGATAGAATTATATTTGCTTTTCGCAACAACACGGTTCCATTATCTTATTAAATGCAATTTTATGGGGACGAAGTAAAAAGCAATGTAAAGTACACAGCTTCCCTTAGCCACTAATAATCTCAGAAAGTGTTAAGCTGTAAGGAATAAAGACCGGGATTAGCTACTTGTAATAGAAACAATTTGCGTGCCTCTGTTTGCACTCGGAAAATGACGCTTATGATGGAACGCAACAAGTAACCACTTACAATATTACCTCACGAAAGTTAAATTTCAATTCTAATGAATTTTATATGGGCAACAAAGCAATTCTGGACGAAAGAGTATGTGGGTGTGGTCCTTTAGGAGAAAAAAATTGGCATATACATACAATATGTATGTATATATGTAATGTACATATATACTTTGACTCTTTGAATATCATCTGTCCGCTTTATCCCTTTGAGCAAATGTCTAGAGGGAATAACACTTTTCAAATTTTATCAGTAGAAGCTGACTTTACAGGATTTCCTTTTATCACGAAAAAAAGTGCTTGTAATCAAATTGATTGCACAACTTAGCACTTAAATTAAATGACGAATTTTGCCTGAATTTAACGATTCTTCTTAAGAAGAACTATTAAGATACCATTACAATGGAGAATTTGTAATCTTCGACAAAGTGCTCCTATTTTAAAATCGAGTTAAGTTTATATAAAATCTCATCTCTCTCCACTTGCGCGATAATCGGGATCGATAGTTTGAGTTTATATATGAATTTGTATAGAGCGTTTCAAATTTTACTCTTTGGAAAACAAAAATACTATGCAAATATAGGAAAACTCCGCATTGAATACTAAACTGAAAATACGTGGCATAACAACAAACTTTTTTTATGCCCCTGCGATACATTTTCCAGGACTGTTATTATACACTATCATATGCATATATATGTATGTAGTACTACCCAAATCAATAATAGTTCACTCATCAATCATTTTCAGCACTATGCATTTAAAAGAGAATAACAATTTTATAGTCGTGATGGAAATGAATGATACTTTTTGATTCTGATAAGGTAAATGGAAAAACAAATAGAATTAAATATGATTGATGGCAAAATAATAGCAAATAATAATGTGCTTACTATTTCACCAATTGCTAACGAATAAATATGTCACTAAATTAAGTATAAGAGGCACTTTAAAAGTAAAATGCTTTAAAAAGCAATTACATAATTAAATTCACGTGTACGTATGTCACTTTTTTTTTAAATTATAATCATTAAATTCAACATAATGAGCCCATAAAAGTCTGATCCAGATAAAACCGTCTTAAGTATTAACTTTTTGAACATCTTACAAATCTTCAAATTCTCAGATCAGCCACTATACGAATTTCCATTCTAAAAGTATCTACTGCTTGTTCCCTAGGGCTTTTACAACAAATTATTTTCTCTTTTACGCATATTTCCAAGAAATTTTCAATTAAATATAAGCACATACATAAGTGTCCATGAATGAAAGAGAACCGACCTATTTAATCTTTCTTCCAACCCCACATAAACAAGAAAATTAATGAGAAAATTAAAATGTAATATTTTACAAACGGTTAGGATCAAAAAGGTTTTATTGATCTAATAATTTTAAAAATGTATGAAATGATAAAATACGAAACGAAAATTTATATATGATGCATTATTATTTCTTTATGTCTATTATTATGTAATACTAAAACTACTATACACACTAAGTTTACAACTATTATATTGTATTAAAAGTAACAGGAGAAATATAATAACAAATCATCGTTAAGCTAATGGTTATACAAAATCAGTTGAATAAGTTGAACTTCTACGAAATTTAGAAAATTATAGCAAATACATCTTAAAATATTTTATGAAAGAACAATTGTAAACAATATTATCAGTTAAGATCGAATTCAGAAAGACAATTTTTCCCCCTAACAATTTGTCTTTTATTTGACAATTTCTGGCTTCTTGTCATAAAGTTTTCGCATAATACAGAATTTTGTGTTAGGCGCAAAATATTTCATTGCTTATAAATTTAATAAGTGGGTGTGTACAGCGGAGTTCTATGTGACACGGAAAGGTTAACAGAGTGAGGCAGAGACGCGGTAAGAAGAAGGATGATTACTTTCTTCAGTATTACACTTTCAGAGCGGTTATACGTCTTAAGACTAAGGATGTTCCGGCATTAATGGCATAAGGTACTTTGAAGTTTCTTTAAATTCCTCTGGAATAAGAACTTTAAGCTTCCCTAGAATCTGAAAACAGGAGGAATTGTTGAGATATTTCCTTAGTATATTACGAAGTTGGAATGCCCAAGAAGCGTAAAAAATAGACTATAAAATACGTTAGACAACAAGATATTACACATAAGTCCCTATGGCCTCGCTTTGATGCAAAATAAAGGATATAAATAAAAATCACATAAGAGAGAAATTTCTTGACTTGCTAACAGCTCCGTATTTGCAAATCATTATACCAGAAAAATATAGAGAACCCTTAAACCAATGAGGTGGTTTTCGTTTTGTTAAAATTATATTTGATTACATATATGTATGAGAAATAAGTCAAATTTGAGTAAGGATATCTTTATAAAATATGATTTTACCAATTGTTCTATCCTTAAGTTAAATAAAACAATAATTCCAGGACAAAAAACATTATGCATTATATGTAAAATCTTATTTGAATACAAATAATATATAATGTACAATAATAAAAAGCGGACCAGGGCGAGTAGTGCTCGCGGTCCTAAGGGTGCCGTGAACTATTTTATTTGAGTTCAAACAATTTCTGAAAAACTACATACATATGTATGTATAAGCCTTATGAAGCGCTACCTGCAAATTTTAAACAAACTTCTAGTTAACCTGTTTTCACATAATTACAATGTACGTATACATGCAAAATCGAATCTAGATTGAATCCGGATTCAATCCCATAATTACGCAGACTGGATTCAAATCGGATCGAATGAATCCAATCTTGCTTAGCTGGCTGGATTGAATTGAAATAACAGCTTCAAACGCGGATCGAGTAGGTAATCGATTTGACAATTGGCGTTAAGCATGTTGTTACAGCCTTAATTTGAAACACGAAGAGACATTTGAAATGCTTAACATAATGCAAGAGTGCAAAGTGGCACTTTAATCGGCATTGGATTGACTTTCGATTCGATATCTTAATCCCAAGTAGTCAAATACGCAGATTGAAAACTCAATCCAACCTCGATTCGATCTCTCAATCCGTCATGTATACGTAGTAAATGTTAACTTTTGTAATTGAGAGAGAACTGGCGCATACTTTCCACAATTTCTGCAAAATAATTTAAAAATTCTCTGAAAAAATTGTTGTCCCAGACAAGACTGGCCCGTGTATGATTTTATAAGGGTTCCGTTTTGTATTTTTACTGACTTACCTAATAAATATTTAAAAAATAAGTAAATAAAATACAGTGAGAATCACAACCAAAATAATAAGTCAAGCTTTCATTCAATACCTATATTAAATTTATAGGAAAAAAAATCGTTTTTTGGTCCCAACTTTTTTTTAAGAAATTTGATGTTCAGAAGAAGACTTATATTTTAATTAATGCCACC
The DNA here is from genome assembly GCA_963920795.1 of Eutolmus rufibarbis. Classification (NCBI taxonomy): domain Eukaryota; kingdom Metazoa; phylum Arthropoda; class Insecta; order Diptera; family Asilidae; genus Eutolmus; species Eutolmus rufibarbis. The sequence goes on from OY987208.1 coordinate 5,580,449, forward strand.
TGTTCCTTATTTTTTTGCTAAATCAAAATTTAAAGTATCGGCATACGGTTGAATTTCAACTCCAAGACTTGCAGATAGGTAGTTATGTCTAAAACCCCCTCGAGGTGGAAAAAAGCAGAATCCCTATTAAGATCTTAATACGATTTTACGATTTTTCATATCTATAACTGAGAGCTTTCAAAGATTTTCTTAAGAAATGTAACATGTAATTTCATAACAAGACACGAAAGACAAGGATTTGTATCATATTTTCAGATTTGACGTCGTCCTCACATGTTGCTACATTTTGCTACATGTTTGGATTCTGTGCGTTAAAAGACTTTTCAGACCAGGGACGAAATAGAGAATTTCTACACTCTAGGACGGAAGATTTTTGCGTATTAAAGTGGGGCTCAAACGTTTCACGTCTGCTTATTAGTAACAGTTTTTGATGCATTCTTTAAATTTTTATATAATCAAGTATCACTTTTTTTATAGTACCTAAGCAGTTTTTCTTCATTTTATATTGTACACTGATCCTCATAACTATAGGTCCACCAAAAATTTTAAAGTGCGATAAACAAATAAAAGGTTTTGAATAAATCAACATTACTATTTTTTTAAACACTTCGAATCACAAGAAATGACAATACAAATTTCGTTGTTTCTGATGATCCTGATGGCTTTAATGCATATTGGAAACATTTGCGGAAAGAACCGCAATAGTTTTCGAAAAGAAATTTTCATAGAAGAAGTTGTATGGTGTGGGGGCTTTCAATTCACTTGGCAAACTTGATCTTGCCTTCACTTCTTCAAGGATGAATATTGAGGAATATCAGGAGATCTTTCGGCTTAACCTAAACCATATTTGAGAAAGTTTCGTTGAATTCCCCTTGTCTTTCAACAATTCAATGAGAAAATTCACGTTAGCAACTGCACTCGGCAGTGGTTTGAACGAGAAAATATCCAAACGTTGGATTGGTTTCCCTATTCTCCAGATTGCAATCCTATAGAAAACTTATCAGGGATTCTTGTGCGTAGGATGTATGCTAACAACTTAAATTGCAACTCTATTTCAGAACTTAAAACGGATAAATCTCCTTTCAAGTCTCGTAAAAAGTATCAAAAATCGAATTTTTGATTTCATTGCTAAGAAGGGAGAACCTATAGATTACTAAACACAGCTAATTTAAATTCAACCAAACTGGTTTCTTTACAGAAAATACTTTTTTTTTGATTCTTTGTTAGTGGACCTATAATTATGTGGAGTTTAATTTGAACTTTTTTACTTTCATTATTCAACTTAAAAATACATAATTGTTGTATCGGACTATGTTTTAAGTAGGTATCGTATGTTATAAAAATATGATGTGTTAAGAAATAATCAGATGCTCACACAATTTTAGTGGACCTATAATTATGAGGAGCAGTGTATGTTTATAAGCATATAACCAAAAAATATATAAAGGATTATATTGCCTTATTTCTATTTTTAAATCTATAGTCTTATTTTTTGATGAGTACAAAGACTACTTCTGAGAAAATAAAATGATTACTGCTTTTACCAAACAAACATAGCTTATCAAAAATAAGGATTGCGTAATTTCAATTCAAATAAGTGGGAAGGGACTACATACATAAGTTTTCCGGAATATTGCATCACAAAACATATTGTATGTAAAGAGATTTTTTATAAAATATTATAAATCTTTTAATTAAAGGCCATATCGATTTTGACTTATTTCTGATATATATTGCTCACTACCCAATTAAATTTACGCCTTCAAAAATGTCCACGCCCACGTCCACGTCTCATTGTGTAAAAATTGCGAATGAATTTGACGCTTCAGTAGCATGATCTATATTGTTATCTGAAGTTTAAACAAAACCTAATAATTAGTTAAGGTTAGGTATATTTGCTCAATGTATTAAACAAGGTCCAACAGAAACCTATTCAAATTTTAAATGAAGTGAAACTTTCTAAATGCTTAGTAAGACAATAATGACAATTATCTAAATATAAATATGTACTTCTATGCTTAAGAAGTAAATGTTAAATTGGAATATGTATGCCCCCAACTATTGTAGGTTGTTATTATCTAAGAAGTTATTTATACCAATTTAATGAACTGCTCTAAATTCAACGAATTCAGTAAAGGAATATCTTCTTTTTTGTGAACTCTTCAAACAATTTAAAGGTACAGCTGTGTGTACTTTTAAAAGTACCCTACTTTACGAACAAACAAATAAAAGAAAATGTTGTAAACATTACAACCCCTTTTTATATCTGTTTGCTTACGTATGACTGTGAAACAAAGGGTTAAGGAACAGGTGCCTTCACTGCCAAGGCTGTTCCGCTCGTTTTATTTAGACTTTGATATTGCTTACCAGGACCGAGTTCTAAAGCAGCTATTCACAAATCACAGCTGGCAAAGAAAAATTTTATATTTTATTCGCTTGGTTTGAAATTCAGTCGTGCGATTTAAAGCGCGTATGGATGATACCTAAACTTATTATATTTTTCTTCTTTTTCCCTGCCACTCATAACTAAAAGTTTGAATAGATTTGTCTAAAGTATTGTATAAAATGCTTTATTATTTTATGTACTTATAGAAACTTGAAGAGCGACTTAAGTAAATTCCTTAATAATAATTAAAATATTTTCAATATAATCAACTATTGCAAACATCGCACCTCTGTATTCATATGATACCCGGCTTAAAATCCTTCTTCCAAGAACTTATTATCTTAATATTTTCTTAGGCGAATTACTTTGGAACCCTTATCGAGGTAATAAAGCAAACTCAGTTCGTATTTTCCATTAAAGATGCTAAACTGAAAGCTCTGACCGAAATCGTGTCTGAGGGGAGCGGGCGAGTGCGTCACAACTACATTACAGGTAGAAGTCCTTTAGGAGCTCTAAGAATGTAAACTATCAAATTAAAAAGGCGGACTTACCGGACCAAGATTATCAAATCCATACTTCTTAGCAACTTGGTGGGCGAACTCATTATCGACACTTCGGTGAAATCTTACTAGGAACGAGCTGGTAAATACGTCACTGGGCAAAGATGCTGTTGCTGACAAAAATACCAACGCCATTGAGTAAATTAACCCCAACAGGGAGAACCACGTTAATGGCATTGCACCGCGGCAGTCAATAGCTCAGGGACTTAATGCAATTCTTGGTATAATTGTTAAGGCGGCACTGACACTGTTTTAATTTTTATTGAGGAACCAAAGCATGGATTAAGTCTTACAACTAAAAGACACTTTTTTTTCCGGGATAAATATTATGGTTTTGTGGTAACACTTAGTTTTATCACTTTCGTATCCGCGGATAAATCCAATCAATTGAACAAGGCTATTTTATTTTATCTTTTGAAGGAAAATTGAAAAAAGGACGAAATTGTACCAATCTGACTATTTGCCCGTCGCTACTTTCTGCTCTATGGAATATCAATGCGAACAGCTTCGATCGAAGGCTCTCATGGAGCTGTCGTTAAGCTTTTTCACTTTTTATATGTATTTCTGAGACTCGAGCTTTGTTGCTGCAGCTAAAGTTTGAAATGGAAAGCGCCTTTTATGTTGCTAAACCCACCCCCACAGCTGAAAGGAAATAAAACAGTGACTTCGTAAATATTTCGACAATGTTCCAAAAATTCACGTCTTTCAGAATTCTTAAATTATATTCCCTGCCACAAAAGAGCCGGCTAAAATACCTACATATCTATCAGCCGTAATTGTAATTGTAAAACCCGCACATTAAATACTTCTTTACTGAAGATTTTTCTTTTACAATAGTTATAGAACAACTATTTAACCCAATATTTCTAGCAAACCGATTCTGAATATTCTGATATAGCAACTGCTCACACATTTATTAATTCTACTCTATTCAATTGGATTTTCACGTATTGAAATACTTATTGAGCTATTTATTACTAGTTATGTTATTACTCCTCGTTACCATTTATTTAATACTCATATTTTATCCCTCAATATGTTATTGAACATACAATTTGGATTTTCATACTGACTGTTCAAATCAAAGGTATTCTTAATTCCGATGAAAATCCAATTCGTTCGGAATGTAGCAAATTTGAAAACATTTAAAAAGTTTAGATAGCTTCAAGCTCGCTTACCGTCAAAATTAAGAATATGAGTTAAAATGTATCCCACCAAAAACATATAATGTAAGAAAACCAAGGCCAATTTTTCGTCAGGACTGTGTTTTTTGGTATAATAACTAAAAGAAAAAAAAACTGAAATGTTGAAATTATGTCACGTTCCTTGTTTACACGTTGATGGGAATTTCATGAGTTTTTGTTCAAATACTTATAAAACTAAATGCAATTTGAATGAATCAGAGAACGCCCAAAATTGTGATCTTTAGGCACTCGTATCTTGGAAACTATTCTACCTAGACGTATGAAATTTACCTCAATATCGGACACTTGGACAAAACATTGGATGGGTATATGTACATATGTACTTATATATACATATGTTTTTTTTTTAAATCTTATCTGATCTTATAAAATTTTCAATTTTCAAATTGTTTTTGTTTGAGCTAAATAGTATACATTTTCTCATACTACATTAACGTGTTTTTTAATTGTGATTAATAACTCTAATATAATACCTATCATTGGTCTTTCCAAATTAACCAAGTTTAAAAATTGGGCTACCCCGACCGAATAGGTTCAAGGAATAAGTATTTATACTTACTTATGTGGAATAGGAATTCAATAAAGGAATATCTGTAAAGATGTAAAAATTCAAATATGGATAGAACCATACTTGAACTATCCTAAACACGCCTGTAATTCAAATCGATAAAGCTTTAATTTTTGTGTGTGCAGAGAAGATTTTCTGAAGATACTTTCCGATGGAATGTTTCTAAAAAAAACAACGTCTCTATAGCCTCATTACTGTAAATAGCACCAAAGCTATCCCCACAAACTTTGGAAACATTCAAGAAAACATGACGTCACTAAATCTGAGAATCTCAACAAAGAAATTATGTTTGTCGTTTAAGTGTTTAGGCTTTTACGAGAATCGTCCGAACCGCCTGTTTTATCAAAACAATCATTGAGCGAAATGTGGTAAAACAATACCTTGGTTGCGAATCTTTCGAAAGTTTGTTGGATAGCTCCGGAATTGAGCGGCATTTGATAAGCGACACGTGTTCTTATACATTTTTGACTGTTTTGAAGCTTTGCAAGGACCTGCGCGATGGGAACTCGTCGCCATATAAAAAGAGACGTAGAAATACCCACTTTTGCTTTTCCTATTCAAAAGCTCGAATACTTGAGGAACACAACCATTGACATGAAAATTCCATTAAACCACTCAAACTCCGGTGTTCGAGCACCAAGAAACGTAAGCCTGTGTAGGAATGCCTTCTATGGCGTTATGCTAATGACGTCAATGCCTGATAATAATTCCTTTGCGAAAACCACACAAAATGTGATTAGCCAGACGCTACCATATGTTTACTTTTCAGCACTTTGAGGAAGTAATCAAGAATGTTGGAATTGCCTCGTTACTGGTTTGGTTCCTTAATCCTTTCCATGTATTCCTGGATATTATACCGGCTTCGAAAATAAATCTACTCCCGTTTTCGAGTTAATTAATATTACAGCGATTTCCGCAAACATATTTCTGATTCCTTATATTTTAGAAGGTTAAGCTGGTTAATTTAATATTTACAATTCCAATAGAATTCCATGCTATGTATTCATTAAATTAATATAGACTTTAATTAATTAATTAATTAAATTAATATAGACTTTACTATACACATACATACATATATTAGAAATAATCTCAGCGATACCAAGATACAATGAATACTGAACTTTTCATTTTGTAAAACATAAAATTGAATTTTTTTTACATAATTTTTAAGAATCTTTAAAAGCGTTTTTCTCTTATTAATTGTTCAAGTGCCTCAATAAATTAGTTTTTTTTTTTCTTTTTTTATTCTACTTCAATAAACGGAACTTAAAAACACCATGTGAGATTTTATGAAAAACTACAACGCTGTGTTTGTACTGTTTGATATTCACTTTTTTTAAATCAAAAGATTAATTCAAAGGTCAAATATCCACTTTCTTTCAAAGCGGAAATTACAAGAATGGATGACAAGACCTTCAATTTTTATATGTGCCTAATTCTTGAAATAATGAAACACCCAGGCTCAAAGTGGCAAACAAGTAGAAATTGTCGAGGTTAAAATAAAAGCATTATTATTATTTTACTCCTGTGGAATATCAATTAAGAGATTGCGAATTAAATATTCAAAAAAATATTAATTACAATAGCCAAGTACTCGCTTACATAAGCAAAATTGCGTTAAGAATAAATAATAAAGAAGAATATGTAATTGGCGTCTATACGCAGTTTTCTTTAATTTCACGCAAAAGCTATTCCTTGCGTGGGATGTTTAAATGGGATGTCATTAAATCTATCTGCAATACATATATAAAATTAATTCAAGCGTACTTTTTTTATTTCATAACAACAGACATTTTCATATATTGCGTCGGAGTACCAAAAAAGAAATAAATACCTTTAAAGTGGACAGAATTCGCGAAAATGTTTTAATTCAAGGATTTTACTTAAATGTCGATCTTTATTTCCTTTTATTGATTTACACTCAATACTAAAGTAGCGGGAAAATTTGTGAAGAGAACTTTGGGAACTGCTCATGATAAAATTGTTGTGTTTCATTTTTTCATTCGTTGTACTTTTTAACTGAACGGTGTTGAGTTTTCACTTTAAAAATACATAACGTTCAATAGAAAAAATAAAAGGAAAAAAAATTAAAACAAAAATGTTACTTCCCATTGAAATGTAACAAAGTAACAGATAGACAAGGGTAGACAACCAAACATTCGACAGGTATTTAAAATGCAAAAGAGTTCTTAACAAATAATACTTTAATTCGATATTCCATAATCGAGATATTTACATTGTACAACTATTTTAGAAATATTAAAGAGACCGCCTTTTTAACGATATCAACTTATTTATTATATTATCATCTTAGAACTACTGATTTATTTCTTGAGTTGACTAACAAACGCCTTTGCTGACTAAGGAGCTGCCTTTTTTTGGCCTCCAGTTTCTTCTTTTGCACTTCTTCTTTTGTACAGATTCTTTTCTGACCGTCTGTAAAAGATATGAATTTGTTTAAAATATAGAGGAAAAGTTAATTCCTACTGTGGGTTTGTGTTAAGTAAAAACCTGTATTACTAACCACTTTAACATACAAAAAAAAAAGACGATATTTTCAGAAGTACTTGCATTCACATAGATACCTATACATAGAAAAATGAAAAATAAAACATGAATTATTGAAAGCAAAAGCAAAGCCAAAAATCTAAATTTACGTCTTAGAATTGGAGTGTAGCGATATTAATTACTTCGTGGTTGGACATTTTGAAATATGAAGAATGAGTATGCTTAGTGTCTGAATATGAGCTATTTAAAATTCTGCAAAATTTGACGACTGAAGATATTTCATTCTTCCTCTGTATTGTGTGTGTGCTCTAGTTTTAATTAGTACAAGAATCTTACCACCTTTGAACCGAATAAGAGTTATTATAATTGAGAGCACCGATTATGCCTATTAAAGGTGAACAACGATGGGTTTGTACCTCGAATAGGGTCGTTTTATAGGGTCAAATTTTCGTGATATTATGCTCACTAATTCGAAATCTTCTTGCGCTGTTGAAAGGAAGTATCGTTAAAAAATTGTAATTTAAAAAAATAAGTGTTTTTAATAGTTGTTTACGCATTTATAAACTATTATAGTATAAATCAAATGTACACAAATATTTAACAGAAGAGATTATCCGAAGTGTTGGAATCTTCTCATTTATTTACAGATTGCAGGTATCATATAATAAATAAGTGAAGATAAAGACTTATACATAAAGAAGAAACTTCTCTTAGAAGTTGAGAAAGATACAAATCACAAGCGAAATATAGACGGGTAAATCAACTGATATTTATCCTCGTATATATTTTACAAGAATTTACATTCTCAAACTACAACAAATTTTGAACGTTTCTTTTGCAACCATGCAACAGACCTCTACATTTTTAAAATTAATAACTACTAAATAAAGACTTCAAGGCTATAACACACTGAGCTAAAACGCTATTAGAGTGAGAAGAGCAGAGAACCACAGTTAAGAAACATGTTAGAAAACAAAATAGCAAGCTACCACCCGATGAACAAAAATAAATTTCCAATTTAGTATAATTGTAATTGCATTGTATTAGCATTGTAGTAGCATTGTTAAAATTCTTATATGAATCTTTTAAACACATATTTTAATCTGCATTTGTTCTGGTACCAGCCAGCAACCAGTTTGACCAAATTTGTTAATAATAGGAAATTTAATTAGGCAGCCTGGTTTGGAAATTTAAAACATGACAAATATCGAAATAATATTGTAGAATTTTAAACGCGAAATTTAAAATAGTTGATAAACAGATCCTGCAGTTTAAACGCATTTTTCTCTAAAATAATATTTTTCCACATTCGAAGATCGAAAATTATCCTAACAAATTTGATATTTTAAGTATCGGCGTTAAGATTTTTAGATTTGGTTAAAAAATGTTTTTTTTAAATAAATTAAACTACATAACACTTAAAAAACATTTTACAAATCAACAACTGTTTTGAATTCCAAATCAGAATGACCCTTTAAATTGAGACGCGTTTTGGAGTCAATTAAAAATCTGAAGAGTTAAATATTCTTACCTGATTTTGATGTCCCCGTTCCTGTTCCTGTCCCCGTTCCTAAGCCGCTCGAATTTTGAGCATTATCGGAAGGCATACTGTTGTGCCGAATAAATGACTTTGTGGAGATAGAAGTCGACATTCTTTCCTGGGGCTGCGGAGGCATGGAGTTGTACCTACTAAATGAGGTTTTGCCCTTTTGAGTCGTACTTGAGATTCCACTTTGTGTTAGTTGAATTAATTCATCCTCGCGAATTGAAAGGAGCACTTCATCGACTGAATCTCCGTCGGAGGTGATTTCAGTTATATCTTCCATTTCTGGGACCTTAGGAGGTATTCCCTGGAAACTATCCGAAGTGTTTGCAATTTTTTCTGCGATTTCTATGGCTTTTGGAGGAGTTTTTTTGGTACAATTTTCAGTTACCCCTGTGTTAACGATGTGCTCTTCCACACTTTGGCTGGCTTCAAGGAGCAGGGCATCGATTTCCGAGTTATCTAGCAAGTTACAGAAATGGGACTGATTCTCTTTTGCAATTGGACTATTTACAAAATTTGTATCGGCGTTTTCTTGATTAGTTTTATTACTCGAACAGTCGGTGCTGTCTTTTATCTCTATAACGCCGTCGTCTTCCTTCGCTAGACCGCTGTGTGATCCCTTGGGCTTGGAGCTGTGCTCGTCGGTTAACGATCTCTGGAAGAGTTGCTCTACTTCTATTTTGAACTTGTGGAAACCCTTGTTTGAGTCGTTCTTCCTGCTGTCCTCGCTGACCTGCTTGTGCTGCAGTCTCTTAATCTTATTTCGTTGTCGTTTTGCTTTTTCCTCGTCACTCTTTTGTGCCCTAGAATTTTTTGAATGGGAGTTTTTGTCACCCCATTCCCAGCCCACGTCACCGGAGTCAAACTCCTGGGAAAGTCTACTCGGCGAGGAATAGTCGTACGAATGAGAAGGCGACTCCTCAGCCAGGAAAGTATTTTTCCTCATTTTGGGAGTGGTGTTGGGGCTCGATGCAGACTTTGAGGACGGCGGTGTACTCATTACGTTGCTCGCATCTCCGTGTGGTATTTTGTGTGAACCTGCAAAAGTGAAATTTCATTATTTTAGGAAATATAGTTTTGAAAAACGCTTTGTGTCTACAATGGAAAAAAAAGCCGCTCTTAGCTCTGCTCGGGGTTTAACTTCTGAAAGCACTTAGAGAGAGATTTAAAGCAAAATTACCACTTAGCCGAAGAGTACCTAGCGATTTGCGGCCCTTTCTGCCAGGTAACAACGGCGAAGTGTCCATAATTAAGGATTTGTTAAACTCGGACACTGGGAACGAGTTTCAAACGCATGACGTTCAAGAAACGTCAAATTCAAACAAACTTACCTTTATTGCCAGCCCAGCGAAATGTTGAAAATCCGAAAGATGTGGTCAAAATGTAGTAAGAAAATTTTCATTTTGCTAAGAAGCAACTACTTATAAGAAAATTACCACCATTATTAAAATAATTAATAATTTAATTAATTAAGTATCAACCTGAAAACAAATTTGACTACCTCTACCAATTTCTAGTCTTTCAAATAAATTATAATTTAGTATATTAGTAACTCTCCTAAAATGTAAATTAATTAAGTCCTTCCTATAAAATTTTTGCTCATTTATTTATTATTTTCCCTTTAAGAATGGTTTTATGTTTCTTTATTTATTTGTATTTAATAGGTATAATCTATTTGCCTATTTTCTGAAAAGAAAAAGAAAATGTTAATTAGTATCTAAGAAATATTAAATGGAAAACCTTAAAAAATAAAAAGGAAAAATGAATTTAAAACTAATATTATGTAGGAAAAATGAATTTTGTTTTGAACTTTGTATATTTTTGGAAAATTATAATTGTTAATATACTATATAAATATGTCAACGTGAAAAGAACTAAAAATGTACTGTTAATCGAAAATTTTAAAAGAAAAAATCTTTGTTAATAGTCTAAGTTTCCTTTGTAATTTCATATAATTATAGATGTGCTATTGTACCCGAGAGCGCTTTAAGCTTTTTTATGTAATTAGTTTTAACTGTTGCATAAATAAATAAATAAATAAAATAACTATTTCTAGTAACAATTGATTAAAGCTTGTAAACGCACCATAGCTCAAATTGGATTGACTTTCGAGACTCGTTGTGGGCAATGACAAATCCATCAAAACACAGTTGTTGTGTCAGTGTCATCCCAATTGCCTAGTTTGAGCTTGAAAACTTTCGCTTTTACGCAATTTGCGGCTATTGCCCTTTGAAAATAAAGTACCGAACGGTCTTCTTGAATAAATCCTGATCAAATGCAATTTAAATGATATGCAACGGGTAAATAAAACTAGTTTTAGGACGGAAGTTGACCTTTCAACGTTGCGCGCTAGATTAAGAAATTGCTCCTAATTATGTTTGAATTTGGCCTTAAACTTCGCTGATAGCAATCAAAACCCGAGTTATCTATCGACTGCAGCAATGAATCATCCTGGGCGTCCAGCGAATCTGACGAAATCGCCGACTACTTCCCAGTTATCCTAAAAATAATCTCTGTTATTATCTAGCGCTTATCTTGATATCTCGGCGAGTCTAACAAAAATTCAAAATTGTCTCTGTCTCTGTTCAAAACAGGAGTCCTGTGACTTTTAAATGAAACCCCAGAAACTCCAAATCTCTTTAGTCAAAGTGGATATGAGACAGTTCCGCCAAAGTATCACTTTTTAGGCATTCCTCCAAGGTACTTAAATTGGATAAATTGAGGGAAAACAGGATAATTTTAGATCGTGTCACTGATAACCTGTGCTATTTTTGAGCAATTATTTCAGCTATTCATTTGCCTCTAAGCTGTTTTGGATACCAGGTATATCTGGAAATAATCCCGGTGGATTATCTTCCCGTGAATTCTTAATTCTTCTAGTTTGAACTAGCGATAAATCGCTTTTATTCGCTTCTGCAAATAATTTGTTGTATTTCACTATAAATGCACAATACATAACAACATGGAAAATCTTTATTTTAATTTTTTCCATATTAAATGTTGCTTATATGTATATAATTATGCATATTTGTTAATATATATTTATGAAATGGGCTTTGCACTGTAGGAAATAAATATAAAAGAGTTATTCTCTTCTTTGGGAGTTTTTAAGTACACTTTAAAAGTGCTATGTTTGTCCCTTATTTCGATTACTTAGGCTTAAAGCAAACTTGAACCACTAAATTAGTTTTTAAGGAGCTCCAAATATTCTAAAATAGTAACCGCTTGCTGGCCAGAAAGAATAAAAATAATAATATTTAATAATAGATTTATGTCGCACTTCTCCGTGTGAAGTGCCTCCATGCGCTAGTACTTAGGCTCTGTGGATTCATTTCTTCACAAAACCCAAAAAAGCTGGTAAATTGCGCGTGTACTATTATAACAATACACTGCAGAATATATCGGCTCATATTTTAAAAGTGTCGGCAAATTAAAGTTCCCCATCGCTGCTTTCCTTGTATTTTATCCGTGGATTCCGATCTCATAGACAAGTTGATTGGTGATTTTGTGTCTTTTTGTAATGTAGATGGTCTTAGTTAGTTGCCTCTACCTCTGTTAGTTGTTTTAGGTTTAATTTGCCTGTACTTTTATACACTAACGCAATAGAAGTATCCCGAGAAAGATTAAACACTGTTTTCAAGACTCTATTATTATTAGCCCATAGTTACCAACGGTGTTTATTAGGTTCTTAATATTTTTAAATATGTAGCTATTCATTTTCGTCACTCCAATAATTCCAGCTATCCTCCTAATAATATCCACATGTTTAGTCAAATCGAGTTGATCATGTATTACCAATCCGAGATATTTATATTCTGATATTGTTTAAAGTTCCCTCTCATTGATCCCTATGTTACTGTCGTTTTTAGTTTTCTGCTTAATTATCATACAAACAAATTTGTAATCAGTATTCCCAAAAAAAACCCCAAGTACCACTTTTCCTGACAGACTTTGGACCAAAATTGAAAAAATGTTAAAAGTACCGTTTAGTCGTAATTAAGAAACAAATAAACTTTTTATAAATAATTATTTAACCCCATTGAAAATTGCAAATTTTCAGGTCGAGAACATAATGTTTCTGGAGATGAGCTAAAAGTTGCATAGTGCAGGTAGAGATGGACATGTTGGCATCACAAAAAGTATGTGTAATTTGCGGTGACAAAGCTCTGGGATATAATTTTAACGCCATAACATGTGAGAGCTGCAAGGCGTTCTTCCGGCGAAATGCCCTCTCTGAAAAAAATCTTTTGTGTCCTTTTAATGAAAATTGTGATATTACTATTATAACAAGGCGCTTTTGTCAGAAATGTCGTTTAAAAAAATGTTTCCGACTGGGAATGAAGAAGGAACTGATAATGTCCGAAGAGGATAAACGCATTAAAAAAAGAAAAATTGAACAAAATAGAATTAAGCGACAACTTTGCGTTACCAGTAATAAGGAAGATATTCCGAAAAAATTCAAAAAAAGTTCCAAGCTGATAGCATCACCTCAGTCGGATGGAGGTAGTCAAAGTAGTAGTACTAATTTAACTTCAACTGATCTTAACAATATTTATGCGATCGGAGAGTCGGAGGAGAACAGCAGTAGTTTCTGTTCGACGCATTCGGAGGACTCATTCGATCCATCCGAAATCGTGAATCACATAACAGCGATTCCAGAGAACTCTACTTGGGTCATAAACAAGCTCATGAAGAGTCCCCGGGATGCTTTGGAAATTATGACCAGAGTGTTCGAGTCTCCCTCAGATGCACTTAAGCTAATTCAACATCTCATTGAGTGCCCTGGAAACGCTCTAAAAATAATAAGTAAAATTACGAATACGCCTCTGGACGCCTTGACGGTGTTCAAGAAATGCATGACCTGCCCCAGTGACGCCCAAGAGATTGTCGAAAAGATTATGAGTTCACCAAAGGACGTGGTCTACTTTATCCAGCAACTAATCAATTCACCTAAAGAGGCTACCGATATAATGCAAGAATTTCTAACTTCGCCCGCAGACGCTGTAAGAAAAGTAAATGCGATGATGAATGGGCGGCTGCAATCTCTTTCGGCAAAAACTCCCCCCACGAACAAACATATTTGCAATTCAATTACTTCTACTCTAAGCACTAGTCCAGACACATTATCGCCAATAAGTTTTAATAAAGAGCAGGAGACCATCAAAAAGGAAGTCAAAACAACGACTGTGCTGGAAACAAATCACGCCAACTCAAAGCAAAAGTCGACCACGGACGACACAAAAAATATTTTAGAGGACGTGGAAGACCGTCCTATTCAGCCGAATTCTATAGAATCTGTGCTTTGTGAGGCAATTAAACTGGAATATGAAACTCTTAAAAGTTTGCCATTTATGCCGGGAGACAGCAGAGAGCTGAATGAAGCTGAACAAACGAAGCTGGACGAATTGATTTCTGCGAGCAAAGCCCTTTATTATCCTCTCGACGACGACATCTCGTGTCTTCATGGTGAGGACGAAAGGATAAAGGTAAGCAATAACAATTTTACATCCCGTACTTGTTTAAGATTTTATCAGGCTCAAATTAAATTCCAAATTGATGATTCGGAACAACTAAATAGTTTCTGCAAATTTAGTTTGAAAGAGGTACTTTTAAATCTTTTAATAATGTAAAAGTTGCCTAATATTCCACTTCGCATTCTACATATGTATCACCTTTTCCAAAATTTCAGGAAAAGTCTGGAACGATTAGACCAAATTTGATGGCTAGACATTATTTTTAATAGAATAATCGGTTATTCCAATATTTTTTTTACTTTTACGCATGAAACCAAGAAAACACCTTTTCAATTTTAGTAGACAAAGTAGAACAAGAAAACAAATATCATTAAAATTATTATCTCTTCATGCACATGAAATCTTCATTAATATTTCTAGTGTGATGAAAGCCAACAGGATCCCCAGTTACTAAAAGTAATAAATTTAACTGCAGTGGCAATTAGACGACTTATTAAAATGTCGAAAAAAATAAGTGCATTCAGAAATATGTGCCAAGAGGATCAAGTCGCCCTCCTAAAAGGCGGATGTACGGAGATGATGATTATGCGATCAGTGATGTCCTACGATTGTGATCATGCTACTTGGAAGGTATATGATTTTTCAGTTTTGTTTTTTAAAAAATATACTCTAAATCCCAAAATTATTTACAGATTCCGCATAGTAAAGAGAATATGTCAAATATAAAAGTGGATATATTAAAACTCGCTAAAGGAAATGTTTACGAAGAGCATGAAAGATTCATCCAAACATTTCAGCCCAAGTGGAGAATGGATGAGAATATAATTCTCATAATGTGTGCCATTTTGCTATTTAAGCCGACGCGTCCGCGAGTCATTCATTCCGATGTAATTAAATTAGAACAGGTGATATTTTACTTATTTATTTTGGCCATAAAACTGAAACATTATGTTATTTTTTAGAATTCTTATTTTTATCTTTTAAGAAGGTACCTCGAAAGTGTCTTCCCAGGGTGCGAAGCAAAATCAACATTTATTAAATTAATTCAAAAAATAAGCGAAGTTGAACGATTAAATGAACTGATAATTGGTGTATATCTGGATGTGAACCCATCACAAGTTGAGCCTTTATTAAGAGAAATATTTGATTTAAAAAATCATTAGCATTTTTATGTAATAAAGAATTTTGTTGTTTAGATCTTGTTACCAAAGTGTTTTTCACATTAAAAGGCAGTTTATTACATTAATGTTACTTTATTCACGTATGTAATTTTAAAACGACTTCAATAAACCTACATATGTATTCCATTAAATTTAAACCGCCCACGCATTCCACCAGTCAGTTATATGATCAGTTACGGTTTTAACAAAATTAGTTACCTTGCCTGAAGTATATCGAATAAATTTTGGGACGTGATGCGTTGCGTTTTTTACCACTTCAATTGGTTTATCTGCTTTCAGATATTCAAACTGCGGCTGTTCTGTTTCTGTTTCTGATTGCATTTCTTCTTTCATTTCATCTCTTGATAGAATGGGACCATTCCACACCTCGTTTCGATTAATTACATAAACCCTTTCATTAGCCGCATGATTTGGAACGGAATATATTTTGGGAACATAATTTGCTCTATTTCGAACTACAAAAACGCTGTGTGACACCGATCTTTTGCGACGTGTGCCAATAGTCGCTCTTGTTGAACACTTACATTTCTTTCCTTGATTTCGGTAGAATATTCTGTTCGATAGTTTTTGTTGTAGTGCCCTCCTTTTGATTCTATCCAATAAAGAATTACTTCTACAAATAGCTGGACGATAAGAGAGTGCATTCCTCTTGTATTTTTTAATTGAATTACTCATTACAGCGTCTTGTAAACATTGTTTGTTATTTGCCTGAGGTAAAATCCAGAAATTCACAGACATCGGCGGAAGAGTAAGTTGAATCGGCTCTGTAGTATGTTTAATTTTAATAAAAGGTTCGAAGGATGAATTGTAGTCAATTTCTTCTTCATTCAAAAACGTCTTGTTGTCCTTAGTTGTTAAGGTGTATTGCCACAGTTCCGATCCGGTGTTTGTGTCGGACATTTTAACGGATACCTTCGCCCTTTCTTCTCCAGTATTTATAGCCATTATTGACAGAGCTCCCGGAGAATCGTTTGTACAGTGGCAATATAAATTTATTGCACTCTCCGGTTTTCCAATCACCCTTACATCAAATACTCTGTTTCCCATTATTCTTTTAAAAGTTAAGGTGCCATAGTAAGTCATGGGACGTTCAAGATTTCTTATCCGCTGAAAAGTTACTTTGAATCCCAAACGAGCGGCTTCACCCAACCTTCGAATACTTTCAATTTCCTCTAATGGCTCAATATTTTTCGCTATTTCGTCAATTTGTTGGTTATTTCGAACTCCCAACCACGCTGATAAATCACAACGAGCAAACCTTTTAAGAGTTGATTCATTTGGGATGGTATCACATGTCTCTATAGATCTAGTAATCGAAATATTTAGTTATGAAAAATAATTATTTTATATAATAGCCTTACTGAGTCCAGCTAATTGCCTCTACCATTCCTTGGCTAAGATCACTAAATAATTTGGTCTGTATGGGATCACTTTTTGACGATATGTCCCCGCCAATGATTTGCCAATTTTCGACGGGTTTTAAGTTATCTACTATTAGTTGTAGAGTAGTCAAGTCTTTTACATAATCCAACGAATCGGACACTTGAAACTCTATAAAAAGTAATATGTATCAAGTCCTGGAAAATGTCTAGTAAATAGTGAATCACCTGAACCCAGTTGCCATACACAAGATTGCAAGTTCGAGCCAGCCGCAGCGTTTAATATTTTGAAAATGTTATCAAGCTTCCAATGAGACGGATCATAAGGAAGCGTTATAACTGGGATCCAATTAGCAGAACTATAGAGGGAATTAAATATAAATGGTGTGTTAAATACTAGCTAATATTTTACCTCATCCACTGTTGGAGTGCAGTCCAAATCAAAATTTCATCCTCATCCTGCGTATTATTATTCGAATCACTTCCACATTTCATCGTAAGACCCAGAGGCACTGTCGGCAATTTTACATATGCATCATTCATTTCCGCCGTGAGAGTTTGGTACTTTTCACTAAAATTCAAATCATTACAATTAAATATTAAAATATAAAACAGCACTTCACATTTCACTTTGGTCCAATCCTTGGACATCAAGGACAAAACTGAGGAAACGATCATCGATAATATTAATTGGTTTTATTGTATTTATTCGGACCGAAACTTCTATCCCGTGCGCGAAAATAAACGACGCAACAAAAATCGTTACAAAAGGCCAGTGCATTTTGAGTCACTATGGGTTGAAGTCCATGCAAACCAGAACTAAGTGGGCTTTTTGTCTTTTCACCAGATTATATAACCTCACGAGTCGCACTGCGCTATTGCAAAATCATTGCTCAATAATATGTTCATAATTTATTGGGGCAAAACAAATTACTTCATCAAAAAGATGCTAGTGTTGCATTTTCGTACTCAAAGCATATCGAAAGAAGCAACTTTTAGCTTCTGTTTGCCTTGCTAGGTCTTTTGAATTTAGTCTTGCAATGACGTATTCTTATTTTTTACAGGTTTTGTGCAATTTTGAAATTAATAGCTCTCTTTATATTAAATTTAAAAATCGATATTTGACTATAAATTTTTTGTATTTTTAATTGATCTCTCATTACGATGAAATTGTGTGGACGATTTCTACACATCTAAATAAAAATCCTCGTGAAGTATTTTTGGTGCATCGTTACAAACTAACGAATGTTTAAAGTTCTAAAAACATTGTTTTATTTATTCATAACTGTTTCCAAGACATTGAATTTTTAAAAGTAAATAACTAAATTTGAAATGCGCCCGGTCAGAGTAAAATTAGTAATTTTAAATAAAATCTCATTTTTGGTCCTTGGCAACTAACTTTATTCAACATACACAAAAACGGAAGAGATCAATTATTTGTGTCCCATTTAACTTTCAACAATTTTTTCGATTTTCTTGAAGAAAATTACACAGACTATAAAATAGGCTAGACATAAAGAGCCTCATTCTACATGATACTTTACTAAAAGCAATCTTTAGCTTATGAATATCCAACAAATGATTATAAAAATTAACTTAAGATTAAAGAACTACTACATCCAGTTCCTCCCCAGACTCTCAGATCTTCGCTTATTCCTATCGCTAGTTTCTTTGCGCCCCAAAATCGGGCTTCCTGTGGAGCCGATGTTTTTTATAAATGTCCTCAGGCCCTTTGACTGGTAATCGGTCAGCTGACTTAACTGGACATTCTCTGTGGCTATAATGTAGAAATCATCAATAATGTGACCTGGGGGTGAAATGTCCAGGGCGTTGATATCATTCAAGTTCTGGGCAAATTGGTTTCGCGAAGACTTCCCCCTCCGGTACAAGTCATTTAAAGTGGAACTGTTGCCCGACGGTTGCGTGTTCAAAATGTCGCAGATGTGCGCTTTGAGAAGAGAGTTTTCGTCTTGCAGCTTCTTAAGCAACTTAGTCTCGTATTCCAATTTGGACATCGCCGGTTGTGGGGTGCACTGATAAATTGTTGATACGAAATTGTGCAAGGAGATGAGGAACGTGTCCTGCCATGTTTTCGAGAAGTACATCGAAAAGATGGGACTTTCCTCCGGGTTCTTGCAGAAGGGAAAATCTACGACAAAGGTAAAGTAAAAACTATTGGTTTAAGGAATTTAAACCTTTTAAATACTCACAGAACCAGTCCCTCCACTCGGAATGGGAGTGAAGTTCTGCAGATATTTTCGAGAAAAATTCGGTAATTTTTTCCGCTTTTCCGTTTGAAAACGCTGCAACCAAGTAGAACTTGAGAGTTCCGTGCTCCAGTTTTTTTACAGCTGAAAAAATGAATAAATTGAGTTGACTAAAGATTATTGGTTAAGGAGCCCTACCTGCGGAAAAACTGTGGTCCAATTTGCTGAATATGGTGCTTTCCAAATGCTGCCACAGCTCCCGCAGTCCCTGAAGGTCGTGGCTCGTTATGGAGCCGTGGATTTGGTCCACGATTTTGTCCGCTCTGAGCCCCTTCTCATTCCGCAGATCCGACTCGAATGACTTCAGGCTCAATGGGAAGCCCCGGAACAGCATGTACTCCTTCACAAGGGCATCCGTGTATTGGAGGTGCGACATTATTTTTGGTTTCGTCCCTGTAATTTCCTTTTTTCTGTGAAAATCTCCCTTAAAAAATCAAAGACTTCGCTTGTGCGACAAATTGCAAAAACAACGCAGCGAGAACTGTCACTTTCACAAATTCTTCTATGCCAATTCCAGTGTCCAATGGATTAACGTACTAGAGCCGTAACAGCCCCCGAGTTACAGTGACCTATAAAACACGTTTTTGTTGTCAAAAATGAAAAAAGCTCAAATTTGACTGATCACGTTCTCCAAGTTAAAATTCTACTCATAATAAATTAAACTCAAATTAAGTACTTACGTTAAAAGTGACTTTTCCAAAAAATTCAGTAATTTTTGCAAAAATCTTACACAATTTAGCATTTTTATATTTGTGGCTCTATAGATAATTTTGTAACAGAAACAGGAGGAATTCTTTTCAGGTTAAAATTCGAAATTTATAGGTAGGAACTATAATAAACGTTTATTAAACTCTCAACTTGTAACATAATTTGTATTTTAATTGCAACGATTAAAGCGATTTTAGTCCAAATTCAGCTATATGAGCTAAAATATTCAAAGTCCGTCCGTCCTATTGAAATCCGGTTTCCAAAATAGAAATTCCATTGAATTTTTATATAAGTAGATGACAATCTAAAGATATGTACTGCGGTTTTATCTTAGGAGAATTTGAATGAATCTACATACTTAAAATTTATTAATAGTTTTATGTCAACTTTTCTATTTGTTTTCTATAATTTTAGGCGGAAATGTATTGAAATTGTTGAATGCAATTGCTTAATGATATTATGCAAACGTTATACGCTTTTTTAAAAATTTTATACAAATGATAAGTTTCGAATCTTCGAACAGTAGAATAAGTGTAGCTAGAAATTTCTAGATTTCTAAGAACGCTAAAAATTAAAGATATTACAATTTTTGTTCCGGTTAAATCGCCTCTTAGCAAGTTTTATAACTTAACTTAAATATAAATGAATTTTGAGATGCGCCTAACTTGAAATACTTTCTGATATTTATAAAGAAGTCAGGTATTTATTATAAAATAAAAGTCAACTACATACGAGAAATGATCGCGAAATACGCCTTGACATAAAATTGAAGTCAATTAAATATTGGAATCAATTAATGCACATCGAATTGCATAGAAAATGCTATCGCCTTCGGTGTTTAATCAAAAAACCATTAATAATTCCTATTTAATTAAAAAGCCTTTAAAAAAAAAACTTGCTCCCGGTGCGCTCTACTTAAAAATGCGCGAAAGCTCAGTAAAATGCAGTGACCTGGGAATTGATTATTCCCTTCCCATGTCGTTTTTTCACGATTTTTCCTCGAATAACTTAATCGACAAATATGGTAACCGGAAGTGCCGCTGAACGTCTTGACCAGCAGGTCTATGGGAAGCGCGCCCCAAAGCACGGCGGGGCTCTTAAAGGCCACTTTGCACGGCAAGACAGCGCTAGAGCTAGAGCTAGTTAGTTAGTGAGCAATTGAGCTAGCCGCGTCCCCTCGATTTGCATTAGCAAACAAAACATCTCGCTCGGAGCATGTGAGCCCTGTTCGCGCCGAGTCGAAGACAATTGGCCGCAATCAAGCCAGAATACGAAATAGGACATCGCGGCGAGGCCACGGCAGCCCCGACCCGGCCCGGGAGCCCCGGAGCCGCTTGAGTCAAAGTTACTACGTCACGATCGCGATCGCAGCAAGCAGTGGAGTGAGTCACGCGGAGTTGTAACGATCAGCGCCACCGCCACCAGGAGATGAAGGAATCCCAACAATTTCCGGATACGCGATAAACGACTGTTTGCTCAAACTCGTCCGACTCGAATTTTTTCGCTTTTATTTAATCCAATTTTAGCATCGGTCGTGATAAGACGGATCGTGCGGAAGGTCCCAAGGTGTAAAGCGTTTCTTGCGGGTGCAGACGTGTTCGAACCATCTGGTCATTGAGGTTTCGCGCAATAAAAGTGTTTTGCAGGGACGATTCGATCGCGAGTGAATGTGGCTTCGGTTCAATCTCGGCGCTTCAGTGAAAATGTACAACAATTTTTACGACGGGTACAGTGGGGGACCGGCTCCGGAGATGCTTGGGAATGGCTTCATCACCAGGTTCCAGCAAGAGCAGCAGTGCCAAGGGAATAAGGTGAGGCATGGATCAAATTTTGGGACACTTCGCGGAGAACTTAACATATGAATTAGAATTACACTATAAATTCAGGAATCCTTTCATAACGAGGTCGCAATTTAATTCATAGTGAACTAACCAAACCTCAGTCAAACCCACTTTTAGTCCAATCAACTTTTTCAACAAAAAAAACAGAAATCTGTTTTATCGTTACGTTTTGCGATGTCTCTTCTTGTTACAGTATAATAAGAATTCAAAATTAATTTTTTTCCTTTCGAAACAAGTTTGGGCCCCAAATGACTCACCATTGTAGCGGCGATAACGCTGTTTGGGATGAGATGACTTGAATTATAATTTTTATTAATGTTGACTTTTATGTGCACTTTCTAAGACAACTATGCTTTTTTGGCGGCATCATTAAGTGAGGTTATAATATATTTAGAGGTCATATTCAACAATTGATAACTCGCTGTACGGTTGAAACTAAAAATTATAATTTTGGAGACATGTTTTAAATATCTTATAGACAAGATTTATATAAAACAGCAACATTTCTCTATATACATTTTAGAAGTTATGTGGTAAACCTGGTCCTGACGATTATTCTTTATAAAAAGCATATTATATGCATATATACAAATCAAAGTGGATTTAAAAATTCCAAAACCACGTAATTCAATTTATAACACTTTCTATTTTGATCACGGATAGGACTTACCTAAAAATATTAGTTATTTGGAAAGAATAGTGGGCAGAACCGAAAATTAGAAATTTAAAAGACAAATACATAGTTCAAAATTGATATCTACCGAAAACCAGATCCCTTATTTTCAATATTCATTTTTATCAAATTGCGATCGAGTTGATTTATTTGTTAAATTCGTTTTACTTGTGTAGAATTTGATCTCGAAATTATCAGTAGTCTCGTGCAATATTTTATTTTATGGAACAAGGTATATATTGTCAAAATTTTCTAAACATAAAATAATATATTAAAAAAACAAAAATTACATTATAAGGTCTCGTGTTTGATATGCATCAAATTTGTATTTTTGTTGATGCAATAATAATAACTCTGCGTAAAATGATTTAGAAAACAAAGAGCACAGACAAAGACTCGCGCCCTGAAAGTTCCGTACCGCTTTTGTCACGTAAAAATTCCACATAGAATTAGAAATTAATAATTTTCGGATTTTTTCCTTTATTTGTACTATAATACCTTCAAGATGTTAGGTCAACGGGAAGTAATACCTCATACGACGACATCAGACGACTAGTGAGTCAGTCAGTCAATACCTATAAATTATTGAAATTTTTGGCTATGATGACATCGCATACAGTTTTTTTCCTTTTTGGCGTTTACACTATAGACTCGAATTTTCAAATTCGATTTGCTTTAAAATCTACCTAATAATTATAATTTATGTCTTCCGCCTAAAGTCTCAATCGAAAATATAAATTTCAATAATAATAACAATAATAAATCTAAATTACCTGTAGTGTGCTCGCGAAAAATGAAATCAACTCTGAGATGTGATCCTCTCTATTATTATCCCACAGTCCGAAAATGTTCAGACATGCAAAAATAATTTAACAATCAAAAAGCATTTCCCGCTCGCTGCTCCTCAGTGCGAAATTATAATGTAATTATACTATGCAATATTTTTCATAGATACATCGGCGTTAGTATCAGAGGAGCGGCAATGCGGCGTGCGCGATCTTCCGCGCCTGCACTATCCCGATCGCGATGTGCTAAAAACCGAGCAACTCTATTTTAATCAGTTACGACACTGCGAAAAACCCAGATATAAATACACAAAAGACTTTTCCAAGAAGCCCTGGCTACATTTCAGCTGTGCTATCAGTTCGCCTGTTTGCATTTGGTACATGCAAACAGCGTTATCACACGCAGCATGAGTCATGTGGCCGGAGCCTAGCTTTTGTCACTTTAGCGTCGGGAGGGCTTCTTCATCTTTTTCGCGAAAAAGCAACCAAGACGCAGGAGATGCGGGAAAGAAAAAACGATCTTGATTCTTGCTTGCGGCTTGTTCACTGCCTCGTTTGGCGGCGAGGAGCACGTGATAAAGAACTACTATTAAATTTAATTAAATTGTGCGACAGCACGGATGGCTCCGTTTTCTAAATTCGCTCATATCTTCGGTGTCACAGCGATTAATGGAGTAATTGCGGTTATCTTCTGGACATGCAAAATTTTATGCGTAGAAAGTGTTTAATCGCAAAAACTAATGGTGTTTACAAAATGACACTTTTTATCACTGAAAAATAACAGCAGCTAAGCAAAACAATTTTTGTCATTGTCATTATTTTAAGTACATATTTCATAATTTTTTATATAATATTATTAAATTTCCATATGGCAAAAGCAGAAACGAATATTCCTTGAAAACCCCTCACAATTTGTGAACTCGCCAATAACTAAACTAACGAAAGCTCCAGACAGACTTTAATTTGTACACATAAAGGAAAAGAGTTGCATGATTCACTTCTTTTTTAAGCATAATTTTTAAGTTTACATCAATTTTCTTTTATCATGACTAGAAAAAGAACTTGTAAAGGGTCGAAAAAAGAGATATAAAAATCTGGGAAATTATTTAATAATAGATATTCAAAAAAGGTAAATGATCGAATCCTAAATTTCGAATTTTCCAATTAAAATTAATCGTTGTGTTTTTATAATGGTGAGTTTTTAATAAGCTTTGAAATCATATAGTTAGTGCAGATAAACAAATTAAATGGGCTCATATTTTCTGATAACCTTGTGGAATTTTTACGCATTTTGAGACATTTCTAGATTTAATTAATTATTTTATGTATAAATAGAAATTAAAAAACATAATATTGCAGCACCCACAAATTTCACTATTTATTTATTTATTTTTGAAATCTATCTGATTATGTAGTAAATAAAGTGCTTACACAACTGGTTATTACTGAGATTACGAGATGAAATACCACAAATTGTTATTGTCCAACATTTTAGGTCAAATTTTTTAGCTAGCGGCTAAATTTGACAACACTTTAAAAATTCCTTTCCCTAAAAAAAACCTCAATCGAAAGGAATCAACTTTACTTTCCATAATTTTTAGCCCTTTTAGAGTTTTAAGATATTTTAGTACCACACAATTAAAAATATTCAAAGGACTGAATAAAATAGCAACAATTTTGATTCGGAATTTATTTACTTTTTTATGAAGATCTATTCGAGTGGAAGTTTTTTGAAAATGGTATTACTTAGTCAACTCAAGTCAATCATTTTTAATTTTTTAATTTTAGCCGCTAATTTCATCTTCGCTTTTTAAATGTTTTACAAGAAATGGTTGTCGAAGAAGTTCGGGCACGCAATGTTTTTCTTATAGGCTCATGCGTTGTGATCTACCGAATATGCCTCGATGTGCCTTTGAGTTTAGCTACCGGTATCAACACTCGGTACTCGGCAGATCGAATTCTCCCTCAGAACTCGAAAATGTTCCAGATTCCAGTCAAAAATGTTCTTATTTAATTTACATATTGCAAACAAAAAAACTCAAAATTTAGCCAGTCACACCTATCTAGAATTCGATTTACCGGCAGCCTCAAACATAGCGACGCATATTCGGTACATCACAATGCATGAGCCCACAAGTCTATGCTATTAGCAATTTCTCATAGTATACCTATGATGTGATTATGAATAAATATACATACAAGAGGAAGGGAGCGGAAATACCACTCATTGGATCGAAATCCCTTCGCGGCCTAAGTATCTGCTAGCTATATGTCCGTTCTCAAGCGTCAGACGCTAAAATACCATCTCAAAGAAATAGGCCTTATGGTTGATGATACCAGGCGTTTCTGCCTCGAGGAAGAAAAAATAGTGGAGCACGTACTCGGCGCGTACCCAACCTTATGTCGTCAAAGGCTGATACCACTGATCCACTTTGGCGGTCCTTATGTAACCCCGGTTGAAGTATCGAATGCGAATCCTCAAGATCAAATAGCCTTCTACAAAGGTCTAGATCTGTGTGGGGAATAAGCAAAGCAGGGTCTGCGCAAAAGATCTAAATATCTTTCTAGATTGCGCTGTTTATGAGAGGTAGTTCCACGCCCACACGACCCACTGTCAATAATAATAGTAATTATGGACGTACGCATGATGTGAAAAAAGTTGTTCTAGGGGGAGGCAAGAGCTATGTAATTATTGTAAGTATTCTTGTACTCAAGAACAGGTTCTCTTTGCATTAGAAAGATGTATGTTATGTACATACATATGTCTCAGAAAAATTAAATTTAAATTCGGTATTAAGAACATCGGAAAAGAATTGAAAATGAATCAGCTGTTGGACTATTTGGACTTTCGTAATTGAATCGTTTTAAACGGTTCGTGAATCTTTCGAGAAAAACGAAATACATTTTTGTTTCTTATCTACTCGCGAAAACTAAATCTGTGAATTAAATTTTTGTTCGTAAGTAATTCATTTACGATTTAATTTTTGCGAGTAAATAAAAAGAATTGGTTTTTCCTAAATTTTACGTTTTAGTAAAGAATCGTTTAAAACGATGCACTACTATTAGTCTATAGTACCAATGTTGTACATATACATACATAGATCAGAAAAAATAGTTTTTCGTAGAAACAATTATGCACATATTTACGATTTTATACGTAAAATTAACGTAAAAATATGTCCGCGAGACTTGTGTGTAGTTAAGGGTTAAATAATTTTTCAAAGTTGACCGTTGTTTTCAAATTCGTTACCCTTATTACTATAGTTAAAACCTAAATGAAACTGCGTCTTATTGTCAAACGAGCCTACTTTCTTCTATAAAAAACAAAACTGCCAATAAGTGTAAAATATTGTGAAATTCGCAGAAATAATAACGGATTTTCGGTGCCATCTATCTACGCAACTTTCTGTCGGCCTCGAGTTGCAAATTTCGTCACATTAAGAAAGCAGATCAACTGTCTCCGGGTGTCGGGTGTCCGGCCGCGGGTCTCCCAACGTGCACCAAGAGTCGCCAAAATGCTGCACAATTTTTTTTTTTGTGGGTAAACAACGCCGCGCAAAATCGTGCCGTTGAGCACGTGGGAGAAAGATGTGCACGGTGCGGCACGGTAACGGCAGCACCGCGGTCCCCGAGTGCACTCGTTTCAGCACCACCTGCCCCCCCCCCCCCCCCCCCCCCCCCCGCAGCAAGAACGCTCAGGCCGCTTAATGACTACGGGGAAAAATACACAAAAACAAATTCACTTCAATGAATCGAATCGGAAATTCTAAGAAAACGCGATGAAATCACCGCGCTACCTGCGGCCGTGACGTCAACCGACTCGAGTGCCGCGAAGAAGGGGAGCGCGAGATCGCCGCTATGATGCCCTCCTCCGCGGGGAGCTTTCTCCTCGGTCTCGCTTGCACTCGTGACTCGGCACTCGAAAGCTCGCAGGAGTGCGTCTACTGTCCGCTTTCCGCTGGAGGAGGTGCCCCGCCCGCGACCGCTCCCCGCGGGAGCATGGTACCGGGCTGGCACTGACCGCCCGTTATCGCGGCGCTTTGCTCTTTTTCGGGGCGAATTAATCAATTCCCAGAAAAGTGTCCTCCCTGCTCCCAGCAGACGACCTCCGGCCGCCTTGCCCCTCGGGATGGGGCGTTCGGGCTCCGCGGCTCGCGTTTAGGCGCTAATTGTCGGCCTTAATCGATGACCCACACATGCGCAGTCCGCCTTTCGGAGCGTACCGCCAACGACGCCCCCAGAAAGCGATTTCCAGTTCTGAGCAGAAATTGTAAAATCCGATGAGTCATCGGACGGAATTGTAGCGAGCGGTGTCGCTGTGTGGGTCACATTGCATCCTCCCATACGTGTTGTGTCAAAAAATTCTGCAAAAATTCCTGGGTTGCGACGCTTCTCAAAATTCACGTGGAAAGTTTGTTTAGAGTTGCGGCACCTGCCCAATTAATCTCCCAAGGCGTTTGTGTTACGTGACAGAAGAAATCCTCTGAACCACGGCCCCAAGGGTGTGGTTACGTGTCTCGCTGCGAAATCTTCTAGCCAATTCTCAGCCCTCAGGAGGCCCTGTGCTCTTTTAACCGAAGTGCAAAAGTTCACTCAGATGCGGAAAATGAAGGTCGAAATCGCCGAGATCGCCTCCGACGCCTCCTACAACAGTGAGAACAGCCAAAATTCCACTGACATCGGACAAAGGAGTATTATTGTAAGTGCACTTTTCCTATTTCCGGGCCGGGGAGCGCTTGACGCGACTTCCCGCATCCGATTTTTATCTGGAAATACCGACCTGGCGATTTCATCAGTGAGATTCGCAGATTATTGTGCAAACATGAAATTGTGCAAAAAGTTATTTTGACAGCTGAGAACTTCCTATACGAATTTCACAAATAAGATGACAGTGGCTTACAAAACTCTGCCTCGTCGCTTGCCCTTGAAATCTTGTGTCAAACAATGAGAGCCGCTGTTTCTTTCTTCGATTTCGCAACTAGGGGAGATTTTACGAATTCCAAAGTTTTTTAGATTACATAGAACGATTCTTTTGACTCCTCTTTTTATAAATTGCAAGCTGTAGGGTAAAGTCACGGTATAGAGAATATTCTCTATAGCGTGGGGTAAAGTTACACTCCTAAAGTTTTAAGAAGTAGAATGGACAATTCTAGTTGGAATGTATCTTGGCGCTTGAATTGAGAGCAATTACCGCAAAAAATTTCCAATTATAATATTATTTCCCTTACTACAATTTGAATGCATAAGTAACAGATTAATTGTATCCTAAAACAATTTGTTTGTGAAGGTGATTTAAACAGAAATTTATCTTTATGAAATTTTTCCAGGAAAATTGATTTGAATTTGCTCTTCAATTCAAATTTGTAATCAGTTCTTTGTATTTTTTATAATGCTTACAACTTTCTTCTACCAGCCTGTCTATTTTTTCATAATATAGCGTCCATAATAATCAATATAATTTCAAATATTTCGTATGACTATCCTGGCTTAAATTAAGTTTACTGAACCTTTTCAGAATTTAATGAAATTTCGTGGAAACATTCATTTTAGTTCAAAACTAAGATTCGCTTAACTTAATTTATTCCCTCATTTCTTCTATTTGGGCCCCTGGCCATGGGTTTTATCTTTGATATTTTATCAAGTAAAATCTTATTGAAAATTAAATACGTAATATTTAATAGCCTCTAGTTTTAAAAAATATAAATTCAGACATATGTAGAAAGATAAAGTTTATATTGTTTTTGTAATAATTGGAAAACAACGTAAAAATGTTGTGTATATGCTTGGTAAAGGTAAGTCTTGCTTATTCTGGCACAGATTTTGGTAGTTCTATTAAATACATACCGGAAGTAATTTTTTAATTTATAAAAACGAGTAGAACAGGAAAAATACATTTAATCAATAATCATACATATGCACAAAAAATAAAATTCAGTCAATAATCAATAAGTTTTTATCCTGAAATTATTTTTCTACTTACATATCTTTATATTTCTGGTTTCGCAAAGTTTCTTTGCTATGTAAAAAGACAATTTCAGTTTTATTTGAACTACAATGATCGGAAAAATTATGTTAGCACTATTAAAAATTTGTAAGTTTTTGCTGCTATTGAAATTTTACAAATGTACCTTCACCAGTGAGGATTTTTCTTCCCTTTTTTTACCTCTCAGCCAATGATAGCCACGAAATGTGTTCCAAAATTATGGATCCAAATCGTACAAAAACAATTTGGCACTTTCTCGTCCAACCCAACATTTGTTAATTAAAATCGTCTAATTCAAGGACCCTGTTAAAGTTTATCCACTTCTTTTATGAAGTATTTACTCGTTAGACTGTTCAGAAACCATTTTGATCACATCTAAAAATTACTTCTGGCGGCTGATCTTATTACCGGATCCTAGTCTAATTTGTCCTATCCTTGCAATGCGAAAAAAATAGAGAGTGATCCATCTTTATTCATCTATGCTCTCCACCGAACCTCTGTTAAAATAAACACATTCAATATTTTTCGAAAACCTCGCGCCATTGTTTGTAATTTAATATGTCATTTTAACTTGAAACGAAATGCAATTACTACAATATAATGCAGATTTTTGCGCTTTATTATATTATATTTACATATCCATATATGCATTATGTATTAATGTATATATTAAAAAAAATTGGAGTCTGCATATTTTTTTTTAAGTAACTTTTCTGGACTTATCGGTACGAAATGTAAAATTAAAGCTGACCCACGTGTAGTTAGTATATAAAATGCGTAATATATTTAGATAATAAGTATACGGGCTCTATTTTCGAAATTTAGACTGGTTGACCTTGAACAATATAAGTAGCACAACTTTAAATGGAGCCATGTTTTTGCGGTTTTATACTTCTACCGGTCGTTTAGGATTTTTTATGAGGAAACTTTGTTCTTTTAGCAAAAAAAAAAGCAATTTTGCAAATTGTCGCAAAATTTATAATGTGATTTGTCTTCTTGGCGAGCATTTCACTTTCCTAAGTTTTTTTTTTTCTTTCTAAAAGGCTCCAAATTTATGAAAATTGCTTTTTCGTTCATCCGGACAACTATCCACTTCTGCACTTGTCCTTCGTCACGGGAGGCTGAGTTATTGCCCAGAATCTCCGGTTTTGTCTATTAAGCGTACGCATAAACTTTGTGGAACAACGTGTCAACGTGCGCTAAATTTGGATTACCCTTGAGCTTTCCGGTCGTAGTGAACTTTTGCCCTATCCACGGCGTTCTTTGTAGTGTGGGACTTGAAAAATGGACCACTTTGGCGACCGTACGGCTGGCAACAGAGATTTTGTCGGAAGAAAAATATGTGGAGCTCAAGAAAGCAAGGACTTCGAAGGACAAATTCCCACCATATAGCTGCGGAATTGGTTCATGCAATTTCAGTAACTGCTCTTGTTTTACAAATTGGAACATAAAGCAATTTTTATGGTTTCCTTTTTTTTTTGAGATAACAATCCTTTCAGCTATAAAAGGTAATTGTTTTAGAACTGAATTTCTGACTGCTTAAAAAGCATTAAGGTTACCTTTTTGCAACTTGACCTCGGCTTAAAGCGGGTCATGTTTGGCTCACAAAAGCATAATATTAAATTCCTCAGTGGCAAAACAAAGTCATAAAACACCAGAGGAAAAGTCGAAAACAAGATCAATGGACAATTTTCAACTCGCTTACCTGCGATTGATTTTCTCAATTTACCACGGAATGAGTCATCGATTAGGAGGACGGTTTACTTAATTTTTTTCTTACCAACACAGTCCGGAAGAGTGTCAGGTAAACTGCTCTTTTAAATTAAAATGAATACCTGAAGAAAAGGGAAAAAGACGGTGAATGGTCTAACTCTAACATGTTTCGACTTGATCTTATTTTTTGGTAGATCCCATCTCAGTCGGGACGGTGGACAAGTTCAAGCCGTAGATGCAGATTGTTTACATGCCAGCCAGGAGGCAAACATTCTTTCTGCGATGACGTCACGAGAACAACTTTCTGAGGCTTTCACCGGTACTTCGGTAGAGGGGGATTTTTACATAACTCGCGGCCTAGAAGATTTCTTTGGGTAAAGCTCCTCAGCATTTGCGGCGAAGAATGCCGTCAGCGCGAGGTTTCGCTTTGGGGTACCCTTCGCACGTGGGTTTTTCCAGATACTCTTGAATGGCTTTTTTTGCAGTTCGGGGAATTCTTGCTTGTCGTGGGCTACTACTGCCCAGGGGGGAATTTTTGCTAAATGCGAAGCAAATTGCTAAAGAAGTTGTAGTTTTTTAAACTTCATGAGTCATCTCTAACTGACCACATTTTTCGCGGAATTCGAGAAATCTAGCTGGCAAAACATACACTGAATCGATCTATCTGCGTGACGCTGGCCGCATACGCTTCTGGAAAGTTGTGCGTAAAATTGCACGAGTTGCGTGGTCGGAACTTATCAAATTTGGAAAATTCTGGTGCCGCTTATCTACCGTAAATAGGTAGTAAACTTGTTTACATGCAGTCTAGTTCTTAATCGGAACTATTAGTTATCTTGGATGGCATGATGCGGTTCCAGCTTAAATGAATTTCCACGAAAACTTTGAAAGTACATACATCATGATGTGGTAAGATATTGTTGATAGTTGCATTATAATATTGCAAATAAAATCCAGGAAATTGAACTCATTTATAATTAATTGTGACGAATCTGGTTTTTCAGCACTATTATTGTTGCAACAGTACCGGCCTACAAAAATTTAGCTTAACATAATAAGAATCAGGTCGGGCATCTCCAATGAGGATAATATAAGGCATGTAACACAGATGAATACTTAGGATTTACGAATGCCTGATGTGAGATTGATAATGTTTGGATACATTACTTTGGTCCTAACGTGGTTCTAATCAGGAAAGTCT
Source organism: Eutolmus rufibarbis (assembly GCA_963920795.1). Taxonomy (NCBI): domain Eukaryota; kingdom Metazoa; phylum Arthropoda; class Insecta; order Diptera; family Asilidae; genus Eutolmus; species Eutolmus rufibarbis. The sequence continues at coordinate 5,612,427 of OY987208.1, forward strand.
GATTTTACTTACTATAATATAATATACTTCAGTTTTTGTTTTTCATATTTTACGTCTGTCTGACTGAAAGACATCGAGGCGATTCCATAAGTTTTGTATTTTTCTAATTTCGGTAGACAACAATAATACGAATTTGTTTTCTCTATATCTAAGAAGAAAGGCAATATTAGAAAAAGTGCAATCAATTATATCCGAAAATAAATAAGTTGCATACAAATTAGTGGCTATATGTATTGTTATTGAACTCTGCAACTAATTTCTTAAAAATGATTTTCCTCTTTACCTATGTATGTATGTATTTGTCTTGTTTTGTTAATCAGCAATATTCTGTGATGTCATTTAAAAATATAGTAAAGGCAGGTCGAGGTTCCATTTATTTTATTTATTTTTTCACTTTTTAATACTTATAACTCCAATTATCAGAACCGCAAGACCGAAAGAATTTTTTCTTATATGCACACGGCAGAAATAGAAAGTAAGAGCAAAAATGTGAAAGCAGATATGTATAAGAACTATGAATTCGGGAAAATTATATTTAATAGTTTCATACACAGTTCAAAGCCAAAGAAGCATGCTGCGTTTGCTGGGAATGCTCGCAGCATAACAGGTGTAACTCCACGGTAGAATGCTCCAACACCATCAACTGTGATCAGTTCTTTGAATACACTACGGACTCCATTAGGGTATTTGGCTTCAGGAGCAGTTTGCAAGCGGCTCTTCAAAACATCCGGTGGCATACCAACGACCCAATTAAATACACCAGCCGCACCACCAGCAAAAATAGTTGCCACCATTCCAATCTTATCTGTTCCAGCCCTCTTCTTAAATTGATCCTGAATGATTTCATAGGTACAAAAGTAGGTACCGCTGCAAGGAACATCTCTCAAGAGAGTGGCACAGGTTCCTTTATAAACACTGCGAATCCCGCCCTCTTTGTACAATTTTTTGGCGCAATCAAGCATACCATCATATTTCCTAGGACCAGTGCCACCCTGATCAATTTGTAGAAGGCACTTAATACGTTCACCGGGTGCCATAATTATAGTAGTAAAGATTCCAGAAAAGGCTCCAGCTAGAAAAATGTCTGTATATGTTAGTTTTTCATTCCCTTTTTGTATTAGTTTTTTTCCAACACCAAATCCAAAGAAACCAATTGCAAAAATTGGGGCAACACCTGTAAGTGGGACTGACATGCCCTTGTAAAGACCCTTGAAACCTTCACTTTTTATGGTTTTGGTCGCACAATCCCACGTCCCCTTGAACATTGGTTCCTGGCCAGGACCGGGGGTGGGCATTGTTTGAAGACGAACTTTAATCGTGTCAAGCGGGTGCCCCGAAAGCACGGTTAAGACACCGCCGAAACCTCCGCTCACGAAGTATTTTATCGGATTCACTTGCTCTGTCATCGTCGTAGTCTGATTCCTCCTCGAGGAATGGACAAATAGAAATCCGATGGTGTTTAGTAAAAAGTAGACTTTTGGTGACTGTCATGCTTAACTTTGGACTGTCGTTGGCTTGCAAGGGTGACTACGAATTTTTACACAAATTTTTCGTTAACTACATCAAGCTACTTAAAATCGTATATTGTTAGCATATTGTTAAGAAAAATGCATGGTTAAATTACATAGATAAACGCTTATGGGAAATGTAAAATATTGTTATGTAAGTATCTACCTAATTTCGTTGGTTTCAAATAATTTTCATCATATTGAAATAAAAAATTCAAATCAATACTTAAAATATATGAGTATAATCCTTGTGTCATCCATCTACTAGGATTAAAATTTGAAAAAGATTTTAATTCCACGCATAAAATTAATTATAAAAAAATATAGAACCGAACCGATAAGCCATAGTGACTCCAATGACAAGGAGAATGAGTTAAGATTTATTAAAAAGACGGAGTCCAAAAAAAATCTGAGAATCTAAAGGAAGGTCTTCGACTACAACTATTTTTGATTCAAAATCTTTGTTATTGAATCAGCGTTTAGATCATCCTGTATAATATTTTATGTTTATTTTTAGCTTTTGCATAGTTAGGTTTTAGTTTTTAAACTTTTATTTTTTTATATTCCGAATTACATGCAATGAAAATATAAAAGAAAATAATTTATTTTTAAATATATAATCGTATTGGAAGGTACCTTGAATTTGTACATTTATACATTTTTGTTTTGGGGGCGAAAAGAAAAGCTTGATAGTGGAATATTGAAACTATTTATAGTGTAAGAAATAACTATAGTTTAGTATCACAGTTGTAAAATTCGTTCAGAAAATCTTGCTTATAAGAAGAATTATGCAATATAGATTCGCATTTTTCGACTAATGGATTGTAGCTAATTGGAATAATTTTCATGAATCTTTGTGATTGCTCCCAGCTCCTCCTTCGCACCGATTGATTAGAGCTCTTCAAACTGGCCGGGATGTCACTGGGAATGTGATAAGAGAGGAGAGGAAGTTGATAAGGAATACCATCTTGGTATTATTACAACGACGAGATATACATAGTCTTAAAATGCTGCTAAAGATTTTTTCGAAAAGAGCTGAAAATCAGTGTATAAAGGTTGTTCATTTTTGCAATTGGTGAAAAAAGCTTCACAGTTGGGAGCATGCTTGATTTCTTGCGAAGCATGCCGAGAAACGCATTTATTTCATAGTCGGGCAAACAAGGCAAGCAACAAATAAGAAATATTACCGAAGAAACTCTCAAGACAGTGGCTGCTGCGAATTGCTGGCTGGCCGAGCTTCTTGACTTCAAAGTAGAGAAACATGACCTGCAAGCAAGTCGTTGTCGTCGGCTCGGTGTTCGGTGGTATAAAACTACACAAGTGATGACGCATTAAGTCAGTTTAGCAGAGCGGTTCGTGACGAAAACAACTCAAAGCGAAGTGAACTGTGCGCGTGATTATTTTCCTGTTGAGATTTTTTTTAAAAAAAGTATACTGTGCTTAATTGAGTGAGAAGAGCCGAAGCATTCTTAAGGTTTTGTTTTGCAATGTTTTTGCTGATGCTGCACATTTAAGTGACCCGTGGTTTTGACACTGAATTTGTCGAGATATTGCTTCCGAAGGAGTTAGAGCCTTCTGAAATATTTTGCAGCAGTTTGTGACTCAATTTTGAGAGGAGTGGTAGTTGGATTTGATCAACAAGTGGTTGTATCTCAATCTGTACTGATTTGATACTGTGCTCATTTGGAGGGAGTTATATAACTTTGCGTGAAGTCGGTGGAGTCGTATGACTCATTTGCTATTTTTTGTGATTTCAATTGTTATATTTTATCTGTGCAATCAGCGTTTTAATTATTCCGACTTGCAATGACGCTAGATAATAATATCTTCAACGATGTTTTTCTAAACAGTTCCCTTTTGACGGGGAATAGTACGCCGCTAACACCAGTTTCGAAAATGGTAAGAATTCAGTTTTTAAACTACAACTTAGCAAATATAGTGCGGGGGTTGATGCTGTTAATAGGGTGAATTATCAATTTCTTATTTGCTAATTTTAAAGCGACTGGAAATTATTTCCATCAGTAGATTTTTCTCGAATAAAACGGTCTTGGAAACTGACTGGAGGAAAAGAATTTATCTTTTAGGTGGCGTGATAGCATTCGCGATTAGATAATTTTCAACAATATTAAACTGTTTGGGCAGAAAGTTCAGTCGACGTTAATGAATTAAGCGCGTCAAAAGCGCCACTGCATATCTTTTTAAATTGGCGCGTTTAAAAATATCTGTTTCGTCAGACATTCGATTTGAATATTTAACAAGGTTTCGTTTTCGTTAGTATTTTCTCGGGAAAAACCTCAAGTTCATTCGGAGTTGGCACTCAAGGTGCATTTCTCCCTTTCACCGCCTTCGTTTCTTGGAATGCTCTTGTTGAAGTTGGCTTTTCTTTGAAAAACATAAAATAAAAATATCTCCCCACTTTCGCGGGGAGCTTTTTGGCATTTGTTTGGTGGAGCTTGGATCCAAATTACAATGCCTCAGTTCGCAGCAGAGTTGGGTTTATTGATTTCCGAGAAATTCATAAAATATCTGGCGTCTTTTAGCTGGTTGAGCTCGGTGGGATTTTTCTCCGAAGGCCCAGGCTTTGTGGGTGAATTTAGGTTTTATTGCTTGTTTCGCTGCTGGTTTTTGGTCAATAATTATTATTAAATTGAACTTTAGGTAATTTAATCGTTGGCTGTTTTATACCAATTTCCTGCATTCTTTTCTCACTTTCCAACAGTGAATTTTAAATATATTTTATCCGTCGACATCGGCAGAAGTCGTTGACTTCAATTTTGTGGGGAAATTTTGAGAGGAGAATGAGAGATTAATAAATTTAAAATGCAACCGAAAGGAAACGAAGCTTGATTTTCGGATGGGAAAAACCCCATTATGCAAAGTCAACATTTGTACTCAATATTTTTTAACTGTACGTTTATGACGATTATTTAACTGATGTTCACATGAAGTTGCGTAATTTCATGTTGACTGAATTAAGCACAAACTGCGTAATCTCAAAAGTGAAATCAATTAATTACTTAATACATTGTTACTAAGGATATTTCTTAAAATTATATGCATATAATTCATTTTAAAATTTGGCTAATACTTTATTTAAGAATATAGCAGAATTATTAAATTACAGACCCTTAGGCTTCGAGGATTATCAATGAGTGGTGTTACGGTTCCATATTTGAGAAATTAATTAAAAACTCTTCAGAGTGCAAGAGTTTGGGGCCTGCGGAACTGATTGAACTTAAACTGTTTTATAAAGACAAAAAATTTACAAATTTCTTTAAAACACCTCCTTGCTCAATCGGCTTGATGCTGGTATAAGACTCAGACTCAGAGGAAAACTTTAAATTTAAGTATTTCTGAAATAGTTTTAGTTTGAGATTATGTATTACATATGTATCTATCTTTTAACAGTGTCAAGAAGTAATAGTTATTATGAATTCTTGTAATATGAAAAAATTATAAAATACTGTGATCGGAAATAGGATGACGGGAGTTTTGAGCAAAATCGCAATACCGTCCCCAGTGGTCCTTATAAGGCAGTTTGTAGAATAATTTTAATTTTAAAAAAGGTAATAATTTTATTCTGTAACTAAAAAAATAATAGCATAATGAATAGTTGGATACCTTGGACTATTTTGATACCTAATTACGATCTATCAAAAAATGTATGTAGTTAACTTTGTCAGAAATACAAGCAATATTTATACAAGTATCATTAGGAGGATATATTCATTCATTTGTCTAATTGTTCGTTTATTTTTAATATTTGAATAATAGTGATAAATTATATTCACTGTATATATGGATGAAATCAAAAAATTTTGTAATACAATTATTAATTTTATATTGACTATCCAAAAACGATCGGCAATTAGGGCATGTGTTTTGGTTAGTTTTGGATATTGATAAACAGCAGTTCTAATGTGGCGAAATCTATAACAACACATTTTTTGAAAAAGTTAATTATTAAATAGTATAATGTATATAGTAAATTTGAAAATTTTCGACTTTAATTTTAGGGTAATAGGTACAAGACCCTTCTTGTTTGATTTGATTATATTAGTAGCTAAGTATAGTAAAACAACAAATTTGAGGAAGAAGTAAGGTGGCTGGTTTTAGGCCACTTTATGTTATAACTATTACCTGTTCCTTTGATCTTAGGTAGTTTGTTGTCAATCCGTAGTTGCGCTAGTAATAAGTCTTGCCTTTTCCACCCGTTCTATTCCTTGATCCGTGTGTTAAAGTTGTGTTTCTTTGTTCTTTGGAAGAACAATATTATTTTTGACCTGATTATTTATTGCTTTATGTATAAATTGGTCATTCTAACAGACTTAACAAATATTGCAACATTAACATACTACTGTTAGAACTTTTATTTAAACTTTCTACTATCGTTAGAATGTTGAAACAAAAAGTGGTATCTGAACTATTGCCAATACAGACTAATTTAATTTAAAGATTATCATTTGTTTCTTTTAATGTCAGTACTGAATCGTCTTAATTAAAGTCGAAAGATCAGTCGGTTGTTGTTAACAGAAAGCCAATGTATGAAATGTTAATTATATGATCTCGACTTGATATTTTAGTTTTTTTATAAATTCTCATACATCAACAATTATGGCGCAATTTACGGCCATTCTATAGAAATAATTTAATCTCACCGTTGGTGCGAATTGCGCCGTAAAATTGATTGTGCCAAATTGGATTCGAATCGATTCCTTATTTGCGATCTTTGTATAAAACGGTTGAAAATCATTTTACAGCTATATGCAAAACTTTCTACCAAAAATACTTTTGGATCATAAATTGAGCTGTGTTGTCCAGAAATCGCGAAAACCACGCCTGAATAAGCGTCACTCGGGCAGGTATCCGTCAGGTAGGCAACGCGTGCCCCTAATAACTTCAACACGTTCGTTCGGGTCCCAGAAATGCCACAGACACATGAGAAAAACGATCGCAGAAGACAAAACTCTGTCTTTTTACGGCGGCACCGTACCTTTTCTTTTATTTATTTTTTATTCGCCGATTATGACTCATTTTCTGCGCTGGATTGCTGTTTTGCTCCGCTGTTCAGCAGGTTCATTTCATTCTCCAAATATGGCACTTTCGTTCATTTGCACATTCTTGGCGTGGCCGACGCCAAGTCGCTTCTCCCGTAAGAAAGGAGGCCCAGAGTGTCTTATGCGCGTTAACAAAGTCTCTCAATTGCTCAATTTCAGGCAACTGACTGTTAACCGTCTTTTTGCACCTGAACAGTTCCTTAAAAATGAAAGAAACGATTGTCTAGCCCGCTCCAAGACTTAGCCTCGCTGATTGAGGCTTTATTGGTCGGCCGCAACAAAAGCGATTTGCTGGGCTCTGCCTTTAAGCAACTAAGAAAAAATTTAAAACTAAAAATAAATTGAGAGATAAAGCTAAAAAACATTGAACGTTTCGAACAAGATATCGCGCTTAGTCGCGGAATATAAAATAAAAGTCTCGGGCGGCGGACCGAACAAAGAAATGCTCTTGGAGCCGTGAAATAAGTCGCACACGTGCGTTTTAAAGTTTTTGTCCAGTTGTTTGTCGCGGACATTTTGTATCTTTGCACTGTGATAACCGCGAGCGGTGGTCGCTTATTTTTTACCTTTTTTTAAATTATATTCTAATAAAACAAAAAGTCCACATGTAAACGTCATAAAATCGAATATCTGCGGAATTTGCGCAAGGAATTTCGCAATAGCGAAACGAATTTTGTTTTCTCTAAGCGGGCAAATGCTTTATCTGCTGCTCAGTGCCATTGTTGGTCTTGAACGACGATGTTTTTATTGGATTATTTTCGAGAATAGAAAAAACAGAAGTCAATGACATTTTTCTGATGCTTTTGGATAATTCGGTTTGGCTTATTTGGATATCATTAGGAGGTATAATCAAGAAATTGAGTTGCTAGGCTATTTTTAAGAAACGTTCGCCGAATACACTTTGAATGAATTTCAAGTTTTTAATTCTAAATCGCTGGGGTTTACAGGTCTGAATTAAAATGAATATCTCTTAGGGCCGATTTTCCAATAGACTGATAACTTTATTCTTCTAATAAAAAATTAACTTGGCTGTGACTAAAATTTATTGTTCACTATATTTGTCAAAATGTTATTTAAATATTAACAGATTAAATAAACTATCTGAAATCCAAGCCAAGTTGATTTAATAGGGCGGTTTTATTTGATGAATAAATTTGTGTCTGGAAATTGAATAGACGCAAAATTTGTTTGGGCTTTTTAAGCATGATTTGATTTTTAAAACATCAATCACCTTATACGAATAACAAAGGTCAGGTTTTTTGAAAAAAAACTCTAACAAAAAAAAAATCTTAGGCACTTTTGAGTTCATTTTAAAAGATTTAAAATTATTACCTATATGAAATGCTAATGTAGCTCAAACCTGGAACCTTAAACTACTTCCATAAAATGCGAAATGGTTTGAAATTTTACAAAATACTTTACACTGCTTCCGTAAAATATGTAAAATCTTAAACTTTAAAGGATCTCCGATCTTGAGCTTTTATTAGAGAAGCTGTGATGTAAAATCTGATCCACGAAAATTGCGAAACAAGTTTTATAGATTAGCTTACTTTGAACCAGTCTCTATAGTTCAAATTTCCATTTATATATGTATATATTTTTTAAATTCTATAATACATCACTTCATTAATTTTTAAATCAATTCTAAAAATATACCAAAAACTGATTTTTTTATTCATTAATCTAATTTTTTGTTTTTAACGTGTTGGAGCATTTTCGTTTCCAGATTCGTCATTTATGCAAAATATGATTTCAAGTATGTTGTTACAAAAACCTGTTGACCAGTGTAATTATATCAAAAAATGAATCAACGATGTGTAGGAATTTGTTTTACATATTTTTCCCGATCTTAAAAGCAACAATTTAATATTTTTAAAATATTTTCCCACATTATCAAAGTCCGCTTTTTAACAAAAGTACTAACCTTAACCCACATATTTATCCTGGCCATGATCAAAGAAAAAGTAGCACAATGGAATCGAACAGCGGTCGGTTATTTATTTTATATTTGTATGAATGGCGTGAAAAACTAATCTTTGTTCCTAAAGTTGCATATTTTTTTATTAATTTTTATGAACCCTTTTTTATTGTTGATTAATAGAGAGAGATAAGATAGATTTTTGAATTTTAACTTTATGGTTTGAAGAAAAACATGCCTAAATGGGTATATTATCGAAATCGTACGAAATTAATACTAAATCGCGATATCATTTTGTTCGATTTGAAAATTGGTATTTATCATTTCAATCGAACTAATAGCGAAAGTTATAGAAGATATTATTGAATAAATCCATGTTTATTGAATGATCGACACCAAGGTAATCAAATATTTAGCCAACACAAATAAATTTTATCGCAACTCTTCAGAACTATACGTGACTTTTTATTTTTTATAACCTATTTCATTATAAGGCAATTTACAACATTTGTAAGTTCATTTGTTTTTTAAATATTCTCAACCTTTCATTGATTCTGCAATTGCGATAAGGTAAAAATTACGTTTTGAAGAAAAACTTTCGTTAACATCGGAATCCAAATTCCATTTCATAAAAATACTGAATTTATCTGAAAATTATAACTTTCTATTAGCACTTCGATAATATTGTTGATATAACATCAAAATTGTTATATAACGCCTCTAATTGCAAATCATGCAGTCAAGTGGGAATTGGAAATTATGTATTATATTGCAGGAAGTACACATAAGTAATCTTTATGCATATTTTGCGCTTTGGCAGTAGTCATTTGGACACCCTATGCAAAATTGATCTAAACGAACAAAAATAAAACAGCGTCTGAAGAGATAAGATATTAAAATACATTGATACTTTGGTACTGATTACAATGCGCACCCGTCGATCAAAGTTTAAACTTTAGCGTCCTTCCTATTCACGGGCTCATTATAAAATGAATAAAGGAAATTATTTGTATCATACATATGTATGTACTTATAGTTCATAGTGTTTTTTTATCCAAGAGTGGAGATATCAACACGTACAAATCAGGTTCAGATCAGGCTGCCATAAATCGTAAAAATATTTGTTTGTGTCTTTGAACTGACCAGTTCCTTTTCTGAGATAAACCTAGAAATCTTCAAAAAATGTCCTCCATATATTTTTTTGCTTCGCCTCCAAAGCAGAAGCCTAATTGAATGTTATCTGCTCGTAGTCGCTGCCTTCCTTCTTATTTCTTTTGTACTGTCTGACACACTTCCTTTTCCCTGGGATTTTCGCCTCGTTTTAAAATTGCATCTTATCGGCCAAGGAAGGTCTGCGCTGAAAGCCGGCTAGCCCGTGCCGCGCTAATGAACATTATCTTCGGATATGAGTGCTGCCTACACTCCCATGCGACAATTATCGCCTTTCATTGACGTAGAACGACGTGCATCTTTGGTGCCACATTTTTATAAAATACTTCGTTATGAAAACACGCCTGCAGTCTGGGAGGATGTAAGAACAGTGCACCTTTTGATTTTTCACTTTTTGCCATTATCATCAATTCTGCAAGTGTTGCTTGCTTTTTGAGGTAGGTATTTATCTGGATGGCAGCAGCTCGTTTTGCGTAAACGTCTTGTTAAAGGAGGCTTTGTAGCTTTTGATAACTTTCAAGGGCAAAGTACACTTTTAAGTGTTTCTTTTCGAGATAGACTCGAATACTGTTTCCGATATTTGCAAAAAGAATGTGAGCTTAAATACGTCGATAGCTGGACAATATTGACTTCCGCTCTTAAATATTTACTTTAGGGGAGAGGTAGAAGGTGTGTTAGCTTTGAATTTTTTTTCTTAATGTTAACTAAGAATAGACTTCTTTTTATCTTTGAAAGAGTTTCGTATAGATGATATGAATTTTGAAAATGTTCAAATGTTCATTTAATACTTAAATATAGAAATAACAGACAATTTTACGATTTTTATTTAACATGGAGATATTTTAGTAAAAAATGCCGACTTTCTCCGATGTTTTTGTTAAACTTATTGTTTTTTTTTTTTGTTTATTCATACTAATAGAACGCCAGCCAAGATTTTTTTTTTTTTAAAATTAGGTCCTGTGAAAAAACAATGTTGTAAAAATAAAATAATAATCAGTTTAAAAAATCATTACCCTATCTACCCTTGGGTAAAAATAGAGTGTCTTAATTATATATAATAGTATTTAGTTTTACCTTAGAATTGTCAGGTTTTTTTTTAAAAATTGTTATAATATACAATAAGTAATGCATCCCATAATTCAAGTTGTGTTTGCCATGAATGGCATCAATATAAAAATTTAAAGTGGACTGTTATTTTAAATAAAATGGTAATCAACGCATGCTTAAAATTAAATATATAATTTCCTTAAAATTATTTAGTTTTTTATAAATTTGGCGCTAGTGCCAGCCATTTGGGCGACTGCTAAACATCTTTAATTAAATTTCAGTAGAATCAACCACACCAACTCGATCGGTCATCGCTAAAAATAATATTTTTGATAATATCCATAAAAATCCTAAAACAGAAACGCTTCTTTCTATTACATACAACCAAATTAGCTAGGCGTTGCACGCGGTAAACAAACGAACATTCGCTCAAAGATCAACGAATGATTTACAAGATTCGCTTGAAATGTACGAGAATCTGGCAAGTTTTCAAGAGTCAGAGGATTTCCTTTTCGCACTTCTAAGCAAAATAAATTAAAAAAATATATGTAAGCGCGGGAATCATAGAGCTAATCCACTTGGTTTAATTTATTTCCCCCTGAAGAATTATTATTGTATATGGTTTCACGGGATCGAGCAACAATAACTTTATATAATGGTGCGATCGCAGAGGGATTATTTCGTGCTGCTAATTATTATTTTAATGGACTCTTGACACAATAACACCCTGCTGAATTGTTAATCGTAAATATATTTCTGCTTTTTTATGCTTCGATTTATTCCACCTACATTTTTACCTGAAGTGAATAGCCAGGCCAAATGAGAAATTTATTTCTCTCAAGAAGATATTTTTAGATAGGAAATAATACTTCAGGGGTTGCAAACATTTCAGCGCAAAAATTAATTAAATAAGTTTTTATTGAGGAGCCGTTTTTCTTGTATTTTTCTTAAACTTAGAGGCCCGAAAATAATCCAAAAAGATATATTTAATTTGGCTTAGATACAAAATTATTTTTTGTTGTACATATGTCTACTTGATGGTTTGCGTAAAACAAGTTCAATTCTACAATTCGAGAGATTTACCTATTGAGAAAGTCTGTAAAAAATGCACGAACGTATAAGTTTTTATCAATTTCATAGATAAATAGAAATTAAAAACGTTCATGCATTGATTGATTATAGCTAAACTTGAAAATATGATTGAAATTTTGTTTTTATTATTAATTAATTATAATTAATCAATTTTTATAATTAAAAAACATAACATACGTTAAAAGGTTGGCATTCCCTGTAATGGTTTATATTAAAAGTTTTTGGCAAAGATTATTACAGAAAAGTTCTCGCGAAGATTTCAGTGAGGAGGTGTAAAGTAAAAATTCGCTTTTCCTTTTAGTCGAACCCGAGCCTCTGTAGGTGTAGAAAGCGCGAATATAGAGGCGCACGAACGAACGAATTAATTATCCAATATTTCTGCAAATCACACCAAATAATACTTAAGAAATCATTCAAGCATAGCAAATATTTGTCAAATAAATTTTAGAAAACATCTCACGCGACGGAAAAACGAATTTTCGATTAATATCATATAGAATCGAAGTGCAAAACGAGGAAATTAGTAAAGCACGCGGTGTGATATAACGTGCAAGTGCGAAATAAGAAAACCTTTAGTTACTTGGGCACAAAAATAAATAAATAATAGTACAACCCATCGAAAGCGCGATTATGTTTTTAAGATATCTTCACCAGCCGCAAAATCGTTTAAATAATCCGAAAAAAGTCGAAAATAAATTCTCTGGCGGACAGTACGCCTATTTTAATCGAGATTTATGGAAATTTTATTATGCTCGATTTCAGCCGCCAGAAATTTGATACAATATAAAGTGTGCAAGTGTTTCAACACCGCGACGATACAAACATTTATTTTCGCGAATAATTTCGACTTTTGAACGACTGTAGCAGCGCAGAAACGAATTTCTATTTTAACCAAAACAAAACTGAAGAAATTGTGATATTCCCCAGAAAAGGAAGTTCTTTTGATAGATTTAAGAGTAATCAACGAAGTCTATATTAAACGATTTATATAAGTAAGCCCGTGTGTGTGAGATCAGCAGGATGGATGCCTGCGAAATTGCTAATTTTCTGGCCAACGAGCTTTTCATGCAACAGGTACTTCACCACATTACACGTAGATAAATTTATCTTTTGCGATCACTCCCCCTGTCCTCCGCGAATTAGATTTAGATGTTGTGTTTTATCGGCACACGGCTAATTTATTTTTAAAACTTCAGGAAGAGCTGCAAAACGCGCGCATTCTCAATCCGCTACCGTCGTAACGTCCGTTTCTCGCTACGATCACGTAAGCTTAGTGAAACAATTTTTGGTTGAATTCACACTTTGTGTCTGTGACTTATATTCTTTATTTATTACCTAAGAAAATTTGTGGGATTACATTTTTCTATTTGATTTATGGCGAACTAGTTAGGTAGGTTTTTAGCTAGAGTCATCAAAATCAAATCTTAGCCATCACATTCGGATGTTGACTGTTGGCACAAAGTCGAACTCTGCGGAATGGAGCGCCCACTTGGATGAATTTAATTTTTGAAAAAAATTCGAACTTTGCCAAAATGTTGTTTAATGGATAGGAACAGATTTTCGCTTCAAACGAAAATTGTAAAATTGTACAGTCGCGGTGTCTCTTTGCAGTCATGCCAATAAGAATTGTCGGGTATTCCTTAAGTACGCGCTCCATCTTTAAAGATTTTCATTTAATGTCTCTTGGCAGCGAAGCAGAGAAATATATTTTTTTCCTTCCTCACATCACAAGAATTAATTAGCGCGGTTCACCTTGTCGGGGATTTAAAAAAAAAAAAAATCTTAATTATCTTCAATATTAAAGATGCTTCTTTTTATTTTATTATAGGTACATGATCATAGGTTTTGTAAGGTAGATCCTTCATTACATGATTTGTTACGTTAATGAGATTTTTCATTTTCTTAGCAGAAAAAATCAGTTTCTCATTTTCGCAGTAATATCCATGACTAGTTGATCATCTAAAAAAAATTAGTAAAAGTTAAATCGAATTTCCGGAAAAGGGAATCGATACGGGTGAATAAGTCGAACGGGGCACCTGCAGATTCAAGACACTCTCAGGTTTATATGATTTTTTGTAACCTTGTACACTGGTCTTAATAATTCTAAAAAGGTTAATTACTCGATGTTTTATAATATTTTTATGGAGTTTGAATAAATTGCGAAAAAACATTCATAGAACTATTTGGGAAAGACACAAGACTAACCACCAGATAAAAGACATATGTAAGTGACTATGTACTTGGTAAAACTTGTATTGATCGCTTACTGATGGTTTTAAGGCAAAATCCTTTTGAGTCTGTTTTTAAAACTTTCCGGCATGGCCCTTACCGTAAAAATATGTTTCACTGGAAAGTTATTGCATTAAGTTTGCGGTTTGAATAAATTCTTTTATTAGAAGAGTTTTATTATTCTATTCCTTTCTACTTTATTCAAATTTTTAAGCTTTGTAGCATTAAGCGAAATAAAATAAATATATAAAAACTATAATATCCATTACTTTAGACTATTTGAATCGTTTTTCATTTTCCCTAATTAAATGTGTACTCTCGTTAAAAACCAATTAACAATATTACGACATAAGAAAGTTTCCATTCCCGTCACTAATGACAAGAAAATTACTAGTGACAAAGTATGCTTTTGTCTCTTGAGTAGTTCAAGATTCCTTCGATGTCACCATAGAATGTAATGAAAAATTACGCGTAAGAACAAAATTGCTTTTCTTTCTAGTTACCACAATCTCTGTTAATATCATTTCAATAATAAGATTATTTTTGTTGTCTTTTAGCTCGTGTCCCTGGATGGAATCCAGAGTGGAGTGCCAACGCGCACGACATCAACACTCACACCGACGACACTACGCAATATCGAACAGACATTTATCGAACACATAAGTGATCTTCCAGTTTCAGCACCATTTCAAGCTGGATTTGTGCCACCAATTGCACCGTCAAATTTTGGTGATAGCAACGACAATAACAGCATGGGCTCATCGGAGTCTGGATCACAGAGCTCTTGGCAAACGCCAATCTTGTACGAAGAGAACTCAATGGCAACGACTGACACTTGTAAGTACATATCTCAAAGAGTTTTTAATATTGATTATTGATTTTTTTTGGAACTGATTTTCAACCAACTTCCATTCTTTGGTAATGGGATTTAGCAATTTATCTGCATGTAGAAAATTATAATTTCTCATATATTCACATATTCGGGAATTGTTATTATACAGTAAAGGTAATTGTTATTGTAAAGCAAAGGAATTAAATAGGAATGAGAAATTAATTTGAATTCTTAAATTTCTTTTAAAAGAAAACGTTCAACAATTTATTTATTTTTACTATATGTTTTTTTAAAAATTTGAAAAAGTGAGTGATCTTTTGCAATTAGCATCCAAATTACTTGAAGGCCAGAGTTCGGAAATCATAGATTCGATTACTATCTTTGTTCTTCAAGAATTCTCGCATACATATTTTGTTGAAAAAATAGTTAATAGAATATTTCAGCCGCTACATTGCTTGAACAAATAATTACTATTTTGAATTCCCATTGCTAATTGAAAATTAATGTGGTTTTCTTGGATAGTGAAGTTAAGAAATCTAGTTTAAAGATTATAATTTATCTACATATTGCTGATCGTATACTTTTTTGCATTTTAGCTAGCATTGCCACAACAATTAATCCAAATGGCAGTCCATCTCTGCCGATTGCAACCAGCACTGCAACAGTGGCAACAACGACAGCATCAGCAGCACCCACAACTACCTCACGGAGAAATTTGGGCGGTAGGCGCCCCACAAAGCCTTCAAATCTTACCCCAGAAGAAGAAGAAAAGCGTAAGATCCGACGTGAACGCAATAAATTGGCTGCAGCACGGTGTAGAAAGCGCCGGGTCGATCAAACAAATGAGCTGATCGATCGAGTCACTTTGTTAGAAACCGAAAAGGAAGGGCTCAAAAAGAAGATTGAGGAACTAAATATGTTAAAAGAAGATCTACAGCTGTGTCTAGAGACACATAGGTCCAATTGTCGCCTGACCTCAGAACCCGGGCGCATTTCACCGCTGGACGTAAAGCCGGTCATTCTTTCCAGCGAGTTCGAATCGAAATGCATCAAGAGCGAACCTCTGGAGCCAATCGTGGACTCTCTCGACGGACCGCCGTCCCCCAAGCGCATTATGCTCACATCCAACAATCCCATCATACCGCCTCTTCCGAATGTCTCGACCATTTCGGCAACGATAGCCTCGTCCGCGGCCCTTCTGAACACCCCCACTATAACTACCGCTCCTGCGTTGAACGCAATGAAGCCCAGTCGACCAAAGACTCTGAACGTGCCCCTCACAATCACCCCATCCGAGGTCCTTGGCCTCAACAAGGCCGTTTCGAATATCGCTGGTGTTGCCATCACTACCCCGTCCAACGAGATGCCGTTCAACTTCGACAGCCTAATGACTGGCGGGACCGGGTTGACTCCGGTCGCCGCAATGGTGCCAACCTGTTCATCACAAAACAAGTACCCTCTGGAACTAACGACGCCCACCAGCGAACCCTCAAAGTTGGTCAGCTTATAATATAGCAGTCGCCGCAATTCGGCACAATCCCTTGTATTATTTTCGAGAGTTGTTTTGTAGTTACGCAGTTTCGCAAAATGCAATTATTTATCGGTGAGTCGTGGCGTTTCACCAACAAAAGAGAAGGCGTTGTGATATTTAAAGTAGACAAGTGGAAACTTTCTTCTTTTTATGTAGTTTTAAGCATTATTTGAGTAAACAATTTTTTACTTGTCGCTGTTTTGTACGAGATATTTTTCGTTATGTATTTTTTTATGATTATTTTAAATTTTTATTGTAAGTAATTATGTTTTCATTAAAAGTTACTGTATAAAACACCTACACAAATTCGCGTCTTTCTTTTGCACCCCTAGACATTGTATTTCAGATTACAAAGGTATTCAAAACTGTCCCAATGAAGGGGACCATTATGATTCAAATTTTGCTTTCTTTACTTAAATTAAGTTTCTAAATTTAATTATTGCTTACAGAATTATCGTTTTGATTTGGAATTTCATGCTCAAGTAAAAAAAATCCGATTAAATGGAATGAATAATTTTGAGCTTATGCCAAACATTCTTAAGATAAGATAAGATTCTTAAGATAGATTGAGGGTCTACCAAAATTTAAGCTCAGGGCATTCCACATTTTTAAATAGAGCATTCCATTTCCCAGACCGAACTTGTCACTTAGGATCAATACCAAATTAAAAATCCCAATTTACACTGTAATGAAACGTGACATTCAAAGGGAGAAGAAACAGTTAATTTTTATTCCGAAATTTCTCTTGATTTTATCAATGGAGTTAATCACTGTATGGTTTTTTAATACATAATTTTTCAGTAGATACATTCATATTCAGGATATTACATAATTTTAAGAAAATTCATTCTGCTCAAAATTATGATTGAGGAAAATACACTAAGATGATTTTGAATTTTTTTTAAATTAATATATTCATATTAACAATTCTTATCGATACTAAACAATCGAATGAATAATATTATAGAAATAATTTTGACTAACAATTCGTAATACGGGACGCCGAAAACTTAAATATCGAAGTGGAGTGAGACATTTTTGTTCAAATCGGGACAGTTTTCTCGCGGAGGTACATTTTCCTGAGTTTTATTAATGTTCTAGAGAAGATACAGCTTTTGAGAAAAAATGTGGCATCAATTTTCAAAATTTTAGGAAAGCACAAATGTATTCAACAATTTCCATTGCTCTTAAAACAAGACCTCAAAGAATAATTTTTTCATGACACTGTTTTGATTCATCTCAGTCTAAAACACGTGTGGAATACATATACTAAAACAAATATTAGTGAATTAATTAGTCATTACGTTTAATGAATGAGTGTGAAAAAGCAGTGAAATATCCGAAACAATAGAACAATTGCTCAAATATTTTGGTGTTACGTGCTCATTAATAATTCCAGGAAAGTGATCTCAATTTGCGTAGTTGTTGACCTGATTCAATTTAAGAGAGTTGGCTAATTGTTTTTGTATAAAAGATGTTGAAAGGTTGTATCATTTTCTGGATTAAAAAAACATACCGTAAATGTACTATTATAATAATTTCTATTTTTTTAAAAAAAAGTTGAAAGTTTTATGATAAGAATGTACGAGTATATTCATTGATCATTGATTATATCCCAAGAGCTTTTCTATTTTCCAAGATTAGATTAACCGAAGTCAAGACTCTCAATTTTTGAGTTGCAAATCACAGAATAAGTTAAAGCACTTCAATCCTGGCTAAGGTATTTAATTTTTCTTTACTCTAAAGCACTCAATTTTAATCAGAATCATCATGAATTATTTTCTAGCTTTTAAAAGATTGAGCAATTAAAACTTCTTGTAATGACCGCTATTCTTCTACCTAATTCTATAGATCAATACTTTATTACAAAAATTATCTTCTGATATATTATAATCGAATTGTACGCAAATATACATATAAGAGATATTATATGCAATTTAACTAAAAGGCACGAAAGAGTGAGTTCTTATTTTTATTCAGAACTTATAGTATTGTTCTTAAAAATCTTTCCGCGACTTAAAATTAAGTCTATGTATAATTTGGGTTAATAAAACAACTGGTTCCCAGTCACTTACCCTCATCTATTTCTTTCGTTGTGTCACAACAAACTATTATTTAAGCTGATTATCTCCTTTTGGTTAAATATCAGAGGCAAAAAGGAAATATTCATAAAACAACTTTATTCACTAATGTACATAAAAATATCACTTTACGAAATATTAGGAAAACTTTAGAAAATTTCTACGTTATCAGTTCATGTTGCGGCTTAACGGAGAATTATGTTCTCGATTATGAATAGTGAATGTTTAAGTTTAAATGAATCGGTACAAACTGGGAACTCTACTTCTCCTTCTTGCTGTCTATAGTATCTGGATGGTTGGCTAACTCAACCACACAGCGCCGAGGAAACCAACCGCGAATTTCTTCTTTTTTCACTGGTACTTTGGAATCCTTTTCAACGATTTTTTCTCCGAACAACCAACACTTCCTCCACCGAGTTATTTTAACAATATCCCCGGGAGTTAGTTTAATTCGGGGCTCATCTGTGCAAGGCGAATGAAAACAAATTTTGCAACCCTGAGAGAATAAAGGTAAGTAGCTTCCTGTGGCTGGGCGAACAACTTCGCCTAGTTTTGTTCTGGAACGTTTTTCAACTTTTTGAGCTATTTGTTCCCGCTGTAAACAAAAATTGTTTTTGCGATGAAAATTAATTTTAAATAATCATATTTTTTTACTGTAAGGGTATACTGATCGCAACCCTCCACAACTTCCCACGATACTCCGTCACCGACAGGCGTGCAGGTCAAGTTCAAGACGTGCTTGATATTTTTTGATTTCCCTAAATTGTAAGGATAGATAAAAGGCTCATCATCTTCTCTTCTTCGGTAGGAAGCCTTCTCAAGTATCCAGTCTTCAATTCCTGTTCTATTATTAAGTATTGCGCGAATCTGTGAAATAAACACACAAAATAAGTGACTAATAGTTTAAAAGTAAATAACGAAGACCACCGAATTTTCTTAAGGGCGGACAATACTGTACAGGCCCATTTATATATGAAAAAAAAGACCTTTAGGCAGTATTAGGCATGTATGGTACAAAAAATAAAAATGGCGGCGCACGAGGTACCGCGCCAAAACATGTTCTTCTTGTCAGACAGCACGCAGTAGAACTCAAACAATTTTCGAGATTGACTTCAAATTTTAACTGTAGTTTTTTAAATAGATTGCCTATGGAAGTACATGAGCTTTTTATATGAAAATTTAGGTATGAAAATCAAACTATCTTTTAAAATGCATCGCAATTTTTTTCTTTCCAATATTTTTTTATTTCCTCGTCGTATTCTATGCAGAAACTAGTCTAATTAACGAAAATATATCATGTTTTGTTCCAGGATTAACTTTAAGACACTTTTGATGTGTGCAGTGAAGGCAGTTTAACGGCGGCATGTTTTTTATATACATACTTCAATATATGCCTAATAATGCCTAAACGTTTTATTTTTCCTATATTTCTTTCTTTATAAAAAATGTCAAAGATTGAGGTCGAAAATGAGCCTTTACAGTTCGAAAAGTCAACAAAGTAAATAAATAAATAAAATATGGTTCTATATATAAATAATACTTTCTAAAATCCCTAAAAAATATGGGAGCAATGTCTAAAAGATTTGTTTTTCAAACTGGTGTACAGCATAATTCCAGAACTATGTAATTGAGCCAATTTAATAAGGGCTGATTCTTTTCAGCATTTATTATCTGTAGCAGGAACTATGAAAATTAAAATTCATTGATAACTTCTAAGTCTGTACAATGATTAATGTTCTAAAAATTTTTTTAAAAAATGTTAATAAATTGTAATTTGGGTTATGACATCTTTACAGATTGTAAAAACACGTTTTTTTAAAAATATTTCTACATCAAGGGAGGGAGGGTGGAGGGGACGGCATACTGAGAAACGTAACTTCTATACTTTTTAATAAAAATTTTGTGAAATATTTTCCTAAAACTAAAAACATGTTTTACTAAAAATAATTATTGTATTATGCCGTCCATAAAAAAAAAATTAAGAAAATTTTTAAACAGAGACTGAAAACTCAACTTTGAAATTTAGTTTGAATGTCGTGCTAGAATATACATAGATACTAGTGTGTTGAATGAGGGCTCATTGAAGTGTGTAAGAGTTCTTTATTATGTTGGTTTTGTAGGGTGTATGTGAAAAAAATTATAGGATTATTAAGCACCCAAGCATAATTTTATCCTAGAATATTACTCATTAAGACATTTTATAAGAGCCGAATTTCATTACCGTATCACAAACAGAAATTTCTACAATGATAAAATTAGGTTTTCGTCGACGTTGCTACCTTCTGGCCTATAAAAATTTTGGAACTTACCTGAAAATATAGAAGCATTCCTACTGCGATTACAACCCCAACGGCTAAACCGAGGCTGAACACGCAAAATATTAAGCTGGACACTCCAAAGTGAACGTTGGCTAGGTGCGGCAGTCCGTGGTACAGGTACCAATTTCTGTGAATGCCTCGATAAAATGAAGCAATTAAGATAAACGACGCATGCATACATCCCACCACCGAGAAGAACAGGAACCACGTGAAATAGCCGTGGTTGGCCCACCCAACGCAGGTGTTAATCCACGGACAATGGTGATCCATCTTCTTTACGCACCGCCCACCTGAAAATTTTTGATAATTAAATTTGCAATTATTGAAACTAGAAAAAAAACTCACATTTTCGACAGTGGTGCGACCGAGGCGCCTTGTAGCCTTCGCACACTGCACAGTACTGCAAGTGTTTGATATCTTTTGGGTCCTGGAAAAGAAATTAATTCAACGGTCGCACGACAGTTTTGTAAATAGAAATAATGCTAAAAAATCCTAGTAAAAGTCCTATTTTAGTGGTAACGACTTAAGTGCAAGCCCATTGCAAAGATTACCATCGCCGGAACGCTGCGCTGTGCTGACTTTATAATTTCTGACCCTAATTGCTAACCGAATGCGGCCAGGAGCTACTAGGCGCAGGAAGTTTATAGGCTGAGAAAAGGTGGTGGTAACGTGTGATGTGGCCACCGCTAATAAATTAAGTGTAATTGTTACCTGTTCCAACTAAATCAGGTGCAGCTTGGATAGAGTGATGAACAGCTCTTTAATGCTCTTTTTGTCTGGGCAATGTTCGCAGGATTAGAGCTAATACTCAAGGCTAGCGAAGCAACGTAATTAACAGGGACTTGCAATTATTGCTTGCAAATAAACCTCTCGACACATTACGCTTTCACCATTTGCAAGTTGATTTGTTTTATAGATTGCGTGGTAGAAAATAATTAGCTCAAACTTAAAGGAGATGTCGTGACTAGTGTTGGGGTTTCATGTACTTCTCAAAATTTCTTTTATGTTTTCACAGAGTTATGGCAGTATAAAACTACTTTACGAGGTACTTGAAATAGCAAATCAATGTTGTAAATATTATATGCCCTCATACGAATTTTTAGATGAATAATAAACATCGTGTATAGTTTTTCTTATCGGTGAAGTTTAATACAATTTACTTCCTAATAAAATATACACCATATGTTTATATGCCAGTAAAGAGTGGTCCACCGTTCTAATGAGTCTTCATGTTTCTTCTTTGATACGACTAAAACCTCTAAACGTTTTTGAACTTTCACATGTAACTTGTAATTTGCAATATGAGCAGACAAGTAATTGAAAAGAAGCAGGTCTCGCAATAAACGCTAATCAGGACACTCTATAATTGATAATCCCTAATAAATCCCTATATACATATGTGAATATTATCGTCATACATAAAATTTTCTAAAGGAAACATATTATATGTAGGCGATGATGGTAAAATAGAAATTTCCAATAGTTGTCCTTACTTTTTTAAAATTCTATCTATTTTGAAGATGATTTGATGATTCATGCATATAAACCTAAACAAGAGTTTGGAGTACATACATATATTCGTTTTTTCGGTCTACAAATCCATTGATATAAAATTTTTAGAATAATTGGGAAAATCTAGGCTTCTAAATCCTTTTCAGTATACTTATTAAATTTTAATAATCAATAAATTTGTATTTATTAAATATGAATATCGTAGAAGAAAGCAGATATTGCTGCGACTACGATTCATGAAATTCTTCCCATACTAGTTGCAGTAAGTTATGTTATTTTATTCTGGTAATTAAGAATTTGGGATTTCGTTGGACAGAAAAGGCTAGTCCTAAATATAGAACTTGTAATAAATTACTCCCTTCATACCATAATTATGTATTTGTTCGAACTTGTTTTCTCCAGGCAATGGCTGCTCATTTCGGATTAAAATCTCGTGGCACCGCCTAATTAGCGCAAATAATTTCCTGTTCAGATCTTTAGGTGCGATATATCCCTGAATTGAGTTAAACGCCTAAATTGAAGTGCTGATGTTAATCAGTCCAAATGGATAAACAATTGGTCATGCTTAACCTACTTATTCGCATCCGGAAAGCATAGATAAAATATGTTGTTCACTGCCCAACAATTCTAATGAATACTTTTAAATATAATTTGGCAGATAACGACGGTAATGATTATAACAAATGTAATAGACTTATATTTGATAGTATTTCATAAACAACTTTAATAATACATATTCTTAACCCTTAAAAGATATCATGGGTGAATTTTCACCCCAAGTGAATTTCGTTTAGTAACTTTTTTTGTTGTTACTACTGTTATGTTACTTTGAATTCATTAAAAAAAATTATGCCCGTACATTTAATGTAGCATTTAAGTTTGCAAAATGACATAATATTTATCGTTCTTAAAATTCATCAATCCGGATGATACCTTTTAAGGGTTAAACAAGTATATAAATAGCTCTTCTAAAATAATTTGCGTGCAGATCCTTAGAGGAATCGGCGACATTCTGCTAATTGAAAATATGCTAAAGGCATGTTATCAAGATTTCCGCGGGAAAAAATATATTTCCTTTTAAATGGGGTAGACTGTGAAGCATATTTTTCGTGCACTTAATTATATTTGTGTAAAATACTTCCTTCATAATTAGAGACCTGAATGAATAGCAAAACAAGGTAGTGAGTAAAAGAAAATCAATATCAGAAAGCACGCAGCCTGCGCTTGCCTTACGATTATGTTTAAATATGAATTTTAAAATACTTATTTAATTTTTAGATATACATACATACATTATATAGAACTACTCTTTAAAATCACGAGAAAGGTCATTTTTATACATTTCGTTGTACACATCGATGTTAACTAGAACTTTAAAAGCGTTTTTCTAGAATTTTGTTTTCTAAACTGGCCGGCAATGTAACTCAGTGAAATACGCATTGATGAAAGTCTTCATTTAAATCTGTGCAATTTTTTTTTATCAATAACTCTATGGGAGTCTTATATATAAATTAAAAAAAAATTTACCATTTCTTCGGCCTTTCTTTTTACACGACAAACGCGTGCTTGTCCCTAAAATACTAACCAGTAGATCTAGAAGCTCCGAAATTTTGGTAAGGATTGTATACTAACTCTTTAAGTTTTGTTGCTAGTAAAAAAATGCGTTGGATAATACTTGAAAGGGTCTGGTGATATTGTTAAAAGCAGCAATACAATCATTTAAATATGGTAACTCACAAATATTTTGGAAAATTAAAGCTGATGGGGGGATTGAATTTTAGGTTTTTAGAGTTCCGTACCACGAAATGCAAAAACAGAACCCTTACACCCGCGTCACACTAGGAAGAGTTCTTGCCGCGACTTTGGCAGTTCTTTAGAGAACAGACAGAAAACACCTGCTCTAAACAAGCACAAAACAGAGAATTTTATGACTCTTTTGGACACCAGTCCTACTCCAATATGTCCGTCTTTTATTATTATTATTATAGTATAAAGTATAGATTTAATCGCATATTAAAACAAGACCTTTCGGCGGCAGCCAGAAGGAAGAGGTAGATTTCAATGTGGTAAAATTTATAAGGATAGGTATGTAATGCTGAATTCCCCACCCCCTTGACCGATTCACTCCATTTGCGAACATACATAGCTGAGATATTGCCATGGAGAATATGTTAGCCAAGTTTAATCAAAACCTTTTAAGAAATATACGGTCTACATGGAAATAAATTAAAACATATAGCGAGGTGAAAGTTCCCCTTCCCCTTCTCCAAACCACGAAATTTTTTAACATGACCTAGATATCGAGCCAATAAGTGCATACGCAAAGTTGGATCAAAATCCATTTAGAAATGCGACAGCTATCGCGGTAACAAAATCACTTTTAGAAACTAGCCCCTTTGACCGATCACCACCATTTTGTAACACGACTTAGAACTATATATTGGCAAAGTGTATGTTAAGTTTGGTCAATAGCGGTTAAGAAATACGAAAGATTTGGAGTCCAAGCCATTTTTATATAACTTACGTAGCCCCTATATCCCCACCCCTTTGACCGATTCCTTCCATTTATGAACTTAACCGAGATATTGGCGGGATAAACGTATAAGCGAAGTTTGGTCAAAATCGACTAAAAAATATTACCTCTATCGTGTCCACAAGATACCACATATATATTATATATAATGCTTACAAATAAATTTTATTTTTAAAGTTTACGACCTCTAAAACGATTTTCTAAACACATTTTCCGAAATTTTTTCATCAGATACGCTGCAATAAGTAGTATTTCATATGAAATCTACCTAATAGAGTGAAAATCAACTTGAAGGATCAAGGTGAATCGATTCAAACCAACTCAATTATAGAGCCCCATGCCTGGAAAGTTATCCCCCAAAATTGGTAACTAATAAATCCACAAATTGCCACGACTTGGCAGGGTAGGGCCTCATTAGCAATTCAATGGTTCTGGAAGTGATACAGAAATCGTACCATACCTTCGGTTTCCAGCCCCTGGGCAGGAATCCCGGGCCCGTAATCATAGCCATGATGTAGTTGAAGGCCGCCGTCGACGACAGGACGAGGAAGATGAATTGATTGAGGAGCGCGCCCGGACTGGAGTTCGGCGGCCACCACATCGAGTTCATGTAGAGCGTCATGAAGGTAATGCTCTTGATGATGCCTGAAACAGAAAGGGACAGTGTCAGTGGGCCGAAGCCCAGTGGGAATTAGAATAATTGGCGACGTAGCACAAAAGGTCAGGACATTACAGCCCCAACGTAGACGGGAAAGTATCCCGGTTACCATATCACATCACGCGATCTGGCCCGTTCCCCGGGCACAACTGGGGCTTCGTTTGTTTTGCCGAATGTTTCCACCCAAATAACTCCGAGGAGCACACCCAGGCGGCCGTTCGACCGCGCCAATGGCCCATTAGGCCTTTTCGAGGAGCTCAGGCCGTCGCTGCGAGCCACCGCCGCTCGGGCCGAAGCACACCCATGACGTAATGCTCGTTTTCGGCAGATATCTCCACCTTTATCGCTAATAAACCGCAGACAACAGGTGTCGAGGAGGTTAATAGCCGCGGCGGGCGACCGTACCTACCTATGGTGATCAGCGGACCCCAGTGCAGGATCCGGCGAAACGGGGAACTCTTGCTGCTCATTTTCACTGGCACTTGCTTCAACACTTTATGGATTTCACGAGTTCTGAGTCTTCTCACGACAAATAGACACCGCCGCTAGCCACTTCCATTTTTCCAACCCACTCGCGGTCCACTACGCGATTGACGGTCTTTTGACAGCGCTTCAGAGTTTTGACAGTTGTAAGCTTTTGTCGCTCTGGGGAAAAGCTCAAGTTCAGCGCAGTTAGTGGTCAAGCGAAGTGGGTCGGGTTTTGGCTTAAATCGCAACAAATTCACCTCAAGTTTTCAAAGCATTGCCAACACCAATGTATTGTGTGTATTTGTGCTGAGTCGGCACTGGCATATTGGTTTTGAACTGATAACTCACGTCTGAAAAACGAGACCATTTTATCCTACCCCCAAACCTTTTAGACAAATCATGCCATTTAAAGTGTTCAAAAATCCTACACAATTATGTTTAAACATACCTAAATAACAAATAAATTAATTGTCGCGAACCGATTTCAGTTTTTGGATAAAAATGTCGAGGACACTAATGGACTAGGTATAAACAGAGATAGATATAAAAATTATTGTTGCTACCCTTGTCTTTGTCTCACCTTCATATTTCACGTATATGCCAACATAAGCTAAAAGATGTGGCCAACTTGCCGTAGCCATCGGTAAACTTTTGTAACAGCTGATTTTAATTTGGTTTTTGTGCTATTACTTCTGCTTAGTTACGGCTTTTATCAAAATAAATCAATTTAATATAAAGAATAAAGTGTTATGCAGTGCAGTTCAATTTCAGCCAAAATTTAATCTCATTTTTGAAGTGCGTTTTCGTACGGAACGGGAAGTCCAGGTCCTATAAGTCAGCGTCCGTCAGTGTCTCTCAAAATATGGAAAAATTAATTCTGTCTGCCGTGAAATTTCCTAGCTCCGTTCTGAAAAATTAAATAATCATAAATTAGCAAACTACTTTGGTTATGAATAAGGAGGTTCGCAGTGGCACTCTATCAGGACAGCCATGAGTAAGAAAAACAACACTTCTTTCATTATTTTATTACACATCTCGGGAACGAGTTTACGATAATGAAAAGTCATGGATTTCGATAAGATTTTGCAGAAAACCTTTCATTTGTCTTGAAACGGAAGGATCTGAAAAAATTTCTTGGCGGGATCGGTTCAAGATATTTAACTTTAGAACCGTTAAAATTATCCTTTCCACTTGCGTCATAATTTCATAAAAATCCGCGACAATATAATTAAAAATACTTTATTCTGCACTTTTAACACAGTATTCTCAATTATGAAACCTAAAAACAAAAAAGAAAAACTTAAAAGGAAACTATAAATTCTCTTACCTGAATCATACTGACATGGATGATTCGTACGCAGACAATCACTCGAAAAGTATAGCCGAATATAGAAAATACATATATTCTTCAGATCCTTTCGTTTTAATGCAAATGGTAGGTTCCTGCTAAATTTTATAGATATCACGACTTTTCCTCGTTGCAAACTTAAGCCTAAATTAGTTTAACAATGTTCACACGGGACTTTATTTCTTGTTCATGCCGTGCTAGGCTAACATGGTTTTAGCGCCTCTTTCCATCACTTATCCCGTGGGATAAATCAGCATTTATACTATGTATTTACAAAAACTATAAAAAACCTAGCTATTTGTGTTTAAGATGAGGAATTTCGGGAACAGTCTGCTGTTAGTATAATCGATTTCGATCTATCCGTAAAAACTCAAATTTTGTTACTTCAGAAATTCTTAAATTGACAGCAAGAATAAGATAACACTGTGATGAAGGTACGAACTAATCAATCTTTTATACATATAGTATATGTTTCCGTACGGACTTAGAGGCGCATAGTCTATCTTCTAATGTGAATAAATTCAAAACAATTCAAAAACCTGCGGTTATTACAGCATTTTACAATTGGTAATATAGTGCTTATGTTATGTACGCCTGAAAGATTTTTTGAAATAATTTTATCAAATTATAAATATATGCACCAAAACTCATAATTTTTTTTCAACCAAATCATAATTTTATTATTCAATTTTGAATATTTCTCAACAAAATTATTATTTAAACATTCAAAATAAAAGTTTAACCCATCTATATAAAGTATTCCGTTCCCGACATTCATAGATGAAGCTGCATTTTACAACAAAGATAAATGTACATGCTCGATAGTCTAATAATTAATAATGGATAAATATTAAAGAAATTTCCACGCCAGGAATAAATAATCATCTCCAAGAGACAATTTTCATTGTCGAGTATTCGTTGTGGAAATAATAAACCATTTGCCACAGCCATTGTTGACATTTTAATTGCCATTGCTACCTTGTTACACCTTCCTATCACTAAAATAGCGTTTTTTAATTCCGGCAGTCCTGCTTACCTGCCAGCCTGAATGTTACGAAATAAGGCATAATCGAAATTTCATCTGGAAGCTAGGAATGCATGCAATTTTAAAGGATATTTGGTAAAAGTTAGACACGAATCGCTGCATCTGAGACCTACATACATACATATACATATGTACATATGCAGAATAGAAACAGCCTTTTCATGGAGATGTTTTCCGTTTTAAATTAAATAAATAAATTAAATAAAGATTGAACAGGATGTTATTTTAGGTACGCCAAAGGTTTGAGATAGGACAAAAATTCATACTTATTATGAAATTTATAAAAGACAGGAAGCCCGTGGATGACCTTCAAAGACCTTCAAATTGTTTGCAATAGCTCTAAGTATAGATTCCCAAATTTAACCGATACTAGTTTGAGAGAGTAAAAAATAAAGAAGGGCAAAGAGTCAGGAAAGTGCTTTAAATTGGATAAGAAATTTTCCAAATTAATTCCTTTAAAAATTAGTCAGCAAAAAGAAATTTATCGAAAGTTAAGTTTTTGAAATTCTTAGCTAATGTAAAAATTAATTGTAACTTTCGGAAAGCAATTCTAATTTATAATAATTGAATATTTTAAAGACAATGCTTCATTTAAAACTTAATGGTTTATAAATTTAGAATTACAACGTGCAATAAAAAAAGGTGGCTTCTATTTAAAATTTCGAAATTATAACCTTTCCCCACCCCAAGGGAGTCAGCCTAATTTTTACAGGATTAAATAGCTAGCTGGCTGGATAAGACTAGAGCCTCTTAAGAATTTTCAAATTTTCGTGTAGAATTTTGGTAACTTATTTTGGCATAAGTTTTGTTATCTACATTCAAAAATTAGTTTGAAACTAAATTGTTATTATATAAATATATTTATTAAAACAAGTTTTCTATATTTATTGATTTTCTGTACTAAAAGTATCTAACTTAATAGTAATTTTTTCGATATTTCGTGTCGAATTTGAGAATAAGGAAAACAAGTGGAAGTTCAAGTAAATTGGAATTAAATGAAAGTAATACGTGGTTATACATAAAGTAAAGATGAAATTATAGGTATTATATGCTTAGGTGCTGTCTATCGTAAGCTCTTGGAAAATTACAAGTACGTCAAACTTTTATTCGTTATGATTACGCGGGGGTGGAAGATTAAATTGGAATTCGGCGATTGTAGGGAGCACGTAAACCGGATCCAGAAGTGTCCTTTTCTTTGAATAGTGCCTTAAAAGGAGAACCTGAAGCTTTCACCCTTTCTGGACTTACCGTCTCCGGCTAATGGGGCGCGGGCCCCACATATTTCCTTGGAGCCGCAAAGGTGCAGGTGAGCAGACCACCGTAAAGCTTTCAGGTCTAGGGCCCTGTTCGCAGCCCTCGCGTCTATGGTGCTCCAGTTGTTTTGGTTGTGTTCCTCGCGTTGGAGCCGGAGCGAGTGGAGCCCCATCGGTGAAAATTACAGGCCAAGCCAGAAAATAACTGAGAACTTTCCGGCTGGAGCATTCGGCTGTGTTCGAGGAGCTCCAGTTAAGCACTCCATGCGATCGGATGCTCTCCAGGCCCCATTTGGGGAACTGTTCTGAGAAAAGGCAATTTCCATCTCCAGTTTAGTTGCAGTCGCCGTCGTGATAACACGGAGCATCGAGGACGGTACCCAATCAGTGGAGTTTACTGCGGTGCTTGTAAAATCTTTTCCATGTAACTTTACATTGTCTGTATTGTGTGTGCTGTGAGTGACATAATTAAGATTTATTAGAGAAGTTTGCAAATTAGCACGCACTTTAGCTGGGCAACTTGAGAGTAATCGTTCGAAACCCCCCGCTTCTGAAAAATCGATTTTTAAAGAGTATATAATATATAGTGTAAGTGTTAAAAGATTTTAAAACCGCCATACTCAACTGGGAAGTAGCTACCAACTTCCGGTGCACCAAGCCCTGGGGAGCTACAATTAAGAAGTGGATTTGCAGCTACGACAGTCGCACAATTCGGAGTTAGTAAGCTCAAAAAAGAAAAAAAAATTTTAAATCTGGAATTATGTTGATCGAGGGCGCGAAGCGTTATAAATTTTTATGTTGTCCAATAGTACACTGCTCTTCTGGGGGGTGGGACGGTGGCGATAGTGTGACTAAAGCAAATTGGTCAAAATTAGTGGGTAGGAACCGCATTTGACCAGAACTGTTCGGATGGTTTACTGCGCGCCCGGACAGCTTTAGCACATAAATCTCATTTAATCCGGGCATAGTGCTACTCAAGCTAGCCCAATACTCCGGAGTTCGGACTGCGAACGATCCGACCTGAGGCGGCTCGCTCTTCGGCTTCGGAGCCCCAGCTGATAACCTGTTGAATTTCAAATTGTAAACACTTCGCCCATTAGAGGAGCAGTGGATATTTTAATTGCTTCCGACTGTACATGGGGCTGGATGGAGCTCACTTTTCCAGGGCAAGCCAGCCGCTGTTGAACTTTTCCCGGGGGTTCTTGTGGCTGATGCCTAGACGTGCGTCACCTGAACTGCTCGTGGGGTGCCCACGAAAATTATTAATCGGCCTTTCATCGACGGCAACCTTGGTGTCATCTGCAAGTTTGCACCTATTAAATAGGACCCCCAAGTGCTGCAGTCACGCAAATTCCGTAGTATTTTTGATTTGCGCGTGCACTGGTGCGAAGTATTTCGGGAGTGCTCTATGACCTAAGTCGATAGAGCGGTGCGTGCCTGTTTTATATTTTTATTAATAGGATAAACGGCAGTCAAATCTGAAAAGGTTCCACACATCATCCTGAGCTGGCCTAATTGAAAAATTGTGGGTCACTGTAAAAGAACAGCGGTCTGCTTTCTTCGCACGGTTCGCGGTGTTTATGCTCATGGTTAATATTCAAATTAGACATCCAAAGTCGTTATGTTATCTCATCTAGTGGATTAACATATTTTATTTTCTTTTTTCCATTGTCGCTGGAGCCTGAAGAATAATTTTTTTGGGGACACTAACATAATAATCACTCCATGGGGACTTGGGAGGGGAAGTGTCAGACATTAATCTTTGAATATTTTCCATTACCTGGAGGAAAGCCTTTCAGACGCTTTTTGTTGCCATGAATATATTATTCAATATTTCATTTTTCTCCTTGATTGGAACGCCTTTGAGTTTCAAGACCTTGCCGGAGAAACGAATTCATCTGTTGTCACAAAAAGAAAACTTTTAAGGATATTTCGCCAAGCGTTTTCTCGCAGCGATTTTCGATGTGTTTACTCCATCACCGACTGATATAAATTGTAATTTATTTTTCATCGATATCATTCAGGCGTGTGTCGCATTATAGCAATATTGCAGGACTATATTCTGAGTAGGTTCTTTTAAGCTGATTTTATTACGTAGATGGGAAATTTAATTCTTGAAAATTTATCGTGTTTTACATGAAAACATCAAACTATATTTACATTCACTCTTTATAGTCCAAAATTGTGTTCCTGGTCTATTTCGATAAATAGTAACTAAAACATTGCACTGGTTAAACAATTTTACGAACGATGAAAAGGTTGTTGGTTGTGCTTCCAAGAACAAATTTTAAATTTTGATGATGTAAAATATCCAATTCTGAAAACGAAAATTTTCCATCAACTACTGTTTCTGAGAAAAATTAACTATTTTTTGAAAATGTTTACCGATATTTGACTTATGTGGAAGTTTGACTTAAAGCTCAAATTAAATTAAAATACTGAAACCTTAAACAGTTCTGTCGAACATTCCGCGATATTTACTTTCTTTTACAAGCTTAATTGTCTAGTAAAGATAAAAGAGGCTTAGTGTGCATAATATATCTAAATGTTTGCAATAAGGATAATTATAGTTTTAATAAAATAAACACTAATATTATCCAAAGAAATCCGAAATATCTAGCAATTAAAATATACAATGCAGTACCTATAAACATAAAAAATATTAATAATTTTGCTTAATTTAAAGGAAAAATTAAGGAATATAAGTATTAAGCAAATTTTTGTATCAATAATAAAGTAGCATTAAAACAAAACTGGTAATTGAAGCTAAATACGTTTGAATTTTATACCAGGTTTAAGACCTGCATCCAAATCATACCTGTCTGATTCAAACGAGTAAATGAAAAATAACAATATGTATGTAATTTGTATATTTTATGCATATATTTTACAAAATAAAAACAAAAAAGTTTTAAGTTTTGTTGAAATTCGAAGTGTTCCGGATATCAAAATAATGGTAGAGTACATTATTTTAAAGATAACTTGATTTTTTTTTTCAATTTATATTACATCATTTTGCGATCGACGTACTTGAAATGGTGATTTAGAAACGTGTCATATGCATGAAGCTCCTTAATAAATATACTTGCATTACACATGCATGTGTATATTTACATATAATATTCATATAAAAATATGCGTAACTTTTTACATTTTGTTTTAAATTTTTTTTTTATTATCTTAAATGCTTCCTTAACTATTTAAAAATGATATCCAAATGGTCAATTTTTCGAATGTAGTCTCTCCGTTTGCAGGTAATTTAAGCAAGCTCGAGTTCACACTTAAATCACTTTTTTTTCGAAACTACATTTTTCGAGCTTGCCGTACCCGTAGCGCTTTCAATTGGATTTTCTTGCGAGAGATGCTGCGCTGCCATTTTGATTTTAAATAATTAATTTTTTAAGTATACCTAAATATACATACAAATATGTGCAAAAAAATTTGTTTTAATAACTTAATTTGTCTTTCGTAAACAAATTCGACAAAATGACCCATAATTTTGTGCTCCAAGGTAGCATTACCCCTTAATTTTATAACTCACTGCATCAAGAGTTTTGGAAAATTTTCGCCACATTCTGTTCATAAAAATATATGTACATATGTATATATAATATATGTTTACCCATATATGTACTTCTATATCCCAGAAGTTATTTTATTTGTTCAAAATCCAAAGGGTTGTGTTTTAATGAAAATTTATTTCAAATAAAATAAAATTAAAATATGAATAAAGATGTTTAAAGGTTTTTCTCCATTTGTGAACCTTTCCTTTGTCGCACTTCGGCACATTATGGTGATCCATCCATGGAAGTTATACTTTACCTTGCGCCCTTAATGAATTATTATAATCATTTCTGTCGCCACGCTATCACCAACCGATGCCTCTCGTTTTTATTATAAATAATATATTACAAATGTATGTAGCTGGGCTGATATAATTACCTTTGTAATTATAAATGCAGGACAACCTGAGAAAGAATTTACAATTGAATAAATTATTGCAATTTAAATATAAATAGACTAGTATGAAAAATTAATTTATAAAATTTCATATCGCTCGAAGCACAAAATTGGAAATCTAAGATTTTGGGCCATATCCATTTCTTCAACATTGTTCTTTTGTTCGAAGGTAAATTAAAATACCTGACACAATTCTACATAATATTTTAATATTAAAATCATTTTTCTAAAGGTAAAAGCAAATAGATTGGCAAGAAATTACTAAAAGCATTTCTAAATATAAAGTTTGTTTTTAACGAAGTGTAAGGTGTTAGTTTCATATTATTTCATTTTTGCATGAAGTAATATGGTCGAATGGTCGAAGGCTAAACCATCTAAAGAATCTGAAAATTTATTTCTTAATTTGGAAAAATCATTGTATAGACCTGAAAATTCTGTGAGCTTGGAACTTCTTCAAAAGGAAGGTTTACTTTTGCTTTTTACAATAACAATAAAGTTGAATCCGAAAATTCTAAGGTAATTAAACAGGAATATTTAATAGTTGATTTATTTAAGGCACTCTTTCTCTTTTTTAATTTTGATACACTGTTCAGGGCGAACAAATACGAAAATAATGGTATATTAATCCTTAATAGCTTTCTATATAAAATAATTAAGTTCTTCTGGCATGGGCAAGGAAACTTCTTTTGTAGTACAGGGATGTTATTTCATTTTTAAATATGTTAAAAATATTTTTGACTTTTTGAAAATTTCAAAGACAATGATATAATCCAGTATTTTTAGTTTGCTTAGAAAATCTGCGAAATGTCCTAAATAGATTTAGGACCTTATCGCGAGAGTTGATACCAACAAAATCGACTCGACTTTTTTCAATTCTATCTGGAAAAGTTACGAGATCGCGCAAACCTTCCGAAACAGGGTTGCCGTTCAGACTCAGAAATTTTAGAAATCGATTCTGTCTAATCGATATTTATTTGAATTTGTGACAAGAACTTGTCTTGCATACATTTCTCATATAATATTCAGTTTCAATCCTCTGCATCCCATACAAGGAGTGCTGCGACAAAAATACCAATACGAGAAGTATGATATATACATACATATGTACATTACTTGCAAGTTAACAATTTTTAACAGATATTTTTTTCTTGTTAATAGCTTTCATCCATTGCAGATGACCGAAAGTTCCCTCTTGCACAAACGTTAAAAAGCTATAAAAACTCTATGTAAAAATATATTTTATAATTTATTTTCATTAAATTACTTACCTAGTCTCTATCGAATATAGACTTAAAGTTGCAATAGACTATCGCGATAAGGTCTTTATTTTCATATTCGTAATTTACGCAACGAACATTTTGAAATTTTTCTATTCCTCTTTCCTATTATGTCACAGCAAACTTACAAGTACACTGAATAAAACAGAATGTTATCTAAGGGCTTCACAGGCCCTTCTATGGAATTTTGTTTAGAAATACAAAGTAAGCAAAGGAAACATTTGTCTTGTACAATTTATTTAATTAAAAGTTGAAATAATTTTCTACGCGAACTAAAAACCTTACAGATGCAATGTTCTTTTCTTTCCACAAAAGGAGATTCATCGTCTACAGAAATTGTTCTATGGTAGAAAGAATGCCAACTTTCCAAAGGTATACACATTTATTTTACTAGAAAGAAATGAGTTTTTTCCATAAAAAGTAACGAACACCATAACAGGAATCTTCGGTGCACTTGCAATTTCCTCTGTAGCCGGTTTCCACCTGATGAGTTGCATATAAACAATGAGCAATCTTTTTTCTCGTGAACTCATTGTGGAACTTGCAACTCAGGTACTCAGGTATTCAGGTACTACCTATGCTACCTAGGCTACCTGTGTGCGTTTTTCTAGCAAATTGTAAAGGCTCGTTTGATAAGTTTCGCCGCAATCACAGACAGTCGTTTGAGGGATTTGATCATTTGACTCCATGATATTTCTCATAGCTAATTAACTTCGAGAGAGCATGATTGTTTCCGGACTGAATGGCTTTTGCATCGTCTTTTTTGCATTGAGTCTGTACGGAGAAATCCTAACACGGGCTCATGGTGCAGCGACTGGTTGCGATTGATAGTGCAAGTTGCATTCATGGGTGTTAGCATACACTGCACAAACATACATACGATTTACACGCTCTAAGTGGCAATTGAAATATATTTCACTTCGGCTTTATGGGCGCAAATGCTCTTCGAAAGAAGCACTACTAAATATAAGTGGTTTGGTTTTGTATGCTTAGTATTCAAAGTTCGTTTGGATCATTTTAGGTACAACACTAGGTTTACCACTTTCAGTATATTTAAATTTTATTCTTCACAGGGCCGTCTTAGGCCATACAGGGCTCTTTTAGAAAGCCAAAAAAACGTGAATGAAAACATCAGATCGTACTTTTGTTTAGTGACTTTACTAGTTATTATGGTTAGCTTTTTAAAATCAAATAAGTGATGTGATTACTGTTTTAAGAATTGGACTTACGTTGATGTTTTCCGTAAAAAAGTGCTTATTTTTGGGCTAGCATCAACGCACCGTACGTATGTACCTACACTATAGGTAGCACTAATATATTCAAAAGCTAGAGGCATGCCCTATTGTTAACTTTTACATTTAATACAATATTTTAACCTCATAGTTAATTAATTGGAAGGAGCATCTACATATATTTTCATACAAGCAATTTTTGTTTTTCGTATGGAAAACATTTAGCAGTCATGAAACCGTAGAATTGGCCTTGCCAATATTTTTATATAAATACATTCTTTATCATAAGTTGAAAACTATGCGGTATAAAAAATAATGTTGTTGGCTACTAGTATTATTCAATGAACTAAATATTTGGCTCAGCTGCTCTTTAACCTCTTCAGGGATATTGGCACATATGTGTACGTTTAGTTTTTTAGAAATTAAAATTATTTTAACTTAAAAACAAATTAAAATCTGTTAAAGACCTACTCACTAGATTATATTTCAACAATAAAACCAAACAATTTGTAGTATGGCAGCATGGATAGCATTTTATTAACTGCTTTCAAAATATTTCAAATATTTAACTGCTTTCAAAATATTTCAAAGTTGCCTCTTACCTCTGATTACCGCTTGGTATCTTTTTAGTTTATTGTAAAAACATCCTAAATCTCTGATAAATAAACTATCCAATGTATAACATTTGGTTAGTTTAAATAAGTGCTTTATTTTGAAAAAATAATCTGCAAAATTAGGTTTTGTATTTTTTTACTAATAGCACTTTACTGTGAAATATTTGAAATCAGTTTTCTTTTTTATACTAATTGTTTTTCCAAATTTTTCTTACTTACTGGGTAGCTGTCAATAAAAAATAAGTAAATAAGTAATCAAATATAACATGAAACCACTTTTTCCACCTTTAAAAAATTCGTCCCTGAAGAGGTTAAACAATTTTAAGTTTATAGTGCTCTGTTACCAATGTTCAATTGAATTCAGGTATGGGTTAAAAGTTACTCTTAACTCTGCTATAATATGTACATGAAACCTTTGCATTAAACTAGAGAATTTAAAAAACTGCAACAAGCTACTAACTCGGCACTTTGTTAAATATGCAGGGATACATAGAACTAGTTCCGGAAGAATTTACAATCGTGTGGCTGACAGCATAAAAACCATACCTGCTCCACCCCAAACGATTTTGCTCACTTGGGGATCTTCAACTCATACCTCTTTCATTGTAAATTAATGAGCTTCACAACATCGCCACACATGAGTTTTACCAGTTGCTGTGGTTATTTTTGAACTAGGTAAGGTTTATCTCACGCGCTTCTGATACTCGACTTCACTTCAACAATCTTCAGTGCGGCACAACCTTTTCTCTTATGCAAAAATTAATACAAGAGGTGAATAATTTATTTTTAAATGTGCACGTTTATTTTCCTTGATGAGATCCTGAGGGTGAGATTGCTTAACTTACATAGCATTTTTTAGAGTGGCTAACAGAAACTCCTTCTTGGGAGAGTGATAAATGGAACATTTTTTTTGTTAAGGGAACTCTCCGCCAAATTTATGCAACGCTGGTGCACAGTAACTTCCTGAACAATCTATGTGCACTCATGGCGCTCTAAAATAGAGTTTGAAAGTTAGGTGCTGCACATAGGTAATACTTTTCAGAGGAAGAAAAATGCAGTAGAATAGCACAATGAAAATTTAACAAAGAACCTTAAGAAATTGCAAACGATTTTTTCTCTTATTTAAGAATAAATCTTTAACAGTGCTGGAGCATGCTCCTTTTTCTTAACAACAATTTTAGTCCATTTAAGAAAATATTGAATTGAAAGCACGTTTAAATCAATGAATTACTTTTACAAAACTACGATTTAGATTTTATTTATAACAGTATTATACTGAGCGTAATTTCATAAACTTTGTATTTATTTCATTGCAACTACCAGACTACATTTTGTATAGTTCCTTTGATCTCCTCTTCCCATGTTAATTTAATTTTGCTCCTAAAGCAATATTATAAAATTAAGAAGTTAAGAACCTCTGAATGTACTTTAAAAATTAAAGTTCACATGAATGGTGTTTTTTTGACTAGCCAGCAAAATCTTTCCGTCTTCAAATTTTGAACAATTTAAACCTGAATGAGGTGAATTCCTACAAGTGGTTGACTGAATTTTTGAGGTCACTTAATATTTCGACTAAAGAATTTCAGAGAAAAATTTAAACCGACTGCAATAGACTGCACCTCGTTTTTAAAATAAATCAGTGGAATTCCCGCTGAACTCTGTAGAGTGTACGAATGTTCCTTTCCATAAACGTTTGCTTTAAAAATTCCAGTGAAAAATTATTTACTTTTCAAAAGAATTTATGTTGAAGTGTGAATGGTTTACATTTTCACTGCTTTTCCTTTTTTCATTCCCACATTTTATTGAGAGAGGTGTATCATTACTGTGCTTTTAATTGCAATTAATGTAATTAAAATTAAGGGGCCTCTTAAAGTCAGAGTTCTGCAATTATTTTATGGTGTGACTGCCTAGTAAATATTTATGGCAGATACCGATTAAAATTTGATTTTATTTACAAAATTGTTCAGCATAGTTCATTGTTTTTTACTTGCTCTTGAACTTCACCTTTGATCGCTGAATATTAAAAAACACCGGATTATTTATGTACTTTACACACCATCGAATTTCGTATTTCTTTTATTTTAATTTTGGGGTTTTTAAAGTAGATGCAAATTTGTCTTTTGTATAGAAATCGGATGACGATAAAATCTAATATAAATATGTATTAACATGGTGTTAAAAAGGCATCATAAAGGTGAATATTTTGGAATAGAGAATTAGCTGCAAAATATTTTATAGAATATACGAAAGAAATAGTGATGGAATATTATGTATGGTTTGTCCACCAGATTTCTTTTTGTTCAATTAATCAATTTTACTCTTATTTAGAAAATATTTCCCATTAAAGACATAGTTGTACGAATTAGTGACCATCTTACGTAAGTCGAATGTCGAGTTAAGAGTTCAAAAATGTATAATTTGTATTTTTTGGTGAAATTATAATTTCGAAAAATACATATTACTTAAAAATTCTGAAATGTGAAATATGCTGTTTATATCCACTGGGTCAAAAACATGTTGTTCCTTTTCGTTACCGCATTTTCACTAAAGCTATTAAAAGAGTTATAATTAAACTGGGAAAATTCATTCTAAACAATCTAAAAAGTACCCTAAGTAAGTTTCGATTCCCTGATTTAATTATAGGCTTTAATTATAATACTTCTAATCATATAGTGGATATCCCAATAGATTCAAATCTCAATTTTTTGCTATGTTTTAAACGCAGTTATTAGACTATTGTTTTAAAAATTATTCTAAAATATTATTAAAAAAGTCGAAATTTCTCTTTTCTGAAACGTAGATGCCGTCGATACCACGTGCAAAGAAAAGGAAGATTATTAAGATTTATTACTTTTGTGTTAAATGTCTGCATTGGACATAGAAACTCATCGTAAAATTAACTTTAAATTTAGAAATTGCATAACGAAGAGAGTGTGTGGTTGTCACTAAACAACTGGTAAAGAC
The DNA here is from genome assembly GCA_963920795.1 of Eutolmus rufibarbis. NCBI lineage: Eukaryota > Metazoa > Arthropoda > Insecta > Diptera > Asilidae > Eutolmus > Eutolmus rufibarbis. The sequence goes on from OY987208.1 coordinate 5,652,074, forward strand.
ATTAAAATTGTTCAATCAGTTTTCTTGAGTAGCGATAGAAAAAAATAGCCTGTATATCTAATGAACCAAAAAATGTCCGTAGGTGGAATTTAATTTATTTTCTCAGAAGAACGTGGAACTAAGGGACAGACACAATAGACATTGTGAAGGATTATAAAAATTCAGATCATGTAAGCTTTTGTGAAAATACAAATCAATTTAGTTGGAAATGTGTTTAGGCGAAAAATTGACTGAAAGCATGCGGAACTCATTCATTCAAATGTAAATTGAATTTAAAAGTGTCCAAAACTTTGCTTTTGTCAAATATACGAAGTGTAAATTCTAGATAATTTTCTGTTGTCATAATATGTGTGTATCGGTAGAGAGATTTTAAAAACTTTGGCAAAGAATCCGTTGAAACTATTTATTTGATTTCCTATAAATTTTTTACGTTGAAATAACCCAGTCCTTTTTAAGTGGTTACTCTAGCGGCTTAGAAAAAGGTACTTATTGGCAATTATTGGATTATTAAAACATAACAAATGTAGTACAAAATCTTGTTAGAGGAGTTTATTGCGCTTAATAGTATCAAAAAAACGTTTGTTTAATGTTTTATTTAAAATACTTACAGCATTGTTTGTAAAATAAAAGTTTTCCCGTGTATCGTAAAATCCATACGTACTTCTGTAGGTATAATATAGTTTTAAAGCAATTGTAAAAACTTCAAGTGAATCAATTAAGATCTGTTGTAATTACGCGTCCAGTCTGTTCAAAAAATGTAGTTTCGAGAAATGCGTTATAAAGTTTTATGTTGTAGATATTATTTGATTAGAGTTTTTAATGAAATAAATACATATTATAAATCTTGTCCCATCTATAAAACCTATTGTACGTTATTTCTAATATCCTAAGTTATTGTTTAAGCCAAACAAAAAAAAACAAAAATGAATTTTTGGAAAATTCTAAAGTGGCACAACTCCTCAACTGTGTTGGCTACCTCTCCGTTAAAAAGTTTCGGCTGTAAACATCCTTTTCCGTTCAACAATTGGTGAAAAATCGATATTAAGTTATTTTGACTACATCAAGAACGTTTTCGAACATGTTTGGGGGATAGCAACATTTATGATGTAATAAAGACGATGATAGTACAGGGAACTTTATATGACTGAAAGAATGTGTAGAATTTCTGATTATGTATCGCTAGGATAAGGGATATAAGATTTATTTATAGCTTTCAAACCAGGAAGTTGGTGTTTATATATTAAAAGCTATTAATAAAAATATAAACGCTGTAATTTGTAGATATGTATTTAAATTTCTTTAAAATTCACTTAAAAATTGTAGTCAAATCGAGTTTTATTCCTTACATCTTTAAGTATTTTAATTAAAAAGTATAGATAGAATACAGATATACAGAATCTCTAACATAAGTTTATTTTGTACAATATTTTCGAGAGTCCACAATAATACCTGAATATTTGAATATTAAGATAGGCACATTTACCATCTATTTTAAGAACAGGAAGTTATATTGTAGATGTGACTTTCCCAAAAATCTTAAGAATAATATGAAAATTTCCAAAATTAGATGCTTAGAGTACGTAAATATCTTCCTGAAAGACTTCTTTAAAAATATTTTCTGGGATTGTTATTAACTACTTATTTGCTCTTTGAAAATGAAGATATATTTTGAGAACAAAAATTCGCACATTACGAGTTTATCACGACCTCATAATTTTTAATTAATTAACATGTGCATGCAGATCAATTGTGTAATACAATTTTAACATACATAGTTGAATCTTTTTGTAAAAAATGTAAACTTCATTCTGACAATTTGTGTATATATGTACATCCATATGAGTTTTAGGAGTGGTAAGATTGTATAGTATTGTATACATTTGTTTCCCATTCTAAAATAGTTTCGCACTTAACTTATTTTAAAAATAATAGTATGAACCGGAAAGTAAAATTGATGCTACTATGATTTTATCTGAATGCGGTTAGCCTGATCTTGTTTTATTTTGGCGGCGAGGAGTTCTATCAAGTCGAAATGTATGCTCGGTTTTGTCGAACTCACTTGCACTCGAGCCAAATTTTACACAACAGAAAAATCAGACTTCTACCCTACCTCAGTTACCACGTGATGAAGAAAGCCGCTTCGGTTCCCTGAACCTCAGGAGATTTTCAGTTAAAAATTTCCAAAGAATAATCCCCACGTAAAAATTGAATTTTAAATAAAGAAAGAGGTAATTTGTTTCCTTACAAACATCCTTTTAGAGGACTTTCTCTCGCTTCCAAGGAAGCAAAAGGCACCGACCAAGCAGATTCGGCGACTGCTCTTTTATAATAAATTCAATTTTACTGCCTCCCAATTACTCCTGGCGGTATGCTTTGTTTACTTGCGATAAAGCCAGCAGGTAAGTAACCTTCTCATATGCATATTTCATTAAGCTTCAATTCATCTCGAAGGTCTATGAAACTGCCGGTCATTGATAGGCTATCCCATCCATTTCACCTGCCCCAGAAGACTTGCCTTCAGGAAAATATTCCCGAAAAGATACTGAATAAATAATCTTGGGAAATAGCGACTCTATTGACCTACTGATAATCAACTTTAAGAACAAGATTGTAACAGCTGCCCCAGGAAATTATGGATTTTCGTACACACAATTCGTGTCGAAATACCTTTTACGCAGACCAAGGTACTTGTTGTTCGACTTTAAGAATATATTATGACACTTTAGGAAGGTCTCGAGAAACTCTGCTGGATTTTGCTCTTCAAGCAGGCTTTAAGTCAAACAGACCAATTAAATATCGATGGATTTATCTTTTTGTTATTCCGCAATTAAAAATTAATAAGGCCTCTATTCTTGTAGTGCAAATTAATGCACGTAGTGATCGATTCTTGTTTTCATATTTTGAAGGACACTGCTTGCCCTTAAATAAAATAATGCTTTAAGAAAAAACAAAAGCGGTCAAGAGCATGTCGGGCCTTGCTTAGTGAAGGATTCCATAGCTGTTACTACATACGTGCATACACATCCAGCCACTCACACAAGTAAACACGCGCGTGTATAGTTTTCGCGTTTTTTCCCGAACAGTTGTCCAAATTAATAAGCATAACTTGGTCGGCTATATCTCGTAAAATATTTGATTCTAATAAGTGATGTTATTTTTAAAAGTAATTTCAGTTTAAATCTAAGTATTCTAGATTTTTTTACGATTTTTCCCGAAATTGCGTTCAGCGTGATATCTTGGGCAACACAAATCGAATCCAAAATGGCCACTTTGGACTGGAATATTTCAAAAACGGAAAATAATTTTGAAAAACGGTTTAAGAAATCTCATTATGATTTTAAATTCCCTTTTCATCGATACCCCACTCGATGGGGTAAGTAATAGTCTCATATATTGTTCATCAAGGGAGCAAAAGAGGAAATTTTTATCCGGTTGTATAGGACATTTTTACCCGAGCCGTAGGTGAGTGTGGCAAACGCAAACACCCGGGTAAAAATATCATATTTTGTTTAGTTTGTTTTATCATGGAACATTTTTACCTGGTTCCAGAGGCAAAATAGTGCCGATTTGCTCCTGCAAATCAGGGCAAAAATTCGAACTTTCGGCAGTGGTATGGTAAAAACATTTTTTTGCATCCGCACTTTTGATGTAGGGATGATAGTCCTAATAGTCTCTGAATAAAATTACTGTGACAACGGATGGACGGACGGACATGGCGAAACTACATATATAAGAATCCTTATGAGCTTAACGGCAGAGAGCATATGTTTTATTTTTATTTAAATTATAATGATGTATCTTCCAATCTACAATTAATATTTCTGACATTTGTTTAAAAACCGCGAAATTAACGGGATCCGCAAATCGAGTGTTAAAATAAATCTGTAGCATGTCATTGTTAGCTTAATGGAAAAATGCATTTACAATTCCATAAAAATTCGAAGGACTTTCTGTTGTATAAAATAATGCTGACTATCTTCACTAACATCTTATTTCCGATGATTTCCTGAGATATTTCCTTGTAATTTGAATCAAATTATCCAATTAGGTCAGACTCAAACACTAACCACCTACAATCAATTAATGCCAAGCAAGCAAAATTCAGAACAATTATGTAATTGCTCAGCAAAATACGCTAAGTTGCTAATTGACAATAATTTTGGGTGCATATTTTTGCTTACTTAATGAAAGTGTAGTTGAATATTTATTTTTCAGAGTAGGTATTTTTTGAATTACTTTTTTTTAGCACATTAGTTATGAGCTACAGTTTTTTATCGGGTTGAATTCCCGAAGTTTAAACGAATTAAATAAGATCTCTTGCAGTGTCATTAAATTCGTTAACATTTTTTAGATGCGCTACACTAAACGATTTATTTTCATGATTTATTAGTGCTTTAAGATCTTGGAAATTTAACTTTGGAATTTTGAAAATTTTTGTTTTTCATTTTATTGATATATGAATCTTTCTGAATAATTTTCCGAAAGGTTATGTAAAAAACTTGAAAATTGGAAAAGTTATACGGTTTAAAGACAAGCTTACGTTGGCCCAACCATGAAACTTTAAACATGATTTTTGGAAACCACATTTTTCGAAATTTTGTAAGCTATAACTTTTGAGCGAATTAAGATATTGACTAAGTTTTGTTTTATTTTAAAATAATTTAAAAATAAACTTAATTTATTGAACTTTATAACCCTAAAAAATACAAATCAATCGTTTCCTGAATTCTGGTATTTTTTATAAAGCATTTTAAATAAAGATCATATACAATTTTTGAACTATATATATGTTTTCGTTGTAAAAAAGGTATTCAATTAACAAAAACTGTTTCAATAGAATTAATCAATAAAATTACCAATTCCGCAAAATTTCTGTGTTCAAATGTAATATAAATTCTTTTATTTACTTTCAACTCCGGTAAAATTTCGATTCTTTGTAAAATTTAAATGAAATCTTTGTTAAGTTTAAGAGTAACGGAAAATTAAAGTGTTATTGATGCTTAACTTTCTACCTAATTCATCAATCCCTTTACTTATTACACTTTCATAAGCCAATTGTAAGCGAAATTAATTCACAACTGCAATGCGATTCAAAATTAAAGAGCTAAGGATTAATTTCGCCCTGAGAGAAAACGTTCGAAAATACCTTAGATATTTTCTCGAAAATATAAATCTCAGACCGAATTATGGCCACTTGTGGGTGAAATACAGCCGGTGTATTTGAATCTGTTAATAAGATACTAGAGCTACTTAGGGGTCATTACGTTTACCCGCAAATCCACTTGGAAATGTGAGTAGGTTGTGCTTCCCAGTGGCTGTGTTGGTTGGTAGTTAATATGGTATTAAATTTATTTTTCTTTTTAGGTCTGCGGTGGTAGGATTTTACAAGTGATCTCTGATTAACTTCAAAAGGATGTAGTGAGCTTCTGGCCAGGACTATCGATTGAATGGTTGCATATTTTGCGTAAGCCCTTTAAAACAATTTGTGGTGGGACCGGTGTGTTTCGTCGAGAGTTTCAGCCATGGGGAAGGACAGGCTGCCCTTGATTTTCATCGCGACATGTCTTCTAATTTCAACGCGGGTTGCTGAAGTTTGTGGTATAATAGACAGACTTGTTGTTCAAACAAGTTCTGGCCCAGTTCGCGGTCGGTCGGTAATGGTTCAGGGACGTGAAGTGCACGTGTTTAATGGAATTCCGTTCGCAAAGCCACCAGTCGATGGTTTAAGATTTCGGAAGCCCGTTCCTGCCGAACCTTGGCATGGGGTTTTGGATGCCACAAGATTGCCTCCAACATGTGTGCAAGAACGGTATGTAAAGTTTAAAATGAGCAAAATTCTTAATTAGCTTTTCAACTTTATTTAGTTTAAATACAAGCAAAAATCTTTCCTCCATAATCTTCTAACTTAGCTGGTCCCAATAATCTGGAGTCAACTAATTAAGAAGAAATTAAGAACGAGTCCGAAAATCCCCTCTGAGGGTTGGTTAATTTGCCTTTTAATAGATATCTAAATTTTTAAGGACAATTTCACGCCTCGCGAAGGGTTGAAGGGTTACCTAAAACATTAAAAAATCGACCCTGTGAGAGTGGGAGACTAAGTCTAAAATAAGTTAATTTAATTTCCATGCCCTTGCGACGTTGCTACTAAGAGACTACAGAGATTACCCGGAGTTCACTCCGCGAAAACATTGAGACACCTAATTGGTATTACATAGCCGCGTCACTGTGTAGTTGAAACCACTAGATGGTATCTTTTCTTTCGTTCCCTTAATTTTCTCAGATTAATTAAGGCGTAAAATGTGGATTTAATTAGTGTGAAAATCAGACGTTGCTTTTTAAGTGCACCCTCGTGGGCGCGAATGATCCCAGCATTCGTCGTATGGTAAACATTTTAGTGTAGGTATTTATAAAACGTTGATAACGTAACGTAAGTTGTATTTAATTAAGGGCCGATTTTTCAATAGGCTGATAACTTTATTCTTTAGCAAAAAAATCAACTTGGCTGTGAGAAAAATTATTTTTCACTGTATTTTTCAAAATTAACCTCTAATATTAGTCCTATCTGCCACATTAAGAAGCGAATAAGTTTATCAATCTGATAGCTATTTTAAATCATACCAAGTTGATTATTGACGAATAAATTTATCTGACGATTGAAAAATTGGCCCTAAGGCTGATTTCTGATTTATCAATTAACTAACTTAAGCAAGTTTCTATTGGTCAAATATTTTGAAAAAGGACGAAAGAGAAGAACTTTTTTTTGAATATTGAATTTTTATCGAAAGTTTTAATTTTCGATCACAAATATGTAACATTCAACGTTCAACAAAATTAAAAAATTTATTTTAAAAAGAACTTCTCTTTGATAAACTTTGACCCAGAAACTAAATTTAAAACCGTCAGCTTAAAGAACAAAAAATTCGCCGATTTAATGTGTGTCTTGCAAGAAAATGAGCTCATGTTTTAATTCTAAACAATCTTGGGATTATTGACATTTTAATTTCAAATTAACTCGCACAGCAGTTTTAATAAAACCTTATTAAAGACCTTAAAAGTAAACTGAGTTTATTAAATCATTTTTTCTTTAAATTTTTTTTTCCAATAAGCTTTAGTTTATTTACCTTTAAAGCTCTCTATTACTTTCTACTTTAGATCTACATATATATGTACATATACATATATAAAAGTTATTTTAAAAATGCAAAAAAATATCAGTTTTTAATGTTAAACGACCGACGTTTAAATTTAATTGAGGAATAAAGTTAGTGGCATACGAATTTATTGATATTTATAATTGTTTCTTTGAAAATCGCTACCAAATGACATTTATTAGTTTCATTTGTGAACAAAATTGGAGACTGCCACCTTTGGTTCTATATTCCTCGTGATTGATTTTAAGAGCAAATAGTTTTTTTTAGTGTATGTAAAATCTTGCAAGGCATACTATTTGAATAGATTTAATATCACAAGTTTAAAAAACATGAATATGTTACTTTTTAATTTTACCTGGAATCGTATGGATGTCTCTTTTTGGCCAACTTCCAAGTGAATGGACAGAAAATTCATACTTCATTTTACGGAATACACCCGCACAAATCCATCCCATACTCCGTGTGCGTCAGAGTTCCTTATAGTAATCCTTGCAGAATAAATGGGATTTTAATTGCTTTTCAGGAATCCGGGAAAGACTACTGGTCATAAATGAACGAGTTAATAAGCTTTTTGGGTATAGCCGTATTCAATAGGGAAAAACTTTTCCGGTTTTGCCAAAATGTTGGCCCCAGAAAGGACAGCCAGGTTTTTCCCCCAGCACACGGATAATGGAGCACTCGTGTAGCACTCATTCTCTTTGCGAAATGAGAAACTAATTAAATTAGTTGCCACAAAGGATGCTGCGAATGTATGTACAAGGAGCAATTTCTTTCTGCAGTCGGGATCTTTGGCTGTGGGGTGGGGCTGGCGGAGCTCTAGATTTTATACTGCATGTAATATATTCAACCCTGACCTCAGACCGCTGCAAAACTGAGGTGGTTGTTTACGCCTCCTGCCTAAACATTTTCATTTGCATTCAGAGTTGATAAGGGATGACGTTTTATTTATTCACTTCTTTTACGTTTGTTCCCAGGTACGAGTATTTTCCGGGGTTTCCGGGGGAAGAGATGTGGAACCCCAATACGAACGTATCTGAAGATTGCCTATATTTAAATGTGTGGGCGCCAGCAAGGGCTAGACTTAGGCATGGACGGGGTGCGAACGGGGGCACCGAGGTAGGTCAAAAAGCGGAGCACGTGGCACGGTGCACCAAATCTCACCTGGTTTCCTTTTTGTTCTACGCTTTCTCGACTTTAGCACTTTAGCAAGGAGGAGCATAATCAAAACCACGGGGGCCAGAACTCGACGGGTCTACCCATGCTCATCTGGATTTATGGCGGCGGGTTCATGAGTGGCTCGTCGACCCTTGACATTTACAACGCGGATATTTTGGCGGCGGTGGGGAATGTGATTGTCGCCTCCATGCAGTACCGCGTCGGGGCTTTCGGATTTTTATACTTGGCCCCCGAGCTCGAGGGCTACGAGGAGGAGGCGCCCGGGAACGTCGGCCTCTGGGATCAGGCCCTAGCAATCCGCTGGCTAAAAGATAACGCCCGGGCCTTTGGGGGTGATCCAAATTTAATTACGCTGTTCGGCGAGTCCGCGGGGGGCAGCTCTGTAAATTTACACCTTTTGTCGCCTATTACGAAAGGGCTAGTTAAGCGAGGTGTCCTCCAGTCGGGCACGCTAAATGCGCCCTGGAGCCACATGAGCGGCGAGCGGGCACTGGAAATTGGAAAGGCCTTAATTAACGATTGCAATTGCAACGCATCGATGCTATCGGTGGGTGGTACTTTCCCTTTTCCCACTTTTCGATCCATTTGGTTAAATTTACAAATTACTTTCGAACAGGATTCTCCCAGCTCCGTCATGGCATGCATGAGGGCGGTGGACGCCAAGACGATTTCTGTTCAGCAATGGAATTCATATTCTGGGATTTTGGGATTTCCATCGGCACCGACGGTCGACGGGGCTTTCATGCCAGCAGACCCAATGACTATGCTTCGGGAGACCAATTTAGAGGGGGTGGACATTCTCGTGGGAAGCAACAAGGATGAGGGTAAGTTTTGTTATTTTCGCATAAATCTATTCAGTACATATACTAAATTATTCCATTTTTTTCCAAAATTTCTAGGTAATTTTTAAAGGTTGTAAATTTCGGAGAAAAATTTCTCTAACAAAATAATCTTGAAGCTTTATCTACATGCTGTTTGTTTTTTTCTATGCCTATCTCAAATATTGCAGTGTCCGATTTTTCTGTATTATTCTAAGGTAAATTTGACCTTATGACTTTTTGGACTTGTGCCACTCTCAAAATAAACGGCTCAATTTTTGACTTCTTAATAAATTTCTAATGAACTAATTCTAATATTTGTTAGGCAAAATTATGTATACCTATTAAGACCCACATAAAAAAAAAAGATAGATATATTGTGAACTGCGTGATGCTGAAACATTTTGATTAAGGGATCATACTCAGTTGCAGAGGGAATTTCTTTTTGCTAAAGCCTTAAATATTTTATTAAACAAAATTTTGTGTTAGTTCAACAAGTTGTACAGTATAGTATACACAGCAATATTGAAAATTATTGAAGTTATATTGGTTAATTTCAAATAAAAAAAATAACGTAGATTTATTTATAATATTGAATTATTGAACTAATGGAGTATTTCATTTCGCTCATAAATTAGGTTGAAATGTAAATATTTTATAAAAAAAATCATTGGTGTTACTGAAATAAAATTGAACTATGAACTCATAAAGAAAATTCTGCTTCTAGGACAAGTGTTGGTTATGTAGTAAAGTATGTACAAAAGATTACAAAAGTAAAGTTTTACCAAAGTATTTGAGATCGTTTTTGAAAATACGATTTTGATTTTCAATTTCGTTCATGTCTGTCAAAATCAATGTAAGATATTTAAGATATTTAATAATCTTGAGTAGCATCCAAAATTTCAAGAAAATAGATTTTTTTTAAGTTCCATAAAGTTTTATCATTTAATAAAAAAATATTCTTGATCTGATAAAAATTGTTGGATATGCGACTAACATGTTACTTGTTAATTATTATTAAAATTTTTACTTGCGAGGTAGTCGAGGTTCAGATTTCGAATTTGTTATACAAATTTGGAAATACAAGATGGTGGACCAACATTTCTCAACGTTAAAAAATTGCAATGAAAATCGATTTGATAAGGCTCGATTTTTTTATGGTGTTGAGTTGCTTCAATTTTTTTTCCAAAGTATGAGTGAGTTGTTGAAACAGCGGAGAGAAGCAAAAAATACTCGGATGTTGTTTCGTAGGTTTTTAATATATATAACTATTTTATGTTTTTATTATGTATGCTCACAATTTAACTCTTCCGAGTAAGGATAAATTATTAAAATAAAAAATTTTGTCGATGTCAGGTATCGAAAGAAAATGTTTTTCTGAAAGTATTTTCTATTTCTTCAGTCGTTTATTGAAGTCTACTTTGAGCCTTCGGATCAATATGTAATAAAAAGGAATTAAAACATTCACGTGCACCTATACCTAGATGAATTGATCGGGCACGGCCAGCGGAGGAATTCATTTCGTTTCAATTTTATTGCCACCTCCTCGAAGGAGGACAGAAGAAGCTTTCAATTATACAATAGTTTCACGGGGGAGCTTTCTAAGCACCCGAGTTAATGGCCGGTCCCACATCCCAGGTTCTATTCGTAAAGAAAGTCAGGTTTCAAGGTCGTTCACTATTTACCTGGGGACAAATTCGATGGAGGGTGCAGACCCTTTTCCAAAGAGCTCCGCCGTGAACATGGCGCTCGGCATTATCCTGGCTGTATTTTCCAGCAACTCGAGGAGCACACGAACTCGCCCCGTGGAGCTGTGTTTCGCCTCGCCTCACTTTCAGAAGCGGGGTCGGTTCGCCGTAGTTTGTCCTCGCCGAAAGGATATAAGAAATGGGTTACCCTGAGAGCGAGGAAGGTGAATTCACCTCACCTTCCCTAGGGCCATTCTAGATGTATGTAGTTGAAATTTAAAAATGCGGGCAAAACAAAAAAACACTCCTGCACGGTACACTCGAGATCCTTCAATTGCTGCATCCATTTTTAAAAGGATTTTTGCATTATCCAAAAGTTTGCGCTTGGAAAAGTCTGCTTTATAGGCGAAGAGGGACCTCACGCAGCGGATGTATTGTTGACTGCGATGAAACCCTAAGTAATATTTCTTAGCCCAGATGTCCTATCTGTCAGCCGTCTATTTAAAGTTTTTGAATTATGGGAATAATTTTAGCATGAAGTGGCATACCCTTCCTTGCTTCTGGACAAGTAAGCTTCTGCATGTGATGGATTGAGAATTATGGCAAAAGTTTAGGGGAATATCTCATGCAGGGCTAATACTCCGGAAATTAACCATTTGGCTATCTATGAACGTTACTTTCGGGGAAATCAACTGTAGGAAATGAATGCAATGCTGTGCAATTTAATAACTTGCTTCAGGCGCTAAGTGCAACCAGATGGTAAAGTAAATGCACTCTTTTGTAAGTTATTTGCATCCACTTTGCATTTTTCTCAGTGCTTCGTAGGAAATTTTAACTATAAATTGTTATCTTTTATCAGAGTTAACCATAGTACTCTGAAAAACTTAACCAAAACAAAAGGAAAAATATTTCGCGGTGGAAACAAGAATAATAATTCAATAAGTTGTTTTAAAATTTTAAAATATTATGTAAAGCTAACAAGTATTTTCAACACATCTATAAAACTTTATATGTACATTAAAAAAATTATGTCATTATTTTACAGAACTTTAAATGTTTTGAAACATGTATCTTAGGTCAGAATATACAGCTTTAACTTTCAATGAACAAACAAGCGTTAAGAAATAAGCAAGTCGTTTCGTTCTTAAAGTAAATATCTTTAGCTACAATTATTCAGAAATCAGATCAAATGTGTTTTTGTTTTCTTTTTTTACGAAACTAGCGGTATTAATTTCTGAGAGGTAAAATAAATTAAGAATTATAAGGGAAGAAAATGGCAATAATTTAATATTTCGAGTTTTTCCTGCGTCAGAATTGTGATGAAATAAAATATTTTTGACTAATTTTATTATTTGTTTCCTCATTGGCTCCTCATTCTTTTTATGTGCCTAAATATTAAGTTATTTATTGTTTTTTTTTCCTAGAAAAGATAAATATTACAAATAGGGAATATTGATTTTCAAAACAGGACCTATAATATTAGTATCGTAATTCTACGATAACTCATGAAAATTCTAGGGCAATTTTCTCGTATTCTTATAGAAAGCATAAAATTGGCACATAGGTAGCGTTTAGTACACAAGTACCTAATAAGAAACAAATTTAATATAATAATAAAACTAGAAAATTGCTTTTTTTGAGATGATTTATAAAAATTAGGATTAATAAATGTAGTATTTAATTATGTTAAAGGATACTTTTGATAGGCTTAAAAAGTTTTATAATAATTAGGCTTTTACGTATTTTTATAATGATAATTAGAGATTTTATTTTCTCTTTTATAACAGATAAATTATGATAATGAATGGATTAATTAACTACGTTTTGATACAGGTTACGTCGACCCTAAAACGCTCCAGTTTAATAGCGCCTGATGCGTTACGAACGTTAAATTTTCCGGACCATGAAGAACTCCTTTTTAAAGCGAAAGCATTCAGGGAGCGTGAAAAGCTTTAAATTTGTATTTACTTTGTCGCAGATTACTTTTCCTGCTTCATGGAGCTTCTTATCCCTGAGCACACACTTTAAACCGAAGCCAGTCTAAATGACTTCTGTTTACTTAGCCGAAGTTCTTTGATTGAGTTTCTGGATTTTTTTTTTCTTCAGATAATTCCGCAATTGGCATTCTGAGTAGGACCTTCGGTTTGATTAACTTGATACAAAAGTACATAAAAAAAAGGGCCGGTGCCTCGGAGCTTTCTAGTCCTCGTCCAAGTCTAGGGCTCCTTGCGTCCTTCGTGCAGACGTTCACTTTCACGCGAGCGTTCTCGCGCTCATTGGCCGCGCAGGCAGACGCATGGCCGATGGTTTACACTTTACTACACGTCGGGGAGCTTCGTACTACGTCTACGCGTGTTTTTCTCCTGGTGTCGTGCACGTGTCGACTGCCGAGCTCCCCGGGAGTGGATGGGAACCCGTGTTTCGCCCGGCACCCGCCGGGAGGAGACACTTAGGTCAAGTTCTTCCCAAGCTGCTTTCCCGTGTTTACATTTTGTGTGCTTTTACATTATGTACAATGTGCAGGCTATCGATTTCCAGAAGACCGTTTTTCGCATTAAATGCTCCTCAATTATTTGCTCTCCCTCAATCGAAGATTCTCGTCTTCTAGTTAATACATAAATTGTCAGGTGTAATCAATCGTTTTTGCCAAATTAAAGAAGTTCTGGGATTGAAGTATGAGCGCCTATTTTCCAATTATTATTTTTTCTTGTCTCGATAGGATTCTTACTAATTTTAGTGGAGTAATGAGCCGAAAACTCAACTTTGTGTAACTGCACTCCATTCCAAACCGGCGCCACGTCACTGCAATGAGAAAATGCTAAATCGTCTCTACTTGCCACGGTTTTTGCTAAATGGACTTGAAAGCCATTTTAAATTTTAATGTCGAAAACAATTTACAATTGTTATATACTATTGAACGTCTAAATGCTTTTAAATCATTACTTTTCTAATTTGTGTTACCGATTTTCAATTTGAAAGGGCTTAATTGGGACTGCAAAAAGAAGACGTATGTACACAACAATTTTAAAAGGACCCCGCTATAATTATATGGGATTTGGGTTTCAGCGGATTTGCCTGAATTTTTGATATTTTGTAGGTCTCATCATGCCAAACAAAAGTCTCCATGGGCACAAAGCTCGTTATTGAGTATTTTAAGAGATATCGGCCGTGAACGGTTTCGATTTTGAATAGAATTGCGAAAAAGTGAAAAATGCTGATTAATATTCAAAATATATCATCAAATATGTTTTTGCTAAATTGCTAACTAAACTCCGTTCCGTGTAAATGCAGTCTATGTTGCTCAAACCAATAGATTATTAGATCTGACTAAGAAACCGAAAGGCGCGCTCAGGGCCCTCGCGCCCATAAGTGCGATGTGTGCCACGCACACGGGCGGCATATCCAAGGGGCGGCAAATGGTCCCGATGTTTTATGTTTATATATCTCTTAAAATACTCAATAACGAGCTTTGTGCCCATGGAGACTTTTGTTTGGCATGATGAGACCTACAAAATATCAAAAATTCAGGCAAATCCGCTGAAACCCAAATCCCATATAATTATAGCGGGGTCCTTTGGAAATAAGATAGACGTCGATACTTGATTTATCATAATAAAAATATCAATTGAGGAGTAATCGAAGTGCAAGTGCAGGATCGATTACTTTTAAAAAAATTGCATGTACTAAAAATTATTTATTTAAGAGAGCATTGTAAAATATTTCAGGTATTTTCTGTTGTCAGGCGATAAAATTAATTTAAATTTAATTTTTTTTTTTAATTATATTTTTATGGAATAAAGTTTCGTAATTTTATATTAATTAAAATACCAAATTAAAAGCGTTAGCGACTCTTAAAACTGATTTAAGAAATATGATATAACAATTTTTTTTTACAGCATAGAACATAGTTAAAGTGTGCCACAAAAGACAATTTTGTATCTATTTTTTAAAGTTTCAAAAATCAATTACATTGACCAACACCATTTCTGTGAAATTTTTCCGTAGTTTCTCAATTCACTATATCAAAATATATATTAAAGGCTTTAAAGCTTTTCGAATTTTTCTATGAATTTCACTTTTTCCCATTTACCGATTGTGTACTTTATACAATTGATATTGAATGAAAATCACAACTAGAAAAAAACTGAAAGACTTTATTCCCCAACATGCTTAGTAAAGCAATAGTGGCATTTCATATTTGTAGATATGGATTTAGGCTTTCATATGAGTCATATTACGAGCTCTTCATCTTCCATTATTATTTTTTTTTTTAATTTTCAAAAATGCTCAAAATACGATTTGTATTAGTTTCAATCATATTTTGGTCAAAAACGTGATGTGATGGAAAAAAAAAAAAAAATTTCATGTACCTAAGTGATTAGTAATTATGTACGTATCTTTAAACAAAAAGTTCCTTTGTAAACTTCATGTTATTATATTTAATTATTTGATATTCTTGGGCAAAATCGTCCATGAAATTAACGTCTGACATCAAGAAGTTTTGTTCGTAGCCTCTTCACGTTCGATCATCAGTTTGATTAAAAAAATATTTCTTAGGCAGAAATACCTTCAAATAGTCAAAATTTCTACTTCCTTTCCCTGTGGGAGATTTTCCAGAATGCAAGACTTAAGTTATATCGTTTAACAAGTTCATTAGTCACAAATATGGAGTAATGATTAGTGCAACTTTGCTATAATTTAAATAATCATTTCAGAATTCCCATTTGTCATCACACTTTTCGTCACTGAATAGAGGCCATACGAATCCTGCATCACACCCCTGCCACCTAAAATACTAATAACACAGATTAGGAGTGAATCAGGAACCATTATTAATATTTTTGTGAACTAACCTCACTTTAAAATTATTAGTTCCCTAACAGCTATAAAGAGCAGCTTCTTGTTTTTTAAATATTTCCGGTTGATTCATGAAATACATTTTGACCGCATTTTAATAGAATATTTGATTTCATTTTCACTTTCATGTCGTCACTTTTAATATCAAATATGTTCATTAATCGACATGTAGCATTATTTAATTGTAAGATCTCGTATGGTAGTTTAATGTCACTGTTTAATGGAAAAATTTTACGTTTTGGAACGATATATAATATTTTAAGAGTTTAGTTCATGGTGCTTATAAGCCAAATTTTAATAGAAAGGAGAGAATTTGCCATCTTTTGTTAGGCTACTTCTCAATTGGGTGTGTAAAAGTGCTCTAATGCGAGTTGTTTCATATGGTGTGCATTATTCGTTTTATTCTGTACGTCCAAGCTCATGCAAAAGCGATTTTGCCTTTTCTTTTTCACATATCGGGCTATCAAGAAAATGTGCACAGAATAGACAATTCTTTGATCAGAAATATTCCACCCAAAGCACTTTGGAAGCCTCTTGAAAGAGGTCAAAGAAGAATTCGAAATTTTTTCTATTTTGGCAATGGCATCGTTTCCTACAAAAGGGACGGTGAAGACACAAAGAATTTTCTATTATTGAACTGAAAGGCATAATAAGGGTCGGCAGTGGGGTCATTCCAGATCTCTGCTTTTACAGGTTGAAGATGCAACGTTCAATCTCTTAACAGAGCAAATTGGGCGAAACGGAAGTGGCTTCCGTTGGTGGTTTAAAATATTTTTGAAAAATCTCCCTTCATGATATTTTATAAAAGCATTTTATCTTCCAGTTAGACACGGGAGACTTGCGGTTTGGCTCCTTTCCCAGGACATAACCCGCATACACGAAACGGAACTCCATTGTCACGCTTCGTGAGCCCGAATTATTTGTTTTACCGGTGATTTATTGCTAGTCATTGTATTTCCATTAAGTGCTCAAGACGAGCAGACACCATGGCGTTTTGTTGCTTAATCTGAATCTCTTGCTTGATAGACATGTAGCAGCAAACCTAACCTCAATAAACGCAAATATAATAACATATTACGATTTACGGGCGTCCTTGAGCCGCAGCGGGTCTAATGATTTCGCCGCTCTTGTGAGCTTTCACGGCGGAACTTTTCGCCGGGCGCACAACTTTGAGCCCCCAATGCATTAGGAGAACTTATTAACGGGAAAGTAGGGCGAGGGATATATCGCCGCAACTGTAATTTGGGTCCGCTCTGCACGCATGTCGCACGGCCCTCAAGGTCGTCGCTCCACGCGAACCACGTCCTTAGAATGTAAATGATGGCTGCTGGGTTGTTATCCGTTCAGCCGTGGTTTCCTCATCTTTTGGAGGAGTTTCACTTTGATGTCTCTGCGAATTAATATTTTTTCCTTTGCTTTTCAGTTGAAATTTAAAAAAATATATATATATATAACGTGGAAAGATATACATTTGGAAATAAATCATAGAACGCAAGACGAAGGTGGTTTTTTTAGCCTTCAAAATTTTCTACTGGACTTAATCTCTGAGACCCTTTTAGAATTCACAAGACAGGACAGGAGTAATGAATTAAATAAATAAATTTTTAATTAAATAAAGGTCAGTAGGTACCTTTCGGTTTATGAGATAAATCCTGATCCTTCTTGACATTTTGGGACAGTAGACAAAATAAAAAGAAAGCTGTAAAAATGAAATTGGCCGTTGTATTATTGCATTCAATTAAGTTTGAAAAGGTCTCCCAAGTTGATATAAATATGTATAATAAGATTAGCACATTATCAGCTTTCCTTATGAAAAATACTTATAACGATGTCTGGAATCTTTTCATGGATCGATGAACGAAAAAATTGCTTATGTACATATGTATAAGAAAAATTTGCCTTAAAAATACATACCAAATCAATTTTAATGAAGCAGAAGGCATAAAAAGATACAAAATAACTTTTACTTTGATTTTTACATTACAATATGTATAACATCTTAAGATTTTACAAGATATTTGAAATAAGCGCAAAAACCAAAGTAATTACGGATTATTTTCTATACCGTAGAAGTTTGTATATTTCTCACTTTTACAAAACATACATATGTATAATACTATCTTGTGTCAACTTGTACAACAAACATGTGTCAATTCGAAAAGAGTCATAGTTTTTTTGTTTTTTATTTCAGGATTTGGCTCTCTGATAATACAAAAATAATAATATCATATATTTTACAGCAACGCTATAACTATAAAATCGAATCACTTTAGAGACAGTAAAAATTAAAAACATGCTGTACATACATAAAGACACCATATCCTTGAATTTCAATTGCAATGAAACTTTGGTGTAAACACTTGTTTCTAGAAATCTATTTAAAATCGAATGTACTGAAAGATGTACTATAAGTTTCCTGTTTATTGCTTGATATGGGTTTGGTGAATATTAGTATGTAAGGTTATTTTGTTTCGACAATAAATTTGTAAAGCATTGTTATATCTCTACAACCTTTAACTGAAATGAAACAAAATGACCATAAACACAAAGATACCAATAAAGAAGATTCGGTATCAACAACAATTACGAACAAATCCAACGAATTCCAAGATACCAATGCACGTTAGTAAAATAAATGTTTTGCCATTAGTGAAACTCCCATGGAAGATAACTCAGTTTCCCCCTCAAATCAACTCCAGATATCAATTTATGTGGACGTCAATCAACTCGATAATGTCTCCGAACGAGCATTACAAAATCGATATTTTGAGTAATCGTATCAAGTAGAAACTGATTCAGTTCGAATAATATTTTGAAACATATTACGCCCAGTTAAGAGTTCCACTTTTCGTGAGTTACATATCTGAAGTAAATATATATGAATATAGCAAAAACATGTTTATGCTGTGATGGCTCGAAAAATCATTTAGTGAATGTAAGGGTACTTAAAATCAGAAACGACAAGCCACCGACCGCACCTCTAGTTTCCGTCTACTTTCACCAGTCCCGCACACCTTCACCTCGGTCAGGCGAGGACTTGCCCAGCAACTTATTCACCTATTTTCGCATCGATACGAATGGGCTCGCAGAAGAACTCATCGACTTTATTTTCTTTTCGGGCAAACTTATAAAGACAAGAACGTAAAAGTCCAGTTCGTGACTGAAATGTCTAAATTAAGTCATTAGAAGGTGAACGAGACTGCCATGGAGGGAATACGTATCGCAACTATCATACAATTTATCTTAGTTATATCAAGGAGTGATGGGGTGACTCGTTCTCGGACCCACCGAAGCGTTCACCCCCGATATAAATGCGCACACATTGACATCCTTTTCCTACACTTTTGGCCACGGGCAACTTTATTTTATGATTTCATAAATTTTCAGATATTTCTTTTGTTTTATCAGTTCCCTCCTGTTTGATTACTTTTTCTCTGTCCCCTGCCTTCCATTTAATTTATTGGCGGTTTGGCAATCTGTCGAAGGTGAAAAGTTTCTTCATAGGTAAATGTAGGTCGTCCCCTGAAGGTCACACCCTAACATATCTGTAACTCTGTTTTATCTGTTCACAAGCCTTTGATGCTAAGATATTTACTAATTAAAGGGATTTAAGAGTTGTAAAGTTTTTCGTAGTTATAGGAAGCATTAAGACTGTAACAAATTAAAATTATTAACTATATAATTACAAATCAGAACTAGAAGACTTTGTATGTAGTTCCTATAAACATACCTGAAAATTAAAGCTTCGAGTAAAGTTTCGGAACTACTTTTACCATTTTTAATAAGAAGAATTGCGATATTTTTCAATTTACGTTATGGTGTCCATGCATAAGTTTAATTCCTGTCTTTAACATAATTTTGAAGTTTATTAAAAAAAGTATCAACAATTCAAACTTTAATATAAAATAGGTCTGTCTGTTAACTCAAAAGCTTTTATCCATGGGTAAAAATTTTACTTGAAAGTTTCTGTTAATCTCGCGGAGGGGAAAAATTGAACACTTGACAATACTTCCCCTCTTATCATATTTTAGCGGATTCTAATCACGCGTAGAGACCGTTGTCAGTTGTTAGCTGTCATTGTCGGCTAGTGCGTTTTATTATTGTGTTTATATACACAAGAAAGATTTTGAAGCCTTCCCAGATTTTTACTTGAAGTCGTCTGGTAACTTTTGATGTTTATCCCCACTACCATATGAAACTTTTTATTCAAGATAATTTTACCCAAAAGTTACCAGTCAGACCTAATGTAATGTATTTAAAAAATATTCTGGAGTAGCTATGTATGTCGCCAGAACTGTGGGTTTTGTGGTCTAAAAAAATTTCATAAATTTGTATGAGTGAGAAATTAAGGAAGCACGATCGTTCTGCACTCAAAACTTAAGACTGTAGCCATATAGGTCTTGAATTAAGACGTTTTTAAGAAATAATTTTTTTTCTTCATAAATTGCATTTAGTATGTACATACATATAACATTTCTGGAATATGTGGATAAAACATTTTTTCGATATTCAAAGTCGTTGGGAAGTTAAACCAGGTGAATTTTTAGACAATTCAAACAAAAGCACAGTGATTCAGATCGTAATTGGATTTTAGACGCGTTTTTCTCGAAACAGCATTTTTTAAACTGGTTGACATGTCTACTTAAAGCTGTAATGTCGATTCCACTGCATTAATTGGCTTAAAAATTTCTAAATTATTGTTAAAATGTCATTTTACATGTAGAAAAAAATTTAAAAAAATACTCTCGTAAAAGAATTTAACAAATTCTCAAAAAAGACGTAAAAAATAGTCATCATACGAGACCACCTCCTTAAGTAAATTTATCTTCATCTTTCGAAGCAGAAAAAAATAATTACATATGGTGTTTGAATAATTTTGTTATACATATATATTTCTTTTTTATCATATTTTGGAAAAACAAAAATTGCCTTACATACAATAAGTCTTTTAATCGGTCAGAAAAGTATCGGATACAAAAATTTGGACTCCACCTATGAAGTGCTTTTCCTTTATTATTTATATTATGTAAGTAACAATTTTCATATCTATGTATTTAATCTTATCTCGTATAGATAAGATATAATGAAATTATAAATAATTAAATTTCTAATATTACGACGATTTATATTAATTATCAATCAGTCTCCGATTGTAAGAATCATTTATTCAGATTTGCCATGCTTAAGCATATTGTGTTGTTTTGACGTATTGAAAACAAACAATATCGACTTTTAAACCAAATCAACACTTAAAGCTGTTTAAAAATGTATCATAAAATAAAATAGCTTAGGATGGAACGAGGCTCCACGAGCGGAGAAGGTCCATTTAATTCAAAGTCAGTAAACACATTAAGATCTCTTAAGTAGCTTCAAAGTTGTAAAAGCGAGAGACAATTTAAAAGCAGTTCCTGAATTACAGGCTTTTACGGGGGCATGAAAATGCAAAATATTTCATGATTCTGGGTGGCACGAATAATTTTCTTAACCTGAATTTTCCACGGAATTTTCAGAGGGCAATAAAGTTGTCGACCAATCGATAGGGACGTGTGTTAAAACATTTAGGTGTTCATGTCCTTGTCGCAGTGTTTGGTGCTTTAGCCTAGTCATCCAACTATAGTCGAATATACAAAATTTGAGGTATCGACTTGCTATATTTAGACTAATACGAACTATTACATTTCAGGCACTTATTTTCTCTTGTACGACTTTATCGATTTTTATGATAAGGATGAGGCAACGTCCCTGCCCCGAGAGAAATTTCTTGAAATCATGAACACGATATTCAATAAGGCATCTGAACCGGAACGAGAGGCAATTATATTCCAAGTAAGCTTGTTGGCGACGGGTTTCCTTTAATGCATCGGGCGGCAGGAGACGGGATGTATCAGCTCCATCACAAAGGCTGCGACGCTCGAAGTTAATGAGTTCAAGTCCTGCAGGCTTGCTGAGGACGTGTCCTGGCACTCGAGATTCAAAGGAAGCCCTTCACGACGTGGAGCTCTGCGCGGCTCCCATATATTTTAATATTTCAATTTTTCTAAAGGATTTATTAAAACCTGATTTTATTGCGAACGTCTCCTTTTCAGTACACAGGATGGGAAAGTGGTAATGACGGTTACCAGAATCAATACCAAGTAGGTCAGGCGGTAGGGGACCACTTCTTCATATGCCCCACTAACGAATATGCTCAAGGACTTGCGGAACGAGGCGCTAAAGTGCATTACTACTACTTCACCCACGTAAGTAGAGTTTTATTTTTGCATTTTATAGCCTCAACAATGCACCCTGGCGCACGAACAATAATTCTTATGCATGCACATTGCATCAACATTCCTTCGGAAAATGGGGAAACCGGATTTGTTCGCCTTTCTGAGTGCATCGCTGTTATTTTATTTTCTATTATGGCAAGCTGACGCCTTTCCTATGCAGGCCTTTTCCTTTAAGTTTCATTCAATCCAGACATCTTTCTGGATTTTATAGGGCGACATTCTGTGGGAGGATATTTCCCGGGGATGTGGTGAGTTTTCTCAAACGACGGCAACGTCGCCGGGTACCCTAAAAATTGTCCACCCTTTAATTACTTCTACCTTGGGATTTGGGACTGAATCACGTGCTTTTAATTATATTTATAAAAATTACCAGACGAAAAGGTCAAGGTGATGTGCCACTTGTGGCAGAGCTTTTAATGATCATTTCTGCGGCATTAATGCCCATTGCTGTGGTCGTGAACATTGGGGCCAAGTGCCCGGCCGTATTTTCTTAATAAATAAGTCCAAAGTAAACGTGGAGGCAGTGTCCAGAACCACCGTCCAGGACAATATAAAAAGGTGTGCAGCCACACAAATACCTGGGTGAGGATTTGACGGAAAATTATGCCCATAAAAGTTACCAGTCACGTATAACTCGTTTACGAGGGTTCTTAATGATATGCTTACTCAGTGCTTCGCAAGTGTTTGTTCTCCCCTTCTCCGGTGTCCTCCGCCCCTGAGTTGCTCGGTGTTTAGTCCTTCCACATAAATACGGAATTTGTAGCACGTGTTGCTCAGGAAGTCCTTAACTTCGATGCATGAGCTTTGTGGAAACGATTAAAGAAGAAGTGGGTGACGAAAGAACCCCCAACCGAATGTTCACTTTTGCAAAAGAAAACAATTCCGTTTTGAAAAGAACGTGGACACCGAAGCAAAAGGCCGTAAACGTGAGAATTTAAGCTAGTGATTTTAGATTTTGCCATGCTCAAGGTCACAGGTAACCATTCATTATTTTTATGTTATTTTTAATTTTAATATTTGCATGACTGGGTCCATAAGAGAACATTATTTGACCTAATAAATCCAGGCTATTTAGCCATTCAAGAGTTTAACATGTTTTTGACCTTGTTCCGCTCGTTGTGCTTTATTTTGTTTTAATATATTGCTGTTTACTTTAGTTAAGTTAGAAGTAAATATTGAAGGTCTCCGTATATTCGTGTACGACAATTTGCATGACGGAACCTTTAGCTAATTATTCTTTTAAATATATGTATATTTGCTTACAGAATAAATAAAACGGATACTACTTAGAAATCAGCACTGCAGCCAATCTAAAAGGTGTTGTTCTCAAAACTGGTTATTATTTATTATATATATTTTTATTTTGCTCCAAGTTAGGCACATTTTAAGAGTCCAATAAATATATACAGGGTGTTTTGTTAAGGTCTGAAAAGGGCTATGTCACTCGATTCTACATGGTCTCCTGATCAACGTTTGTTCGGAGACCTCCTTTCTCCCTAAAATCGGTCCTTCACCCCTAAAATTGCAATCGAAAATTTGGAGGGGGTGAACCCCAAAAAACGTTTTATATGTTGTAGGATTTTGGTTGACAGCGTGCTAGAAAGCTGAGGCTTCAAGCTTCCAACGATACCTCTTACGATCCAATCCGTCAACAAACAAACGAGGAGTCGAGTTAAACTTTGAAAATTGCAATTTCAATTCTCAAAATTTGAATTTGGCCCTTCGTTTTGCCGATGTTTTGTATGGGAAGATCGAATTTTTTATGAGAAAAACCTTCTCTGCCTTGTGTCCTTTTTCAGAAAAAAAACTGACTCGAATCCGATGTTGCGTTTTGAAGTTATTCGTGTTAGAGTTCATTGTAAAGTTTTTATAACAATTTCGATCGGTTGAGATTTGTTTTGGTTTGTCACGCAATATTTCTAAAACTCATCGATGAATATTTTAACTGAATCAGAGTTGATATTATTTATATTACACAAAAAAATTTTTTAATGGCTTTTGTTAATTGTATTCAGTTTAAATAAACAATGATCATCTATTACGTTTTCAGATATCGTGGCGATTAGTTTTATAGGGTTTAGAGACTAGACATACATATGTAGTATAATGCAAAAAGTCTTGTTAATAGCAAATTTAGTTTCAATGAGTAAACAATAATTTGTTTTAGATACTTCCCTAAAGTCACCCTGGGTTCCGTATCTACCATTTTCGAGTTATTTCTAAAATAGCATGTGTACAATGACGTAGCAAATTCGTTTATTTATGGATGCGTCCCATAGAGCATCCAAAGGTCGAAAAAGTTGTAAAAGTTTTAAACGTTGCTCCGCCGTAAAAGATGTTGACCTTTCCGCAAAAATTCATCCTATACCTTCCCCAGCGGCCACATTGCGCTCAAACACATAATTAATCCTTGGAGCATATGACACCGCTTCTACGCCATTGGTTAAGGTCTATAAAAATGTTATGTCCTCGAAGGTGGTGGATTAGTGCTCCGTACACCGGCGTATAGGTGTGGAGTGACCTTGTCTAAATGGTCCCAGAAAATATGTCGACCACACTCACAATTCAAACTTTCATCCAGGACTATTCTATCCTTATAAAAGTTTATCTGAATCAGACTATTTGGGAAATCGATATGCAATACGTCATGGTTGCAAACGCGATCCATCTCCATATATTTCGCATATTTCGTCACGATTGGAGAGGAAACCTCTTCGAGATGTCGTCATCGACTTCGTTGTAGCCTGGCGAAAAATGTTGCGAGCCTGGGAAACATTATGGGCTGCGGGGTTGTGGGAAGCACTAAGGACGCAGCGTATTGATTTTTTTCTTCGATGAAATAACACAAATAAAGTTAAGCAGGAAAGTGTGTAGATGCGATATCACTATACGACTGTTCCAAATATTGGAAATTGGGGAATGTCGGTTGGCCCGGCAACTATGTACCGGGCAACTTTTCGCCTGACTAACACGTTCAGCAGAAATCCCAAGAATGTGAAAGTAAAATTTCTTAAAATAAGGAAGGCCAGGTGGTGAACTAATGACAACATGCCACGGGAAAGGCATTCTTTTTGCCGATGCCTTGCCATCGATTATACGCTTTGTATTCAGATATCGTCTGCAACTGTAGATTTAACGCGCTTTAGGCTTAAGACCTACCTGATAAGAAAGAGAAGTGCTAGGGAGCGACAGACGAACTTCCTCCGCATTTAAGCTCGATGAAAGGAGCTGCCTTTCGGTCTTGGATCAGGATGCCCTTCCCTGAATTTGGGCCTAGTGGGGGGTATGCCACTCTAGTTCGGCTGTAAATTGCAGGACGAGGGAATTGACGTGCTGTTAGGAGAATTTCAATTTGGTTATTGTAAATCGAATGCAAGCCTAATTCACTTCAGTATAATTTTATGGATAATTTCGTAGATAGATTTTGGAACAACAAAAAAAAATTGCCTCAAGCCCTACGGATGAGGAAATTGTATTTATGATTGATGTTACGATGTGAAGTTTTGAAATGTCCTCTATTTTGTACGTAGCGTATAAATGGAATTTTTTAAGATTTCTATTCAGTAGATAGTTTATTTTAAATTTTCACATCATCATAGGAAGGAATAGCAAGTGAAGAGTTTGGTGTTTTTTCTTTTTAAGGAAAATACTCCGATCTTTTTTATGGATTTATTTTTATTTATTTGCTCGACGTATAAAATAAATAAAAATAAATCCATAAAAAAGATTGGAGTATTTTCCTTAAAAAGAAAAAAACACCAAACTCGAAGATTTCTTGCCCGATCATAAAGAACAGAATTAATAAGCAAGTGAAGAGTATGCCATTTTTCTGTAGATTGAATTGTATTTTTGCCATTTATGTAAATTCATTGACAAATAAATAAAAGATAGTTCGTACAGTTGGTCAATTAACTTGTGATTGCCTTGTTTCATATTCAATTCACTTTTAATTTTATTTATTTGGCTATTAGTCATTTACAGTAGTGCTGATTGTTTTTAATTTTACTTCTGGGTTTGACCCGATGCTTTTACAACAGAATAATATTGCTTACACTTATTAAATTTATTTTTAGTTTTACTTAGGATAATTCCAAAAAGAAACATAAGCATCTATCGATTTTATTAAAATTAAAATTTATATCTAAACTAAGTCTAAAACTACAGAAAAGAATATCTCATCTAGCAAGCCATTTTGTCTTCATTAATTGGAACATAGGGTTTAAGCGAAGGTCTGCACTATAATAAAATATGAGTGGCAGTTTGTTCGCAGCATCTTTTGTATAATAGCCTATTGTTAGCCTCGTAGAATAGCTAAAATTTTTAACATTTTCCTAAAAATGTCGTAATACATATTAACTTTTTTCCATAAATTGATAATTTCATGCATGTATAAAGTTCTGGTTTCTTACTTATTCCCAAAAAAGTGCTATAGAAAAATTATATTTTTTATATCTAAATTACGATTTGTTTTGTGCAATATTTTACCAATTTTGAAGAATGAAAAGAAATAAAATAAAAAATTATTTGGATATCACTGTATTCAGATATCAAAGCGAAAACAATTTTCAAAAAATGTTTGTAGGAAAGTCTGCAAATTTGACACAGATTTATCTTCTTTTGATATGTGATAATTTGAGTTATAATTTAGGTGTTATTTGGGTTTATGCTCTAGAACTATTGCAGTTTAAGGTATTGTTAAAAAAGAAAGGATTAATGTCTAAGACTACAAGAAAGGAAAAAGGAAAGGCTAATTTTAATTTGGTATTATTGGTCCAAGGACAAAACAAACAAAATGATAAATTCGATTTCGATGAAAGATTTTGTAAATTCAGCCCTATGGACTAAAAACCTTAGAAAATCCCTCAACCGGTAACATTTCCTCTAAGTACTTAAGCATGAAAAATGTATTCTCGAGCATTAAATCGAATTTCCGATGGAAAGTTCTAAAGCCTCTTAAACTGTATGGGATCGCTCGGATATGCGAAAATTGGCAATGACACAATGGTGGTGCTCTTATCATTTTCCGAATAATCGTAAAATTGAAATAAACATTCCCTAGTAGGCAATTTACCAGTTTTATTGATCCTTAAGGTGAATTTATATCCCCGTCTTATTCCTCTCCCACTGGCCTTTGTTTCTGCCTTTACGATAAATTTTTAAGAGAAAATGAGAAATATAAAAGTATCGCCGTCAATCGATGTTATCATCATATAATCACCGCAACAACATAAACATGCTTTTTAATTTGATTATTGATTTCTGAATTTAACGAAATGTTCGTAGGTCAACGCTTTAATATTTAACCCGGAGGATGAAGTATAATTACTAGTAATTATCAGTAAGCGTAATGAAGCGTAATTTCATACCCATTGTAAATCAATTTTCTTTATAAACTCAGCATCCGAGTATTATTTGCCCAGAAAATATCCATGAAATTGAATTTATCTGTTTAAAAGGTTTAAAGGTAGTTTGTGACCCCGTTTGCATGAGTGGCGAAGTTCTGATGCGCATCGGTTAACTTTCACCTTTATGTATTTGTGGAGATAGACTTTAAATTCGATCTCAAATGAAACATGAAAAATTGAATTGTCGTCTATTGGTTTTATGACACGCACGTACAAGTTTTTATCACATGAGTGGAATTATTTCTGCTGGAGGATATTTTCGCATGAAAAACGCTAACTCAGTTGTATTATAAAATCATTTACTTATCTGTAGGAATTATGAATTTGGGTTTTATACATATAAATAATTTTCAATAATGGGTATTCACGCTTTGGTGCAAACAGACCTTGAACCCTTGCATTTGCTATTGCATCGTTGCATGAGGTGCAAAAAAATTGGTTGCCATAGAAACAACTATGAGAATTTAAAAATTTTGTACTAAGTGCAACGATACAATAGGATATACAATAAAGCGTAATTACCCCTATATATTTCTTATTAGCCGATAAATTGTCAATTGATTTTAGCAATATTGAACATAAAAATTATATAAAAAACGCGTGTGTCTGTCCCAATATAATTATTAGCTAATTCTATTCGTAAAAATATTTTATTTTAAATTTTACAGAGAACTAGTACATCGCTTTGGGGAGAGTGGATGGGAGTGTTGCACGGGGATGAGATTGAATATATTTTTGGACAACCACTAAATCAATCTTTACAATATAGACAACGGGAAAGAGAACTAAGTAGAAGAATGGTTATGGCTGTTAGTGAATTTGCAAAATCTGGGTAAGTTAACTAAATAATAATATAGTTTAATTAGACGCGGGCAAAATGCTAGTTATTAGATAAAATTTTTTAATACGAAATGTTGGGACCTTTAGCATAATATATTCAATTATGCAAATATAACTGGTGACAGGTAGTAGTTACAGCTTTGATGGTTTATTAAATATTCTTAATAGTTTGATATTCTTTCAATAGATGTTTTTATTCCAGCTTTAAAACCTCTTAAAATCATCAGATAATTCCATTAATATTATAGCACAGACAGAACCAACGAAATATTTATGAGTTACAGTAGAATATTTCACATTTTAAACAAAATGTGAATATGTTAACTATTATATCAAAGCCAAGATACATTAAAATATGTCCATAAAGCTCGTATAAAAGTAAGCTTCTTTAAGCAGAGTCGCGTATTTTGCTAGCAAGAGCTTAAAAGAACGAAATATATTTTAACGAAGTTGGGTTCTTGTTTAAATATCCGGAAGCTCACAATTTAGCTTGAAACAGTGGGGTGTAAATTTTAATTTTAGCAAATTCTAGTAGTTGTGAATACAATAAATTGCTGTTTTTTGTGTTTCCACTTTTTTAGAAAGTTGATGTAATGATGACTTGAGTTAAAGTTGAATTATATAAAGAATAACGCAACTAGACAATTATGACAATCGGTTCAGTGATTTCAGCGAAATTCGTACACAAACATAAATTACCAATACTTTCGGATTGCATAAAGAACTCCTTTTTAAAGTTGGTTAAATTAAAATGATAAGAATATGTTAAAAGATAAATTAAATTTAACCTGATTGTGTTATATTTCAATTTCAGAACGCCACTGATAGATGGTGATCATTGGCCTTTATATACAAAAGAAAATCCAAATTATTTCATTTTTAATGCCGAAGGAGAAGAAAATAAAAAAGCTGAAAAATTAGGTCGAGGACCACAAGCCACAGCATGTGCGTTTTGGAATGATTATTTACCAAGGCTAAGAAGTTGGGCAGGTAATTATATCTTTGATTTTGTTTTTATTTAGTGTTAAGTCATTAATTGCTTTTAATTAGTTATGAATGCATTTTTGAAAAAAATACCTTGGATATAACTTATTTTGAAAAAGTTCTATTCTTCGGGAAGCATGTCATCATTAAATATTATATACGAGTATATGTACATACATATATGCCTCTCATGGGAAGGTTTACTATAAATTCTTTTTATTATATTTACCTGAAAAGGATGATTCGTTTGGAATATGTCATCAATCCATAATGCTCCTTGGAATGTACGACCCAAGTATCAGTGCTTTATTTTTTTTGATAGCCATGCTTCTACTAAGGTCAATTTTTATGTAATGGGATATTAAATACTTCATAAATGTTGCTAATTTCACACAGTTAATAATGCTTGCTAGGTTATCACAGCTAAAATTAGTCGGTAGTGTTCAGGGATTTCAAAGGTGAATTAGTTTTGGAGACGTGGAGACATTAATTAAATTATTGTTAAAATATATCAAAAAGTACCAACATTAATTTCATTATGTTTCCAGATAAATGCCTTAAAAAGGATAAGGTGAAGAAAAGAAAATAAACCACATCTGCCTTGCAGCCTGTTATTTAAAATCTTCCATTATGGCTTTTCGTTTATATATTTTAATTAATTTTATTTAATATTATATTTTCTAATTCAAAATTGAAAAAAAAATGAATAAAAATTTTAAATATTAAATAAAAAAAAAAACTGTCGTCATTTAATCTACATATTAAATAAAAATAAAGTATTTTATTACATAATAATTTATAGCAGAGTTGAGCAAATATTGGAAAAATTATAAACAGCATGAAAAAAAGGTTTGAAATGCTTTTAAAGAAAAACCTTCGATGTGAATAAAGGTGTTAATTTATGGAACTTCAGCATGATTTCTGAGAATCAGAACTTGAAGGCATAAATAATTTACGTAAATTATTGGATGCGCGTACATGACGTCAAGCGGACCAAATTCTCTTGTAATAAACAATTTTATCAAAATTAACATCTGCTTGGAATGTGGAAGATTTATTTTTCAACGGTTCAAAGTGACGATCTGAAGGTTTCATCGAAATATGGCGGTAATTTTGTGCTCATCAAATAAATAATAAACCCGTGGAACTATAAACGCTTTTACGACCTGATGTCCCCAGATTTCGCGTGTTCTCTCGCATTTGATGTCAATAACTTAAGATAATTTTTAAAGTCGGTTTCCAGTGACCCCAGCGCCCCAAGTTACAAAAACCACGGGCTAAGCAGCTAGACGTTTTGCACGTAGTACAACTTTGTCTCTGCTGAACTACATTCATTCACCGATGTAAAACTGGACCGTGTCTTATAGAGCAACATGTCAAGGAGTTCGTGCATTTGCATATTTTTTTACGATGTTCTTCTCCCAAAGAACGTTTCTTTTTTTGAGAAAAAGCAAACAATTTATATTCCGTCCATCTTTGGTGCAGAGACGATTTGCGCGAAGACTTGTGTCCAGCGCCGAGTTGTCTAGTGGCCAAAATTTCTCGTGGCAACAGGCTCACAATTATGCGCGGTTTTTGAGACTTGTCATCGGCTAAAAGTATTGCGTTAGCATCAGGGTAATTTGATATTATTATGCATAAAAGAGCTAATTGATTCTTGAACTCTTAATTTATGGAAAATTCAAGCTGCTTATTCATTCCAAATTGAATATATTCTTAGAATTCGACTGTTTCTGAATTTTAATTTTTGAGAATTGAGATGAGCATTTTGGTTAATAGTCTAATAAACCGCACTCAGGTGATACATGCTATGGAATAGCTCCATGTAGGTTCATATAATTTTGTGGTGTAAACGGTTTTTTTAACAAATGTATAATAAATAATATTTTGTTAATGGACAACCAAATCGTGGAGTTTTCTTTCTTTTATTAGAATTGATTTACTTGTACAGTTCTATAATTTTAATCCTACGTTGTTCTGTACTTTGAAGGTTGAATTATTTTATGTTTTAAGAACATTACTAAATTTATGCATATTTCTCGAAATCTTATATGAAGATTAATTAATTTTCCCTAGTCACTGTAAGTCAAATTAATTAGGTTCTTAATTTTAAATTTTTATACCTTCCCACCTTGGGCCATTTTGATACTGTGTGGCTTTAAGAGACAGTTATGAAATTTCGGAATGAATGCTTTAGAAACAGTGTTTGATTTTAAAGATGTGTCGATTTAACTTTATTCGTAGTTTTTAGGCGTAAATAAGATTGTGATTAGTTTATCGAGACGCATGGTTCATGATTCGATTAATAATTTAAAATACCTAATTAATTATATTTTTGGATTTGCTCCTTCAAGAGTACAACATCAGCTTTAAAATGGTTTCATTTTCAAATAGGGTTCATTCACGGACACACGATATATTAAAAAGATTTATTGTTTAACCATTTATTCATTTAATTAACACAGATGATATTAAAAAAAAATTGGAAAACAAATTAGTTTCAGTCGGACATTAATCTCAAAAGGCATTATAATTATAGCTAAGGTAGTTAATTTTATATACATATGTACATATGTATGTAATTTAATTAGTGCGTATTTAGACAAGTTGCTTGGGATTTTCAATCCAAATTATTTAAATTAAAAACGCGATGAAGTGCGTCGTTTGATCTAATCTATCTAGTCCATTTTCTTTAGGTTTCCTAGAACTTCCTATATTCCTATAAAAAAATAATGAATTTAAAATGAAATGAGTGACATCTTTCGCTACTCCGAAGAAATAAAAAAATGATATATTATATGTCCATATGTATATTTGTAAATAAATATTTATTAAATATAGAAAAAATAATGCATTTCTTTGCATTTAGAGTGTTTGGCATATTCTTTAATAAGATTTATCTGTTTTCAGCTCCATACATACCCTGCAACAATGAATTTGAAAAGAGTAGCAGAATGTCATCAGCAACCGGACTGAAAGAGTCTGCGATCACAGTTAATACGCTTATAGTAATAGTAACACTGAACAAATTATTGCAATTAGATCTCTAAGCAAACCAAAACATACCAAGACAAAATTAATCAACAGTTAGTAAGTAAGGAGGATAACTGACTTCCCACAACATCACCATACATATCATATTTTTGGAGATTAAACGGAAAATATTAAAAATTTTTATAAAAATAAAACAATTTTAGAGAGAAGGAAAAAAACCAAAAGAATTTTATAAGAATAATATTAATGAAACAGACAAGTATTTCCAAATGACCTAAGTTAATACAACGTAAGAATTTGTATATATGGCACAATTGTAGAAAAATCAAATTATACCTATAACCTAAAGAAACACTTCTTTACGATTACTGCAAATTATTAATAAGGAAATTTTAGCAAAATTATATAATTAACAAAATGTAAATTTAAGATTGTCCTGCAGATGAATTTTATTTTTACATGTTTTTATGAGCATCGAAGAGTTTAATGATAAAATGATAATGCGAGTTTTTACCTATTCAAAGAGCTGGATAGCTAGAATTAGAAATTTTTAAAAAGGCATAAATCTTTTCCACAGTTCATATACATATATTGCAGACAAAAATTTGGAAAAAAACATTTTTGCAATGAGTAAAGTGGTTTAAAATGAGCATTTGGAACATTTTGTAAGCATTTTGTCGTATTTAAAAAAGTAGAAAACCATTAAGAATAACAACAATTGGGCGGGAACCAAATATTTAAAAAAAATTTTTGGGAACAGTTTGAGATTTTTATAAAAATGCGAAGATACGTTAATACAGTTTAGAATCCGTCTTTCATAATGCACAAGACGTCGTTTTATGTGTCAATGATTGCATAACATGGTGAAACAATAAATAGAAATATTCGTTACATTGAGATCGAATTGTAAAAACAATTTCTAACACATTTAAGGCAAATACCTGAAAATGTTGTTTTGTAAACTTTTTCAACATCTCGATCTGAGACATAAATCCTTTCGAGATAGCCATTGGAAATCATAAGACAATTGTTAATTGAAATTGAGATCCAATTTAACTCAATTTAAAAAAGAAGGAGTTTTCGAATTTGAGTCGAATATTCATAAATGTACACTACATCAAAACAAAAAATTAATCAAAATGGAATACAAGCAAGGCAATTTTGTGTCCAGAGCCCATCAGTATAATAATCAATTAATCTGTCAAGATGCCGATCGAGATTTACAGTCAAATTACAATAAGCCTGAGAAGACGAATAAAATAAAAATATTAACAAAAACATTCAAAGTCACCTCAGCTGATAACCATAATATAATTCATGAATGAATTTTAATAGACCAATGATGAAATAAATGATAGCACCGTAAAATTGCAAACATTTTGCATAATAGGATTATGAAAAAAAAAACAAGGCAAGATTTACGTTATGCTAACTTATTACCAAAATTAGATTCTACTAAATTAAATAAACACAAGTAATAAATCAATAGGTTTTCTTTTTGCATCAAAATAGTTTTTCTTCCCTTTTAAAAGGCCACTTCTTGATAATATGTATGTTGAAGATTTTCTAATTTAACATTTTATTTTAAAACAAAAAAAAAATCGAATTTCCTTTCGACACTTAACTGGTTAGCTTAAGTCGTGTCTCATTGGAATACAAAGTTACATAATATTGTTTGCATAATGGTGTGATTTTTCAAGTAAGAAACACGTTTTTATCAAAAATTTTTAAATTCTGGAAGACTGTTTTTTATATACATACATATGCGTTCGTAGAGAACTGATTTTATCAATTAAATTATTTCATTGACTTGTTTTTGTTTACATTGGAAGCGACTGGTCGGATGATTTTAAGTTAATTTAGACTTTTGCTAGCATAATTACGTCTTTTTAGGCTTGTATGAAGAATACCTTAATTAACAATAAATAATTTTGTACATACCAATTTTCTGTTGTATGCACTCCATACTGAATTTTTTATTTACTCATTTGAACTAACTTTAAGAAGCAAAATATATTATATTCAATTGTTCCCATTCACTTAATTTGAAATAATTTAATATAAACGAACATAAGAAGGGGTCTATTCTGAAATTAGATTCAAAAATGGTTAAAAATGTCCTATTCTGGCATTCGTCTAGTCTAGAGTGAATGTGAAAGACTATTTTGTAAGTTAAGTGTGAATAACTCAGATGAAAAATGGGTGGAAAAAAATATGAAGAATTGTTTTATATTCAAAAGATTTTTGCCAGGAGCATTAATCCTAGGTTTTCAACAAATTGTACACGGAATAGAAACAAACGTTTTTCTTCCATTTCTTTT
This sequence comes from Eutolmus rufibarbis, assembly GCA_963920795.1. Classification (NCBI taxonomy): domain Eukaryota; kingdom Metazoa; phylum Arthropoda; class Insecta; order Diptera; family Asilidae; genus Eutolmus; species Eutolmus rufibarbis. The sequence continues at coordinate 5,686,577 of OY987208.1, forward strand.
TAGAAGGAACCTAATGAATTCATTGGAAAGAAAACGTTTCAAATGAAAAATAAATTTTATAATTCAAATATCGCAACACAGTCCATTGAACATTTTCTTTCGATTCACGTGCACCTTGGAATAGGTGTATTAACATGAAATGGAAGTTACGTGGAAATATTGAATCGGAATCGAACCTTAGAATAGAACCCGAAGCTTTTTTCCTGGAAGCAATACGCTTGTCTAGAACAAATTTAATAATAACAATTTTTCGCCAACTTATCCTAAAATCTTAATACAAATGATAAATAAAGAAGTAAAATAAATGTCTCACTATAAAAATCAAGCGAAATAATGAAAATAGATAAAAAAGTTTTAATGACGTTTATTTACTTACTTGGGCTCTGGAATTTACATAAAGTTTCGCCTTTGGATGAATTTGTTTATGAATTTTTTTGAGTGGTTGAATATACATACACTAAATATCCTTAATATATATCTTGAATGGCAGAATTCCAATACGAAGAATCAATTAAGATGTCCACCGGTCCTCATACCGGTTTAGTTATTTAATGAGAATTTATCTCCTGTGATGCGAAAATTCATCCCTTTGTAAACGTCGTATACAAAATATTCCGAAATAAGTAGTTATAAAAACACAATATTAACTACCTTTTATATTGCTATTACGGATGGGCTCATAAAATGAAATTTTCTCCTAAAATTTAAGCAATAAATATAAATACAAATGCTCGTTCTTTTTGCTTAAAGAAGCATGTCTTGTTTTTTGAGAACATCGGAAAAACAGCAAATATTTGCATATGTAGTATGTTTAAATTTTGCATTGGTATCATAGTTAAATACCTGTAAATCTTAAAGCGCATATTTAAAATATCGAGGCATCTTGTAGTGCCAATAACATCTTACAGGTAATCTTGATTGAAACCTCTTATTTACAGAATAAGACAAGATACATAATTTCAACTATATTTTGCGCACATGGAAGGCAATTCGGTTCTTTAGAAGTTAAAATCCATATTGGGTTCACAATTTTAGAACCAAGAATAAAAATAGTCTATATCCTTCTCTGAAAAAATAACAGACATTTATAAAATATGAGTTCTAAATGTCTGTCTGTTCACAATCTAAACGATTTCCATATTCTGATCACAAAAACAAAGTTTAGGCACAATAATTACACTTTTTTTCCTTCTTTCTGGATATAAACAAAAACAAAAATATAATTTAAATTTTATTGACTACTGGTTCCTGATAGGAGAATAAGCATTAAAAAAATCATAATTTTGAACCTCTTTTTCGAATAACTTTCATTGCATTTCAGGAAACTCTAAAACTGAAACAGAAATTTATCGTTTTAATAATTTTTAATTAGCACACTTCAACCAAGAAATATAAGTAAAAAAACATATTTACTTTAATCATTAAAAAGTTTAAATCGCATAGTATTACTTGGAAGAAAAATGTTCAATCCAAAAATTCGCATATCTCTATTTTATATTATTGCAAGACCTTACAATAAAAGGTCAATGAAGAATAAAATAATGTTTTTAAAGATCCTAACAATTATATTTTTATCAAAAATACAAAAATACAAAAGCAAAGAAAAATATAACAAAACATATTATACCCCTGAAAGACAAATATTTTTCTATAATGATAGAAATTAGGGAATTTCATAAAGCTATCGTATAAGCGGGGTTGATTATAACATGAAAATAAAGTATGCTTCGTTCGAGTTGTTGACGTGATGTAAATTTATAAGAGATAACGTATTTTATAGACTAAGCATTTGATACTATGTAAAAGAAGCACGAGAGCATTAATTCGTAGATATATGAATACTCGGAGAAGCTGTATGTTTTTAGTAAGTATAAGGACCAATGGGTTTTATTTAAACCGCAAAATAAACGTGCTTTATTTATAACATTGGTGGGAATAAAAGTTCCATTTTTAAGTTCACTTCTTATCATCTTTCCATTAAAATAAAAAAAATTAAAATAAATGAAAATTCTAAGGTTTCTCTACATACCTACCCCCAGCTGTAATTTTTCAACAGTATTAATTTCAGTGACCATAGTGTTGTCTGTGCGAGCTTTAAATAAGATGTTCATTGTTATGCTGTGTCAATTAATACATATTAAAGTTAATTAGAAGAAGTGATTAGTATAGTTGTAATTGAGATGCTTTCCAATACACTTTTCTTTTCACCAATAGCCTTTAAGGGGTAATCGACAGGAAGGTATCCCTTTTTGAAGACATATATATTTTGCAACTATTTAGGAAATATTATAAAATAAGAAGCGTAACGTTTAAAGTGATAACCAATCTCGTCAAAATGCATATCGTTTTTCCGACTCCGTTTTCTACGGCATTTACATATCCTATTATGTAAGAAATTATACGCCGTAAGAAAATATTATATAAACTAAGAAAACAAAAAAAAAAAATGAGAAAAACCAAAAAAAGCTTATATATTTGTAATTGAAAAAATGAAAATGTGCACTTCTCACTTGTGCATACTTTCAAGATGAAATGAGTGTTAAAGTAGAAAATGTAAATTACGTATATTTATACAAACCGCTGAAAACAATGCTTTATTTAGAAGAAGAATGAATCTAAAAAGTAAAACATGAAAAGGCAAAATGTGAAGCAACTATAGTTTAAAGCAAATAGTGTTTATATTAAAGAAGAAAAAAAAAAAGAAATACCATAAGCCAAACTAAATATTCAATCTAGAGAAATTTACTTTGTACGCAATTTGTTAGTTGTAATAAACACCAGGGATATGTAAACAATCACTTTTTAGAGGAAACAACAAAATAAATGAACAAATGTACACAATATACACGTGTAAACAAGCCTATGTGTGTGTTAATATTCAATGTGCTTTATTCTGGACTGTCGTGTTAAAAATAATGATTTTGTTGTTATCTCTTGCGATGATACCCTTCCGCATTTGGAGACTATTTGTACTATGGCAAAAGGCGAACATTGTTTGAAAAATGTGTGATTATTTTGTAACAAAACTGGCTTTAACTTGTAGCAACAAATTATAATAACAAATTCTAATCTATGTGAATCCCAGAAACTACAATTAATTTTATTTAAAGAAACATGCTTCAGTATCAAATAGTACTTTTCCTTTCAAAATCATTCCAGACAATTTAAAGAAAAACAGAAAATATTATGTTCATACGAATTTTTTGAACAATTTAATATTTTAAAGTTTCAGATATGTAATTGATTTTTTATATTTTATATGGTAAATTAGACTCCGTTTTTAAGACCCAGCCGAATTGCAAAAATCTAGTGGTTTTGTTTGACATATTTTAATCGTTCGTAATTTTTAAATAAAAATGACTGATTCAATTAAAGAAGTTATTTTAATTTTTGATTAGAACAGACGAATTAACGCAATCATGTCAACTTGCGGCAGGTCCGTGATTATTGGCAAGTTTTAAATCGTCTACTTTTAGATTTTTTAGGATGTAGAACTTTTAGAGATCTTGCTTTAGTTCTTTATTTTTTACGTTTTCCACGAAAATTAAATATTTAATTATATTATATTCGATCAACACGCCTGAATCATTCGATATTAATTTCATGATTTATTGATACCCTTTTTTATTTTTAGCTAGAGTCATCATGTCGGTTATTATCTGCCATAAATATTTTCGATAGTTTAAATATTTACGATGGCCAAATAAGCAAAAATATGGACAGCTTATAATTTACACAAACGCTGCTAATTTATGCATGCTTCTGGTTAAATATTCCGAAACATTTTCAATCCGAACATGTTCAAAAATTGATTATCCGCTGAGGTCTATCATTAGTGCTTAAGCCGTAATAGATTAATTTTATTGCAATTTATTTGTTGCTGACGTCGTTGATTTCATTTCCTGGTTTGCGAAATAATAAAAAAATGCGGAGTAAACGTAAAAAATTATTGTTTTCCAGACTGAAAATGACTGCTCTGGCGCCAGGTAGCATTCACCTCATACATATTCCAATGGATTTCGCATTGTAGAGGAATTTCGTCCTCCTATTAATTTTTCCTGCATTTAAATGTTCAATTTAGGAACTTTATGAGATGTTTTTAGCAATTCGCAAAAATTTGACCTAAAACGCCATCTCATCTATTTTTTCTTTAGAAGTTCTAGCTTCGCTTTGCAGTTACTAATGCCTGTGGAAGAATTTTTTAAATTCCTGGCTATTTGGAGAATGACCTCAAGTATTTATTTGGGAATTTGCATATAAAATTAAATCTGTGATTTTTTTATAAACAAATAAATTGAGGGAAACTTATGGAAAAGATAATCTAGCGACAGGACTCCTTTTGTTACGCTTTCAGCAGGCGCCAAATTAAGAGAAAATTTATGATATCTGACCAAGACTCTATTTTCAATTTAAGTCTTGTTTACTTTAAATAAGTTGTCAACACGCCTAATGAGCGATCATGATTTATAGGACGAGTTTCAGAAATTTAGTTAAATCGTTCACGATTTTATGAATATAATGAACTCTTTTTAATCATTTACACATGTTTTGACCTTTTTAAATACAAGTTTTGAGCAGTTGGTTTTTACCAATTAAAGATTACAAAAGTAATCTAGTCTAAAACAAAAATTTAGGATGACTTCACATGACTCTTATAGTCGGATTTTTGTGTTGATATAATAATATTACGCCCAGTTATTGATAATAATTTATTGAATCAAATGAATTTGGAGTATGATCAAAATGTTTTGTTTTTGCTGTACATTTCCGAAGCATGTTTCTTTATATTGCAAACAAGTAAATCCACAAAAATTTTGTTACTGTTATAAATATTTGAAGAAAAATAAAAATAAAATAAATTAAACGCTATGACAATTGATAATAATGTGTTGGGGACGAAAATTAAATCCTAGAGAAAATAACACATAAAGGGAATGTTTCTTATGAAAAATTGTGCTAATATCAATACATATCATTCAATGGCCTATTTGTATACTGTGCATACACCTATTTGGAAATTTTACTAAAAATGATAAATCTTTTATGTTTTTTTCACAGAATGAAATTTGTACACAAACTTTTTTAGAAATCTGAACAAGCAAATTAGTAGAAAAGTAAAGTAGAATACACAAAGCATAAAATTGAGTAGAAATTGTTAGTTGTAGAGGAATAATATTTTATGCAAAAAATACTATAGTCACAGCTATATTTAATTTTGTAGGAACTTTTAAAAGCAGCACTGTCAGGTACCCATGAGCAAATGAATGAATAAATGTGATAATGATGAACTCTAGAAAATAAAGTGACAACCGAGTTGTTTAGGTATAGGATTAAGTAATAAATGCGCAGATTGTTTATGATGTATTAAAAGCCATAATGAGGTTATATTGAATGTTATAAAATACTCAAATATATAAAAGTTCTATTGGAAGCCATATGAAAAAAAAAAAACAATTTAATCACCTTAGACGCAGATGCATCGTAAAAATATTATAGCCCGATATTGTATTTATTGTGTTTCAGCTTGCAAAACCGTAATCTGATCATTGTATTTAGATGAACACACCCCTAGATAAATATTAAATAACCAGTTGAATACCAAGGAAGATATGATTCTAGAATTATTTTAGCATGCCAATCGGAATACTTTTCGATTACTTTTTTCTTATCGATGAGCAGAAATTTGTTTGTTTTACTTTAAGTGCAGATAAAAGCCATTTGTCTTTGATGAAACCATCGATAGTTTTGCAAAATAGAAAATTTTTATTTTCAACTTCTATTCGCTCAAGACAATGCATGCTTTAGTGAGGCGTAAAGTTTTGAAAGTATTTAGGGACGTGAATATATAGCATTTTATAGCGATCGTAGATCTTATGTCCTTAGTTGTATGTATTTTCATAGCTGTTGCTACTTTATTTTAAAGGAACTAGTTTTATAAACAAATTGTAAACAATCATAAGATAATAGAAAAATAAAATACATTAAAGAAAACCTTGCATTTTAAATTCCATTCTTTCTAATAGTCTAGTAGTATTTAAGGAGAGATAAATTTTATTCTTTAAAAACCGTGTGTCTATATTTAGAATATAGGATGGCTTTGGGAATCTTTTCCAATTAAAAAAAAAAATTTTTTTTTTGTTTAGGCTTATGTATCTTATTTCTTATATAAAATATAGTATATAAGGAAGAAGAAAATATTTTCTTGGGTGCTGCATATAAAACAAATATCGGACTTATACTGCGCGATAAGTCTGACATAATGTTTTTTTTTTTTTTATAATAGTACATAGTACAATCAACTATTATTTATAATATTAAGGCGTATCTTTCAATCAAAATGTTGTTTTACCGGTAGTAAAATTATGAGGAGTTAAATTTCAATAAATCCACTGTTTTAGTACCTATTGCTCCATTTCCTTGACATTTTAAAGCTGTTTTACCTTAAGTTCGAGCAAAATATGGAAATGAAAATTGTTGCCACCCAGAAGTTTGAAAACCACAAAACATATTTCTCTTTAACAATCAAAAATTCGTAAAAAAATATTCCTTATCATGAATTAAATGAAAATTTCCGTTATAAGCATATTCAGAGTGTCATTAAAGCCTGTCAAAAGCTCATAAAAATTGATAAGCAGACGAAAAGGGCGCTATAAAGCGGTACACTTCACTTTCGTAATACAATTAAAGCGTCACCTCACCGCACCGCACCGCACCGCAAACAAGTCTTTTAATGAATTTGGAAAATTTTTTTCCATCTGAAATTAAGCAATTCCCGCCGAAATTATTCAAGTTCGAAAAGTTTTCTGCCTTCTTTTTACATGCTTAATGGATTCTGCATGTAAATTGTGCTGGTGAAGAGGCTAAAAACAAAAGTGCGACAATCTATGAAAGGGAAATCTTGTTAATTCTGCTAACACCTCAATGAGCGGCTTTTGTTTTCCGTCTATCAATTAGGTCTGGCTAACAAAAGGGTGCTGCCCACTTCGAAATTTTATGTTCATTGGTTTTTGCTTCAAATGAATAAAGTTAACCACCCCTGGAATGGTTTTATAAATCCACTTTTAGATAGAATTAAGTCCAAAACTAAACTAAGGAGGTTCATTGCTGTATTTGGAGTCTTTACCCTACCCAAATAATTCAATTAGTATTTTTTAAGATAATCTAAAATATTGTACTACAAAAACTGCTTTCAACTTATTTGTCTTAAAACGTCTTAAAATAGTTTTTTTCGTTTAACTGATGCTAATGGGAAGAAATAGTTTCTGACCCTGATATATGTATGCATGTATGAAAAATTCTACATTAACGCTATTGGCATAGTATGAAAGTGATGTTTTTACAACGCGTGGACATTTGTGATTCTATAACTCAAAATTTTCACATTCATATTTCTGGCATAAGCTGGACGATATTATAATTTCGAAATTATGTCAACATTTTTAATTTTGTCCCAGTGTAGTTAGTATTACAACAAAATATAACACAAACCCAAAGTTTTAGGGACATTTCTTCAGCAAAATGAATGGCATCATTTTTAATTAAAAAACATATACTGATTAAAGTAAATCTTTTGAAATGGTACCACATTATTATTGTTATTATTTTATTATCCATTAGGCAGAACTGCCTACTGCCTATAGACTCCATAACTGTTTTAGGGGACCCAAAACTATGAATGAAATAAAATAAAACATTTATTATTGTTGTTATTAGTATTGTATACTTCATACAGAAAATCATATATTTTAACCGTCGTAAAAGATCAAAATTGTTCTCCAAATAAAAAAAATGATAGCGCGATAGTCCGAATGCAATAAAACTTATACTGCATAAATTACAGAATAGACAATTAGGTTGGTTTTCGGGACGAATTTAAATATCAAGTAAAATCTTAGAATGTAAATTGTTAGTATAAGCAGAGATTGCAAAGTTTACATTAAGATAATACTTAGGTCCCGTGTTTTCTATTGCAGTAGGCTTTAATTCGGCACTGAAATAAATTGTTAATGAAATTTTGCCTAGATTTATTTCATTTATTTATTGACATTTTACAAGGTAAAAAGGATACATTCAGTGCTAGAATTTGTAATTCATTCATCTGCATTATTTTACCTAGATAAATTGCTATATAAAATACAAAATGAAAAGAAAAATAAATGCAGACACATGTTGGCCTCGCCGCATTCAACAATTGTTTAAGCGCCATTATCTGGTTATGTGGACGCAAGCATTGTTCTTGTATCTATAGTGCAGAGGTTCTAAGTATTTTACAAATATAAAGAAAAACATTCGTGTTCTATAAAACTTAAAATAGGAACAAGGTTTTTTTCACCTGAATTAATCACGATATGGACCCATGTTATTTATATCGAACTAATCGAATTACAACAAGCAAAAAGCATTTCACCCGAGGTGGTCCCAGAACATAAATTTGCGGACTACCAAAAATAACTTGGATCAACTTTGTGGGTTTGCAAGATAAAAAATACTCAAAATATCCCTCAGAAGCGATTACCTTTGTTTATAGGTTTATTAAAAGTTACTGAATTGAAGTTTATTACATATGCGCGGGGTAAAACAAAAACATTTTGGGGAGTTTTTTGTCTCCCGCCAGCAATACGATAAATTATTGAGTCGAATAACAAAATTAAAGACAAGCCAGAAAATAATCATCAAGGTCGCAGGTGGCAGACTGAAATCAATCCATTTTTTCTTTATCTTGCAGCTGCTGTCCGTAGAATATGTCGAAGTCACCTTACCAAGGAAATTTTCGTCTTGAAGTTTGAAAAGATCTCTTCCGGTAACCCGAAAACTTTAGAACACCACCAAGGACTGAGCATAAAAGTTACTGACGCAAATAACTTTATTCGCCCGTAAAAAGCCAAGTAAACAATTTTACAGCCATTGTTCTATTTATCTGAGATCGCGATGAGGAGGAGGAGTGGACGCTGCTCAAAACGGGTCCAGATGAGAAGAATCTTTCCTCCCCGGGGCCTTTTTGACACTTCCGCTATTTTATTGGCCGTTAAATTGATGAATTGCTTCTAGTGAAAATATGCCACTCAGCCTTTTAGAGAGTTGATTTTCCTTTTTATTACACTACCCAGAACTTAAAAGTTTTACAACGGAATTTTGGGCGGTTTTGCTCTGTTATTTGCGACTGCTTTTATTAAGCACACTGCGTGGATGTTTTCGAAAATGCATATTTAATATCTTAAGTACTATCAAATGGATTGTGGTGCGTCATATTTACCCCGAATGACGCGCTTCAAAATTACTTGTTCATAATTTAGCTTTTCATATTAATTTTTATTAAACAAATATATAATTAGTTGCAGCTATTTATAAGAGAATCTGTATAACATACGACGTCACAATGTTAAGAGAATAAAATGTTCAAAATTTGTATGGTTCTTTTTTTGTAAATGTAAAATAATATTTTAAAATATAGTTTTAATTTAAGTCTAAAACTTCGATTTTCTTAGATTTTATTTTGAATTTACTTTGAAAGGTAAACTTTAAACCTCAGAAAATTTCAAAAAATCTTTTAATCAAATATGATCTCCATGAAAAACATATTTTAAAAAGTCAAATGTTCCTTTCAGTAAGTGATTTGGTTATTGGTTGACAATGGATAAAATAACAAATTTTTCTAAATATTCTTAATTGTAAGCTACGTAATAGGAACGATATTGCGGCTTTTGGAATTTTTATTCGTTTTTCTGTTCCAGGTTGTCTGTTTGTAGGGTTAGAAGTATCGGCACCGTGTATCGATACTCTATTGAGCATCTACCCAAAGTATCAATACTACTTCGTATACTTTTATAAAGAGACATTATTTAAAAATGACTTGTTTCTAATCATTTGACGAAGGTACATATATACATATGTATATAAAAAAAAAAAATTACAAGTTATATTACGAAAACAAATAAAAATGAAAATAATGTTTAAATTGTTTAATTTTCAATATCTAAAAAGTACAATTTCAAAAGTACTGCTTTTTCTACAATTAATTATATTTCAGTTGCAAAGCTGACTACTCAAAATTCATTAATAGTGTGAACAAGTTACAAGAGGAAACGAAAAGTGCACCATTTTTATTTAAGCATTTTGTATGAGATGAGTAGGCCATTACTATTAAGCCAATACTGAGCATTATCAAAATATGGTCGATGCAAAGTATCGAGTATCGAAGCCTAAAGTATCGATACCTACTTTCGAACTTTGAAATCTTTTAGATTAGAGACTTCTAAACTCTGTTCTCTATTTCAAAACTAAGAAAAATTAAGGATTAATTAATTGATTTTTGGTGGAAAGTTTTCATTTCCATAACGATATGTTTATGTACTATTTTTGATTACGTTTTTAGTTAAGAATTGTCTACGTCACAAATACTGAATTAAAAATCAAAAGCATTTTTCCGATTACGTTTTTGTCATACTTTTTTTTAAACACTTCTTAAGAATTTAAGTATTTATTTGAGGATCCTTAACTTAAATGACCTCTCAAAGTAGCTTATGATATGTGAAGGTATTCAAGCTAATCAGAAAAATTCCATACCTACTAAAAATTAATTAAGAGAATTTTGTTTTTATAAATGAATTGACGTAGATAGAACGTAAAAATTAAAATTATCTCATTAATTAGCTATTCAAAAATTAAAACTGAATTCCTTAAGCGTTACTAATTAATTGTAGGCAAAACAAACGCGATAATAAAAATAAGAATTTAATAAATTAAGAACAATTTTATTAAACTTCGTATAAAAAAGAAACTCTTAAACCATTTCCTGTGAATTAAGTGCTAATCAATGTCCACGCCTTTGCAACCTTTCGCTTTTAATCATTGTTTTTCTGCCAATTAAAATTCTTGACTTTTTTCAAACATTTTCGAAAACACCACTCATCTTCATTTCAACAAATGTTTACCTTACTATTAACAAACCGAATTCCTTAGAAAATTTATGTCTTTCCACCTGGCAGATGATGGACGACCAGTAGAAGCTAAAAATAGCCGAAAATGTATGTAAATGCCGAGCATGAGTTTTTGTTATAGTGTCGTGTCGCCGAATTAAAAACGTATCCAGAATTTAAACTGGGAAAATTCTGACCAACTGAACACCAAGTAAAACTGTGCCACTCCGATGACCTAATTTATGCTGGAGTGAGTTTTGAAAGCAGGAGGCAATAAATCGAGCAGGCAACACCGCAACCCACCCCGGAATCAGGATGAAGCTCAAACTACAAAAGGTATTAAATCCAGGGGCAGGGCGGGAGACTGAGTCGAACTGGAACAGGATCCTCCTGGAGCCCCTAAATCAACAAACACTTGGGGCAGAGCTCTTTAAAATATTTGAGATTGTTTTGTACTTTCGGCAGTTCGAAAAACAGACGCTTCGACCCCTGTGTAATTTCAATTTAACTTCGCAACATTATCACTCCCTGGGGTACACCGCGCAGCCCCGTAATCGATCAAGTGGAAAATTGACTGTGATAAACGTCGCCAAACATTTCCTTTCATCTTCCAACCAAGGAAAACTTATACACTCTAGCTAGAGTCTAGTCTGCTGCAAATGGCAGACAAACGAGGGTTGTTTCAACTTTTAGACGTTTTTCTCCAGAAAACTGAGCTTTGATTTTGGTTTCTCTGTTTCTTTCATGTTTAAGTAAGTACTCCCCTTAATTGCGTCTTACTTAAGAAAATTCGAAACTTTAAACAAAACTTTTCTTTAGCATAGTCGTGCACTTAGCCTTGAAAATAAGCAAGTTTTAATCTGAAAGCAAATTGATGTCTTGGTATTATTTATTCGAATATTCAATAGAATTTTAATAAGCCAGACACACTTTAGTTCGGCGTGAAATGGTTATTTTGGTGATAGTATAGACAATTATAAGAATTTTAAAGTTTTATTAAAAAACTTAGAGCATTTTCAGACATACATACATAGAAAAATTTCAGGAAAATTATACATTATAAATTTTTGTCAAAAATGAGTTTAACTTTAAACCTGATACTATCAAATAAAAGCGGTCAAGAGCATATCGGGTCATTCTTAGTATAGGATTCCGTAGCTATTGCTACAAAAAAACGATAAAATCGATTCAAAGAGGATCGTAAATTGGGCTCAGCATTAAAATCGTTCCCATAAAATACGGTTTATTATTTCATTCATAATCCAAAAATTTTAACATTGCTTCAAAATTAATTACGCAAATACCAAAATTACACCTGTTTGTAAACAACGATGTTATAAAGTTATAAAAATTATCGTAGGCCGAAGTCTTAACGTGCAAAGTTGCTTTTGTGGTTTTTTCCGAACAGTTGTTTGAGTCCAAATAAACATAACTTGGTCGGCTATATTTCATAAACTTTTGACTCTAATAAGTACTGCTATTTTTAAAGGTAATTTCAGTCTATGTGATTTTTTTTTTTTAGATTTAGCCGAAATTGCGCTCATGGTGACATCTTGGCCGCCACAAACCTAATTGAAAATGACCGCTTTGGAGTCTGGACTCGAATATTTCAAAAACGGGGCATAATTTTGAAAAACGGTTTAAGAAACGCCATAATGATTTTAAATTCCCTTTCCAACGATACCCCACTCGATGGGCTAAGTAAACATTTTTTTCATCCCACCTTTTCATGTAGTAGATGTAGCACTTTTTTTTTAAAAATTGTAATATGTGTACCAAATTTCAGCGCTATAGTCCTAATACATAGTCTCTGAATAAAATTACTCTGACATACGGATGGATTTTCATGGCGAAACTAGGTATAAGGGTTTCTTGTTTTGCTACGGAGTCTAAAAAAAAAAGAAAAAGAAAATATGTAATCCATAGACAATACCGAAAATTCAGGAAAAATTTACATTGACTGCTTAAAAAAAAATTGGTATTGTATTTTTTTATTGTTAAAATACACTTTACATCACAATGCTCCTTTCAGAAATGAACATGAATTTTAAGTTAAATAAATATGGGCTATTTAAAATACACCGGGAAAGAATTAAGCAAAAATTCTGCATTTTCGCATAGTAATGCGGAAGGTAATGTTAATTACATGGTAATTATAAAACAACGGGAAGAGTATTTGTCGTTTATTTGCTGTAAATTTGTTTTTTAAATTTTCTGATTTTTAATAAATGTCGACTGTCGACATATGTACATACATACCTTAAATAAAAATAAATTTTAAAAGGGTATTCATTTCCCAATTGAGAAGGATTTATTTTTATTCAAAAATATCGTAATTAAGTATTATGCATACAGTTGTTCACTTCACAGATTTAAAATACAAACTGGGTGATTTTTGGCACAGAGGCAAAATTCTTAATATAAAGTAGAATTAAATTAAGAAAAATGAAATAATCATAACTTTTAAAATGTTTAAATTCGCCCCCAATGTGACTGTATTATAACGAATCTGAAGGAAAATCGCTAAGGACAAAACGCAAGTATCGCTTTTGAACCGATTCAATTTGATCGGAATGAGATTTGTACGCGGGAGACCAGACGTAACAAAAGTATATATCATTAAATTTCTAAGAATTACTTTTATGAAGCCCAGTATTAAGTTGGCTTTGCGAATTATGATATTAATATAATCATCAAAATTAAATTTAGAATTAAAAGTAACGCCCAAATCATCCATCATCATCGGCTTGTAACCCAATTATAATAAGTAACGTTGAAGGAAACCCGAAATGCCTTAGTTTAAGAATAAATATGCATTGTGGTTAATCCTACCAAATCAACTTCACTTGTCCGTTTTCAATAGTATTTCAAAAATAGACTTGATTTGCAAAATTGAAACTTCAACTTGGCTCAATTTTAACTCTAGAACTACCAAGACCAATTAAATTGACTGGTACTCAATTCCTTTCTTCCCTAAAATTACAAGCTTACGCGCTGGTAGTTGTAGTGTTAATGATGATTTAATGAATATATGTATAAAAAAATTTAAAAAAACAAAACAGTGCCTTACTTTTCTTTACATCTGTGTTTACCACCCACTTCGTTCTGCCTATGATTTAAATTGAAATAGGAGGATAAACAAAATCAAGATATTCATTATGTAAACCCTCTTTATCATTATATAAATCGTACTTAACTTAAAATACATATTAACAAAAAAAAAAACAAGTGTCTAGAACGAAAATTTCATGAATTACACATATTGCCTACAAAACAAAATCCGTGATTATTTAAATCATGCTAAAAAGTGCATTCTATACATTTCAATGTTTGCAATATACGAATGGCACAAAAATGGAAAATTTAATAAACTTTTTATTCACTGAGTAATTGTTTATTCATTTGAGGAATTTTGTAAAGCAACAGTGACTTCGTATCTGGATCGAAAAATTTCATTTATTGCCCACACGAGGAACGAATTATTCCCACCACAAAGTGTGAAGCATATTTATAGAAATTTATGCATAAAGCAAGAGGTACTCAACAATCATTAACTTAATGGAATAAATTACAAAGGCATTGGTTTTTGTTTAATTTTAGATCGGATTTTTATTACCGCATATTTTCGAATATTTGATAAGTCATAATGCGATCTCTGCTGCCGAAAAGCTTGGTTGCGAAGCCCGTGGAGACCGTAAACAAGGTGGGCATCAAAGGCTGAGATATCACAACACGTGAGACCAATCGGAAGTATCAACAATCCCCAGCATTAATATTAATGATGCATGGGGCTTAGGCGGCAAATTAAGTGAGGGTTCATGCGAACATAAACAATATGCATCGAGCGGGTCCGATGTATTGACTGAGTCGAGTTGAAGGCGAACAACCTACAGAACTTAGATTTACAATAGGTCAACACCTAGACAACTTTAATTATTACTTTTTGTGCTAAATCTGTCCAGAACTGTGTCATTCCAAAACAGGAAATTTTGATATTTTCAAGTTTTTTTTCAAAATATAAGAATTAAGGGGTTAGATCAGTGCAAAATAATTAAAAATGTGAGACTCCTAATCAGAAACTCGAGTTGAAAACCATGATTTTTACAATAGTGTGGATAATTTCTTTTGACTGATGTATGTATGTATGTATGATATACCTATCGGACTGATTTTTAATTTTGGATTAAAGGCCATGAAAATTTCTTTTAAAGTTTACCGGCGGTGTTAACAGCCACATTAAATGCTTTTCTGTCAAAACATATATTAAGAATTCAAATATATGTATTTGCTCAGTTTATTATTAAGAAGAAGTTCAGTCAGTTCCTTCTTTATTTGTTTCAGAAAATGTCATGTGACTGATTCGTGCAAACTCTATACAAAATGATTTTGGATAAATTATAAACTATGAAAAAATATGCCATTATTAATTTATTATTCTTTTTAATTTGCTTACTAAACAAAAATTCTATTGCTTGTTTTATTTATTTTTCAATCCGAATTATATTTTTCTGCGATCACATTGATCTACATATCTCAAAACTTAAACAGCGAAATATAAATGTAAATTAAGGTTGAACGCAATTTGATTATAATTTCAAATATTTAAATCATAAGGGCATATTTTTCGTCATCTGCTTTATGATTGCTTTATGTAAAGCTAAGGGCCTTTTTGTTTTATAACTTTAATAACAAAAATATATAATGCAGATATAAAGAATGAATATTTGGAAATGCATATTTTGTTAGTATTTGTAATATTTATTATATTTTCTTTAACTATTCCACGCATAAGGCAAAGTTCATTTTCCTACAATTTACATTTTATCATTTTGTCTAACGCGAAAAATTGCACACAATCAATATTTCATTGGTTTTAAAAGTAAAAAAATCATCTTAAATAAGAAGTATTTTCTTTCACTAACACTTACTAAAATAAAAAAAATTCAATCACCTTATTATATTTTTTGAAAATGTAAATGCATAAGTCGCTTTATAGGCTAATTTGGCTCTGAGCGAATAGACGATGTTTTAAAAAACTATAATATGTAAGACTATAAATCATCAGAAAAGCAAATTAATCCGCTTTTAGAAGAAGTGTTCATATGTCTTCAGATTAAATTTAGTTGATATAGCAATCAATCTTAAAAAGTTAAAAAGTTTTAAAACGACTTAATGATTCCGGCACGTGAGTAGAGTGCCGTGAGGAATAGTGCCGAATATTTTACAAGTTGCACCCTGTTACTGGGGCTCAAAAGCAGGTTCTTTAAGCTGACTAATCTTTTTTTGATAAAGGGAAGTATGATGGATCAAGAACTAGTGTCTGGTGCTATTAGCCATCTTGTCTTTAATCGCATCTTCTATGCTTCTTATGTCGTTTTACATTTGTTGTATACACCAGGTGACAAAATTCAAGTTTTTTATGGGAAGAGGTTTTATGTGGCTTTCTCAAGTGAAGGTGATGGGATAACACTTTTTTCTTGTAACATTATAAATTCTTAACAATAAAGATATAAAAGGCAAAAAATAGTAACCTTGAGAATGCGAAAACGTAGCCAAATTCTAATATATGATAAACAAGAAAAAGACGATCATTTGATTTTAACTTGTTGAGATTTCCTCAAAAAAGTAAACGAAAATATTAAAACATATGATATTCATAAAATTGTTTTGGTAATAAATTTACGAAATTGAATTGGATAAACTTATTAAAAGCCTATTTCGCTCTCAACTATCGCAGATAGTTCTTGCTTTACGTATTATTATACAACTACATATGTAATTAAAATTAACGAATCCAATTCAAATCTACTTAAAATTGTGATTTGAATTTATTTTATCTCGAAACATGTAAATTCTAATAATGATCCAAATTAAAACATTCAAGTTGCTCGTTTAACACGAATGGATTAGCGATTTTAATTAAATGCAGAAGTATCCGAAATGCTATACATTTTATTTATTAATGCAGGTACTGCGGGGTTAGCAAAATGAATTAAACGCTGAAGTATATGCGTGAAGTCCTAAACTGTTGCAATAATAACTAAATAAGTTTTTAAGTTAACAGTTTGTTGAGTTAATTTTAATATCGTATTCATATCGGGAATTATTATGTTTTAATTTACTTAAAATACAATCAGTTCCAATTAATTGCTTAAATTTATTCTAGAATATCTATGTCTATAGGTCAATAATCATAGTAAAATAACAAAATAAATGTTGGTACTAAATAAATAAATAAAATTCATTACTTGAATGTCATCTCTTTTTTTTATAGTCTTTTAATGAGCATTTTGTTTCCTATCCATTGGAAAATCCGTATTTCCTGAATTTATAATTGCATTTATAATTGAAGTTAGAAAAGCTTTATTTTTCATATATTTATTTAATATATACAAATGCAGACATTTACTTAATATGTAATATGGCTGAATCCGCTTTATGTTTTTAAGCAAATATTAAATTTTTTTAAAAATTCAAAATGTGTGCGAATTTTTGATGTCCCTCATTTGGAAGCTGCTACCAAATATTCGAAATTTAAGTTCATGCTCGTGAATTTCATAACGAATAAAATGATCTTATCGATGACCTTGTAATTCTGATAGTACCAATTTTGAAGAGTACTCGAAAACGCTTAAATGATTATTAAAATGTGTGCTAAAAGGAAATTTATGACTTCACCTAACTCATAAATTATAAATATCTACGTACACACGAGTAATATTTGAATGATTCTCCTAATTATTTCCGTTATTTATATTATCGTAATTGCATGCAACCATTAAGTAAAAGATATAAGTGTCTCATTTAAAAAGAAAATAATATGATACTTGTGGTGCCACATGGAGTTGAATGAAGAATAGCAAAAATATCAACATTTTCAATGTCTCTGTCAATCCATCTTCATTCACGGGCGTTGCTTTATTTGCGGTCAGTTAATGCATTCAAATAAATGCAAATGCATTTTTGCGTAACGCTGGCCACCATGCGGTGCGTCGTTTAATTAATTAATCGCAGGTGAAGGCTTAAGCATTTCTATGGTCGCGGTCTCGATGCCTCGGGGAAATCCGTCTGTCTATAAATCCATAGAGGCATTACTCAATTCGCGGCTCGGACTATCGGGAAGCAGTTTACACCTTGTGGAGCAATTAGTTGAACACCGTGTAGCGCTCCCACCGCTGTGCCCGCAGAGATCGCAATCGCGGCGAGCAGGGATTTCGCCGGTGACTTGTCCACCAGAGCCCCGCGAGTGTTCACCTTCAAAATAAAGCATAAATTTTGATGAATGCGATTGCATTTCCGGACGACGACGGAGCAGCGGCGGCGCGGTTCCCGCGGATAGCCCCGCTCGGATGCGCGCCCGCTGCGAGTGAGAACTCCACCTTCATCTTGACCCCACGGGGCCCGGGAGGTTGCTGCAGCCGAAATTGCGGGAGCGGCACTGGACCCAATTTCGCGTATTTTGTGAAATTGGTAATGGGCCGCCCGGAGGTCTGCCAGATTTGAGCTGGAAAGAAAAGTGACAGCGAAGAACGAGCTCCTCGTTGTTGCGATTATTAATCGGTCATGTGGAGCCCCACATCAATTGTACGCCACTTGCTCCTCGATTCAATGACACGCACTCAGTGGAGCTCCGAGATGCTTAATAGCAGCCGTAAATGGGACAATTAATTGCACCTTGAAGCCTCATTGCGAACGGCTCATTGCTGCTAAGGAGTCAACCAAGTCGAACAGACCAAGGCGTAACAAAGGTGCACCACCCTGAAATAGATTTTTAAATATATTTTAAATAGCTGAACTATAATACTATTATAGTCTTTTACTGTAATAACATTATAATTCCATAATAAATACCTTTACTTGAAATTATACCCCAATTTAACTGATTTACTCATAGGCCAAATATCAGATATCATTTCAACATAATTTCCATCATTTGAAATGAAAATATGTAGATATTAAATGCCAAGATAAGTGTGCCATTTCTTTTAAAGTATCATTTCGACTGTACAAATATTAACTGAGTTTTGTTCGGTTTAATAACAATTGTTGTAATAAAAGTCATACGTTATAGATATATTTAGATTAGGAGATAAATATATATAAGCTTAATTTTATTACCTTAGCATTTTCTGCCATGTGCTAACTGAAAATGAATTGAAAAATTACTTTTGAATGCATCATTATGTTCATCATCATGTTCAAAACAATTTATTGTTAAAGTTCTTTTACTATTTGTATTATTCTTAAAATATAACCAGTATGCCAAATTTGCTACATTTCCTCTACTTATTTACGCGGGGTAACATCTGTTTGAACCCTAAAAATGACAGGGTTTTTGTGAATCTAAGAACAATAAGAAATGTTTCATAATCTACCAGAGTTTTGCTACTGAAATATCCACATTTATTAAAGAAATATTTAGTTTTCAAAATTTGGTATTAATTTGAAAAAACCAAAAAAAAAATCGAATTTTTGACGAAAAATTTGGTCTGAATTTGTTTATACAAATCGTAATTGTTTATTTAAACAAGTTTTCATTAATATAATATAATGATATTTGATAGATTTTTTCTATGCCATCTAAATAAAAAAATTATTAAGTATTTATTTTTTATTTTCTTAAATATTTTCTATTAAAACCTTAATTTAAGTTAAAAATGTTTTATTTATATTATGATTATACATAAATTAGCTGAAAAATATATCAGTTATCAAAGGATTTATAGTCCCTACTATAAAGGAATTATTGCATACATATTAAACTAACAGCTAAAACTATTACTTTTATGAAGAATATTTCTTTTCAAAATATGTTTAAACAAATTTTTTTGGTCGCAGAAAAATTTTGTATCAAAGAGATAACCTTGTAATTTTATTACATTAATCTGATTTACAATCCAGTTTAATGTATTTACATATAATTCCAGCTAATATTTTTTTTTCATTCAAGTTTTTCAATTGTTTTACAATATTGCATTTTTTGGCCACGAAATGTGTGTCGTACCCACACGGGTTTCACTCAGGGTGGTCTACACCGCCCCCTACGCCACTGACCTTACATAGGAGTTCTTTGAACTGATTAAAGCTTACCAGGTTTGCCTAATTAATTACATTTTTCTCGAGAAAGGGTGACCGAAACAAAAAATTAATTAATGCTGTTAGTGTCTCCAAACGGTCTGCTCGAACAGTCGTTCGCTGCAGGTGAGTCCGCAGAATGACACTATCAATTATTTATCAGACCGCAAGCAGATGTAACGCGTTTCTTGATTCACCAAAGAAAAAAGGTGACCTTCTCAAAGACACCGCGAGTCTGGTATCAAAAACTTAAACCCAAAACCAAGCAAACTTCGAAAGTAAACGAAAATCGCGAAGAGGACCACTAGAGCCGTGCCAGTTCGCGATAAGGCAGCAATTAATCACCGGAACTCTAGTTACAGAGGAGTTATTGATCTCTGAGATTTTGTGTAAGCCTCACCATGAATTACACCGAGAGCATCATTAATTTGGGGCGGCTGCTGGACCAGTCAGGTTTCGGGCTCGGAGGTGGAGGTAACCCGCATTTATTGAAATTATTCGAGAAATAATTATTAATGACATCTTAATTTCTTTGCGATTTTCCCATGAAATTGCGTTTTCTGGGTCGTCGTCATTGTGTTGCTTTCGCCCTGTTCTGGACGTCCTTAAAACCGCCCCAAACCATTTTTTGAGGAACCAAAAAATTATATTATTTTTGCAATTCATCAAATTAAGGCAAACGAAAAGTCCGCTGCGTCGAAAGAAATGCTTTTTATTATTAGGGTTCCGTACAAAATAATGGAAAATGGAACCCATAATTTATAATATAAAATAGTGCGGAAACCCTTCTTATTTAGATTTTTAATAAATCTCAATTATTTCAGGACTCTTCTCTTCTGTTAGCTGCTTGACATTTTTGTGCCAATCAAGATGGGATTTTTTTCCTATTACTCGTCGTATTTACTGGCAAAATTAATTTGTAGTGGACGTAACGCAAAATCTCGAAAAAGAGAATTTTCTGAGAAATAATAAGTGGTATACGAAAGCTCAGGAGAATGTTAAATAATTATTTTATTAAATTGGGTACATCTCTAAACGAAATTCTTGGCCTGTTTGCTGAAAAAGATGTTAAGGTATTATTAATAGTAAAAATTGTTTAAGAAAATAAAAATTTTATCCAAACTTGGTATGTAAATATTGTAATTTGTATACAAAAATTTAAATTTTAGTTGTATTTGTTTTTATGATCTGATTTGGATATTTGATTTGATTTGAATTTATATTACAAAAACTTAAAAAGGCTATTATTGATGTTTATTTTACAAAAAATAAAATTTGCTGTAGTACCAAATATAAATCTTTTCAAGGCTAAATCTGATCAGAAAAAAAATGCATCTTTTATTGTTGCATTCAAGAAAATACTGAATTTGGACAACATTTATTCTATTGAGTTTAACAAAATTTCGATAAAACCCCACTGATCAAATATTCTTTATTGCGTGGTTAACCTCAGAACTTTTAAAAGTAGGTAATGCTTGCCATTTAAATTTCGGAGAATTATCGATATTTTTAATACCATCTTATTTGCCATTTAAAATAATTTATAACTGTTGTTCATATTTGTGGTTATTATATGGCGACCATATCTGAGTAAACAAAAATAGTTAAAATTATTTTACTTTGGTACCTTTTTCTTTCATTGCTTTTAAAGCTTATTCTTTAGTAGAATTCGTAGTAAGATTTCGGGAAAGTAAAATTTTTAGCTAGTTAAGTATTATACATGTGTTTAATGATTTAATCTAAATATCCGAAAAGTTGCGAGGCTTTAAAAAATTATCGGTTTACATCTATACGGCAATTAAGTAAGAAAATTGATGATAATCTCATCCAATTTAGAAATACGCGAAGATAATTTTTGCTAACAGGTTCTCCTGCAGCAGCGCCATGTTAATTAAGTCAATAACATCTGTTGCTACCTTGTGTTTGATTTTATTGCTCTGGAAATGGCTTGCATGTTATTAGCGCATAAATAATTTCGTTAACGCTCTGGGGTACCTATAAGCCATATCCAGAGCAAAAAAATTCGATGAATTCGCTTCATCCGCACAAAAAATTAAAAACAAAATTGATGAATTTCGCTCGTTTTTAGCCATTCGAATTCAATAACCGAATCCATGCATAATTTCCTGCTGATTTTCTCGGATTAATTGCAATTTTGACTCAGCTTCAGATCAGTATTTTAGTTTAGTGCAGTTTTGGGGAAAAAAATTATTGAAAATGAGTCAGTGAGATCAGAATGTATGACTATCGAGGGTGATCCAATTATTTGAAATTACTGGAATTACTTTCGAATGATGTCACCTTCCGCATAATTTTCACGACTTTCAGACAGCCCTCATGACTCCACCGACATTCTTCGATATTGTCACTTTCATCTGATGATGGGTTTTTGTTGCTATTTGAGATCGATCAAAAGACGCCACAATTTGCAAGCGTTCGCTGATTCAGAGTTTCTCATCTGCTCCTGGGAGGGAGTGTCATTCACCTTAACTAATTTTCGGGGGCAGAAGCGGTAGAACATGATTTGCATAAATCTACCTAATTCCTTCGCCTTAGCAGCACTCGAGGAATCGGTTCTCGGAGTTATGTAACCAGCGTGTGGACGTCTTCAAAATTGAAGCCTAGGTACGTGCCTCCAATCGTGGATCTTCTTTTGTTTTCATTTCTTACCTTTTGTTGGGTGCGGGCTCAGAAATACACTTTTATGGGGTTTGCTTAGCCTTCTAATAAATCAAGATATTTTTAAAAAAAATTATATTAATTAGATCATTAGTTATAGTCACAAGTCGGGATTAGGTGTGCTTTTAATCAAGACGCAATTTTTTCCCTATACCGTTACCATAATTAAACATATAGTAGATATTTTTGCATATTTTTTCTGCGCACTATTTAGAGGCTAAAAATTGAATAAAAACACGCAGAATATCCAATAAAGTCTTTTAATTTGGTAATGGCACGTTTTCGTGATTTAGTGTGACACGTGTGCCTTTTATTTACCTTTAACTACAACTAACACTTTTCGCCTCGTGATTGACGCAAATTTTACTTTTGATGGTGTTATTCCAGGGATTTTGCAAAGTTAAAAATAGAATAGAGGGTATTACTGAGCACGATTAATAAAATTTCGGAGATAGGCAACTAACCAGTTTGATTTCGTATATCATGTCTTTGATACTTTATAAACTGAAACTTTCAAATATTGGGTAAAACTAGTTAAAATATTTTTTTTTTAATTTTCGATGTTTCTAACTCAAAATTCGAGGACCTGTCTGAGGTTTAAAAACTCCGTAAATTATAGTCACAAGATAGTCGAAAAACCTTGAATTTTTTCTTATCTCCAACAAAAGGGAAATATTGATTAGAAAGGAATGCGTGAAAAATAAATAAAAACTCTATTCAAATAATTTATAAAAATCCGTCTCTAGACGAACTCCCATTAGTAAATTTCGAATAATTTCGTCATAAAGATTCTTAGTGATTTGGAATTCGAGTTGTAATAACCTTGAGTTGAGGCGACCTGTGCATATTTTGAAATACCACTCAAGACTTTTGCCATCTTAACGAAATTGTTAACATTAAACATTTCTTTATATATTTTTTTTTTTAATTTTTACAGCGATTAGTAAAATACATTAAATTGGTTATTTACATTCTTATTGACGTGTTTTAAACTCTTTAACCTGATGAGAAGATGAAAATAATTTATAATTCTGTAGGTATATTACTACGAAAATCGTAAAATCTTTTCATTGGAAATTCTTTTTTGCTTATCAAAATGTAAATAATACGAACAGAAGTTACGTTTTGCGATCCAGGGTCTCTGGTCATTAGGATCCGAAAAGCACAAAATTTACTTTATGTCAAGAATATTTAAATTTACTGTAGGTTGTCGCCCGATGTGTCTGCACAGTCCACCGTACCATGGGTGTCCCATGCTCTTCGGATTTCACTAATAAATTCAAAACTCCATTAGCATGTCTTAGGCCCAAAATAAAAAACCAAAAGTCTTGGGATAGTTGATTAATACTTCCAAATAAATGTTAAATTAAAAAACTACACTGTGTTTTGATGCCAGACTGTCTGAGGAGTCTTACTAAGTGGTGGACAATCGGAAAGGGTTAGTAACCCCTAAATAGAGCTCGTTAGGATGATAGTCATAAGAAAAAGTAATGGTGAGATTTTAATATAATCTTTACAACCTCTCCTTTGTTTATTGCGGCTCAAATGGTCAACGTATTTTTGTATTTTGATCTCCTCCCACGTTTGGTTTTAAAAAATACGCTTTTGTTTGCGGTGGCAGGTCAATGCTACTCTAAACAAAACAAATTAATGATAATTCCCTCGAGTCCTGACAGGAGATGTTCTGGCTATTGGGAATAGTTTCTAGTTAAAAATAGCAACGCTACCGCAATTTTAATTTTTCTTAGCTGTGTTGCTCGAGAATGGGTTCAATGAAATTAAGTTTCTTAGAAATGTAAAACGTATGCTTTAAACCCCCTGCAATGCGAAATATTAACTGGTTCTGTTGATGGTTTAGCCATTTTCAAATTATTAGAAGCGCTAAAACGAGTTGATCATGTTTCAACATAGGGGAGTTTTTCTTTAATACAATATAAATTTCGCATAAATGAAGCACCCCGCAGAGTTATGGTCAATATAACTTATCCTGCGTCACTGCAATGTTAGCAGATCCAGTTTTCTTCAGAAAAACACTTGTTTTTGAGCGACTGCAAAAATTCTGCTCCTTACGAGTTCAATGTTCGCATCTTTTACATTTTTTCAAAAGATGTGTCTGGAAAACAACTCATGATTTACTATTTCAAAGAGTGCAACTGAAATGTTATTTCAAGAATATTAATTCGCCTTGACCTTCTCATGATCATGAAACTAAATTCGAAATTTTGCACATCTTAAGAACTTCAACCAGAAACTTGAATATATTTAGAAGATAATAAAAAGGCACACTAGTGAGATTAATTCGTCGAATTTTAATTCTTTTTCAAACAGTTCGAACTCAGCTTTTATATTTTTAATCCCGCCTGTAATAAATTAAGCGAACTAAAAAATATTGTAATACGGAAAATACTAATAACCGTTTTTGCTTTCAGGCATAAAATTATTAATGAATTAATTAAAAGTAGACGTATTTAAAAATTGGCAGACTGTATGGCTGGCTCAAAAAGTTCTTAATTTAGCAAAACTCCTCCCTCTTTGTCACAAATATTAGCTACATAATACTGGCTGGACGAGTTCACCACTTTGTTATTTTGCGCACTCTAAGATATTAACCCAGCCAGAAATAAAGATTGAAATCTCCTTAATTAGTTATGTTAAACCTGCAACCAAAAGTTAGGGGCAATCAGAGCCATCACAGTAAATTAGCCATTCAATCGATAAAGAACGACATGGGAAAAAGCCGACCGAGTTCGAATTAAGCTTACTCAAATTGTGTTTGTAATCATAAATATAGGAGCTTCGGAAATAAATAAAAATGTTGTGATCGACCCACAAACGCAAATTCAACTAAACTTATTAATTTTTTTAAAAATCCCAATATCCCTAATATGTATAAAAAATAAGGTTCACATTTTGACATGTTAATTTTAAAATTATATAAATTAATAACTACATACTATGAAAATATAAGTAACTTAAAATAGAAAATTAATGTACCTATCTCGTTTTGCTAGATAAAAGTTTGACCTTTAAATGAATATATAAAATATAAAAGCATCAAACGATCCTATAAAATTGTGTTATTTTTATCTTTGGAGTTTTAAAAACACAAGTCAAGAAGCAGTTGAAATTGGATATTTTCTTCGCCGTTCTGCTGGTTTATCACCATGAAAAGTGATTGAAAAGATAAATAAAAAAAATTATGTAAATTGTACTACATAAATTGGTAAAGTGGTTGTAAAAAATACTTAAAAGTAGGTACTACAAAAATGCAGATGTAGGACTTGTAATTTTGCGCTTGCGAAGACGAACATTAAAAATTTTCACCACTTACCTCAATGAATCAGACGAAATTCTCTTGAATATTGTCTATCAAGAAATGCTGAAATTCGATTACCTGCTTCTTAATGACCTCTTTAAACTCAGAGAACAGTTAGAGTAACTGGTTTAAACTACACCGTGTAGGTATATAAATAAACATAAAAAGAGGTTAAATTGCACAATCATCGCTAACAGTTAGTGTGTCTGATCGATCAGCTCTTAAAGTCGCATAAATTCATGTAGGTGTTCGATTCTCTCCGTAATTTGCGTTGTCATCGCATTAAGTTGGCACTCACTGCCGATTGTCTGATTTCGCTCGATTGATTGAACGTCTTAAGACCCAATCGCCAAACTTCTGCCGTCTCAGGAACAAAGGCGTTATTCTTTTATCTCGCACTGTTCGATCTCATCTCAATCTGACGCAGCAGGCTCATCGGGGTTTCGTGTCAACTGCCTCATAATGTGCTGCGTTGGTGGTTCTCGCCTCGCCTTGTCTGCGGAAGCGATTCGTCCACTGCCCTGGAGAAGGTGCAAATGAATTCGAATCGAGGTCCTTGGGGGTGAATTGCTGATTTCCAAATTTCCCCAATTCCCTGCTAATTAGACCCAACTAATTGTTTCATTAATTAGGCCAGATCGGTGACACGACTTCAGATGCTTCCCGACAAGGTCTTGGGCCTTGGACTCGTGGAATAAATCGAAATTGTCCCACTTTTGCTCCCAGTGAGTCAACTCCCTTCTGGCTGGCAGTTGGACAGCTTCTACGGCACAATTAACCAGTTTCCGCTGGTTGACTCCAAATAAATCGATTGCCAGATGTGACGCAGGTGAGTGGGTCCCGAACTAAACCTGGATCCCAAAATATGAATTTATGGATTTGGATATAACCATAACTCACCTGAGGACGATTAAATGTGGCTTTTAAAATCTATCACAATTTGCACTATACGGAGTTATAAAATTGGCTTTAAAAATCCAGTTGGACATCTAGCAACAGACTAGTTCTTACAGTTCCCTGATCTTATGCTAATATACCAATTTTGTAATTTATTCGCTGACCTAAAGCATCCAAACAATATGTTATGCAATTGTACGAGTACATGACGGCAGGACGTCCAAAATAGCACATAATTTCATTGGAAAATAGAACCCTCAATATTTCATGTATATTTTTATTCTCATTTTATTGCCTATAAAATTTGGTGGAATTTGAATAACCACCGGAATTCAATGTCGTTTATTATTTAATGTCTGTTGTGTTTTCAACTGTGGCGACGGATTCACTTAGCGATATGTTTAGCCATTTAAGATAAAAGTCATTATTGTCAGATATTTTACGAGATACAATGAATTAGATGATTTATAGTTACCTTAACAGGATGGGTCAGCGGCAATTACTGCGTAAAAAGCATAAGTAGGTACATAAGTTTAAAAGGTCGTACTAAAATAAAATTCTATAAATATAATAGTAAATACATACTTAAATAATTTAAAATGTTTGTCTGATGAATTGTAGACGAGCATTATATAATTTAAACAATTTAGAAATAAGATTTTTAAAAAAAGGTAGGTACTAGAAATATCTCGTTGTTTTCGAATTCGTAGAGCAATTCTCTACATGTTACACTTTTTCATTAAAGATATATTTGGTTTGAAAAGCACTTTAAATTTTTTTTTCTCAAAATTACCCATATCACGACTAACCACTTTATTGTACATATGTTGCATTTTCTATGCAAAATGTGTCTTTTCCTTTTAAATATCTCAATGAAATAATGATAAAAGAATAAAAAGACAGAATTTAAATGTTTTATATAAATTTCACTTTATTGATAGAATTTTTTTTGAACAACAAAAATGAGTAATTCGATGAAATAGAAATAACCCACATCACAATTAAACATTTCGGCCATTGTCACTTAAATTTATAATAAAAATACTTTAATTTAGCGTGTTTTAATTACTATTTTTTATTTTTGTTCTATGGAAAAATATATAAATTTCGTGCCAAAATTAAACGAATCAACCAATGCACTCAACAATCGGAAACAAACAGCAGCAGAAACTTAAATAACTCAAAACAGCTAGCTTTATTTTAAATTAACTATTTCATTAAATGGAAATTATATGAGCACATTGAACTAAATGCAAATTTCTTGGAATAATCTATCTAAATTACAAATCGTGTCCGTACAAGAAACATTTTTTACAAAAATGAAAGTGCACTTATGTATATTGCTAATGAATTCAGAGATTATAATAGCAATGTAAATTTTCTTTATTCGACCTCGGAACAGATTTTAACGAAACTTCGTATAATTGTGGGTTATGACCTGTATAACAAGACAATGCAATCTTAGAAATTTAAGACGAAGGATCCACATTAACAACCAAAATATAAGGAGTTTTAATGAAAATTAGTACGAAAGGAATGTCGGAGCATGCTTTTAATTTTGAAATACTGCTTTAATTTAGTGCATCAGCATTTAATAATGAATAAAGGTGTTTAAGTGAAAATTCATGTTGCCAAATATGTAATTAAGTTGTATTCTAAAGTTATATCAGCAATTGATCCAAGATTGGCAAACTATAAACTTGTGGCGATTAATTACTATAATCGCCGTATATCTTTTATTTGTATTAAAATATGGAGCCGAGTGGATGCAGAACAAAAAGCCCTACAATTTGAAATACGGCACCTGCACCTGCTTAATTTTATCGTGTCTGCTGGGGTAACTTTTAATTCTGTCGGCATATATTAAATTGGAGAAATTGCAGCTATGTTTTTTATTTTAGACATCTAACGCCAATTATATGAGTAAGAAATTTCAGATTTATGTGCTTTGAGTTGACCACTGGAAATGTGAACCCTGCTACTTATGACAAAATTAACTTAATTGTTTTGCCTAACAAAATGTCTGGATCTTTTGGATAAGGCGATGAGTAGAAAATTACGGAAATAAAAAAATCAAAGTCTAATCCGGCAAACCAAAATGTTTAATTACACATAAGTTATGTATTTTGTTTGGTTGGGGATATTGATCCTTAGCAACGAGTAGTCAAATATCGAAGGGTGGACAGAGAATGGTCGAACGAGTAGCTCAAATACTTAAACAACTCGTATTTTCATACTTTTGGATTAAAAAACTTTGAAAACTTGACGATTACGAAAAAATGTGCAGAGGTTGTTCATCTAACTATTCCGACTTGAGCCACTAGTTTGAGCATAATTTAAAAATAAAACATTTAAATCGTTGCAATACTAAAATTAAATATAGTTTAAAGTATTCTTTATATTGAGAAAAAAGGGCAACCAGAAAAGTATTCTTCACGTATATCATCCTACCGTAATGTTGTCGTTCTGCTCTTACGGCTTAAGATTTTATGTTGGTAAGCTGCTGTGCTCCGTTTTTTGAAAATCCATTTTAATTATTTATTATCTTTAAATTAATATCTTTATTCTTTTAGCGAGTCATGGAACCCTGGGAGTTATTTTAAACGTATCAATACACGTAATCATGCACACTTACTACATCGTAACTTCTTTGAATCTGAATTTCAAAAATCAAAATTGGTGGAAGAAGAAAATAACACTTTTATAAATCAATCAGTTTTTTCTCGTATTTATTCACTTTACTCTGCCTTAATTTGTCTTATTATATTCACTTAAACTTCTTTTCTTGTCGCAATGTTTTTGGACTTTCACTACAAGGCGTATATAAGGGACAAAAACGGAGTAAAACCACAGTGAAATATTTAGAATTTCAGAATTTACCTACAATTTCACAACCAGTAATGTATACTTCAATTACAAAATTTATAAAATGTTTTTATATTAAACAACTTTTTATGTTAATTACAATTTTGTGCATTTATATGTTCTTTTTAATAAAATTTATAATGATAACTTTTTTATTTATTGTCGTTTTTTGTTTTTAATTTCCTGATGTAAATGCTATTGTTTATATTTAAATGAGGTATTTACTTTTACTAGGCAGAATTAATAAGTAATAATGTTCTTAAAACTTTAAGTCTGCCTCACAATAAAACACGAACAATTATTTTAGAAGAAAAATTACGAAATTTGTTTAATGGGTATGTTCACTTCATGTTTTTAACCTACTTCAGGACAAATAGCGACTGAAATAAATCGGAACAACTTGCTTCCGCTTTTCGCGCTAAAACAAATGGAAATCATTTGAATTTGTTAACATAATTATGAGTAAGCAAACCAAATACCAACCGATTGCATAACTAAACAAAGAAAGAAAGCTAGAATAGTTGCTTACAGTTTTTAGTAGTAATATTTCTAAAAAAAAATCATAAATTGAAGACATTGAATTTTGACTTATTTTATATATTTTTCATATGAAATTGACGAAACACAAAATACAATACAACATCATCAATGAACTTAACGAGGCCATTGATTCAACTTGGTTAACGCTAACCCCAAAAATGGCTTCTGGATATAGTGGCAAACTGCGATGAAATTACTTAATTATTAATAAAAATTTGTTATCAACTTTAGTGCATTTTCGCTACTGTTTATCCCCCATTTTAGCCTTATTCTATTTCTATTATTTCGCGATCCCCGAGGACAAAATCGCAGACAAAAAGCTTATATAAAAAATAATGGTACAATTAACCAAAGTTTATGCTGCCTTAAAAACAATAAGAATTTAATTTTGTTGTAGGAAATGTTTTATTTATGTTTTCTATGAATTATTTAATAATACAGACTTCATTTTTGATCTCATTTAGAAAATGCTGTCGTCATTCAGAGAACTTCACTGTCATTTCCGGGAACGTTGGAAAAAGGAAAATAATTAAATATTATTTGACTTATCGTAAAATGTTTGTAAGTATTATATCAACTTGCCACATTTTTATATGAATTAAGTATATAGGGTCTTATTTTATAAAATCAATGATAGTTTTGTTTGTTAATTTATACTTATTATGTTATTACGAAGTACACTTTATAAAAATCTATATTTTATCATTTTAATGTTTTGCTGTAAATATTCCCTAATTGAGAAGTGCCTGTTTTATTTTTTAAAAAATAATGCTAATGTTGAGTCTCCACTCTGTTCCACTTTGCTCCACTCTTTTGATTTTATGCCATAACTAAAAAATAAATCACTCTTGTGTTTGGTAATTTCCAAAATTACTTTAGGGCATGTGGTATTATAGTTGTAAATTAAATTTAATAATCTACTGTGAACATAGTTTTTCCATAATTTGAAATCTGATCTCGTTGATTTGACCTGTAAGGTCGAAAACATTTGGGCAAATTTAAATATTGCGTGGAAACTAAAAATCAAAAATTCAGCCCTTTAAAAGGGACAATGTCGTGAACTGACGAGCATCATACATTTTAATTAATTACCCTGAAGTTTAAGAAAATTACGTAAACGTATATACATATGTAATTTATTATAAATTGTTTGAGCATTACATATTTCAGTTTAGTTTACACTAAAACGCCCATCTCGTAGGGTCTGAGACTTTCTCTTCTGGACAATATCGCGTTTACAGACAATATAAAATGTTTTTAATTTTGCGAATGTTCGTTAGTCTTTTAAACGAATATTTCATATCCAAAGAAGGTGATTTGTTAAAAGTTGACATTGATATTTAAGAATTTTTACCTCCAAAGTTCTCAGGAATTGATCCTAGAGTGGCAGACTATCAACTTTTGGCGACGCCCTGGAAAATGCTTTCTATAATCGCTGTATATCTCCTATTTGTGATGAAATATGGACCCGAATGGATGAAGAACAGCAAGCCATTCGACTTGAAAAATGTCATCTGCGTCTACAATGCATGCCAAATACTTTTAAATTTTATTGTGGCTGCTGGAGTAAGTATCACTTCTTTCAGAGTATGTTATATTGCAGATATTATAGAACCTTATTTTTTATTTCAGTTATTTTATTGCATTTGCACGAGCAAACACTTCCGATTCACGTGTCATGAATTAACTACCGGAAACACAGACCCCACTCTTATGCTTATAATAAAATTGTGCAACTTGTTTTACTTCACAAAATATCTGGATCTTTTGGATACGGTGAGAATAAAAAGCGTAATATTTTAGGGTCTTGAAAAACTAAGAATATGATTGAGAAAACAAAATATGGCCTTTTTATTATAAAGTGATGATTTTCAAATAAAAAAATTGTTTAGGTGTTCTTCACATTGAGGAAAAAGGGAGGTCAAACAAGTTTTCTTCATGTGTACCACCATACCGGAATGATAGCCTGGGGTTACTTTGGATTCAGATTTTATGTTGGTAAGCTACTGAATTAATCGTTTCTTTTATTTAAATTACAAAATTATTATTTTTATTCCTTCAGCAAGCCATGCAACCGTTGGACTTATGCTAAATGCAGTAGTTCACGTAGTTATGTATAGTTACTACTTTATAACATCTTTCAACTCGAATTTCAAAAATCAAGTTTGGTGGAAGAAGAGAATAACACTTCTGCAAATTATTCAATTTTTTTTCGTATTTATTCACTTTACTCTGCCTTTATTTGCAAAGGATTGCAATTTTCCTGGAGTAATTTGTCTTATTGTATTAACTCAAACTTCTTTTCTTATCGCAATGTTTTCGGACTTTTACTACAAGGCGTATATAAGAGACAAAAACGGAGTAAAAGCACAGTGAAATATTTGGAATTTCAGAATTTACCTACAATTTCACAACCAGATGTATTCATCAATTACAGAATTTATAAAATGTTGATAATTTGTTTTTCTATTTATTGTTGTTTTTTTTTATGTAATTTCCTAATGTAAATGCTATTGTATAATGTAAATGAAATTTTTAGTTTTATAAAACATAATTAAAAACTTTAAATCTTCCTCAAAATAAAAGACGACAAAATTATTTTAAAGGAGAAATTACGAAAAATGTCGAAATAAATCAGAACAACTACCTTCCGCTTTTCGCGCTAAAACGAAAGAAAAGATTTGAATATGTTAACATAATTATGAGTAAGTAAACCAAATACCAATCGATTTCGTAACTAAAAAAATAGAATTTATGAAAGTAGAAATAGTTGCTTAAATTATTTAATAATAATATTTCTAAAAAAAATCATAAATTGATGATATTGAGTTTTGACTTATTTATTATATTTTGCATATGAAATTGGCCAAATATTGGCAAATTGAAAGTTTTAATTTGATTCCAATCTGTTCTACAAAAAGCAATTTAGTGGTTTTAAATTTAAGTTAATATTGTCTACTTTAAAAACATTGTTGGGTCGAAAACATTTGGGCAAATTTAAATATTGCGCGAAAACTAAAATTCAAAAATTCAGTCCTCTAAAAGAGACAATGGCGTGAACTGACACACTTAATACATTTTAATTCATTAGACTGAAGTTTCCGAAAATAACGTAAACATATATGCATAAGCAATTTATTATAAATTGTTTGAGCATTACATATTTCAGTTTAGTTTACACTAAAACGCCCATCTCGTAGGGTGTGAGACTTTCTCTTCTGGACAATATCGCGTTTATAGACAATATAAAATGTTTTTAATTTTGCGAATGTTTTTCAGTTTTTTAAACGAAAATTTCATATCGAAAGAAGGTGATTTCATAAAAGTTGACATTGATATTTAAGAATTTTTACCTCCAAAGTTCTCAGGAATTGATCCTAGAGTGGCAGACTATCAACTTTTGGCGACGCCCTGGAAAATGCTTTCCATAATCGCCGTATATCTCCTATTTGTGTTGAAATATGGACCAGAATGGATGAAGAATAGGAAGCCTTTCGACTTGAAAAATGTCATCTGCGTCTACAATGCATGCCAAATACTTTTAAATTTTATTGTGGCTGCTGGAGTAAGTACCATTTCTTTCAGAGTATGTTATATTGCAGATATTATAGAACCTTATTTTTTATTTCAGTTATTTTATTGCATTTGCACGAGCAAACACTTCCGATTTACGTGTCATGAATTGACTACCGGAAACACAGACCCCACTCTTATGCTTATAATAAAATTGTGCAACTTGTTTTACTTCACAAAATATCTGGATCTTTTGGATACGGTGAGAATAAAAGGCGTAATATTTTAGGGTCTTGAAAAACTAAGAATATGATTGAGAAAACAAAATATGGCCTTTTTATTATAAAGTGATGATTTTCAAATAAAAAAATTGTTTAGGTGTTCTTCACATTGAGGAAAAAGGGAGGTCAAACAAGTTTTCTTCATGTGTACCACCATACCGGAATGATAGCCTGGGGTTACTTTGGATTCAGATTTTATGTTGGTAAGCTACTGAATTAATCGTTTCTTTTATTTAAATTACAAAATTATTATTTTTATTCCTTCAGCAAGCCATGCAACCGTTGGACTTATGCTAAATGCAGTAGTTCACGTAGTTATGTATAGTTACTACTTTATAACATCTTTCAACTCGAATTTAAAAAATCAAGTTTGGTGGAAGAAGAGAATAACACTTCTGCAAATTATTCAATTTTTCTTCGGATTTAGTCACTTTACTCTGCCATTTTTTGCAAGGGATTGCAATTTTCCTAAGGGCGTTTGTCTCATTGTAATGACTCAAACTTTATTTCTTACCGCAATGTTTTCGGATTTCTACTACAGATCGTATATAAAGACGAAGAAAGTAGTTAAACCCTCCAAAATTAAATGTAATCTGATCGAATCAAATCGGTCAATCGGAATAAGGGGTTAATTCAGTAATGTTTAGTTTGTTTAATTTGTGTTATTATTTGTTTAATCCGCGTGGTAGTTAACAACATTTATAATTTAATTTAAGAAATATTTAAGAAGTATCAAACTGACTTGAAGAATTTTTGTTTTAAGTATAACACAATAAGTAAATATTATCTAGTTCATATTGGAATTTGTAACCATCAAGGAATAAATTCGCATAAAAATAAGGTTTTTGTTTATATGCTTTTTTTTATAGAGCGATTAACTTTTTAAACATTATTTATACTTTCTCGAGATGATATCTGCTCACATCGCTTGGAATTTTTTTTCCAATTTCGAAAAAAAGTAATGTTTCAAAGGTATTTGATGTTGATGATATTCAATAATCTAACGAAAAATTCTTTACTACTACACCTCCTAGGCACGTATTCGTATTTTATCAATAAAATCGTAAAATTGTCTTTTCATTTATTCCACTGTTTATTGCGTTTGAAAGAAAGCTGCCTCATTTGCATATGTCTCGCAAAAGTTGTAGCTAAACAACAAATAATGTTCTTCGTCCAAGTGCGAGAGATGCTAATTCAAATTTCAAGTTCTTCCCATGATCTTCTGAACTATTGCGAGGAGTAAGGCTGACGATTCAATTGAGCAATCTGTCGAAGATGAGAAGTAGAATCCCGCGGGGAAAATATTAAAACAAGGTGCAACTTGTACATTTCCGCGGCTATTGAAATAAATTCATTGAAAGAATAGCGAAACAAAAATAAGGAAGAGCCTGCTGGCCGGGATGAGTGATGGGCGTATCGCTGACTTTCCGCGTTGTTTTTATTTAGTGCATGCTACAATACTAATTAGCATACTTATTATATGGAAACATCACGAGTTTATCTTGGGGTCCATTATTAATTGGAAACAACTGCCCGTTCTTCGCGTGAAAATATGAAGCTATGGCGATGTGAATGTGGCTACTTTACGGATTTTATGCCTTTTCCAGGATGCATAAAAGCATGTTACACAGGCATCTGCCATAAAAATAAAGAATAATCAAATTTAATTAAATGTACACATTGCGCGACTGTGAATAAATGTTCTGGCTTTGTATGAGACTCTATAGATCATTTCCCCAAGAAATTGAAATATGTGGGAACAAGATAAAATGCAAATTAGCGTAAGATAATCAGATAACAATCAATAAATAGCTTATTCAGGGGCAGATTCTTAAGTTTATGAAATATGCATTTATGCTCCAATCTTCTATGATTCTTTGATAAATTTTTCAAACGCATCTTAATTAGAGAGAAATATATTTGTAATCTTCAGTACTTCTTTTATTAGTGGTAAATATTGATTCTTGACCTAAGTAACAACTTACAACTTTTCTAATTTTAAATCGAAAATATTTATCTTCCTTCTCTCA
This sequence comes from Eutolmus rufibarbis, assembly GCA_963920795.1. Lineage (NCBI taxonomy): Eukaryota > Metazoa > Arthropoda > Insecta > Diptera > Asilidae > Eutolmus > Eutolmus rufibarbis. The sequence continues at coordinate 5,722,689 of OY987208.1, forward strand.
AGAATAGAGGTTGAATAGCTTCGTTTGTATATTTCTATTAATTTTTGTCATAGTGTTGCTAAATAATGTTTAGAATAAATTTTGTTTTCCACTGTTTTTATAATACATTTTTATTTTAAAATACCAAATCTTCTTGTTGTTATAAAAGGTGTTCACTAAGTGTGTTACCAATTTTGATTTACTTCGATTTTAAATGAGAAATACTATAAAATATTAAATAATGTCTTTGTAATGCAAAACAATATAATTTAATAGGTGTTCGGGGCGATTTTTTAAAAATATTTTTATGGTTTTTAAAATGGTTAGAAAATAATAAACGGATTGACATGGGTTTTTAAACTGAAACGTAATAATTGAATTTATTTGGGTGTTTGTGTCAGATTTTATAGCATATTAATAACTTTGTAATAAAATGTATTTGGATTTGAAAAGATTTTCTAAGTAGTTACATGTTCCACGGTTTTAGAAAGAGGAAAACACGTGTATAGTACATTATTTTATTAATTATATTGTTGATTTTTTGTTTAGTATTTCCAAAAATGTTATTATTGTTATTTCAGTTTTTAGATATGTGTACGCATCAAAGAATAAGAAGTAAATTGAATTATTTTTTTAAGTAATTCAGTGCCTTTGTCGGTTTTAACAAAATAAATAGCTCTTTAGGCTAGCATTTGCATAGTTGAACTTGAAAAGTTATAGTTCAGGTTCAGGTAGACCTGCTTCTTTCTTCCGAAACATAAAGAGACAGAATGTCAATTTCCGATTGAGGTAATTTAAAAGGTTGCCGTCCCATTATTCATTTTTACTTTCAGAATGGCTAAAAACCCGCAGACAGCTTGCCAAAGCCAGTTTGAAATTTTGGATTAAGTTCGTACATTAAAAAGCTACAAAACTAATGTCTTTTATTCTTTAATACTTTGTCCATGATTCATCGGCAAAGATGTTTTATTCTTTCAAGTGAGAGTACTGTGATAATCGGGTCCAGATTTCATATTCCACCAATTCAACTTCCCTTACCTACATAAAATTTTGCATATTTGGTAGCCAGCCATAACGTTACCGTGGTTATCGCCAGATACATAGATCTTCACAGATCGTCTTTATTTAATGGTTGTGCCTATGCAAATTGGACCAGTTTTGGTTTGTATCTGATCTTGAAAGAGGAGAAAAAAAACATGGATCAGGACTTATTGACTTATTTAAAAACATGATCTGTCCTAGCAGATCCAGCTAATTTGAAAAATCTGGCGATCGCCCAGAGATTGGGTTAGCGGCTTGCGAACGCGTTTTGTTGCGAAGCGCTTTCCTGACGCGTGCTGAAGTTAGCGCGGCTGGTCGCCAGCGCGATGCCAACCGCTGGTAATATGTATTAAAAAATTATCATATTCAGATTTTTGGTGATCCTAATTAGTATTAAAGTAGCAGGTGAATGTATCGCATTATTGGCGTTAAATTTGGCTAATACTTCGAGACGGCCTGGGATTAGCCAAGATCAATGAATGAAACTTTTCGCTGGATGTTATTGATTTAGGTACAATTCTTCTTCCCGGGCTTGCAAAAAAACGCTCTTTCTCCCGTATTCACGGCATTGGTTTATTTTAATGATTAATATAAATCAGATTCAACATTCACGTTTCGAATTTCGAAATTAACATACGAAATTCTCTGTGCAGGGCGTTGAAAAACTTTCTTCCTATTTAGAGAGGTTTTGTTTTGTGGCGGTTTTGGCAAAATTCACGACCTGCACTAATAAAAATTTTAAATATGAATAAGTGCTCAAACAGGAAGTGAATATTGATTTAATTTGTTCACCTTTCGGTATGAAATTTGTAAATAAATAGCAACTTGTGGGTGTTTTTATGATGTGTACAAATTTTGAAGGTTGCCGACTTAGAACTTTTTGGGCGGTTTATAGAATTTTGGTTTTGATTTCATATAAATTGTATTTAAGCAGGTTTTCTTAGTACTGGAATCTTGTTATTGTAATAATATCCAAAATGTTTGCGGTTTTGATGTTATTCTTAAAACAGCTTATCCAGTGGTTTCGAATTTCTGTGCAACTGTCTAGTGATGTATCACCTGTAATATAAATAAATTCCCTTCTTAAATCTTTAGTAAGGTTGTTTAGTCATTGATTTATTGTTTGAATAATTTGAATAAGGTGTGGCGAACAGTAAGTAAATATATTTTACGGACGTAAACACCTACACTTATTTCACTTTTTCATAAGTTATTGTGAAATATTTATGTCACATTTTAATATATAATATTTTAACTTTTCATTAATATTGAACATTTTAGAGCATTTATGAAAGCCGTAGAAACCCTGAAATCTAAGAATTAATATAATTAGGAAGATAAACAACAAAAGTAAAAGTTTATGGGTTTTGTTAATTCGTTACGTAACACAAGAAAAGTTATTTTAGTCTTAACCAGCAAAATCTTCGATGAATTTGCGAAACATTTCTGATCGACATATTGTGAGCGATCGAAACTTAACAAAGAACAACATTTTTTGAAAACAATACAATTAGCCTTCTGATATCAATAAATCATACTTAAATATGTCCATTTTTAATGCAATCATCATGCAGGAGATATCGTTGATAACGTTTTAAATGGTCTCCTAAGGAATTAACCAGTTTGGAATCTATAAATGCCCATAAATAAGTCACTTCCATGAGCTAATATTCAAAATGTTTTTAAAAAAGCATATCAAAACTCCTGAATTTGTATGCTGAAGGAGAGCACGTTACCAAGCGCTGATATGCTCAAAAAAAAAAAAAAGAAGTCACTAAATTTATATAATCACCAATGAGTTATTTAGCCGTCTTCTTGAGTTTACATAGTTAGAATATCTAGAAAAAAAGCCGCTAAAGTTTTCTTGTAAAACTGTAAACCCCTCCAAGGTATCTTAGAGATTTAAGATGAACAAGTTCGATCAACTTCCCACTTCTATTGATTTTGAGTTTTTGCACACTGTTTGTCAAGAAATTAATTTCTTTGATTTATGATCTTTTGTCTTTAAGCTCTAAACAATACATGGCTTAAAGAATTGTAGTTATTTTAAAGGCAAATGATATCTGGTTGAAGGTTGTTAAGTAAGATAATAAAGATAATACAACAAAAGTGAAATTTAATACGCAACCTTGAACTTGTTACTATTTTAGGTTTTCCCGTAGAACAACTTCGAACAGGTTTTGTATATAAACATTTTTTTCACAAAACGAATTCCGGAGGGACGAGCTTAAAATATTTCTACTATATTTCAGTTAAAAAGAAATTTAAGAGGTCAACTTGCACCTTACCTAAAAATGAGATGTATTTGCTCATATGAGTTGATTAATTCGTAATTTTAAAGTCGCCCATAAAAACGGTTTCACTTTGAAAGTTAAATAGTTCCTAGCCCATAAGGCTACCATTTAATTAATTTCCATACCATTCAAGGTTTTAATTCAATTAACGACGAAAATCATTTTCCGAAAAAGAAGTCAAACAGGAAGGTATTTTTACAGATAATTGAATATATAACTAAGTTATGAAACACCTAATAAAAACCTTCCGAGGGCAATTGCTTCTTTTTCAAGGGATGGTTTCAAGTTTAATTTTTAGAGCAAAATATTTGTTATTATTAATCGTAGAAATTTAAATTTTAAAATTTTTTTTTTTCAATAATTTTAGTTTTTATCGTCACTAAAGAACATTTAATTTATAACTGAAACATAGAAAGTATGTGATTTTTAGAAGGAATAAAATGTAATTTTGATTATAATTAATAATTGATAATTTCCAATTTACGACTTTGATTCTAAAATAAAAATTAATGTAGTGTTGATAACTTTCTTGTCCAAAAGTTTAGTTTGGATTTCAGGGATGGATTTATAAATAAAATTCTTACTAAAGGAGAAACATGTTGTTGAAGTGTATTTAATAAAAATTACTTTTTTATCTATTAAATTGACCTTCGTAAAAAGAGTGACTTCTATTCAATCGTAAAACCGGTAGCGCATCTAAAGCACAAGTTTCAAGAGAAATATTACTCTTTAGCAGTCAGGTATTATAAAATTGTCAATTTATTCTCTTGAAAAGAATCTGCTTCCTGATTCGGCACGCGTACAACCGAAAGCGCAAAATCATCAATCATTTGCCGTCTCGTGAGCAACAAAAATGCCGGGTGAGTTTGTTCGTAAAAAGAATGTTTGCAAACTATGGATGGAATCTATTTATGCAAAATTTCGCAATAATACAATAAAAAACAGATCCTTGATTGAATTCATAAAATCGCAAAAACAACAAAATGAACACACTCATTATTAAAAAATTTTTTTTTTTTTTTGCAGTAGTGTAAATTTATTTATTTTGGTTTTTATAACATTTTAGTACACTTCCCGAAATAACTAAAAGTAAGCATTTTGTAGATTTTTTAATATAAAAAATTTTAATTTTAATAGTAACATTTTAAATATATGAACTGTGCTCATTTTAGTGGAGTAATTAAAGCTTTATAAAAATCTTAAATCAACAATTAAAATATCTAAAGACAGGTCCGTCCAGCAGAGACTCCAAACGAAGACTGAACTGTGGTCAGTACCACCAGGTCCCCGAAGATGTGACCCTGATAAAAAAAAAAAATAAAAAAACGACGGCAGAAAGTGCAGAATTCGTTCGCATAAGTGCTGTCCATCATCGAGAAGAAAATAAAGAATCGAATGAAGACGGCATAAAGATCTTCAATAATCGCCCGACGGACGGCACAGCACCGCTGAGAGTAAGTAAGGACCGGTCTTTTGGATCTTCGTCTCCGAGTCGTGTCTGTCGTTTTTCCACCAAAAGTAATATACGTGTGCAGTTTTTAAGATTTTTCGCTAAAAAATCCGACATCATAGTCCATGCAGATGAGAGGCGACAGACGACCAGGTGACTTTATCTCCACCACCACCTGAGGAAACTCGCCGCTCGCGATTATTATAAAAGCGACAGGTGAAAAAGTTTCCGCCACCATAAGACGCCTTCAAGTCTAGCTGGCTGGTGATACTGAGGAGATTTTGAAGTCGAGGTCTTGCGCGTTTAGCGGGTGTCCAGTGTTCAGGTTTAGTCAACAAATCCTTGTTAAGCTATTAGAGGAATTAGCCCAATTCCGAAGTGATATAGCGCGTTGGTTGATTAAAAGCTAGTGAATTTCATAAAAGTGCTCTAACGCCGAATTTAGAAATCCCCCGCTCGAAGGACATCACCTTAAATCCAAAGTGTAAATATATCGTTCATTGGGATAAAAATCCACCGAGGAGTTTACTCAATTACAACGAAAAATGGAGCTGAAAGGAGTTTTTGTGAAAAGTGTCCTCGTCCTGATGAGTGCCAGTGCCGCAGTCGGCTGTCGCGGAAGCAGCATCATATGTAAGTTAGCCCAAGGATCTGAAATATTGCTAGTGATTAAAGGGTAGTCCCTTATTAATTGATTGGCACCGGAAACCAATTAATTTGAGAACAATTAGGGGGCGTTTACTTTTGATTGATTCAATTCGAAGAGGGTTGCTCCAAGGACACTTAAATCCTCCTAAGCACGACCATTTACAAAATCGTTTGTCGTTTAAATTTTGATTCGGCTAACAAGACCTATTCATCTTTCTTTTGTTGTAATAAGTAGAGTGATTAATTTTATTGAAAATCCTGAGACATTCATCTTTAGATTGGTCAATTTATTGCTTCTATGAATTTTCATTCTTAGCGACACCGTTTTGTCATAAAATTAAAACTATCTGTTTAATTTTATACTATCATAAAAATTAAAAAAATGCAGTCAAAAGAAGTTCATATGCACATAAAACCAAAAATGTCTATTTTTATACAAATCGAAGAATCGAAACAAAGCAAAATAAAGTGTTAAACGCTGTTCTGTTTTATTGTTTCACAAGATTTTAATTTTATTTTCGGAAAACTTTGTAATACAAAAAGAGCCGAAAATGAAACTGAAACATAAACCGAAACCAGTCGTGTACGTTGACATTAAAGGAGACCTGAAAATGATAAGCCGACCGAAGAGAGTTATTATTGAGTTTCAAAGCATTTCATAATTTTTGCATTCGAATAAATTGATAATCCTTGGTGATTTCACAACAAAAGTTAAAAATAGCAGTCGCCCAGCCGTTTAGAATAAATTTACTGCTCTCTTTGGCGGCATGTTCGGAATATTAAGCAGATTGGTGATATATTCGACAGGTGAGGTCTCAACGAATGGGCAAAAACGACCAACTGTACCCCTTAGTATTAAGGCTAAATTTAGCGACTAAAGTGTTTTGAACTGATAAATTAATAGTTTTTTTATAGGAGCTCAGCTTCACTTTTTGCTTCAATAGATTAAATTTGAACAAGAATCTTTAGCAGTTTTTCCAAAAAAAATTTTTAAATCAAATCTTCAAAAAATTCGAGATATTAGCTAAATATTTCAATTTTTACCATTTTACTAACTTTTCCTGTGTGTGTTAGGTAAATGTCCAAAGATATAACTTGCATAATTTTCTTGGGGTATTTAGGTTTATTTGCAATCATAATTAATGTGGAATTAGGATTGCAAATACATTTTAAGAGCAAGTGGCAAAAGCATTTGTTTAACGATTAAGTGGGTTAAGCTTACTATAACAGCCTATGGTGAAACGATGTCTGTTTTTTTACATTCTTGTTTAATAAAAACAATAATTTGAAAAAATTTGTATTTTATATTAACTCTGAATAAAAGGAACTTAATAATTTTCTTATAAAAAAAAGAACCTATTTTAAACTTTATTAAGGGTCTTTATAAATTGTACCTCTATAACGACGATTTAAACCCATAATTCAAAAAAATTTATTTAAACGTCTTTATTTTATATACTACTTAAACCGAAATCCAACTTCCGAAACCACACCCACTAAATTCGAGCAAGCATGCGACCAGGTTAGTCTATAAAACGAGGTCAAGTTCAATGAATTTATTTCTTTCTGGCAGTAGCATCTCGCGACGACGGGTTTAAGTGAAAAGTGATGAAGGCCAGGCGTTTGTTATCCAACAAAGCGGTCCAATGACCGACGAACTTTGCGTTCGACTGTCTCAGTTCATGCCAGCAATATTATAAAAAACACTTATGAAAATCGTCTGCGCACTGCATAAAAAGATAAATTTTAATAATTTAATTTCTTTATTATTTTATGCCCTCCAAAAATCGTTTCATTGAACCATTGATGTTTTAACGTTTAAATTATAGCTTATTATGAATTTTCACTATATAAAGTGAAAAGTTGGTTTTTATTCATTTTATGAATTTTAAATTTGAATTTACTTTCATTCACCGACGAACTCACTTAAGTTTATCAGCTTTTTCAAAAAATGTAATACTCAATTTTATTTTATTTAGATATTTTGTCATTCTTTCTTTTTCTTAAATTAATAATGAGAAATCTATTAAATATATGTATATATTTCATATATTATTATCTTTAAACAAAAAACAAATCAGAGCTATGAAATTGTTCTATAAATTTTATTATAAGCCATTTGCGTCGGTAGTTTTGATAATATTATTCAAACAATTCATGTTTAAGAACCGAAAAAAATACAATTTTTAATGCTTTTACCAGTTTTTACCTTTCTCTTGTTTTCTCAACAGTAAAATTTTATATGCAAGCGGGAGCTAACAATGTAATAAATTTATTTTGAATTACAAAAAAAATGAGGTCAAATCCCCGATTTAATCTTTTCTTAATAGTAGTTTTATCAAAAAATCTTCATTTTATGATATGTAGAAATATTGACCAAAAACTAGTTAAAAGCTTTTGAAGTTACATAATAATACAATACGCTTCAAGGTCAGGAAGGAGTTTTTTGCGCTATATAAAAATCTCTGCCACTTTTGCGATTTTGTTAAATTTCTCACGGTTTATTCGACAGGAAGTGGTTGATTATGCCGATTTTGGATTTCTAGTCTATAAATATGGTCATAATTTGATTTTTAAATCATAAAATTAAAAATCTTTTTGTTGCCATACGTTGACACTTTTTGTGTTTATTCGGTGATAGTCACAATCAATTAAATCAATTTGTGAGTTATGGAGACATTTATTGGTTGTTATTTTGGGGAAGTCTATCAACGATATATAACTATAAAACGAATGTTTAATGATATTTGACAACAAGTGAAATAAAAAAATGAATTAATCAGTTTGCTTGCAATAAATTTAGACCAATTGAAGTAAATTAAGCAGTCAATGAACCCTTGATAACAGCATTTTAAAAAAACTGGATTTAATTTTGATTGGCCCCGTTATAACTAATTACTAATAAAATTTTATTTTCTAATCTTGTTTTTCTAGATAGTGGAGTTACACAGCAGGAAAAATCGATTATTTTAGAGGAGCACAACAAACTGCGGGCTTCCGTAGCCATGGGTCGCGTGAACGGCCAACCTAGCGCAGAAAATATGAGGGAAATTGTAAGTTTATAAAAGACATATTTATAATTAAAATAACTTGTTTCTAAGTGTTTAGGACTTGCCAAACTTTATGAGTCTCGTTTTAATATCGATAATATCGATCGTGATTTGAACCTTATCTCGTAGTTGCCATAAAGATTTTTTGTTGAATGGTAAAATTATGCAAAATGCACGCTTATTACTACGATTATTAGCTGGTAGCTCTGGTTTTACGGTAGAACGAACTATTGTTGCAGTTTTGGCAAGGTTGACAATTTTAACTCAATAGAAATTTATATTATATCGAACTTTATTCTTTGAATTAAAACCATATATCCGGCGCCTTAAAGAATCGTAAAAATTTTTTTATCCAAAAATATGTATATCCTAAATGATATCACCTCCCCATTGGAGTATCCGTTTCGATATTATAAATAAATATTATGAAATACTATCTGTCTGTTAGAATTCTTTCGAACAAATTAAACAAAAATTATTGTAGGTTTTGACTTAAAATTGAAGAAGGGCAACTTGTTATGATAATTATAGAAAACTAGCTTAATTTTTGTTTTATTCAAAGTTCATTAATCATATAAATTATAAAAAGTACCTTGGTAAGAGAGCTTTTTAGTTCAGAGGCTAATTACTTGAAGTCAAGAATTCACGGTAAGGTCATCAAATCGTCTCTCGATGACTAACAAATAGTACCTGTGATATATCAATTTTCTTAAGTAGCATTTAAATAAGTTAGTGCAACGTACTTTTCAGTTTATGGATTAGTGATTGGTGTTAGATGTAAAAGTATCAGTCCCTTTAACATTTTCATTTATTTCCAGGTATGGGACGAAGAATTGGCAGCTAAAGCACAAGAATGGGCCAATCAATGTACCTTCAAACATGATCCGCACCGAACAATAGGTAAATATCGAGAATATAAAGAATATTCTTAAATTTTTTGATCAACTGAAAATTATCATAAAATTAGTACATTATCTCTGATTGTATCCACCTTGTGATTACCGTGATTACCTTGACAGCGAAATGTGCCACCTTCAAACAACACGTCCTGATTACAACCGACCTTATCGCACTTGTCCGGTCGACGTGTCAGGGCATAAGGTTCCACGTGTAATATTCACAAATTCCCACTCAGATCGAATCCAGGGAGCATTTCCTAAAATTATAAATAATAAATGAAGTGTAATTTTGCAATTACCCGTCAACCGATCGGGCAGGCAGCCGATCATGTTTACCCGAGATTTCTTTCAATGTCAGTTAATATTAAAATTGATGGGGCTGGACACGAAAAATTTAATTTTTTTGTGAAGTTACCTTTACTCTTGTGAGTCCATCAGGTATTTCATTTCCGGCACTATCCCCATGAGCATTAATTAAGGATGAGTTTCGTTTATTTTATTTGCCCATGTCAGCAATACCGCCATATGTCCAGTAAATTCAATGCGGTATATTAACAATAAATAAATTAAAATTATCACTGCATCCACGCTTAATATAATCGACCGGCAATTTCATGTTTTTATTTTCGTTTTAAAAGCTTCATTTCGGATAAGTACTGTACAAATAAATTTTAAATACATAATAATTGAAGAGATAATGATTTTAACTTCCTCACTTATTCTAAAGTTAATATCATTTTATCATACCAGTCAAAAATAATTTATATTAAATGTTACTTAACTTATTTTTAGATCGCTTCACCATGGGTCAAAATATGGCAATCATCTGGAGTACTGCGCCTCTTGCTGATGATGATGGTGATTTCCCCTCTCGCATCAAAAATTGGTTCAATGAAGTTCAGAAATTCGCCTTCGGTTCGGGATGGTCACCAAAAACAGGGCATTACTCTCAGCTTGTCTGGGGTGAGACAAATTTAGTTGGCTGCGGTTTCACCTACTACAAAGATTCATCTAAATACAACAAGCTCTACGTATGCAACTATGGACCTGGGTAAGTCTAAACAATTTTTAATTTCAATCTTTAGTGCTTACTTATAAGTCTATACTCGAAAAATTATTTTTAAAGTTGGCACGGAGTTTTCGTTGTAATATTTTTGTAGTTTAGACTTCATCAAACCATTCAAGATAGACCAAACGTACTTTAAACCAACAATTTTAAGACCTTACTACCCGATCATAAGGTTCCATAGATTATTTGGGAAGTGCCTGTTTACATGATAAACTATTTTTCGAAATTTGTAAATAGACACTTTTGTTAATAGCCACTTTTGATTTGGACTGACTATGGCTAGGTTAAGAATTCATAAAAGTTTTATCAGCTAAATACAACGATATTAAAGCAAAACAGAGTTTAGTCATTCAGTTATTTCAAAAAAATGTTCCGTTTTGGTATGAAGTTTTCAGCCATATATTTTATGTTAATTGTTTTTTTGTACATAGCTAGTTTCGATCAGAAATAACAATTATAGAAAAAAGAAAACTGAAAATTTTCGAAAGTGTATATACAGTCACTACTCATTTATAGTCTACGTTTTAGATTTCTGTCTACTTTGTATTGGATTGCTAAATTGCATTTAGAACAAAGGTTAAATCAATTTAATAGATTCAAAGTCGATTTCTATCTAAAGTAAAATTAAAATCAATCACGACTTTTTCTTGAATATAAATCCTACCGTCACTTACATAATGAGTCCGACTAACCAACTTATGACTGCTTCAATAAGGGCCTCAATTTCTTAATCTTAAGTATTCGGACTGACAGTGACATAGACAGACAGCTGGAATAAATTAAGTCCAACTATTCCGCCCCTGTCCGCCCGCTAGGGCATAACGAAAGCATTTTCTTATAAATTCTCTTTCTATTTTCGTACAGTGGAAACGTGATTGGATCAGATCCCTATGAAGTTGGAAGGCCGGCATGCAGCAACCATGGCATGAAGCCATCAGCTCATTATCAAGGATTATGTTCAGCACCTCCTTCATCTGGCAGCCAGCAGAACAACATTAATTCCTACACATACAAGACGAACACGTACAACACCAAAAACACGTACTCAACACAGCAGCAGAATCAGGGCGGCTTCAAGGGATTCTTCAAGTCGGCCAGCAAAAAGAACAACGGCTTCGACTGGAACTCGTGGTCGCAGTACAACTTCGGAAAATAGACAACATTTTAAATTCTTAGGAGAAACTTAACAAATTTTAGAATAATTCCCCCGAAAGACTTATACACTTTTACTAGAATTTTTAAATGTACTTAGAGCTAGAGCCGACCTTCGTCCAAATTGTAGAGTGCCCTAAGCCGTAAGTCGCCCTGATTTAGAAGGGCTCGGACCGTCTTTTAGTAGAAGCGCTGCTCGAGGTGGTCAGCGTGAGGAAGCGTAGGAACTGCCTGTCTCCGGGGCCGGAAATTTCTCTTATAGAAACGATTCCCGGCGCCTCGAGCCAGGAGGAAGAAATTACTTTTTAAAATATAAAACTCTTTTTGTAGCCTTTAAATGTCGTGAATGTATCTGAGAGAAATTTAAATCCAATCTATTGTAGATCTCTTTGTGAGTACAATGGCACACAATATCTACTCCGTCGGGAATGGGGCTGAGCGCCCGTCGCCACTCCAAATACTCCCGAAAAAATCACATATAAGTATATAAAACATGTATGAAAATTGGGGAGTCTGGGAGAACGTGGAGCACCCAGCCCGACTTTTTTATTGTGTGCCGCTGTACCCTTCTATTAAAATCTCTTTTACATGCCTCAAGCGAATGTTTGTATCAAATATTTGTTTTGTGGTACTGACGTTTATTCTTATTTAATAAAACAATTTTTTTTATATGAGATGAGATATTTTCAGTGATTTTGCATTATCCCAGTTGTGTCCATGCCCTTGGGTTCCCCCCTCTGTCCCAACGGAAGCAATTTATGCACATTTTTAATGAAGTGATGAGAGAATGCTAACGAAATTTCCATTTCACTCATAAGGGCTGCTCAGAATTTTAATTTTCTTTAAATACATTTTGCTTTGCATTCCTTTGACCTAAATTGCCGCGAACGTGATTTGATTACTGCGCTGAATATAATAAACTAATTCACCCATTGCTTAGCTTTAAAAAAATTTTTATCTGGGGATTATCTCGCGTTTAATGGCAAACTCTTTTATCTCCTCTGAGCCGCTTTTATTCCCATTCCCATTAGCGTGAATTATCGGAAACTAATTCAGGAATGTGAGTAATATGGTTAATAAGCTACATTTAATTGCTCTGGATAAATTTAGATAATTTAGCTAATAACGAAGGCTGACATATCATAAATCAAGTATGCAAAATAAAAAGTAATGGACAAAAATTATTCCCCTGTAGGACGTCTGACGTAACTAATTTGTTCTTTGAAGTTTCATGAAGAAAAGCAACCTGGAGGAGGAAAGGCAAAAAGCCCAGATTTGCTAATTTAAGGATTATTACTAAACCGGAAAGTTTACCGACAGTCTTGCTAAAGTCAGTATACAATTTATTTATAGACGTTTTTGGAAACCTTAGTAACAAATTCAAATAGATTCGTAGAAATGAAACAATCCTGAAGAATATTGCGCTGTAGCCCACATATTTTGTTCTTTTTTTTTATTTAGTCACGTAGGTTTTTAGTTTAAAGCTTGAAATATGCGCAGCTTACATTTCACACCGGTAATAATAGTTTCTGATTTAAATTCCATAGGAGTATATAAAATGATACAACCTATAAACTAATAAATAGACTTCTAATAGGTAAATTAAATCACTGTAGGTATAACACTAAAAAGTTCAAAATACCAGTCATATTCTACCGCACAACTAAAAGATTTAGAATAGAGGCGCCAAGAATTATAGTATATTTTCGATTCCAGCTACGATCACTCGTAATATTTATGATAAAAAATTATAAAATAAGTAGAGCACTAGTAGACATTACTTGACCAGTCTCAAGTATTTTATTTATTACACGTTAAACATTTCGTTTTCTAAAAGCCAATATTAATGAACATACTTCAACAAAAAAAAAGTTCTTGATTACAAAAAACCGATTTCTTACAAACAGTGTTTGATAAAATTTAGTTTGGATATGTAAACGTGACTAAATGACTAATGATTAATTAGCTTCAATCATGTGACTTACTAATGACTAACAAAGTTGCGATTTTAATTATTTATGTAGTTACTAAAGGTAGTAGTTACTAAGGTTCAGGCAGACACGGCGAGTGACTTTATTTTATAATATGTAGTGATGATTAAAAAGAATCATAATCATTGTTTTTCATAACTACAATTTTTTTCTAAATAAAAATACGAAACAAGGCATTGCAGTTAAGCCACGAGTTACAGATCAAGAGAACACTGAAGGATATGGAATTTCATTATATTGAAGAATACCTTCAGTCCGCTGCTCCAGTTGCTTTTGATATAACTTTATATATAAATAGTATTATTTTACCATAAACTAGATGTACTATCTTCTGACTTTTCATTAATTTCGTTAAACAGCTATTTTAATTATAAGTGAGCTAAAAGCTAATTTTAATCAGTTATAGCTAAGACTATTTTTTTCAAAAATGATTAAATCTTTAGTTAACAATTTACAATAACTAATCGATTGAAAAAAATCAACTTGGCAAATAACCATTTTTAAAATGTTTTGATGAACAAATTTGCGTATAATTAGCGTTTTCATCAACAACATTAGCTGCGTTCTTTTCATTTTCCTATTAGCTTCAGGTTAGGCAACAAATTTTGCATTGAATTGAATTTTAAAAGCCGTCAAGTATATCAAGATTTTATAGTTTGAAAAAAGTGTATCAAATCGCTATGATATTTACACAAATTTGATTTTATTTTCGCGAAATAAAAATCGTTTGAAATGGGTAGGCATTATTAAGTTCAATTAATAAATATTTCGAAACAAGAAGAATACACCTAATAGATGGAATACTTAATTTGATACCTTAATTAGTCAACGAATACGGACAATCTTTATCCATTACAGCCAAATGGATGTAATGTGCTTGATTTATACATCGACGATTTCAATTTTCAGTCTCGTCCAGGAATCAGTCGCCTTAATTCCAATTAATTGCGAGTGAAAGAGTGGCATATGAAAAGAAATGTTTATTGAATTCAAACTTTGGAGCAAATTGGAAACCTAAACGTAAATTAAAGACTTCATTGAAACGCAACTGACAGATTCACTCGTCATCGTCGTCGTCATTGTCCACTATGGCCAGTTTACGTTTCTGCAATTCGCCGGCGTTTGGTTTCTTCCGCTTGAAAACCACATAGTCGTCGGAGTCATCATCGTCCGAGTCCCCGGAACGAGCCCGCTTATTGGATCCTTGGGACTGGTCGTCAATGGCTTCAATTACCGTGGCGTTTTCACCATCCACGCGATGAGATTGATCGCCACTCGAGCCAGAAGTTGCTGGGAAATCTCCGTCGGGTTTTGATGTCAACAAATCAGTGGCCCCTAACTCGTCGGCGGAGGAGTCCGAGTCCAGGACATTGGGACGGATCCTGGTTCTGGCATGTGTGGGCTTTTTCTCCTCGTCCTCTTCCTTATCGGAATTATCGGATTCAGTGAGCTCGGCTAGTCGCTGCCGGAGGTTTTCCGACTCGATGTGAAGAATTGTGACCTCGTCGGCGTTTTCCTCGTCCTCGTCCTTCTTCTCGTCTTCCAGACCGGAGCTGTCCTTAACCATCGCCTCGATATTCAGTTTTCCACGTTTTCTTGTTGTCTTTCCTGAGCTGTCGTCGCGATTAGTTTTTGTATCCTTCTGTCTTCTGCGCGCCTTCGGCTCCAGCGGCTTCCGGAGCTCGTCCTCGTTATCGCTTTTGTTGAACACCAAATTGTTAAGGCGCTCACGGCGTTTACTCAGGAAATTCTCATGCAAATCATCCTCATCAGACGATTCATTATTTCCCAGATCTTGCTCCTTTGCTCCTGTTTCGTTATCGCTGTCGCCGTCGTCGTCACCGTCTTCGCCCCGTTCGGAGCCCCCCATCGGAGGCTCCTCGTGGGTGCCGCTTATTACATTTACCCTCATCTGTAAATCGGCAGCGGTGAGATATGCCGGGATGCGCCAGTAGTTCTCCATTTCCTCAATCGGGGGCTGGATGCCAATTGAAATCAGGAGCTTCTTAAATTGTGTGTCCTCCATCGCCTCCTTCTGAACTGGCTGCAGCGGGAGAAGAGGGACTCCGTCGTCGGGATCTTCCGACGGCTGCTCCTCAATATCTTCCGCTGCATCCAGCAGCGAATTCTTTAGCCACTCCACAGCCTCTGTGAATTTTTCATCAATTTCACTAATCAGACCTTTAACGATTGCCAAGTCGAGAGGAGTCCTCACAACTTTGCGTATTTTTGTATCCCTCTTTAGGACTTTCTTTGGCTTAAATTTACGAACCGAAGGAGCATTTTCTTCCACCATCTCAGGCTCTGAAGCGTCCTCCTCAGATTGAGGAGAATTTCTCGCCTTCCTGGGCTTACAGGCTTTAGTCTTCTTCCGAACAACCTCAGACCTATCCGCAATAAGGTGAATTTGGATCATCCGCTTGATTATCTGGTTTTTGTTCCTGCTGCCTCCGAGAGCTTCTGTTATGCCATCCAGACAGGCTAAAAGAATTCTATTTTAAACATTTAATTCGAAAAGTAACGTCTTTTCACATACCCTCATCCAATCGGTGCTCCTCGTACAGCGCCCGAAGTCTTTCGTCCTCTTCGTGCTGCCACAAGTTCTTCGATGGTGCAGCGAGGGATTTTTTCGTAGCCTTCTTGAAGACCAGTCCCATTTCTTTTAGTTTCTTCATCACCCCGCGTCGAGTGCGAGTCTTATCAATTAAATTGTCCAAAATCCAATCAATCACATCTGAAACGAAGGGGGGAGTGTGCTTTAAATTGAATTCATTTTCTAAAAAGCATCATCTCCAGGAGCGATTTTTCCTGCGATAATTAATCAAGTGTGGCAGGCACACTTTGCTGCCTATTTAAATTTCAGCCGTTCCAATTTTTTCCTCATTTTTTTCTCGCCAGTCAGCGACTGTTGGACGATTCAGCGCAGTGATAGATTACAACTGATCAGGACGTGTAATGGAATCATAAAAAGTTTTAATTGCTTTTGAAACGCCCACTGTCGAATTGAGCGGCATTTGAGGAGCCTTTTGCATGGTATCATTTTTTTTTTTTTAATTAAATAGAGGTTCTGATTTAGAATTTTCACAACATCAACTTTTTGGATATTTTCTTTCACTACTATTTCAAAAAATTATATACGGTCCTATTACAGAAGTCGAATGTGCTCGACTAGATGCTAAATGAACTCGACTTCTGTAATAGGGTTCACTCTCTCCATTAAAAAAATTGACAAATTCTAATTCTTCAGGCTGTGTTAATTTTTAATTTTTTATACTAAATTCGGAAAATTATTAAAAAAATTAATGAAAAGTATACCCTGGTCATTTTGTGGATTATTTTGGTTTTCTTCAAAAAGTATCCGAAGCTCGTTCTCTTGTTCCTCAGTCCAAGCACTTTTGATACTACTGCTCAAAAACATATAGAATAAAGTATAGTGAAAAAAACTTAAGATTTAATTTATTTACCCGTGTTCGGTGTCAGCATATCCAGTTTCAATGTCGTTGGCTTCCTTGAGTGTTTTGTAAAGAAGTAATTCTGCGTAAATTTTTTCATTTTTCCTCGCAGTTTCCACGAATTTACGAATGACAAAAACTCCCAACCGTCGCAATTCTTCCTGATGTGGTTCTCTTGGTGAATCGAAAACTTGTTGGAATATTTTGAATAGTGTAGCCTAAAAATAAATTCCTCTTAAATGCGATTTTTGAAGCTTTCGCTACTAATTCAATAGTGCGTAAATTTACAAAAGTAAATGGATCAGTACTACAATATTCTTAATTTTCGGTCTTAGTTCAATCCTGACCCTTTAAAAATAACTCAGATTCTGAGAAGAAAATTAATTTAATTAAAATAGGGGAAATAAACTGTCTTAAAATACACTTGGACATTTTTATGCTCCTTGAGACATAAGAAAATTGCAAGTGTCTAACTACTGTCTTCTCAATTTTCTCAGTTTTAATTAATTTAAGTCACTGCTTTTTAAGACAAAATTAATCACTTAACTCGTTGCAAAGAATGACTCGGATAATTGGTAATGTTAGAGCAAAATTACGTGTGCACAAGAGATTGACATTTTTTTAAGTGACTTAATGAATGTGTTTCGAGAAAAAAACTTTATAGTTACTTTTTTTGCCACAAGAACTACATACGAGATGAACATTAAAAAAAAGTAAGATAAATGAATTTATAAATTGTAGAGGAATGCAATTAATTTTAAGTTAAACGGCAGGCAAAATAAAATCAACTTATAATATACATATTGCTTTTTCAATACTATAGAGTCAAGTTTTCTCTTATTTTTGAACTATAATTATAGCTAAAAGTGTTTTATAGAAAAATTAAATTTTATAAAATTAGTCACCTGAAAAAGCATTGCTGGACAGTGGAAACCATAAGCTATGCGATACAAAATAGTCACAGCACTCTTCAAAATTTTTGTAGGAATACTCTGCCAATCAGAAAGGACAATTGTACAAGCTCGTATGACTTTTGGATTAATAAGTCTGAAAATAAACATATAATTAAGGTAATTAAGAAAAATTCGCCACTACAATATATTTATTAAAACTAAAAATAAGACTATTTCATTCTGAGTGAAAATATTAAAAAGTATTTTATGCTAGTTTTGCTAGTGAATAATAGTGTTCAACAGTTCAGTAGTGTTACCTAGAACTAAATGGATTAATTTTATTATTAATGCATACTATCGTTAGTATGATGACCCAAAACCGTTTGCTAAATCTCAAAGAAAAACAGGCCTCCTTTATCCTTTATCAGGCATGATATTACTTATTATCTTTTGTTGAAAAAAGTCACGACCATCTCATAAGATGGATACAAAGAAAATAAATAGCAAGTTGAAGTACTAATTTTTATTTTGGTAAACATCGAAAAAATATCCAATGGGCAGAAATTTCTTTAAAGAAAGCACAATTTTCTAAACGTTGTTAACTTAGTATGAGGAAGTTGCCTTTTAATGCATTATAAATTGGAGCTTGAAACAGAAACAGAACAAATATTTATTTTAAGCGAGAGGGCTGAGAAATTAAAAGCACATTTCGAAAGTCTCATCTATTTGTTCCTTAATTATCTATCCACAGAGGTTTTCCTTTTTCTTGCGTTTTTGATGTGCTCCAATTAGGTGACTTGTCTCGAAACGTCATTTCCTAAATTAAACAATTTCTACTTTTTGTCGAAGCTTTTTCCCCTGTTCGTTGTTCAAACATTTTGAACAATTTCATTGATCAACAAAAATACACAGAGCCAATGTGTACCCTCAGGAAAGTATCCATTTCCTGAGAAAATTAAGTGAAGCGTGTTGCTATTTTATAAAATTAAAAGGCTCTTAATGGAAGATTCGAATTTTAGCTGATCTCTTTTTGCAGTTATTGAATGAAATTAAACCGAGAATTTTACGGACTATACATACACCTATAAATCCGCCTTAACGCCAGATTTGGTGTGATATCTAAGAATAATTTCTTGCTTGAAGAAAGCATTAAATTTATGGCTTCGTAAGGATATTTTTACTGCAGAATCCATTTAACTAAACCAATCCGCACACAGCTTGAAACTTCAGCAAATTTTCCTACACGACTTCTTGCCTTGAATTACTTAGAAAATTTTCAGCCTTATTTTATCAAAAACGCCTAAAATTTATTGAGATCGTAAATATTTTATGGACTTGAGGAGGAGAATGAACGACTTGAGCCAAATTATAGATGTGCTCAAGTTAATGATTCCCTACACCGCAGGAATTTTTATCACTTAGCTCAATCAGTTGGTGTCTCAATAAGCGTAAAACCGTTTACTCTCGAAAGTCTGCTGGCCTGAAATTGCAATTAAGTGCGGCTGTAAAACACATCCTTTCAATTTTTTCCCAATGCCAATAAATTTTGTGGGGTGGTATTAAAACTTCAGAATTCATTGGCCGCTTGATGCAGGAAAACTTTCAAGTGAACACGAACATTTTTACAGGAAAGTTGTAATCGATAATTTATTATCACTTATCTGTTGTTCTGCCGGTCTTTCAGAGTTCAGAGGACAAGAAGTGCTTTATTGCTGCGTTGTGAATCCACAACCTTATCAATGCCTGAACTTGGTACTGATTTTTATGGTTTTATGTTTTAAATATGTAATATTTTCTGTACGTGATATCGTGAAATCGGGAGTCCAAGATGTCAATTATAACCAGATTTCTTACCTATCTGTGCATATAAATAATTAATTATTGAATCTTGTATTTTAACCGCTGAATTATGGTTTATATAGGTAATTGCGTAACACCGCAGATTATTGCGCCTGCCACAAGTTATGGAAGTCCCTATTACCTAATTAATTTAATTTAATGTTCATATTAATAAAATATAGGTATCTTAGAAATTATGGAGTTTAGAGGTGGGTTTCACAACTTAAGTCTTTAAAGTGACTCATTTAATATAGACAAATCTGAGCAGTCGAGGTACTTTTTTGTTTTTTTTTTTTTACTTTTATGTTTTAAAAGTTCTTGTTTTTAGACTCATTTTGATAACCTTATTTATTTTAGATATTCTCTAAAAAGGGTTTACAAAAATCGAGTTTCTTTAAAAGTAATCTTCATTCTGTAATAAAATACGACAAATTATTAATTATTAATTAATTTATTGCATTTCGGTGCAGCTGTGTCAAAAGAAGGATTAGTACCAATGGAGGGTCTATTACAAGATTCTCACGGAAAGTTAACAAATTTAAATTGGAAATTGCGAAAAGAATACCCGGGTACCCGGTTTCATGGGAATTCAATTAGAACCCGAGAAATTAGTTCACCATATTGCATCCCCCATCTTGAATTTCCAAATTGTGATAGTAGATCCGAAATTAGTGACACCGAATTATTTTTACACTAATTTACATTAAAATCTTTCAAAAACATTGGTCATCATATTGGAAACGCCACTTTAAATTTACAAATATTAATAAGAGATCCGAAATCAATTGTCTCAAATTACCCTTATTTAGAACTTAATTTCACTTAAATTCGTCGCATTTGAAATATTGTGGTTACCATATTGGATCTGCCATTTTGAATTTCCAAATTATGATATTAGATTTCACCTCAAAATATCCTTAGTACTTATTTTCAGTTAAACTCGTTGAATTTCTCAACATTTTTCACTATATTGCGTCCGCCACCTCGAATTTCTAAGTTTTGAAAGAGGATTCGTTAAATCTGCATCTCCAAAAACTTCCAAATACCAATTTTCAAAAAATTGTATTGAATTCTACAATTGTTGACTATGTATGTAGTAAAACGTCATTAGCTATCAAAACATTTTTTTATATACACTGAACGTAAAAATTAAGAATGAACGTCTCCTTTACATTTTCTGTCTCCTTTTGAATCGGATAAGGCTTAAATGTTACTTAAGTACATCAGAAGTAAATGTGGAATACTGAATAATAACGAAACGGGCTTATTCTGCAAGGATAACTTCTTCAAAAAACGCAGAAAAAGGAAAACTGTTTTCATTTCTAACAACTTTACATTTCATATCGTAGTAGTGTTTGTAAAATGAACAAATGTTACATAAATAGCAAAACAACAACTCTTAGACTCCAAAATATTTTTTTACCTCTCAGAATAAAACTTAAATATCTCATTTTAATGCTTAATAGCATTTCTGCTTTTCGTAAGTATTTTATTTCTTGCAAAAATTGCAATGAATGTGTTGATTAGGTCGTTGCTTTTCTATGGTAAATCATAAAGAATTCATGAGTCGCGTGACATGCGAAGTCCATTAAGAGTTTAAATTTGAAGAGCTCGAAAATTGTAACTGCGCTATAAATGAAGTGATAATCACCCATTCAAAAGTTTTTTAACGTCATTCCATCGGTTTATTGACTTCAGTTCGAATGGTAATTAAAATATCGTTAAATGGTCAGCTATATATTTGCGCGAATAAAACACAAAAAAAGGGGCAACAAAATTGTAAAACCGAAAAATTTACTCGCTGAATAATGCCATTAATATTGAAACAAAATAATCAATTTAAGTAATGGCCCGATTGAGTGCATTTATTACTCTTGTTAATAGGGCCATCGTCAACTTATATAAAATATTGCGTTATTATTAGTAATTTTATTTATTTTGAACGCATAATTGACTGATTTCTCTTTATGAGGCATAAACTTTAGGCAGACTATCCTTCGGAGGAAAATTAGCTGGTTTGCTAATTTTAGAAGCATTTAAATCGAGTCTAAGATTTTATATTTAATTTTCTTAAATATATGAAGACCGTTTCTATAGCGAATTTGGAGCCTCCGTGGGCTGTTCAAAAGGGACACAAATCGTTTAAGGTTTAGATTCATGGCTGGTTATCAACATCCGCTGCAGACTCTAGGGAAAAGAAAATTCTGAAATCTTCTTAAGGTGGTTTACAAAGCTAAACTTTACGTCTAATAAGTCTGCGTAATTATTGCTACCCTTTTCATAATAAATTGTGCAGACATGAGCCCTGGAAGCCCTCAGACATTCTGCCCGAGACGCAAAAAGGGAAGAAATCCTTCTTTCCGCCCTGTCACTCGCCAAAGGAAAACGAAACCCATAGGTTCCCTTTTCTTCCATTTATTTTTTCGCTTCTCGTTGTTAAGACGAAAAAAAAGAAGAGTTTGGTTTACTCATTCATTAATGTCTGGAATTTTTCTTCGCAGCGAGTTCAAAGGGGGAAAATTAGAGCTCCGGGATTGTGGTTCCTAATTAGAATAAATTATTCAGTAAGATGGTTGCAAGAAGTTAGTAAGGTGAATTTTTCTGGAGATTTCTTCCACTTACGGGCTGTTTCCTTTTTTCGCAATTCCCTTTGCTCAGATAAAGTGTCGGTGGACTAATCCAGGGCTTTCAAATGGTATTTGCCTTTTGTTTATGACTAGCCGTCCTCATTCGCTTCAAACGTTTTCAGCGGTAGTGCAAAGTATACCAGTGGTATTACGTTTTAAGGGTAGAACGTTTCGTCGAAAATTATTTTACCACTTTTATGTCGGTAATTAACCAAATTTGGTAATTTAATGATTCGTTCTCATTTTCGCTCCCAAACATTTTCCAGTCATTGACTTAAAAGGGTAAAGCACTAATTATGTTTAATGCTGTTTTTACCTCTTTATAGTAAACTGGATAGATTATATAATAGAATACTAGCTATGTAAAATAAGGGTATTTTATAACCTTACGATTTTGAAGCAGTTTATTTTAAATAGGAAAAAATTCAGGAATTTGGGCTACTAGTGGGATGTAATGAATAAAAAGTGATATATGTATACCTAATTACCATAAGATGTAATTAAAATATAATAAAATATATAAAAATGTCATTGTATCATTTAATAGGTTAATTTAATGTAGTTTTTGTTCTATGGATTGGGAAAAGTTTGATCAAAAACGCATATCACCTGTTCTTTCAAAAAGAAGAAATAGTATAAAATATGCAGAATAGTGTCACATTGAAAATAGCTTTTCTTTTTGCTTAATTATGGAGGCTATATAAAAGTACGGAAGCTTTTTCATGAATAATGATAGTAAAATAAATAAAATAAATACTCATAACTACTAATTAGGTACTAATTAGGTATAATTATTCAGTAAGTGACCTTTTTCGATACCCTTGAGTTTTATTATCAAATTTTTTTTTAGTTATAATATACGTTTTTTAAAACGGCAAGTAGCTTTCTCTAAAAATATTTTTAATACATGGTCACCTTCAATAGTGTCATTGTATTTTTTCACTTAGTTTAAAGTGAGATTTTTAAATGCTTTAAATTGCAATATAATAATCAAAAACGGGTTTGACGTTATATTAAAGCTATAAGACTTGACCTTCAAAAAATTGGCCTTATGTAAAACGCCCTAGGCGACTAATTTAATTTCTTAAAATTTAGTCTCGATTTTCCAAGAATAGAAAAATGGGTTACATAGCAACTCAATCTTAAATCTAGGAATTTCAATCTTGGGCACATTTGCCATTCTGTGGCATCGAACGTCCGTCCTTCAGACTGCGACCGCAGGACTGTATCCGACGGCGTAGATATTTTTATTTTGGAAAATTTCCAGTAGCCAATTTGTCAAATCTTGATAACTAAGTGAATTTACGTCCTCTGCGCTGAACACTAATAAATTTTTATGTTAATTGCCAAGATAGGAGCTGGCCCGGGATAAATCTTGCATACAAAGTTGAAATTTTCTGCGGGTGTTTCGGGGGCTTGAAAACCAAACAAGGCAACCTTCTGCTGCCTTGCCTCCGTCTTATTTCGCGTTCCTCGTGGCTATCCTTTTTGTTATCCTCAGCAAATAAGGAATTCTATTAAATTAGAGAGGCGTTCTAAGAAGGCATACAAAATAAGAAAATATCTGCCGCCATAAACTTGCGAGGGAATCTTGGGGAAATTTATTCATGCGAAGAGCACACACTTGTCCCAGTCCCAGCCCAGCCCCGGTCAGGAGCCCCCAGGATTTGAGGGAGGGCGAACCTCTAGTCGGGCGCTCCTCTGTTGACGGCAATAATCCCAAATCCCAGACCCCCGCCCCCGCCCCGCCGCTTATTGTTGTCGTTATGGCTAAAGGTTAGCTTCGCCTCTGCAGCTTTGATGATTCTATACCCAAGGGAGCTAATTAGTAAGTTACTCAAAGCTATCCTCTTTCTGCGGCTTAACTTTATTCTGCGTTTGTTATCGCACCACTTGCGCTCTATGTTTCATCCATTGGACAATATTTGCTTGTTCTGCAGCTGAAACTCCGCAGGAAAGCCACAATCACGGCCATTGTGCGGCCCACGGGCGCACTATGGGCACATTTGCAATTAAAAGCGGGCCAAAGAAAGCCAGGAACAGGAAGAGGGGCAATTCCAGACCCGGGATAAACACTGCTTGCAGGATTATTAGTGCTTTTTAATGGCCGCTATCTCCCGGAATATACGGCCAAATTATGAGAGTTCACCTCGACTAATGGCTGCAAACCAAAAGCATCATTTGCCGGCGAACAACTGATGCCAACTATCGCAGTTGTAGCTCGACTCTACGTACAGCAAAATACGTAATTCCACAAAGTTTGCTAATTAATTTAAGGACTTATTATGACGCAGTTTTTTTACATTTCGGGATTAAGGATTTTGCTTTTTCATTACTCAACCACTACTAGGTACTCCTACATGGAGAAAAATACATCCTCTTTAATTTAAACATGCATACAATTAAATTAGAGCAACGCTTAAAATTAAGAGAAAAATGGATTTTAGTTTAAAGAGGTAGTAAAACAAAAATCAATGAAGATCTTAGTCAAGTTCAGTATAAGGATCATGTAATTATCCTAAAAAGACAGAATCATAAAAAATTGTTTAAAGATATAATAAAATTTTTTTATGGATTTGTTTAATTTTAGTTCACACGATAAAGATGAGAAAACAATGAACCTCCAAAAAGCGCCAATTTCCATTAATTATAATAATAATAAGAAAATGTTAAATTGATTAAAATTAATTTTTTTTTATATCCTTTAGATGTAAATAATAACACATTAAAAAATCAAAACGATTCATTTTTATTTTCCCACAAAAAAACGTTCCTGAAAAAAAGTGTGAAAAACGGTGCGAGATGCCAGACCTTAATAACTTTTTAGTCCTAAATTTTACTAGAATTTCACAAAAGAGGGTTTTTGAGGTTGCTGATTTCTAATTTTGCATAAATTTTCAAAAATTTAATATGGTTGATCCATAACGGCGACCTTTTAATGTTATTTTCTGTTTTCTTAAAGCAACTTAACTAGAAAATCATGAATAAAGTTGTTTTTTAAATATCGTTTTCAGGCTCTTGTTCTAAATTGTGGGATACCTATCTTAAAAATATTTGTTTGTACATAAAACATTTAGTGGTTATGTTTTATAGAACTGGAGTAAATCTACCGCTTGCTGTACGATTTCAATCGAGCAACTGAGCGAAAGATTCTGTGACCACGGACAGTAAATAATATTTCGGTTGAATATTTTGGAAAAGTCAACTGTGATGGGCGGCTATTTCCCAGTTAATTAACCACGGGAAGAAAGGTGCAAACTTTTAGATTTATTGCGTTCGGTCACAGACGTAGGAATAATATTTTCAGAATTTGGAGGACGGGCGTCCTGTGTCAGGCGTGGGAGAGGCATCCGCGAAAAATGTAATTAAGATGATCAAATAATCCCAAGATTTTCGCTGAAGATAAGTTTTAATGAGTTCTTAGTGGATCACCTACTGATGGAAGTGCGATAAAAGGCACTAAATCGCGTGCTTTTTGGAAGTTTAATTATTTCTCCCAGTGACGGAGTCTGGGCTTAATGCTCCGGGGCTTTTAGACGTGATTCCTGACGTGCAGTGTTATTCGCGCTGTATGTCCTTTAAGAAAGTTCGTCTTTTCAACGAGCTACGGCTTCGCGTACGCGGCCTGTAAAGCGCAGCCTTCGCCTGCGGCATGGCACAGCAGGTGGAGCAAAAATATTAATCACATTTAATGGGACGAAATAATTAAGGGAAACTTCTCTTATTTTATCATATAGAAAATGTACAGCGGGTCTGGGGTAAGCCCTAGGCTACGCCGGAATAATGACGGTAAATTAATTCAGGCCCTAGATGAGCTCTCTCCGGCACATTGCTTCTCTAGTTCCGCCCCTGTCATTACCTCAGGTTTCCCTTTTTAAATTCGTTCAGGATATTTAAGGGATAATTTGGGGATATAATTAAAAGTGAAATTGTTTCGCGAGAGGAGGCAATTACTTCCCACCCGAAACGCCAGCCAGTCTGATGCTGATGGGCTTGTTATCCTTTAGTTGAAGTGGCGTGGCGTCACTCAAATGGAAATACGCCACCAAATGGAGGCGAATGACACTGAGCCGGGAAAATTTTTGTTCGAAAAAATTTCAATTCCCCGAAACGATTTATGGGCGGTTTGTTCCATCGCGTTAATTCAAGTAAATTCGCGATTCGAGCACACAAATTGCCCATAATTGCCAGTTTTGGGCGAGTTTTAGAGGGCCGGGTAAGACAGAGATCCCAAATTTCCATGAGATTGTAATATTTTTTCTCGATGGGAGCGGTAACTACGTAACAAACCATAATTTTAAAGTTAAGATGAAAAATGTCGTTTGGTAATTATGTACCATGTTTTTTATGCTCCAATGTATTTCGGCACCTGAGCTTTTTTACACATTTTATACACTAGACTAGACAGAAGATAGATTGATAAATAACATGTTGGATAGATCGATACACAACTTGGAATAGCTTTTTTTCTCAAAATTATATTCAATTCATTTTAATACTAAATACTGGTAAAAGTCTTTCGACGTTCACTTTAATAAAATTGATAGATTCAAAAACTGGGATTTAAATTAGGTTGCTCTTTTTATAATATTGCGAATAGTTTTTCTTTCTGAGATTAGGAGGAGGCAGTTTTTGAGTATGTAGCTAGCCTCAATTTGAAACCACATGCTCCGAACAGAAGTAAGAATTTAATATTAAGGAATTTAAAATAAAAATATATTTTAAGTTTTAATGCATTTTCATTTCCTCATACCTATCGGATAGAAGACAGATTCTTAAAATAGATGACTTACTTTATTATATTATTGACGCCCGTTCTGGTATACCGCAGAGAAGCTACCGTGGTTCTATTATACTTATTTATATTATTCATAAATGACAAAGGTTAAAAGTTTTTTACATATTAACTGTTTAATATTTGTAGATGACTTAAAAATATAAATTCGTGATTTTTATTGTTGCTTAAAGTTACAAGAAGATTTAAAAAACTTATCTTATTGGTATTTAGGCCGTGTGCCAATTTTAGTGAAATAATCTAATTTCAATCCTTTTGTTTTTTAAAACAAGGCAGCTACGAAATGATGCATTTGAAAGCAATTTTTCAATTCATTGTCAGTTAGCAAATGGCAGAAAATGCTAAGTAAATAAAATTACATTAACTTCATTTATCTCCATATCTATGCCTTTTATTACAACATTTGCTCTGAAATCGTACAAATCTCAGTCAATTAATATTTGAAAAGTCGAGATGATACTTTAAAAGAAATGGCACACTCATCTTGACATTTAACAGCGACTTTAATTTCAAATGATTAAAATGATATTCGAAATTTAATTGATACAGGCCCTAAATGTATATCCTAGGAAACAAAATATATTAATTCAGATTTTCTTTAGGTGTATGTAACGTTGAATTTTTGAATTTCAATCTGTAAGATTAATGTATGTAATCGGTAAGATATAAACATTATACGGGAATTTTAAAATTAAAAACAGTCGTTATTATACCGAGCAAATATTACGCTCCAAAAAATTAGCATTATTAAATTGAAGCGATTTGTGCCAATTTTGTGGTCAAGGTATTCCGGCACGAACAAGGTTTACGTATCCTTGTAATCTCGCTCGGGAGGGAGGCGCAAAATTTAATGCTGAGCCGAGCACCGGCTTTGAGATAGTTTTAAGCATAGTTTTATATAACCACATTAACCCATGCAAACCCTCATCCCGCCCGAACAGATTAACCCAAAATAATTATAATGATGATAACAGCGCCGTAGACGAGGTCTATTACAATACAACTCCATAACCGCACAACACACTCGTGCAGCTATCGCTTCGCAATCTAATTTTAATGCGTTCGGGGGTGTCGGAATGCAGGTGAGCGTCGACCTCAAACATCATCCTTACAACGCCGGTCCTCTCGTCTCGGCACCATTTGCCAGTGGCGGCGCAGTGCACGCTTAAATCTACTTGATATGCATATGAGGAAGGAATCACTTTAGCATAAAATCCGGTCTCAGGTTGCGGTTTCGGCAAGCAAAGATTTTCAACGGGTAATCCCCTATGCACATACAAATGAGCTGAGCCGGGTAAGTCCCGGCAGTGTGTCCACCTTAACCTAAAATCCTAAACTTTCATCCGACCCATGTTCAACGTCCGCAGTGGTTGAGCTTACAATACACAGCACAAATTCCCAAACGATTAGAATAAATTTATGGTAGAACTCCCGTGGGAGCCTCGACAGCACTGATCAGGGCTATATTCATTATTTTTTAGGGCTCGAAACAGTGCCAAGAGTTCGGCACATGAAATTTTGCCCTGCACCCCCTCACTTTGGCAGGCTCGAAAATTAATGAGGACGACGACGGTGCTGCCATCTCGGCCCTATGGAAAATTTTAGTTCCATGTAAAATTGAAAAGGCCCCGGGTAATGGGTTGTTCGCCAGTAGCTCCAGATTGTCTCTTTTATTATAAAATTATGAAAACTACTTCTGCAAACTTCTGTAGAGCGGGCGAATTCCTTGGCTCGCACCAGATGCGGGACGAATTTATAATTATATCGCCGTATGCAAGAATCTTGCACATGCTGGTGGCACTGCGCTGCCGAAATTGTTAATGATGTAAAAGTTAAAGGTTTGGCGGACAAAAAGGCACTCAGGCGAACAAGAGATAAGTATGACTGCCTTTATTTCCTTTTTTTCTTGGCTGATTTCATTTAGATTCAGCCCTTTGTGTATCGTAAAAATCGAATCCCTAGAAACCGTGCGCATTTTCACATTGAAAAGTCTCCGTTCCGACGTGACACTCAATAAAGTCGCTGAGACGTGCCAGTAAAATTGGATATGATAATATCTGGCACAATATGAATACGTCAGTCAATCTGAGAAGTGTTTGACAGACGTGCGACAGCAAATCGATTCTCAAATATATCCCAGATCTGTTTTTAAGCGAATGACTACGAAACTCCAATAAAATCCCCAAGAAAAGCGATATAAACTCTAAAATATTCAGGCTATGGGGGCGAGCGTGCCTTGGAGCAGCATGTAACATAAAATCTAGTCTTTCACTCACCTCTTTGCAAAGTCCTCGAAACGAAAATCCTTTTCGACCATCGCCGGTTCGTCTGCAAATAAAACTTGTTTTTTAATATTCCGCTACACTACGCTGCACAAAGCTAAGATATTAATTATTTGCAAGGCAAAGACTTCGCCCTCCAGCCCAAGTTTGCGAACTTTGGCGTGGACAAGGCAGGGCTTACTAACATGTTTAGCTCCGAGTCAATATTGAAGTTTAATTAGAATTTGTAATAAGTGCACTTTAATATCCTCAAAGAAAAACACAGCCGCACTATTCACTTGCTCCTGCAATTTGCAAACTCCAATAATTTAGGTCATACTTGAGGGCTTTATGGATCCTTACAAAAATTTACTCTGTTGACTTATAATTCAATTTGGAGTCTTAGACGTAAAGAGGAATGCATTTCCAGGAGAAATTTTGCTATAAGTTGTAGTGTATTTGAAACATACATATCTAGAGTTAAACTAAGTATAGTTATAATTTTGAAACTCCTATTAGCTTAATTAGAGTGTTTGCAGTCATGATCTAATATCTTTCACATTAACTTTTGCAATTACCTAATTGATTTTAATTAAACTATGTTTTTCATGCGTCTTCGTACGAGTTTTATTTCATGAAAACCATAACTCGCTTGAGAATGGGTGGAGCATAATATTAAATAAATTTATTTTAATTAGGAATAGCAGTTTTTAATAATTGTTAATGAATTTTGGATGACCAACTCAATTTTTATTTTAAACATAATACAAACTAAAGAAATAGTTTGATCATGTAAGAACTGAGCATGCTTCAAAATGAAAAATGTTATTAAAAATTACCAGTGCTCAAGGGACCTTATAAAGAAATTTATACTTCATATACATACATATAATAGTTTTTTAAGAAAGTATGTTCTTTTAGCTTTTAAATGCGATTACGAATGCTCGTATATCTCTAATAAAATGATTTTGGCTGCTAATGATACTTTAATTACATTTTTTTCAATATTTTTGCGATAACAGGCCGAAACTGAGGCGTTCAATTAAGTTAAGATAAAATTAAATTTTAATATCTAAACGAATATTTCCAGTAAGCTTTACCGTCAATTTTTTTAATATAAACTTCACCGCAATAAAATTAATAACTATTTAATAAGTTTTAATAATTCTCATAAACGTCTCAAAAATAAGAATGTCTATTTTTAAAATTTTATTTTTGATCTAAGCAAAATTTACGAAGTTAAAATAGACGCGTTATAATTGAATGCGAAAACTTTAATTTGTTTACGATTTTTGTGCATACTCATATCTAGCATAATTAGGAAAAGACAATTTGAAGGATTTAGTTTTTCTTTCATAGTTATTTTTACTAAAGAGTTTGTTTTACGACAAAAAGTTATACATTTTCTATTAAAACAAACTGTAATTTTACTAAAAATAAATTTTTTGATAAACGGGTCATTGAATTCTTAGAACTTAAAAGAAATTACCAAATAAGAAATTTAACTATTCGTCCTCCACTATGTAATTGGGTGTTTTACTGCTTTGCACAACTATACAAAATTTAAAAAATTTTTATGCCTGACAGTACTTATCTGAGAAAAATACTTTGATAAATGTTCCTCCAATTTTCGTTCAGAGCAGTAAAAAATACAATGTAGAAATTTACTTTGTTGTTTTCGTGATTTTCTTTTGTTTTTTATGTAAAATTTGTTGTATAGGGGTATTTTGGGTCGTTGATTATCAATTTAAGGTGATATTGTCAAAATTTGAATACACTACTTTATCTAACACTGGATTTGTGTTGTACGTAGTTATCGGATTAAATTAAATAGATAGCATTTTATTTATATAATAATTACTTTTATATAAAACTTTTCAACGAACTTACCTTCTTCCTCGTTATCTTCACTACTTTCAGTATCAGCATCCACTCCATCCTCATCTGGTTTACCTGAAAATGTAGAAAAGAGGGAAATCAGAACAAGTATCATCATGACCACTTAAACTTTTATTGTTGGCTTTCGAAGCCAACCAATCGAAACTTTATTAATGGGACTCTTTTATCGGGGCATTCATTCCTCTGGGAATTACGACTTTAAACCTGGACGCGAATTTTCGAACTCGAATCAGACAAGCCGAAGTGGGTCAGAATTCAGGATGAAGATGCAATTTCTGCCCTGCTGCGGCGGACCAAACCGAAACAATTACCCGTCCTGCCGGGCCTCCTCTTGGCTGAAGGCCATCATCTCGTCCTGGATGATTGTTAAAGAACAAGAATTTCATCGAACGTTAATTACTGGGGCCACTGGCGGGGCTTGCGAAACCGACATTTCGTCTCGGGAGCATTCAGATCGATGCTGCTGCGGTGCTGCCTCCTCGGGCTCCAGGACGCCACCACTCAGGCCATGGAGTCCCGGGAAGATTGGGAATTATTCCCCCGACCTCTGTGTGCAGCGCAGCTCCTCCCCTAATAGGATTTCTGTCCGAGTAGTGCTTTAATAAATGCAACTCCGGAGCGTTCCTGACTTTCGAGAGCAGTCTTAATTAGCCAAGAGAAATACATTGAATTCCATTTCTTCTGTTAGGGTTTCCAGCTCGTTTACTTTTGAGTCGAATGGGTCCACGATGGGAAGGAAGGGCTTAGGCAACGTAATTAATTTTATTCGGTTTTTTTAAATTACAAGAATTTCCTGGGCGAGCTTAGAGGAGGCAACCAATTTGAATATTTTTGTCGTTGAATGGACTCTCAGCTGGGCGCGCTTCGTATGTAATGAATGGGGCTAGTTGCCGCAACGAGCCACTGAAGTTGTGGACTTCACTAAATCTAATATTTACGAGGACCCGAGATCTGGGCGGGAGGGTGCTCCACAGATCCGGGAAAGTTTTTTTTTTTTTTTTAACAAGTCGTCTGATCTAGAATTCGGTCAGGGCCGCTAAGTTGAACTCTCTCCAACATGCAAAAGATTTCAATTAGTAAAGAGTGCGCCGACCAAAGGTATAAATATGTTTTAACAATATGACAGTCATCCAGAGAATAAATTTTACTTAAATTTTTCAGTAAAAATTCCCGACATTGCGCCAGGTATCTCCTGCACATGAGCCAGCCGTGAAATGCGGACGGGAGCTGTAAAACGATGGCATAAATTACACAAACTGCACTACATTAGCCCCCAGGAGGCGAATCCTGGCGGGGGAGTGCGTCATTAAATGACGGAATCCGGGCTGGGAAAGTGTTCCCACGTCGCCCGCTCCCAGCAGTAAATTAGGGAATGCTACACAAATCACGTCGCAGGTATTTCTACCTGTTTATGCGAAACAGTAACTTTTATTATGTCATTAAAATCGCATTAACATCCGAGCAGGAGGAGCACAAGATGTGATGATGGAACTTGCCGGCAAACGACCAGACGGGGTCGAGATAGAAACGAATTACGAGCGGTCCCGGTTCCCGGTTCCCAGTTCCCTGTTCCCAGTTCCCAAGTCGACGTATGCTCCCTCCTCCTGTCGGCTGTCGTACTTCACCGGGATCAGATCCTTTTGTGAAATGGCAGTGAATGGGCAAGTCTGCCAGCCGGGGTACGTGTTCGCCAGCTCGCCCCGCTCGGATCCGGGGCCCCACTCGATTTTTAATTAAATCACGCTAAGCAGGTTGCGGGGCACGTATCAAATTAGCCAGGGATGCTTAAATCATTCCCCAATTGCCTTTAATTTTCAATTAAATTCGCATTTTCGCTTTTTCGAAACAACAAAAAAACAACAAAAAAGGACGAAGTGGATCGCGGTGCTCGTCGCCAATTGGTTTTGTAAAATTCCACTGCGCTAATTGCAAATTTGACGCAGAACCCCTTGCTTCATTAATTAATCCCTCACCCTCGACGATGTCCTGAAAGGAGAAGTCTTCTAGCCACACAAAATCGGCCTTTTCATGAAAAAATTTGTGTATTCCCTCTTGCTGACGATTTTTCGTGATTTATTTTTAGAATAGTATAAGACTATCGACTTGATATTCAGACAATATAAACATAATAATAATCACCAAACTAAGTTTTGTTTTGATTTTGTAGTTTTTCTTATACCCTAAACAAAACAGACGGGCACGGTTGAATCAACTTTCAACGAATGATCCTTCAATCGGATTTTCATTCATTGTATGCATGACAGACGGCGAACTTCATTCAAGTCGAGAATTTTTCACAGCTCAGAAATTGATACGATTCATGTAACAATATTAAGTTTACAAAAACCTATTAAACGCTTGATAATTAAAAAGAAAAGAATCATTTTAAATTATATAATTAGCACCAGTTCAGCCGGTTTTTCCAGGATTTCCATGGTCATTCTCTGAGAGTGCAATGAGTCATAAAAATGAATTAATCGTAAATTTGTTTCCATAATACAGCAATATCCTGAATATTTAGTCATAGAACATAGCATTCTAATCTCTATAATACCTATTAATTTTCTTTACTTTTTGTGGTGGAAGATTTTAGTTACACCTAACCGAAGCCTTATTATTGAGAAATTTTTATTTTATAGTTATGTGAACAAAAATATTTTAGGAAAAATACGTTATTTCAATTTAATATAAATTCAAAAAATATTCGTATACCACCTTGATCAAAAAGTTTCAGAAATTTATTCATTTTTTCAGTCGTTTCTGAGCACTAGAATACCTATAATTTTAATGCATAGAAAAGAGGTATAAAATTCATAATTTTACAATTTTATTACGATATGTAGGTACATACGAAGCCTAGCGGAAAATAAGTGTAAGTAATTAGTATTATCTATATAAATTAATTAATTATTATTTCTTTGTGATAGTTCAGTGATCATTTTAAGCTGTATTTAATGACAAAACGACCAGAGGAAGCCACTCAAATATAGTATTTGCTAGTATAAAATATTTTGATTTTTCTTACAGAAGTAAACATTAAATTCATTAATAAAATATATATTGAACCTGGTTAAATCTGTTTTCGTTTTTTCTTAATTAACATATTTTTAAGAATTTAGTTTGCTATAATACATTATTTTTGTTGTTTCGCAAAATAGATTTCAAACAAACAATAATTGCTAAACAACTTTAGAAAAGTAAGTATATCCCACGGAATTAAAATCCGTTCGAAAGAAAGGAAATTGAAAAGCTTGCTAAAAAGTTTAGAGAATTCAGCAATTGTCGAACACTCTGATAATTTCAGATTAGTTATAAATATTCTACATTCCAAATGAGTATGACTTCTGTAGGTTTAAAAAATAGGATTTCAAATTTCGAAGCTAGTTGATATTTGTCGAATTAAGAAATTATTTGAAAATTTGTTAAGGTTATGTTTTATTTAAAACCTTTTATTAAATACTCTCAAGAAGATCCCTTTCTTGCCCTGATTGACTAGGGTCTGTGTGTAATTGAAAAGGGGTCTAGAGCACAAGCTGCCAGCCTAATTTATGTTGATAAGATAAATTTGCTCACTGGTGTGGTAGGGCAGATACCTCGCCCCTTTAGAGTGAAGATAAAAGAATCAGAGCCACCCGCCGCGCACCAAATAGGGGGTGGCGACCCATATGATGGAAATAACCTCCTCTTGTTCTGCGGCAATGAGCCGTGCCGGGCTCCCCCGAAATAGACTGCTATTAGTGCAGTTCTAGGGAGCGCTCAAGTGATATTAGCACTGAGGAGATCGCAATAACGCGGATATTTATGACCTCGGATTTAGTTGAGCTAAGGCGGTTTGTTATCCTGCCGAGACCGGGCGGCGGAGAGGGCCATCAATGAGGTCGCTCAGCCGGATTCGTTTAAAGTTTTGCAAAAGAAATGGGCGCCAGACCCGGCATTTCGGGCAGACATAAATGTTTCATTTAAATTGGAAATTTTAACAATGAGAATAGAGCTGGTGGAGGGTTCATACATATGTACAATTGATTTGTTATACATAGAATATGCGAGGTATCTACATCTAATTTGTGGTTTAAAAGATAATTTTTTGATCCACTACCAAATGGTAAATTGAGAAGTTTGCTTTTCTTTTACATTTAAATTATATTTATTTCTACAAACTACATCAAAATATTGGCTTCTTAAAAATGATCCCATATGTTTCGAAGTAACATATAGTGTGAATAAAAAGTTCCGAAGTGGTCAAATATCTCGAGAAACACACATTGAATCGAAAAACAATATTTTAAGAAAACCTCCATCCAATGATACCAAACTTGCTTCCTTTAAAAATTTCAAATAGCCGCATCCAATTTTTATTCATGATAGATGGCGTTGTAATCTCAAAAATCAAATTTGTACGAAATGAACTTGAAATTGAAAAATAAAGTTTGACCTCCTAAATTTGTTCAAAAACTACTTTTAGCGTAACCAAGGCACAAAGCCAACTTACAACACATATTCATGAAAATCTTTTGATAGAAAATTTCATGTATTGGGCCTTATAAACTCTTAAATTAAGTAATGGTTCTATTGTTACCCTATGTTTCCACATTTCAGTTATTGTAAAAACTCATATTTATTCATCAATTTTCATGAAAATTTCTTATATAAATTTACTGTTTAAATTTCGACAGAAAAACGTAGATACTGGAAAAGAGAAAATGTTTTACAGCAGCCATTGTTTCCACCTGACTAAGATTCAAGTAAGAATAATGTCTTGCACCATTAGTACAATACATCACAACATTTCCCTAAGCTGTATGTCTTACAAACACTTTGAAAATTGGACAATCAATCAATTTACTGCGAGTGTTTTGCTGGTTCCGTGAGGGCGTGCAAAACAGTATAAGTTTAAATCAAGGACTATAAAATAAGGTCGGACTCGCATTTTGCCACTCATTTATATGTCTATTTGCCAGAAAAAAAATATTCCCGGCTGAAACATTTGTGCCATTCGATCGAAATCTCCAGAGAGGCCACATATGTGTGAATCCCGGCCCTAATATTTACGGCTATACAAATAAATTAATCGAATGCCTTCGGGACGCCGGGGATTACTTTCAGGCGAACATTGAACTTCGGATCTGTTCCAGAAAAGTTTTCTACATGACTGAGGTACGAGGATCGGGCAGAAAACGTACAGACACATTGCGGGGGCGTTCGGTTAAGGCAACTTAAGGAATTTAATGAAATAATCCGAGGGCACTTAGGACCAGACATTCGAGGGTACCGAAATGGGATCTTTAATTGATTCCATTTTCTCCCAGATGCAGTGGTGCCACGGCGAACGGGATGGGTGCGTCGAGCGGTTTGTCTTCCATTGCACAGATTGCGAGCACCAATCTGGAAAATCCGCTCCTCCGCTGTAATGGGGCGTAATGTCTGTTTTCTAGCTGAAACTTTTGCACTCCCTGGTGAAGTTTTAAATTAGGTCACTATAAAGCAATTGTTCGCTTACACCACACAATCTGAACAACTCGGTTCGCTGCAAAATGTGGTCACGGTTTTTGAGAGTTATAAATTGTGCAGCCTCTGCCTAACTTGCTGTTTTCTCATTACTTAATTTTCCAAGTTAAGGAACATTTGGGTACTTTTGCTTTTCCACTAAACATGTTGGCGACGCTGAAACCTTTTAATGAACAGTTTTATATACGATATGTTTAATAAATCCTAAGATTTGTCGTTCGTCGAATTTTCGCATGTATGTATGTACTGATTTTTGGGGGATTCTATTATTTCCGAGGTTTTTCGATTTGAGAACGGTTTCGAAGACACTTTGGAGTAAGGAAGAACGACAAAATAATGAAAATACAAATGGGCTGTTCTCAAATCGAAAAACCTCAGATTTTTGTTTGATAATTTTATTAATATTTGAAAAAAGTTATGTTATCTCATTGGTAATTATTATAACAACATCTTAAAGGTTTCTCGTTTTCATAAACTACCAAATTATTATATACATAGTATGTATCTACTATTTGCCTGAAATTTCTCAGTATATATCAGTTTATAATTCAATTGTTACAAATTCAAGATTATATTACTGATTTTGCATGCATATGAATACAATATTAGATATACTGCTGTGTTAAAAAATGTTAAATATGTCTTGAAAAAGGTATAATAAATGTTTTTAAAAAATCGCAGTATACATATAAACGTCACAGTTTGTTCAGCAAAGTTTTGATAATTACTTTTAGACGTCTTTTACTTGAAACCATAAAAATATTATATCTGTATAATAGGTCAATTTTTCAGCATAACCTCAAATGTTGGCTTGATTAGCTATAGATCAGAACGATGTTGGACGGATTAAATTATTATTTGTATAGGATAAACTGCGGCTTTAATTGCTCTCTTAATATCTGATAAATTTAATGG
Source organism: Eutolmus rufibarbis (assembly GCA_963920795.1). Taxonomy (NCBI): domain Eukaryota; kingdom Metazoa; phylum Arthropoda; class Insecta; order Diptera; family Asilidae; genus Eutolmus; species Eutolmus rufibarbis. Next base: position 5,760,448 of record OY987208.1, read on the forward strand.
TCAAACTTTAAGGGTGAACATAAAATACTCATCTGAGAATGTGTAAATCGTGGGGTAAGACCATCAAAGGCTATCGTTTGAACCCTTCGTTATGTTTCGTATTACACCCCCTCAACAGCACCAGTGTCGGCCAATTATAGAATTAATGAATAACCACACTGTCGTAAACTGCAACACTTCGATATTGGGAAAAGGTCTGCTTTCTGTACAGTTTAAACAAAAGGGCAAAAACATTTGTCCGCTGGTGTAACGCCCAACGTCGTAGGACATAATATGGTTATTACATAATCTAATTTGCATATGAAAGTGTCATGCCTCTGTGCGATAAGAGTTAATTGAACCCATCAGTAGCCATAGATACGCTTCATGTTCAAATTTATACGGGTATCGGGCCGACTGAAGCAGCACTAGACACACTCCTGACACTTATCTAGATGCTGGCGAAAATTAAGTTTTAATAAGGCCATAGTCGACCCTTCAAGGGATCAATGCAATTTATTTTGGTATTAATCGGGATCCTGATTGAGCTATTGCGCCCCTATCAATTTCTGTTCTTAACGAGCTCCGAATATTACTGACATTATCTCAGGGCGTTCTAATAATGGCCCGACAGAAAGGATTACTAACCTATCCCGGCACCGTCGAGAATCGAGATGACGTTGTTGTATTAAAATCAAATTCGATTAGGAGGACAAAAGTGATAAACTTTATACGATGCAGCACAAAACTTGTATACTAATCGCTACAAGAACTATGACAGAAATAACAATATTGAAATTTCAAGGAAGAAAATTAGGTACTATGATAAGGTACAATAGAATAGACGGAATAAGCGAAAATAGAATAGTCGTACCTGTAATTGTCTTATGTAGTTCACAATGAACTTAATATATGTAGTTTTTAATGTGTTTTGTCAATTGGAGTCATGGTAGATTTGTGATATTTCAGTGTTTGTTTAAGCTTTTATTCGTGGAAAAAAAATAGATGGGTTCACGATGAAATTAAAACCATGTGAAGGAAATTAAATTACATATATACTCAATACATACCTCAAATATAAAATGAACATTAAGGTACCATTATCTACATCACAATATTCGCATTAGTTGGAAAATCTGCTGATACCGAATGCAACTTTCAAACTTTAAACTGACCCAGACCACAACATGAAGGAAAGTTCTACTTCCTCTAACTTTTGTCATTTTCCATTTCCAACATTGCACTACGAATCTTTAGTTCTGAAAAGTTCTTTTAACTGAATCATAATCTCGCTGTGAGTATGATCAAGAAACAAAAAGATCAAGAAGCATAAAAATGAGGAAAAATGTCCTTTTAAAGGACCTTTCCAAGTTTCGTCTTAATGTTTAGTAATTTAAGGTTTTAAACGGAAAAGCCCTCGGGACAAATCTGAAGATATCTCTCAAAGAAATCTTTGAATAATGTTCTTGTTCTACGAAGACCTCAAGGATTCGTCGATTCTTCGCCTCCGTCTCCACAGAGTTTCCTTCTGCTCTGGAAATTTATCTTTTCATTGAATTAGAAAATTAGTTTTCAACAGTTGAATGGGCTGCTGCACTGGTCCTTGTGTGTTTCTTGCATGGCGAAAACTTGGTGATGGGTTCTTGCAATTGGCCCAGACACATGTTGCTTTCATTTCATCTCGTAATGTATTTAACCTCTTTTGCATGGCCCAAAACATTTGCGTTGGGTTTGATTGCCTGTTTCCTCTTAATTAATTTCAAAATGCTGCCATGGAAACTTTTGAATGTGGAATAAATTAGTGCTGATTGTAGGCTTAAATTAATTTGTTTCTGGGAACAGCCACAAAACCTTTTTCATCTTTAATCTGAACTAAGAAAGAAACAGCATAAGATTTTGTATTTAAATTCAACAACAGCAATCAATAGTCTAACTTAAGATCGTTTATTTCTTACACGAACGTTTCATGCAAGCTTAAGACGTTTTGTACTTTCTTATTAAAATTGAAATGGTATTGTTATTGGTAAAGCTACAAGGACATCTTTGTTAAATATAAATTTCTTCACAGCGTTCGAAAAAGGTGGGGCCAAATTTATTATTATTATAATATTATTATATAATAACTGCTTCCTTTTAATTTATTTTCTATATTTGACCCTTTGCACAGTGGAAGCAATTGGAATCTGACATAGCGTTTATTTAGCAGAGTTCTAAAAAGCGAATTTTTGTTAAAAGGATTGAGATTCTTGAATAGTAATTTGACAAAGTGTATCAAGTTCAACATATATTCATTCAATTTTAATTTACTAGATCGTGTTATGATGATACAGTCCTCATAAGGAGACCTTCAGAATACTTCAATCGTCATTGAAATTTTGAAAAATCGATTAAAAGATTTTATGTAAAGCGTGAATATAGCACACGTTTATTTGTAGCTACGACAGAATTTTTCAACTCTGGGCGATATTTTGCATTTGGGGGCTTCTGTTTGCCTCCAGTGGATGCTGTGCCCCAATCTCCCGGATGGAGCTTCTTTTATCTGCCGCTATGTAATGAGAGCACCGCTTCCCAAATGATCAAAGTGCTCATGATTTACTGAGATTAAATCTGCACAAGCAAAGGAATCCTTTTTGTAGCTGCACACGTTCCATTTTCTCTCACGCTTTCAAACTTTCCCTTTGAATATGGCAAGAGCCGTCGAAATTCTGGGGAAATTGTTTCTGTTATCTCACTTTACGGAATTTGCCTTCGTCTTTTATAGCAATCGAAAGATTTACGGGAATTAAAAGTTTCAAAAGTTTTATAGTTTCCAGGGATTTTAATGTTACACGATTTGTGTCAATTTTCAATTAAATAAATCTCGCCTGGCCATGGCATAGAAGAGAATTTTCTGAGCCGTACCTTGACATTTCAGGCCCAAGTGGGGTATAAAAAAAAACATATTTTTATAAAGAGAGCACTATGTTTAGATTTGAGGATATTGAAATTATTGATTAAATTTTCTTTCAAAAAATGGCCCATTATCCCATCGAGTGGAGTATTGTTGAAAAGGGAATTTAAAATCATTATTAGGTTTCTTAAACGGTTTTTCAAAATTTTCAAAATATCATCCTCAATTTTGAAGTTATCATTACTTGACCAATGGCCACAGATATTATATGGTATAAAGTGCCATAAACATAAAATTTAGATTCTAATTAAAGCTTATGATTATTATTTAATTATACTTAGGTATTATAATTATATTATAACAACTTTTCAAAAATATTTCCCTTTTATGATAAAAAGTTAGCACTAAAATCACCTATTTTTCGACAATTTTTCTAATAACATTACTGGAAGACACTGAAGCAAACCCTAGAATTTTCAAAGTCTGTGTTAATAACACCGCATGAATTTCAAAGTGCTACAGATTAATTGGGAGTTCAATATTTTTAAAATATTTTCAATTGCTTGAGGCAAAGCACTCAACAAGACGTCTTGTGGCATTTTTGCTCCCCTCTTTAAGACTTCACTGCCATTTTCTCCCCTGTAAATTTATTTTATTGCGGCAATTTCAAATTTATCCTATAATTTCCAGAACTGAAAGTACACCCCACCTTGCGAGAATTTCTATTTCTGTTCTTTTTGTTAGCACATTTTGTGCGGTCATGAATCTTGTGGCATACATCGGCGTCTGACTGCTCAACGAACCGTGCAATATTTTTTGGGAAAAAGAACTTAAGTATTTTAAAAATTGTCTCGACGATTGCAAGTTAATGCTAATAAAAGAAAATTTTCTACGCTTACGTTTCGAGTTTCATGTTGCGGCGCCTCATTTGGCAGATAAAAGGATACAGGAGCAATCACAAGAATTGGTATCAACCATGGGTGGGAGTTGAGAGCCAGATTGATATTAAACTCCAGACAAAGAGTGGCATATCAATCTAATAATGACACAAAGGAAGAGATTTTGCTGTCCAAAAACGAGGAAACAGAAGCTAAGGATTCCTTACGACGGTCGTGGGTGGGTATTTTGGGGGTGAGTGATACTGGAAATGAAATTGTTTTCATTTCCTGAGTGATTTGTGCCATTGATCGTTTGTCAACTGTCTCGTCAACCTTGAATAACACAACTCCCGTCTTTTTTTTTCCCTCAGATACTTCATTCAACTTCAAGTGAAATTCTGTGTTGTAAGGGTTTTTCTTCCGACCCTTCGCCGTTTTTGTCATCCATAACTGCTCGCTCTGATATATCTCGGAAATTTAGCATTTTGTAAAAGCTTTTCTTACAAAATGCTATGCTTAAAATATCTACGGATATCTGAGCTGAAATGAGCCTTAACCAATTTATCTATCTCATTCTTTGCAAATATTTTTTGGGCTTGTTTTAAAACGCAAACTCATAAGATCTAGATGAGAATCGATAGAGGACAAATAGAGCAGATAGAGCCGTTCTTATTTTTAAATTTTTAAAATTTTGAATTTTGTATAAACCCCTTTAAGAGTTCTAAACCGGCACGACTATATATGTATGTATATGTCTTTTAGAATTGTTTTTAAATTATGCATGAAAATTGCAAAATGAATCCAAATAATTCAAAACAATCTCTGCAAAGTAATGTTATGATTATAATCTAGTCTAGTCTAGTCGTATTTATGAAATGAAGAATACGTACATTTCAAATAATAATAAAACAAAAACTACTTTAGGAGAAAACATTTAAGGAATTAAAGATAGCGGAGGACGAAATTACACAATAAATAAGACGCAATTTTGCCATCATTTCATTTGAAGCTTCCCAAAATTAACAACTGTTGCACGAACAACATATGGCTAGAACATCGTAAGACTTTGCCATGAAGGCACATGCATGCTCCCGAGGAGGAGCAATTGAGCGCTTAATGGGGCTCAACAGTTCTCGGGAACAATCAGAGACTCTGGAGGAATTGGGGACCCTTTTTGGCATCTGCTCAGATTTAGTCAAGAACTCATTTCCAGTAAAATGGTATCTGACAGTTGCGATGCTGTGCAACAAACTTATGACTGCAATTTATATTTGCGGCATTTTGGTGTAGCAGTTCTTTTCTGAACATTCTCCAAAATTCCAGATTGGTGCACCATAAATAATTCTGCGTTTCTTTTTTATAAATTTTGTCGTTTATTCTCTTCTTTTAACATTATATTAATAAAATAAAGCAAAATCAATTTAAATGAGAAAATTTAGCTTTAAACCTTTAAAACTACTTTTTATATGGCAGCCAACAAAATCAAATCTTAGCGAAATGTAAGGTAATGTAATGACTTATTAATAAGTGCAAATAAATGGTTGCATTTTCTAATTTTTGATATAAATATACTGTGCCAATGACCGTCATCAACTAAAATGGATGCGTTGCGTTGCGATGGTAACGCATTCAAGAGAGGGCAGTACTGCATCAGCAATTTTCAGGCCTACAATTTTCGAGGAAGGAATTCTCATATATGGCGGGTTTAATTAAATTGCAAGAAAATGAGAACATTTTCGTTTCGTTTATTTTGTGTACGCCCGAATTGTTCTTTTATATAAAACTCTGGAGCCCATCGTGTTTGGCAGACCACTAGTTAAACATTGAGTCTACGGTCCGAGCAAACGTTTGTAAAAAAAACTTAATTTTCTGATCAGCGGGAAATTTGTTTATTTTTTATCGCTTTTATTAAAATTAAAACGAAGCAGAACGGATAAATAAAGGTTTTCGGGCATTTACATTTTTATGAGAATATATTCAGATGGTTGAGTACTCTTAATTGGCAAAAGGGCTGCAGAGGCAACAGAATTGATCTCTGTAGTTCTCACAATTAAAACGATCTGCGAGGTTCTAAAAAATATGCGATAAATTTCAGTTCCAGTTGAGAAGTGTCTGCAGAATTTCGATAAGTATATTAATTTTAAGTTTACTGCAAACAAAATGGATATTAAATAAAAATGCTTTTTTTTTTCATTTTTATAAAACAAAACTCCAATGAAACTTTTCCCTGAGAATAAAACAAATTGTTTTATAAATTCAATTAAAATATGTATATTTCATTTTTAATGAAACTGATCTGCGCAAAAATTTAAGAAAAACAAAACCTTACCAGCCCTAAAATATCGATAACATCAAAAGTATTCTTTGAATTTCATTATTTTCATGAATCTTTAGATGTTTGTCGCTTAAAATGGCTTAAATTACCTTTAATGCAAGAATTTTATCCAATTTGTACCAAAACTACGCAGAAAATTGTCACTTTTCGAAATTTTAAAATTAGGTATTTAACAGAAAATAGAAGTGACTTTAGACCTTAACTAAACATTTAAATTATTATGAATATGAAAACAAATATGTTTTGTTTAAATCAAATTCGTGATATTATAAAATTGAGGGTCTTAAAGTGGATATGTGGCAAAACCGTGGTCTGTAACTTTGGCGCAAAACTTTACTTATTAAAAGCAACAAATTGAAGTACTTGAGTTATGAAGCACGTACCTACTTTAACCTGTTTAAAGTAATTCTAAAAATTTTGTTCTGCCTAAAAGTTCCACAAAAGGAGTATAAATAATCGTTTAAAATCTAAATTAGTATCGTTAAGAAAGTGCTTAACGTCATTTATTTAAAATTATTTTTCCTGTGGGTGTTCATTTTGCAAGCCCATTTTAAGGAAACATTTACAGCCGGATAATGTTCATGCACCCAGACGGTGTTATTTATAGCCTAATCCAACTCCTGGCGGCAAAACCACATTTCCTCCAAATTTCCTTTCCACTTTCAGTTGCACACTAACCAAGATCGCTGTAAATTTAACACTTCTTATGGACTTAACCACACGTTGGATTTATGTAGATTTCAAATGACACCAACACGCCGCATTACTTTGAATCACAGAAAAGAGTGTAGTGTGTATGGAGCTGGCTCCAATGAGGTTTAAACGTAGAGATAAACTGTGGAATGCAAAATAAAAACTACTATTCCTTGCATTCTCCAGAGATATTAAGGCTTTTACACCTCACTCGCTTTAAAATGTGGTTTAAAATATTTCAGTTATTCAGAGCCGGTTGGACTCGAAAATTATTTTTTGACTAGATTAGTAGCTTGCAAGAATTTATAACATAGATAGAGACTAACTTCAATCTAAATCTAAAATATGTTGATAGAATTGCAGCGTGATTGTAAGTTAAATAAATCAAACAAATATTTATTTTTGAGATCAAATAATAATTTTCCAACACTTAACATATTATAAATAATTGGAGAACTTTCTTGAAATTTTTCTAACTTACTAACATTTAGAATTCCAAAAATACTGAGCTAAAACAGCATGGTTATTATAAAGGAGAAGTTTCAATGCCAAATTAACTATTACTTTTATTTACGAGTATATAGAGTTTGAGGAATTGTATTTGAAAACCAGTTTAACAGGTTAACTTGAAAAATATTACAAGATTTTTTTTACTATACAACTAATAGTAATTTTAGTAATAGCGAATTTGGCATGCAGTTTAGTGATAATGAATATTCGTAAGCAGTGAGAAGCAATGAAGAAAGTGAGTATATGTAACATTTTTCAGAGTATTCTTTTTTGAAAAACTCGCACTTCCCTTTTGAATTTTGTGTCTAATCCTGTTTTTATTATCTGAATAAACTCTATACATAAAGAGGTCAAATTTTGAAATGGGTCTCTATAAATTGTATGTAGTTGCTTTAACATAATCATTTAAGTTTTCCTCGTAGTGAACTCTGTTCAACAGGCGGTAAATGAAGTAGTCTAGAGAGCTACACTGTAACATATAATAAACTACTCCAACAGCTACAACGAAAGGTGTTTAAATCGCCCGGAGCAACATATTCATAGTTTGCTTTACTTTATACGGCGAAATTCATACCGACCGAAAAGTTTCCGCCGAGGCAGCGGGGCTCCGTACATCGCGCGATATGTCACAAATAGCGTAATTAAGTCATAGCTGTCGCCTCGGTGTGCTAGGCCCTTGGAAATAATGTGGCAGAAACACCGAGATAATCGGGCACAATATCAAAGGCTCCGAAGCTGAAACGTTCAGGGTTTTTTGTGACTGTCGTGTCGGCGTTGGATTGTTCCCCATGAAACACCCAACTTTTTCCTCTTTTGGGGTTTGGTGGTCCTGGAAATTCCCGGGTATCCTCTTTCTGTCTTCCCGCTCGTGTCTTGCTCCATGTTGTTTTCCAAAAACAAGGGAACAAAGCGCGTGAAGATTTATTTTTGAAATTCCTGGCACTCTTTGTTCCCCACAGCTTGGGCTAAGCCTTCGTTTGACGGCGCGATGTACTCCCTGCTCCTTGTCCCAGGAGTCAGCCGGTGATACTTAATTCCTTTCTTGCTGTCTAGATTTAGATAGCATAGAAAGGAGATTAATTTATGTCTACTTCATATGAGCGACATCAGCACAGCTTTTTGTCGCCGTTCCCCACTTTATCAGGGAAAAGCGAGGGTGCGACCCTTTCGGATTTACTCAAAAGTGGAAAATCGAAAACTTTTTACAGAGTTTGTGGCATACGGCTTTTAAGCCAAGCTGGAAAGTAGGAAGTTTCTTCTTACTTACTCAACTTGTGTTTTCTAGACGAATTTTGTTTTGACTATACTGAAAATTTAATTAATGACGATTCAAGTATTATACTTACGACTTAGAAAGAAACATTTTAAATGTACATTAAAATACGGTGTAATTTAAAACACTATTTAAAAATTAATACATACAGAAGAAAATTTGGTTATAATATTTATAATATACAGACATAATACGAGTGCCTAAATCGATGAAATTATAAAATAGAGATGTTTCAAATTTGTTCAAAAATATCAAAAATTATGACAAATTTGAAATAATTATATTTTCCGCTAATTTTGCATTTGAGGAAATAGTTGTTGAAATTATTATATATCGGAGATCTGAGATCAAAATACTATATTTGCAGTAATCTTGGTTTGTACATAATTTGAACTAATCTTGATAATATAAGTACACTCCTCTTCTCTTACAAGAGACGTAGTTACTATAAAACTTCGTTGTATAATACAAAACTGAAAAGAATGAAACCATTCCCATTTTCCTTTCCATTTAAAGCATCAATTTCTCTTAGCTAATTGTTATCACTTCTCACACCATGTTGGTACGAAAATTCGACAACTCTATTCTCAATTACGGAAGTAAAACTGCAAGGACTTGAAAAAGCATTTATCTTCCCCAAGGGAGGAACTATATCAATTTATTAATGTTCCTAATTTGTTGAATGAGTTCCTCTGCTGTTCGTAAAACATCTTGAAATGTTCCCGAGAGCAGCTTTGCTGTCAGTAAAAATCTAATTTTGATTAATTCCATGGGAAGTACTCCTTATCAAAAATTTCTTAAATCCCGCGAAATTACAATTTCTTGAGAAAACTCGAAGGAGAAATTCCACGTTATTCATAATTCAACCGAAATTCGTTGCTTTGTTATCCTAACTTTTGCTTAATTGTCGTACTTTGGCAACTTCGTCCAAAGAACAATAAAAGTTGTAGCTTGATGTTATTTACACAGAAAGTGGGAAGATTCCCCAGTTACAGCAGCAAAGGGAATGGCCGCAGATTACAAGGAGGGAATAGTTCCTGGAACAAAATTCAACAAAACATACATAGTTATCTGTCTGGGCTCCGCAAACGTTGAGATAAGACATGACGTTCAAATTAACAGCACCAAGTGGAAAAGGAGACGTAATTACTTCCCTGCTGTATCCCGATGTTCCTGAAAAAGATGCTCAGGTCCAACTTCCACGGCCCTCCAGACTGCTCCCACTCTGCCTCGGAAAATTATGGGAACCCCCCCGTATTTATTTTATTTCACTGTACGCAAGCTCTATATAATTTTATAGGCCCGCGAAATCAGATGTTGTGATAATGCCTAAGTACGTTGGCCCACAAAAGAGGTTTTTGCTGAATAATTACCTACTGTCAACAAAATAATGCTTTTATGGAAGATAATGCCTGGGATTATTGCGAAATGTTGACGAGATAAATTTGAACAATATTTGCAATTTGTTAAGAAAATGAGAGAAAAGAGATTTCCTTTTGTCGCACAAGATTTATTACCAATGAATGTTTTTACCACCAATTCGTTACTAAAACGCTTCCAGAATTAATTGCCAACCATTTTGGTAAATGCAAAGAAGACATTTATTTCTGGAGTATCCCCTTTAAAAATAATTAATTAAAGTGAAATTGTTGTACTACAAACGGAATTATGTTTTCTTGTAGTTGGGGTTTGCCATTATTATAAATTCCCTTGGAATTGCTCTCCACAATATTAAAAGAGAAAATCTAAAGGCTTTTGAATTATGTTGATTTGATTACATTTATTTTCATCTTATATAATTTTTAGAAAGAAACTTATATAATATGTATATTCCAATATTTGGTTTTTTGATTGTTGAAATAATTTCGTTCCTTTATTGCAATTTTAACTTACATTATACTTTAAGGGGTTAGAGTTAGATTCTTATGATATTCTCAAAATTTTTGTGAAAATATCAAATTGATCCAATAAATAGTATGACTTTCTTACTATTGACGGCAGATAATGAAACTTTTGATGCAGTTTCTTTTTCAAAACTATCATTTTCAAAGACGATGAACAATATTTGTATTTTAAAAACCATTTGATGGACCTAAATGAAAGTATGGTATATTCTAAGCATATAAAACTAGTTCCTGATCGAAGAATTTTTCTTTTCGACCAATATTTTTCTGAAATTATCATGAAACTAACTTTATACATAGTATAAATAGTTAGTCTGATATCTATCTAAAGTAAAAAACATTATATTTACAACTGTTAAAACATTAAAAAGAAAGGCCTACTTTTTAATGCCTTTTTTTTCCCCTAACTCCTTAAGCTATGTAGCCTTACTTTTTGCATCGAACTTTTTAAAATTCTAAGATAATGAATTGCAAGCAAAAATTAAAGATTTTAGTTATAAAAGTTAATTAAATTATTTTTATGTCCATAATGCAGTAATCAGTAGTCTTCTACTTAAATGATTCGAACTTTTTTACATCCATTTTATTAGACAGATAACTAACTTATTTTCAGCTCTTTGGACACTATCTAAAAGCTAAAAACGCTCCGTGTGGCAACCAATTTTTGGAAAAGCGAAAAAGCGGTTTCGATAAAAACTTTTCATTTATCTGGCAGAACCACAAAAACTTTTCCGGCAATTTGTACCCAGCGATGGCTGGTGGATGGGTGGAAAATTCGCAGGTATGCGCCATATATCACGACCCATTGCATTCCAAATTTCATATCAACACTTTGCGAAGCTACGCTGTCATGCGAATGCTCTTCGTCCTGGGGAGCTGTGGGACTATTAATCAAACCCTATAAATGTTATGCTCCTTCAAGAATGAGGAACAATTGCCCTAGTTTGCTGGAACATTTCTGATGCAGGGTCGCATGATGAAGTGCCGCAGCAGCCGTTTGCTTCCGGCGGGTGGACGATGACTGAGTGGTCATTTATTCATCTGTAATTCGAACGCTCTTAAACACTTTATGCAAAAATAATTGCAGGCGATTACTCTTCTTGTAACCAAAAATATAGGGCAATTCAGCATAGGAGGCAGTATGGCAGTGTGCACTTTCCATGGTAGGCAGAACGGCCGCCGAGCGAACATAAAAATTTAAATTTCTATTGCCACAAAAACTAAAGTCAATATGAAGCTACAGTGGCGCCCAATAAAATAGATACATATGAGTAATTTTTTTTTAAATAGATTGAAAACTTATATCTATTGTATATACATATACGTATATCTTACTTCTATTGTATATATCAATATATTGATAAATAACCTAATATATATAATAAATGAAAACGTTTTGAGCTGCTTGTTATAATCTAACCGAATGATCGTAATATTCTATTAGATAAAAAAAAGTATATCAATTCATACTGCATTAAATGAAACAAAATTGCACTCTTTTCTAAGGACTCTTCTAGGATAGACTGGTCGCAAAACAATGGTACAAAACTTTAATTTTAATTTATGGAAAATATTTAAACTGATATAGTTCACATCAGACCGATACAATAACGATATTTAAACTTTAATGTTTTAAAGATAAATATTTCCCCATTAAAGATCATAGTTCAGCACATATTTGAAGTAGTTCTCTAGCTCATTTTGAAATTTAAAAAAGAATCTGATCAACCTAAGAAAAGTGTGGACGACGTGAAAATTTTATTATTTTTTTTTCCATTTTGTGTTAGCATTTTTTTAAAAAGAGCATTTTTAGTTATTCTTATGCACCTAGATAAAGCCAACTAAAATTCATTCGTAATAAAGATTCGAATGAATTTCTTAGAATTTAAAATAATACGAGTAAGACGGAAAGCTGCTAGAGGTTCACCTAAATTAAATTTCACTAGAAACATTTCTTTGTGTGTTCCTTCTTAATCGAAGTCGGATAACAAAATAATATGTAGTAAACTAAGAGTCATGCAGAAGAAATTTTAAAGAAATTTAAAGTTTCAACAAAATGTATACTTTCTTTTTACGTGATATTCTTACCAAAACATTATTCTTAGGCAGTAGAATTGACAAATTTCTGAAAAAATTGCTTTCTAGGTCACTTGAAAAATAGAAGGGAAGAATGAAATGCATACTAGAAAAAAGTAAAAGTGTAGATAGGTAGATATAGATTTAAAAAATTCCCAAATTCCCACCTATTCTACTTTATTGGTTGCCACTGCATTTGCTCTTTGGTACTTTCCGGAGTATTTCACCGGTCTAAGAGTTCAATATCGAAATGGCAAATATGGGTGCTGGTCTGCAAGGAGGCAAGGGCTCCAGGCCCAGAGGTCTGCACAGGGGAGATATGCAAAACTCCTTGGTTTATGCCGCATACCGACGGATGCAAATCCATGTGTTCATATGTTCGTCCTTAATCGACAGCTCGCATCGGAGCAGGTCCTTCCAAGTTTCGCCGTTTATAAAGGACTCCCAGCCATTTGTATGTGGTATCGGCGTCCGACGGAAGGAGCAGGGAAATTTATCTAGCCTGGCATTTCTCTTTTTCATATCTTTATGATGTTTTGCGGGGGCGTCTATCGATTGTGCTGTGCCGTGCCGTACCGACCGATAAAGGCCAGGCACGTTCCCCCTGATTAGAATACGCATCGTCGGCACACATTGGCGCTTCTTATCTCACGTTTTGTAGCAGAAATACGAGACGCTCGGATTCATCACACCTTAGTGAAAAATGATCAATCTCTGAAGGGATGCTGTGATTGGTGTTATTTAACGCTCCTAAGGAGACAACTTGAATTGATTCCGTCTAAATCATTTCGGGGTGGGCTGGCACGTGAGAGGTGTACCTTAATCGGGAAATCATCAATTCTTATAAAAGTTGGTAGGCCCTTGCTACCGCCATTTCTAGGCTGAGAGGGGCGGTGGGAATGGGGCCATCTGAAACAGTTGAGGCGCAGTTTCGTCCCCCTTCCCCCCCAGGCGGACACGCCCTTCTGCTGGGTATGACTCCCTTTGTCAGAGAGCAGCCGACCTCACATAATATTGACAGATGGTGTTTACTATAACTGCAAATCCCTCTGTCAAAGAAAGGAAGTTTGAAACACAATCAAACCATCGAAATCCCTTAAGCCCTATCATCTCGGTCATATTTATTATATGGCACTTTGTTACCTTGTCTGGACCCTGGGTCCATGCGGGCAGACGATTCGTTTGGCCGGATCCATCCGTGCGTTTTTTTATACAAAGGATTACAATTGTCACATTCGATCCGACGTGCTCCCGGTCGCCCGGCGGTTCTAACTATCTCCCGGTGTCGGGAGACGGGAGCAACACTATGACGTTAATAAACCAGCCGGTGACCCACTTCTGGCTTGTAAAGTTGATAACTCGAAACCGCGCGGAGACGAATCGCGTCGATATTCACATGCTCCTGCAATAAATCCCCTCTTTATTGGATTCCTCGTTGGGGGCGCGGAGGTGGGATTACCCTGAACCTGCTCCTAATGGAAAAGGATTGTCGCGTCGCCGACGGATATTAAAATACCTGAGAACTATTCGCGAAGTTATTGTGTCATTGTGAAAAATTGAAACGGTATGGCTGCTTTCTAAGGTGAACGCTTTTTTAAAGGGTCATACATATGACTTTACAGTATTCAGATACGAACGAATACGTGCGAACTATTTTAAAAAATCAACGAATTTTTACGTCTATTGCGTCTATTTGATATTTTAAATTTCGAAAGCTACTTTTTGATATTAGACTGTGTGCGAATAGTGACGAAAACCCGACTAAACTAAATGTTTGGCAATGGTAATATAAGAAATAATTAACACGAATTTCAAAAAAATCGGAAACTCCAACTCCTAGATAATTTTGTTTTAACCCTTTGAAGCACATATTTTTCCAGCCATCGAATTTTTAAGAAAATTGTTATACACCAGCTTTTGAGAACGCTGACTACGAATTTTCTATTAAATTAATTAATTTAAAAATTAAAATGGCGGATCTAACATGGCGGACAAAAATTTTAATTCAAGGGGTTTTCGAAGTCGCTGATTGCGAATTTACTATCAAATTTTTTAAATTCCATATTGAATCCGCTATTTTGAATCTGGTAGTTTTCGTAATTACAGTTAACAATCTCGAAAATCCTTATATACAGGCTTCTAGATAAATTCAACTAATTTTTGATCTTGCTATGAACTTACTATGAAAAATTTATGTGTTTTATTATTTATTTACTATTAACAATAATTATTTTCGTATTTCATAAATAATTATAAATATTTTATGTATATTAGGATTTAAGGAACTAGAAAATAAAAAAATAAAAAATGATAAATAATACAAAATTAGCGGGATGTGGAAAGTATAAATATAAAATCGAAAGGTACAAAGTCTTGACTAAAAATATATATTTTATTAAAAAAAACTTCATGCTTTCTAATCTTCTAGGTATGTATGCAGCCCTTTAATTTGATATTAACACAATACAATACAAAATAAATTTTTTTTTAATCAAATAAGTATGTATGTACTTAACTACTCTATTTAACTAAGTAATTGAATGAAAAAAAAATAGTTGTTTTGATACTCTGGGTTCAATGAATAATATTAAAATTAAAAGTTTTGACTACAAGATTTTACGCTTTTCCATAACTTCAAGAAGAATGAATGCATAACAAAAAAGGACCACCTCGATACATTTCAATCAATTTTTTTTCCCAATAAAACTTTTTATTTTCAAATAATGCCAGCTATAATTTAATTTTCTTAATTTTATATTAGTTTCAAGGATAAAGCAAACAAAAACAAATCGGACAATAAAAATTTTTAAAGGTTTATCAATATATTAACAATAAATAAAATAGTAACAAAATGAATTTAAAATTGTTTTTACAATTAATTTTTGACAAATAAATTTGAATAAATTTAATTTTTTAAAAAAATAAATGCTGCATACGTTCCTACAGCGTTACCATTAAAATCTGTCAAGAGAGTCAAACTCAATTTAAGCGCTTAGGTTATTTACAAATCTATTTAATGAATTGACAATTTTATGTCTAAAATGTTTTTATTAATTTACGCTGAATTTTGGTAATTAATTGATAATGTAAATGGAAGAGCAGGTAATTATCGACCGTAGCTTACAGAGTTAACCCGGTTTTATATTTTAGTAATATTAACCACCAAAATGAGAGGCAAAATGCTTGCATTCAATCGCAGAAGTGGCATACTTTCCGATCAATTGTTCATCAACGCATGCGTTTAGATTAATTAATTCAGCGCTAGCCCTAGCGGGTTCAATTAATCACTGCCGCGATATGAGCTTTATGTCAAGTATTAATTTACAGAAACGTGCCGACGGGGCTCGTGTCAGCGCCGCATGCTAATTAAAAACGGCCTAATTAGTCGGCGGCGATTCATCCCTCAAAGCAGGAAAGAAACTGGCTCTGTCCCGGTAGTGCTACTTAACGCCGGCTTAATTAATTATATGACGATATGTGAAATGAACTCTGTAAGGGCGCAATTAGCACCGCAAAATTGTGCTGCATTTGTGTACAGTGAGCGTTTCGTCCGTGGAATGTTAATGGCGTTCATTTCTTTTCGAGAATATCTTCGAGGAGCGGAAGTGCTCACGTCCTCGAAATTACCAGACTCAGACAACTCAGACGCTGGGGGTTAATCTGTGCCATTAAATCTCCTCCTCGTTCGGGGCGGTTGCTATGTCAGAGTTATTGGGGCCCACCAGGCAGCCCCAAATTCATTACATGTCTCCGTATTAATTGCGTTTGCTTTAATTAACCAGCCATCCCCTGCTGCCGGAATTTATTTCCCTTAAAATTACGCCATAACGCCAGTTGACACAGACAATGGACACACTTTCCCCAAACAACGACTGTCCGTTTCACACACAGCGCAACAGCGCGGGGCGTCGCGGCGCCCGGCCGGGCTCAACTAACCGAAACATAAAGTGTCATATTAGTCACCTTGTGTGCGAAGCCCCGGCGCTCCCGGCGGGGCGTCGTAAAATATGCTTTACGTTCACACCCTCGTTTTTTACGTAAATCCAGAGCCCGGCGGGGGACACTGGGACAAGACAATGGGCCCACACCCAACCACCACCCCCGCATTATCGCAACGAACGACTTTCTGTTCGTAAATTTGCACTGAACGCCTCGTTAGTTCGACTGTCCGTTCGCACGACGCCGCGCGTACGCAGAGTGCGTCGGCTTTCCGCTTTCTTTAATGCGATCTTCCTGAAATAGCCGGCTCAGCGGCCTCGGATAATTCATTGTAATTGCTGCAATAATTGTGTATACACCTAATTAAGCCCCTTAATGGTCTCGAGATTTCCCTTTTATTGGTCCTTCGAGCAGTTCACCCGACTGTGAATTCTCTCGACGAGGAAACAATTCAACAATTCTGCAGAATTTTTGTAAACGAACTAAAAATGGACAAAATCACAGCGATTTCCTTTCGATTGATCCAATTAAATCTAGCCTCGAAAAGTCGATATATTCTGAAATTTCAATATTTTGATAAATTTTTTTTAGTTTAGTTAATATTGCTATTTGTTTTTATTTAAACTGTATAATATCGCTGTGTTTTTAGTTGTATTCAATGTGTATTTATTCCTTTTTTTTTGGAAAAAAGTAGAAAAGTTTACCATTGTTCTATGCTTTCCATTGTTTAAAAATAACCAGTTCGCCATAAAACAGAAACTTGAATAAAAGTTTTTTCCTTTTGAAGGCAAGTTATCTTTAATCACCCCGCACGGGTGCTAGATGATCTTTTCATCGATATAGAAAGTCAATAGTGGATTAATTACAAATAAAAAGCATTTCAACACTTTGTTGGTTGCATTTCTAGCTTTTATCATTTTTTTTTATTTTTACTTCTACGCTGCTTGTCTGATTTTAATAATGAGGTTTTTTAACTATAGTTTTTAAACAATGGAAAACATAGAACAATGGTAAACTTTTCTACTTTATTCCAAAAAAAATCTATAAAAGATATTTCGCTTGATTAACAAAAAATAGTTATATTAACACTTTAGCCACTGATATCGAATATAGAAACTATTTTTTGTCAAAGAATTTGCAAATAATTTCTATAAGATTTTTTCCGTAGATTACGAATTCGTAAATGAAAGTGTTGAATCAGCTCCCATTTTCAAGAAAAATAGGGTTAAAAAGTATAAAATACCATAATTTGACCATTCATGAAAAATCATTACAAAATAACGGATTGAGCCAGAAGCTTATAATATTGTTAAAATGATAGCTGAAATCTTAAACTATTATATAATATAAAAATACAATAGGTCTTAAAACATTTCGAAATGATACATGAATTTGAAATTTTTCCATAAACCAATTACTTTATATGTATAATAAATGGCAAACAAAGAACATAGCAAGCGCACATTCAGGAAAAATTTGTTCAACAAGGGCTATTGAGATAAATGGCATTTAATTTTCTTAAATTAGGATTTTAGATTAGATTAGAACACCACAAAAGCAAATTTTAAGGAAATTGTAGGTATTTTTCCATTATTTTGATATACATGACAAATAAAAAAATTATAATAAACAGACACTCAAGAAAACAAATACATACTTCTCTTTAGCGCCGGGCCTGGATTAATTTTGTATAAGCCGTGACCCGTCTCCTTACAAGTGAATTCGTAAAGAGTAGACATTTTATTTTACGTAATTATACAAATTTTAAAGCAATCTACCTACGAAAGAATATCTAAAGAAAAAATTGTAGAGTTATACACATTGAATTTTATTAAATTATTACTAATCAGTTGAGTTCTCGGATTTCGAGTAGGTACTCGGGTACTTAAAACTCAAACTCGGATCTTTGAACATGAGTACTCAAACATTCAAGTAATTGAGTTTGGAATTATTCGAGTAGCAATAGCCCTAATGTGTGCATGAAACTTATCAAAATTAAAGCTTCACATTTTTTAGACATTTGACTGGCTTTTTATGTAAAATATTCCAGTACCTGCTATTAATTTTCGCAATGTAGCTATATAAATAGACAGTAGTAGACGGCCGCAATGTGAATGATATCGCATTTCTGCTTTTTATAAACCTTTTTCAAAGACAGCAAAGTGGAGCTTTGGTTTTTAGATTAGAATATGTATCATGGCTGGTTTTATTACAGGCACAACCGCTCCATGTTTGAACCTTCGGCCTCATGGTAGCGCTGTACAATTTTTATGAAACATTTAAACCGCGACTACTCAGCGCCATCGCAACAAAAGCGGTATGTTTTAAAATTCATCAGAAAAGCGACGGGAATGATTTTTCATTTTATTTCATAAAACCACTCGCTGATATCTTGAAGGGAAAATGCTTTTTCGCCGACCTGAACGGGACTTGAATTATAAATTAGATCGTGTGCTTGCCCTCTTGATAACATAAAAATGGTTGAGTACACGGCGCCGTGAATGGGAACAGCGCCAGGAGGCGAGGGAAGAACAATTCTGGAGCCCTACGCACATTCAATCATTTTCGACCCTATTCAAATACAAACGAGCCGACTCCAGGATGTGTGGCCGAAGTTCCTTCGGTGCCATCCTTCACGGGAGTTTTTCGGCTTTCCATCCATTTGGCGGCATTAACAAAGCGAATTCTTTATTATGTCTATAAATCCTGTGCGTTCTTTATGATTTACGAGGATAATCGAAAATTTTACAAATTTTCCTGATTCACTGGGGACTGTGAGCCGGTGCTGTGTAAGCGCGCCCTCCCATCACAATCAATTTATTCGGAGAATTAGCTCGAAATTCACTCAATCCTTTGAACTGTTCGCAACTCAGCATTTTTTGCGAAAAAAAAAGGGAGATAAAATTGTTAAATCACTGTTCAGGGAATAACTTTGGAAGGCCGATTTCAGTATTTCTCCGATAATGTTTCACTGCTTTAAAGATTAGTGTTATTGAAGTGCTTTTTTAAATTAACGTTTTGCTGTATCTAAAAGAATTTGTAGTGAACATTCTGATTTTTTTAACTTATAATTTATTAAATAATATAGTTTCAATTGACGATAACGATACGAACTGCACCGTTAAATTCGTATCTTGAGTTGGACAACCCTACATGTACGTACGTTAATCTCAGAAGCTATTTCTATTTAACGTAGAAAATCCAAATTTAACAAAGTGTAACGTAGTGCTGAAAAAAGTGCTTGGTGAATTAAATGTAAAAGAGGATGACTTTAGCTTTTCAATAAATATTACACCCTTGCAATATTTTCTGCCTTCGGCTACTGCGATTTTCAATTGCAATTTACTCACATGTATTTTTCATTCAAGCTCAAAATCGATCAAGTAATCAATAGACAGTCTTGTCATGTAACCAGCTGATCGAAATTTTAAATGGGTTTATTCATATTTTGCTACAAGGTCACTCTTCACTGTAAAAAAAATACTATAAATTTCCTGTTTGATACCGCATAATTTGCAAAGCTTTAATAACTATTAAATTTTGTAGTCAAAACTTCCACCAATGTCCCGCCTCATCAAACCAAAGTAACAAATGATAATGATAAATAAGCCGCGCATAAAAAAAAAAAAACTATTACTAACTACTAGACTAAAATGATAGGCTTTTAAAATCTTTGTTAGCAGGACGGCCGCAGCATCATTCTGTATTACATATGTTCGTAAACTATGCTGCAAATAATTAAATGCGAATCCTAGTAACAACAACTTTTAATACAAGTAGCATTTCCTCATAGATTTGGGATTATTTGGAATGAATTTTGTGCAAGATAATTCAGTTTTATTGTTAAAAATGTACATTAAAAACATGTCCCTTTAATTTCCGAAAATATCAAAATTATGAAAAAAACAAACAGATCGAAGTCTGTATTATTAATTTTTTAAATTTAGGATAATAGTCAACAACGACGTAATTATTTTTCTTATATTAATTAATTAAGCGACGCGACAAGAAATATCAGTAGAGGTAATACTTTACTAACTAATCTATCCATATGAGTAATAATGTTATTTAATAATCTTGCATATAATAAAGCTGCTAAAATAAAGGAGTAACTTACTTATTTTAGCCTTGAAGTAGTATTGCTAATTTAGCCATTTACATATATCGATATATAAAAATGCTGCAGCAAAAATTCACTTGGCAAACTTTCTTCGCTTTTTTCGATCAAACAAATTATTAGAGTTTGAAATTGTTAGGAAAATATATTTTGCGACGATGATACTGACGACTTCTGCTCATTATCATAATAATTTATAAATAGCTACTGTTTTAATTAGAAAAGGTTGATTTGTTATTATATTTATTTATTATATTTTTCATAGAATAGAGTTATTAAAATTAATTTTGTTTTAAATTTCCGGACAATCAATATTTTTAATAATAATTTTGCATATTGAAAGGAGTAGGATTTCTCTTCTACATTCTAAGGAATGCATTTGTGATAAATTTAAGCGGGTTGAATAAAGAGATAATAATTACGAGCAAAACTTTCATAAAACAATAGGTGCAAAAGTACCTGATTAGTCAAAAAGTTGCAAAACTTTTAAGGGTATATATCTTCTGTATGCTTTTATAGGTGGACTCAAAGTAAATTCAAGTCTACCCTCATTAAACCCCTGGTTATGGTTGGTCACATAAAATTCGAATAAGTGGCAAACTTTTTGTATCTGAGTAAAGCCACAGTTGCGAACTCTTACACTTGATGGAGACAATGCAAACTTTTGCACAAACTGAAATTCTCGAAATTAAACACAAAAAAATGTCCTGCCAGTGTCGTGAAAAGTTACACTCATTTTGCAACTATGAACATTTAATAGACTTTACGTATAAATCCAGGAGAGATATGGCCATCAGGGGAAAGTCCAGGGCGGACCGAGCTGATTGTAAAATGTGCTTTTGTAGTGTCGCAGGGCAGCACTTCGGCGAAATGCATAATTCCATAAGGTCCTGGTGCATGTTCATGTTTATGTTCATGTTCGTTGCGCTCGTCCTTTACGGTCGGCAGTGACTGCTTTTATGGCGGCATTACCGAAAAGAGTTGTGTGGTGATTCAAGTAGTTTACATAAAACCCTACAACGACATAAAAGTTTCGTGGAAGTTGTTACGATCTCCCACTTGGCCGCCTTTTTTTATGCTCCTGACGCGGCTGCCATTTACTTACCCTCGTAACCGGGGCTGCCACCCCGTAATCCTGCTAACTCCCACATCATTTCGCCGGGAATTTCGTTCCGAGTATTACCGAAATGAATTTTTCGAGTCATGTTTACCTAAAAACCATGTTGAAGGCAATGTCAGCGCCACACCTCAAGACTGCCAGAGCCTTCAGCATGCCCCCGGGTGGAGCCTAATTCCTGGGCCTACGTGCTTACAATTCTTAATTTGGCAACAAAAGCCAGACGGGTAACCCTCGACGGCGTTTGCCACATCCATTTCTATGCAAAACCCCGGAATAATTCCGCCATGTCAATGACATTGCCAAAAAATTTTTTCCACCCCACGAGAAGATTTCCGAAGGAGCTCCCGCTGGCCCTGGTGGCGTGCAATTAAAGAGCTGTTTACCCTCAGCGTCTAGACCACCGGGTGGGCGGGGGATGCTATTTTGCATGGGATTGCAATCGTAGTTATGTGGAGCACGATTTTACACCCAATTACTGCCTAATTGTCCCTAATCGTTTTCTGCCGCTTCGAGCTGCTGTTGAACCAGTGAACCCCGAGTGCACATTTCATCTAATTATGGCGCCTTGCGAATGCACAGCGTGCAGCTCCGATTTGAATGCCTCTTAGCTCTGAATAATCCCGACGTGCATTACAAAGTGCACTTCAAGCACCCACTTCTCCTGACAGCAAGGAAAATTTAAATTTAATTAATTACGACTGTTTACTGAAATAGTCTCAGGCCTATTTTCAACGATCAACCGATTATTTTAAAATTATAATATAAATACATTTTCTGTAACATTTACATGTATCTAATCAATTGACTGGATATATAATTATCTAGTTGTTAAAATTATATTTTATTATCAACTTATAGAATAATCGAAACTTTACTCATTACTTGGGAATGTTTTTAACACCACTCAGCATTACTCGGCATAATTTTTCATTACTCAGTATTCTCGCTTTTATTTATTTAAGCCAACAGACATCTGCCCTGACCCTACTGTACATATTTTATTTATTTACACTAAATAGATCAATGTTCCTTAGCTTATGTTTAATTTCATTCTTATTTAGATTATCTATCCTAAATAAGTATATCCTATTAAAATATTAATTGTGGGAGGCCATTAGAGAATCAATTGAGCCATACATCGCGTAATAAGTAATAATTTTGACAGTTTTCGCCAGTTAATATCAAATGGATAAAACACAACTTTAAGCACTTTAAAGTCTGGAAAGACTGCAACCGAAATTTAGAATTCCGTGTATTCTGAATTTCGGAAATATCAGTATCGTTGAATTTCTTAAACAAATTTAAACGAATACTTTATCAAATAGAGATTTTCATATAAATTTGACTTTAATTTCAAAGCAATATTATAATTGTGAAATTAAATACAATCAAAATTCTAAATTTCATTTACAGTGTGTCACTGGTATTACGACGACAAATATTTACATTAATAGTAAGTCAATCAATCAATTTCAGTCTTCTACTCGTGTCATAACCAAATGTAACTCCAAACGATTCTGCCAAAGCAAATTACTTAAAGCAAAACGGAGAATTATTGACCATACAACGCTCTCATACTCAAGAAGTGAATGCTGACAACATAATCAATATGTTGCCTAAAATTCAAATTACTATTTAGAACTAGCCCCAGGTTCCTAAGATGATTTACATTATTTAAAAGGGATCCAACCAATAACTAATTAAAATCTATTGATAAATTTTAATTTTAAAGCTTGGGAACATTAAAAAATCGAAGAAATGATCAGATGCAGGGTATAAATTTAATTTAGCTTATTTAAATTCTAGACATCAATACAAAATAATAAAAAAAAAACAATCATATTCATATTTTGCAAATGATTTCATCAGCAAAATTTCAAGACAAATCAAAATTTCAATTATAGCAGTTATTGTTTCATTTAGCACTAATTGCAGAATACAGAAAATTAAGCATTTTCGTAATTTTCATGGTATTTTGTTAATTTTCTTAGTATATTCAACATATTGTACCTAATAAATTGTCAACATATTGTACCTAATAAATAGTAATGTTAATTTTAACTTTATAAACAAATAAATGTTAATGTACAATTTTTTTCATAATGTTTCATTAATCAATCAGTATTCAATTTTTAAAACTATTAAAAATTATTGTGATTTAGAGAGTTAAAACATTTTTAGAATTAAAAATTGTTTTTGAAATGACTTACATTAATTTTGTTTTTCTGATTCCGAGCTGCTGTTAGAGTACAATCATAAAATTAAGCTTGATAACTTTTGTGGCTTATACAGACGGGCCTAGTCGAATGAACGTTCACGAAGAATGATCATTGCCGTGTCGTCTGTCACCAAGAATGAATTTTGAATGTACGTTTAAAACTACATTCTCGTCCTCATCAACGAAGTTCCGAAAACTTCATTCTCAAACTTCATTCTCAGAGAATGAACATGGAAATCCTGGAAAAACCAGCTGATTTCCAGTGTTAAATTATGAATTGACAGCAGTGTGACTAAACTGCTGCAGATTATATGGTTTAAAATGATTTTTATCTTTTTAATAAGCAAAGGTTTAGTAGCTTGCGAACGTATCCATTTCTGAGCTGTGAAAAATTCTCGACTTGAATGAATTTCGCTGTGTGTCATGCATGCAATGAATGAAAATCGGATTGAACGATCATTCGTCGAACGTTCATTCAACCGTGCCCGTCTGTCTAGGGTATTATATTGTTATTATCTCTAGAGTGTAAGCTTCCATTATAATTTGTTGGTAACGTTTAGTTAATATTAGTATGTAATTTCAAAAACATACGAGTGAGGGAGGGCTTTTTAACGTTTAGGGATAAACAACTTAAAACAATTTATACAATTTGAAATGTTTATAAATAATGAACGAGTTAATTAAATGAGACCTATAGAAACTATAGCAACAGCAAAGACCCTGAAAATCTCAGCGAATTATGGTGTTTCACGAATTTATGAATATTCCGTGTGCAGACGATACACCAACTGATCCCTGAATCTATCGTCGCAGCCGTTAAATGTATTCAAGACAAAACTCCTGTGCTTAATTCCAATTTATGATTTACCCCCAAACGAGATCCGGATGTGGGGTCCAAAAAATTGAATTACTCCATCCGTTCACTCTGTCTGGCTCCTGGATTTGTGTAATTCCATAAAGCTGGAGGACCGCACGGCGCATTCTATAACCTGAAAGTCCCGCCACCGCAAATGCTCCCGACGACATCCACTGCGGGGGTGGCTGGCAAAAAGTAATTAAAAATGTTCACATGTCTGTGGTGTGGCTCGAACTAAACTCGGCTGGTTTTGGGTGTTTGTGCGATTGCACTCGGCGGAATTTCTAGGAAATTTCAAAAGATAAATCTCCGTGAGTAGTGGGTGTTGGTCGTGTATGCTCGAGATAATCGGGTTCGGCCGCCCGTGCTCCGGAGCAGGACCACAGCCGGGAATTTAAGTGAAAATTTTGAGGTGCAAAGTGTTAGCTTTCTGCCGTCATCTTAGATGCTATCGGGTCTAAAAGCAAGCAGTTTGCAGGAGGACTTGAAAGCGATCCAAGAATTCTTCCTATTTTCGTCAGCTTAATGTCTCGTGTCGAAAGTGGGCGCACTATCGGTCCAGGCCATCAGGACCCGGGGCGGAGCGACTTCCTTGCGCCTAAAAAACGGAAATAAACACAATATTGTCTGGCAGCATAGTCTTTGTCCACAACTACTTAAAAAGCACATAAAACTTCCGAGTTTTATGTCGACATGTGTAGGCAACCAAGTTCAACAGTCTGGGCAGTCACTGCCGACAGAGTTTGTCTATAAAAAAAGGAGCCCTGGCAGTGGACTTATTGAGGGCCGTCGAGCAAAATGCTTAAGGAAGTTATAAATAGTCCCCATGGGTGGACATATGCATTCCCATAAATTATGCTCTTTATTGTCACCCGATGACGGTCCGAAAATTTTCTCCATTATCAAGTCGCAGTAGTCGTCCACAGTTGCTCATCGAACTTAGACTCTCCAAAAGTTATAAATGTGATTTATGGGTCGAGTGGGACACTGTTCGAAGAAATTAGGAACAGATTGATTGTTATGGAGATTTCGGAAATCATTCAGCCCCGATTGGAC
The DNA here is from genome assembly GCA_963920795.1 of Eutolmus rufibarbis. NCBI lineage: Eukaryota > Metazoa > Arthropoda > Insecta > Diptera > Asilidae > Eutolmus > Eutolmus rufibarbis. Next base: position 5,786,292 of record OY987208.1, read on the forward strand.
ACACAGACGGAAACCGTTCAATGGGATTCTGTCCGGCTTCCATGGGGAGAAGATATGAGCCATTTTCTGCAGTACATAAATCAAGAGATTGTTACTTAAGTACTACGTCAACGAAATATGGATAAAAGTGGACTCAAATCTGGAAATTGAGCTAGATACAGATAATTTACTTATTGATTTATTAACTAAAGTCTTACTTTATTGTTTAACTTAAAGTAAATTCTAAATGATAATTAAAAACTTTATAAAGATACAACATTAAATCGTCTACGGTAATAACAAATATGAGCATACAAACAACTCCTTTATATTTTTGAGGGGTATAGAATCAATATTAGCGATTTTACATAAATTAAATACGTTAATATATATTTTTTTTTAGATATTTAAGTATATTAAAATGTATCAAATTTATCGATTATTACTATGAGAAAATAAATGTAGGTCAAATTGTTGACATACATACAGTAAATATACATCTATTTATAATTTATGTTTTTCGGTAAAATATTGGACAAACATTTATTTAATTACACCATTGCGATTTATTAAAATTAAAATACATATAAATGGTGAACGTTGACCTCGTTCCAGTAAAATGGACTATCATTTCGATTCAGATACATATATAAGAGTGTAGAAACAAATCCGTCGAGTTACTTGGGGTCCGTAAAATTAATTTTGATGATCTGAAAACTTAACACACGTTTTGTCCCGGTGTATTATGGCTGAAGGGGATAATCTATTTAAAAATGTGCGTGAATTTTATTGTTACAAAAAATTTACTCTAAATTTTTTAAAAGGGTTTGAATTTTTTTATTATATCATTATTTTCTTATCTTTGAATGTATTCTTCATCGTCATTATATAAAATAAAGGCACACACAGTTTGCGGAAAAACGTATTTTTACGTGTCCCGACAACAATGTGTTAAGAGTACCTACAGAGTATGCATTTAATTTCTTTATAAGATAAAGTATTAATATTAATGTGAGTAATAAGATATTTTACAAAATATTTTCTTCCCTTCAAGAGTTCAAAGCTTTTAGTGATTTTATACTGCCGTGCCAAGGAAAAAAGTGGTTAAGCGCCAAATTTTTCAAAACTGAGTTTTTGGTATCATTCGATTCGTCCGGAAATTCTCTATTTAATGATACCAAAAACTCAATTTTGAAAAATTTGGTGCTTAATCACTTTTTTCCTTGGCACGGCAGTATAGGAAACTTATACTTTCGATATAACGTTTTAAGTTTCATTAAAACAAATTTTTTAGTTTAAATAAAGCATTGGGTTTAATCTGGCAAAAAGCAACTTTATACGTATCTAACAAAAGCCATTGTAACATGATAAATCTGTTAAAAGGTCTTCGTGCCACCGTAATTTAATAGCAGCTTAAGCTCCAGATTTTCTGAGCATAATGCGGGACAAATATTGAACGTTCTAAAAATCCATTTAATGGCGAAAGATTATACTTTTTTTAATCCGTCGAAGAAGCGAAAAGAAAAGCCTCTTTCGCAGCGGGCAAATTTTGCGGCCTAATCCTGTCCGCCCAAACGCATCTGAACAAACACAAAATTCTTCTCGACGCCTAAGGGCATATTTAGACTGAGGGGGTGGAGGGTTTTTTTTTTTTTTTTTTTCATACATACAACTGCAGCAAATCTCATCGCATTTTCTTAAACAGCAAATCTCTTTAGTGTAATCCTAAAAAATATGTCCCCTTTGTCGTGTTGTGGCAAGAAAGCGAGTAGTCTAACCACGAGGACAAATTCCGGCACCTCACCGGGGATGGTGCTCCCCTGAACTTTGAGCCGAAGGGTCGGAAAATGCGTTAAGGAATAAACGAAGCAGCCAAATGATGATGATTTAGCCGGAGTACAGCACACCGCGAATATCTAGACAACATGGAGGTAATGATCAAAACCAGGGAAAACAAGGCGCTGCGAATGCCCGGGGGAATGAGGCCTGTCTCAGCCCTGGTGAGAAGTGAAATAATTCACACCAAAATGGCAAACTCCCCCACTATCCCGGTTTTGGGGGCCGAGAATCGGGATAGCCAGGAGGCATGTATGTTAGTAGCAAATGCCGGGAATATTTTTACAGAAATGCGGGATTTTGTCGAGGAGGTGCCGACTTATGGCGAATGTGGAGCACGCATATCAAGAGTGCGGGGACGTAAAATTTCGCCACGCAAGAGACACTCGAAAAGGGCTTTCGAGGTGATTTTTGGCCCGAGTACGGCACATAACCTGGTGCAGAAATGCCAGAAACGAAAGCTGTGCTGCCTCAGGCACATTTCGTATTCTGCACAGAATACAATGACGAAAAATGGCAATAAGGGCATTCCTGAATTTAGAAAAATATGTGCTCGAATCCCCCGCAGCCCCCTCCAACTTACGTGCACGCTATTTGATATACGCCTTTTAGCCGCAAGTATTCGTATGAGTGGAATCTGACGAGCGAGGAGCTGAATTCCAAGTAAGGCCTGTTTTCATTATGTCCATTCCCCAAGAAAGGTTTATCCGGCGAGCCTCCGGAATAGGTGTACGTGCGGAAGATATTCATTTTTAAAGATTTTCCCATAACTCATGCGATGACGAATCACAGCAGCACACCTCGTTCGGAAAATGAAATGCCTGCCATCGAGTCAAACGGCGAGTCATTTCCGATATGCGTACAATATTCATACACTAAGCCAAACTGTCTTTTAAGAAAAGTCTTCCTGGATTACGGGAAGCCCTGATTGATTGCATTGAGGGCGTTCAATAAAAGGCCATTTTTTATGAAACCGTCAAGTTACTTTCACAAAAACACCCCTCGCAAAACAAGGATATACTTGTTTTTTATTATTAAGAGCGATTCGGGTATAATATTAAAATATTATCTTTTATGCATATATAGTTGTGATCGAATGAACTAAGTTACTCAACAATAAATTTGATAACTTTTTTAAATACTTCTATGTAAATAGGCATCCGAAATCCCTACTATACATATATTCCTTTTTTATCCTATTTGCACAAATTATAACCAGACAACTGACATCTGACTTTTAAAAAGGTCATGAAAGGTTAAAAGAGAGAAATTATTCCCATTTTATACGATCGATTCTAAGAAGCCTACATTATAAAAAAATTTGTGGTAAATTACTATTTTAAAAGTAAGAAATATTGGGGCATTTGTACAACTAAATTGGAAAATTCCGCTTTAAAAGTGTATTTTTGCAATATTATATAAAATTGCAATTATAATTTTTAAACTTAAGACGTAAAATTACACCTTTAAATTACACAACTGTCTTACTGACGGAATTTAAGTCTGAAAAACGGAATTATGTAAAATTATATCTTGCATTTGTATTTTTACTATTTTTATTAAAATACCCGCAATAAGAGTTCTACAAGATGCATCCTTTTAATTTTTGTCCTTTTTATCCGTTTAATATTAAACAAACGTAATTTCAGATATTCGTCGTGAAGAATATTTTGTAACTAACACCATCTAAATATTTCAGCTGTAAATATATTTTGATTAGCATCTTTGGAAGGTTATTTCACTCTTTAGAAGAATTTATCCGCCAAAAATAAAAAATACGTATGTAACAGATATTTGTGAATGGCGAAACCTTCGACGCTATCCTTGTTATTTAAAATTCAATTCTAAAGTAGTAATTCAAATCCTTAATGTATTTTGAAAAATACAACAAACTGATCAATTATTTAAATTTATATTCCCTCTAAAAGAAAAACTAAAAACAGTCGCCCAGTCAAAATTCATTGTATATACGAAATTAAAATTTAAGCTTAAATTGTGTAGAAATACGTTTAAAAACTCGTTTAGTATGAATATTCAAAACCCATAATTGGATTTTGCTTGAATATTTGCACTTTTAGATTTTTGAGCTTTTTCAGAACAATTTTACTAAACGAATTCGCATTATTCATTCAACTCAATAACGAAATAGTGCTAAACCTATGGCTATCAAGAGAAAATATTTTAATATAATATTTCGAGGTAAAAATGAAAAACGCTCCCGTTGCACTCATTTGTCTATTCGAAAAAGCCCAGATTTTGCACGAATCGTGGATTACCTAAATAATTCTTTTTCAGTCTCAATAAAGCTGCCAAAATTCGCTGAATTTTTCGCGTGCAATTACAAAGCAGTAATTGACAAAAAAGAGGAAGGCGTAACAAAAAATCCTTAACTACTATTTCCCTCGATTTGCCGAATGTTGGAATAAAAACCAAATTTTTTTTTCGAAATTTCTGGAGGACGTCCGTAATTCCATGAATGGGCCAGCGTGAATGCATTTATGAGAGCACGTGAAAAAGCCCGGCGATGACTGGTGTATCCTATGGACAGACTTTTATGAAGCTATTAGCGTTTATGGCGTCCGCCAGATTTGCACTTTTTAATTGGTTTAACTTGCCTTTAGGCTGTTTTTGTTGCACATTCGGAAAGCAGCAAAAAGGGACGAAAAAGTGCAGCACGAAACTGAGAAAAGTGGAATTCCAAGCACGGCTAAAAAGCGGGTGCACTTTCACGTAATACGTGGACGACGGCTCTCTGGTCAAGTCAGACTTTTGTTTTTAATTAAAAGTGATACCGGAAGATTAAATTTATGGTCGCGGATCCACTGCCAGCAAGGCAACCAGCGGCATAATGCACAAATGCTTTGCACTTTATTGTTTTCGCTAAATCTATAAATCGCACTGAATTCATTTTCAGCTTTTGTTTTAAATGCTCATACCCTGAAATAAATACGAAATAAAAATATATGAAAGGTCTAGATGAGACCTCCACAAAAACGCTTCCCTTACAACGAATAATGCTAAGAATTTTGCTCAAGCACGTAATCTGCAAAGAGTTAAAAGGGAAGAAAATAGTTCAGGCCAAGAGTCCTTTTATCTTGACCTGCTTTCACCACATACTTGGATTACCTCTCCGCCTGCACTTTAATTCCTTATCTCTTAGAACTTCTGCCGTAAGCAGGTTGTGTTTGTTGGGGAAATGTTTGCCACAAAATAGTAAATTTTTAACAAAGCAACAGCAATCTTCATCAAAACGTCGTATGTAATAATCGGACTAATCTTTTTCAGCTTTAACTGACCTTAAGTTTAATCGAAAGAGATATGAAAATTTTAGGTAAATAATGAGCCACGGTAGCATAATTTTTAGTCAATAAGTTTCGGTATATCTTTCCACATCAAATAGAACCCAACCTTCTAATCTGAATTAATTATGATCAGCACAAATCCTGGGAAAGTTACCTCAGGCGAATTATTGGCTTTATTCTTATCAAAGGAAATGAAAGGGTCCTATCAAATGCTGCTTACCGAAAAATATATAAAGACTTCCTTTAATAATGCATAAAAATTAATGGAATTTTCTTTTTGATAAAAAACATGTGTGTAAAACACTAAATTTGCATAATGCGCGCGAGCATTCATTTCAGAAGTTTCATGTAAAAACTGAACAATTGGTAGAAGTATTGAATTTTTAATTTTATTTAACATTTTCAGTAGTCTGTAGTCTGTGTGAATGAACCATCTCTGGCGGAGAAATTATCAGGGGAAGTGAGTCTTGAGTAAGAAGAAGATACTTTTGCAACTTAAAAAGTTTGTGATTTGAAGGGATCACAATTTTTTAACAAATTTTTGGAATTAAAAGTCCAAACAAAGAAGGTGAAATACGACTAAAAATAGTATGCAGAATATTGGTTTTTGTTTATTCTGTAGAAAGTGCAAGATAGTGAAGTAGGTGGTGAAGAATTTCGGCGAGAAAACGCGTTAACAAAATCAAGGAATTTCTTTTCACCGGTAAGCCGGAATTCGAAATCCTTTTGCCGACGTGATTGTTATTAGTTATGGCTTTTATTGTTCTTCATGTATTATTAATGTTATTTCATTTAAAGTTAAATTTTCAAATTTAAAAATATTTTTTTTAAATGTCAGCCTACGACAATCACGCGCAATTTCGATGAGCCATGACACAGACTAGTCGTTAAATATATTTAAATCGTGATATAAATGGGCACCAAAATAATTATTAAATCAAGTATGTCAAAAACCCCCTTTCATTTCTTTTCAATTTTTGCAACTACACTGATCAATTTTCTATGTAGTGGGCAAGCTTAGTTTGTATTCGTGAGATGCTTCACTTTCAGCGGTTTATATCCGTTCCTTTTTACGACATATTAATAGGTCATACCCAAAAATAACCGGAAAAACGCAAACCTTTTACCCTATTAATGGGGTTAATTTCAAAGAATTTAAATTTGTCCTGGTAATATGATGTGATTATGCCATTCTTTGAAATATCAAATTTAATTTCCAGTATGTGGAGGCCCAGTATGTAAGCTTTTTTTACATGTTTAAATATTCTCCCCGAGCTTGGCCTTCGACGAATTTTTACAATGAAGAGTTAAATTTCGGAGAAATTGCATTTAACTTACGTACGTAATTATTTTCCATCGAACAATTCGTTTATTTTAAACATGTTTTTGTTCAAAGGTAAAATTGAAAAGCTTTTCATCGAATACGAGTAAGTAAATTTTTTAATTCTTCTACTCTGGATTTGAAATAGTCTAATTAACCATATTAAGCTTTATTTTATTTTGGGCAATTTCCCAAATTAGTTAGGTAAGTACATACTCGTATATGTATTTTCCTCGAAAAATTTTATCGAATATTCAGAAGAGAACAATATCGGATTATTAATTATGAGTACCATATGTCGTATTTGTATGTATTGTGTACATTATTATAGCATTAATAGTATTCTGACGTCATACAAATATTTCGAATAATTCAAATAATTCAGAAAAAATTAATTTAAGCGACCTTAAGAGAAGGAGGTTATGAACTCGATTCGCGTATGTCTGTTCACGCGTAAACAATTTTAGATGATTTTTTTTTATGGCTTAAGTTCCTCGAAAGTTTGGGGTCGCTGATTTTATACCGAATTTTAAAAATTCAATATATAATATATGTATGTATGTATAAATTCAGACTATATAATACTAGAGAGAGTAGGTAATAAAAAAATAAAAATATCATTAATTTCATTCGAAGACAGTTTTTAGAATTTATCATACGATCGTGTTGATATTTCAGTTTTGTACGCTATTTGGACGGGAAAGTACGCTATATTTCAAGAAAGTTATTTAATATTGCAGGATAATTTCTTTTATCTCTCGAGTTGATAATATTAACAGCAGCTTCATTCATTCATTTTGCAATTGCTCTCCCTGCGAGGCACACCTCAGAGAAAAATTAAATCAGGGATAATCACTGGCGTTTAAACACACCGGTGGCACTAGGAAGCGAAAAAATCTCTGGCTGTCTCTGGTATCAGCTCCTAAAGGGGAGCACCTTGAAAGAAAATCTAAATTAATATGCGACTTCATGAGATAAACGATTTCGCCCCGCGGGGAGTGCTTTTTGCGGCAGCATCCAGCAACAAATTAATTTGCGAACGAGGACTCCGTGGGGCAAGGAATTCGCAGGATGGCATATGGGTGCTCTCCGCACCCACGTCCCCGCGAAAGGGCACAATGCAAACAAAAAAAAAAAAAGAAAAAGGGAAGAAATTGAAATGATTTATCTACAGAACTCAACCTCCCCCGCTTTGTTATGAGCCAGTGCAGGGTGAGTTGACTGCCGGGGCACAGGGTATCAAGTGCTCTTTCGAGCAGAACGAATTGAGTTAATTTACTTGATTTTAACTTTTTGCCGGCAGCAGCTAGCGAACCGTCTGCCCGGATCGCAGCCAGCCCTTAGCCCTCCGAGTACGGAATTTGCAGGAACTTTTTCGGAAGTCGTTACATTCAGTTTCTGCAATTTATTACAATCTGGATGCCGTGCACAGGTCGTTGATGTATTGCTGCGGGGGGACGCACGAAAAATGCGAAAGAAATAAAAATAAAAAAAAATACGTGTCATGTGCAGCTCAAGTGCAGAATTAAATGCCTTGCACAGAAGTGCGACTTTAATGCCCCTTCTGCGTACCTTCACTGCATTAAGGCCTTGTTGCAAAAAATAATGCGCCCCATTCAGCTCAAGGAAGCATAACGACAAAAGGGGGTTTGAAGTGAACGAAAAGTACTAAAAGCATATCGTCTTACCTGCAGGCTCCTGATTGCAGCGCAGTGCCTTATCTTTCATACTTAGACTTTGTTAAAGTTTTGTCCATTGCGTTTTATGCTACTTTTATGTTGCATTTGAACTGTTGCGTATTTTACCGAGAAAAGTCGCAATTTACTACATTTAGCACATTCTACCAGAAATTTATCAAAACTTTTGAGCCCTAAATTCAACACTCTAAAAACTGAGTATAAAATCACACTAAATTTAAGACCGATTGGTTAATGTGATATTCAATCAATTTTGTAAATTTTTCTGATTTTACACCAAATTAAACTAAAAATAAGCAAGAATATGGAAAATTATTATATCAAACTGGTATAAATCTACGATTCAAATTTTCTTACACCAAATTTCAGCGAAATTACTGTGTGAAAGAATTTCTTGCAGTTCAGATGTTTACTACCAAAAAAATTATGTTTATATGAAATTATTTATTATTTTTGAAGAAAAAAACGCTAATTTCATGTTGGACTACTAAAATTTGTGATCATGTATACATTGTCAGCTCGGTTTTCTCTGAAAAATTAGGTTCATAGTAAATATGTAAAAGTATGTACGAGTATACAGGATTTATGGATATTAGGAAATTTTTTATTAAGGAAATTTTTTATTAAGTATATTTTTAATGTCATTATAGAAGGAGTTCATTTTCAAAAGAGGGTAAAATTACACCAAATTTTTTTAGAGTGAGATTTTAGCAATAAAATTGTATATATATATGGATATATACCTATAAATTTTTAACACTAGGAATTTTTTTTTTTTATATAAATTGTCTCTACTTTACTGGAAATTAATTCTTCAAAAAATGACCCCAAAAATAGGCCGTTTAATGGTTCGTAAATTTTGATAGACTGGGATCCAATGATGCCTTATGATGAGAAATTAGATACAAAACTTTTGGAGTTGTGTTTAAAAAAGTGATTTAGAGATATAGAATGTCAAAGTGAATAAATTCGAGAATCAACATCTTTGATCATTTTTTTCCACTTAAAAGAATTCTCTTTGAATATACAAATTTTGCAGGCAATTCAAAATTAGTTTAGAGCCCTGCAAAATATTTTAATAATGGACTCTTAAAGGCAAATTCCAAGAACCACAAATGCAATAAAATTCTTTTTGTTTTGATACAGATTTTTGGACTAGTAAATTAATTGTAGGAAACTTTATTATAATTGTAAAAAAAGTCCGAATTGGTGAAAATTGCTAACAAATTTAACTCCTTCCATTAAAATCAAAGTTTTCAACTTTTGATATGAATGACTGCTGATTTAAAGCAAAGTAGCGATACAGTGAAACTACCGATTTCAATCCAAAGAATGGGAAGAACCCAAGATTTTCGTCTGAATTTGTTGAATTTTAATGCAATGTGCGATTAGTTTTAAGGACCTTAAAGGAAAGGCCACTCCTTGAAGTCGCAAACAGTTCTAGTTGCCCTTGACACAGCTCCTCTACATTGAATAATTCCGTCGCCACTTCAAACGATACTCCGTCGCGAAAAAGCACTCGAAATAACTAAAATTTCTGACTCAAATATTCATCTGATTTATATTGACACTCACGAGTGTAAACAAGACGAAGATACGCTCAGTGGCGTACTCCTCGTCTTGTCAACAAGCAACACTCGCAGATTTTTGAGATTTTTCGCCGAGCCGCGGCGGAAGGGTGGGTCTGAGGCGTCGTCGCTCCTCTCGAAATTACATCGTTCGTCTTCGATAATGTACACTTTTTCAGATATTTGCAAATTCGAGACCTCCGCAACTCCAAGATTTATGCATGAGAATCAATTTTTGCGGTATCGCCAGTTTACAGGATTCGGTAAATTTCACGGCTCAGCGGCAATCCTGCTCTGTCTTATCAGTTGATATGCACGAGTTGAGACTTATTGGTTCAGCACTATTGGCTTAAGCAAAGTTTGTGTTTTTGGTTCGGCGGCCAAGCAAATATTTCGCTTTGCTACGAAGTTTATCGGGGGGATTACCAAGAAATCCGAGTAAAGCAGCAGTGAATCGTTTTATTTTCACTAGACGACTTTCAACGAAGCCTGAGTGTGCCGATTTCATTTTAAATGTTTCATTCAAGCTTGCCATTGTGTGAAACTGAGGACTTGATTGAATTTGGAGTCATACGAAAATCCTTTTCGCTTCAAACCACATGGTTTACCTGTGGTAATACACACACAATCTTTTTTATTTTATATGTATCTAAGTAGAACCCAATAATTGGAGTTTTCGTTTTGTTTGTTAGACTGTTATGCAAAAACTAATGAAACGATTTCAATCGCATTTTCAATGTTATAACTGAGGCACTTCTTTAAACGCTACATCGATTTTATTTTAAGGTTTCCGCATACTAAAATTGAAAAAAAAGGCATACTATCAAGAGCAATTATAAAACAAATGGAAAATCGCAAAAACGATTACAATTTCATAAATCTTATAGGAAGTAGTCAGCAGATGATGCCCCTAGTTACAGACCAATTAGAGTACTAAACACTTTGAGTAAAAGATTAAAAAAAGTAATAAAAAAAATAAATTCGTTGAGCTTATTGGGGCAATAACATGGTACCGAACACACAGTTTGGTTTTAGAAGAGATCATTCTACAAATCACGCTGTAAACAAGGATCACACAATCCATCAGTAAAAATCTAAGAAAAAATCGTCTTCTTTTTTACTACTACAATAGGTACTAAAGTTGAGATTGAGGTCTCCTCATTTTGTAGGAGTGTTCATTTGGAGTCAAAAGTAACAAATATAAAGAAAAATTCGTCGGTCACTTGTACTTCCCTAGATATTTATCTACCTTTAAAATTTCACAAAATGACATTTTCCCGGCACGATTTTTTGGATATTCCCACAAAGTTTCGTTGCGAATTCTATAAATAACTTAAATCAAGAACATTTCCACTTTTTCATTTCAAAAATGTTTTCAAGTATTTTTTAAATTAACGAATTAAAGGTAAATATCATTTTCGACTTATCGACAGTGATGAACACGCATTTGTCTTATAAAATGATAAATCGTAGTAGAGTAAAATATTCTTATTTTCAGTCTGGTGGAAATATTTTTGATTTAAGGCTTTAACTTTAAATGTTAACATTTTACGCATATACCTATTCTTTATAGAGAACCAACAAGTAAAAATATCTGAGTATAGCTTTTGTTATATTTCATTGCCTATAAAATAACTTTTCTTTATTACACAAACTTCCTAGAATTTTTAGAGTCTAGCAAAAAAACAACGCATCTCTGATTGCGATGGTAGCCTTTGTAAAATAATGTAGAATGTCTCGCCATGAATTTCTTATCTCATTTAAAAAGTTGCCACCGCGGGCAGTGGAAGTTGTAGTGAGATAATCTACTTCATCTCAACAAAAGAATTTGCTAAAGCATTGCACCAGCTCAGGACTGCAGAACAAACTTGATGATTTCAAAGTAATCTAGGTCAAAATTAACTTTGCACAGCCTTTTAAAATGAACTTCCCTTTTACGTTAGGAGTGAAAAAACCCCTACAAGGACAACGAACAAGTTTGTCAAAACTCTATTAAGTCTTTAAGGCAAAGTGAGAGTACGCGAATAATGGACTCTTTTAATCAGGGAACTTTGTAGTTTTTCAAGGATCCCTGCATTCCTAGTGATAAGTAGCTCTCGAGATGGTTTGTCGTCTTGAAAACAATTTTCCCCAAAGCGTTATGCAGTTGCAACCACGTCGACCGAGACAGAGCCAGCCCACTTAATAAGTAGCTTCATAGTGAGAGGAGTTCCGGAACTTCCAGGATTTTTGTATTTAGCGCCAGGGAACGATAGTGAGGTACTCCTGGATCCTGGAGATGGCATGCCGTACTCATGTATAGTTCTGCATGGTTTGCCAACATTTAAAGTGCAATGGACGACAATGAAACTGACACGGAGGGAAAAACTTTAACAAAACTAGTCCCGGAGGAAAGCGGACGCTTTAACTTGAACAAAAAGGAGAGCTCGGTCCATTGTTCAGCCGTTTTTATCTAAACAGTAACCGAGAGCAGTATGCAAATTTATTTCGTTCTGAGCACAAACCCAAGACAGAAAAGGGGGACATTTTTTTAAGTTTGAATAATTTCAGTACAGGACCAGAAGATTCCAAAGACAAATGGAAGAAAGCTGCACCGGGATTGGAAAGTAGGAAAACATTAACCCGATGAAGGAACGGAGTTCGGGTGCTACGAACATATCTCAGCGATTTATGGCCCGTCGCAATTATTTATGCCTTTTTGATATAATATAAAAATCCAAAAAGATTGCTTTTTGAATTTTGCTTTTACCAAAACTACACCTTTACCAGGAAATATGCTTTTATATAAAAAGGAGTCCCTTCTGTAATTTGTTTACAATTTAGTGTTGACGGAACCACATTAATTCAAACATAATTTTTAAACAAAGTGTGCAGTAAATCATGAAAATTGAGGAAACAAATATACGAGAATATTTCTAAAAATATGTCTTGTTTTTCAACAAATTTTGAAAAAAACAGTTATCGATTGTGGTTTAGTTGACATGATATTTTAGCTTTACATTAATATGAAAAAATTCAAACACCAGAAGAATAAAACAATTAATTTTAAGTTCATAAAAAAAAATGAGTGTTGTATCTTTGCAAAACTTTGCAACCTTACAACAACGTTAAAAGAGAAAGGTTTGCAACTCTTTTGCACTTTAAGTTACTAGGTTTAAAATTATTGCAGAACCAGAGCTACAGGCACTTTTTATTGCAATAATGAAAACTTATTAATATTAAAAACCATTTTTAAGATAAACAGATTTTGAATCTCAAAAAAGAAGGGCACTCATGTTTCATTGCAAAAAACTACATGGGTGCACAAATTTGAACCAGAGCGTGATTATCCCTAACATTTTAATTCTAAAATATAGCCATATAATTGATATTTTAGATCTCAATGCTTCAAAATCCAAATCGATATGATTCGAAAATTATTTTTCTGTTTATATGAATGTGCCCACACTTTATATAAAATATTTTTCTTTTATCTGCCATATATTTAGTTTTCCAAGAACAATATATCCATATGTAACTTTTAACTCCCATTAGTAGAAATTTTGTGTGTCATATAATTTTTTGATCAGATTTACACATACTGTCATTTAGGACTACTTTGGTTAAAATGATACTACAATACAAAGTAAGACCAAAAACGGGCATTGTCTTTTCCTATTGAATATGTACATATGTATGTACATATGTATAATGTATATAGTATGTATATTTGTGGAATAATTGCATGCATGGTATTTATTAACTACTGTGAAATAAACACTGCGCCCCTAATCAAATTTACCAATGAGCCCTTTCTTCGTCAACTTATGAAGGGGGCATAAAGTTGCAAGTTGGGACTTATATCTGGTGGAGTTCCAAACAGGGTGAGTATGGGCTTCGTTACAATTAATAGGTCCTTCAATTCCACCTTAAGTCGGGCGTGTGAGGCTCTATTTGCCGAGCGTTGTTCGTAACCAATCCATCAACTTGCCGATGACTCTAGGGTTTACACAGGGTGGGCAAGCAAACATCGTCACGAAAGTGGTGATAATGCACGATATGTGCACGGAGTACGCCCCGATCCGATAGTGTGGTGATAAATTATCGCCATCCTGTCATATAGCGTTGTAATGTGCTCAAATGACTTCCGGTGCGGCAGTTACTTCGCACGTAGCGCGCACTGCAACTTCGGCATTTGTGGTCGATTTACCGAACCAACAGGAGTTGGACTCAAGGTTTCCGCACTGTTTTATGACGTGGGCGATAATCAATAATTTCGCCCGTAAAGTTACAAGATTCTCGGATAAAGGACGCAATTCCTCAGAAGTTGAGAGTCCTCACCTGTTGGAAGCTTGAAAACAATTTGAGCACGTATCGAGCTCGAATGGTCCGCAAGTTTCTTGCACTATGACCTCCTCCTCCTGCACCCACATCTTGTCGCCAGTGGAAATTCCTCTGAAAGGTCTTCGTTTCGGAATCCTTCCAACGAAAATTTCATTTGTCGATTCCATAATCAGTGTGGACCATGTGGAAGACCACCATGCTCCGACAATACATCGTCTGTGGACCGTAATTATATTTTGGGGACGTGTTATTATTTCGCATAAACCAAATCTAGAAGCAGATGGTGGACACTCGCAAAATATGATGATTCCATTATATTCGCTTTTAATTTGGTTCGTTGGCTCGCTTGTGCCGGTCACTGCGGCACACTCATTTGGGGCTATTCAGGGGACGAGCGCCCAGTAATAGCGCTCCGTGATTTTCCTGCCCGGCTTATAAAACTCATTTTATTATTTGATTCCGTCCTGCGTGAATGGTGCCGGGTGTGCGGGGCCCCAGTGCAGATGATAGCCACATAAAATTTTCGCGCGGCATCGTTCTCATTTATCCTCTCAATGCAGCGGCAACAATGTCGGACATTGGACGATTTTTATTTTCCTCAGTAATTTGAATTTTTAAAGTGCACAATCCTTATCACAAAATATGACACAAAATTCAAGTCATTAAATACATTCAAATGTACCTGTTCAATTTTGTGCTGATATTCTAGAGTAGACATTTAAAAACTCCCATTTTATTTATTTACTTTTTCTTTTCAAGATCCGTCCGAGTTTTAACCATTGGCTATTTTATCAATTCATTTTAAATTCGACCAAACCATGTAAGCTTTTTATCCCGAAAATTCGCAGCAATTTTATCAATTTTTAAGTTTTGTTCACAGGAATAAAGTTTCAGGAACTCCCAGTCAAATGAAATAAAAAACGAGATTTTAAAATGGAAATCACGCATCTTTAACGATATTGTTTGCTATTATTTGTGTATTGCGAAATTTTTAAAAATTAACTTTTATCGTATTCTATTCGTCGAACCCTTTCATTTGATACCCATGTCAAGAGAAAGAGAAAAAGAAACTTGTAGAGCGTAAAAAATCAAATTTATTAAAAAGTTAATTTTTTAACAAAAGTTTGAAACTAAATTTATTTTTCAAAATCCTTTGGTGGCATTTAATTTAATGATATACCGGGTGTCCCATTTAACCTGACATTTCAAAATAACTCGAAAAAACGTATCATACATAAAACTTGTCTAGACCAAAAAAAAAATATCTCCAAATGTGATATCGGCCTGTCTTAAAATCAGCCTTTCCCCCTCTTCTACTGTAGATAGGGGGAGGGGGATCAACTTTTGAATTTCAAATTGGAACCCCCATTTTGTATTGCGGATTAGGATTCTACGGAAATAAATACGACACTTTTATCTGAAACATTTTTTTCAATTCATTACAGGGAGTGTGAGGGAGGATGTGTCAGGTGTAAAAAAGGTTCCGGAACGATCGAATGTCTTGCGAACTACACATCGGATCGGAAAAAAGATAAAAGCACGTGTCAAATATTTTTTTAAAAGCTATTCAATGACACCAAACTCGACCCCCTCTCCATCCAATAAGATAGATTTCATTTAAGATTCCAAAATTGCTCCCTCCCCACCCCCAGAGTTTGATGTAGGTATATATTTGTAATATTTGACACGTGTGTTTTCCTGTTTTCGATCCGAAGTGTAGTTCGCAAGATATTCGACACTCGATGTAACAAAAATATCCACAAAATTTTACCCAAATTAACAATGGTCGAGTCCAACATAGTGTCGATTTAAATGAAATCACTCGTATTCTAAGTTATACAATATATGAAATCAATTTTGCAAATCATATAGAATGAAGATAATGAGTTATTAATTTTGTTATAAACGATTTAAATTTCGGTTAATCCTTGGTATAGTTTTACGAGTATATCGGAGTTCGTAATTTTTACAAATAGCATTTTAATTGTTTTAGATACATTTTGAATCAAGTTTATTTGTAGAACTTGTAATAATTACACTCTCTGATTTATAAAAGATAATATTTGTATTGAAAACATTCAATATTACGTGCAACTTCTTACTTAATACTGTCTCAAATATTGTCAGCGTTAAGGAAAACTGATACGTTGTTAAAAGTATGTCATTTTTATTTTTCCTGAATTACCTGCTGGGGAGGAAATGGGGATCAAAATCGGGGGACAGTCTTCAGAAGCCAATTTCATCCTCTTTTCAGATTTCCTGTTTCCTTCAAAGAGTAACACCTACAGAGGCACCGAACTGCCTTCTAAGAATTCCCAAAAGTGGCTCAAAGAAATTAACTAAGCCGCGAGGAAGCCCTGCCAGCCACACGGATGATGCTGGGACGGTGGCCCCGCGCCCTGGAAGCAGTAGCCACTGGACGGAGGTGCTCCGCAGTTGCAAGGGCCTTTAAAATAAGGCAACAACTGGAAATCAGTTGGGTCCCGGGTTTTCCTTAATTTCGCACTGTGTGGACGCCAAGTTAACAGGTAAATTTGTTCGGAGCAATTCACCCGTGATAGGGCTATTTTGGTATCTATGAAAGTCAAGTCCCGGCTCATGACCCTGCACCCGGGGCCCCCTTGGAGCGTGCCGTTCCATCCGGAGCGCCGATCCTTCCAAGACCGTAGACGGTATCCTTGGGGCTCCCGGTTCGTTCACAGTCCGCGCAATAATCGAAACCCGGGCACCGGGTGCGCATGGGCCGGCTCCGATGAACGGTGGAGAGTTCATCGGGAGTCCTTCGGGATTGGAAGAGTGCGCCCGGCGTAATGCAGGATGGCCTACAAAATAGAGAGCTTTCTCCAGCCATTCCAGGATATTGTTGTACTGAAAATGGGTATATTACGATTGTCCTCCGCTGGTGAAGTGCTCAGTCTTGGACTAAATTCGTAGATGTCAGGAGGGCGAGTTCGACACCAGGCGCGTAATGAAAGAATATGCTCCTTGAATGAGCTGTTCCCTAGCATTTGTTATTAAAATAAAAGAATAAAAATATTTAGTAAATAGTGACAAGTGTCTAAGTGTGCAGAAAATGTTGTGCAGTATTCCCGAAGGATGTTCACCGTGACAGTGTCTGAATGTGAGTGGACCCTCGGAGTCAAAAGGCGTTTTCCCCAATTTCTTGTGAAAGATCCCGAAAATCCCGATTGGGACAACAACAACAAAGTGCGAGGACTGTGAAAAAAAATTTTATCTCGAAATAACGCGATGACACTTCCCAAGTCGGATTAAGAAAAATTCCGGCGGTGCTAGACCGTGTCCTTGGCAACTAAATCCACAGTTGAATAATCAAGGATAAGCCCCAGTTTTTGCAGGGACAAAAGAGCTTAATTCATGAAATTTGCAACTTAATGAAACTTTATTTATATACTTTTGCGGCTTCGCAAACGAAAACCGACTGAGATCTGAGCACCGCTCTGCAGAGGAGGAGGAGGAGGAGGAGGTGGAAAACGGCTGAAAAGGATTATTCAAATCAGGTAAAATGCACAAATGTAATTATAGCACCAACCCGCGCCCCAAGGGGCTCCGCTGACAAACACCAGTACCACGAAGACGCGCTACGTCGCGGTTTCGGTCGATTGTCACATTCTTCCCGTTTGCCCATCGCAAACTACTGCGACTAATTGTCGGGGGAATAGGCTTAGATTTAATTAAAATTAAAATTCGCCCGGATCCAGACCCTGCGAGCATCGATAGAGCTCTGCTCGGGGCTCCATCGACCACTTTGCGCCGATGTCGCGCGGAGCACCTCCGCCACGAATGCCACGGGTGTTGCAAACTTCTTGCATAACAATGGCACCCGGGGGTGGCCCCGGCGGGTGGCGGAGTCGAACCTTCCGAGGTTAATCTGTTGAATGAGGCGAAACTTGCCCCCAAACTGGAGCGATTTATTTATGCATAATTTATGGCCATAGTTTAAGTTTGCATGCTGCAGCTTCCGGGGGATTTGCCGTGCGAATTATTTATTGGTGCATGGATTGGATTTTAAAATTTAATGGCTAATATCGACGGTGGTTGTGTTTGGAAACGGGCGATTATTGATTAGTCTCGCATGGGCCCCCCGTGTGTCGGGCGTGTTTTAGAAACCCTCATGAATATGTAATGCAAAATTCCGCGACGTTAGTCGGGTCTGCACACAGCTATAAAAGATATTTGCACTTCGTCTGTTTTAAATCCAAAGACGTGTACACTTGATAGGTGTCGAGGCTTAAGAACAAATCGATTCGAAAGGTACCTGCAATGAAATATTATGAAGATAGGTATGTTGCACGAAAGTTTTAATTTTAACGATTTTTACAATTGATTGAAAAAAAAACAAACCTCAGACTTAGGCCCTTCTCGCGAGAGTCGATGTTAGTAAAATCGACTAACAATTTTTCGATTCTATTGGGAAAAATCGTGGTATCGCGCAGATTTATACAACAATTTTAAAATAACTCCCGGAGAGACTACTCGAAACGACCTATTGAATTCCACATTATAAATACAGTAAAACGCACTTAAGTGCAACACGTGTAAATGCAAAATATGCTTTAAATTATATAAAATTATGGTAATATTGTTTTCGGAAATATTTGGCCCATCTTTGCACTTATAAATGCAACACAGTTCATAGCAAAGTTCGCTTAAATGCACCGAGCATCGAAATGAGGAAGTAGGAAATTCAATAAATGTTACCACGGTTAAATGCACGTATAATATTCAACGATGTAACAAGAAAAAAAAAAACTGGTCAAGTGCGAGTCGGACTCGTGCATTGAAGGTTCTGTACTATAGAAAACCGTCAAAAGTATATAGTAAGAAGTTTTAATCATGATCAGAAATTATCTCAACTTAGTGATCAATTATGTAAAATTTCAATTCTTTATTTTAAAGGGAAATTTTAAATGCGTTCATAAATTACTTACAACTTTTCTCCTATTGCATAATAAATTATTTTTATTATTTAAATACAGGGTACGAGTAATATTGTATATAACTTACAGCTTGTCACGTAAAGCCGTTTTTATGATACACCTGGTAACAAAATGTTTAAAAAACATAATTTGTATGGCCTCACCAAGTCGATATCTCATTTCGCTTAAAATTTAGAAGCTGATTAATGCACTGCACCTTTCAATGCTAATTTATGTGCATTTATAAGTGTTGTGCATAAATGCAAAATTTTGCATTTATTCGTACTACAGATACAACCAAAAATTGATAAATGGACCATTTTCTCTGATTTTTGACCATGTAAATTTAAAAATAGAACTTTAACATAGAAATAATTTATTTTATTTTTGGTTTACAATCGTTCATAGCAATGAAAAGAGATATCAGACTTCATGGCATAAAAGAGTAATTTACATTGTTCTATTAAGAAAAAGAAAAATATTTTCAGTCCTTTAATTAAAAACATCGCATATTGGAAGCCACCGCCTGTTCTATATTCGACTCTAGCAGTACTAACTTATCGAATTATGTCCATTCGACGTAAAGTCGATTAGGCCCTTAAGTTCGGACAAAAGTAGTCAACTCGTTTTTTATTTTCTTCTATTAACCCGCGTAATAAACCTTCTTTAACACATACATCCAGAGATGAACCTATTTTGATTTAAAACGATAACGCGTTCATTTTCGCATGGATCATTTAATTTTAAATTATAGTACTCAGATAAATTCTTTCGTATATGCAGAATATTATTTCAAATATGTAAAATAAAATAAATAAATAATATCTTGCAATTTTTAAATGTTTTTTTTTTCTAGGTCAAGTTAATTTCCATTACATTTGTTTAAAATAAATATCTCTCCCGAAAACCCATGCTTTTTAAACTTTGTGTATTTATTTATTTAATTTTTTCCGAAATCTGTCCAAGTTTTAACCATTGGCTCTTTTATTAATTTAATTTTAAATTCGACAGAACTATGTATGTAGGGGTATTTTATCCCGAAAATTGCCAGCAATTTAATAACATTGTAGCAGTTTCGTTCACGGGAATTCCCAATCACCAAAACCTTTAACGAAATTCGGTTTGCTATTATGTAAATAATGAGTTTTGTGTGCAACGTTATTTTTCTTGGAAATTTTTGGCCAATTGATACTGTTTGTGTTATGTTGCCCTATTTGAGCAATTTTAAGTGATCGGTCATAATACTCAGAATAAGGGCGATATAAACTAAAAATCAGTGAACTTGAAAATTTCAATGTATAATCAATTAATCGAAATCTATTAAAATTTAGAAATTTTAGTCACTATTTTGAATTTGGAAGTTTTGATAACAGATTCAAAATCACCAAGCCCGAAAACTCCCAAACACACATTTTAATGGTACCAACTTATGTCCCGGATAAGCTGTTTTTGTGTGAAACGTTTAGAAGTAAAAAAACATTTTCCCTTTATTATAAGAACTCAATAAAATTTGCAATTAATCGCACGAAATCTGTTCTTTCATTTAAAACAAAAATAAAAAATATATAGTAATAGGTAGTTTATTTGGTTGACAATATTTCCTACACCTAAGTCTTTAATTGAATCTTAATCTGTTCTAATTTAATTGAGCAAATCTTTTATAGGTTTGCGGTTTGCACTATTAAAAATATAAAAAGATATACCTATACCTTATTTATTTATAAATATAATGAAAACTCGTTGGAAGTGGAAGAAAGCTAACCTGTTAATGTGTACCTGTCCACTTTTATACAATGAATACGAAATTGATACCACAAAAAACGAAGGAAAGCATGGAGCACAGGGACTTCCGGGGATCGAACCAAATGGCTTTGCACTTAATCCAAATAAAATAAAATGTCTTGCATCACTGGATGCAGTGGGACTTTAGAAGCTAAATAAAAGCCAGCCCCGTCTACGAGCTAGCGTCGTTCCGGGAATCCCCCTGATCCCACTGAGCCGATGTATGTAGTTCCAAACGACAAACGTGAAATTTTATTTCCTCAGCGAACGTCGTACCTCCATTAAACCTTATTAAATTTTTAAGCGGTGCGCGCAACGCGCCTTCAATTGCGGCTTTATGCCAGCCGTAAAGAGTGACAAACTAACCCCTAAATTGCAGATAAATCCCCTGAAATTGCAACAATAGTAGCACTCGCGACGCTTCTCCCGCACCAGTCGAACAGGATATGGAATATTTAATTTAAAATCTGAATACGCCCGGCAGCACTATCCTGGAAAGTCGGATAGTAGGATCCCGGGGGAATCCTGCAGGCGGCGCGGCACAGTTCTAAGGATAACATTTTTCTTGAGAAGCTTTCCCTGCATTTCTGTACTTTTATCAAGACAATGAGAGGTATTTATCGCGACGCATTGTGCAGCAAACTTCTTTAATCCACAGCCATCTCGTGCATCCCCCCGGCATGAATTGCACCGATGCAACGCCAACAAGAAATGCATTCTTTCCAAGTTGCTGAGAGGAAGAAAACGCCCCCGCCCATTTTCGTTTCTGACTTCACGTCTTCAACGTTCACTCCACTTGGCATTCTCAGACTTTTGAAGTTGTACACTTTCTTTGGCTTGAGTGGAATAAGGCTGCAGGGGATTGTAGCAACCATTTAATCCCATTCCCGAGGAAGCCCTCAGGACGACAAGGACTAGTGTAAGTTATTATCAACACAAAAAAGGTTTTGGGTTACTTAACATGAGAACGTCTTGTGTGTCGCTTTCTTAGCAATTTTCTGTACCCTTTGCATGTGTCAAGTGCCCTGCAGCAAACATGTCCGTAATTTGGACGGGAGTTAATTTTTATCCGATGAAAGGAGTAGCTCGGATCGTCCACTCGAGTGGGTGCGGATAACCTTTTGTTGCGGATAAATAGAAATTGAATCAGGCCATTAGCATGATTAGTTCGCCATGAAAAAATTCCCAAAGCACATTGTGAACAGAGTCGGAAAGAATCCTTCCGAGAATTCTTGGCAGCGACTGGCCATCGGACACGTGTTGCTAATGATGCTTTTGTAAAATATTTACAAAAATTCCAGAGATTCCATCAAACAAAATTACGTCTAGAATTTGAACATAACATTCCAATGAAACTGAAGAACATAATTTGATAATATAATAAAGCTTTGTAGCCTGCTTTGTGAAATTCTATCCTCCCTTTTTATTTAATAGCCATCATACCTTTATGGGTTATCCTTCGGTATAATTATAATCATACCTTACCTCGACTAGATAGGAAAATAGAGGGAAGGAAATTTAGTATTATCTCAAAAAGATAGCGAAAAAAACACGACTAAGATAGATGTGAGGAACATGCTGTCTCTAAAATATTAGGTATAAAAGGACCAGTTTCACTGTCCAAGCTTAAACTCTAACGTCGACTTAAGTTCAGCTTAAATGATCGAAGCAGTTTCATCTCGGTAGTTAAAGCACTTAAGCACAAAAATATATTTAACTTGCTTTCTAATCTAAAGAAAAGTGTTTTCCTTTTTACTTTATCATTGTCTTTTTTACAAATAAGCCATTCGATAATACGTTCGGCTTCAATTTGATGGTTAGATTCATTTACGAATATAAAAGATTAAAAGAAAAGATCCCGGTCAAGAGTGGATTGGGCATGCACATGATATGGGATTTTGTATCAAGTGCTATTTCATGTTGACGAAGAAATGAGGAAATGGGAAACCTACGGATTCCTATAGATTCCAATATGGATTTCCCCAACGGAATCCATAGGTGACTTTTATTCAACCAATTCTCTTATTCTAGGAACCAAAAACTTCACTCGATGAAATTGAAACGCTTCGAAAACGTAACACCAAGACCCGAGAGTTTCCAAGAAAAGAATCCAAAACAAAGAATTTATTAATATTTTTTATTTCTTTATAGTTCAATTCTATGTTTCTCCAGAAATGGATTCCTACAAGGAAGTATTTCCATATACTTGGATCCCTATGGAGGATGATTTCTATACCCACAGATATGGATTTCCATGGAGATGGATTCCTGGAAAAACTATTCGAATGCACTATACGACAAACCACATGGAAATTCACCTTAAAATCCATGAAGATGTTTTCAATAGCGATTTAACTTAGGCATATTTGCCTATTCTCAAAATCTAGCAATTTAGAAAAACTCGAAAGTACTTTTGCTGCAATGTCTGATCTAATTCTGGAATTTTTTCACATTTCATCGATGTTTAGAAATTAGATTAGATTAAAAATTTCATCAAATCTCATCAAAGAATAGCATCATAAGAGTACCAGTGAACGGAACCATAATTAAAAGTAAAAATTTCTACGAACAGTTCTATGTAGATGGCAATTCAATGTTGATAGCCGTCAATTTAGTTTTTCTACGACAAACTTATATACGATTTAAGGTAATAAGGATAACCTAACCTTCAAGGTAAGAATATGCAACTTTACCTTATAGACGATTAGTTTTTTGAATGAATATCTGTGTAGACGACAGTCTCTTGAAATAACTTCGTCATATTTTAGAACTGTAGCTGAACAAAAATCTATGAAAATTACATATTTTCGTAACAAAAAATCTTTTTCATCGCATTATTAAATTTTTAACAAGGTTTACTTTAGATGATAACTAGTGACATGTTCCTTTTCCATATTTTAATAATTTTTAATTTTTAATTAGGCCAGAACAAAAACAAAAACAATTGCCTCGGGTTACAGGAAACGACAGGTACGACAGTTCTAGGAAAAATGCAAATTGTGGTCTCGATTTTGAAATATTAATTTTTCTGCAAGTTGATATTTGAAATTTTAACCACGAGGTAAATAAAACAAAACACTAATTAATGTATTTAAAATGTTGACTATAGAATAAAGCTCGGATGAAAAATTCATTTCCGAAAGGTATTTGATGTGTAAATAATACTTCTTTTTGTTTTGAATTAAATAGTTTTTACTAACGGGCTTTTTAGTTTTGTGTATATTGGTTTTGGCGTAGAAACTGTACCTTTTAATAACGATGTAAAACTTTCTGAAGGGTTGGTACAGATTCAATTAATGTCGAAACATCCCAAAATTATTTAAAAATATTAATTTCGAATATAACAACTAATTTCTTTTCAGATATCTAAATTTGTTTATTTTAGAGCAACAGCATAATAGTATACGATGATTTTTGCGACATGGCCTTTGAGAAAATCTCAACATTTTAATTTTAATTTATTTCCATATACATAGGACGTGTTCCACAACATGAAGATGAAAAAAAGAACTAAATATATGTTGTTCTAAAGAATTGTGTGAGAACAAAGATAATGAACACGTCTTTCTGATTCACCCTGTATGTATATATTAAACTATAGTTTAAGATGTCAAAATATAAAGATAAATCTAACGTTACTGATGACTCGTGGGAAGATATAATTCGACTACTTGCCAAAATTCGAATCAATGTTTACGACATTATCTGAAAGTGTAACGAAGAGAAACAATTTGAAGAGCTTTCACTAGCAGCCTTTTTAAGATATTGCCTAAGGCATCCTTTGATGTCGAGCAATTCTGAAAATTGACAGTTTTACTGCTATTGGGAGCCCTTCCTTAAGGATGGCGTACCACAAAACAAATCTCCTTCTTGTTCAGAAAATGCGTACGAACCTCGTGGCTTCGTTATTAATTAATTTTCCCCAAAGAAGCTGTATGGAGTTCAACAGAATGACGAAATTGTTTTTGCAGACATCATCACAGCTAAGCAATTGCTTTCAGTGGGGAAACCACCGCGGTACAATTTTCCTCTTTCCTTTAATTTTCGGTCGAGTGAACATCAAAAGACGGATGATGCCTTCTCGTCTATAAATTGGTAGTAGTGTGCCAGGCCACTATTTCGTTCGACAGTATTTTAAGGATTGAAAATTATTTATTGGAAATTTCATAGTCAAATTTTGGTTCGTCCCGATCTCTCTTGCTTGCCCGTATCTCTTTTGCTTGTGGTATCGATTGGAATTTCATGAAAATTTTTTTTATCATAGAGCTAATAACAATTAACTCAAATTTTGCGGCAACCACAGCAATTCGTTTTTGAAAACAAATTGTAGGGTGCTTTAATTAAAAGCACTTAAAAACGCTCTGAATTTATTGAATAGCTGCTGGCAATGGAATGCTTAAATACTTTCAAAAAATTTATGAGGCATCATGAATACAATTATTCAAAAAATTTTGCGTTGAAATTATTCAGAAGTGACAACGACTAGATTAGGTATAAAAGAATTCAAATTTTGTCATAAGACGTGCCAGTATTTCAGAGGACTGTCAAATTTAAAACTAATACATCTCTTTCGAAAACAAATAAATTTTTGGATTTCATCAGGAATCTGGACATTCTAATTTTATGTCTCAATTGATAATCTACCAATCCAATGTTTATTTTCACTTTGTATTTTAAGTACTTCACCCTAAAATGTGTTTTACATTTTTCTTTCAGAAATATTTAAAAAAGTCGATATTTATTTATTTTTATAATCGATTCAGACAACCATTTAATTTGGCATATTTTGGGATTTGTGAATAAGTGATGGAAAATTGCGTTTTAATGAACTGATGCATCTTTGTAAAATAGCAGTAAATTTTACTTTAGAGGTTTTCTCTAAATACAATAACATTACTCATTATTTGTTTCATTAAGTTGAAACTCGAAAATTGTAAGATAATTGAGCCAACACACCGATCCCAATCGTTTCTGAGAAGCATAATAAAATCATGAAAGTTGCTGGAAATCTGACAACAACTTTGCAAATTAATTGCACCCGGGATAATGGCTGACCTCCCCCGCAGTGAACAAAAGCGAACACAAATTAACTCAATATCCGAACAAAGGGTTTCGCCCAGTACCCGGAGATGGCCAAGTTTATCTAAATTAAGGGACTTATCACAACGACATCGGAATATGATGTAACTATCTGCAAAATTTCTTCGCATCCCTTTTGTCTATCATTAACTCATTAATCCGGTTTATTGCGGACCCCCCCCCCCCCCCCCCCCCCCCCTTATTCGCCCCCATGAATATACGTCATTGGAATCTGACTAAGTGTCTCCATTATTTTGTTGAGATGTGGTGAAAATGGGTTCAAGATTAAATGGTCTCTGAAGTCATTTGGGTTTGGCTCGTTACCTTCAAAATGATTCTTAGAAATCGAAAACTATAGAAAACACCCTCGAGCAGAATTCAAGTTGTGTGAGATGGAAAACTTTTATGAAAAACAAAGGATATGAAAATCTACAGAAAATTAGATTCATATAGCGAAGTAAAGTATTTTGAAAAAAAATATACATATATTACCTAGCATAATGGTTCTGAATTTCTTGTTCAAACTTAAAAGATTTTTGTTAAATTCTATGAAAAAGACAAGTAGTAAGATTTTTCGATTTGTTTCATTCAAGCACGATTCCTTCATTGAAACAAGATTCGTAGACTATTAGAAAGTTAAATAATAGTCTTCTTAATAAACAAAAGGAAATGCATATACTCAAACTTGGGTGCATCTGTTGATACAGACAATTTTAGCAGCAAAACACGAAAGCTTTCTAGGGCTTTATATGCATTGTAAGGACAATTAGAATGGATTGATATGGAGATGCCCATTTGAATTTTAGAACAAAATATATTTTGCTGAGATGTTGTAACTATATTTACTTATTTGTTTTAAACAGTCCTGCTCTCCGTCTCCACAATCATAAATCAATTTTGGAGACTCCTTTGCCCTGAGCGAAAACAAAACATTTTGATTTTGTAAAACACACAAACTTGCAACACAAAAGCATAATATCCAGGAATAATAGTCTATGTCTACTACTTGCAAAAGGCTTAATTCTTGCATATATTATAGTACTCTTCGATCCGACACTTGCGATATACTTTTTTGTCATATTTTACCGCGCTTATTTAAACACGCAGATATCGATTAGAAATTCTCGAATATTATTTAGAACCCGAATATCAATGTGTACATACATATGTAAAAATTTAGCCTTTTGCAAATTATTTCCTACTTTAGATATTTTTATGCCTATGTGTCCTACACTAGAATTCGATATTTGGGAATTAGTCGTAATAAAGCTGGTCCATAAAATTTCCTAAGCTTATCTACTTCTTTTAAGACGTTTCGTGTCGGTTCCCAGAAATGGGATACATATTATTTAAGAACATTGTTGTTTTATCAGGTATTAAAACGTGGGTACATCACTACTACCGGAAAATTCTTTAAGACTATGTATATATTGAAAAATGTCTAAACCATTATCTTAAATCAAAAATTAACGACGGCTTCATTCTCGTGAATAATTTACAATAATTTTATAAACTATTCGCGCAACTTCATAAGCAAAGTATCATAAAAAATTTAAATGATCTCAGTGCAATTTCACCAGCTCATGAGCTAGAATGAAAGTGATTTGCACGATTTACGAGCATATTTCCCATGATTAATTGCGCTCCTAAAAGACGTTGAACCTTTCTCCACTTTCTCAGACATACCAACAAAGGCAGGGCAGGTCTTAAAAAGCTAATGCATTTTGTCAGCGTTCCAGCAACAGCCGCTGAATAAAACTGGAGTGGCAATTAACTCACGTTTATTTTTCAAGACCTTTTACACAACAGACGCAATTTGCCATGAGAGACAGGAAACGATTAGGAAGGGAAGAAAAGTGGAAAGTGCTATTCTACTCTAAGAATAACAGTCAGAACAATGGGGTGAGAATATCGAAATTTTCTATGAAAAAGTCCCATAAATCATCGAATTCCAGCGACTTTTTTAAGCAAAGAAAAATCACCCGAATGTCTTAAAAAGCTGCAAAGTTATTTCAATTCCCGAAAATTGCCTTCTCTAATTTTGGGTTCGAAAATATTTAAATTTTCGAATCAGATATTTCCAATAAAAGCTCGTTGGAAAGTTGTTCCACTGTTGTCGATCGTAATTGCATAATTGAATCGGACGACAATCCGTTTTTTGCAGTCCTATGAAACAAGGATCCTCCTGTCCTCTGTCGCAATTCATCCTTTGTTAAATCAAACTTTCGACAACTTTCCAAGTTACGACATAATTTAGAATTCTTTTCTCCATCCTTGGCCTTTCTTTCATAATTTTTTACACTTCCTCCCGATTTCCCTTTCTCATTTTTTTTTCTTTTTTCGTTAAAAAAGTTTTCCAATTTGCCAAAGAGCTTTTGCAGAAAAGTTAAAATCGATTAGAGAAGAAGAGTTCAAATCTATCCATTAATTTACGTCAGGAGATGAAATTGCTTCATTTTTAAGTGAGCAGCGCGCGGCAGAAACTCACGCGCGTATGAAGATATCGCCCGTCAGAAAAGAATTCCTTACTCTCCACTTACCTGGAAGAAATGCAAGAAAATATGAAGATTAATTGTGGTCATTTTTAAATGTCAGCAGAAATATGAAAAATTTTTAAATGTATTGCCAGAGGCAGTCGTGCGTGCCACTTTCTGCACGAGTTGGTAACCACCCAGATTTCGTGATCTGTTTAAGGCTGCTTTCTGTTTTTTTAGTTAGTCATGTCATGAGTACTCGAAATTAATTTTTAAATTTTATAAAATAAATTAAACTGTCACAACATTTTGCAGTAAATGTATAGCTCCTAACGAGGTTTTTAAGATAAAAATCATACAAGTACAATAAAAAGTCATAATAAGAGTTTCAAAAAACATTTTAATTCAAAATGGGCTGTAACATTTTAAAGCTTATGGAATTTTAAAGAAAATTGGTATTTGGGAGCTAATTGCAAATAAGTTATCAAATATTTTAGAATAGTTTGTTTGTTTTTTTTTTTAATTATTACGTCTGGTTTTTGATCGGATATAGGTACATAGACTTTAAAAACGTTAACTCATTTTATTTTAGTTTTTCATATCTTTCGATATCTTGACTGTCTTATTCGCAGACAGATGTTTTATAATAGTCAATTTAGGAAATGTTCGCAAAACTGTGACGGTTCAACGTTCGTGTGATTCAACATTTGACGGACAGACAGACAACAAAGTGATCCTATAAAATTATAGTTTTGAATAATTATTATGGTGGCAAATTTATGAAGTTACATTACTTAAAATAAAACCTTTTTGCCGAAAAAATGAGCGAATTTTTATATTGTAACAAATATATGTATGACGAACAAAAAACTTTCATTAATGAATGTTACTTTTGGCTCGAAAATATAAAAAGCCAAAAGCCTAAATTTTGAAGAATTTAACAAGAACCCGAGAAAGGGCATCACGCATATAAGTTTGATTTACTTTATTTTATTCTACTATGACAACTTCCTTTTATCTTTTGAGAAATACGTTTTTCGGTCTCTGCTCAAAATATTTGACTACTGTACTATCTTCTAAATCTATATAATATTGAAAATATCGACTTTTGTATTTTACTCATTAGGTGGGGTATCTAGGATTTAATTCAAAATTTGTATGCCTTTGCACATATGTAATATCTCTAAATCGATCGAAAAATAATTGATTCAAAAAGTCTATATTCTTGGATAAACATTTTTGAGGAGAGGTTTTTTAATTTGTGACCATAATTGCCACAATAATTGAACAAGTTAGCAGTAACAAAAATGTTAATCAGAAGGTAGACGTTTTCTGCTAATTATTCCCATTTTGTTTATTTAAAAATATTTTATTTAAAAAGAAATAAACGCATTGATGGCCTTGTTGTCGTCAAAATAGCAAGCGTTGATGAGTCCACTTTGGTCGTCTCCTTATCTTCCACCACCTTCTTCAGGCGGCCTTTCAAAACAAATGAATCGAAGTAAATCAAAAGGAATGTTCTCGAGGCAAACAGCAATGAAAAGTAATGATGTTGCCTGGCTCCAGGACGGAAAGGTCCTTTGTGCCGTCTTTAGGAGGGCATCCAGAAAGTACAAGAAGACAATTCGGGTATCATCTCATAGAGATAATAAAACGGACTCCTTCTCATTAGAAAGTCAAATGTTAATGGAGCCGAGTCATAATCATGAATCCGCTTTTATTGAACCCTAATGACCTTACCGGGGCTACAAGTTGTTCTCATAAATTCTGATTAAAGTTTACCTTTACAGCGTTTCTCTTTGAACGATTAATTGAAAAATATTTTCTTTTTTTTTTCTTTTTTATACAATTTCAGGATTTCTCATCAGTGGTTGGATCGTCGAGATTTTTGCAGGAGCGGCAACATCGACGATAGACGAGCCAGGAGTAGATAAAATTTTTTTGAAGAAGTGAAAAATAATAAAACCGACCGTCCTGATTACAAAGGGCGAGGTCGAAGGACGAAGGAGCGTCACTTTGTTTCAACGAGCTCATTGTAACAATAAAATGTTTACCGGCACCGAAATCATCTCGAGGCAAATTGAATGGAACAGGTGGGGCTCCGCCACTTGAGGTGTGTTGTTCGGTGCGCCACCGTACACAAAAATGGGGACAAAACGAACAGGAGCAGCGGCAAGGACTCTGAAGTGGCTCATTTAAAAGTAAACAGCAACGAAGACCAATTTCGTATTCTCACTTGAGCACACAAAGGGAAATGGGCAACAAGAAAACGGTTGGGACAGCCGTCGTACGAAATGAGGGCAAGATCAACGATTGCCATTCGGGCAGGATGACTGGGTATCATCGTAGTCAGGAGCGGTTTACGGCAGCGTAATTACTACTGTGCAGATAAATGTCCTGATGGAAAAAGTGTGATAATGTGTTATAGTGCCAAAGTCGAGTACTTGCAAATAACTTTCTAATTAAGGTGCTCTAAATGTAAATAATTTTAATTACAATTAACTTCGCCAATACAGCAGCAACATGCCTCTGATGAAGCAGCGCGGATTTAAGTTCTCCATTTTGTGCGACGTATTTCTATTACTCTCGCTACAAACGGAGGCATTTCTATCAGAAATTGTTCTGAACCTGCCCACAACGACTGGTCTAGAGTCAAATAGTCCGATTATCTCGACTAGTTCGATTAGTTCGAATAGTTCGATTAATTCGATTAGTTCGAATAATTCGAGTAGTTCGGTCGATCCTCGACCGATTCTCTATTCCGAAAAGGAAAGGGGAAAATCCCCCGATAACAAGGACGCATACAAGGATTTTACCAATGAAGCTATCCACCGAATCTTGCGGGACGAGGAGACTGCATACAGCGATGACAGTCTGAATGTTCGACAGCGATGGAGGAAAACTGACGATTCGTCCAGATCCATCCAGAAGCGCTCTGTCGCTCATGTAAATAAATTAAATTTATTTTTTGGTAACAGCAATAATCTTACGGAAAGTAGCGACGATAGTACAAAAGCCATAGTTTTAACGAACAGGAATATGACCGATGAAAGGGCGCTTAAAATTTTACTTAACGAATTAGCACAATCGAACCTGAGCGCAGTCGCAACTCTAAACTTAACGATGAATCAGTTCGACAAGTTCGCTATACATGAGCTCGACAATCTAACGAATCTTCACAATTTAGATTTGTCTTTTAATAATTTAACGAGCTTCATAATCAACAACTCGACTCTTCGAACTTTGAATCTTTCTGGTAACCATGTGACCAACTTCACGTCGTTCCAGAGCAGAAATCTTAAAGAACTGCTCTTGCGTGGAAATAATCTAAGCTCGCTAAAACATCTCAACCTTTCGGGTTTGGATGGCCTAGACATTTTCGATTTGTCATGCAACCAAATATCCGACGTGGAAAAAAATTTCTTTCGACAAGTGAAAAAGTTGAGATGGCTAGACCTTTCGAGGAACGAGCTCGGCAGCATAACCAAGGAACCTTTTTACAATCTACTGAGCACAGAGACACTGATTTTGTCTTACAACAACATCACGACCATTGATCTGGATACGTTTCTCGATCTGCCGAATCTGCAGTACATTGACTTATCGCACAACAATATCCAGGGAAGGTCCGTTCGGGCCCTTCAGGGTATCCCAGATTTGGTCGGTCTGTCGATTGCGTATAATCCCGATTTGGGTAGTTCGCTACAAGAATTCGTGTCGTCCTGGAGCCTAAAGGAATTGGACGCGAGCGGGACGGGATTATGCAGAATTCCAGCAGCCCTGGCGCAATCTGTTCGAGCGTTAAAATTAACAGACAACTGGTTTTCGGTGAGTAATCCTATTATTTAAATATTTAAAGTATGCCGTCGTTATCGTGGACATGTGACATTATTCCCCCCCAAAAATTTCGACAACATCCACACTCCAAGCGTAAGAGGGCCGTGACATGCCAAATATTTGCGTAGGGAGGATTCGTGGTGAATTAACGCGCTCCTAATAATCCCCGAACGTTAACCCCAAAAATCAACGAGATGAGGAGACCCGAAAAAAGTACTCCTGCTGCCGTCCAGACGGTCGATGGGGAAATTTATATAATTCACTGCGACATTAAGGGACACGGGGAGCAATAAAGAAGGATTACGCGACATGAATCCCAAGAAAACAACTCGCCTCCGAGTTTTCCGACTGTTCAACCCTTTTCAGAAAAACGCTCCCATAAAGTGGTGAATGAATTATTTCTGCAAACGAGAAACAGTCGGGGCAACGGCGGCCAGGGCGCAAGTAAATGGAGCAGCAGGGCAGCGGGCGCAAATTAGGGATGCCCTAACTGATTATTCGTGTAAAAACCACACCCATACAGCGCGCGGGGGTAAATGAGGTAGTACCTAACCCCAAAAAGGGCTGTATTTAACTTCCGTTGCGTAATTTTTCTTTTAGCCCTACATCCACGAGACCGGCTCTAAGGAAGCCCCTAATTTTCGAGCCTTCCGCCCCTCCGCCCATTTTCTGGCCTCGGATTCGAGAGCCCTGGATAAGGCGAAAAATAAATGGGACCGGGTGGACTCAAGAATTTCAATTGGCGCAATATTAATGCTAACTCAAGTGCAAAACGTCAGACTTACGCTGAGTAATTGAAAAGTTTTCCCACACACTTTTCTTGTGGTAATTAAATTAAACTTTTCAGCGAAATCGCTGAACGTCAGACATTTTTGAGCCATGTTTCAGTTGAATTAATTTCAGCTCTTTGAAAATTTTTACTGTTTCGCGTAATCCCTTTCAAGGCAGGCAATTTGAAATGACCGCAGATGAGCAATTATTAAATTATTATATTTATAATGAGAACTTTTGAACGCTTCAAGCGATTTCAGTCTTGAAATAACGAGGAATTCTTGTTATTTTATCTAGAAGATGAGAATGGTTTTGCACGTGTTTGCCATTTCGATCGTAGTCAGAAAATCTGCTTTTAATTCAAATATTATTACACATGTATGGCAGAATTTAAGGGAATATTCTACTATAAGTTATTACAAAATCACATTTTGGCAGAGTCCAAGATATAATTATTTTAGTTATTTTACTTGGGACAGCAGCATTAATATAATTATTTTTTTTTATTTCAAAAGAGATAAACACTTCCGTCCTTAAATGTTCAAAAAAACACTTAATTGAAATTTTACAAATCAAAACATATGAATAAATTTTTTTTCATATATGTATTTCCGTACAAATTCCAAAAGATTAATTTGGTTGATTTAATATTTGAAGAAGTTAAGAACAAAACCTCACTTTTCCACTTATGTAATTCAATGATTAGATAAACAGCAAAATTGAAATACTTAAACGTTCACATAATATTGACTTATTTTGATTAGGTCATGTTAACCTAGATAATGTATAAACAATTCTGAAGTAATTTTTTTCAATTTAAAATATTACTTGTTTACTCTAATATTTTGAAAAGAAATTGGTAAAAGTAATGTTTTAATTGAATAAGTGCTTTTTTGATCCGAATTCCTTCGATATTAAAAAGCTGTTTGAAAAAAAAAACTGAAAATTAAAATTTTGCCAGATTCACAGAGTTTTAACTATCTTTAAAGCTTTTAAAACATTTTATGAAGTTTTTTTCTTAACCCCTCATTTCTAATCTTCCAATTTTTCGCAAATCTATTATATGTACTAAATCAAATAACTTATAGAAGTTTATTCTTGTAATTATAACAATTATTAAATATTTTTCCTGACTGACTGTTTGTCAAGTTGCCAGTGTGATTTGAATTGGTATTTTATGACTAAAATGTTGTCTGAATTATTTATTGTTTGATTAAGTGCAAAATCTGCATTCGAGTCATATTCACTTAATAGCATTTAGCTGTAGGTTTTAGCTGCGGAAATAGGAAAATCAGAAAAAAAATGTTGTCACTAAATGTAAAATTCAAAAACGCCGGAAAACAAGCAAAAGCTTTTAGAAGATAATAAGATATAGCATTTTTGTTGGCATTCTATTGTAAAAATAGGTAGATACTACCTGTCCATTTCCATTAATCTGGTAAATTGTGAACCACCTCAACCTCACTTAAATCAAATTAAACCCATCACGATTTCAAACACTTTTCAGTAGTAAGTTTCAAACGAAATTACAAAAACTCTCCTCTCGTTTTCATTTCCAGGTAATTCGGTGCGGTGATTTGGACAGCTATCCACTCCTGCAGTACTTAGACCTGTCCTACAGTCATATAAACGAAATTGAAGAGGACGCCCTGGGCCGTCTGGAGGTGCTCGAAACGCTATTTTTGGACCACAATAATTTGCGGCGAGTGCCAATAAGTCTGCCGTCGAGTCTGGAGCACCTGTTTCTGCATAGCAATCAAATAATGGACATACAGCCGCACACATTCCAGTCGTTGGCGAATCTGAAAACGTTAGACCTATCCGGGAATAAGTTAATTTATCTGCCGGGGCTGCCGCTTCCAAAGCTCCTGACACTCAATTTACAGTCGTCCGAATTAAGAGGTCTGAGCCAATCAGTTGTGAAAACATCTACAAAACTGAGGGACTTACTGCTCGATGGTAATCCTATTAAATGTTCGGATTTATTGGGCATTGCTGAATGGGCGAGTCCCTGCCAGAGTGATAGGATTACACAGTTGAGGGATATAAAGGAACATTTCCAGGAGATGCACAGCCACTTCAAGCATTTCAGGAGTAATCAAGGATTTGACCTCGTACGCCTGTGTACAAACGAGCCCCAGGAGCCAAAGGGCAGAAAACCAAAGTGCGCGGACAGCAACGTTAAATTCATACAATCCAACAAGCTCGAGTCCCAGCTCCAGGGCATGGAGGATATTCTGAAGTCAAAAAGAATCTCTAACGCCAATTTGTTGCACTTTCTTTCTTCGCTCCTGGGCCAGGCATCTGGCCGGTCTGAGGTGAAAAGTTCCGGGGAGGAGGAGATGAACACGATCCAGAGGAGCCGTGGAATCTCCCGGACGCTGCACAATAACCAAAATGAAACATTTTCAAAGGTTTATGATGCCTCCAGCAGAAATGGCTTTTCAGCTAGTGAAAATACTGCAGCAGAAAATGGGAACGACCAGAAATCAGGGGGGCACATGAAGGGGCCATTTGGTGGGACCCAGATAAATGAGGAAGGCTCACCGGGAGCCAAAACTCCCGTCTTATCACTCCCGAACAATTCTGGAAGGGGGGCGACGACCGAGCCGACCGGGAATGTTACACAACAGCAACAACACAGGGTGGCCTTATCGAAAATAAAATCAGACAACAATTATGTCGAGACAAGTGTTTTATTGGGCCAAGAAGGCCCCATCGAGGACGGCGCTAACCGGGGGAAGTTTGTAAAACAAGTTGGCATCGACGACCCGCAAGATAGCAACTTTAAATCTGAAAATATTGACTCAGTGCCAAAAGTGAAGGAAGATATTTTATCGCACCGAGCAGCACACATCCGGGACGAGTCGACGGGGGCGCCCCGTTTACATAAGATTGATGAGGGCAATAGGAGCAAGCATGTGCCCATTAAAAGCACCAGAGCGGATCCAGAAGGCCGGGGGGACAATAGACGTCCCGGTCCTGGTCCTGGTCCTGCTCCTGGCAGGCTCACAGCATCCAACGATCCTCCGGCACATTCCGCAGGGAGCGGCCAACAATTAGCCCTAAGAACTGCAAAAAGGGAAAACTTATCAGGGCCATTGTCGCCGCCGGATCGCCCGCAAACTGATGAAGTAATCAAAAAGAGAGTTGACCAACGGGGTCCCATAAATTCATCCAGGACAACAACAGCACCACCACCGAATTTTCTGGCATCAGATACAATCGCAGCCAGGGAGGTGACCAACCGCCCAGACCCACCGACGGTGGCGACCGCAGCGGCAGGGAACGCAAAAACTTCTCCTTTCGAGGACAAATTTTTGTTACCGGCAACCGGGGCTTCGCTGACATTGTCTCAGAGAATGATGACATCAAAAGTGAATAAAGCTGACAAAGTTGTGTTTATCGATCAACCCTCTGCTGTAGATGAGAATGGCATCATTAAGCAAAGGGAGAATGTTTCCCAACCATTGGGTCAACATTACCAGCAAATGCAGAGGGCTCCATTAAAGCCGAGTGCGGAGCCCCACCAGCCGTCCAAGGAGGACCGGAGCAGAACGCAAAGGCGGCTAAAGCTCCAGACAACGGACACCGTCCAGGGCAATCAATATAATAAAGAAAGTCAGCAGAAACTCCAGGGCGGTGCCCTAAACCAGCTAAATAGCGAAGGGATCCCAGATAAGGATCACGGGCTGCGTGGGGAGGACTCCTCTATCGGGGGTATCAAATCGCCTGACCGCAGTGCTCCTAAAGCACTTGTGAATGGGGCTAAGTACCCCATAAAGCAGCGCCAGAAAGATATGCACATCCAGGGCGACTTGGCCAATCAGAACCGAATCCACAAGGGAACTAGATTCGGGGATAACATCGAGCCGTCTAAAATCGAAAGGATCCTGGGACGGGGGAGCAACAGTGTCCCTGATGCAGTCAAATTTGGGGATGCTATCGATCGGGAAGAGGATGTCATTAGCAGGCTTTTTACTTTTGGCCCTTTCAAAATTTTTAAAAATCCTCCTCCAGAAAAGCAAAAGAAGCTGAGTCATTCGCTCAACATAGCGAACGATTCACCGCCCACTGGGAAGCCCCGGGAAGAAAACGACGAACTATCCTCCATCCTTCCAACGACGAAGAGTGTCTTCCTGGAGAGCTCCCCGAAATCCGAATCTCATCACACGGTAAACACCGAGAATCTGCAGTTCACCTCGGCGGTGGGGGTGGCGGATTATGTGCCCTCTTCCCGGGAGTCCCGGGACGGGGTCCAGCCCGCCGGACGCTTCAAATTGCAGCAGACTCAAGTTTTTTCATATGCGAACGGTGAGCCAAATCCTCGCAGATTTGAAAACCATCTGAAGGTAAACAAGGAATTGAGTTCGGATCGAAATCATGTGCCAGGCGAAATCCCGGCCCCGCCGGGAGTCGCAGGGGGCACGGAGCACCCGGGCAGCAATAGCAGTGGTCTGCCACCAGAACAGTGGCTGGACGTTCGAACGGGCTCCGGGCATCCGGGACTGTTCGTCGTTATCGGAGTGACGTTCGGACTTCTCCTCACCCTTGGCCTGATCCACGTCTATCGTTGCCGAAGACCGTGGAGTTCCCACGGGTCGCAATTTCATAATCACGGCCGGAACCATAACTCCGCCGCAGAGACCGGCGATTACTGCGACTGTGGCGATGATTACTACGTCGAAATGGACCAGGAATCTCACTCTTCTGCTCAGAAGGACTTCCTGCCGATGGAATTGCTCAGCACGACTTCGAGGAGACTGGATGGACCTATTTCAGAGTGGTGACGAACGTTCTCCGTCAGGTTCCCCGGATCTTTTGACTAGGACGGGATTTCCTTTGAACTACAGAAATTGAAGAGGAAGTCATAGGCTCTCTATGGTAATGGATTCAATTTTAATTAGACTTGCAGTAACCGCGGTTAACAGATTTTCACAAAATCCATATCTCTAATGACAAAACCAGAATTCAGGAGGATTTAAGTTTTTTGCCCTTAAAACAAACTATTTTTGGCTAGGTTGCAGCAATTTTTAACCTCAGCCATATTACCTACTACTGCATTTTTATGTAATTTGTCTGTTAGCCTCTCTGTTGTAATTAGGTTAACAGCATCATAGAAGCAGCTCAGTGCTGAACATCATGAGTTATAGGAACATTTTAAAAAGGAGGAAAAACTTTATAGTTTAGCAGTAATACCCATAACATAATATTTATCATAGCCTATAAAAACTTATATTTTATTTAGTGTAGAAACTAGTCTTTCTCAGTTGATATACTCGGTTAGATAAAAGCTACTATTTTCTTTTAAATTACGCAACGTTTTATTATTAAATAGGCCCTATTCAGCACGACATATACGAAAATATATAAAAAGTATTTAGATCTATGATTTTAATGTAGAAACGGACGATTTTTCTTTGAAAACGAAATATTACACAAAAAAAAAGTTAGTTTTAAAAGTGGCTCTTCAATAGTTGAGACATTTTATTCAAATTGTCTGATCATAAACCCTCATATAAATTTAAGTCTTATTATTACTGCAAATCTAAAATTGATTGAATTTAGACTCGTGATAACTTTCCTAACTTTACCAACATATTCCACAATTAATAAGAGAATCTGTATTAGGAATTGTTCAGGTAAAATAATTCAATAATAATTTTCTTCATATTAATTTTGCGTAACAAAACCTGCAAGTCTAATTAAGGGATAATCAATAATCAATAAATAAATAAAAACTTTATAAAGGAAAATTCTTGTAAATATCGTAATGAATTCTTTAACAACCGTAAGTCATTCAAAAAATGTATTACACATAAGAAAATTAAAAACAAAAATATTTTTTCTAAAAGGCAGTTATGGAGGAGAAAACTGAGATTTTACTAGTAATGGACTTAAAAACACTTAAATCTCTTCCTGTTAGCTTAGAGAGCAATAAGATGCCAAATAAAAAATAAAAAATAAAAAAAGAGAATAATTATAAAACTGAAAATAAATAAAATAGGTAAGAAGAAGAAAAAAAATCACTTTTCTAATAATTTTTTGAATTGTAAATAATGAGATTGTGAAATTTAGAAATTTTGTCATAAAAATAAGAACGTAACAATAAAATTATGATATAAGAAAATCAATGGTGTTTTTATATACTTGGTTTGGTTTTCAGAATACCCTAATAATAAGAAAATCATGCTATTCAAATTTAGGAAGTCAAGGCAACGTACCCAAATTAGGAGGAAAACGTAATTATTTCTGCTAAAAAGAGTTTTCAATAGATCAAAGGCAAGAAACTTTTTAAAAATCGGTAAACTGAAACAAATTTTCCATTCAAATTCAAACACTATGGTTACGAAACATGCTCTACATCAGATGCTAAATACCCTAAAAATCGTTTCCAAAGAGCATATGGATTCACAAAATGATTTTTTACTTTTATAGACTTAACACCCACATGAAAGTGTTTTTAAACATGCTTTCCGTGACTATTTGGAACTATTTTTAAGATGAAATATTCAGTGTTGGTGTAGCATTAGAACCAACTCTTGAAAATGTATAGAAATTGTCTATTGAAATATGTTCATAATAAATATTTAAAAGATTTTTGTGAGCAAGTCAAAAGTTCTGTTTAACGATATTTAAGAAGTTAATTGCAACAGGTTGAATCAGCTTAGTCTCAAAGGCATCAAGCACTAAATTTTATGAAGAAAAACATAACAACTTCAAAAATCTCCTGAATGTACTGACAATGCTCATCAATTTTAATCGCTTTTACTTTTAAAAGAATTGCAAGGTCATGACAACAAAAATAAATACATTTTAGCATGAGTTCACGCTGAGTACCTACGTAGTTATAAAGATATAAATTTGCTCAAAACGATGGTTGTGGAAGCGTTTTAATTAAAACATCAAACAACAAAATATCCACTTAACTTCAATAAAAAATAATGAGATATCGGAAAACTCAGCGAACATCTTCAGATGAATGAAATTCATATGTATTAATAACTTTCTGCTAGACACATTTTTTTTAAGGTATTATTGATCCGAGATGGTGGATAGAAGATATAATGTAGAAGATTGTAGATAGAAACTGACGTCCTATGAATGCTACATTTCATTTAAATTAGTATGCGGAAATTTGATGTGCTATTTATAAATTTTATATCGAATTTTGAAAATTCAAATTAAAAAAAAAACCGCTAAATTATAAATGGCATTGAAAGATGTTCTGGGGAATAAACTAAATCTTACAAAATTCTACAGGAAAAGGTTCCGTGAAGGTTTTTGGGGTCGCTGATTTAAAAAAAAATGTATACCATCTAGGATTCAGTTTTTTTTTTTACCCAAAACCTTCTCTAAAACACGTTTACCTTCAATTATACTAAAAAATAATTGCAAACATGAATAAATACATACAAAAGATTGTACAGAAAACCTCCTCGTTTTTAGATTGTTTATAAGCACTATAACTACAAATTTACGTTTACATCTGCAGAGGCTTGTTCTTTCCGTGGGTATTCGAGTTTTAAGAGGCCTATTAAAATTTATTTTTGAGTTGCATTATCTTAACAACGGAAGCGAATTAAAAAGCTTCGTTATTTAGCAATATTTCTTGAAAACTTTGCTTTCGCTTGGCAAATACCTTGCATGAGTCATGAAGGTACTCAGCAAAAAGGTAATAAGAGTGATGCAAAAGTGGCTCGTCTAACGTCCAGACGTTCCCGTTCAAGTTCCAACGGTCCATAAAACTTTCGCCCGGCGAAACTAAGACATCCGAAATTCGGGCGAAACATATGAAATTTGCAGGGAAAGGAAAAATTAAAACAGACCTACCGGCAGAAAGCCCTCCTGATATTTAAATTAAATATTAAAAAGCAGAAAATTTATAGTTTCTCCAGTTAGCTAGCCGAGAACAAAGGCCAGAAGGCGAAGTCGTTTTCTATGCGAAGCGAACGTGGCGCGGAGGAGCCAGACGACGGCGGATGTTGGGCAAACGAGGAGCAGAAAATCCCTTAATGCCTGGAAGGGCGCAAGTATCCTCCGACCGGCCGGGGAGCCAAGGGAGATCGTAGGCATCCACCCGACGATGAAACCTTGCCCTGCCGGGAAATTCGCTGATAGGGAAGCGTCGGGCTCCGTAATAAGATTTCATTTTATTTGCCATACTCTTCCGTGCAGGGAAAATGTCGTTATTTCCTGGAAGCAAGTGTTGGAGACATGCCACTTTTGTTAACAACAACGAAAGTCGCGATGCTACACACACTCAACACACTTGACATACATATTTTTCTCGCAGAAATAGGTTTCGGGCGGGTGCCGGGATTCTTACTGCAAATTTAATAGGATACCTGGAGAGCTTGCCAAAGTGCACCTGAATAGAAAAAGTTTATAGTAATTTCGCTTAAGAAAAGAGGAGAGTATTCCGGAAATTCCGGAATTCTCTCTCTGACAGCGACTTCTATTACCTGCTTTATGAGTTTTTCAGTTGGCTTCATCTCACAGCGGCTAGAAGATAAATTATAAATTGTCTACTTGGTTGGCAAACAAAAACTACTTTTTATGTACCAATACTGATACAATAGATAGTCTAGACTAGACCGATGAAATCAGAAACTTTTAATAAAAAGCATTTGATAGTCGTAACAATGTAGCACTTACTGCAAAAAATCAATTATTTATTATTGAACATAATAGGAACACAAAAATATATATAAAATATTCATTCTTTACCATGAAAATGGACACTTAGGGGTTTTTACAGTACCTAATTTAGAATCTGCTATTTGAAATTTGGAAGCCCATATTCATATTTAATGAAACCATCATGAAAAATCGTTTTCCCACCTTTGTATTTCTTCAATTTTGGGAAATACTTCGTAAGACAAACAAAAAGCTCTTATATAACCCAAACCAGATCTACGAAATAAATATAATTGAATTAATTATTTTCCAATAAATCTAATCCGAATCTTGTAAATGGGAGTAAAATACTTTTCCCTTCCCCCCCCCCAAATGAAATTTTGGACTTTTAAATTAAATCTATCTTATTGTATTGGGGGTCGAGTTTGGTGTCATTGGATAGATTTTCAAAAACTATTTGACACGTATTTTGTCTTTTTTTAATCCGATGTGTATTTCGCGAGATATTCGATCGTCCCGGTACTTCTTTTACACACTGCTTAATACATACAACGTGCTTCAAAAGAGAGATTTTATGATGATATTCCAAGGATAAATAATGAAAGGCAATCTAGGTAAAAAGATCTTATACATAAGACTCACAAGCACAATTATCTATAAATTAACAAATTAATCTACATTAAAACATTTAACGACAAACTCTTTGATGATTAACATTTTTAAGTTAATTCCTCAACAAAATAAGACTTATTTATTATTCGGCCCCGACATCCTGTTCGTATCCCTGAAAAAAACTGTATCAAAAAAATTCGATTTACTAGATAACCTTTTTGCCAGTCCCTACGTTTAGCAAAGGATAACGACATGGGCTGGCATTCTATTAAGGTGGAATATCCGAAGGATTAGAAACTGAAACAAGGCTCGCAAAAATCGGTTAAATTGCGACGTGTAGCCCGCCTGACTATTTCCGATTTTGCGCCAGAGCCCAAAGTGAATGTCAATCACTTGTCATCTCCACTTTGTTTCAAAGAATAGGAAAAATTGAATTACGAAAGGCGGTGAAATATCAAACAGGGTTTTTTCGGCTTCCGTGTTCCGTACGTCGTACCTTCGAAAACCCCTTTTACCCATATACTGGCTTTTCTCGTTTATGTATGAAGCTGCAGCCC
Organism: Eutolmus rufibarbis; assembly: GCA_963920795.1. NCBI lineage: Eukaryota > Metazoa > Arthropoda > Insecta > Diptera > Asilidae > Eutolmus > Eutolmus rufibarbis. The sequence continues at coordinate 5,829,007 of OY987208.1, forward strand.
ACGGGGCGGATAAAGTATAAATCGAGCAAAATACCACGGAGGAACTCGCTCGTTTTCGCAGGATTTCAGACGTGCTCAGTGAAAAAACGCATCATTTGCAACTTGTCCGATTCAATTACTTAAATTGGATTTCAATGAAGACGACTTCTCGCTCGGAATGAAGTGGGTCATTTGCATGCACTGATTATTATCCATGCAAGCACAGATTAGTTTCGAGGTAATCACATCAATTTTGCACCAGTTTGATTTTGCTTTAATTGGTCGAACCGCGGTGGGAATAGATTTAATCAAATTACTAGGAATTAACAGATTTTATCATTACTTAGAAGTTGAGAAAGCAGCTTGAATACAACTCTTCGGTAAACTCAAGAACTTTTGCATGTCAAATGTGGAAGCAAAATATCAGTTATCGAAATACTTATACGAAACATCGAAATTTGAAATTGAATAAAATAGCATGTCTGTTTGTTTGCTTGCTATACAAATCTACACCGCTACTCCGATTGCTATCAAAATTTGCATACATACCTACTCTTGAAAACATAAAATTTTTAAACATTTCGTCTGTCTGTCTGTTTGTCCGTGCTAATCTCGGAAACGTCTAAACCGATTTCGATGGAACATTCGCTGAAAGTTTTATTCTGTCAAGGTCGTGCATTGTTGTTTGGAATGGATTTCTAAGAAGTATACTTCACAAATTTTCGATCTCATCCTAAAAAAGTGATCAGATAAATGATTTAACTTTTGTACTATATCATTTTCGAAATAAACCCTATAACAACTACTTTTAAGAATTACCATCAAAATTGTGTGTATACTATAAAATATCGGTAAAATATCAATAAAAAAATCCACTTTATATAAAAAGAATATCTTTTATATAACCTACCGAGAATTCTCTTAGAAATAAAATTTAAACTTAAAGCTAATATAAACAGATTACGACGCTCAAAAATTGCTTTTTCTTCAATATCGCCAATTGTTTTTCGGTACTTCGTTCCTGCTCCATTTGTAGAAACCCTCACCTTGCGTGATCATGACGATGACTTGAAATTGTGACGATGTACTTTCAGATTGAGATAACAAAAATTTATGTCGCGCAATTATTGGAGGGCAAGCAAGGACTTCTTAAATTATGTGAAAATCGTATTTACCCCAAAGCTTAAAAGCGAAAACTCCATTTTCTTTTGGTTGCAAGAACTCTCCTGGACTATTACCTCAGTGCTCCACTTCTCGTTTTGTTAAAAGTGCTGGAATTTCTGACGTTTTTGTGTGTCTCAAATTGATGCTACTTGCAGCAGGGTGCTCAGCACCGCTGAAGCATGTCAGCATATTTTCCCCTCGCCTCGAGCTCTTTTCTTTGACTTTCAACATTTCAACGAATGTCATACCCGTTAAAATTCCACAAGTGGATCATCTTTAAAAACAATTTTCCGAGAAGTCCTCCTACAAAATTCAAAGGCATTGTACGAGCCCGGTTTTTTGCTTTGAAGACAAAAAGAAATTTTAAAAAGCTTCAAATAATTGTGTCATCGCTCGGCATATTCGAATATCTCTCTTTGTTTTTGGACGACCCACTGCTCCCAGCAATAAACTGCATCAGATCGATGCCCTACTTATTGTCTTATTTTCAAAAAAGGGCTCATTCTCGTTCGTGTTCAATTTTCGTTGATAAATCAAATATCAGCCCTTTCTATAATTTAAACCCTCTTGACAGTAGTGTCGACTGGAATTATTGGCCTGGTTTTTCATGAGTAAATGTTTTACTAGTCAGCACTTAAAGCAATTCGCTCATTGCTTACATCAAAAATGAGGCAGCCTTTTGTTGACTTCGTTTGCCTTTTAGAAATTTCTTTTTTAATAATGAGTTTTCCTTTTCACGAATTCCCATTTCAACGACTTTTACCTTGCGAATATCTGATTTCATTCTAATGTTTGATAAAGGCTAAATAGTGAAATGACCCTTTTCCATTCGAGATTAAAAGGTGCTGTCTTGCTATTTTTATCTTCCTAGAAAACAGGTCTAGGAACTAGAAACGTGAAGGTTGCGAAAATGACGTGCCAAGCAAGACAAGGATCGTTTTTACGAAATTAAAAATGTATTCCTCCCATTACAAAAGGTTGATGTAAAGTACCAAACAAAAATGTGCTTGCTCTATGGAAGGTTCTATTTTCATATGATTTATACAAGACAAAAACATTATTTACCTACTTCAAATTATTGAAATTGTATACTACTCAATCAAAGAGTATCACATTATTTGAATTTGGCAAAATTGAAGTACTTGGATATTCAACGAATTTTAATGGAATATGCTGAAATCTGCTTAAAATGTAACTTTATTATATGTATTAAAGTTTTTGACATCAAATGAAAAACCCTAAAATTTTTCATCAAAATCTGTAAATCCTCAAACTCAATCTGTACCAATTCTAAGAAGAATGGATTTCATTTTATAATAGAACACTGAAGTTAATTTTCAGTTAAAACTTGAGTAGTTAAATTTGTAGAACTGAAATATTCAAATATCCACATGTATTCTTAGAGCCCTAAACTAGACCAGAGCCCTTTAGATTTTTGTCGTAAAGAAACGTTTTATTCGAATTATTATTTAATATTCATGGTAAATAACTTTATTAACTATTACAATCATTAATCAATTTAGTATTTTATAGATGCGTTTATCTTTATTTAATATTGGTCTAACAAATTAAATCTACTGTAAATCGCAGATTAAAGATTACATTTTAAAAATTACAATAGTGACACTTTAATTATGAAATAACTAAAGGAGGTTTGGTAGTGATTTTCAAAATTAATTAACACTTCTCCGCTGCAGCGTGTCGCAAATCGTACGAAACCGGTCAAATGAATAAATGAGTATCATTGTTTGTTAATAAAATCGCAAAATAATTCGTAATGCCCGGAAATAATTACAGAAAATGCCAATCAAATTTTGTTTCACCAACAGTGGTATAAATTTTCGATAGCTGCAGGAGTTTCGGTTTGTTTTGTGTTCAACTCTTGCGACAGCCATTAAACTTAAAAACCGCAAATGAAAGTAAATTTGGTCCTATTATGCTGTAATTGCGCCAGTGTGCCTCAGTGTGCTTCATTTTCATTCATTAATATCCGATAATTATACATTACTTAATCGATGGAAATCAATTACAAGAGTTGACTGAATGACCATTCAATCGAGGGGGTCATTTCGCGAGCACTCGGAAAGGGAATGGTCCTTAAGCGTCCCACTGACGAAGGGTTTTGAGTCTGAAATTCTTGCGGTTGAGAATTTATAGCGTAGTTCAATCTGCGAATTTACTTAATGCTATTTGTGCCATTGTCTGGGGTTGACGGCAATTAGGTTCCATTACGCGAAGTCGTGCCGCACTGGAGTTGTGCTAGTCACGTTTTTCCATTATCCACTTTTCGAATATGAACGCAAATAAAGGAAATTATTGTGTCCTCGTTGGAGGAACGATCCAGGGCGTTTTTCAATGAAAATTCATTTTGATTCGCTGATTATGGGATTTTCAATTCATGAAAGTTAACTGCTTTAACCATTTTCCAAGGAGGACAGCTTGCACAGGGACACAGGGACACAGGGACCCAGGAGAGCAGGGATCGACAGCAGGAAGGGATTTTGATTTTATGACTCCTCTAAGAGGAGCATGCTGCAGAAAGTCGTGCAGCTAAAAAGGAAGGACGAACTAATTACGAAGATTTTGCCGGCTGTTCAAAAATTTATTTTGATGATAGAGGCAGAAGGAAGAACAGGCGAGAATTATTAATCATTTTGTAATTCTGAATGTTAGAACCTCTAAACAGTCATGTCGGCAGGATGATTTATGCGAGAATGTCGTCAGATTTTCAGATAGTCGTTTTTAGCTGCTCACCGCAAAAACGTTTAGCCTGAACGGCGTCCGCTCACGCCTCAAAATTGAAAAACAAATCTCTTCATTATCACGTTATCAAATTAACGTAGGCATTCACTTAACCCATTCGTCATTTTAATGAACTTGGCCAGCCCGCCGGGGTAATTAATCACGGGACTCAAAAAAGGAAGAAAAAAATTCAGACCCACCCTGTGCACTACAGTGACACCGGGATCAAGTACAGTGGGGCCGGGATTTGTCGGGAACGAAGGAAACAGACCATCTAAGGGCCCCCTGTGCGGAATTATGACGGATGAGCCCATCGATTGACTTTCCCAGTGGCTTTCTATTGCGTAGGCATCCGAAAAGGAAGACACTTGGCAAGCAGCTCGCCCTGGGAATCGCACAAAGGAGCAGGATAAATTAAGCTAATGCTCGCCAGGACGAAGGGGGTCCTTCGAGCCGGGCGGGCGGACATAATTCATCCGTCCGGATTGCCGGGATATTATAATGAGTCGGCAGCGTATATTCATAAATACTTTTAATGGCGTGTTATCCTTTATTTACGATGCCGAGATGCAGAGTCCCTCTGGTCCCCTCCCTCGCTTCTGCTTTAGTTATACGTGCCAAGGATCCCTGTCCTGTAGGACGCCTTGGGATCGAGTCAATCTCATGTGTACACACGAAGAGACGCGCCGTACACGGGTATAAATAATCCGAGCATCGTTTTCTAACAAGGGATTCCCGAAAAGTACAAAAGTAATCCTTGCCGGGATAAAGTATTACCGGCGTATAAAAGCAGGACGAGACGATTGGGATAAATTAGGGGCTTAATCACTTTCATGCCGAGGGCGAATAAAGCGCCGGACCTGCATAATCTCTCCTTCACTTATTTACCGAAACTTAAGGCAAAAAGGAGGATTATGTAGTGAAAAACGAATTAAAAGGATCCTGCTGTTATGAGGACCGCCGAGGTCTTTATGAAGCCGGATTATTTTACGCAAAAAGACTTTCTGTTTGCCCACACTTTTTTCAGCTTGAGTGGCGGAGTTATTATTTTCCTATTTCAGGCCCAGAACCACTGGCTGATGAGTCCCTGCAGATGATGTCCGTAAATGTCTGAAGAAAAATGGTATATACTTTTGCCCAAAATAAATAATTCTCCGAGATAATTAAAAACGAAAAGTTGCAATTAACTCTGTAACAACGGATTTACTTAGGTTTAAGAATTTTCGTGTTTGAAATGGGAACGGCTACTAGCCAGCGGCCTTTTTAGCTCCATGACCTTTAAATTAATTTCTAAACCGAATCAATAATGCCAAAAATAAATATTTCTTATCTCCAAGCAATTGCCACTTATCTCTAAGCAAAGACCATTTTATTCCCGTCTTATTACTTCTTAAGCCTTCAATTAATGTTTGGGACTTTTCCAGCCTCTTTTTCCATTTTGTATGAGTAGAAGCGAAATTTCTTGCGGACTGTTTCACGCACACTCTTTAAACAAATTTTCTATAAAGCGAACAATTTTTAAAGCACGTGGACTTATTTTCATAATAATAATAATAATAATGTTACAAATGTTCCCAGTTTTTAGCTCTAAACTTCTACTAAGGTAAGTTGCTAGCAATTCCTTTATTGCTTTTCAATCCAAAAACTCATAAAGCTAGCAAAGCAAATAAATAATTTCGAATACTGGGATCTACATATCAATTAGGTTTGATATATTTGTAAATTTTGTCAATTTTCTTGTTTGCTTTCATTTTAATAAAATATAAGTACCTACATATGTATATGTAGGAATTACTCGACAGCGTAACGACTTTGACCAAGAGCAGGATTCGAATTAACAGTCTGATGATATATTGTACTATATGCGAGTTCGTAATATCGAAATTTGATTCTATTTATACAAATTAGCATCACTGCAAACTGATACTTTAGCTGTGTTTTCTGTAAATCGGTTCCGGTTCCAGGTTTCGCAGGAAATTTTGCACCGAATTGAAATTTATTAATTATTATTCATATCAAACAATTTTTATTTCGCAATAATAAAATCAAATTTCCTAATATTTTTAAAATATCAAATGTAATTTATTTTTTTTAAACAGAAATATTATTTTTATAAAAATTTAGGATCTGTTTTCACTATTATTAACAGAAAAGCTCCATGGTTTTTATGGCTTGAAAATCAATTCATGCAAGTCAGTGATTACATATTTTAAATTTAAATTGTAATATTACAAATATAAATTTTTGCTTCAAAATTGAAATTGTGACACAACATAAATTAATATTATAATTTTGTGATTCATACTATAGAGATAAGATGTCGCCGAACAAATACATATATGTATAATAGGTTATGATAGTTTTGATATATAACATTTCTTTTGTTATTTTATAGTAATTTGGTAGTAGATTTGTAAAAAGGTCATTGTATAATTAAAATTGGTACTTTTTATTTTGTGCAAATATGAAAGATACATACAATTTGTAAAATGCTACTTCGATCACTGTTAAATTGTGAAAAATCTCTTTAACTTTATTTTGTATTGTAAAATAGTAAATTCATAAACATTGTTTGCCTAATTTGCAATAACTTTTCCTAATATGTTTTTGTGATATAAAACAAGGCAAACAAAAGAACAATTTGCAAATATCTTGTCTGATAGGAATAGAAATATGTATGAAAATAAAAATAATGATGGAAAAATTATATAAAATTAATTTACAAAAATCTCTGAAGCTGTAGCTCAATGAAGCAATACCCCCTTACCAGAAAGAAATGGCTCAGAGCTCGATATTTAAAATTCGAAAAAACGCCCATTGCGCTAAAACCCGTGGGAAACAGAAATCGCAAAGAGCTTTTATCGTGATTTTAAATAAATTTAAAAGTTTGTCTCAGCCTTTGTTGGTGGAAAGCCCTAACTTTCGCTAAAAGCATTGCGCGGGTCTTATGGATTTTCCTGGTTATAGAAGTGATATTTCACTGACTTTCCCCATCGGGTTCTGGACAGAAAATCGAGAAAGCCCCCAGGCCCCAAGCCTCCAATGTTTTACGAAACCAAGACGGAGGCTAAAGAACAAAATTGAGTTCTTACACGGAAGCGACATGATTTTCGTGCATATCTAAACCCCCTCCCCGGTACGTAAAATTGTCTCGAATATGTTCGGGCATTTTAGCTCCGGCATACGAGGAACATGTGAATTAATTTTGCTGAGTTGCAGTACCCATAGATTTTGTGCGCCGATGGTCGATTTACAGATGGTACGTCTTACATACAGCGGCGATAAGGAAACCACGTCGAATCTCATACAAGAGCTACGGGGGTATGACTACACAAAAAATACTCCCTTTCGATACAAAATTGTCAGCATTATGTTGATGCCATTTTTTAGTTTCATTTTTAACAAAAGATACGAAAGTGCTTCGCAAGGCATTTATTACCCGAAATAGGATTCACTTTCGGAAGGGCGAGGGCTTTATTGTGCTCTAGGAATCGGCAATATTTCACGTTGACGTCAAAGTTCAAGAAATTGAATTCTTTACAAGATTGATACACTAAAAGGGCTGTTGCTCCATCTCAGCATCTTTGGGACGAGTGTTGCTGTGGGTCATTGAACTGATTCCTATTTCAAGAATCTCTAATTGCTGACCTATCCGTTCAATTAAATTGTCAGGAAATGTAATTTGTTTCGTTGGGACTTGTAATTTGCACACATGAAGGAAATTAACATTATTGTTGGATTAGACCCGCTCGTCTAATGTTCTCAGATTTCAAAATATGACTCCTTTAAATTTCCGAAATTGTCAAAGCTTACAAAGTTGAGAAACTATCGCATATAAATTGATACATAACGATTGTCTTTAGAATGATATTCGACAGCGCTAAGATGCCTGTTGTCTTGCTAAAGTTTAAGGAATTTTGTTGGCGCTCTGTAAATTTTAGATGAATCACATAGTACAATTTTGTATTATCTTATATTAGTTGTTGTCTTTTCGATCCGCTCGATATAGCTATAATATTCTTAACTAAATATATTCTGTGTATTTTAAATGATTTTGACAATTTTCATGTATGGTTGTCACTATCCAGTTAAATATTTACAATTATAGTATAAAATTGACTTGTTTTATCAAAACAGTTAAATTACAAAAAAAAAATATTTGCAAAACAGTATAATGTCCCCCTACAGGATAGAATTTGTATAGACAAAAATATATAATTATCTTTTATTTAATGGAAACGTAAAAGTTCATATTCATCACAAAAATACTTAATTTTATTTTTTTGTTTTAACGTGGACTCAAAAAATAAGTTTAAAATACAATATGTATTATATTAAAGCGAATTGTCTACTTTTGAATCTAAAAAATTACGAAAATCCTAATAAACAAACCTGACTACACAAAATTTGCTAAATTCTTTAGTGATTTTTTAAGAAAAACTGGGAAGTGTAAAGGACTGTCCAAAATTAATAAATTGTCTCCAAATTGGGCATCAACTGAGAAAATTAGCGTTCTTTAATTAAGAAACAAAATTTTTATTGAAAAAAAGGACCTTTAAATTATGAAAAGCTTCTACTCTAAATTTTTCCAGCTTAAAAATACAAAGTATGTCTTGAACCCTTGATGAGTTATAGTTTATACATAATTGGAACATAGTATGTACTAAATTTTGTGTATAAATTGTTAGTTAGAAATAAGCTTTCATAGGCTTGAACATTTTCTATTTTAAATATAAATTAAATATTTTAAAGTTCCCCAAAACATATTAAGACCTACATAAATTAAATTATTAAGCCGGATATCCATGCATTATTAAACCCAGGAAAAGGAGAGATCCTGTGGGGTATTTGCGCTGCCATAAAATTTGAGAATAATGTCTGACATGCAACAAATTAGATTCCTTGAATTTCTCACTGTCGTCTGCTCGTTGTTGATTTGAGAATGGGTCTGGAACGAGGGATCTGCACCCGGGATAAGTGCAAATAACCCCGCTGCTTATACGCGCAGCTTGAATTTTTAAAAATGCAGACGAATTACGAATTCACAACTCTCCCTGAAGGTCCCCAGTGAGCAAACAATCCGAAGCAGGAGCTGAAAACCCCCGCATAGTAACATATGCACGTCTGGCTAAATTTGTCTCTATCCGCGTGTTCACCCTGTATATATTAAAATTTTTGCATTACGGGGGCTTTGCGTGGATTCACGTGTCAAATTTTAGGCAGTAACCCACCCTTTTCACGAGGACCAACTTCATAAAAAGGAAGCGCCCGGCGTTATCCAGATGTTCGCCGCGGACAAGAAGAAAAGGAGCTCCCCCGCATTTGAGGAGCGTTTTATGACCACATTTCGCCCTAAACATTTTTATTTATTTATGTCACCCCGAATTTCAGAAAACCACAATTTATACAGGTGGAAAAGTCTTCCACTGGGCGGCAATAAAAGTGAGCCCTACCTGGAGCCAGTGGTGCGGACCAGGATGCGGCGACCTGGGAGCGAGCTGTTTTAGATCCCTGCGATTTCTGGAGCAGAGCAGATGAAGCAAAAGGGAAAATATGTGGGCAAGTCCTGTCCCGGCGGGACGAGATCTGACAATTTGAGACAAATTCAAGTCGGTATCACTTTCCAAGTCGATGGGCATCCCTCTTCCAATTGAGGAGCTACTCCTGGACGAATTCTGGTAGCAAGCTGCCACCGGGAGCGCAACTTCAGCGGCACCCTGCTACGAAAGCAGAAAGGCTGTAACAAATTACCCCGTATTTGTTGCTAACCCGACACCTACGGATCCTGTAATAGGATACTTATTCTCAGACCGGGGTTTCTAAATCACTCAGGGGACCCGGTAGCGCCTGAAAAAAGACCGGGTTAAAAAGGAGCCACGCAATTCCAGATGTGATCAAAGGGAGTCAGCCACCAGTCGGTTTTTCCAACTCCCGATTTATTTATGTATTGATACGGTCCCTGGTGCGAACCAGGAGTGCTGCAGAGATCCGCAGAATTTAATAGAAAAGGGAACCAGGCTGGGAATTTCAGATGTCGTTCATTCTAGGTCAAGAGACCTAGATTCTTTCCTATTCGCCTTTTCCCCTTTTATTTTTAGGAAAAATTATATAGCTGGTCGGTGGGACGGGCTCCGCATTCCAGGGATTCATTGTTTCACCGCTGCCTATCTATCGAACGACAGTCTCACCCGAAGGTAAGGGACTATGTCTACATAAAATGCAATCCATTCCATGTTAAATTCTATTTGGACCAATAAATAATTTCTAATCGAAATGCAGACGATGAAAAAACCTATTTTCGAAGGGAGCTAGATAAAACCAACCAAAGTTACCCACAGATCGGAATTTAAGAGGAATTGTGTGAACCTAGTGGTTGTCTCAGCGAATAATTGAACATGAACTCTTCATCAGACGGCCGGTTCACTTTGAAATGCGCCTGCATTATTAAGGGCAGATAGATTGAAAGGCATGTCAATGAACAAAGGAATCAAGGGATGAGATGCGCCTGAACTCGAGCAGATAACTTTGAAGGGAACTCAGTTAAAATTACCAATGGTATTAATGGAGCCCCTTAAATTCATGTTGATGAAATTCCAATGATAAAACAGGATTCTCAAATCAATTGGCGTTTTATGTTGAAGTTCTGTATAAATATCTGAGTCTGGTCCTTTAAAAATATCGCTTTTGAGCTGCCTTCTCTTAGAACATTTATGATGAGAAATTAAACAGCCAATCAAGCCAATTACTTAACTTATAATAAAATAAAATTACGACAGCACCCTGCACAATTATGAAATTATGGCTCTATCCAAAACGCTTACTAATAGTAAGATTTTCAAAATAATGAGAAGAATATTCGTCATCCTTACTATGTAGCATGAGATTTTCATGAGAAAATAATTTGAATATTATTGATGACAAAATTACCTAATTTCAATGAAAATTCCCTGACTTTTCCTAATTTTCAAATTAGACGCATTGATAAAATTCATGTTAATCAACATTTAAAAAACTCCTTCTACCATTTAATGTAAAAATAGCAATAGTGTTGGCACGCATATTCAAAAAAATAATTTTAATTTCAATTTGAAAACAATAACATAAAATCATCCTCGGGGTTGGTATAAAACTTTTAAATCTTATATTAAGCATTATTTTTATTGCAATATTGTGCCAACTACGTTCTCTTCGAAGTAATAAGATTGTTTGTTAAGTAACGTTGCCATGTTTCCATCGCCCCCAAATCTAGGGATTTAGAAAAAGTGATTTATAACATGTTTCCATCTGCCCAAAATCTCGAGATTTTGTGAGATTTCGCGAAATCCATAATACAATCCATTGGATTTCCCATACAAGTGGGCAATTTTGAAATCTTGAGATTTCGAGAGAACCTCAATCAAAATCTCATAAATTCATTGTGGCATCCCCAAAAAGTTTATTCGGCACTATTTAGCAGGCGTTAAAATTGACATTGAATTGAAAAGGAACAAGTATAATTGCAGAGTTGCAAAAAAAGAAAACATAAACAAGTGAAAAAAAATGGAAAATCACACTTGAAACATCAAATGAAATCGTGCTACTAGATAGAAACACTTTTAAATCACTTATTCTAAATCCCAAGATTTTGGGGAGATGAAAACATTTCAATTCAATAATCACTAAATGTCAATCTTATAACACCTGGCTAAGTAGTGCCGAATAACCTTTTTTAAGGATGCCACAATGAATTTATGAGATTTTGATTGAGATTCTCTCGAAATCTCAAGATTTCAAAATCGTCTTCTTATATGGGAAATCCAATAAATTGTCATATGAATTCCGTGTTTCACAAATTCTCGAGATTTTGGGGAGATAGAAATATGTTATAAGACATTCTCCCACACCAAATATCTCCTTATCATCGTACCTGCATACTACGTATTTAGATTTTTCCGTTCTACTTTACTTTACTTACATACTCAAATTTTCTCTTCGTATAAATACGATTCCAGAAAATCTGTAAATATTTGCTTCGTAATTTCGTTTTATTTTAAAACTTCTTCGAATTGTTAGAAATTGCTTAAATGTTTTTGAAATTTTCCAAGAATTACGTGCTTTAACGTTTTAATTTTCTCCCCTAAAGTGCCAAAAATATTCTCATTCTTTTCTTAAACATGTTACTTGGCTACATGATACAGTTCCCCTGACTCCCGATGGGAATCTTTGAGAAATTGTATTGCGCGCTTTTTACAACTCTGATAAACGAATTCTCAAGTTACTTTTTTCCTTAGTTAATATAAAGTTCTAGGAGTTTCTATGTTTTTATTTGAATTCCTTAAACGAATTATATTATTATGTTTGAAGTAATGCGAGTAGAAGGCCAGCATAATAAAGAGACTATCCCTTAACAAAGTAGCCATTAACGTGAAGCCATGAATACGGCTATCATCTCTCGCTTGTGTCTAAGGAGGACAATTCAAGGAAATGTGAATTTTCATTAAAACCGCATAAATAAATTACCACTGTCATCATTCCCAGGCATGACAAAGAGCCCCGGTACCTTGTCACCCATTTTTTTAGCCCCAACTTTCCAGGTATGACTTTCAGAAGGCTCCCTGCACTGCCTCTGCCTGTGTAATCCCAGTTTTTGTACAGGAAAACTTTTTGCAGAGTACTAAAAATAGCACCTCAGAGAGGAGGAACTGGGGAAAAAAATGTTTTACAAGTAAGGCTCACAAGATCCCTCTGAAGTTGGCCGCTTTTCGCTTTTACCAGGGCCGAAAAGGAAGTTATGTATGTATGCTTCCGAAGAGAAAGGTACCGGCTTTTATTTTCTAGACAAAACTTTTTCCTTATCCGGGAAAACCGCCCGCAGGAAAAGAATTTCAAGTCCACAGCAATAATGTCGCTCAAAAGGATCTTTTATTTCATTACAAACAGTGTACGTTTTCATTCCGGAATGAAATGACTGTGCACATTAAAGATGGTGAAGCCGAGAATACCCCACTAATGGCATCTTTTTCTGCGCTGCACAAAGGCTCCCCCGTCTGTAGAAAAGCATTCACGTCCTTCTGTTCTCTGAGTCTCTCTCTGCGGCATGTGGAAGGAACTTTGCAGAAGCGTTTGCAACATTTAACATTCACGTTAAACCTAATAGCATTTAATGCCCTCACCTGGGGTTTCCTACTCGAGGCGAGGTGGCAACATAAAAGAAAATTAGTTCTAAAGGACGATGCTAACAAGCTAACAACCACGATAAGATTCCTGGTGTAGCTTAAGACGCAGATACCATCTCTATCTGGGCCCCCATTCTCATAAAAATGTATCATACACCTGCTAAATGCGTACTCAACCGGCCATAAGTTTAAATTAAAAATTATGTTTTAATAATTTTCCGTAGAGTAGACATTTTCTGGTATCGTTAGGTTTAAAGTGCATGTTGCATCGCCCCTGAAAGGACCAAGTTTGCAGCGAAGGGCGATGAAATTAAAATAAACTTTGTTATCTATATTGCCGAATTGAAATAGGATTGCGGAATATTCCCGTAGAATGTTGGGAAAACATACCAAGCTTATCAGGGATAGTTAAAGTGAACGCAAAATATTGCGTGTCCAGGGCCCATTCAAGCGTGGGTCATCAAGGAAATTGGCCACATTATCTGTAATCGGAAAATCATTGAATCACCCAATCGAGAATTGATTTGTTACACCGAAACAACATAATTCGAAGTGCGGGAAATTGAAAATTTCACTAGCAGTTTTCATACTTTGTTATATTTTATATTGTACCCTTGTTAAAAAAAAATAAATATTATAGATTGCCATAGAAACAAATATGAAAATGTAAAATGTTACATTCGGTACAACGATACAATGGCCATAATAATTTTCTACGTTACCGGCTAAAACGAAATAAATAAAGTTGACAACACTGATTTATTTCAAACTTTGCATTGCGTAAACTAAAGGGGTTTTTGAGGTTGAAAAAACTGGTCAAAATTGTACGGCCGCATAGTTAAAATTGGTCGGAACTATACAGACGCTTAATTAACACTGGAACTTGGTCGGAATTATACGGCTAATATAAGAGCACATACTTAAAACTGGTTTAACAAATTTTTTTCCTACCTGTGCATGTTACACCTATGCTACTTTTAAAATCATTAGTCGAATAATAAAATTTTTAATAAACATTGATAAAGAAAAATGCACTTTTTAAACCTGTCCCACTAAAATGAAAAGTATGTGTGCTGACCGGAAAACAAAGCAATTTGAAAAACTCCAAAAATTCAGCTAAAGAGCATCTGTTTTCGTGGCTTTCACAGAATAAACGCCTGAATGTGGACAATCACTCTATTTTTTCACAATACATTGTGCTCGGTTTTCATTCAATTGGTGCCGTGCCAAAACAATGTCCGAAGAATTCGAATATTTTGCTTTGAATTCCGTCCTATTTTGGACAATGCTATGAGGTATTGGTTCATCACATCAATTCACAAAATTGATAAAACTGAGTATAGTGAAAAACCCTGTACTGCACTGCAGGTAAATTGCTATAATTAATTATATCTTGTATTAGATGGAAAAATATTTATTGCAAAGAAACAAGTTCTGTGCCAGAATTTTTAAAAAAGCTTTCGTGAAGCTTTCACTTGTGATCCGTTTTCGGTACATGAAGTATAGAACGTGTTAAAAGTATGGTAGAAACAAATTAAAAAAGAAAAACATAGAAATATAATAAAAATAAATAAATATATATCGAAGACAAGAAACTTATAATGGATACAAACAAAATCTGAAAGTTCAAAATAATTTGTCTGTTAGATAATAAGATTTTAAAAACTGACCCTTTTTGAGAAAGGTACAAATTATTTTGACTATTCATAAGCGTTCCCACACTATATAGTATAACTCTCACCTAAATAAACTAAAAGGGAATTTTTGGTATAATCACATATGAAATGCTACGATTAAATTATAAATGTTTCAATGTGTGTATAGTCTATGTATGTTTGCAGAGTATAAAAACGCAAGTCAATCTTCTTTTAAAAGTGGCACCACTAACGCCCTTTCAATTTAAAACTATGTAAATATACATGAACTCACCTGAATCAAGATTTGAAAGGAAAATCTCTCGCAGAATCATAAGTTCATCTTCCGGAGCGGCCAATATTGCACCGAAGCAGTCATTTTCTGGCCACACTTCCCTGCAATTAAGCAATTTTTCGCTTTTAATTTCTTTCTACTACTTTTAATCTCCTCTTTTTTTAACCAGAAGTCAAGTAAAAAGTTCTTTCATTTTGTGCTCTCCCGTATTTGCAAAAACTCTTAGCACCACCACCACACTTCGAGATAATTGCAAGTTCTGAGAATTTTAATTAAAGATAATTAGAGACGATTCGCATGCAACTCCATCGCGAGGCTTATATGTATGAGTATATGTTATAAAGCAAATAATTAAACTCGAGGATGGAAATCCTCCAGTGAGATGATAACAGACGGAAAGTGGCAGTTGTGGCGCTTTTTGTTAGTAGAAAAATAAAGTGCAGTCAGCTGGACAGAAATTAAAAGGTGAAGGAATGGTAGCAACCCTAAGCAAGGAAGAACTTTTAATGAAAGGATGAAATAAGATAAGTTTAGAATAATGAATATGCCAGTTATTATTGTATTAATATCTTGTCTGTTATCCTAGGGAATTTGTCAAAATATAAGAACTATTGTGTTATGAGCAAAAGCGATTTTTCCTATGATGTAAAAGAGAATAGAGTATATATGGCAATTAATGTAATATTATCGGTTTTTCAATTTTAACCGAGGAACTGAAAAGTTTTGTAAAAAAGAAAAATTCATATTCAATACAAGTTATAAAAAGTATAAACAAATTCACAAACTATTTATAAAAGAAATTACTTTTCCACTCTAATTTGTTGTCCGCAATTTATCAGCATGATCACAATTCAAACAGGGCAATTTCCTTCATAAGCAAACTTTACAAGAGAATACATATTTTTACAGCAAATTTGTTTTTCAGTATTTTTATTAACAAACAAAATAATAACCCATAAAAAATAGACATAGCCCTTTATATTCAGATATTCTGAAAATAGCACCCTTTTGATTATTATTTACAGCAATTACGCTTAGGATATGTAAGTAAATAAAAGATAAATTTAATAACAGCTGACACACACAAAAGCATTCAGAAATCAAACCTTCTTCTTCCATATTAACGATTTTTAAATCTCTCAATTTTTAATTAAAAATTACTCAAAGCCAATAGAAAGAACTCTCCTTGTTCAAACTTTATTGACTAATCCATGCCAATATGGAAAACAGCACTTTTTCATGACAAATATTAAACGTGCAAGAATCAATGCAAGGAAATAGCCTTTTGATTGGGGCAATAAAAAAAAGGATAATATTTCTAAGAAACTAGGCACTTTGGATCAAAACTAAAGACTTATGTAGAATCTTATATTAGTAGTTGCATTAGTTAAAAAATACTTTGAATGAGCATAAGGTGGAAATAGCTTCTTTTGAATACACACTCCTCAATTATAATAGACAGTTGTGATTTTAATAACTAATTGCAATTTAATTTGTCTTACAATTAGACAAACATGTTCCCGTGTAGAGAATTTTAATTAAAAATCGAATTGTAAAACAACCGGGATTTTGAAGCATATAACTGCAACCTTAAACAAAATAAGCTTGCTGATAGAAATAAGTTACCTTTTTATAAACAGACGTAACTACGGATAATAAAATCCTCATTTATAAAGTTATTTTTCAAACAGTCATGCCTCTTTAGTACTCCCACCCTCTGATGTCAGTGTGAGCGAACTCAACTTAATAAATTATAAATCGGTTAAAATATAGTCTTATAAACACAGTATTGTGCATAAATTTAAAGCCACCTCTATTTTTTCATAATCAATTGAGTTGAGTGGTTGTATCTTGAAAATTCAGGAATTTGCGAAAGCAAAGCAAGCAATCTTATAAAAAGCAATTTTATAAATTTTAATCAGTATTTAAAAGATATCACCAGAGAATACTATTATCCAATTTTCTTTTACCCATTATGCCTAATTTTATTAAAAATTGGAACAAAATTTGCGTGGAACAAATTCAAATTTTTCAAGAATTACTCAAGGGAGAGGTTGGCAGAGCCTCTAATCTAAGATACTACAAAGTTTCATCAAAATCCGACCAGTGGTTTTTGCGTGTTAAGAGCCCAAGGCAAGGTTGAACAAATGGTTCATATATACAGTTTAAGTTTGATTACGAATTTATTTTATATAAATTGATTTGATACTTAGAGCCGCTATATTGAATATCGATTATGAAGTGAAGTTATTTATGAACCCTGTTAAAATTTCTAAAGTTAGGTAACATTTTAGAGCTGCGGAAGTGAAAAGAAATCGTCCTTTTCATTCGCTTGCCTTCCCAGTGGATAAATTAACACTATCAAATTGGTTCCACCGCAACTGCGAAATCGATTTTATTTTCAGTGTACTTCAATGAAACCGCTGATAAATCAGATCAAGGGAAGGAAACAAAAAAAAACCTTACGGTCGACTGAGTACCCGCGACTTTATTCGCTTTACTCCTTTTCAGCTATTTTTAGGGTTTTCCTCTTTTTTTGCGTTTCGCGTACGCGACACTCAGCTGGTAAGTGAGTGGAAGCAATTAAATTTTCCGGTATACTTCCTGGAGAATTACTCATGGTTTGAAGCGCTATTACAAGGGCCTCCATTGGAAGCAGTAATTATTCATAAAATGAAATTTAAGCGAATAATTAATACGGTGTCTTTTGCACGGGGCATTTTCCAGCCCATTTACCCTGAGCACCGGGCAGGTCGTGCACTCGGAGGAGGCGGTGTCACTGGCCCAAAATATGGGTCAGGATTCAATTAGCAGCTCCCGGAGCACCCGGAAGGCTCCTGCTTGAGGCACAACCCGGGATTCGGGCAGAAATATGTAACACGGCGGCGTGGGCACCTATCGCCCTGTCCTGATGAATAATTGCTTCTGTTACGCCTGCCAGCCACCTCGGCTGCGGACGTTGAACAATCACCAGGACTGAGCTAATTTTCGTGCATTCTTAATCAAACGTCGTGCAGACGCAGACGGCCCATTAATCTTCATCCCCTCGTACTCAACAGGGCAAATGATACAACCATTTAAGCGTTAGCTCCGGGTAATCAGAGTTATAATGGCAGCCCCGCCAGCACGCTTTGGATAATTGTTGCTTTCTCTGAACCCGGATTTCGCCGTGATTTCTGCGCCACGAAGTCGCTCGTTGGCCGGGCCCCAGTCCGGAGTCCATTCGAGAGAGAAGAAGGCCCCGGAAGCAGCACTCATATCCTGCAACTGCAATGGCAATTAATAATAAATCATAATTAAAACAATTACTGAGATTTAGTGGGCATTTGCACCATATTGCAGACATTTTGTTAAGTCTCCGCTTGGGCCGATAGATTGTATGGAAAAAAACCTGTGCCTTCTGCCGTGAAACAACCGGACCACGGGGAAGCCAGTCTTGCGAAAACGTAGCATTATTTACGTTAATTTAATTCATAATCAGATCTGTGATTTATATGTGCAGCGGAAGCATCCCTGCGTTTGCAACTGGGTTATCAGCAAAATTATAGCACTGTTTAATGGGCTGAAAAGATATAAGGCATGATTTACGCAAGTGTACGTTCAATAGGTGAGCCCGCAGTGTATATATATTTTTTTTTTTAATTTCAGATAAAACTCAGATATTTCCGAACAAAATATTCACGTCCTTGCCGATATTCGCCTCAATTTTAAAAGGATATAGAAAGTTTTCTTCTATCGTTAAAAAATTATTTTAACTATATATTTTGTTTTAAAATTATTTTCCTATTACTTTTGAATTCGAAATATCTAATTACATTAAAATTCAATTAATTATTCATATTAGCATTTTTAGAATTCAAATGTTAAATTAAACTCCTAAAATTCCCCTTAATTACATTAATTTGGAATTGTAAATTGAACTTGACAATTCGTAATTGAAAAGGAATTAAAGCTATGTGCGAAATGTGGCTAACTAGCGAAATGGCTAAATTTCTATTTAGTTTTTGGAAAATTGCTAAAATTGACATTGTCTTTCTAAATGGAAATTTATCCTAGCTGGCTTTAGCCGCATTTCGCACACAGCCAAACCTGAAATTAATAGTTATAAACATTGTTCACGAATAATTTAGTATTGCTTATAGATAAATTCATACACAGAGGGTCCCAAAAACCAACGTCCTCCAGACGAAAACTGATGACGAACCAAGTCATGAATGTCCCAATAAGCCAAATTTAATCTAAGTTAACATCTTCTGGTTTTCGAAATAATGGCACTTTTTTTAAATCTAAAAAAGTCGTTAAGTTCGAGAAATCTTTTCGGTCTCTGCATCAAAAGATTTTTAATTGCCAATTAATAGAACTTATATTCCCTAGTGTTCTAAAAATGTTTAGTAGTGAGTGCATATTTGCCTGAATAAATAACTAAACAACATGTCTTTTAGTTTTTATTCTTACTTTCATTTTTAGCATTGTTCTTAATAAGTCAACTGCAAGATTTTTTAAGGATTTATTTTTGTTGAAATTACATCATCGAAATTTGCTAATATTTTTTTTTTGTTTCAGGCAAAATCTCTTGGAATATAATCCAATTTTAGTCTCATAAGAAATACATTCTTTAAAAAATTGCTAAAACATTAATGCACCACTTTTCGTTAAAAAATGTAGTTACTGGTTTACTCAATGTAGGTTTTGCTGTTCAATGCATCAACTCAAAATATTTTAAAATGTTGCAAAAACTTGATGCACTTCACTAATACCCACAATTTTAAATATTAAAACTGGTAGTGAGGCGCAGAAGGGATCGAAGTCTGATGGCGAATCTCTTTATAAAACGAGGAAAACCAAACTTTATCTTCTTTTTCATGGCGTCATGCATACAACTTTTAGCGAGTTTATGTCTTTTTTTCACTTTTATTTTAATTTGTTCGTAAAATTTGTTTTTTCCCCGTTTTTCGAAGTGAAAAGTTTAAAAAGAGAAGTTGGAAAAAAATGAAAAAAATGAGTAAGAACTTTCGGAGAGGAAGTTAAAAGGTTGATGGTATTCACGCGAAGTTTATTTCGCATTCCTTGCACTCGCAACAAATTTGCAGAAAATTCTACAAGCGTTGGAGCACTTACAGCTTTTGCTGGCACTCCAGTGCAGCCTGGTGCTGGTGCGAGCATCGAACTATGAAATAGTTTGTTCATGGAAATTCTCTCGTAATTTATTTTAATGCCTGCGATATTCATTTTGTGAGGCGGGGATGTAAAATATCAGACAATTAAATACGCCAGGAGTGTTGAGGAAATATGTATTTTGTTGCCATATAAATTTCTGCAACGCCTTGCGCTTTGGCTAATTTTTACAGAAGTGCAAAGTTAGGGTGCCTGAACAGGAAGTAAATGTGGGTTAAGTGTGAAAGGTGCAATTTAGCACATTACAAAATTATGTTGGAAAACCACACCACAAAATAAGAGTGCTATTAAAATACTCACATAAACCATAAAATGTATGTCTTTAAATATTGTATATAACACCATTCCTAAAAATATATGTTAGCTGGAGCCAACGAATATCAATTTTTCCTAAAGAAGCATACAAACTTAGCCATTTTCGAACGCTGTTAATATCATATACACATATTATCTTATTTAGGAACTTTTAAATATGTTACCAAGTTACCAAATAGCAAACTCAGTTAAGCTGACTTATCCAACGTATTTCTGTTGCAATGAAGTTATCACTCAAAATAACTAGATATATAAAAGAGACAGCTTATTATGAACTTTTAAGGACATACATATCTGCAGGAAAATTTGTAATTCTTTAATCTTAACTAAAAAGTGCAGTAATTACATAAACTTCCCTCACGATTGGTGTATGATAGTCTGAACTTTATGGATGGCAGTCGAATAGCTTACGTAATTCCATTTCGTATAATCCTCTTAAAAACTTTTAAGTTCCAAAATGAGATTTCTTTTGATTTTATGAAGTAGTTCAAGGTGGTTTCAGTGATAAGGCAAAAATGTTTAATTAAAAATTTACGTGAACGTAAGACCATAACCAACTGAATCACATCTTTCACAAAGTTATGAAACTAATTGGGAGAGTTCCACAAATCACTGAAGCATTAAACTTATTCTTTTTTTTTTTACAAACTTTAAAGAAAAATCATAGTGACTAAGAAGAAGGAAGAAATCAATTAAATTGGCTTCCCTTCACTTACCTTCCAGCGCGCATCAGAGCGATAGCATGTTCAATATTTTCCTCGCGTAAAAGTTTGTGTATTTTCAGCATACAGTCTTCTCTGGAAAAATGCAGGGAATATGACAAAAATGAGTTATAAATCACTTTCATCCCAACCTACTTTTGATCTTCGATGCTCTTCTCAGAAGCTGCATCAAATGGAATTGGCTGGTCTTCTTCGGGTAGGTTCAGTTCCTTTACCAGCAAGGTGGACACTTGAGACGCCAATATGGCCCAAACATCCTCAAGATTTTCCTAAAGAATAAAAATTCATTCTTCAATTACAATAATTTAGAAAAAAGGGAATTAGGTCAATTATTGCCCCATTCACCAGGGTTCCCCTACGTCAGCGCTACATCCTTATTCAATTTGCCGCGCTCTGCAGCACCAGGCAAGCGCTCGACAACCCCGTTTTCTAATTTGAAATTTATATTGCAATCAAAATCAATTGAGTGAGAAAAGCGTCTTATTTTCGCGAAAATACATACAACGAATGACTGTGTTCCGGACAGACATTGGACAGGCGGAAAGTATTTTCTTCCCATCCCCGTGCTCAATGTAATAAACATATTTTTGAGAATAAGCTCCTCGAGATACTTACGTCTTCTTTTTTATTGGCTTTTTGCGAATTTGGACGCGATTTTCTGCCACCCTTCTTGTGATGTCGACGCTTCTCCTGTACAACAACAGAGTCCTTGCAAAATTTCTCCATAATTTTGATAAAAATATTTGCCGTTTCAATTACATCACGCAGGTATGCTCTGAAAAGACGGTAAAAACACACAAATTTTTCTTTTAAAATTCGCAGTGACATTAGGAATATTATCTCTAGTGGATAAAGCACTGCGAATTTTTTGTCGCTTTGCATTATCCTAGTGGGAACGCCCTCGTTCCGTCCATTAACATTTTTCTTTTTCTTTTACTTAGAATGAATTCATAATTCCATATTCTTTCTTTCTTTTATTCAACCGAAAAAACCTGCCTGGTTACTCTGCGATTTGAATTTTTGAACCTCTCCTGGCGGAATTCTGTCAGCTTATTCATTAAGCGTCCAGAGCATAAAACATATGCAGCCGGCAACAGTCCCATTCCCAAAAATGGGAACAAAGGATTCACCCCGTAAAAGCGAGCATAAAAAGAAATGAGAGCCCTCTTTTTGGCGGCAGTTTTAAAACATTCAGGAGATTAAATGTATTTGAAATTTAGATTACCGGAACCCCACAACATTAGGCCACTCTGGCAGGCTAACAGAAGGGAACCAGTGACCCATTGCCATTTGAGACTCCACTAGCCATTGCCACACTTAAGTGATAATTTTCCGCTCTGGAAATTGAGGTTACCGTCAATTAGACAAATACATTCGCTATTATAACAAACACCCCGATCCCTATGGTCTCTATGGTCCCTACGGTCCCTACGGTCTCTATGGTCTCTATGGTCTGAACAAAAACCTTCCGGGTGTCCGGCAAATTACACACTGAGCAATTTAATGCTTTTTGATTTCCTCTCGTGTAACGAAATTACGTTTAAATAATTAATAAAATTAAGCGTAATTGGATACATCAAAGGCTCGCAAACTATGGACAAACTCGCTTCCCGAGTGCTCGTGAAAAGGCCTAAAATTAAACATTCGGCGCTTCGTTAGTGCCCTTGTCTCTGTGGAGGGCTGCTCTGTGTCCCTTGTTGGACTATCGCGTTCAAGTGTTGTTTTATTTTCAAATGGGCCCCAGAGCTCAAGGTGGCCCCAAGTTTAGATTGGGCAAATCGCGTTTTAGATTCGGTTTAACTAGGTCGTTACGCTGCAGTGAAATTAATTAGGAAGACTTATTTGCTAGCGCATTCTACATATTCGGTGTATTTGTTTTAGCTAAGGGAGTTTTCGCAAGGTCGCACATTGTTTTATTTCGCTGGTTATTTGCTTAACAGGGAAAGAAGAAAAAATTTTGAATTTTAAAAGCCTCTGTTGATTAGTTGGAGTGCTTTGACAAACAGCGAAAACCTGCAATGAGTTTGCCCCATGTGAGAGCCTGAGAGAATGTGGGTCACTTTTTGAATAGATATCTTGTTTATGAAAATACCGGATGAAACTCAAAATTAAAAACTGATGATAATGACAAAATGTAATTTTGGCATCTAAAAAAATCATAAACTTATGAGTGGAAATTTTTAAAATCCTAAATCCTACTTATCATTAATTCTATATTGTGGAATAATCAAAATTAAGATTAGAGATAAACTTAACTCAACTCAGATTAAAATAACCTGACCTATCTTAGAAAAACACCGGTACTCTAAAGGAAGTACGAAACTCAAAAAGTAATTCAGAACTGTGCACATGTTTTAAATCTCGAAATTTTAAGCGCTTAAATGACAGTTACATTATTCCAAATATAACTAACCAGTTTAAATTTCCAATTTATTTGTAAAAATTTAAATTATGATTGTACCTTTCTGCAGTCACAATCATTTTTTAGATATGAATGTTCAAGTAAAACCAAAATCTTAAGGTGTTTTTTGTTAGTTACGATTTTTATTATTTTATGTTATTTGTTTATTATTACAAATTCCTATTAATAGTCATTTTTCAGACACTCAAAATCAGGGCCCTTAGTCCAGCCTACGGATGGTTGGTCCTACATATAAAATAAAAATAATTTAATACACTGCACAACTTGTAAAGCTCGTCTGCATTTTATAGATACCCTGAGTTACAAGGCAGTGAAAAACAGACGAGCAGGCAATCCGGCGAGACTAATAAGGCTCACATAGACCTTTCAAGTACTGAACCTTAAAATATGAATAAAACATTCGTTATAAGTTTGAATACACTTACATATACATATATATGTATATAATGCATATAAAGCTACTTCAAAGACAAAAAGCTTAAAAACCAACAACATTTCCTTTGTTATGTGAAACTCATTTTAAAGTATTCGAACCTATTTATGCTGTTGAAAAAGGCAAAATTAAAATTTTTTCACAATAGTCTTAAATTTTGTTTGCAGCAATTTGCCTTACCTAGCGAATCTCATTAAAGAGTAATAATCCCTAAAAGACTTTATGATCATGTATGGTAATATAGATGGTTGTTTTAAAACTAAACTATAAACGAATTAAAGTTGTAATTTGAAGCAAAATTGGACGCAGTGCAGCACGGTCACATTAATTGAATGTACACGTGCTTTATTATCTAAATAGGGTTTGCAATTCATCACAGCCAAAATCTATTTGGCTCCCTCCAGGAATAATATTGATTTTCTATCAATACCTGAAAGTGAGCAATTTGTAAGGTAAATGAGGTTAAACTAGATAATAAAATTAAACTGAGAATTTGTAATTGTGATTTTTGAGTGGTCTTCAAATAATTAATAATAGGTTATAATTTGTACTGATAAGGGTAGCATTAAGCAGACTAAATTTTACAAAAGCCATCCATTAGCTAACTTCACAATTCTAAACACAGGGTGTTTGGTTGACTTACAGAAGTAATGCCTCTATACATGAAATAAATGCATATATGGATAATATAATTTTAATATAAAGAATAAATTTAATAATTGCACTCCTATTGTATATAGTTATGTATATTCGTTTCATCCTACATTAATAGCACTCCATTAAAATATAATCATCAGTTACTTGATACACACAAACATACTTACTTGGTGCTGTGAGTCTCATTATAATTCATTAGCAAATGGAGGACCGTCTCCCTGTATTCGAGGACATAGCAAATGTTATTAAGCAGCATATCAAAGAGCGCCTGTGCCTTTTCATCCTGAAGCTTTTGGAGTGCTAACAAGCTTAGTAGCAACTCACGGAATGTCTTCAAATGAAAAAGACAGAGAAGGAAATGAAAATTAGACAAATTAATGAAAGTATAAAAGACATTATGTTCACAAAGTTTATTAACTTAATTGAGTATTGAAAGTGAAATAGCAAAAAAAAAATCAATTTTATGCTTTCCAAAATTAATTACCTGAATCCCGACGTGCAAACGTCTCGCCCAGAGACGCGACTGTTTCTTGTCGCACGTAATCATGTCCATGTCATGCTGAGTTCTCGTTAGTACCCAGTGGAAACATTGTACACTTAGAGATTCACTAGAATTTACAATTTAATTATACAAAATATACAGCTATTGTAAAAGGTCATTTTCAAACTGAAAACCTGTGCAAAACTGTAAAACTTGCAGCAGTGGAAGAGAGCAACACAAATTCCATTGCTAAAAAATAAGGGGTGTTAATCGCAAGTTCAGAAACTAATTTTAAATTCTATGCGTTTTTCATTCATTAATTTCCGGAGTAATTCGAAAGTGAAAATGTTGAACAAAATCACTAACTCACTAACTTTATAGTTGTAAAATACTGTTTTTGTGAAGAATCTGTAAATCATTAAACCTAAACCTTCTCACTATTTTTGTAAAAACCATAGTTTTTTAGTTTATGAGTTTTAAATTAAAAACTTATTTTAAAGGATTTTCATAGAGCAGTCAAATATTTTAAACTATTTAGTCATATTTTATTCAAATTAATTTTTAAAAAAAAGCATTTATTTGAAGACTGAAAAGTAATCTCCTATGTTAAAAAATATGTAAAAAACGTTTATACCTAAAATCTAGACTAAAATCCTTTTTTATTATGGAAAAAAACTCTCAGAGTGTTCGAAATTGATATTTAACAGTTTTTCAGCAGTGTGCAGAAGCAGTTTTTTATTTATCGGGCTATAGAGCTCCAGTTCACAACCAACCAAAACTAATATGACCTTTTGTGCCGTGTGACAAAGCATTTAATGATAGTAGTATGCATAAACGCATTTTACAAAAGTAAAGCAGTTCACAAACATGAGTAAAAACGCTAAAAAAAGCGAAGAGAATAGCTTTTATATTTCAAAAACACCCCTAGCTTTAGACTACATAAATCGTAAAATCCTTTGCGAGTAACAAAGTTCCCGAACTATACTATCAGATAAAAAAAAATACTTCGAAAAGGTAGGACCGCAAAAATAGTCCCTTTGTAATGCAAATACGTTACCCCATTTAATTTCCAAAGAGACGGGGGAAAATATTAAAAAAATGGAAAAGTCCTTTACCTAACCAAATGCAGTTGAAGTCCACTCAATCGATTGAATTCCATGAAAAAGCGGATAGCCCAAAGCAAATAGGAATCATCGTGACTTGCAGAATCGGAATTTCGTTCCAAGACACGTCTGACCTGTCGAACGAGAGTGTTATAAGCTGACCGCAAAACCTCGATGCAATATTCCCGCAGACATAGCCTAGAACGGAAAATGGAAAATGGATATACAAGTTTTCACCGGAGTCTTACCCGCAAACAAAAGTTTGGAAGCGGAACTGCGGAGCTCTTGAGTTATTAAATATTTCTAGAAGACAGGAAACCTCTAATAAGACTGGGAGTTGGCGACTCACCTGACGGAAAATGCACTCCTCCGATGAGATGCGGTCTCCTCGCTTACGACACGATGGGATCTCTTCTGTTTGGTTTTCTCCCGGTCGAAATCTATGGCGATGGCACGTTCTAGAGATTGATGACAGATGATATCCTTATCAGAAACGGATTTAACATTCTGGAGGACGTAAGTTCCCCCGAAGCGGGAATGGCGGCCGGGCGGGGGCCGTGCAGTCAGTCTTTGTCGTTCCCGGCGCCGCACAGCAATCAGCTCTTGTTCATCGCGGTGCTTCTCGGCTGCACTCCGCTGCAACGATGCATCAGCCAAAGAAGCTGCAGTCTGGAGGAGGACAAGAAGAAATCTCATCACATCAAGAACACTTAGCCTTCGTGGAGATTCCGACGGGCACGAAGACCCTTAATTCCTTAATAATATTAATGCACTCCCCGTAATTGGAGAACAACCATGTCGGACTACACCTGCACTAACCTGCTCCCTGTACATTAGACAGACTATCTCGAGTGCATGAAGATGGTATTGATTTTCGTCGGCCGAGCTGAGGACGTAAAGAACGAGATCCAACATCCCGGACCGATGCAGGGCCCAGATGACCCGATCGTGGAGGCTGGCGTCGTTGTCGGCGCGGCACTCCGCCTCTGGATTCGCTGGGACATGCAAAACGTTCCGGACCAGGACTAACACCCGCTCGATTAGAAGTCCCTGCTCCTCGTGGCGGAGGCCCCAGCTCTGAAAAATAAATAAGGGCGATTTACTTCAAGCCACTTTCAATCGAGCTCCAGGCGATCTTTAACTTTTAGAGTCCGGGTAAATTCAGGATTTCGGCAACAAAATTGGATTTCGGCAATTAAACCCGGCGTATCTTGTTCCAGATGCCCCGACAAATGATGCTGGCGATTAGTCCAATCGCTCACTCAATGAAAATTTTCGGTGGGCTGGGCAGAGAAAGCGAATTGCTTGATAGAAAAATATTTTGTCAGGGAAATGAGACAAATGTCCTGTACAATTTTCTTCAAAGGAAAGAAAATTTTGGGAACGTACCCAAACCACAAATTCATGTGTTTTAGTTTTGCCGCAGTCCTAATTTCTGGTTTTGATATTACTTAAAAGTTAAAAAAAATAGAAATTATAATGCTTCTTAATTCACGAAATGTCCGGAAAGGATACATGTTCATACATAATTACTTATATCGAATGCAATTAATTTAAGAATAGGTTTCTCAACTCCGGAATAATTCGCACAGAACTGTAAATTGGTAAAGACCTTAAATACATCAAAGGTCGGGTTTTCGGATATACATGTGTACATATGTATATATCTCTTAAAGGGTAATTGTTATCGTAAAAATAGCCAAGTTTATAAATTATGCGATTCTCTACGAAAAGGATCTAAAGATTTTTTTTTCCATATATTCATGAGATATCGTGATTTTAAAAATTTAAAGTCATATTCTGCATTATATTCACACTTTTCCACGCCACCTTTGAGGAAATATTTTGTTATAATCATTATTGAAAACATCCTTTTATTTTTGCATATTTCGATTCTATATGCTTTAAAAATATGGTGCAAACATTTCATTTAAAAATACCTATTATTTCGGCTGTTATAATCATTCAAAATCAAAGTGGTACTGTGAAAGCAGTATGAATAAATAATTTTGCGCAACTGATAAAAACGACTAGACCGATTGTGCTCACATTTTAACATTTTATTCTGTATACTATTCGTCTATCGTCTCTACCATTATTTTGCGAACTTCACATTTTTTTAAATAAAAAAGTTTTGAACAACATTAAAATTTTCGTAATTTCTAATTCAGAATCATGGCATATTTTAAATAGATGGAATATTTTAAAAATTTAGAGTTTTGAGTATTTTTCTTATAAATTTGTAAAAGAGTACAAATTTAATAAAAAATTGTAATGTACAAAAATATTATATTCTACATTTGGTAACAAATGTATGAATTTGTTTTTCTCAAGAAAAGTTTTAAAATAATATGTAAAAAATGACCTTTCATATGATACCCCATTTGAACTTAGAAAGAAAAATAAATTTGCGGAGCTCCCATTTTTATTCAATGTGCCGAAAAAAAAAATATTAAATTATTAGCCTGATTAAACCACCTGGGTATACGCTTTTGCTCATTTGTCACTGAAAATTCAACATCGTAATAAATAACTGCCTTAAAGAATTACGAAAAAGTATGTGCATTAGGACTAATTTTGGAGAACAGGCGAATGGAAGACTATAAATCAACTAGCGGCCAATCACTGCGTATTTACATAACCAAGGTCTAATAACAAACGCAAACGTAAATCATCTTAAACTGTGTTCTTCTGCCAATTTAAAGTGGTTCGCACCTCCTTGGAGCGCAGCGGGACCAGGCCCTTGAAACTTACCTCAAATAAATTCAGATTCCGTCCTTGCCCCATTATTTATTCGGAGTAGGAAGGGCCCCATCCACGGGGAGGCGCCGATGTCAAAACCCTCAACAGTTCGCCACGCCGACTATACAGACTGAGGTTTGAACACTTTGTTGAAGTAGTCTAAGTGATCTCTCCAGCAGACAAACCAAAGGTTCCGAGGGTTGAAGTAATTCGTAGTTCACTTTGTGGTCATATTTTATTCATGAAGTCCATGGAAGGGTAAGGTGTAGTGTAAATCTTTGAAATGATATGACAACCTAATTCAAAAAGAATATGTTAAGTACGAAATGCCGTTTCACTTTCGCTACGCCCGCCCACGCCATGGTCTGGAATAGCAAATGCGATTTCGCATTTATGCATTCTCTTCTGACTTTATTAAAATATTTCTTCCCCCTTGGAGCACTATTTGCTTTGATAAAATTCGCTGCTCAGACTGAATTGAATTTTCCAGGCCCGCGACAAGGAGGACTAGGAGCAAAAATTGTTAGCATTATATTTATTTCAAGTCAAAATCCTTAATATTAATTCGTTCTTATTACTAAAACCGGTGAAATATACATATATCTAATAGTAAAATTGAAGATCATTTCATAGATTATTCCATGCAATCATTATTTTCAACACTTAATAATATGTTTGAATTTAATTATAAAATGTTTTATTCAGATGATTTGTTTAAGAAAAAGATAAAAACGTATTTAACTTATGATTTGTTGACAATGTGCTGAAAATTGCGACGGAAAAATGTTATTTTCCAATACTTCAAAGTTAAATATCTCGGGCAGCATTGCAGTTAAAGTAAATTCAAGTCGTGAATGTATAGACATTTTTTTAAAAGAAAGTAAATTCAAGTCATGAGTATTTTATTTATTTTTATTAATTTTTTTTTTTTAGAAATTAACATTATTCTAAATGGAAAAAAATTAAAATCTATTAAGGAACTACTAGGTTATATTTCAACAATAAAGCCAAAAACTTCTTAGTATGGCAGCATGGATAGCATTTTGTTCTACTTGAAATTAACTGCTTTCAAAATATTTCACAGTTGTCTATAATTAGTGCGAAGTTTTTTTTTAGTTTATTGGAAAAATACCCTAAATCTTTGATAAATTAATTATGCAATATATAAAATTTGATCAGTTTTAATTATTTCTTTATTTTAAGAACATAATTTGTAAAATGAATTTTATTTATTTTTTTACTAATAGCACTTTACTGTCAAATATGTGAACTCAGTATCGGTAAAAAATAAGTAAAGAAGTAATCAAATAAAACATGAAACCACTTTTTCCACCTTTAAAAAATTCTTCCCTGAAAAGGTTAAGCCATGTTTTTTATTTCCTGCCAGATTTTTACCTATTGCTGCTTTGTTACGGAATTTTATATTATTGAATTTGTTTAGTACTTGGTTTATTTTTACATTTATTATCGTTTCATCAAAATGCACGAAAAGACCTCAAATTTAATCTGTTCTTTAATGTTTTGAAAAACCACCAGGAACAAAACGTATAAATTTATTGTTTTAATTTAAAGCCTCTCCAAGAAATTAGGGACACCCTGTACATCTCAAATCGTTTAAAGTTTTCGATTGAACATCGTACTTTGTTGAAGTATTTTGTTTATGCCGAAACATGGCACATAAAAAATTAAGTAGGAGCTTCTTTAACCGTTGATAATGCCGGAAGTTCCATTAACAAAATTAGGCGGCAAAAGGAAAATCTTGAGGAAAATCTCCGGAACTATGCCGCAATTTTCTAATTAGAGGAAATCAAGTAAGGCCGCAGCCACAATCGGAGGGGTAGGAGGGGGGCCCAAAATATTCGACTATTTGCACAGATGCCTGAGCAGAGAGAAACTTCTTGCCGCCCGGGAGAAGTTCCAGCCGAAAATAAGTTCTCAATTAGTTCTTGCCTTAATAAGTTCTTTAAACAGAGGAAAGCATTCAACCGCACAAAAATTTGAAGAGGGAAAACGAGAGACGGACACAGAAACCAAAGGAAACTTCCTCCTTGAGATGGTCGTCGTTTGGAAGCATTAGAAGCCCATGAAGACTGGTTAAATGCGACCTATCATTAAAGCGGGAACGACACGAATAAGCGACGGAAGCTAAACGCCGCCAGAATATTAGATTTTTCCTTGTCCCCACGCCCCTCAATATGCCCCAACGACGCCTTCAGGACAGTGGTGCAATATTTGCAAGCATAACGTCTTAGCCCTTCAGCGAGGATAGTGCAGCCCTCGGCTAATGTTGTCTCTATTAAAGGGATTAAAAGGACAACCAGCAGCTGCACACTATCCAGGAAGCATAATTCCACCAAGCTGGGCCTCAGTGGCTTCTCTAAAGGTTCCTATTAAAAAACTTTCCCTTACACCTGGAGCTCTTCTTTAAAACTGAAAAAATATATAAAGTTTTTTCGGACTTACTATTTCGAGAACTTTTTGCAATTTAATCGCAAGTGATGCCCAGGTAAAGTCATCGGTAAACGCTTCCTTGTAGCCCTGCAGGATGTCCACAAGTTCTAAATAAATTTTCCGCCCAGGGCCGTCCTTCGGAAGGCCCTCGCGGTAGAGGAGGAGGGCGGGATTCGTGAGGATCACGAGGAGTCTTATGAGGACGTCCGCGTAATTCTCGTCCTCGACGTAATCCGGCAACATGGGGACAAGATCCGTCTGGAGGACCTTTGCCCGCCCCAAGTGACGACGGTACTCGTGGTTATCCAAATCCCTCCTCAAGATCCATATTAAATGCTACATACGAAATTTTATTGATTAGAAATCGATGCCGGTAAAGCATTTTCAAAATACCTTGAGTCCCTGGATTGCGTCTGGTTCTGCTTGGTATTTCTCTTCTCCGTTGTACCCGAGAGCTGCACAAGTTGCATCGATATCAGCCAATAAAACAGACATTCTGATAAAACTCCAATTATAATCCGGCAATTATTTGAAACGTTGCAATTTACAATTTTCAAATGAACACAATGAACACAAACTGCTCAAGCCGTAAACACAAATTTGACATATGATCACTCGGCAGGGTTGCATTGCTTTGATTTCCAGCTCCGGAATTCGTTTTCTAACTAAAAGATAATGAAATCCGATATTTAGATTGATGTCGTAAAGGAAACCGAATTCGAAAAAATAGTAAACCGCAATTAAATAAAATAAAGTAATTTAAATGCAGTGGTATAAAATTACATTCATTCAAAAACCTGCATTTAATTTGAGCAACCCTAGGACGGAGTAATCAGCTGTTAAATTTTTTCCCGCCAAGAAAGCTTCATTTTTCAATTGGTTTCTGTCTAGGAAAAGACGCATACTCAGTTCATGCGGTCTGTGGCTTTGTTGCGTGGACGCATGCGAACTTTGCGATGAATATTTAGCATTTGAGGTGTTTAGACAAAATAACCGAAAAAGTCGTGTGAAATTCAACGACTATTTAGTTCTATCTTTTATTCATATTCTGATCTAGATCTAAATCTAATCAAGCAACAAGTTTCACATTAAATTTAGGAGAATTTAGAAGAGTTTACTTTTTAGTGTTCCGCACCGCAAAATGAAAAAGCCGAACTTTTATACTCACGCATTCGTGATAGAAACTTGCAATTTGACTGATGAATTGGGTATTCAATTTTGTTTTTAAATATTATATATGATTTAAAAGGGCTTTATATGAGGAACACAATTGCCCCATTGCCCCTCTAAATTTCTGAAACTACTGGATCTAAAATTTACCGAAATATCGAATCGCTAACGCCTTAATTCATAGTACACACTAAAAAATAGAACCATATTCAAGATAAGAGGTACATATAAATATGTAGATAAAAGATTTCAGAAATGAGAATATTGTATTGAACGGAAAAATATTGATTGTACTCATGTTGTATGCCTCTTTCACTAATGTTTGTATGCTATATCCATTCTGCAAAAAAAAAGGGGGGAGGAGGTTTAGAGAAGTATTGCAAAATAATATCGTACTAAATTCTCTGTGTACGAGTCGAACTCGCACTTGACCGTCTTTTTTTCCATTGTCTATTCATACCAATCTAGAATACCGTAAATTTAAAATAAATTTTGTATATTTTTATTATGGTTCTATGAGGAAGTGGAATTTGACTCATTCGGCTTTTTATTCTCTAAATTTTATAAAAATATAAATTATTTAGGTGTATCCTAAAACATTATAAAATAATAAGTCGCGTTTCTGTTCCCAAACAAAGTGTTGTGTCGCAAAGAGTTCAGAAAAAGATTAACCTCGAATTTGGTAGGTATGCAGGTTTAGATTACTTGATAGTAAGATACTACAATTTTCGTGATTTTTAATTTATAGTGTAAGAAATATGTGTTTAATGTTTCAAAGTGTTGACGACTTTAATTTAAAAATATACCTGTAACGTTTTCGTTTATTAAATACAATAGATTTAGGGTACCTATAAAAGTGTTAAAAGAAAATCAAATTCATTTACCCGTCCCGAATTTCTCAAGTTTTTTCCCAAAAAATTTCGTGCTCCGATTAATAAATTGTGCTGAAAAAGAATCAAAATGTATTTCAGATTCACAACTGAATAAGAGAGGAAAACAACAAACTTAGACAAAATCACCCTTTACCTTTTCAGTCCTTTTTTTTATTCACAAGATTTTCCTATTTGCTTGAACTCTGTGAACTATCACCCGAAACATTCGGGAATAAATGCGTAAACATACACAGAAACAGCCGACCCAACATTTCTCTAGCTCCCTTACGACGTTGCCGTCTTCGATTTCCCTGCAAAGTTTTACCATATAAGATGGCCACCGGCCGTCCGTTCTTTCCAACTTTCTGGAGAGGGATGAGAAACAAAAACTTTCCAATAACAAATAAATGCTTCCATAAACAACGTTATCAAGATTCCGGAAGGAAAGGAACCAAAACACATTTGGTTCGCTGTGATACGTCAAGGATATTTTTGGTGCCGTTCTCGGTGCCACGGGTTTTGGTTTAGTCCCTAAGTTTTCCAGGAATCAAATTTCTAGTCTTTACGCTTCCTTCGGCAAAAAAAAAATACTATCTCAAAACTTACCCATTTAAGAGACATGTCAACCGCAGAATAGACGCTTTTTCGAACAATTGCTTTGGTATTATTTTTCCTGTCGCATAATTTGTAAAAGTTGAGGTCAACAAGGTTAGACATGTTTCCAAGCATTTCAATTTGCTAACAAGGTATTTGTAATGAGGAATTCAAATAGAAGTAGCATGTAATGCTATAAGCAATTAGTATTATTATTATCAGAGTGCTGCAGTAAATTAAGATTACCTCTCAAAATTATTGGAATACCTGCCTTTAGCTACATAATTACAGCAAGTATAGCAAATCTTCCTTCGATTGCATCGAACTGATTTTAGGTTAACCCAGCCTCTAACCTGTCGAATCGAATTTCTTCACTAATTCCTTCAAGGAGCAGCATATCTTCGCAGCAGTCTAGCATAAATAATACATAATGAATCGTTTTCTACGTCATTAGCCCGGTCGGAAGACAATTGAAGCGCTTCCGAATTAATGGGGGTTTTGTGCATAAATGTGTAATCCGGAAAAAATACTTGACTCCCTCACATCGTAATCGCCCTATATCTTTGCAATTAATACCCTAATTAGAGAGTAAATTCCGGAATATATGAAACTGCTCCCGCCTCGCTTAAAATTTAATTACCCTTGTGCAAATTTGAGTTTGAGATATCCCCGAGAAATGGGAAGTTAGCGATAGTGCCCTTGTTAATGGAGTCCGGTCGCTTGATGTGGACTAATTGAAGGGATTAATAGACTAGGCAAAGTTTGTCATTTGTTCTTCCATTGTTCGGACACCCCTAGATTTTAGGACCCAAATTATAAATATCTGTTCAGATAATTGCAAAAATACCTAAACCGAAGTTCGCCCACACTGCTTTATACTTCTCATTGGACTCCTTTCTCACATACTCCAGAGCCTGGGGGACTCTAGCGAAATGAAATTACGTCTTTGTTAGAACCAAATAAAACCTTCTTGGAATTCTATTTATCCAAACACCCCCAATGAGAAACTTTCTCTAGTCAATTCTTTCGTAGGTAATGCACGAGAAGCAGGATCCGGACAGAAGACCCACAGGAATGCGGAGGGAGTTTAAGGCCACTATACGTCAGATGTCCAGAAAAACAATAGCCTTTTGTCATACTCAGGGTTTTGAGAACCACTTCTCCGGGCATAATTTGATTTTATCAGTTCAATAGGAAGAAAATTCTGGATGAATTGTTTTATCCCGTTCAGCCGGAAAGAATACTTGATTATGCCGGCTAGACACAAATTACATCGGTTAAATTGACCATGCAAATTTGAATTTTACAATCAATAACATGTTTAGCCCTTTTCACAAAATTTGTTATATAAAATGCAAATAAGTTCAAACAAAATTTAAATTGTATTGAATTTCTAAATTGGTCGTACTTTGAAAGACATTCAAAATAGAATGTATATGTATAATGTAGATTAACCTACCAACTCATAAGATTAGTAACAATAAATAAAACCGAATAAGCAGATTAAGTAAATTTCTCATAGAGTTGAGAGAGAGATGTTAAAGTCTATCTATGTATCTATTAATTTGAATCATCCTTTAAAAACAGTATATTTTGCCTGATATTAATTATGGTTCATTCTGCTCATTTAACACAACAAAATATGGACAATTTAAAATACAGGTTGAATTTCTAAATTTAAGTAACAAAATATCTTGAAAAATACGCATAGTACGAATAAAAGTCCTTAAAATATCCATTTTTAAAGGTTCTAGAACAGAAATTCCCTTTAATAAATCGCTTTAGAATAATCTACTATAATAACTTAGTTTTACCATATCGTTTAAGTAATAAAATTTAACCTTACCTTGATCCTACTGTCCCAGTCCAGGATTTATAGCACCACACGAACGCAATTTTCCAGCTACGGGATCTCGATTATCTTAATTCCTGGCCACCTACGAGAAAAAATTTTAAAATTTTCGTCAGGAACGGAGATGGATATCTTAATCCGCAACATTCATCAATTTGGTCGATGCTATTAAAGACTGAGTGGAAATTTCTCAGGAATTTAAGTCACGTCGAATGGATTTGGACTAACTCTTTTTGGTCAATCTTTATGAGAGCTAGTCAACAATAGGCTGAAGTTTTTATTGCTTGTTTTCAGTCAATTTCCCCCTCGCCCGTTGCACGATATGTTCCATGCCCTTGCTGACGAACTAAATTCGGAGTTTGAAAAAATCCCATTTTATTGATTCAAGAACATAATCCCAATATACAAACATGTCAGGTAGTCCTTTCGAATTTCCCCTTGGCCGGATTCGCTTAATATTTTTCTTTAGTTTGAGAAGTATGGCGAGGAATCGATTTGAGAAGAAATTTACCGTAAACCAGGAAATGAAAACAATCCATGGAAAAGAAAATTTATTTCCGGATTTATGTGTGCTATTTGAGTGGTAAGTTACTTTTACCTCGAAATTGGCTTATAAGGTTCAAAGTAATTCTTAAGGAAAAATCGCCTGATTACGTTGGATTAGGTTTCAATTTCGAATGTTATTTCTGAATACAAAGTAAAATGCATCATCTGGGTTTGTATTATGGGAAATATAAAAATTCATTTCACGATATTTTCCAACTGAAGGAGGCGGACAAAGTCAAAAGCCATTTTAGTGTCAGTACAAAAAAAAATTGAAAAAGACTCTAATATGAACTACATAATTAATTTTGATATGTTTGCTCTTAAAAGAAGATAAAACCCAATTATCTTCAAGTCTGATCTGGCGTACCTACGCAAGAAATATGAACGAATAGAGTTAAAGGAAGAATTCTTAGCTTAAATACAGAGTTTTGCACTTGAAATAAGAACAAAACGAACTTAAAACAAGTACGGGCTTTTTATCAAATATTGTTAATCATCGGCTTCAAAAATGGCTTGAATATAATGCAAAATTTTTCTCTTCATCATGAGTGTATTGTAAAGCAAAACAATTTATCATACATAAACATAAAAAAAATAATATTCCGAAATAAAATAAATGTTGGGGCTCGGAACTTAAAAGGTTATACGTTATTCTATAAAAAGGAAAGACATTTTTAATATACGGAATGATTAACAGGTTATTCTATCCCTTTCAAGTTATGATAGTAGAAGAATTATTATACACACAATCGTTTTAAATCACATGTTTTGTATATGAACTACCAAATTTTAAATTGAAAACAACGTACATAAACAAAAATCAATATCGACCATTTTATTTTGAGGAGTACAAAATAAAAATAATAAAGGTGTTTTGGGTTTTTTTTTGTTATTGCAAATTATTTCTGCTATCATATTTTGAAAATTAAGGGCCGAACTGCCAGTCATCCTGCAAGTTCAACTTTTGAACATTGTAAAATTAAAAATATACATAAATTGCGAATGAGCTCGTTTACATTTTATTATGTATGTTGATGGTGGGGACCGAACGCCAGTCCTTATATTCGCGCCATTCAAACTCTAAATGTGACAATATATTGTAAACAATTTTTATTAACCGATTAATCGTTCTACTACTACTGCATGGATTAATCGACTTTAGGTCGCTGGATCGACTCAAAATCGGTTTTGTAATTGAAAATTGAAATGCAGCAAGCACATACATATTATATATACATTTCTTAAATCTCACACACCCGAATTAATCGATGATTTTAGTATTTTCTTCTTTGTTATTAGATATAAAATTTTGTATATTTGTAGACTTATAAGGGAATTATGTCTTTGAACCAATTTTAGAATTTTGGCTAACGTCACTCTTATTCTCAACAGCTTAATTTGTTTGTAACAGCAGCTTTTAAGTGGCAGTAACATACCCAAAACTTTAAATTGAGATGGAACATTGCGAATGAGCTCGTTTACATTTTATTATGTCGTAATCATACCACAATTCTGAGGGATTACAGCAATTTCTTTCAAAACAGTGGACCATATGCCGCCAACCAGCGCCCTATCCTAAAACTCCGGAATGGCAATGAATTCTGAGCGGGTGCGACTAACACCCCTAAATCTGGGGCCGCATGAATCTTAATTGCTGCAAGCGATCATGTGTCGTGCGGTTTTGCCATCCACTAAAAGGGTGGAGGGTTCACCCGATATATGACAATCCGTTCGATATAATGCGCTTATTTGCTCCTGGTGGTAAATCACCCCCGCAAAACACCGTCTCTCGTCCTCGCCGAAGCGGCGGCGGTCTCATTAATGTCGTTAGCAGTGCAGCTCTATCGGGCTGGCTCATAGGTACCCTGTTATTTCCCACCCGGTGACATAAATCTGTCCACAATACGTCGCCCCGAGATACTAAAGGGGTTTTAATGATTTCCAGTGTCACTAGAAAATTGAACGCGCCACCCTCGGACAAGGAAGCGTTTATCCTCCGACATAAGTTATTATTGAAGGATATTAACTGCGGGTCTCGGAGCTCAACAGAACCGCCCCGAGGAAGTAATTACTGGGAAAACGATTCAGGGCTTTTCCCTCGACTACCACTCCTGTTTAAAGAGTCGGATAGAAAACATGGCTTGGCACAAAACATACACCCAAGAAAAGTGGATCTGCTCCGCCACCGAATCAGGTCAAAGTTTTTTTACTGCTGCAGAGCAACTTAAACCTTGGAGTGGATTTTTATATTTCATTTAAAATGCATCCATGGTGAAACTCCGGCTCGAGCGGCTGAAAGAAATGGGAACAGACACCAGTTGCCCTGGGATGTCTCTATACAGGGTAAAGTTAAAAACTGTTTAACACTTTCAGTCAATGATTTTGCTATTAGAGTGGCTTCATTGGAAAATAGTTTGCATTCACCCTCGATATGAAAAGCGATAAACATTTTTCATTTAAAAAACAAAATTGGCAAATTGGAAAACAAGAAACATCACTTTGAAGCGATTTTACTCCTTTTTTTAAAATATCGTAATAGAAGATATAAAATTATTCATTTCTATGTTGTGTTGAAAATTTTTTCTCTATGTATTTTTCAACTCACTAATCTACAATGGGATCGACCCGAAACGGTCAATTTGGATTATTATTTTTCGATCTAATTTGATTGACTTTAGGCCGTATAACATTTACCTAAATTAATTGAAATGTGCTTAGTATTTGAAAAAAATTCTAGGCCGCGCTTAAAAACAACAAAATTATAATATAAAAAAAAGTATTAACATAAATTTAC
Organism: Eutolmus rufibarbis; assembly: GCA_963920795.1. Lineage (NCBI taxonomy): Eukaryota > Metazoa > Arthropoda > Insecta > Diptera > Asilidae > Eutolmus > Eutolmus rufibarbis. The sequence continues at coordinate 5,868,305 of OY987208.1, forward strand.
CTTAGCTATGTATAGTCAAGCGAAATTAATTGTTTTTTACTACCAAACTACAAATTTAGGATAAACTAGTTTAGAATGTAAATGCGTGATAATCTGAATAACCTGATGACAATTAAACACAATTGCAGATAAGCACGCATTTGTGTTTTAAATTAATAGTACATACATATAATCACAATTATATGTAGTTTAAAAATAAAGTTTATAGCTAGATCATTCCACGCAAAAGGATTAAAGTCTATACATTTTTAATTTGCTCTTACTATTTCGGTTTTAACAACAATCTGTGAATGTCCATATACTACAAAAAAAAAATATATTTTTATTGTTTACATCATTATAGTTTTAAAAAGTAGTTCTGGCAGTGAAGCGATAAGCTGTTTGTTATATGTACATATGTACATAGATAAAACGTAGGTATGTGGAATATATGTACATACATATGTATACCCATGTGCATCAAATAAGTCGAAATCTTCCTGACCCATAATAATAATAAAGTCATTGAGATATTGAATTTTCTACAAATTTTCACTTGAACATTATTTTGTAATAAAAAAAGAAAATCTTCCAGTCTTAATTTTAATTTTTGTCATTTTCGTAACTATGGTATGCAATAAGTATGTAAATTATATATGTATAAGTCAGAGTTGGTCAAATTCTAGATTAAAAAGTGCCATCAGTCATATATTAATTATATTAATTACATATTTTCTAATTTCGGATTGATATCCTTTATAGGAGAAAAATAAATTCTAAATATTAGTAATTTAGAAATTCAGCTTTATTTCCCTCTCATAATTAAGGAAATAAACCCATTTCGGGGCGAATACTTTAAGGGCCCTCAATTAAATGGGATTATTAGTGAAATTCCCTTACATGTTGAGAAATCAACAAAAATATTTATATGTAGTTATAAGAATTTTCTGATTATATGCCCGAAAAAAGCAACAAGTGATAACTCACAAATCTTAAGCTACACTCAAAATACACAGCCTACATACCCTTAGATGACTACAGCTTTGATGAATGAGTGATTACAGGCCGGTCCACTTATTCTTAAGTGACGTCTTTTACTGAACCCGTAAAGCATCTTGAAACGTGTGTAAATCCGTCTCGCAAGAAGTAACAGGGGCTTCCTGAGATCCTGCCGGGCCGTATGAATATGCATTCGTCCCCGTGTCAGTGGAACCTGTGGGCCATTTATCTAGTCTGCTGGCGTCTTAAAGGAATAACGTCCAACTCAATATAATTCATATCTTGCCCAGTTTAACTGACAAGAGGGAAGATTAATTAGAAGGAATTAGGTCAACAGCTAAGTCAGCAAGTTCAAAATGGCTCCTTCTCATCCTCCGGGGAATGAAGTTCTAGATAAGAATGCGAATACATACATATGTACATACATAATTTTGCATAAAGGGACAGGTAAGACGTCAGTAGCAGAGTTCTAGTGAATACTGTTTATAATTTAATGAAATTTCCCCTGTCACTTAACTAAGTATAGCCAAGAATCCATTGTCCTGGGAGGAGTGCGCCATTGTTCAGCGAACTTCTTAACTCATTTCAACTTTTCTGCTGGACTTTTTGCTGAAATGAAAACGTAGAAAAATCTTTTGTTGAACGCCTCGATTTCTTGTTAATTTAATTCACTTAAGTAAGACTTACAGTGAAAAGAAATTCCGTCCAGCAAAGCACAGGAAAATGCTTCGCTGAATCCAGAGGAACTTCTTATTACTTAAAATAATTTCGGAACTCCTCCAGCTTCCGCCTGCCTTCAGTAATCATTTCCGAAAAAAAAAAATCTAAAGCTTCTTAGACCAGAGGAGAACAACTTTTAAATTCCTTAAAAATGCCCCAAACTTACTTCCTTTACTCTGACCCGGTTCTGCCTATTTACTTTGAGTGAATTACCTTCGACGGCGACAAGTCTCACTTATGTTAATCGCACTGTAATGTTTTCTGCCGTCGTTTTGCGACAAAAATAAATAAATAGACGGGGGGACACAAACATTTTGAAAATGTGGAAAATGTTAAATAGTTCGCCTCCTTAGCATTTAGATTGCTTCCTTTCGAGGACATTCGGAAAGCAATCCAAGCAATACGTCTAACTCCGGCAGCAAAGTAAAGCAATTGCGAGTTTTGAAGTTCAGTCCTAACAGAAAAGTCATTCAATAAATCAATTGGCTGACTAAGTTAACATACAGACGAAAAGCCAGATGAAACTTTTTCAGGTAGCATGTAATCGGCTTTTGTGCCATTGTTTTGCCTTTCCCCGTAAACTTTTTGCTGACACATAAAACAATTTCTTGACTTTTTGGAGGACATCGCCAAAAAAAAAACACAGCAACAAAAGGAGCCAATCTCTTTGATGTAAATAAATTGCGAAAATCTGCTTTTCCACTGTAGGCGAGTATTTAATTCCCTCAACATTACCTTTGATGTATTTTATGGCTAGATGAATCTACTGAATGACTTTGGAAAACAGTCATTCAAACTCCCATGGGACTAATGGTTGCCTTGATTTATCTTGGCATTCCTTATTTAAAAAAAAAAAAATTTAAAACATTTTTCTGTTTTTAAAATGAACAAAATTCAAAAAAGTTCCAAGCTTTTTCAGTATCGTCAGGCAAAGTAAAGTTACATATAAAAAGATTTAAAAAAAATAAATTTTTGTTTACCCACTCCAGTATTTATATTTACTTATATTTTCTAATGTATCGTTGTAAAATGTACCTGTATATATTTAATGTAAATCATCTATTACTAAGTGTTAAATTATTTTGAATTTTATTAATAAATTCCCTTATTCTAAAAGATTTACTACAGGCATTACATTTGGATATCTATAATTTATAATGACAGCCTTATCAAAAGTTTTGTTTGTTTAAAAAAATTACAGGAATGTGTACATATGTACGTACATACTTACATAAAAACGTAGATAGCACAATTTTCCCCAAACTTTATTTTTTAAAAATATCATTAGACGAAAATTATTCCTCTGTATTTTATTCGTCAATTTTTGTCTGCTACCTAAATGAGCATGTTTTCTTGTATCTTCAATGATTTTGCCAATGTATGTATTGTATATATTTTAGTTGACAGTAATAAGGCAAAATATTCGTAATAATTTAAAAAGCATGATATTTTTTAAAAAAAAAAACCTACAATGTGCTAGTTTAATAAATTTTTAGTCCAGTGCAGTTAGATCACAAAAGACCATATTTTATAGAAAAGTCCTAACGACCCAGAAATTATTATTCTACGTAATTATTAACATTTTGTTATTTTATGTAAAACATCAAAACAGCACAATTTTATTTTGTGAGAAACTTATGCCAGAAAATCGTATAAATCTACGCAACATGGTTGCACTTTGAAAATATGTGTTCTACTAAAGTGCGATGACGGAGCTAACTTCAAAACTGTCTTTCCGGGATAAGATTTTAAAGTAGCACCACAGGGAAACTAATTAAACAATGACATTGCTCCTCTCGTAACTTTTCGCTGGATAACGTCAGGCCCTTGCAAAATCCAGTTCCTGCCGGGGGTATCTTTCCATCCGGCACAGTCTGCGAATAAATAACATGTGCCAGCAGCTTTGCGTTTAATACATATTTGCATATTAAATAAGGTGCACCACCCAAACTTATTATTGCAGAAGTGCTATCAGACCTCAGCTCGAAACTTAGTACGTCCGGACGGACTGAGTGAGGAGTTCACTCGTTGGACTTGTTTTGGCGAGGAGTCGTAGTTTTGTGCTCGGAAAGGTGCGCTCGGATGATAACCTCAACCTCAGCAATATTCCGCCAGTTTCACGGTCCTGTTCCAGCCACATCCGTGATTTCGTTATGAATTAAAACATTTGTGAAGAGGGCAATTAGAGTTCATCAGCGTTCTCAGTTTAATGTTTTTGAAAAGTTTACTTTCATATAAATGTGGATGGAAATTGTATAATTTGATAAAATTTACACTACAATATGTACATATGTACGTAGTTAAAGGATTAATTAATTTATTTAGTTGGTGCTTTTTAATATAAAATTTTTAGTTGGCAAACTCAAATACAATTAACAAAAAGTATTAAATTAGATATTCACAATTAGAGCTTGTTTGCAGCAACTCTAACTAACTGTTTGTTCAGAACAAATTCATAAATATAACTTTTAGTAAATACTTTCATTCAAAATTACTCAATTGGTCACTATAAAATAAAAGTTTCCAATCCTTTAATTTGCCATTTCAGTCAAATTGAGTTGAGCGGTTACTCAGTAACGAAAACAAAAATATTGATTTGTACTTTAATTCTGAAATTTCTTTTCTGAATCTTCCAAAGAATTGATCTTACAAGTTTAATTCTTCTCCTTTGCAATTAAAATTTTCTTTCTTTCTTTAAGAAGTTTGCAAAGAAGAAATCTTTAGTAGTGAAGGTTTGTAGTTTGACTGTCGATCTATAAAACTAATAAACAGTGGCGTACCTACCCCAGGGCACAGTAGAACAGAGCTCAGGAGGTCCTGGTCAATCCTATAGCTACTTTATTGAGAAATCATAATTCGGACAAGTTAATTGAAACAATTATAAAGTTCATTAATTTCACTCATCATATTTACCTCTATTAAACCAATTTTAATAAATTTTTGTTGTCCGGGATTCCCCAAATCTTCCTACTGATCATCTATATGCATATGTATCATGGCAACACTGTCGAAATTTGAGATCTTCCTGAATTTCAGTTCCTGCTCATGTTAATAGTCTGTTGTGCGACCAATTTATGAATACTGACTGATTGAGAAAACTCGTAATTATTACAAAGTTATCTAAGTAAAAAATATAATGCCGCTTTTGAATCATAATCCAAACTTTTTCAAAAATTGAATAAGTTTGAACTATATAAAAGAATGATTTCAATTATTGAATGATGGTTACAGAAATTGAAAACGTTATTATGTTTAAAATAGTTATCAAATTGAAAAGGTTGTGGGTCATATTGCATTTTGACCTAACTACTTTAGAAAGGAGATAGTCGAATCGAACCGATTCGTCTGCGATTTTAAAAACAAAGAATATGTTACAACTTTTGAATTTATAGACTGGAAAGACGCTGTTTAGTAATTGGAAACTCACGTTCAATTTTAAAACCTTCCCAATTTTCCGGAAAACTGATGAAAGTACATAATTCAATTTCATCGTTTAGAGTTGTTAAAGGTCGCTTTTTCTAGGACCTAAATTAATTTTTTTTTCCCTAGACTTCCTCCTTTGCAGGCTCATTTGCTCCGGCAAGGACGATTGCCTTGGGTTTATTTTTGCTCTTCCTGGCCCGTCTGAAGACACAGGGTTTTACCCAAGAAATAGGATTGATTCGTAAAAAGTGCTGATATAAAAGTAAAAGCTACTGAACACCGCACACACCCTTCTGGGATAATTGCGGTTGAAACTGCGGCACAATTACTGCAGTAGTCGTTACACGAAGAGGCCAAATGCGACCCAAGTGAATTGCCGCGCAGCGCAGAAATAATTAGAAATGCGGGTGCACGCTGCACGGCCATTCCGCAATTATTTCTAATACATTTGATACCGCAGACGAGAATCGGCCGCCATCAAATTTCCGGGTACGTGCGTTGCGTCCGGAAGCGCGGTCCTTGCAGCATTCGCATAAAGAATAAATTGGAAAGTATCCCGGTGAAAAATGATTCGAGGAAGTGGTTAGGTTCCACTTTATCGTTCTGCGATCGTTCCCAGCACCTGGTTTACATAATTTATGGGGACAGCGGGGCGAGTGCTTTGTATGTTTTATTTGCAACACATTTTGTTCGAATGGGCGTGCGACCCTATCGCAATTTCAGAAAATCGCTTTTCCATTGCATGCATTCGAATGGAAAAAATTGCGTTCTAATTTATCCGTTTAAGGGGATACTTTTATCCAAAGGTCATTTTCATTGCAACCTTCTAAAGCACGTTAAACCAAGCAATGAACGTTCACGTAGAAAGTAATGTGGACCATGTGTGAACACACAGCCGTTGGGTTTGTTTAACGAAGGGCAATGTTTCATGCATTTAAAAAGAGATATTTTTATGGTTTAGGGTTTTTTACGTGCATTTGCTTAATCTTAATCCACAGCGTGCGCACTGATATGAGTCCCGATAGACCTGATAGCAGTATTAAATCGTGTGGAAATCATAAAATTAAATAAATCCTCTAAAATATTGCAGTCGTTGCGTTTTTATATTATTTTATCGAATTATTATAATCGCTATATTCCTTATTTTAAAATGCTTTATTTGCGTTCAAAAGCGCGAAATATCTTTCAGTCTATTTTCCGTCTGATTTCAATTCAGTGAACATTTTCCAATCGGATTTCAATTCATTTTCTGTCGATTTTCAGTTCGTTTTAACTCTCCTTTCCGTCTATCAATTTCCACCTCTTGTTTACTACCTCAGCCTAATTTCAGTTTGTTTTCCAAGTACCCTTTAACTCAGAAAAAATTGGTAAATAGTTCAGACTGTTTTCAGTTCAATCTCTTTTCCGAATGATAAACATCCTCTCGTCTAAAATTCAATTTCCGTCCTTTTTCAGTTTTAATTTAAAGGTTTGATAGAAAATCCAAAATCTTTGACCTCGAAAATCCTTAAATGCTCTTTTTCGCACATGTTTAAAATTGAAAAACAATCAATCGATCAAAATTAGTAACGTAAAAAATATTATAAAGATGAAAATAAATGGTCTGGTCTTAAAGTTCAAATGTAGGTATATAAATAAAACTGCAATCACAAAACAGATGGCTCCTAACATTTAAAGGTTAGCCAGGTTGACATGGGTTGAAGCAGGTGGTCTAATAGCAAAATGTAATTTTTCAATGAAGCTATGAAACGATACTTTTAATTTTACATTTGCAATTTCTTCCAACGAATTGCTAAAAAAATGCTATTATATAAATATTACTTATTTTGCTCATCTAAAAAGGACACATAAATCAATCACAATGTTCGATGAGCCTTAAACATAGAAACTCGGTAATTAAAATTGGGAATTCAAGTTAATGGATACAAGCAAACTTTTATAAACTGATAGATGGCAGTAGTCAATACAATTTTTGAGTGTAGGTAAATGAGAAATTATTTTCGGAAAGAATCAATACATTCTAAAAAAAACAAAACCAAATACTGTAGTATAAACCTTCTAGAATAAATTATGAACCTCCGCCAATTTTACAAATCGTCTACCTACTCAGTTTCCATATTGAAGCAAATTTCTTACGACTATACGTAAACATAAAATAGGTAAATATATTGGCATTTTCGCAAAGCTAATAAAATAATAATGTACATAAATATGAACCAATCACAAACGATTGAAAAGCAAACAAGTTCAATTTCATTTCATTCATTCACGAAAGAAACTAAATGAAAAATTATATTTTTCAAGATTGCATCGGTAAACTGATAAAAGTTTACTTTTAATTACAGCAAAAGGAGATTATAGTCTACGTGAAATTTTTGCTCAATATTTTCTGCTTCTAGCGTAACTTCTTCCACATTTGTAGCAATTATAGCCGACCGGCGAGGGAAATTATCTCGTGTACCTTTTCTTTGTAAACATAAAATAGAGATTTACCGCCGCAAAGTTTTACCTTAACTTCTAGGAAATTGCATTATCTGGATGACACCATCCTTCTTTTATTTCCACCGGCCAGAAATGGCCGCAAATGGTCGGAAGAAAAAAACAAAACAATGGCTACAAACGGAAAATGCTTAAGTTATGAGTTAATTAAAATGAAAAATGGTCCTATGGTGGCGGAGGGAAATAATTTTTAGTGTGACGGTCATGTAGAGGGAACAGAGCATTAGTGAAACTCCAGAAAAGTCTGGCACTTCAGGGAGTGGGCGGAAATATGAGCTTGCCTTTTGTTACCAAAAAGATAGGGAAATTGTTGTAATATTCCCCACTCCGAACGAATCTGCAGTATTTATATAGGACTTTTGCTTTTAGCGCAGATTTCTTTTATTTTAAATAAATAATTTTCCATTTGGGCCCAAACTCCAAAGTGAGTGAGTGCAAAGTAAAGCATTGAAAAAGCGACATGACAAGCCCCTTTGTAGCGCTCCTTCCTACTGGAAAAAAAAATCTCATCCTTCCCACAAAGTCTCAAGACGATTTCAAAAGAGGTTTCATGTTGTCATACATATTTTTCAGAATTTGATTTGGCTGGAAGATATTCCGTAAATGGACCTATTATGCCTAGAAGCTTAATTGTATACACATGTCCTTGGGTTGCCGTCAACAAGATGAATGTGGACTTTTGGCAAGAAGGCTGGGGCCCACTATATTCAAGATAGAAAAGTTGTTTGCCAAACGAGCGAGTATCAGTGCAATGCCACACAAAATAGAACTAATAACTCCTCAGAAGATTGATGTTGAAAATCTGAAAAGCCAATTTCTTTCTTTGATGAGGAACGACAGGTTGTTCTGTGGTGCCGGTAGATAAGGAGATTCCATAAAAATTGAAAATTGCTTTTTTTTCTAGTCCAGTGAAGTTACTGAGTGCGCCTAACATAAACGCCGACGTCACGTAGATGGTTCCCATCACATCATATCTAAAATATAAAGACAATAAGTCGACATTTTGTGGCAGCTTTTATTACTTTAACATCAATTTTTTTTTTAAAAGGGAAATTTTAAATACGATGAACACAGTTTCAATTTTTATGAAACTCAATTCTAATATCCAGATATATGTAAATGTATTTATGGTATAACTTTTAAAAAGAATATTTTAAGTGAAAATTTATTTGTTAAAAGACCTAGCTACTGAATCTTCAATTATCACACAATATTTGTATTCTTAAAAATAAAATTTCACATTCCTTTTCCATACATCGGAATAGAAAATGTGAAAATCGATGCTTATATGTCATTCACCCTCATAATCTTCCAAAACTGTTATGAAGGTATCATACATAATATGTATATCATATACCAGTCCTGTCTATTTCAAGATTAAAGTATGAGATTCTTAGAAAGGACTTGAAAGACGTCATCAATTATTTTAAAGTCCTTAAATAAAAGCATCTTAAATTTTCAGTTTTCGGGTCAAAGTCTTGTAAATTGCACTTACTTACAGATGTTCGTAATTTATCAAAAATCGACTTCACCTTCAAGTCCCCAGGCAACCTTAGTAATAGGACAGAATAATGGCAAAGTCCTCTTATGTCGTAAAAGATCATATTTTATTACCTTCAAAATGTTAAGAAAAGTAGCTGTGGGTCCTCTGTGGGCCTGTTGCTTTCAAATTTTTTCATAAAAATTATTCGATTTTAACTTGAAAATTCGTCTACTCATCCCTATCCTATATATGTACATATGTATATGCACATACATATATAAAATCGAAAGTTTATTTGTTTGTTTGTTGCTCAATCACGCCTAAACACTCAGTTAGTGTATTTATATTTTAGACTTGTAACATCGTCATACATAAGAGCTTTAACTAAAAATCGAAATGGTTTGTAACAATCATTAATTTATTTATTATAGTTTAAGCACTTTCTTCAGAGCAACGGAGAAACAAGCTAGGCTACTTTAAAGGGTTTTTCTGTGTATACTGAATGCGAATTAACTTTCAGAATTTAGAAGTTAAGGGTTTTCTATGTAAATTGGTATGTAGAAGTCTCTGCATAACAATATTTAACATTTTAATAAAGACAACTACATTACGCTGAGACTTTCAAATGCAGTGAAGTAATTTTAATTTTTTAAGTCACTTAATCATAATAATAATATCTAAAATAAATTCAACACATTTTGTATTAAATCACAAGAAAAACAGAAAACTATTTAATATCACTCATTCGACCTTAAGAGCCCACATGAACGTGGTTTTTTTCAGAGTAGTATCATCAAAAAAGTTGGTAATTAAATAGAAAGACGACATGAATGCAATATCTCGAGGAGTTTCGAAATTATGCAACGTAGGTACACAACTTGGTCTCAAATATTTTCTTCCATTTAAATAGGGTAAAGTGTGAATGCAATTTAATTTAGATGATAACAAGAAGTGATTGCAATTCTCCACAAATTGCGTTTCCACAGCTCGGCTGCGATCTCTGCTAGAGCCATATATCGTGATGTGGAAACATCTGCACAATTTTATATTTTTTCCTCGATTTTCTACTCTCTTATATTTTTTCCCGGGGTAAATTCAATTTCATTGCAGTGACATTCAGCTTGTGAGTCCATGCGTTGCGCCAAGGGAGTAGAAATTCCCACCCACGCCCGTATTTTAATATTACCTCTATCAACGGTAAGGACATATACAAATGAGTATGCGAAATTATATTAGTCGCAGCAGAGCGGCATTATCTCCCCCATGCAGAATGAATCATTTTGTTCGGGAAATTTGTTGATTTTGGGGTCGGCAAAGGGCTTTTTGGGACCGTCGAGATAATATTAATTTTGCTTTACACTTGACTGTACAATTTCCGGTGTGCCGAGCCGAGCCCGGCAGGAGCTTAATTGTTTAAGTGTTTACAGGGTGCTAATAAAAGGACGCCCGAAAAGCCAGGAAGAGGCTTATTGCCCAAGGGAGCTGAAGACCTATGGGGGTTTGGGGTTAATTACTATTGAAGTTTTGATCATACATCTCAGAAGCTTTAAGATATTGTACATTTTCCTTATACATACGTAGTATAAATCCACTGCAGAAATGAGATGAGAAAAATGAAAAGATATTTAAAGCTATAATGAGCTGGGGCTAATCAAATTTTCTTTTCTACAAATAAATACAGCCTTGGCCAAAAGTGTCAAGCCACCTACTAAATGTTGGATTTCTTAAATAAATATAGAGTGGGAATAAAATTAAGTTATACGTACTTATAGACAAGTATTATACATCAAATTTATTAATAATTTGTAGGCCCCCCCCTTGCCCTTATTACAGCATCTATTCTATTTGGTAAACTACAAACTAATTTCCTACAATCTTCTGCGTTAATTTTGTTCCATTCTTCGCGTAGAGCTGTCTTCAGGCTGTCCTTTGTTGTTATTTGATGATTCCTGATCCTAGCCTTTAAAGTAGACCACAAATGCTCAATCGGATTTAAGTCCGGTGATTGAGCGGGCCAATCTAAAAGCCGAATGTTGTTTTCTTCCATCCATTGTCTTGTTGTCCGAGATGTGTGGCAGAGAGCATTGTCCTGTTGAAATCTGACGTCGTTGTAATCGCCGTCACCAAATATCCTCCGAAACGACGGCTGAAGGCAGGACTCTAGAACATTTATGTATTGCTGACTATTCATGCGACCCTCACAAATGAACATTTCGCCCACGCCGTTAGCCGCCATACAGCCCCAGACCATGATGCTGCCTCCTCCGTGTTTCACAGTGGGCACAATACATTCTGGGTTGTATTCCTCGCCCACGCGTCTTCGTACAAACGTTGCACCAGGAGTTCCAAATATCTAAAAAAAATGAGGTTGTGGATTAAATACCGTAATGAGGCCTAATAACTTTGAAATGTGTCAAATTGATTTTTTTTCTTATTAAGCAACAACTTACTTGAAAATTTGACTCATCAGACCAGACCGCCTTTGACCAATCTTCTTCTGTGAAGTCCTTATAGCGTTGAGCCCATTCTAGCCGTTTTTTAATATTCTTTTTGGAAAGCCATGGCTTTTTCCTCGCTTTGCACCCTCTTAATCCAGCTTCCAAAAGTCTTCTTCTGACAGTCCTTGCCGATATTTGTCATCCAGTGTCCTCCGATGTTTCAGCAGCCAACTCAGACGAGGTTTTTTTCCGATTTCGTAGAGAGGATCGAATTAAATTTCGATCCTCACGAGACGTAGACACTCTTTTTCTGCCCGATTTCGGCCTGTTTTCATGAGAACCAGTAGCCGCAAATCGTTTGAGAGTGTGCTCAACAGCGCCACGTGAACACTTTACGATCCTCGCAATCTCCCTCTGCGATTTACCCTCCTCGTGTAAAAACTGGATCCTGCTCCTTTGAAGCAATGTCAACTCACTTGTTTTTGGCATTTTTATTTCACAAGAACTCTTCTCAACACTTCACCGACAACTAACCACATTTTCGAATTTACCTCAGAATTTAAGGCCTTTTAAACTGTACCTAATGCATTTATTGAGAAATCCTTAATTACCCATTAAGGCTAAATGGTTATTTTGCATCCTCTTCCGAATAATATTTATTACCTTATTCTGACTTCCTACCTGCGACCGAAGCAATAAAAGTGATAACGAGGTATTTTTGTCCTTAGTTTTCATAGAATGATAATAAATTAGGGTGGCTTGACACTTTTGGCCAAGGCTGTATATTCATAAATTAAAATAAAAAAAAATTCCAGTACTATATACTCTGAACTTTTAAGGAAATTTCGGTAATTATGGATTTTAAGGGCATCACTTCCCATGAGCTTCAAATTTTAGTATGTTGTAGAGTTTAAGATGCTGAACAAAAATATATATACATGTTGGGCGCGGAAAGCATATCTACACATAGTTTAGAATCATTTTGAAATAATTAAATAAAGGATTCCTACTAAAGTTTCTACGGCACATTGAAGAATGATGAGGACAAAATATCCACATTGGGGACTTTACAGTGTGACTCAAATTGAGGCCATAATTTTTCTTCAGCTATTGGCCTTCTAGTGGATTAGTAGTCTTCAGTACGCCGCTTCTGACCCCATATTATTTTTCACCAAATCTAGCTACCCTGGAGTTTAACAAAACAAAAAATTCAACTCCTACATTTGGGAAACGGATCTTAACAAGTAAGGTATCGTTAGAAAGGTAATTTTATCTTCTTTTAAATGAGCAACCGCCCGATGTCCTTACGAGGATCTATAAGGACTTAAGTGAGCGCACCTCCTAAAAAACTTTGACTTCGATTTTGAAGGGGAAGCAGTGATTTTAGTAAGGGAGTCAGGAATAAAAGTTTGCTCAAGACACCCCAAGGAATTGATTCCTACGTAGAATCCGAACATCCTGTGTAATTAAAATAAATTTATGGAGGAAAAGAAGGAATAAAACTTAGGCTAGAATTGAGAAATTCTCTTTTAGGATTTTGCATTAAAAAACCACATGTTTTTTAATAAGAATTACTATTTTGACAAAATTGAAAAATTCACATAATGCAAAAAATTGTCTGCCATTAATATGGCGTCCTTTTTAATAAAACTACATATCCTAGCTACATATTAGAAAAATAAATGTTGAAAAAAACCAGGAAAATGGTTCAGAGGAAAGACTATCATAAAAGTAATCGCAGCCTAAATCAGAGATATTTGTTCCTAATGAGAAAGCTTAAATACGAAATCGATGACTGTGCTATGATTTTTTTTAACCGAATATCCGCTTTTTTTCCCCGATTTAAAGTGCCAAATTATAATTTTTAGTATTCAAATTTGATTGGCAATCAAGTATCATTGAAGCACAGACGAAGGTAAAGCAAATGGGGCCAGAAATCGATATTTGCCCGAATCTTTTACTGGAATGGGACTGCTGGTATACTTCCCGGACGATCTTCTGATTACGCCATTTCGAGACCCACGCACTGAGAAATCCAATATTAGCTGGGCGGGCTGCATTAAATAAACTGCCACTGTGTGTGGTCGCCAATGACTCCTCACCCGAGTTGTTTTTTAGCAAACAGAATGACACCCATATTCCATAAGAAATATCAATTTACGCAATTTCCGCAGCAGAGGATGCCATTACGCCAGCCCAGAAGATGGCAAAACGGAAAAATCCCCCGGGCCCGAATAAGCCAAATTTTCAAATAATCATGCTCTGCCATCTGTGGGCCCGGGAGAGTATCCATTCTGGCAATATGATGCCAAAATGTTATGTCGGAAGTATGATTGAGAGATTACAACAATCTCTATTTATCACATCCAGCCGGGTCCTGGTCCTGGTCGTGGTTCTGGTTCTCGCTCCCGGCTCCCGACTGGAGTCTGGAGCGGCCCGAAGGCAGGGATTGGGTCGTCGAGTAATTGACGTGGTCACTCCAATTCTCTGTTTTAAGGATGGCGCACTTGATAAATTCGCCTAAACGGAGTGAAATTCGATATCGCCCATCCGGGCTTACTAAATATTAGTTGACCCACTTACCGGCGGAACAGCGGCGTCCGCCTATTCAATTTCGCTATCTCGCCAGGAAATTCAATGGAATCTAATTGTCCCAATATCACGCCTGGTTTGCTCCCAGTAGGGACGGGAAGCCACGGGGCACAATTTCAATTCTGCCCTAGATCCCAACAATTCCCGGATCGTCCGCACTGGAACCTGGAGGTACGCCGAATCCGAATCTGAGTCCAGAAAAATACTCCCGATGTCGAGTGGATTTTTTGCCGCCGGCCGAGGAGTGCACCGAGGAGCTGGCGCTGGTCCAATTGAGCCTCGTCCAGCTTATCGGCTCGCCATGTGTAAACCCACCATATTACTTTATTTCCTTTAATTTTAATGGGGCTTTTTGTCCGGCCAGCCTGCCCGCTGCTGATAAAATGCAGGCCTAGCGCGGCCCTGGCAAAGGGGCCCTTGTTTAACAGCCAACAGATGGAATCTAGTGCAGCGGGGCGTTCCTATTTTAACTAATAAATGCGGCCCCACTGCAATCACGGCGGCAAAATACAGGGCTCTTTTTGCAAGCTGTTCAACAACATCGCGACCGGGGCCACCGAATTACAGCAATCGAATCCCCAGTCCTTTTTAAATGACTGCGTTAAAGCAATGGAGGATTTAGCCCCAACTATTAAGTGTTAATCCTCACTTGGTTCAACGCATTTTTCGCTTTTATTTTAAACGATATTAAATTCAAATTTGCTTAATACTAGGATCATCCACAAATACAAATTAAGTTCGATTTGATCGTTTCAGGTCAAAGGGAACTACAACTCATTATTGATTGAATTATATGGTTCTATTAAAAAAGGAACTTACTTCACCAAATCAAACAAAGGACTTATTTGGAAAATTTATTTTCTTTAAAAAAAGTGATCGTTTTTGCAACTTTCAGGAACAATTTACCTATTGCCTACATAAATATACTGTAACAAAGAATGCAATTTAGGGAAAAACGAATTATAATGTTATCACGTAGGTATACACTATTAATATGTATTTCAATAATTTTAAATTTTCATGAGAGACGTTAAAACGTTTGAAGTAAGAAATCATTGATTAAGATATTAAATAAATCTTGAAAATTCCCGTAGAAATCTGTTTCGAAAATTAAAAACACCTGATTTTTTGTTTATTTCATTTTTCATCACGAATAAATCATACTTAAGAACATTTTTAAAATGCCTTCACTTCAGAGACAAATTTAAGAAAAAGTTAAGAAAATTCTTAAAACTTATTTATATAAATACTCAATAGGTCCTATATTATATCTAAATACATACATACATATATTGAAGTTCAAGATAGAACCTCATTGATGAAAAATCAGAAATCCGTCTTTTTGGAATTTCATACCATATGAGCTCAGAATATCTCAAAAATTCGTTATAATATCAACTGAAAAACACATTCAAAAATATTATATACCTTTTGAAAATCGCAACAAATACATAAAATCACATTAATACAAAGAATACATAACTATGTACCTGCAAAATCCAAATATAGTATATAATACATTTGCTATCATAATTTGCGCCTTTTCCTCCTTTATTGCGAAAACTATTTATAATAGTTTGTCCCTTCAAGCATACACCTTTCGTGAATCATCGTGATGTAACCCTAAAATGAACTAAGTCAACTGCCCTCAATCTGCCCACACAAAATGATAGGGGCAAATTGAATAAAATTCTTTCGTTGAAAACCCTTCTAGCAATCAATCAAAACTATCCAAATTCTCGGTTTTAGAAAATCTCTGGCGAACGTTTTTAATTTCTGTGGATTTTCTGGATATTTTCGAGTTTTTAACCCTATTAAAAAGTCAAATGAATTTATAGGTCAAAGCGCTTTGATTCCCATTAATCTGTTGCGTTTTTCTATTTCGCATCGGTTACCATTTTCATGGAGTTGACGAATTTTTGCATATTCAAAAGTCCCCTAAGAGTAAAAATTCGCATGCATGACGAGCGTAACTGGCTTCCTGAAAAGCGAGGTCCCCCTTCCGTCGGTCGATGGAGTTCCAAAAATCGAACGACTATACTTGGAGTGGATTTCCCGCCATCCCGGAAGTAATAAAGGGATGAAAAAAAGAACTGAAAATAGAAAGGGGATGGACAACTGGCCGGTCATACAAATGTCTTATGAACCAGCGCGGGATGAAAGAAACTTTTATTTATGAACGCAGTAAAGGGGTCAAAGGACCCGGTTCTTGCCCGTACTGTTTTCCCTATAAATGCTGCTACGTGATAGGAAAGTGTTATTTACCTCATCTTTTTCCGTACCCTTCTGGAAGCCCTGGGGTTGAACTAATAATGTGTTTATGTGAAACTCCCCGACTGGACGTCCCATAGGCTGCCCCTCGCCAGGGCATTCAAAGCAGTTTCATTCGTCTAAGGTTATGAAAATTTAATGGCCCTAGGTAATCAAGTGCAGGCTGAATGACGAACAGTCTCACTATCTGGATGGCTGTCTCCGTCTAAGTTACTGACTTGTAACTCCTCGAGTTGAAAGTGCATAGAGGGCATTTTTCAGGGTCTATGCATAATCCGCACTCAAGACATTCGATCTGAATAAATTACCTTGTTAATTTGCATTGTCATGCGAACAATTGCTCTGATGCTGGTGTCCTACACACGTGCAGCACGAGAACCTAATCAATTGTCGTACTATTCGGTGAATTGGACTAGTGCCGAACTCAGTGTCAATATTGTCGTTCACACCCGCCTGATTGAGTGCATTGTGGCTGCAATTCCACCTTTAGCAGTTCATTATTACATGACATGGGCTCCAATTTGGGTCTTGATCCTTCTCATCAAAATTCATACTGTTGTATTTGAACCTAGTTTAACATATACACAATACGACAATTAATCCAAGTATGCCACATTTACTATCCACAGTGAGGATAAATAAACATACATTTAAAGGCAGGAAAATCAAACGCTGTAATTGTAATTGCTCGCAAATATTTAAGAATTGCTTTTGGAATTCATAATACGAAACGTTCATGATATGATTTAATAGAGTTCATTGATTTAAATTAATAGAAAATAATTTACTAGTACCTTTAATTTATTTCAATTAACAATAAACCTTAGAACTTTATTAAATTTCGTAATCGTTTTATCGCAAAATAAAATTAGTCTCACAAAGCCATAATCACATATTGATGTTCATTTTTCTCGGATCTTTTGCTTTCTCAAAGCCCTATTGATTTAAAATCAGATTTCAAAAATGTTGCCTTCCTGCTTTCCTCTCTAATGGAAAGATTCTTGATTTTTTAACAAAACACGCCAAACTCAATCGCATTCATGGCCTCAGAGGAACTCTTTTTTAACTACGCCATACATGCAATTTCCATTTAGACAGTGATAAGCCCAAATTGAATTTTAGATTTTAATGAACTTTAAAACTGGGTGTTATTTGGGTCAATCAATCTCAGTTTAAAACACGCTGTGCTTAAATTCAATATCAATCGGAAGTTATAATTTAACGTAATTTCATTTTGGTGACATTTCATGATATGATTTGCTGTTTATGTAATTTTAATATAATTATATATAAATTTCTTTCAAATTGATTTAGGTATATTTTATTTTATATTACTGATTGGAAAATATAAACAAATAATTTTACCATCCAGATACTATCACAAGAAAATTAAAACTTCCAAAGAAACATTATAAAGAGTAAACTACAATGATTAAAATTAAAAATAATTCTTTTGTAAGTAAAATATTATGCACAAACTAGATCATAATATACCTATATACGAGGGTACATTGCAAAGTTCTTGGCCTTATAAAAAAATAAATTAGATATTATATTAACATTACTCCCATTACATTTACAAAGAACAATGCTCATCAAGTATGAAAAAAAAACCAGAGCAAACAGATACAGGATATAGTTCAGAATTTTAGAGATATTTAGTGATTTAATTCTGTAAATATTTGACTATAAGATTCGATGGCTAAATGACATAGACAAAACAATCAATTGTCAAAGGATCTTACAGGGAATAAACTTAAAAAATGTATTACAATTTTTAAAAGTTACAATACATACAGATAAAAATAGTTTTCTGTTGTATAAATACACTTTACGGTATTACGCCGTAGTTGACAATTTTCTACAAAGTTTATAGGCTCCGCCAGGACTTTATAACTGAAATTTAATGTTGTTGAATAACTTTGAAAATGTAAAAATGTAAAAATGTACATCGCTTTATTTAAAACCTCCCGGGAATAGTTAAACTTAACACCCTGGGAAATTGCAGCGAACTATCATAAAATCTCTAACTTTAGTTACTTCAATTTTTCCTTTATCAGAAGTTTGAACGAACCTTGGGCTTTTAACTAAACGAATTTGCTAAAAAAAAACAAACACATGATAATCTTCCTATGGGAGTTAAGGCCTCTCATTTGAATGCGACCGTGGAAGCGATCCACTTCAGCAAATAAATTGAGCGAGTGCACGGCCGCCGAGAAAAACTTAACTTTCAAAGAACTACGACGCGGCAGTTTATTCACCGTGGAGAAATCTCGCAGAGAAATAAACCAGAATGAAAATGAATGCTTTAAGGGCTTTTCCCAACTCACCCAGCAGGCCTCGTTAATTCAAAGGGCTTAGGTAAAAGGCGAAATCTCTCCACTCGGATGTTATTAACACCGCCGAGATTTCCCTCTGCTCAGGTAAACATCCGCCGAGGTGAGGCGGGGGAGGACCAGAAAACATATCGAAAGAATGAATCCCAGGACACCCTGTGCTGCAATCCTTAATTAATTGCACAAAGACAATCCGGCTCAGTCGTAGTTTATTTTGATAAAAAGCCGAGCACTGGAGTAATTGGTCTTGGCTAAACCGGGTGGTGGGCGGCATTTGCATTATTTGCGCATTTTTTGAGCAATTAGACCTAAGCCGGTCAGGGTTACTGCAGCCAATATAATTAGAGCCGGAATCCCAGTTAAATTACAACGAAGCAAATTGTTCAACAGACTGTGCAGCTCCACCCTCTATCAGATTTAAGGGCTGCTTGATTGGTCGGATTTTTGAAAACACCGCGAGGTAGAGTTCAGAGCAAAGAAATTTAAAAGTGGATCAAACTTTTTCGGGTATTAATTCCGGTAATGGCTCAAGGTAGTTTAATCATGTCGAAGTTTACCGGCTGTTCTCGGATAACTTTCCGCCCTTTAGTCATAATTCATGGCGAATTTTGCCGGAGTGCATGTAATGCACAAGAAAAGAAAATATAAACAGACTTTACGAAAGTTTATGAACTTAAGACGCTACAATAATAGTAAATGCACAGCTTACGGCTGTAATGCACTTAAAGGTCACTCAAAAAACATCTGGTACACTTAAAAAACGTTTCAACAAATTTTTTAATAACCCAGGGCCAGCTATGTGGGCAATAGTTGAATACAGCGCTAAATAAATCTAGCAATCAACGTCTGAATTTAGCTGGAAAACCAATCTGACTGCTAAATATTAGACAACCAATTAGTGTTTATTGTAAAAGAGCTAAGTGTACGTAATGAAAAATATCTATTTTATCATTTAGGATCAAAAGTGACAGATAGGCAAAAAATATTGTCGGTTGCTTATGCCTGTTCTCCAATGCGAAGACCAACCAACCACCAACCAGCCAAAATCGCCTCATCCCGTTCCATTTTCATGGAAAAAATTCTACACGAGTGCTGAAAATAAGGAACATTTTACTTTATTTCGATTTGTCATTTTATTATAAGACAAAAATTCATGCTCATCACCGTCGAAAAGTCGAAAAAGACATTTACTTTTAATTCGTTAATTTCAAAGATTATTGAAGAATTTTTTAGAATGAAAATGTGAAAATATCCTTAATTTACGATATTTATACAATTTGTAACGAAACTTTTATACAAAAAATATTGGCGGAAAATTGTAAATTTTTGAAATTTCAAAGATAAATATTTCGGGAAGTAACAAGTTACCAATAAATTTGGTTTGCATATTTGTCATTTCTAGCTTCAAATGAACACTCCTACAAAGTTTTATCAAAATCCGTGAGGAGACCTCAAACTCTATCTGTTCCTCGCTTTTTAAATGTATTCACAAAAGTAACACAAATACAATGCCAAAACTGCATGTGAATTTACAACGGCTTCAATGAATGCAATATGCACAATATATTCCAGAGGAGAAAAATGTATTCTTTTTACATAATGAAAAAGGGAAATTCATTCTTTAATTCCATTCCCAGATTTCAAAAGAACTTTTACATTAACAACAGCTTTGAATTCGTTTATTTCACTGAAAACGTTTAAAGGAATACAACTCCGAAAAAACGCATTCTTTAACAATGCTGAAAATTTTAAACAAAACAACTTTATATACAAATAACTTTCAATAATTTAAATCTTTTTCGAAAGGACAAAATGTTCAGCATTAATTCCAAAAAACTCCCATAAATTCGGTCAGGTAAGTATAAAAAACGATATTAATGCAAATGTTTAAAACGATGTGTCATTCCTTCTGAAATTTTAGCCTTAAAGTATGGAGGTCGAACTCTAGTGGAACAGCAAATAAATTCAGCTGCATAAAAAATTCAGGATGTTGCCATAATTCAAAAGGATGGGGAAATCGGGCGGTATGTTGGAGCGCGATCTTTATGTCCGAAATTAAATGCACTGGACCCTTTCGTAATGTGCAAGGGTAAATGGGCCACAATTTCTGGAATACGCGCGCACTTCGGGCGTGATGGAATACGAAGATGAAAGGTTGTTATTCATTCTGTTAAAACTTGCTCCATATCTGGGAAATGGCTCCTATTCGTTACTGCCGCAAAAATTGCGCTGGCTGGAATCGCGGCAGCCACCAGTAAATTTAGCTCCATCGTGGAGTTATTACCATTTTAATAGATACCCTTGGCTGCGGTTGCGGCATGTGTGGGGTGGTGCTTTAGATCCTGGCGGCAATACCTCAAAATGCAAATGTGTCCCAATTAGGTACGTACAAGCAGGACACAAATAGCTCCAGTCTCCTGGGATAGGGTTGTAGTCCTTTTCAGCCTCGTTCCGACACATATGTTAACAGCTCAATTACAGTTGATCAGATAAAAGCGCGCCCGTCTGCTCTACGCCTCGGAAGATATACGAATTTACATAAATACACCTCTCCAAGACACCGTGCACCCGCCGGGCTTGCTTACTATAATCAAAGGCTAAATTTTGACGTATGTAGGTTCAAGCCATCCATGTTCTATTAAATGAAGGTGCCAGAAACGACCGCAATATTAAATGTTTATGAGAACTCCCAAAATAAATCTCTACATAACCAGGGGAGTCTGGCACAAAATAAATGCGCTCATGGGCAATGGCAATCCCGACCAAATGAGACCAAAAATGGCTCAAATCTTCAGTGCTCATGTTTAGGTGCCATACGGTCTCAGTAGACCCCGCCTTCGCGGATTTATACCATTTTCGTAAAATAACTTTTAGCTTTGCGGTTTTATCATGAGGCTCATCTGCACTTGAGCACTGCCGCAATGAAACTTTTAATGCAGTTTTATAGTACGTATATATGAAAAACTTATATTGCAAAATTTTATTAACTCTAACTACACGATCAAATTCAAAACCCTGTTATTACCGAACATAAAAATTCACGCGAAAATTAATAGAATATACAAAGAATTAAAATATAAGATATGTAAAAGAATTTGTAATCTAAATTTGTACTAAAACTATAAATAAGTATAAAAACATATTTTCTTGTAATTTACTTTATTTTTTAATTTCATAGTTTTTAGGTTGTTTGCACAATACAAAACCATAATTGATTAGCGTGAAAAAAATTCGTCTAGATTGAAAAATTGGATTTCCCAGAAAAGTCGAGAACCGCTTAAAAGCTACTTGTATGAAATTATAAAATTCCTTAAAAAAACTCACAAATTAATTTTAGTTAGCTTTGATTTCAATTAATTTTTCCACATAAAGCGTCAAAGTAATTCGACTGGATTTTTCTATAGAATTATCTTAACCACTTTAAACTGGTTCCTAACTGGCTCTTTTAGTTTGTTTTCGATTTGCATGGTTTAATGCATAAAAATCCTTGATTTCAATTTGCACGACTTTCTGCGGGAACGATGTCTAATATTAAATCGGAGGATAGGAGCATGTATGTAACTCAGGACCACTTGCAAATGGTATTAAATTCAATTCAAAATATAACGTACATAGTGTTATCAAAAATTAATGATAATGGGATATGACAAGATTAAATTTCATAATCGCTTATTTATAACATGTTGTACAATTAATTAAATTATTAATATGACGGCAGGACTGAGCCAAATACGAATCATAAAATTGCTGTTGGATTCTGCTATAATAAGGATAAAGGTATTCGTAACACATATTCGTATTTATGGAAAGTATTTCTAAATTAATTCCCGGACATTTTTCGAATGCTCCAAGGTAAACTGTCTTTTCCAGTTGATTTTTGCTAATTGAATGTAATTGTGAACAAAAATGTTGTCACGAAAAGTAACATTAACTTTACAACTTACTAAAAAAGATTCTTCCCTTACCTTGGTTACACACTCATTAATTAAATTAGTTCTCTCACCTTAAGTTTTTAAAGAAATTCCATCCGCAACGGGTCGTCAAAGGCAATTTAAGAAACACGTCTATCGGCGCAAATAAATCAATACGAAACACGTACTCCTTCTGTTTTTGTCGCACTACCCAATGGCAATTTAGTTAAGTGACTCGGGCAGAGGAAGTTCATTTTTACGTTGTAATTAGATGAGCTGCCTGAAAAGCCACTCGATTCCAAGAAGGTCTACGATGTGATTTAAGAGACTGATGGAGACTTCGGCTCAATGGGCTGCAAAATACAAATGCTGTGATAAAAAAATTCCTGGGAATGTTATTCACGGGCATAGTTGAATGAATCACAGTCGAAATTCGTGATTTAAGATTTGAATGAAATTCTACTTCCTGGACATTGAGGTTTATATTCATTCATTCTACTCTACTGACTCAGTTCTGATTTTCTGGCGAATACCAAATTTCAATTGAATGTGATCAAAGTCAAACTTAAAAAACAGACGACTGACGAACTTTACATATTTTTAAATTAGTCTAGTCTAACTTTTTCGTGTAATTATAGAACTTTGAATATCGAAATAACTTTTTCATCTTAATCTCTTTCTGATCTGTGATTACTTAACTTATTTATGTAATTTTTGGATATGTATACATACATACGCACATAATTCATAAAAGTTAGACAACTGATTTCTCAATTGATCGTTTCAAGAATAACGAGTAAACGTAGCAAATTTTAAATTCTTATTTTAAAGGTAGTAGATACATTACTTAGAAAGAAGAAAAATATTAGAAATTTTAATTAGTATTCTACATATATAACATATAATATGTATGCGGGAGTGTGTTATATACGAGCTAAAAAAAATTTAATAAAGACAAAAAGAGAAGTAAAAATCTTATAATTACATATAATATATATAAATTATAAATAAAACAGAAAGTAAGAAATTAATTTTTAAATAATTTGTGGGCTGAAATGTAACATTAAAATGATAAGTTATTTATTATTTAAAATTCTAACTTTTCTACCTCATATTCTTTAATCATTTGATTAATTTTAATTTTATGTTTTGTTTTCGAGTTTCAATTTTCAATATAAACATACCTTCATTGTACAATTTGCTCGTTTCAAGCAACTTTTTATTATAAATCGCCAGCTTTTTGGATCAGCTAAAAGTATTACTTCAATACGCCTCGAAGGGCTCAAAACCTTTTGCATACGCACCCCGATGGGCTCGGGGGAATTGAAATTTTTGGAAAAATTGATTTAAATTGATGCGAAAACCGGGAGAGTGTTGCGCCATTATCTGTCACTATCCCATCAGCCGAAATTGATACTTTCTTTCAAGAGCTCCGCGAGATTTGTTGAGGCGGGGAATTGACTCCGTTGGCTTCGAATTTTCTAATAAAATTGATTCTCGAAAGTTTATTTACCATACTGGGGCTTTTATGCAAACTGGTCTCGTTATATGACAACGAAAAGCGGATTCAGCTGTCACTTTTATTGTTATTGCGTTCGTTCTCATGACGCCGCTGATGCCAGGATCAAAGTAATGCGAGTCGCATCGGCCCCGCAGGAGAAGGAGGAGGAATCCTGGGTCCCTGACTCGAGACTCGGGAGGCGAAAGTAATTTCGACGGGAAGGGGAAATATATCGCGAAATTTTATTGTGCTCAGGAGCTTAGGGAATGATTGAGGATTATAACGCCAAATTGAATTTTTAAACGCCAATCTCTGACGTAATGTATTCCCCCGATGTGTGTCGCTAAATTCCTCAGCAGACAACTTCGACGGAGGGAGCTTTTAACGGCCGCGAAGCCCGTTCAAGTCGATTGGCACGAGGACCTTTATTATTTCTTTATTATCCACAGCGTGCCCCTTAATCCGTCTTATTTTCCAGACAGCTTTAGCGAAAGTATTAATGATAATTTTCCACTCCTGTCTTTATAGGGGCTGTAAATTTGATAACAAAAAAGTAAAATTATTATCTTTTGAAGGTGTTTTATCGTACAAAATACTTGAATAAGTCTTCTCCGCTTCCTTCCATCGACTTGAGAATTATAAAACTTCCTTGCTTTGCTATCCTTACATCACGAGTCTGAATTATTTATAAAATTGTTCTTTTTGCCATTTTAGGCAGGTATAAAGTAAGAAGTCGGAAAAATGTTAGTGTCTCAATAGGTCAGATCAAATTAAAAGATTTTGATAACTATGTATCAAAAATACTAATTTGTTGATATGAGAAGTTTCAAATATGTACTTCTTATAAGTTTATGAGCTTAATTAATGCATTGAACCCATCAAGGTACATGAAGGAGGCAGGAATTTTAATTATATGTAAAATTAACAAGAAAAGTAAAAATATTTGTCGCACTGCAGAATTTAGAATATAAATAAGAAAAATCTTAACGTTGAATTTACTGTAGATATTAAATTTAAAAATTTTTATTATTTGGAAGCTGGTGAAGTTCCATAAATATTTAAACTACATCGAAAAAAAAGATCTTAAATAAATCACAAAAGTAACTAAGCTAGCTTAGATTAATGCTGAGATTAGTGAGGTATAGCCGTTTTAAGGGGTCGTCTGGGTGCAAACAGTAGGAAAACAGAAAGGGCTGTAAAGTTTTGAATCTTTGCACCCTTTGTTAAATTTAACTTATATACAACAGAATTCGAGATCGTCTACGCCAACTTCAAAAATGTAGTTTTGACAAAAACGCATTTAAAGTTTGTGAGGAGGTATGAGAAAAATTACCCTTCTATATCTCGAGTTCTATGCAGAATTACTCTCTCAAAATTTTGGAATATATTCTTAAAAGGTGTTAGAATCTCCATAACTATAATGAAATTATGTATATTTACATTTTTATTAATTACTTTCCTAGATTTCAACATTATATAATTTTTCTTTATGCGTTCTGCAGCTTATTTTAGCTTTCTTGTTACTATTTTATATATTATCGAATAATATTTGTCTACAATATGAAATTCCAAATGATTCAGACTAAAAATGTAATAAAACTCCAACTAATTAAGCGGCTGGCTATGTTACACTCATAAATTTTGGGAAAATTATCAAGATTTCTAGGAAAAACGTGAAACGTGTGGAAATAAAAACAAGTTTAACTACTGCCGGGTCGGTGGTGATTTGCTCGGCAGTGGCTTAGAAGTTAGGTGAAAAGCACGCAGTCATCCTCAAGATCGCAATTAGCAGCAACTTAACTGAAGCAGAAACACGAAAACAATTGGAAGCAATCCGGCAGTAAAGCTGTAAGTCGATTGTGCTTCGATTGCAGCCTCAAAACCCACAATGAGTCAATGGTCCACGGCCGTGGAGCCGCGATTGTTTGAATGGAGCCGGGCTCCGGGGCCCCAGCGCGGCTCGAGCATAGCCCCAGACCTGAGTCAGAGCCAGGGGGCCATATGCTGAGCTGGGCTCCACTCAATCCGCGCCCCGTGGCACATGGGCTCGACCGCCGTCCGACCGCTCCGAGTCGATTCGCCGTAGCCCGGCCAGTTATTAAGTCCACCTCCATTTGTTTGGAATCTTCGGTCAGTGGCCAATAATTTCCTCAACATACATAAATCCGATATTTACGCGGGCACGTCGCGATTAAACAAAAATAGCTTGGGTGCAATCTCACAGCTGGTCGATTTGAAAAAGCGATAAAATGGCCAAGTATAGCGCCGTTCTTTGTCATATTTTAATGACGCCAAAGTGAAATTTAATTGAAAACCCATAGTTCGGTTTTGTGCTGCGGTATTGCCTCGTCGGTGCATATTGATTAGTTCGACGTCGCCGATGAACCTGTCGGAAATCTACTTGTGTTCCAGTGATCGGCAATAAGTTCAACTTAAGCTTAGAATTTCCGTAAGCCAAGATTCATTTGATTTCTAGCTGGATTTGATTCCGTGCCCAATTATAAACTTGTTTTATAGAAAGTTTTCTTAGAATTGTTACACAACTAGAAGTTGCTGGAAATATTCGTGTAGGTAATTTACTTAATTTGAAGATAAGCTGTAATAGCCTTATTACTTTGAAGAATACAAAATACTTCTAAGAATCTGTATTTTATTTTCATTCTAATAATTCTGGATTTTTTTTGCATACTTGCATTAAATTCTATAGTATACTTTAATTTATTGATATTTTCCACTAATTTTCTTTCATATTTAACTCCACTATTAGGTCAAATTATATGATTTGTTACATCAAAATCGGTTTGGTATTTTTAAAGTTATAACAATATTTAATGTTCGCGGGTGTATAATCATCAAAATCAAATCAACTCCCCGGGCAGATAATTCCTTTGCAACAGTTTAATATGTGACACATTTATGCATTAGTCAAAATGTAAATAAAAGATAATACCTCAGCTTTTAACAATATTTTTAACTACTTAATTTAATAGCTCATCAGAATAGCGAAGTTATGGTTGTCATTACTAACTTTATAAGGGTTCAATAAAATGTTGTAATTCCCCGAACATGCAATGTTTTGTTCAAAATCAAATGATTTCTTTTGAACAGCAGGGATTTAGTAAATAAATAATTTACTTTATTCAAACGTTTTTTTATATAACATGAAAAGAACATAGTTTTTAAGCCCTGATAAAAACAGCAATGTAAAAAGGTAGTGTGAAATTTAAATGTTGCGTTTAAATACCTATTGTGTTAAATTTCCATTGATCGTACAGCTGCCAAGTTTGAATTTATGCATATAACAAGTAGATTAAAACAAAATCAATTTTAACATGGTAAAAATGTCTGGTGTGGAATTTTCACAATGCCGATGCACCAATAGAAAAATAATAACGGCATGTGTTTTATCAACAAAACATATTTTAAAATTTCTATAGAACAAGAAACAAACCGTATAATTTTTTGAAGACACCATATCGCAGTTGTATATGTATTATCTATTTTTTTTTAAATACTAAAAATTGTTGCGAATTTCCAATCAACAAATCCCAGCTCAATAATTCGAAAAGCATATTTTGAATTCCAGTAGCATACCTTTTTAATACAGAAATCTTCATAAAACATTTTTTGAAAGTTTTGCCAAATGATATGTTTATTTACATACTAACTTTTCTGTAGTATCCACAATCGGAATTATCTATCTAACCGCAATTTTTTGTTTATTTTATCTTTCAGGTGCTATCAAATACGCAATGAGTGATTAATAAATATGCGATACGTTATCAAGCAAGCAAAAACCTAAACTGATAAAAATGTTTCACCGCTCCCAAAGAGCATGTGGTACTAAAGTTACACAGTGCAGAGACCATTCAAAGAAAGTGAACAGTAAACCGAAGAGAACAATGAATAATAATTGTGAGCAATAAAGTTTACATTAAAAGTGCATTACTCATTCTTAGCGTAGTTAAATACACGAGTTCATTGAAAGCAACGTGGAAGGATACGTGGACTGTTTGAATTATGGAACTATTGTGTGGATTTACGGTAAGTAAATACCAATTTTTATTTATTTTCTCCCTAAACACCTTGTTAAATTGTCAAGGTTGCAATTTTTTTATAATAATGCAAGTGCTGCTTGCATATCCTACTTTCTCTCAAGTTCTTTCATACAATCATTTTTATATCAAGTCAATATTAATACGGAATTAAAATATTCAAAATTGTATAGTTACATATACATACAAAATGTACGTTTTTCTTTTATCTACGAATACAATTTCGATACGATCCTATCACTATAAAATTTGATTATTTTTGAAATGTGATAACAATAACAATCATTGCTAATACACAGAAATTACAAAACAAATATGGAAATACAATTAAATATCTGTTTTCGATTATTTTATTCGTGAATACGATATTCATTTAAAATTATTTAATTCAAATAGCCGGAATAAGACATTCTAATGTGCTTTTAGTTTAATTAATTCTTATAGTAGCATTAAAATTTTACTAGCTCGTTTTGCAAAGCCTTCAGCCTTATCAAATGAATAGAACTTATAATAGCAAAGTAGTGCTACCTCACTACTTGAAAAATTAAAAATTAATTACTATAATGTTAAATCAATTGGACTTCCATAATAATTCAAATATTTTTCAGAATTGCATACTTGTAATAAGTATTTATAATTAATTGATATACACCACAATCCTTCCAAACATCTGAATTTATTCGCTATTCAAGATTCCTGTTTGCGACAGAGGAAAGCGCTTATATTTCTAATATTATTATTTGAATTTACATACTTTATTAAATGTATTTTTAGCATAGATATATGTATATACTACTTTAAATAATCCTAAATTTTATTTACCGCCTTTACAGACCAACTTTTTATCACAAATTCTATACAAATTTTAATATGATAGAAATATAAAAAATGTTTTCTAAATACAAACTAAATAATTTATTATATACATATTCTATGCATGATTCGAAAAAAAACAATTTGTATAGCGAGAACGAAAAAGGAACAACTGGAGATGCCGGGGTTTGAACCCGGGACTTCTCACATGCGAAGCGAGCGCTCTACCACTGAGCTACATCCCCTTGATAACTCGGTTGCGGCAAACATTGGACTTAAGCACCCATTCAAATGCGATTTAATCAATACACACTTTTGAAAATCCTCACACAATACCCTTTCAATAAAATTAACCCCTTCCCGGACAAATAAATTCGGCAAATTGTGAGACCACCCACAATGTTTTGTATCAAAATCTATTAGAATTGCGACAAACTGGCGTAGACTAATAAAGAATTTAACCATAATTGCAACTGGTCTCTTTCTTTGGCTTCTCTTCTGCCGGTTTTGCTTAGATCGTTACCGCTGCCAGAAATCAACTATTGCGTAATTTATGAGTTGTAATCGAAATTACGAGTTAGACTCGTGGTATTCATGTTTGGCCCAAACTTGTAACCACGAGTTAGACTCGTCATTGCAGCCAAATTGGCTAAAAATCAGATCGGGAAATTTAGTTTCAATCTACAATATTCGAACAGAAAATTTAGAATTCAATAAATTTACATGCCAAACAATATTTTTTTATTTATTTACCCCGACTTTACCGAAACTTATACAAGCTTGAAATAATATAAAATAAAAGTTATTGGCTGTAGTAAAATAGAGATGTAAAATATTTAAGGAGCCTACACTGATAATGAAAGCAGTAAAACAGTATTCAACACAAATATTTGAAAGAAAAACTTTTACCTCAAAGTTAGCAAAAAAAAAACTTACCTTACAATAGTTTAGGGTCCGCAGTTGAAAATTCCACTCCATTTCTTGTTTTTCCAAATAATAAAGAGAAACTAGTCTTTCGTTTTAATTTGCTTGAATCGGTTAAACTGTTTTCCAACTCTTCCATTAGTACTTATACCTTTTTTATATTGAAATGAAATTTAGATCCTTAGAAATACAGCAAACAATATTAAAATCAATTCAAATTTAACAGAAATTTCTTCTTGCTAATTACAGATACTTACTCTTATTACAATTAGTTTGCAACCGACGCATTCACAACATGAAGAGATACCATATGAATCCATAGAAAACATTTGCAAAAGATGTCTTTGTCTAACTGCCCAAGAAGATTCCAAGAAGTTTAAATATCATTACATTTTAAGCTGTTCAACAAGAAACTTCAGACACATTCTTTCTGGATGGCCTGTTGAGTTTGGAAAAAATCAAACTGGTAAAATTAAACAATGAAATACTCAAAATATAAAATAAAATAAAATAATTTCATTATAGGAACCGAAATCGTTGCAACATTCTCAGAAAATCAAATACCACTTTTGCAGCAAATTCCACAGACGAACGCAACATTATCATTTAGTTGCCGGCATTGTGGTATCAAAGAAATTCAATCACCAACATTCGTCGATGTTCCTAATATTGTACGATTAGATTTAAGTTGGAATTATTTGTTTGAAGATATATTAACGCCTGAAGTCTTCCGCGGCCCATACAATGTTCATTCATACGAACCAATCGGTTTAGAGGAACTTGATATTAGTCACAATCATTTTCGAACTCTGGATCGAAAAATGTTTGAACATACACCTCGCTTACAGAAACTTAATCTTGCCTACAATAAATTTGATGTTATAGACGCCCCAACAGCTATGGCTCTCGGATCGGCTTCAGCTTTAAGGGTAAGTAAAAATTCACTTTTAGAAATGAACATTATTTAGTAAAACAAATACCAGTCTTTAGATTTATCGTACAATATTTTGACCGAAATTCCACAAGACCTATTTAAACCTCTTAAATATTTACGGGAGCTATACCTTCAAGGAAATATGCTGACGAAAACTCCAGACGGACTTTATTATTTGGGAAAATCGCTGCAATTTTTAAATTTGGGAAGTAACCCAATTAAACAGATAAATGAAAAGGATCTTTCAGAATTAAAATTGTTAACTCATCTGAACATCAGTGGAATGGTTGAATTGGAAAATATAAATAACGGTGCTCTTGTGCATCAGGAAAAATTAAAAGTGTTAATCTGTAACAAAAATCCTAAACTGGAGAAGTTTGATGTCAGTAACTTGCAAAACGCAAATGAACTAGAAGTTGTAAGTATTTTTAAAATTTGAAGTAGTATTTAGATAGTTAAAAGTAAATATGTATTGCGTTACAGTTAGACATATCAGACAACAACATATCAACATTCTTTGTTGTCGTCAGTTTGCCAACTGAACCTCTCCCCGATGTACCAACGTGGACGAAATTGCATTTACTAGAAATTGAAGGAAATCCGTGGCACTGTGATTGCTATCTTTTGAAAATATTAGAAAAATATGTCGACATTCTCTACCGAAGGCACAGCTATGCGAGATGTTCAACACCATACGAATTAGCTGGAGCACGAATTCATGACTTAAGTTCTGAAGTAATGTGCCAAGTGCCAGTTGCACGAAAACTTCGGATACCCATCCACGAACCACCAACATTTTTGCGACCACGGTCTATAGTCCTTTCGATAATAACAATAACCGTCGTCATTGCGATAGGTATAATTGTAGGATTCGGTATTGTCATAATGAAAAGAAAATTAAAACAAACCGAAATGGTTTTTACATCTCCTATTAGATATACAATTGTAAGAAATAGCACAGGAGAATAGGTGTCGATTGTAACAAATTTCACTAGTCTTTAACTCAGTTGCTGTACTTGCCATTCTAATAAAATCGCCTCCTTACAAGCGTTGTGCCAACCAAAGTGTTATTTAAGATAAATGTTATAAACTTAGTCATAAGGTATTGTAGTTATTAATAAATAAATAAAATGTTTTATAAAAAAAAAAATATGATTTAATATTTGGGTAGGAATGTCCATCGATTAACTTTTAACATAGAGACATCTTGGTATGCGAATGTGAATTGAATTGTGAATTTATTCCGGGCAAAAATTTAAAAAAGTTCTTGGAGCTACAAAATCGGCACGATATAAATCTATGAAATTTAAGGTTGATTTGAATAAAAGTAAAATGATCGTAGTAAGCGACTTCTATATTTTTTCCTGTATAAAATTTATAAATAAAAGTTTAACAACTTTGTAAAATACAAATAAATATCTATCCGTTTTATAAAAACATCGGTTATATGCAAAAAAGAACACCTGTTGATACATAAACATATGAAAATCACAGAACATTCCTGATACAACTGTATACTGAGTAACAAAAAATAAAATCAACTCACTCAA
Source organism: Eutolmus rufibarbis (assembly GCA_963920795.1). Classification (NCBI taxonomy): domain Eukaryota; kingdom Metazoa; phylum Arthropoda; class Insecta; order Diptera; family Asilidae; genus Eutolmus; species Eutolmus rufibarbis. The sequence goes on from OY987208.1 coordinate 5,900,733, forward strand.
GGATATCTTCGTTAACTACATTTTCAGCAGGGAGCTGTAGTTTAAAGAGATTAACAGCTGGATTAGTATCGGCTTTCTGTGCTAGGAATTGCCTCATTTCGCTATACTGATCCATTCTCTTCTTTCTATGAAATTCAAAAGATCCTTCGCTATCATCGCTTCCGGCTGAATCTGCATCGCTCACTGGTTCTTCTACGGCGAAAAGTTTGTCAACGTTGACGCCCTTTGCTTCGAGGACCTTGCGTTCCTTATCAAGCATTTCCTGGCGAATGGGATCAATTTTGTCCTTAAGCTGTTTTAGTACCGGTTTGAATTTCTTTTTAGTAATATTCTCCTCCAAATTCAGCAGCTGGCTTTCGGTAGCGAACGAATTATCTTCTCCGGAACTGTCCACTGTATTTTCCGATTGATCGTCAAACATGTATGCGTAAAAATCATCACTTCGTTCTTGTTCGCATGATTCAGTGGTTAATTGCGGTGCAGTCGTTTTGTCTTCGCTAACCTCTTCTTCGTTCATTTCAAGGCTTTCATCGACATCGAGCTTCGAGCCCAAAAATTTATTATAAACGATCATAAGCCTATGAAAATTATCACAACAGAGTGATAACGAATTCTCAATTGTTCTCATGCTGCTTGCAAGATCTATAAGATTTTGAGCATTTTCTGTTTTTATTACTTGATTATCGTCAGAAATTCTCTGAAGAGCTTCGTCAAGTTTATAACATTCCTCAGCAACAGCAATTAATCCTGAACTTAGTTTTAACGAAGATTCCTTAAGGATGCTCGAAGGTCCAAAGCAGATTTGGTGTAAATCTTGATTTTTGTAAAGCGAAGACAATGCGTCTTTCCTCTTTTTTCCTAAATCTAGAGACATTTTTTTGAATTGTTCTTCCTCTTCTTGCACGGATTTGTTAATGTAGTCGGTAATGGTTTCGAGATTTTTGTGTAAAAATGATGCTGATGTGTGTTCTATGGTAGTGAACGCTAATCGCAGAAAGAATTGCGATTGCACATAAGCAAATATGTTGTAAAAATCCTATATAAATATTCAGTATTGAATAATAATGAGTTTGGGAAGGGAATTTTGTTTTACCTTTATATTTTTGGCACTGTATTCTTCTATATCCTTTTTAAAATAATCACAATCTCTAAGTTCTTCCATTGGGAGATAAAGATCTGCTAATTTTTCTGACAGACGATGTTGTTCTTCAAGATTTCTTGTGGCATCGTATATTACAACCGTTGCGTCTTTTATGGATTTTATACAATTCCAGACCCTCTCCAGGTGTCTTGCTCTATTAAATTTAAAATATATTTTAGAGATATAGCTCTTTTTTACTTGTAGAACATCGTTATATTATTTATTGAAACAACTTATTATTCTGTTTCACTTACCTCTTAACATTATCATCTTCCGAAAAGTGCATAAATTGAATTTCGTTAAAATATGAAATATTTCTCTTAACGCAATTCCCGAAATCCTCAATCGAACTGATGAATTTCTCCAGTTTCAATTCAGCTAATTTGTTCTGGTACTTGTTAAACGTTTTTACAATGCACAACATCCCAGTAAACGAAAAAAGGGTAACTGTTGGGAGAAACAATTTTTCCGCTTTGCTGACACCGATCGCAGTGGATACAGCGAATAATATTGAACAATTTAAGAACGTTAAACAATTGGTATTAGTTCCATTTGTAGGGAGCTCATCAAGACAAAACTCAAGGCACTCCACGTGGTCGATTAAAAGCCTTTTAGATAACAATATTTTGTTGACAATGTCACGCTTAAGCTCCTAAAGGAATTATCAAGTGAGCTGTAGCATTTAAATTTTATTAAAGTTAATATTCACCAGGGTTTGTTCGACTTCCGCAGGAATATTGAAAGGATAGTGATGGTACTTGTTGGCTCCGAGGAAAGCCTGAAAAATTGTTTTTTCAATTTTTAAATTATTAGAAAGCAGTAAAAGTTTAAAATTTGCAGAATTGATAATAAAACATAGTGCTCCGTGATGAAAATCAGGTATTAAACATAATCTCTTATTTAGAATTGTAATGTTTTAAGTCTATAATATAAAGGCTTCTTCTTTGTATGCAGAAAGCGTCTAAATTCCTAGTAAATCTTTTAGAGTACCACATATTTGTACATTTTTATGAGACAAAATGCAAAAAATGCTATTTAGTTATTTATTTACATTTGTAGGGTCACTGGACATGCCTAAGTTTCTATATTATTGAGCGCAGCTTGGTAATGCACTTTAGAGAGTGTTATTAGCACGATTTAATTTGTATTATTATATTTATCTCAGGAAGAAACATGTATGTATATGCAAAAGTAAGCAAATAAAAGAGATTATAATTCAGGTAAACCTATTTAGTATTAGAAAGAAAATGGACATTTTATTATTAATTACCAAGTAGTCCAAATTTCCTATAAAAATGCTCCCATTGTTCCTTACACTGTAAGAGTTGTCGATGAGTATTTTGTGCTGCCTATTTTTGTCTCTTTCGCTCTTTTTGAATTTTACATAAGGAATAGTAAGCAGTAGTACTTTGCAGCCTTATCTAAAGGGAAATTTTTCTCGATTACGTTCTAGGAATTGCATATGGGTTAGAATTTTGAGGTGGTATAGAGAGTGTCACTTAGGTGCTGGTGATTGAGTGAATGATGTGTGACTATTCTCACCTGGAAGATTTTCACGCCTTCGGACCTCTAGAGGTTCGGATGGTATCTGAGCTGGTCAATGGTATTCCAATACGTGGCCAAAATTTTAGTTAAATACGAGAAATCTAAATCCTTTTTTTTAAAACATCTCATATTTCTTACATTATTTTTGCCTTTTTTATTTCTTTAAATTTACTTCTTTTAAACCCTTTTTTAAATTAGTATCAAGTCTTTGGAGGAGACATTTAAAGTATCACTTTACCTGGAAAATCTCAACAATTAAACCAATTTACAAGAATACTGCTAAACATTTGGTTAACAACTATAGAGTTGTATCATTAATAAAGACAGTCTTTAAATTACTTGATATTCTGGCAAATAAATTTATGAAGGGAAAATCAACTACAACTAATTTTTGTTTGAATTCGATTGAAAATGGTTATCAAATAGATGCATATATACAAATGATTTTCCCAAAGATTTTGACAAGGTCAACATATCCGCTCTTCTAAATAATCAACAAGTAGTTTTCCATTTTACAATAATTTTCTTTAACGAATTTCTCCATACATATGTACCTATGACTCACGTTTTCATGTTATTGACGACTATTTTGTAGTATCTCAAGGATGCTACCGTGATCCTATTATATTTATATTATTCATAAATGATGTTATTAAAAGTTTTCTGCATGCTACGTGCTTTCATAAAAGTGCAGCTTTGTTCACTTAAAAACTTCCGGCAAATAGAACCAGAAGAGTACCATGAAAATAAAGCATAAAATAAATTAGAAAATATACGATATTCGCAGGAAACAGAAAAATCTTTTCTTACCAAAAATTAATGATGAACCCCTTTTTTTTAAAAAAAACTTGATGATATTTAAAGCCGCTCTTTTTTAAACGATTAAAATAAAATCAACAACACTCATCCTTCCTTTTTTTGGATGTATGATATAAAATCGGGTGACTCTAAATACTTAGCCTCCAAAATGTGATGAAAGTGTGCAATGCGATTTTTCATAAAACTCCTAAAAACCTATTTAATTCGCTTAATATGTTTTTGCAGATGATTAAATTGAATAAATTCAAAAGCAGATAATTTACTTTTCGCACTTTATTTATTTTTGGGCTTATTTTAATAATCGCAAAATTGTTGCGTGAAAAACTACTTTAGAAGCTGTAAAATCACTCACCTGAAGCCGTTCCATCGTGGTTAATGAGTTCCTTAGGCTCTTCCACTTAATTTCTAACAGCATACAGTTTAGGAATTTATAAATTCATCATACTTTTCGTTTAAATTCTACAATTTTGAAGAGAACCTGGCAGCCAGCAAGAAAACGTAAACAACCCCACTGTGAAAATTCCAAACTGTCAAACTTCCTCCCTAATCCCAGCCGATTGGCGCGACCTCTGCCGTCATAAAGGTATAAACTCTCTTTTTGTTAAGTTCGATGGGAATTGGGAATGCAGTTCAATTTTTTCGAAGAACATCTCCGAAATTTTGGTTCAGTTTTGACATACTGTGGAACATAACCTCGTTTTATATCATTTATTTCGCGGAAGTTTTTTATGAAGATTTTGTTTGGAAACAACCTCTGAGGATAGCCAAAACTGCAGGGACGTAAAATGACCGACGTAATTTCACACCAGTGCGAGACGCCGAACTGCAAAAATAAGGCGACTTTGCAGTGCCCGACATGCCTGAAAATCGGTATCCAGGGCTCGTACTTCTGCTCCCAGGACTGCTTCAAGGGCTACTGGAAGAGCCACAAAGCGATCCACGCCTTGGCACGTGAGTACGTTCCGCCCTCGACATGCGAACCCCTTTTAACACTCCTTTTCTGTTGCAGAGGGCCAGACGAATGAGAAGGAGGAAAAGGACGGATTCAACCCGTGGCCGTATTATGCCTTCACAGGGAAGCTCCGCCCGTGGCCCCAAACGCCCAAGAGAACTGTACCCTCCGCAATTGAGCGGCCGGACTACGCCGACCATCCGCAGGGGCGTTCCGTTTCAGAGGAGGCCCTTCGACGGGACACGACGATCAAAGTTCTGAACGACGATGAAATCGAAGCCATGCGAGTCGCCTGTAAATTGGGCCGCGAATGCCTCGACGAAGCCGGCAAAATTATCGAAATCGGGGTGACCACCGACGAAATCGATAGAATTGTCCACGAGGCTGCCATAGAGCGGGACTGCTATCCGTCGCCGCTGAATTACTACAACTTCCCGGCGTCGTGCTGCACGTCGGTCAACGAGGTCATCTGCCACGGCATCCCCGACTTAAGACCGCTGGAGGACGGAGACATCTGCAACGTTGATGTCACGGTCTTCCACCACGGCTTCCACGGGGACCTCAACGAGACCTTCTTCGTTGGCGATGTCTCCGAGAAGCACAAGAACCTGGTGAAAGTCACCTACGAGTCCCTGAGCAAGGCTATTGAAATTGTCAGGTGGGTTCTTTTTCTTTGAGTCATAATCTTAAATCCTTATCGATTTTTTTATGCCAGCATTAGAGAAACCACGCTATTAAGACAAATAGTACTATTTTATTTAGTTAAAAACGTGCCACAACCAAAATGAATGCAATTTCACAGAAGCTTTCTCTAAAATCGATATTGCAGCTACCCAAATCTTTTAATATTTTTCATAAAGTCTTAAACAAACTCTCAAAATCATTGAATTTCAACAAGGTTTTATTTATTTTTATTCGAGATATCTGAAGATAATATATTCACTAAAATTAAACATTGCCAGTTAACGCCCTCCTTGATCTCATAATCCTTTCAAGCCTTTGAGTTTTATATCAGCAATGAATTTCTTCATACTTAAAAAACAGAAAACAAATAGTAGCAATTGATAACTTGCGTTCTAGAGTAATATCTGCCGATTCGGGTGTGTCACAGGGTACAAATGTTGGCCCTATTTTATTTATCTTATTTATAATGATTGCTTAGCACTTAAATAATTTAACCGAATGGTAAGTAAACTTTAAATTAGGCCAAAAATGGCAATTTTTCACTGTTTACTCCTAGTACTTTTTTAAAACCTTACAAGTTTCACTTGAGACATTTTTACGAAGAAGCAATTTGTGTAAAGACTCAGGAGAGGAGATTTAAAACTATTTTATTTGTATAAGATACGTGTAAAAATCTTTAAAGTCTTGTATTAAATAATTCAAATTTTTTCAGGCCAGGAGTGAAATACCGAGAGATTGGTAACGTAATCCAGAAGCACGTTCAACCCCACGGCTATAGTGTTGTAAAAAGCTACTGCGGGCATGGTATCCATCGCCTCTTCCATACAGCACCCAATGTGCCTCATTACGCAAGTACGGCTTTAATTCTTAAATCTTTCTAAATTGCGAAACATGATAAATTTCCTATCGAACAGAGAATTCAGCAGTTGGCGTCATGAAAGCCGGACACTGCTTCACAATTGAGCCAATGATTTCGGAAGGTACCTGGCGCAACGAGCAGTGGCCGGACGACTGGACAGCAGTAACTAAAGACGGCCAGTGGTCGGCGCAGTTCGAGCAAACGCTTTTAGTTACAGAAAACGGCTGTGATATCCTGACGAAACGTCCGGTGAACGACGGCAGGCCTCATTTTATGGATAAAATGTGAAAGAGGGTCAGAAGTCAGAGAATTGCTACAGTTTGGCAACGTTTTCACACATGTTTCACTTCAATTGCCGCTGTTTCATCGAAGCTTTGCAGGATTGTTTATTTTGTAAAAATGACTCAAATTTACAGTTAGCCGAATTGTTGCAATACATAAAATTGGGTATTGGATTCAAATTTTTCTTTTAAACTTTTTGAAAAGTTTTTTTTCCAACTGTCTCAAAAGATGTTGGTTTCCAATTTGATTAGTTCAAATTTGTTTTGGAAAATTTTTTTGAAACATGCTTTGAAAGTATTCTCAGCTTTTGTTAACTATATGTCCACCTAATTTTGTTTTATTAAAGAGTGGTTTTTAGGAATTTACTCGTTTTTGTCTTCAGTCTTCCATTTAAAATTACGTAAGTTTAAAAACGTTAAGTTCACTTTATAGCGCTTAAAATTAGACTATTTCAAAATTTGTCTCAGTCGTTTTTTCCTTTAGTTTAAGTTTACATAGATGAAAAAGTTCTTCATAAATACTGTTTATTAATAATTTATATGATATAACTAGAACTACATATAAATAGTGCTTAATACTTGCTAGTTACTACCACCCCTAATCCCTTTTGCTGTGTACTGTTGGCTCAGCTGCTTGTTCTTGCTCCTCTTCCTTTTCTTCTTCTGAGTAATCGTCAGATCTTTTTTGAAGTCCCTATAATAAAAACAAAATGTATTTATAGACCCTATAGACCTAAAAAAGCTATACCAATCGGTTTCAAATGTTTACTCAGTATTTAGCATGCAAAGAGTGGTTTTGATTTTTGTATAAGTTTTAAATTTAAGCTTCCTAACAAAAATATTTACATATAAAATTACACTCAGAAATGCTAAATTATACGTTCTAAAAAGCTGATATCTGCTGTTGAGAAATTATTTTGGAAATAATAAATATGGGACTACAAATAACAATATAAGATACGCTGATCCAATCCTCTACCGGAAATTAAGAGTCGAATAGATCAAGCTAAAGGAACCTGCACCAAAATGAAGAAAATTTTCTATAAAAGAGAAATTAGTCTGGCTTTTCTTCGACGTAATAATCGATACTTTCTTAAGTTTTCGTATTATATTGTTTTTTTCAATTTTTATGAAAAGAGTTTTTCTGATTATAAAGTTAGAGAATACTATATAATACTATATTTTTAGAAAAATACTTACATTATCTGACTGATATTCCTCATCAGGAACAAATATCCTGAGAGGGGAGGCTCCCAGGTGTTGCTGCACAAGTCTTTGGTGTTCTTCGAAAGCTGAATTAGCCGCTAATTGATCATTGCTTTGATCAGAAAATTGATGAGAGTTCCGTCCAAAGAACTGCTGTTGTTGAAGGTCGTACTCCGCCTGTTGCAGTTTCAGCTGATTGTCGTGCTGCGCCTGACTCAGGTCGATCTGCTCCTGGTACGAAGTTGGTTCCTGGTGGTTTCCGTAGTAGTTAGAAACCACAAAACCACTTTGCAGGGCGGTGCTGTCGACGTAGCCCGAGGCTGATGCCTGCTGCTGTTCATCGTGGACAGCATGCTGATCACCTAGGTGGCTAGCTGAGCCGTAGCCAGCGGGGTTACCGACGAGAGCTGCAAACTGGGGTCTGTCATGACCTCCAGTTTCATGCAAAATGTTGTACTCTTCAGCGTCTTTGCCAGCCTGCAGAATTTGACCTTCACTAGCCACTTCCTGGGTCAAGTCTGCCCCCGGGTAGTTGTACTTGAGCGACTCGATGTAGTTCGGATTTGGTTTAAATAGCTGCTGCTGCTGCTGCTGGTGCTGGTTGTAGAGGCTGTTGGATTGAGTCACTAGATAAGTAGGGTTGTAAACGGCTAAAGGCATTTGCTGTGCAGACGCTGTTTGCTGCAAAATATACTGCTGCAACTGGGGCTGGTTGACGATTGGGAGCCCGTAGGTACCGGTGTACTGCTGCTGGGTCATGGGGTTGATGAAGTGCAGAAACTGCGGGGAATGAGCTGCGGGTGAGGTCGATGATAAAAGATTCGTCTGCACATCTTCTGGCAGGGATTGGCCATTGCTGGGCACGCTGTAAGGATCGAGGGCTATTGGGACCCTCGGCGCCGGCAGCGATGGATCAGGGTCGGGGGCAAAATATTTTTGTTGCCCCGAAAGTGGATCAACTATCGTTTGGTCGTTTGTCGGCTCCTCAGTGACTTGGTACTGCTGCTGTAGGTGATGCTGAAATTGGGCATTCGGACGTAGTGTTAGGATCGGTTGCTCATAGGGATGAAGCTGGTTAGCTTGAATCCCGAGATTGGGAGCAGGGATAGTGTGTATCGGTCCAAATTGCGCATTTGCAAGATGAACAGAGTTATCGACCTTTAAAAACACAATTAATTACAATTTTGTTGGAATTAAGCTTGCATTATTATAAGTTATTACTTTAACAGTCGTTTTGCATTTAAAAAAAGTTAATTACCACTGCTGGTACTTCACTATTTCCTAAGACCATGAATATTGCAAATAGTGACAACTCGAGTAAAAGTTTTTCGTTGCTATATATGCATCCAAATGAGGCATAAACGAGCCGAGACCTAGCCCATATAGCGAAAAACTACGCCTGGAACAAGCATGAAAATGCCCTAAGCATGTAAAAAAAATTTAAAAATACGCCCTTTTGCAGTCACATACGTGGTCAAAGCAGGCACGAAAATTTAAAAATATGCCCGTTTTACAGGCACTCGGATATACGATTATGTGTTTACTGCATGAAGGTTGCTACGAAACGAACAAAAATTGCTATGCAGTGTCTTTTTTAGCCTTGCTTCATTCGGACTGTTCTGGTGTTCTGATTCGTTAAGCTTTAATGGTATTAAAATTGTTTGTGTGTATGGGCGCAAACCGTGCCTTATTTGGATTATTTTGGGTGCTTTAGAACTTATACGTGCCTGTGGCGGGGTACATTTTAACTGCTTAAATTTTTGCTCCAGCGCAACGTGCCTCATTTGGTTAAAAAACGGGCGTGCCGACCCTAAAAGTATAATACTAAGTAATGCTTATATGGTCTTAGGTAGAATTTTACAGGTCTGGTATTGCTGAATACAAAACAACTACATATTACAAGAGTATCTTATATAAATAAATACCTGAGGTTTATTTAATTCAGGTGCTGGGGAAAATGGCTTTTCATACACATATCCACCATGGGATTTAGGTTTAGTGTATTTAAATTTCATCATAGCCGTTGGTTTTCTTGGTAGCTTTCCCAGAGGGGATGATTTGAATACAAAATGCGGGGATACCGAGAATTTTACAGGCCTCATATGAGATGAAAGTATTTGTTGTCGATTTGGTCGCTTAAGGACAATTGGAACTGGCCCATCACTTCGGATTTGCAAAACCAATGTCCGTCGGCCAGCTAATCCAAAAGGAATCGGTCTTTTAATGCTGTTTTTAACTAGTCTACTTGGATATCCTGGAACGCGATTTGTTGGCGCTTCTGTTGATGCTGACAAAATAGCCGTGCTCACTATGAGAATGTATAAAATCTGTAAAACAATTTAAATAAAAAAATTTAAATTAGCTAAAAAAATGGTATATAATTGTATTTTATAAATCGCCAACCAGAGAATTTTAATCGGATTTTAAACTTGAACATACTGTATATTACAAATTTGAACAAATATTTTTATTTAATTTGATTGGAAAATAACTGAACTATGTCGCTCAAATGATTAGTTTTTGAATTGTTGCATCACCCATAAAAATTCAAGTAATTTATTTTGATAAAAGTGGCATGATATTTTATGGAGATATTAACATGCATACATGCAGTACATTCACTTATTTATACATATATGTAGGTATAAGTTCATTTAAGGGAAATCGAGGAAGTTGTAACAATTTTCACTTTTATTTAAAATTACACACCCATCGACATTTTTGCTTATTTTACCGCAGAACTGCCTGCTCATTAAAATTCTGAAGACATACGTTTGGCCACGGAATTGAATGGCTGAAGTTCAACAGTCCGCACTATGCTTATTTATTAATAAAATCGACAATCGGAATAGCTTGAAAGTTATAATCAACTGTGATTCGTAAATTTCATTTAGCACCTCATAATCAGGTTAATAACATCAAGCGAATCAGAGTGGTCAGTGCCGGGTACGGCCAAGTAACTACCTTTTCTAATTCAGTTTCAGACGTGAAACAATGCCGACTTTTGTCCCACTGACTCAGGTAATTCGAATAATGAGGGCTGCTTCCGCGATCGATTTTGGAGGAAGCTTCTAATGAGCCATTGCATTCGGAGCAGTACACTTTCGTTATTTTTGGTATTTAAAGTTCGGTAACGTGATCTAGGACAGTGTTTGATGATATTAGGTCTGTTTGTTCACTCTAAAGTTTTTACCCATCCCATGGGTACAACAAGTAAAAACTTTTTACTTGAGAGTGTCAATTTTACCAGATTTTACTTATTCCGCAACAGAATAATTATAGATTGGAAAACCATTTTAAATAAAATACAGAACAAATCTAGCTTTCCTATATTTTTCCGAAAATTTACAACTCAATCAAGACTTTGAGTAGTCAATTTTTATTTAAAGTGGTTTGGTAACTCTTCATAAACATCCCCCACCACAATACGAAACATTTTACCAGTTTTGTACTTGAGAAAATTTTAACCAAAAATTACATACAGTGGCGGAAGAAATAATAGGTCCAAGTGCAAAATAAATTAACAAATTTATATTTTCACAATATAACATGTAAATAACAATATATTTTAATTTTTGTTAGTATACTATGTACTATATACTATACTAAATGTAGTTAATGTACAAAGATTTATTTATTTTAACTCGTTCATTGAAGTGTTTGCCAGATCAAATATTGAATGTTTAGCTTTTGTACCTATTATTTTCTTCACCACTGTAGGTTAACTTTTGAATAAATAGGAAAAATTAAAAGCTTCGATATTGTAGGTAATATAATACATTTAATTATTTTTTTAATTACATTTGGAAGGTATTATTCGCAATTACAAACGTTTAAATCATCACAAAATGTATTCTTTTTGTAACCTTCTAATTGACAATGGATCTCACAAAGTTTCTCACTTCCAAACAAATCACAAGTTAGCCTGGGTTCAATCACGAAATCTATAAAAGCATAACGATTTTTTAAGAAGATACCAAAAAAATCGATGATATGATAATAAATTCTATGATAAAAATTCTTGAATTTTATAAAAAGAATGATAAATGAAGTATCATACACTTAAAATATTATATCAGTCTCTTTTTATCTTTTAGAGATAATCTTGTTCGTCTAAAGTTGATTGAATTTGCAAGCATCCCTCGATTTAAATCTATTTCTGTTTTCAACTTTTTCTTCCAGTTCAAATAAAAATATCGTAGTTTTATTCATATAGACATATTAAACAAAAGCTAAAAAAATTATTAAAATCATTTGTGAAAAGCGTAGAATAATAATAATGTATTTATCTATGTATAATATAAAATTTAAAACTTTAAAACCATCATTCGCCACTTTTTCTATTAAAACTTTCAAAGTATGAAAATTCAAAATTGATATAACTTTAAAATATAACAGAAGCATTTTCTGGTATTTTGAAAATTTGAGGTTCGCGTTGAGGGAATGGTTGAGAGGTGATTAGTTCAAGAGATAAATACAAAACTTGATTTTCTTATTGGGTATATATTGCTTAAAGATATACATACGTACATATATTTTTCCCTGAAAATGATAATCATTTCCTATTTAAATTTTTACCTTTACAAAACCAAAAGGTATATAATGATTTAAATTGAATCTAAACAATATAACGACTCATTAAATTCATTTCATAGTTTAAGTTCTAAAATGAGCAAGTAAGCAGCTCTAATTAATAACGCCACTCACGATTGCCCACTAAAAGCAAATAAGCAACCTTTCATTTTTTCAATGAAAGTTACCAACTGACGTGTAAAAGAGAATATTGAATGAAGCAGTGCAGCTCCACGCCCACTGACGAATAATTTCGCCCAGAAGGAAAAAATTAAAAGCCAACTTTGGGTCCATTAACTTAGCACGCGCAATTGCTCGCACCAAGCAGATGAATCGGCGGCATTTCCTCTACGATTATTTTAATTTTTAATTCCCTTTGCACGGTAGCCAGACGAGCGTATGTAAGAAATTAGAAGCGCGTGCCTAAACCTCAAGATGGGGAATTTTCAGCAGATTTCCAACTTGCAGGTGAGCTGAGTATTTTTTCAGAGTCATGGTCAATTGGCTGAGCTTTCTCGGTTATTATAAGAAGAAAAACTCCTACTTACGTTTGTCTTAACTGATATTTTTCTTGGTAACCGTCTAGTCGAAGACGTTCGGCTCCAATGAGCCGTCTGCAGCCGGTCAACTTTAATTGCATACCGGTAAATTCAATCAGTTTTACTGCATACTGAATTATGTTGTGCATGCAAATTAAAGCCTGTAACAATCGACGGTGAGCGTAACATAAACATGAGTTTCTATTACAATTACAATTTATTTGCGGATTTTTTTTATATTATGTATATACTCATATTTTAAAATCAACGTGTAATGAAACACGCTTTACACTTATTCCTCAGAAAATGGATCATTACAAAATGCGTTGTTATGCAAATGAAGATTTTAATTATTAATTCAGAGAAGAATTTATAAATGGAAAATAAATATAAATCCACTATTGCTTTGTTAGTCTTATCTCTTAAAGAGTTAGTATATATTAAGAAACTAAACTAAGCTCAACTTTTGATAGTATCTTAAGAGCAAATTCGTTATGTATCTCTTCATTTCGGTATGTATTTTTTAAATTTCAAGTACTACTTAGTAGTTGAACATTAGATAGAAATTTAAACTATGTATTAGGTTAAAACTGAAAACATTAGTTAACGATTTGGAACTTAAGAATAAAACAAGAACTTCCTATGGGAAAGTTTATAATATCCAATTGAAAATGCAAAAGTATAAGTAAAGTTTTTACTAAACATTTCAAATAATGAACAATTACTTTTTTATTATTTTTGAATTTCTTGAAATGAATAGAATGATCCTACCGAATTTGCTCTTGAGAAACTTTAAAAGTTGAGCTATCGAGTTAATATTTTAAGACAATTAGTTTCTTAATAAAAAATAACTTTTTAGGGGATAGTAATAATATTGTGATTATTTAATCATACTATACAACTTATCAATTAAAATAAAATTGTTTAATTGTCTTCTCACTTTCTAGTTGAACTACAAAGTTAACAGTAGTGACGAAATTGAAGAAAATATTAAATGAATAAGTGAGAGTACTCGAACCTATGGTAAAAAAACTGAGAATTCGTAATTTATAATCCATAATCATTTATATTTAATAATTATATTTTTTTTAAAATTTCAAAAACTATGTCAAAAGGTAAACGATAATTTTAATTTATACAAATATAATGTTTCGTTACGCACGAATGATATCTCACTTTGACTTCGATTCACTTACATACACCTAGAAATCTACTCTGAGTAAATATAATACCAATTTTTACGGCATTCTCTTGAAATTGATGTGCAGCTAAACCGACGTTTTACCGACATTTTACCCCTTCAAGTGTTGAATTTTGAAAAACACTTTCTTAGTATGTAGATGCCTACGTTATAAAATAAATATATCGTCCAAATTGAATGTTTCTAGCTCCAGCGGTTTGGCCGAGCGTTAATGAGTGAATGTATTTATCTATCACTAGAACTACCAGCGCGGAAGCTTGTAATTTTAATAATTTTCTAGACCTTTAATGTGATATTCTTTCAAATTTAAAATTGTAATTATAAATGAAAAAAGGTTTTTGAATGTGCCGTAATTTTAAACCTTTATTAGATTTGGCATAAATCTTAAGAGGCCACTTTGAAAAATATAATTAATTCAAGGAAGAAATTGAGTACCAGTCAATCTTATTTAGCTATCTTTTGTATAAAAATCGAAATTTTTATAATCCCATCCTTTAAGTTTTTAGCATATTGAAATTCACTATATAAAAATATGTGTTTTCATTCATGAAAAACTCAATGCTTATATCTTTCTTTAATTTTACTGGAAAAATTACGGAAACGGTTCGTCTTATATTCGAGGAACTTTACATAAGACTTATTTTATGGTTATTTGCATGCTATGCAAAGATAGTTATTTTTATAAAAAGCATGCAAATGGAAAATAATTATGCAACCAAAAAATGCTAATCTTTATTAAGAGATTAAAATACCCCACGACCAATCTTTTCTACGGAAATTGATTATTAAATTTTTTACTTCCTGGGCAGATTATAAGTGAATTACTTTTTTTTCGTTAAATAACTATCACATAAGAAAAGGTATGTGTACTTAAAGATGTTATCCTTCTTCACGGAAGGTATTTGAACTATACGTAGTAGAACCAGTTTTATTTCTTTGCAACTTTATGCAAATGATGTCAAAAAACGTGTTATGAAGAAATAAGGAAATGTGGAGCATTTTGATTATCGATACCATCTGCTTGTATTCCGGGGTTAAAAAGAGTTTAAATTGGAACGCATTTTTTTCCACGATTAGCAAAATTAAAGCGATCATTCGTCTTCAAAACACCGGAAAAAAAATCGTCAATATATTTATCGAAGCAAGACGAATTCCTACCGCGGCATATTTACCTTCATAGTGATCTTCTTAATCCATCCACAAACTGGTGCCGCGGATAATGCGAATCAAAAGGTAATAAGAGCGGCGTATGCTCCAGTTGCACAAAAAGCCGTCGATATGTTGCCTATGCTTCGGAACCGTAACACAATGGGAAAATCCAGCAAGATCCGCTTATAGAGTCGAGGTAACTGATTACTTAAACCACTGCGATCCGCGACGATCGGTGTACCGGGTGATTGCAATGCCAACGACGGTGGACGCACTTCGACAATCCAGCATATCGGTCTGAATTCCGTCCAAAGACTGATAGTGAACTTGGAATGAAAAAAGACACCTCAACCGACAACCGACAACCGCACAGGTACCCGGGAAGAAAGTGGTGGGCAGAGGAAGAAAGTTTCCACAGGTAAATCGCCGACGTTTGGTTTTCCTTATGGAGAAAAGAGAATCAGGCAATCGCCACTAAGAGGAAGTAGCCGAGAAAGTGCTTCTTGACTACCTATTCGAAATTAATTACAATCAAAGAGTAATGCATGCATGCACCGTGCACCGCTGGTGCGAATCAAAGACATGAAATCTGTCGAACATTGGACTCCAGCGAGATGTGTCTTCGTCTTATTATTAGAAAATCGTTTCATATTTGAGGAAAATAAAATAGGGATAATATTATATGTGTTTATTCCAATTAGCCCCCTTATTAAGGTCCATCTAGAGTACGTGCCTCAACGCATTCGCGCATTTGGTCATCGTACACCTCCAACGAAAGTGGGCCGAACTTGCGACGAGCCTCGACGGTGCTGGACTGAATTCGCCTGATTAATGCACCGCGCCAATCCATTTCTGTTCCGTCGTCGTGTTGATGAGCGAATATTAAAATGATTTTTGCATGTCAATGACTTGGTGAAAAATAAAAGTTACTGCTCACTTTTCCCACTGACCGTGCCAGCGACCGACCCTTCGTCAGTACCATTTTTCTTTTAGTAAGTACGCAGCCCGCTAGAATGCAACGAGCGTGAAGATCGTTATCAAGAAACAAGGCTTGGCAAATACTGGAAATGAATGCATCGACCCCACAAGGAATTTTCAGATATTAAACATTTCATAATTACAATAAACACTTCAATTTAAAAATTGTAAGATGCGGTACGAGCTGCTTTATCTAACAATTTGTTTCGAATATCGCGGCACCTTGAAATCTAACTTTATAATTTAAAATGGGCTTTTTTTTTTCTTTTAGCAATCTGCAAATATTTAAGGTTCTCTAGTACCAGACAATGTAAATACTCAAGATATTTTTTAAATTCTAGTTGCATTTTTTAAATGAATAAGATGTAGGAATCCCAATTGAGTCAACTACATATATTTAAGATTTATACTTAAAACTTGAAATAAAATTTGGCTCATACTTTTATGTATTTTTATTTGAAATATGATTTTTAACAATTATTTTAACATTAACAACATTTTGTCTTGTCTCTTTCATTATTAAAAATTTAATCAAGTTTGTTGTTCTATTATTAAATAAATACTTTCTTAAACATATAGATAAATAGCAAGTATAAATCAAAGTGAATTACCAACAATTAGTGCTTAAAAAATTAGTTGTTTTTTTGTTTTTCATACCACTTTAGAAAAATGTCTTCAGTTGTGTTTTTATGTGTTACAAATAAACAGTATCTGTTTTTACATTGTTTTACTTAATATAAAACATTTCATAGATTCCTCTTATCTCAGTAGTTTTGCTTAGATACAAATGACACTATCAATTTGTGTGGAGTATGAAAATAAAAAAACGCACTTTTTCGTTTTTCGTCATGTGCCATTATCAAAATGAATTTTAATGAAAGTGAGTGTGCTTGTTCATTTTTTTTTTATTCTTTTTTAGTTAATTACGATTACAAATTTAGACGTTACTCAGTTCTGATTTTATAAAAAAAAAGAAATATACGATTTATTTTTCTTTTTTCATTACGCTATTCATCCTAATCATCGAGATTTAACGATTTTAAAATATCTCTCACTTTTCATTATCCTGTAATTTACACAAAATGTCAGCTTTATATCGTAATTTTGAACACAAACATTAAAGTTTTCGCGTAAATAAAAATATCAATTTTTTAGCGTATTTAATCTGTTTTTTTTTTACATCTATGTAATATTTGAAGGCGCGTAACATTCACATTCTCAAATTGTTAATTTACGGTAAGCAAGTATCGTTCTTGAATGTCCATATATACTTTATATATTCTTGTTTAGATGCTTTAAAGTGCTATGTAGTATATGACTCTTTTTCATTCATTAAATAAATGTAAACGCACTATTAAAAGCTCGCGTATGGATTTTGTAAAGTTATTCATTGCGTTTCTCTTTTTTCCTTTTTTTTTTTTTTACAAAAAATGGTTGAATTTAAATGTTTTCGTTACTTACGCAGAATTACGTTCACATGTTTTTGTTTTACATTTTAAATTACTTTTTCTCGTACGAAATTCCTATATTGCCCTAGCTTACACTTATTTACGCTTTTTTTTTATTTATTGTTTACTGTATTTTACAATAATCAAATTACCTACAAATTTATTTATAAAACAACAACGATACAAACGACTTTACTTATGTGAATCTGTTTTTTGTTATCATTTTTACAATTTACATTAATTTTTTTTGCATTACGATACGATTAAGCTTTGATTACATACATACATACATACATACATACATACATAACTTCATTGATTTGTTTTTTATCTTTTTACAAAATAAAGTGCATTATATCGATATCACAAATGTTTTTCTGCTTTAAAATATATTTAGTGTAGTCTTTTTTGCATTTTCGTTTTTTTTCTATTTTTTTATTCATTTTTGTTTAAGTTAAAAAAATACTTCTAATTCTCAGTATGATATTGTGGTGATATTGTTGGAAATGTAAAAAAATAAAACTATTAAGTTACAAGCAAAATATTTTATGAAAATTAAGAATATTTCATAATAGTAAAGTAAAAGGCAATATCATAAAAAATTAATCCCATGTGCTGTTCTTGATAAGGTACTGGTAAATATTTTTCCTACACTCAGAAAAAAAAACACTTTTAAAAACAACTTTCACATTTGATGTTCCAACATGTAAAAGTTTTTGAAACAAGAAAAATAGTTTTGAATTAAAGACGAAATGTTGATCTAACAGAGTGCGACATCAACTTAATTGAAATATTAATATGATCCATTCTCATGATGGCGAGGATGTTATTAGGATTAGTATGTTGTACATATAAAACCGACAAATAAATTGCTTGAAAAATATATTACACTGCATTAAAGCTATGTACATTTTTCCAAAATTAAGAACTTGATAAATCCACCAAAAACGTTTTTCTTCATCGATTGCAATGAATTTCTTGCCCAACAATTTACGCAGCTAATTATCTAGCAATATAGGCGCTTCAAATAATAACTTCCGTTCTTGTGTTGAACAAATTCGCTGTTGTTCACAGAAGAGCTTTAATATTCCTGAAACAAAAATCTCAATTTGTTGGGGTACGATCTGACCAATAAAAGTTCTTGAAATCAACAACTATTTTCTTGAAATTACAGTGTTGGGTTTTTTTCTAAGTGTAGGATAAGTATCGGAATATTTTTAAACCGCAAATCCTAGAAACAGAAAGTCTTAAATAAGTGCGTTATTGGATTAGTAAGGGCCGTATTTAAATCCCCAAATTTGTACTCCATGAATTTGTAAAATATGCCGACTGCGAAAATTTAAATTTTTCTGTACTCTTTGTAAGTAGAGCTGGTAGAAATATTATTGCAAAAAAAATATATGTACACCCAAACGACTTTATACCAAATAAGCGTTATTTTGAGCATCACCATTAAATGCTCGCTAATTGTGGTATAAAGGATCAATTAATTAGAAGAACCATTTTTGGTATGGATGGCTTCAGAATGGACGGAAGAGTAAATGAGGAGATTGCATAAATATTAACTTTTATCTTTTTTTTATAGGCTTTACTATTTATACTTTTAGGAAACGGGTAATTGAAATAAAGTTAGTCTTCATAAAGGAAAGCGTGCTTATCTGCAAATTTTAGGAGAGACAAGCACGCATTTTTACATTCAGAAATTTTAAGCTGGTGCGCACTGACGAAGTTTAATGTTAAATTTAATTAACCAAATATTTTTTACAAAACTTTGAATTGGATTATATTGGATAACATAAATTATTATACGATTTGTATGCATGTGCCTTAACAACTTCTAGGTATCTTTTAACTTATTTGTTTAATTCAAAATAAAGAAAAGTAGCTTTAGGTAAATTTGTTGACTAGTTAGTGTCGCAATGGCACATTTTCACACATCTGAAATAAAATAAATTACACAAGTAAAAATAAATAAATAATAATCGACAATATATCCACAACATCACCTCAGATCACCCGAATAAATTGTAAAATTCAAAATAGAATATAAACGTCCAAACGCCTTACGTGCTAACGGGCTTTTACACATATATTTATTTTAAATTTAGAATATATTTTTAGGTTTTATCTTTTTTTTACATTTTTACACATACTTTACAAAAACATTTTATTTTCAATATAAACTTATCGGAACATAAAAAACGCAGTGAGTCAATGATTTTCGAAATGTTTACGTGCGACAAAGAAACGATTTTTTTTTTTTTATGCGCTTCTTAAAGAACCCGACAAGTTGTCTTGTAGACCTACATATTTACTTCTAAAACAACCGGTAATTTAGCAGTAGGCTATTTAAACGTTATTCCTTTGATTGTTTTCTATTAAGAATTCAGTAATGCGTAATCGATCTGCTGAATTGCTCACTATGCTTCTCTAGGTTTTTGGCGTTGCTGAATGTCTTACTAATTTGTTTCCTTAGGTACGTCTAAGACGGCTCGATAAAAATAAACATGTTGAACAAAACTCTGAAGGCTTATAAAAAATATCATCTATGCATTTTGCGGTAACATCACTATTTTTCAGCTCATTCACTCTGCTTAAGTCAGTTAAATCGACTTCGTTTTACCTCTCTTAGATGGTTATTTTTATTTATACATGTATTTGTGTGTTGAAAGCACAGCACTCATTTTCCTTGTAAATATGATTTTTTTAAATTTTTACTTTGTTTGCATTTGTATCTACGGTTTGTGTTTTATTCACATTTATTCTTTTAAAACGACTTAAGAGTTTGTTGTGATTAAATTTTGTTTTCAAGGGTAATCTTGTTGTTTTTTACTTGTAAATTCTCTATTACAAAATATTTTAATTTATTATTCTACATTTGTTTTTTGTGTGTGTATTTTTATGAACAGAATGTGTAGCTTACCTTACTAATGGTTCCCAATTGCTTTCCTCAAACCATTTTAATATATGCTTTTAGAGAGAAACATTATATAAATGCGCAATTAAAAAATGGTGTTCAACATTGCAGGAAATTTGTGTACGAAAATCAGCTGTGTTTTTATAATATCTGTAGTTGTGTTGTGCACTTTGTGGAACAGTAAAGTAATGTATATCTTTGAAAAATAAATGTTGGAAAAAGCAAATAGAATTAACTTAAATATTTATTAAATAAAAAAAAACATATGACAGTGTTTATAAATAAAAATATTATTTTCAAAAGTATGTTATAAAAATAATGTTGCATTGATACCAAAGTGGCGAAAAGAATCGAAACGAACTGAAAACAAATGTATAATGGCAACATTCATACTTTATATACAACAGATAAGAACCTAAGTTACTAAAAATGTTGCTTGTAAATTTACGAATGTTTAACCATTTACAGTCAACATTTTGATTTTCTTCACTTTAAACTTTCGGCTTTTATAACTAAAAATTATAACAAAAACAATTTCTAAATACCCTGTTTTTAATGTTTCACCAATTTAAAAAATAAGCAATGTAGCAATATCCGTGCGATTCTAAAACAAAGCAATAAAAATAAAATAAAAATAACCATAACTGCAATAAAAAACGAAACTGAAAAAAGAAATACTTTATTGTGCCTCTAAAGATACAAATGAGTTATGCTAAAAGTAACTAATTAAACGTAAGAAACAATTAGAAAACAAAGTATTATAACATACGAAATACATTGAAAACAAGAAAAAATAAAACTTAAAATTATGATACCACCAATGTAACACAACTACTTAAACTTAAAGAAACGATAAGTAGACATATAATTATATGTTTATCTCTAACACAATCGGAATGGTGTGGGAAGCAATTACATACCACATGGCGACGGAGATTAAGCATTTGAAATGACACTCACAAAAGCGTTACAATTTTATACAATTTTACATTCGGTTGTTGTTACAATTTCTTTTCCAATTTTATTCCATTTTAGTGACCTAAACTGCTTTCAGCCAATTATAATTTACCTTTCTGAATGCCATTTCAAATAAAGGTGCAAAATAACGCATTTTTGTCCATTAACTGAAAAAGATAAATATTTTACATGTTTTTTTTTTTCGTCATAAATTCCTATAAAAAATATTCAATTCACATTCAGAGTGAGGTTTATACATATATAAATAATAAACAAAACAATAATGTTTAAATTAAAGGAGTTTTTTTCTTTTTTAATTATTTTGCAATCGAAACTTAGCCCAAATTTTAAAGAATTTTTGGAAAAATTTACCAATTGTGTTTTTCCAATAATGCGTTATTCTGCACCAAAAAGTGTTCTCCATCGTTCATATGTACGAATAGGGACCATCAGTTAAGGCGCTACACAGCAACAATCAAGAGTTGTCGTCCTTGTTTGAACCACCCCCACCGACTCCTGAACCTTGTGTGTTTGTGTTTCGTCCTCCAGATGGTGCGCGTACCGACGGTGGTTTATACTCCAAACCAGGATCAAATTGCATAAGAACAAACACCTAGAGAAATATTTATAAATTTATGTTTCGTTAAATTGATGAAAAAAATCCTATCCTATTCATAAATGCAAATTTTGATTCATAATCCAAAAAGCTTATATTTCAAAAATTGTCATCCCAAAGAGCCAAAACTCTGAAGATCAATATCACGAGACTTTAATTGTTGGCACAAATGCGTGCTTGTCTGCATAAACTTGAATAAATCACCTTTGATAGTATCTAGGTTTTCACTTTTAAGTAAAAAATAATTCTGAAAAATGTTCAGTTCAAAAATTGAAGTTTACATGAATAAAAATTGCATGCACTACTCTAAAAATTTAAAAATTGTATATCGTTACTCTGACGCTAACTATTAATAAACTTTTCTATAGAATTTTGCTATTTTGAAATATTGCTCTTCGGTGTTTTCACCCTTCAGGATATTGTTCTCCGATATTCATTCGAAAAATCAAAGTTTACATAGAATTTTGGTTATGAATTAGAGATCCTAATTAGGAACCAGAAGTTACCTGATCTGTTGGCAGTAGAGAAAAGTCATCAGGTGGGTTGGTAATAACATATCGTTTGCTACTAGCATCACAACTAGAACTTGTATCGCGAAATCGATAAAGTCCTATACAAAGCATTCCGTAGGACTTGAGCGCTGCCACAAACAGATCACCGTACTTTCCGCATTCCCCGAATTGTGCCAATGGTCCATCGTAGAGCGAAATTTGTCCTACTCGACACCTGACCCAAAAAAACATTAAGTCAACTATTTCTTATAGAACATGGCGCTAAAATCCATACCTATCGCGATTACTTAAACTTTCGCTCGTACTATATCCACCGCGGAGACCAGCCCCTTCCGCTAATATAAGTTCTAATTCTGGCGTCGCTCCACCAGTGATTAACGATCGTATTAAGGTTAAGGCGTTTTGATTAAAATACGTCTACGCGAAGATAGACAATGAGTTAGAAAAGAATCTAATGATTTTCAAAATACATAGAAAACTTACGGTTGACATTAAGGAATCTAAAACACTAACAGCGAACGCAGTACCGCAAGCGAACGGTTGTGTTAAATAGAGTTCCGTATCTGGATCGTCATCGTCGTCCTGATCCAAAAATTGCACGTTACTGTCGTTGACTAGTTCTGTTTTCGACACAAAAATCAAATTATGAAAATTTTATATAATACATCATAAAATTACGTCATACCTGTAATCATTGGAACGTTTGCACCATATACGGACCCTCGTCTCTGCAATACAATAGGACTCCCGGCAGTATTCAGATTATCGAACTCTGAGCCTCGTTGACTTAGAACACCTATCGTATCGTCGAAAGTCATCGCTTTTATATTTAATGATGCTAAAATAGCTTCCTTATCGGCTAGTGTTGGATCATCATTGCTAGGAACTTTGGCCGACAGAATACAACACATATCACATAAATTTACGTTAACTGCACGTAAATCGGCGCGACTTAGCGGCGAACCGTTTAACACAGAGATTTTCGGTAGATTTTGTAACATTTTCCATTCGCGTCGAATATAGTCAACGGAACCAACAATAACTACATGCTTCAGTTCGTGGTAATGGAAATTTGATGCTCGCAAAGGCATCACTAAATTCCTAAGTCCGATAAGCGGCGAGTCGGGATCCGCGAATAGGCACACAACCACGTGTCCATTTAACACCGTCATGGCTGCTTGATTACGATCCTGCACGAAAATAAGATTTATAATTTTTAAATCAAAATTTATAGTTATTTGTTGTCTAAAAATGATCACTGGCCCGACTGAAGTAGCAATAGCAAAAAAAATTTAGAATCGATCAATTCATTCATTCTATAATTGTATCACGATTAAATTGGATCAAATTTACTGTATGATTAAACGAACTCAAGATAATCGATTAATCATCCATTCATCGAAAGAGATAGTATCGAAACCAAATTAATTTTTGAACAAGTTCACATAATTCATAAACCATTTGAATTTATTAGCTCTAACCACTGATCATGGAACGCCCCGTATATAAAAATATTAAATTTCAACTTACTAAAATACAGTCTTCTAAATTTCTAGCTGGACTCCAATGGAACATTCCTGTGGAATCGTACTTCATTTCCGTTTTTTCGAAGTCGAAATCCTTGGATTGATCATCGGCTATTCCAGCTGGTAATGTTACACCGTTTTGATTCTGTGTTCCCGATCCGCTTCCACGACTTGTCGGCCTATAGTTTTTTGCAGTATTAATTCCAACTAACTACTAAATTTGCTAACTAAAACTAATTTAAATTGTACAGATAGCGAAACATGCAAAGCATGCGTTTCATACAAAACGCGTATAAAGCTCGCAAAATGAGACAGCCCAATCGATATTTAAAATAAATGATCATATGATCTTTAAGGATATGTCATAAGATTTATAGTTCAAAGACTTTTATTTAAGTCTGTTATTTGAAGGATCTTAGTATTCAGCATATTTTTATATTTTTCACTAGAACTTTGAAATTGTCTGAAAGTTAAATAAATATTATCAGCTGCAATTGCGCCTCTGAAGCATCTTACACATAACTAAATGGTGCAGGTACAGAACAGACGTAAAATATAGTTATAAGTTTTTCTTAGAACAGTTTTAATAAGAGAAAATAAAAAAAAATTTGGTCGGTTTAACACAAAAAATTACAAATAATACCTGATAGGCGTTATTTTTGAATGAATTTTACATACATCGTACAGTTCGAAAAAGTACTAATTTTATCGGCAGAAATATTATCTTTTACTATCAATTTGATCACCATTTTAAAAATTATTTGAAAGTTAAAAGAGTTGGTAGAATATATGCTGCACTCGTCGATTGCTTTAAGTAAAAAATTAAATGTCTTTACTTCTTCCAAAGTTGATACTTTAGTACACTCCCTTCCCTGCTACAACCCCCACCATGGCAGCTTTAAAAAGTCATTCCTGAGTGAATAATAACCTATAATTTAATTAATTTTATTTTCGAGTCCAAAGAAGCCCAATACGTCGTATGTCTGCACGATCATCATATCATATGGAGTTTAAAATGATTGCAGTTGAAGCTATTTTATAAATCTATTTGTTGTGTTTTTACTTAAGCAAATTTTATAAAAAAACAAGGAATTTTTATAATTTTCTACTTATTTTCTTTCTGACGAACTAGCATAGATACAGTCTATTTGTTACACTTCTTACAATCCTTAAGAGTCTCGAACTCAAGCTAATTTAAATTTAATGAATTTTGTAAAAATGAAATGCTACAAAATAATTAAAATTAGCATAACTATCATTAAAGATGTAGCGAAATACTAGTCGCAAAATCAAAAAGACATCAACTAAATATTTATATTTTAATTCCAATAAAACATTATCCAAATTGTTTAAAACGTAAAATAATACAACACCACAATCAAGTGAAACATTCTTTGAAAGGTGTTAATGCTAAAAGCAAAACAAGTTTGCACTCTTAAACTGTTTGCTTAATTTCCAAGAATTGGCTGATGGCGATGAAATCTTTCTTAGCATGCTACCTTTTGTTGACTTTAAAAAAAGATGAAGAGATGAGAATGTAGGTATCAAAAATTATAGTCTACGATCACTACAAAATGGAAGCATTTACGTATGAAAAACACCACAAAATAGAGCAAAGATGGATTTTTGTTTTTATAGCATTAGTTTGACGACAAACTGCAACAAGGTGACAAGTACATTTAGAAGAACAGAATGCAAATAAAAAGTTACGACAGGTAGAAAGACGCATACATGAGCTTTTTCACTTCGTAAGCAAGTTGATAGCCCGCGTACGGATTAGCTTCGGGTTCAGCAGGCCTGAAAAATTTAGTAGCAAGACAATTTTCTTAAGTATTATCCTGATTGACGAATCATTTTTTTTTTTTTTAAGACAGTTCTGTAAAAACTTCTCATGAACAGTGTTGGATGAGATTGAGTGGTACTGTCTGTGGCGAATGCGTTTCTTTCATGAGCATAAATATGTTCGTCGGATTTTAAATGAAACCATAAAACGACTGATGTGGAAGAGAAACGATCTTTGAGAATGTAAAACCAAAAGCAAGAGCACGGCTGATTAATTAGTATATGACGGAGGAACATTGCATGAATGCGTTCTTTGGGTTATGAATCCTAATAATCGTGTTAATTGGGCGACGAATTTATTTCCCCGGCACTCACCTGTTGTAGCTAGATGGTGAAACAATGTTATCTGCATTCTGTCGGTTTACGGTCGGCTTCACTTTATTCACCTGCTTCGCTGTTGAATTCATATGCAGAGTAGATCCAGTTGTGACGCCGTTTGTTGCATTTGGTGCTCGTCGGTTTCGATTAATAACTGAAATTGAGTGGCAACAATTAATATCTGAATTCAACATGAACAGATTTGGTTAAATCTATTCAGATCATCTCCTTTCGATTATTGTGTATTGTGTATGGGGAAAGTTTAGATCGTTAGTTCACACCAGGAGGATACTTTAATTGTTAAGATCATTTTAATTAATTTAAACTGTTTTAAATAAAGAGAGATTTATTTGGAACACTGGAGAAACTTTCGAGATGAAATTAATTTTTACAACTACAACTTTCCACAAATTTCTTTGACTTGAATTGGTATAAACAAAGCCATGAATTTTGTATAGAAATTCAATTATTCAAACAAGAAAAAAACTAGCGAAACGGGCGTATTTTTAAATTTCCGTGCCCGCTTTCGGCGCGTATGTGCCTATTTTTCAATTTTCGTGCCCGTTTTGGGCATTTTCATATCTGTTGGGGGAGTATTTGTTCGCTATACGGGCTAAGTATGGGCACGTTTATGCCTTCGAGTCCGTGCTTCATTTGGGCACATATGAGCCAACCAAAAATGTTTACTCGGGTATCAAGAATATTATATATACATACATATATGTATATGTATATGTAAATTTATATTTCATTGATCGCGTGATCTCAAAAAATAAAAATTATAGGTAAAAATTCACTTAACGCAAGAAATTTCACTAATGACCCACTTTTAGGATACGCTGCGCGGAGCAGAATTTTCTTTATTTTTGTAAAGTACATATACGTACGTACATATGTGGTGTATATTGGACGTAATTAAAAATAAGATGGTATAGTGTAAAGCTTTATTCGACTGCTCGTGAAAGACTGCCCTTCAGGACGTTATCGTTACATTTACTGTATCATTTATTGCTTTTGACCTTTGAAATATCTTAAATAAAATTATAATACTTACGATTAATATCCTCTCGATCTCTAGTGACTTCACCTGTAAATAGAAACATCGCTGATTATCAAAATTTAGAGTTGCCAATTGTGAGTAAAGAAAAAAAAAATAATACAATAATTGCAAATTGATTGGCAAGAATATGTATAATATGGAAACAATTTACTTTTACTTTCTAATTCAACATTTAACCAAGTATCTATTGTTAATGTTTGTAGGATAACAAGCACGAATGACAACACAGAAACAATAAAAAGAATTTCATGAATGTTGAGGGAACATAAAATATTTTCATGAAAATCGAAAAATCAAAATTCTAAAGGGGGTTCTGAGTATGCAGGAAATGAAACTTTTAGTAAACATTTAAGATTAATTCATGCAGAATTAATTTCAACTTTACTCAAGAAATCTTTAAACTGAAACGTTTTGTGAAATGAGGAGAAGAGGGACGAGTTCGCCTTTTAATTTAAATGCTTGTGAATGTTTATTACGTGGGCCGGTAAAAGAAGAAAATTCATATCAGGGTGTATGTTTAATACAACTGAAACTTAGTTGATTTGCATAACAGTAGAATCAAAGATTTACTTGGTTCTTTCGATTTGCTCAGGATTAAAACAGCAGCATTTTAAGGGTAAATCTTTATAGTTTTTTTTGCAGCTAGTGGAGCTTAAAATGCAAAGGGATCACTGTATACATAATGTACAAATTGTACAAACATTTTATTTTTTCACTTTATTTTGTAATCTGATAAATGCAGCATCAGATGCAGATCGGAGGCAATTGAGTTTTTCTTGGAGAGTAAACATTCACAAGATATGATTAAAACTGGTGGTGAATTCAACTAAAATGATATTAAGCTGATGATTCAAAAAAGGAATTTAATTGCTTCCTGGTGTCGGACTAATGTGTGCAATTTAATGTTTCTTGTACAGTGTGCTGGCATTTTGTTTTTATAGTTTTTTTTATCAAGAATTTTGATGCTTTCTCAAATTAGTAATTTTTAATTTTTTATATTGTTACCCGATGTTATTCCACGCACATGCACCCTTTTAGGTAGTTCTGGTGGAGTGAATGTGGGTGCGGGATGATGATCATCTGGAAAACATTGATCAGATCAAAACCACGGACGTCGCTTCTTTTAATATAATTTTGTTATGTTCTTTTTATTTAATTTGGTTAAAAAATAATGAGTTAGGGTGTTTTTATAAGTTTAAATGAAAAGGAAACAAAACGACAAATTATGTTAAATTATTACAAATTCCAAGTCTATTAGAGGAATGATTTTTATAGTACTCACTGCGCATTATTTCGTTTATTTTTTAGGACAAAAATCGTGAACTAGACTAGCAATTGTTATTTTTATTAATTTCATTTATTTATTTATTTTAAAAATACGTTGACCTGCGCGTAAATATGTACATACATACATAGATTACTTCCACATCTCAATTTGTTTTATTAAGAAACGACGATTTTTTTAACTATATAACATGTTTTTCTGATAATTTATCAATTCATACAATATTTAGGTACGCGCACATTTCCATCATGAATTTTTAGGTTCATATATTAACCTCGGAATTTTTGTTTTAATACCACAAGGTACGGCACTTATTTAGTTTCATGCATATTATATTCGGTATCAAAATCTCGAAGATCACATTTATGTTAAATATAAATGCGTAGGTAGCAATGTTGTCTGTCACTGAGGAAAATATAAAATTACTGGACTGAAGTCACGTAATTTATACGCCAAATATTCCGTACATAATTCTTTCTACTCACACAATTTTACAATTTTAATAATCTTTAACTAACAAGTGGATTTAGTTTAAGCATGCGTGATTCTTGAAAACCGATTAAATTCATTGTCTATGTGGCACTTTTAACGATTAGCTACAACAAAAAATGTGTTATATAAAAGACTATCCATCGCTGAACCGAATTTAAGTACCTAGTACTTTCTAAACTAACAAATTGCGCGAATATTTGTTGTTAACTTTATCCTATTACGTTGTCGTTCACTGTCATGTATTTTTACGAAGATTGCCTCCAAAATTCCTCCAATAAACTTGTTGTTAAACCATATAAAAATTCGTATGGGGTTAAATGTATTATAAAATTAATCTAAATTTCACTTAAGGAAACAAATCTATAAAAGCGTGTGCCCTAAATGTTTTGGGAACTCAAACAAATTTTTTTTGAGCAATGCAATAAATCCAAGTGTTCTACTGCTAGTCGAAAACGTAATTCTACTGTTATACAAAACTGGGTACAATTATAAAAAACACATGCATCCTTGTGAGAATTACTTGCTAAAAACATGCAGAATGGTTGCAGAAACTCGCTTTCTACGCTACAAGAAAAACAATAGAATAGAAATACTCTCAAATAATTATTTATAACGAAAACGTTCTTTTTGCTGCTATAATTTTTGCTCAGAAAGACTTTAATGATTTTCCCGGCAAGCAGTGGAAAGTGAATTTTTAGCGTCAAATATTTTGCTGTTTTTATTATAAAATCAGCATGATACTGTAAGTTTGGTGTTGTTTCGGGTGTGCTGTGCTCTTTGAATATGCAAAGCAAAAATTGCATATTTTGATTCAGTTTTGTCTTGAGTTTGCTTACAATTATAAACATTTATGAATTCTTACAGAGAAGACAATGGTTAAATTGTCGGTTAAGGTTGAGTCCTACTTCTGTGTATTTTTATGAAAAATAAACTTTCGAGTTTTTATCTACTGGTGTTTTGGCAGTGCATTATTTCGTAATTTTTATATCTTAATATAGATGAGTTCAAATGTAGTATTAAGCTAATGCGTAATAGTTATTTTAAATATTGTCTTTATATATATTTTTCTTTTTTTAGGAAAATGATTTCTTCGTTAAGTAGGAAATGGCTTTACTGTTAATTTAATATAAAGAAAACAAATTCAAAATCATAATTAACTTGAGGATAAAACGAACTTTTTACTAACTTATATCACAGAAAAAAACCCGGCATAACTTACTTGAAACTGTGTAGTCATCGGCTAAAAGATCCAAAGGGTTTTTAGTAACAAGAGAAAGACCGTTGAGTTTATGACAAGAAAAATGTTTAAAACAAACGAAAAGGGAACAGATGCTATAGTACGGTTTTCTTAAATGCTTCCATTTATACTTTTCATTTTAATGAGTATACTGAGAATTAACAACAAAAGGAATAGTCTTCCATTAACCATAACCTCAAATAAAAGAACACGACTCCAAAAATAGAAATTGGAAAATATCGAATTAAAAAAGAATCAGTCAGAAAGATCATTCACAAGTTAATTTGTTTTCTAAATTCATATTTGGTCCAAAAATCTTATTAACGGAGCAATCCCAAAACCGATCAATGGTAATAAACAGAATTTCATGTTTTATAGATGTTAATAACAGAATAATTTTTAACGTGTTAACTTTTATCAAAATTTCAAAATAAAAGAACTTTTCTACGACATCAATTTTTCTACATGTGATATCTATTCCTTTTGTTGTAGTGTGTTAATTTTTTGTGATATTTTTTTAATATTTCACCTAACTCTATAAATGATAAAACGAATTTCTGAGAATATTAAAAGCATTTCCCAAGCAATCATGAAATATTTGGTAGATTATTTTTTTAATATTCTCATATTTGTAAACAAAAATTAAAACGAAACAAAAGAAAACATACACAAAAACATTATGTAACTATAGCTTTTACCTATCTCTAAGGTTTAAGAACTAAACAAGTGAGTAATGTTCTCATACCAACAACACTCATTTCAACGTACATTTAAAACATAAAAAATACATTGTACGACAAACATTTTCTTTTTCTGCTGAAATCATAATTTTCCGTACAAAGAAAAAAGTTGAATTTTAATTTTAAATGAAAATAGAAAATACGTTATATTTAAAAGGCCCTTTATGGATTTAAATATTATATTATACACGTAATTTATAATTTTTGACAGATTTTGCGCCGGAATTATGAATCGATGGGATTCGATTTTTAGTTTCAAAAATGTGTCCGCGTATAACTGATATATAACAGTCTGATATTTTTTTCAATACTTTATTGTAATATCTTCCGTTTTATATAGACTGCAATAGTGTTTAATTGGAGAAGAGCCAAACTGTCGCAGTCGACGTCCCTTACAAAGATGTTAAATTATTTCAAGATTTAAAATCAACCTGTCCGCTTATTGTTTGCATAACATTTTAAATTTTACTTACTATCAGAAAGGAATTACATAAACAAGATTAAATTGCTTAAAAAAACATTAGGGCTATTTAAATTCTGATTAATTGTAAGAAATATTTAAGCTTAGTTCAACAATGCACTTCTTTTTGATAAAGAAAAAAGAGTAACTTTTGAAAGATAGTTGTATACGTAATAAAACAATTTGAATTATGAAAATGTACATTCATGCGGGGGTGCGATGTACAAAAACTTGGGGAAAGAAGTAATACAAGAAATATTTAAAGAAGAATTTCTCTTCGAGAAATATACGATAATATTTAATAGGTACCTATGAAATATAACATATTTTCTGTAGAAATTAACATAAAGAGAATTTAACTTGAAGTTGATATACCACAATTAACATATTTACTAAATTTTGTAAAAAAAAAAACATGTTCAAGATATACGCTGCAATTAAAACAACAATGTTTGAATAATATTCACACTTATAACAAAATACAACTGAATATTTAATAAACAATTGACACATTCAAATAAGTTCCACAATCACGCAATTAGTGAACTAAATTTTAACACACACGAATAATATTTACACTTTTCAGTATTATTATTTTTTCACAATTTTCATGAAGTTAATATTTTATTTCGTAACTTGAATGCAAATCTTTGTCTAGAAAAGGAGTTGAGAAAATTTGGATGGAATTATTAAATGTAAAGGGCTCTAACCTAATTTTAGCTCTATTCATTTATATTTTTTTCTATATCTATCAACTGTTATTCGCAACCTTAAAAGGATTTTATACAACAAAATGAGGAAACTTGAAAATATCACACAGAAACTAAAAAAACTAATTGTAAAAATTGAATATTTGTGACTTTCTCAAAAAACTACATATGTATTAACCAATCTCTTTTTTTTTTCTTTATCAAATTAAAAAGGAAAGGATAGTTCAATTCTACTCAGAGACGGAAAAATAATTATTGAAAAAATATTTAAGTCCAATCCCCTTTTATGCATCTAGGTCCTAGAAAGGTTAGAGATTAATCAAAATTTGGTAATCCTAATAGTTGCGATTTAACCAAAAGAAATATTTCTGAAAAATAATTCGTAGCTTTTTAACTTTTTAAAAATATTATAGAAAATACGCCGTCTATTATTAAATTACTACTTACTACTATCTAAATTACTATTAGATAGTAGTAAGCACTAAACTCTGTTTAAAAGTACGCAGTTTATTCATCTATTAAAAGTAGGCACAGCTTTTCAAGTACGAAATAAAATATTAATAATTTTTGTGTTTGCTGCTGTAAGTGAAATATGCAACACGGTTATTAATTAATTTTAAAATAAAAATTTAAATTAGAATGTTTTAAAAGAAAACCAAATTACACTACAACATATTTCGGTCAGTACAAAGTGAAATTTTGTTTCATTTTTATTTTTTTTGTCCTAATTATACGTACTTGCACGTCCTACCAACTGAACGGCGCGGACGCCTTTCCTGAAGGTTGCCACTGTGGTCATACAAAAACAGATTTAGGGTTGTAAAAGGTAAATAAAAGGAAGAAAAATTAACTAAAACAAATACAATTCTATTTGATGATTAATAGTATGCTAAATTAATTCGCTAAAAAATACAAACAAGGGGATCTGGTTATTTTTTGTTAATGTTTAAAAATTCCATTTAACATTTTACATTAGTTTGTTAGTAGTCAATTTAGCAGCAAACCGCAATTGTGACTTTTTATGAGATACAAACAATTAGAGAGTTTTAGATTTAAGTTTTGAAAATAGTAACCAACTGTATACCCTGGGCTTACTGGCGATTACTTCACTTAAACTTAGCGATACTAAGCTGAGTCACATTTATTGGGAATGGCTAAATTATATTTATTTAGAGTTATTTAAAAAAATAAAAAAACCAAATATGAAAAACAAGTAAAATTGGTGCAAAGTTTGTTTTTAAATCTCTCTCCGATCAGAGGATCGGGAGACGACTTAAAAACACCATCTAAAGCTGCGTGAGGAACTTATTCTAATGAAAATTAAAATTAATAAAACGACCAAAACCATCATAAAGCGAAAAGAAGCCTTGGCGTAGTTGACATTGGCACATCGAGTTAAAGTTATATTGATCCCGTCTAGCAAAAACACTTATATGGTCCGAGCATTGGAAAGGTATAAAGTTAATTCCATCGAAAAAATTAGTCAGCTTAAAGATTCAAATAATAAAATAAATTGTTACCAAGGTTTAGGTGGAAAAAAGCCTTTCGAAACATATTTGCATATTTGGCAGTAGTTTACAGCGAAGCACTTTTATTCAGTTCTCTTACGATAAAGTAGCATAATGTTATCTTTTGTGCAATGTCCAAGCTTTACAGTCGTAGCCAATCTCAAAAATAAGTAAACTACCATTCAGTCAAAAGGAAGTTTATTTACTTTTGTGGGGCATTTCGCTGGTTAAGTTCTTCTTGGTTATTAAATATGATTTTAAATTTAACCCTAGCAAAATTTTATGAAACAAGCAAAGTGATTGTTATCGGATGAAATTAAACTGATTGCCGTTTTTATTTTAATTTTAGCAATAAAATACTGGGCTGGTACTTTTTGATTTTTTAAATTTTATTTTGCGAAAGGAAAATTTACGTTTTTTTTTTGTTTTTTTTTTTTTTTATTATTTAGAAATTATCTGAAAATCGTACCATCGATGTACGTGTGAGTAAAGGCCGAATTAAGCCCTTGCTTAACCATTCCAGTCTGCATCATAATCATTCCAACATCTGAAAGTCGCAAACATTGAAAATTCCTTTTTGAAGTGATTTTACTTAAAAAATTATTCTGTCCAACAAATTACTTTTAATAGCATATTGTGTCTTCTTTCTTACTACTTACACCAAAAAAACCTAGACACTAATTCCTCCATGGAAGTTTTTAATATAATGTTTTAAATAATAAATAGACACTATTTACACACATATAATTAATGGAATCTTAAGGGTAATGAGGCAAATGAAACCTATTTTTAAAAAACTTTTATATCAATAAGAATTTACTTTAGCACAGATAATAGAATCTGACTTTATAATACCCTTCAAAACACAATTCCACAATTCTTGAATATATAATTTTTTATCGATTGATTTGTTTAGTGGTTAAATTAATATGTTTTATGATAATACCTTAAATTTAAAAATGTTAAATTCATAACCGACTTGCGTTTATTAAGGGTTTTGATAAATTTCGACAATATATGGATCAATAGCAGCCGTTCTTATCAATTTAAATTTTAAAATGTTTCTCAAAATTGTTATTTAACAGAAAATTCTTATTGATGAAGTAGTTTCTTAAATCTATAAGTGCTTACATTAGGAAAACAAAAGAATAGGTATGTCACCAGGAAAAAGTGCTTTTACATATTTATTTCATATTTATATATACATAACTAAAGCATTCTGCTGAAGGTTAGCCGGATAGACGTAGGATTGGTATTGAGGAAGTTTCTTTTTTCCAAAAATAGTGCGACAATCGGCTGCAGTGTTATGCCTGTTTTATGATAATTGTTTCACATTTTGCGTTAGAAAAATCCCAGGACTAGGGTAAAGGTGGAAGTTGAATTCAAGGCCTCAGAAAATATTCGTTGAAGATGTGAATTACAGAAATATAACTAATTTCTATATGTATTTTACGTTAAACAATTATTTTTAATTCTCCGATACATAAAGTACTTGTTCCTGATGGATAAATTACATACAGTAATATGAAAACCATTTAAACTAAAAGGAACACCTTAAAACACAAACAATTGATATGTGACATAAAAGGCACACCCAGGGTACCAGTAAATAGCAGGAAGATGCACTGTATAATTAACACAGCCATTTAAATAGCGAAGACAGAGAGAAACGAGGAGTACAATTTTGAAACATTTTAAAAAGTTAGTTATTAGAGCTGTATGGCAGGATTAAAGAAGTTGATGTGAATTATGTTTCAAAGGTATGTTTTCTTGCTCAAGCCCTAGTATACCATAAGTAAAAAATATGTCCAACTCTGCATTTTATCGTTTATCATGTTTGTCAATTGGCCTATATGTGTATGTCACCAAAAATGAGTTTAAATGTTGTGTGCGCATTTTGTTTGAATGGACTGAAGTTTTAGCATGCGTGATTTTGCAAGCTTCACCAAAATCACTGCATTTCAAAGGATGTGGTGTGTATTTATGAGTGTGGCTGTGTGTTTTAGGCATTCTGTATTTTGTTCAATTATATTATTTAAATGAAGTTATTTAATATTACTTAATGAATTCCGTTGATGAGTACAAATGTAATCGATATTTTTTTTTTTATTCGAAAATACAATCAAATATGCGAGAAAGTCTAAAAATTAATTAAGGAAAAACTTGTTATTTGCATTGGCATTACATAAGGTTTTATATAGTGATTCATTCTATGTTAGTTGGATTTGCAAAATTTATTTAAGTCTAGAAAAAAGAGTCAGGGGAAACAAAATGCTTTGAGATTTATTAGATCTGGAAAAGTAAATAAAATTAAACAGAAAATTCATTAAATATAGTTTTTGGGGGGAAACGCTTGTGATTATATTTAAAATAAATTTCACTCCTTTGAAAGTAAAAACTTGTGAGCATCAAGAAAATAATGCAGGCGTCACACTTTTTGCAGTTTTTGTTTAAAATAATACTTATAAAAGGGAATTACAATATTGACAAGCTTTAAACTTTGTTTTAATATAAAATACATTGATTTAAGCGGATGGTATACTTAATTTTGTTTTCATAAATGTTTTTTGAAAAAGTTTAGTTAAATGCCGTGATTAATTATGTTTAAAAAGCTGAATGAAAATGAAAGTTCGTAATAGTTTTAGAAGTTTCCAATTAATTCTTGAAAATTGACTTGATCTTTTTGGTTGAAAGTTATCGAATTAAGAAAAGTGTAGACTGTTCAGGTCGTTATATGCCCAAACCATAGGCAATAATAAAGAACATTTTCATTCCAGCGCTATGTTAGCTTTGAATCTTTGAATCTCAAATAAGCTGCCATGCGACATATAAGAGGATAAAAATTTTGATTTTATGCTTAACAAATTTTATTTGAAAGAATTTAAGAATATTCGGCAATGCCAAGCTTAGAAGCATTTCGAGTGTATATCGGGTTGACCAGAAAATCCTGCTTCACAAAATAATAGCTTTTAGATTTTGATCACTGTGCGACGTTTTGGCTGACTTGCTCTAGACTAGGACAATGACAAAGATACTTAGATATGTAAAGTTTTAATATAAATTCCAAGATTTGAATATCTTTGGTAAAAATTGTCTAGTCAACCTAATACTAATAAGAACCTATCCGCAGTAGGATGACCTGGGCACCATGACCCGACTAACTAAATAGAAATTCTTCATGGCATTTAACTATTTACACATTCTTAGCTTCAATGCAAAGCAGCTTATTATAATCATAGAAATGCACCTTTAATCCAATTCATATTTTTAAAGCTTGGCAAACTGTTTGGTGTTAATATTCAGAGGAATAAAATAGTGTTCAAGGTATTGCAAATGCATTTTGCACAAACATATATACAAGACTCTTGAAAAGCTGTCAGAAATTTGCTGAAATATCCTAAAATGAATAATGTTTTGTAAAAGAGGTAGATATTGGCATTCAAAATTCATAAAAACGATATTGCAATGCATCCAAAAGAACTTCTGAAAGCTTTCTTATCACTGGTAGTGGGCGAATAGAAGGAAACGTCATCCAAACTTGATGCATCCTTTATCATTGGCGAATACTAAACAAACAGGAGTATACAGTACTGAATGGAAGGGTTCAAAAATATATAATAGTTGTTCCAAAAATGAAAACCCAACGTTCTGTTAACTAAAAGTGGTTAACAAACAGATAACTCATTAATTAAGTAAAAAACGAAACCAATTGTAATATCGTCACAAATTCGGACGCTACATAATTTCATTGAAAATCATTTCAAAAGCAAATTATTGATTGTTACGGTCAATTGAAATGTAGAAATTGCAAATGTTAAAATAACACAAGTTAAACCAAAGGAAAGTAACGAAATTTAGGATTTTAAACGGTTTAATTATTTACAAAAAACAATAACTAAAGGATGGTTATAACTCCGCAATAGTAAATCATATATTTGTGGGAATTGTTTGGTTTTTTTTTTTTTATTTTGATCAAAAAATATTAGTTCGATTTTTGTTTGGGATGCTTTTTTACCTAAATCGCCGAATTTGTTCCTTGGCTGTGTAGTCACTGTTTATTAAGACATACAAAGGAATTGATGGTGACCGCCAAGAAAAATTCATTGGAAAAAATATTTGCATTAATAAAGAAATCACTAAATAAATAATACAATTTAATTTATATCTTAAATGTAACTCTCCAAAATAACCTTTTCACTTGCTTGTCCTAAAGTATTTCATATTTTTTTCTTCATTTTTTTCATTTACTGAACATCTATAAACCCATTTAAATATATTCAAAATGTTTAAAATTCTTAATCCTAAAATTCCTGTTAACAATTGATTTTCATATGGCTTATAATTATAACAGTCTCATTATCCTTAAATATAAATTAATTCAAGTGAATACTGAATGCATGAATACTTACAGTTTTTGCATTTGCATTTTTTTATTAAAGTTTCGTCTTTTATATCCTCATGACATGCCTTACAGTAGAACCATGCTCTGAAACAAAAATAGTAAAATTTATTTCATGAACACATTAAATTTAAAAATTTCCTCATACCTTTTAACTTCGTCTGCACTCTGCGCTATAAAAAAACCTTGAGTATTCGCTTGAATTTTAGCACCACGTGGATTTATTGAAATTTTGCTATCAACTCCTTCCTCAGTTCCTTTTATTTCTATTGCTAACAATAATAACTTGAGTTTTGTAAAACACAACCTAAAAAGTAAAATATTTGTAGGAAAGTAAATTTTTTAGGAAACGAGCAGAAATTTATTTTTATTAAAAGTTCATTCTACGCAAAAATATGTGAGTGCGAATATTTTTGAAAGAGTTAAATGGTGAGCGCTTCACCATGCAAGAATAATAAAAGTCATGCAATAAAGCGAAGTATAAGGTGATGTAATTTGTAATTTGTAAAAATAAATAATAAATATTAGCTGATATTAGAGATTTAGGGTAATGTGTGGATTCAGTTCGATAGACAGAATTAGCCAGTATTTGCAATAAAAATTATAAAGTGTTATAAATATAATGTATCAATTTTGTTTTTGTGTTATTTTGAAATTTGTTATGCTATTCATCTGTTGTGGATTAGTGAAATGTATTATATCCAAATATTTACAAAAGTGCAGTATATGTAAATTGCAGTTGCTATCTATGATTTGTCTAAAAAGTTTTTTTAAAAAAAAAAATGTACAATCTAGAGAAAAGTCTACATCTAAGTATAAAATGATTCCTGAAAACCTACATACTAAATTATATACAAGACACACTAGTACTTGCTCATAGTATTAGTCATTCACATAAAATATAAACAGCACACGAAAATATGCAGTGATTCAATCCATTAAAACATTTGGATGAAACTTTGAGACATTTCTTTGAACTTGACTGGAAGTTGTGTTGCTTTTTAAATCACGAACTGAATACTTTAATATACGTATAAGATAAATCGAATACAGGATGTCCCAACATTAGAAAGATAGATAGTATTATTGAAATTGAAACATTATTACCTCATTTATAACTTCTTGTATCCGGATTGAAATTTGATCCGAATTGAAAAAGGTCTTGTCTCAAGCCTATTTCGAAGGTGTTTACGTCCTTTTTCAAACCAATTTATAACTATTTTCGATGTGGATAGAAACATTTCAAACTGCATTGAAATGAAGACCTAACGATCCAGTTGGAAGGTCTCGATCCGGTTCGAAAAAGTGTTTATGGAAATGGTTCGAGTCTATCTACATCGACTGGAGCCGGCTTGAAAGAAGTCGTAAACGAGGTATATATGTATGTAGCTTCATAGAAAAGAAATTTGTTTTTATCAGAGGCTAAAATAAAAATCATCAAGTTTTGCCCTCTATTAACTTAATCCAGGCTTAAACCAATTTGTCTATTCCGAAATAATTTCTAAAGCCCTCGACCGATTTTGATAAAAAATTTTATACTATATAAATATAACGATAGGCCATATATTATCCGACTTAAGTCAGGTTTGAGGCGGGTTAAGCTAGGCTTAATCTAACTTGAACAAAACTTAATTCGACTTCAATCAGACTTATGCCTACTTAAGCTACCCTTACATCAGATTTTATGAAAATTACACTGATATTAATGAGGTAGTTAAGAATAAAAGTATATGATTCATACTAAAAAATATAAACTCTTTACAAATATTGTTCCAATCTTCCAATCACGTTCAACTAAATCACTACACAACTGAATGGTGTGTGGATAAATTGTAAAATATTCAACAAAATTTTCTATCCAAAATACATTAGTACCAAAAAACCATGACTGATTTGAATTAGTAATTTGCAATTTAAGGATACACATTATGACACTTTGATGGATCTTACTCGCTCGCTTGTGGGAATGTCATGCCGGTAAATGAAGGTGAGAGGGTTTCGGTATACATCTCACACCCTGTACCTTGGAGATAGTCGTTTTGCCAAGCCTGAGTATCTGGTGACTGTAACAAATTTAGAAAATCATGGTGCAAAACAAACCAAACACGGGCAATTTTTTTTTTTTTTTTTTGTAAATTTAGGAAACCTTAACATTAACAATTCTGCAATTATGGGATAGATTTGCCAGGAGGCGTACTATAAAATTAAATCGCTAAATTATGAGAAGGTAGGTACATCAGTTTTATTTTTTTCCACACTTTGTCATCTTATTTAACACAGGCGTTGTTTTCAATGCAAGAAGTTATTTCACAATGCAGTTGAAAAGGGATGATTTTTTACACAGTCAAGTATTACCTACAAATACCCTTGTGTTAGTCTCCCTTCATCACCCTAAATGCTTTTCTAATCATTCTAAAAAAATCAAGAGCACAAATAAGGGTAAATGAAGCACGGAACTTTTAAGCACCAAGAGGCGAAAGAGGAAACGAGTTCTTGAGAAAAAACCAAGGAAACAAAACAAGTCTTCAACAATCTTATGTACAATAAAACTTCAGTACAAATTGCTTAATTTACGTGAACGTTGCAATAGAGGAGGAATCACACAACATCGATAAGCGAACCAGAGACATAAAATGTACATGTGATAATGAATGGAAGGAAGGCGATATTTTCACCGGATTATTCTTAGCTTTAAGAATACGAGGGGGGAGTTTAAGATTTAATGGAATCCTTAACTCCATCTCACAAATTTTCTTCTTTTACTTTCAATGCAGTGAAACGAATTTAAGTTTTTTCTATAAAAATGAGAAAATTTCGAAAGTCTTGACCCGATTTTGCATTAAATTTGCCTTGCTGATTTTTCGCCGTGATGAATGGCATAAAGAAGAAAAACTGTGATGGTAAATATTTATGAAATATGGAAAAACTAAAAATGTTCGTTATAGGGACTGAGTAAAATTAATGGAGAGAAGGGGGAAAAATAATAAGATGACAAAGAAAATGTTTTGAATTTTCTTGGAAACTCTGTCACGACCTCTCTGGCTGGAAGATAGACAAAGTTTGCGCCGAATTAACTTTATGATAATACAATGCTCCCAGGATTAATGACGGTAATTATGCTTTCGTGTTGACCCCCATTGATTCTGGAAACTCCACTTAAAACGGACGTTTTAGTTTAGCACATTAACAATATTTCCCCGAGTCGAGTATTTTCAAGGACCAAAAAATTATATGAAAACTTAATTTTTAGTTTACTTAACCTTTGCAATGTTGCACGAAATTGCACTGCACTAAATTTCAAATAAGTGCATAAGAAGTAGCTCATGTTAATATTTCATCGATAGCCTTAATAAATTTTTTAAATTTTGTACTTTAAACCCTCTCAAAATATACAAACAAAATGTTTACCCTCTGGAAGCCAAAGAGGAGACAAAGTATTAGAAAATTATGCATAAAATATAAGGAGTATGAGTAATATAAACAAGATGAATATGTTTACGTTTAATTTAAAACCAAAACATAAATAAAGAAAAAAACGACTGATGAAACAGTTTTTATGACGGGATGATGAAAAAGTTTTCAAGTTTGTCCTCCCACGATTGGCAGACTTACTCAGTAGCCTGAGCAAAGGGCATTCCAATAAATGAAGGACTCAATGTTTCTGTATACATTTCCATTCCAGTTCCGCGAAGATAATCATTTGTCCATAAATGCATGTCGGGTGACTAGATTACAAGTTATAAAAATAAAAATTGTGTTGCAATGAAAAATTTCCGAAATAAATATTTGATTAAAATTTGAACCACGTTGACGTTGAAAATAATCCTTCTACATTAAATTAAGTCTTACACATGACAGGCCTTTCATCTTCTTATCTTCTTAATTTCTTTAAATTTTAAACGTTTTAAAATATTTCATTGTTTGTCTGCGATACAAGAGTATTTTAAGATAAACTCACCGTTTTAAAGGATCTCATGGCAAATAAATTCGCCATCATTGTTGAGAAACCAGGAGCCAGGCAACTTTGTGCTATGAATCCCAATTTCAGCTCGGCTAAGCAAATCACATCATCTCCTTGTTTCCAGTCCCAGGAGGGTATATTTAATAAGTATGCCTGAAAATTATTAATTAAAATGTTAGAATTTAGGAAATAAATAATATAAATATTTATTTAAACAAACCTTGTTGTGATATTGCATTAATTGTATAATAACTCTAATATCATCACTGTAGTTTTTAATTGAGATAACTCTCATTATATTGGCAGCATCTTCGGCGTCTGGATCTTGACAATACTTGTTTGCTAGAACCAAGCAGGCATCAGCTTCGTGTACCTATTTATTAAAACAATTATGTAGTATATCTTTCAGCTGTAAAACCTAGTACTATTATTTTTTTATAAAGAATTTTTACTCATGGCATATAATTTTACTTTAAAAATCTCATTAGCAAACATTTTTTTACAAGTATTTATATCAAAACAGTACTATACATTCCCAATTGTATTTTAATAAGTAAAAATTCTTCTGGGTAAGATTTATATAATATCCGCATAACTCTACACGCCGGCCAAAATATGCAAATAATATAAGAATTTTTTAAATACACGTTAATTATATATGGACAGGTATGATAATAAATAGAATCTAATCTAAGGTCTTCCTCCAATTTTGAAAGCATGAAAATGTCGCTGGATTCCAGTAGCCCTATTAACTTTCTTTATAAAGTTGAGTAATATAACAAATCTTCAAATTTTTAATATTAGATACAACTTTAGAAAGAAACAGAATAGGGGACCAGGTCAAAACAAAAAGAATTGATTGGCAAGCATAAGTAATACGGAGCCAGTTTCTAGAATGCTAATCATTGAAACCGCTGGTGTGATTCAGGAGGTTATTGTGATTGAATTGTGCAAAACTTCGTCAGACTACTCCGTATGATAAGTTATTATTACTATGTTTCTATGCTACTAAGCTAGTTTTTTATCATCATAATAAATTAATAAAATATTGGTGATAACAAAGAACACTGTTTGCATAAAGTTTTTGTATATTAATATATCTTATTTTTTCGTTCAGCTTTCGTTTATTATTATAAAATAAATTATTGAGTGAAATAGTTTACTTACTCTAGCTCTACTACGTGTAGAACAAAGCTTTCAACACTAAATGCGTAATCTATTAAAAAAATCATTCCACATACCGTTCCATATTTTAGGTACAAAATTACAAAATATATTAAATAATTTTGATTTTTGATATTTGCTTTTACAGAAGCAAAACCTTAATTTTTATATGTATCAATTCTCTTTAAAAATTGGCGTGTAGAATCGTGCAAAAACATCATTTTTTTTTTTTTAATTTTAAAAATGATTGAAAGAAAAAACAAAATTTGTATATAAGAACTAAAAAATTATATATATAACAAAATAAAGAAATAAACAAAGAAAACGGGTAAACATTTATGTTGGAAATAAGGTTATAATAAATACAGCATCATGCAAATCTACGATTAATTAGGTAATCTTTCGTCATCTAAAAAA
Source organism: Eutolmus rufibarbis (assembly GCA_963920795.1). NCBI lineage: Eukaryota > Metazoa > Arthropoda > Insecta > Diptera > Asilidae > Eutolmus > Eutolmus rufibarbis. Next base: position 5,944,228 of record OY987208.1, read on the forward strand.
CATTCTACACGAACATGTCATTAACCATGTCAAACTATTGAATTTTTGTAACAACTTTCCAATTATTAAGGTTCATTCATTTCACTACAAAAAGGACTAACTTCATGCTATTATTAATAAATGCATTCTAAGTTTGCTGGTATAGTATAATTCTCAACAACTGGTAATAATTATTGAACACTTACCACACTTTTCTACAACTAGACAATAAAATGTTTTATGTTTTCAAAAAATGTTCCATGTATTACTCGTTTTCAATGAACTTATGATGGGGAAATGAGAAATAATTTTTTTTTTTTTTTTCACCAACAAGGTATCCACTTCTACCACTTCTGTATTTATTTAATTCGTTACTTTTGTTGTTCATTTCACGAAATAAAAGTAAACATTACAACCAACGAGCCCTGCTCTTGAGTTATTAGTGAGCTTCCATTGTTTTCTTTTTTATATTATGAGTATTATCAACCGACAACAACATTGTTCATGCTCATCATTAAAACAAAAAAGGTAGGAGATTCATCCAACATTGATGAATTAAATGACGTTTAGTGGAATTTGGTCTCGTATTTACACAACAACAAAACATATGTAAGTCCTATTTCGGGGAAAACATGTCTTTATTTTTGTTTTTAAAAGTTTTTAGCTGATCAACTTACTTTACATATTTTCTTTAATTGTAAATATATAACTTTTGTGTATTAGCTTGATAATATTATATATGTGTTTTGGAAAATTTAATATTTAGATCTTAAGGGTTCAGGAAACCCTTATAGGATCACTTTGTTGTCCGTCTGTCCGTCAAAACCATTTTTCTCAGAAACATATAGAGGCATCGAGTTGAAATTATTACCACATACTAATCCTGTAGAAAGTTCATGTTTCTCAACTCAATGCAATAAAAAGATACGACCTTTTAAGGTGTATTTTTACACTGACAGACTCGCTGATTGATACATCAAAACCTATAGGGTACTTGTATTGACCAGAAACTTGAAATTTGATGTAAAGGAAGATCTATAAATCTGAAAATGATTAATTTCTAATTCAAATTTTTTTTTTTTTAAATAATTAATACGGATCGCTTAAAATGTTTACTTTTCTGTTTACACTTACTTTTTTTCTGACCATTATGCCTGGGAACGAACTCAAAACAATAAAAGCAAACTGGAGACTAACTTTGATTAATTTAAAACTAACAAAATTTGGAACAATTCTTGATCGAGGCTCAAACGACTCAAGGGCCCAAGCCGATAAAATGAAATATTATCAGAGAATTTTGTTTAAAGGTCTGATTTATTAAACCCCTAAATGTAAATATATACCTTAATAACACCATGACTTAGAAGACGCAATTCTATCACTTTAAACAACATTTATTTGACCACTGTCGTTTGGCCCAAAACTTCATATTATTACTATATATGTATATAGTATATTTGTTGGACGCTATTCATATCCTTTTAATTCACCTCTAAAATACATAGTATTGTTGATAAACAATTTGACATACATACATTTACAACCTGAAAGAAAGAATAGGACCGAATTTGAGTGTGCCTTTATTGAACACTTTTTCTTAAAAGGCCGAGAAGGTTGAGATTATTTTAAACAAAATTCATATTTGCGTTATAAGAGAAATTCCAAAAAGAGCATTTTCAAATCTACGAAATCGCACTAATTGAGATGACAGCGATCATCCGTTTAGGGAATAATATTCATTGTCAAATTTATAAGAAAAGATTTTAGAAAAGTGGAATGCTCTTTTTCGAAAGTAATTATTTTGATATGTACATATTTTATCAGCCAGTCGGTGCGTTAAGCATAACACTTGGAATTTTTTCGTTATTTTTATCTATGCAGCTATAAATTCGTGCAATTTGATGGTAGTAAATGAAATAATTCCTCATAATTTTTTTTTTTTTGGTATCGTCGTTATTATGAAAGTATACATGTGCGTTAGCTTGTGTAAGCATTGTGCTTCCACGACTCAAGTTCTCGAAATAATGCTTTAAAAAAAGCGCCAAACTCATTGAAGATATTAAAAATTACTAATAATGCCTTACATTACTAATAAAAAAATCACTATTTCTAATCTTTATTTAGATATTTTATAAAAAAATATCATAAAATCGTACCTACCATTAGTACTAAAAGAGAAATATTTTGTATTAGAAAGTCTTAGTTGTTAGATTAGTATTTATAGGTATGAAATTTGGATCACTACAGTAATTATTTTAGTTTACTACTTATTTAGGTAATAAAGTAATAAACCCATAAGAAAATTTTGTTTCTCAAGGTTGCTTAGGGGTAAGCATCCTTTTTCAAGAACTATTCAAACGAGACTATGGGACAGTGGAATTTAAGTTTGTTTTTCTTCTTTTGGAGTTTTTCATCCCACGTAGCGCTGTTGTACAGACATTTTATTTGCTCCCGCGAAATTTCCTAGAGAATAAATATGAATATGGCAAAAAACGTGGCAAAGGCAGTTTAGCATGCATTTTAATCTTACCTCAAAAATGTTTGTTTTGTTTATTGTAAATTATTTCAAACGAAAAACCAGGTCTCCAGATTTTTTCGTAATTTATATTAGCTTTAAAAGCAAAAAAAAAATAAGGATTTTTGTGATCAAAATGGGAATATAACAAAATCTGTCGAAATGTATTACTTTTGCCAGATTGCGTCAAGCATTGATTTGCGAATTCTAAGTTTAGGTGAGAAGCAAAACTTAATTTTATTATAACGAATGGGATTTCGATATAATTTTATTTTTCTGCCGATTTATTGTATCCTTTGCAAAAAAGAAAGCAAACTGAAGTACGATAAATGAAGGTTATGTTTTTATAATGAATTTGTACCACAGAATTTCTTCCAGTTGCAGATTTGAATTTAAATTGCAGATCTTTCCGATAATATTTTATTTAACAATGACGATGAGATAACAATGATTGGTGATTAATAAGAAATTCGTATTTTTGATAAATAGTAAATATTTTCATTTATAGTAGGATCTCTGTGTTTTCGAATAATTACAAATTTTTACGAGGAATTTTCAAATTTAATAACTGATTTTGTAGAATTTTGAATTAAGCGATTGCTTTTGAAAGTTAAGGGTTTTTATTTCTTATAATTTCCTATTTTTAGCGATATCATTCTTAAAAAGTTAAATATTAAAATAATTAGAAATTATAAAATTATTACGAAATTAAATTAAAATAATAAAGTAATGAAAGTATAGGTAATAAAATTCACTCCCCTTTTTGGATGTATTTAAATAAGAAATAAAATTTCTCTGTGAGATTGGGAATAATAACAAGCCGAAGAATGACAAATTATACAAATTAAAAATAAAAGACTATTAAATATTAGCTACTTTAAAGCTCTATTCTAGTTCTTCCATTCCACCTAAAACTAAATATTTGATTAAATAAAATGTCTTAAATTAAATACCCAAATTTTCAGGCTTAAATTAAAGATTTTTCTTTCAATTACACAGAGGTCCATAAAAGGATTTTTAAATTCGGTTTAATTATGAAAAAGTGTATGTGGTTCAAGAAATAAATGTAAAATTTAAATATTGTTTCTTGATGACGATTGTCTGATACAAAATTTATCAAACTGCATTAAATTTAAAGACATGTTTCCCCATGAGCACGCTTAATTTATAACAAATACAGAAAAGAATATATGCGGCAGTATTCACTGAGTTTTGTCAGGTCGGGTTTGAACTCAAAATAGTTACACTGAATGTTAAAGAATTAATGTGAAAATATAAACAGTAACAAAAACTAATTAAAAAATGAGGCCATCAGTAGGAAGGTAATTGTGTTTCTTAAACCAAAAAGTAATGAACTTCGTTGTTAATCAGATTTATGCTTCGCATGGCTACAACTACCTTCGTATGATTGACCCCTATGTTAATTAAAAAAGGAATGTTTAGAAGTTTACCTTCACCCTCTGCAGATCGATTGGATTCATAATGGTTCCTTGGAAGAATTCCACCGTAGTAAAATGCCGTTTGAATAGACCCTCTAATTCCAAATCGGGTGGCTTACTGTTTTTGTATGCCATTGAAATGTGTTTTGATGGTGTTTATTTTTGGGACGTTTTTGTTCGATTTGTTGAAAACAAAAATTCAAAACATAAAACAAAATTCATTCCAATGCACGGAAGTATTTTGTACAAAAATTTTATGTGTGATATGTTTTAATTGATTTGGATAAAACACACGTTCGTGGTTGTTGCGGTTGATGTGATGGACCCCAGAAGGTAAAACACGGGTATCATCGGAAATTATCAGGTCAAAACAAGCAAGATGTCGTATTGATGGCAATGGATAAAAGAAAGTAAAGAAAAAACAATGAAATCATTTTTGAACAAAGAATATGATATGAGTTTTAACTTCTAAATATTTGCAAATGTTTAAATCAATTCAGTTCCGCATTTAGACAATCATATATTGTGTACCCAAGGTGTGGAATCTTATCCATTTGGTCATCCATGTATGTCCTTTCGGCCTGGAGTCTTCGTGTTTGAGTGTGAGTAAGATAGTTTTAGTAATTTTCTAATTATCGTACAAAACTATATTGTTCCAAAAGTATAGCTAAGCTGAAGAAAATCTACTTCATCGAATAATGCAACTGCAAAACTTTTAAGTCCAATCCAAAAGTTTAATTTTAATAAACTTAGTAAAGCAATTATAAAATTCGCCTTTAGTAGAATCCAATATTTTTAGATTTTTACATGCAACGCCTAGGAGTCTTAATTAAATTAAAGCTGAAGAATTAGTAATTAATAATTGCATCCTCTACGGTTAGTTTGTAAGAAAGCATTGAACAGCAAGTTTGATATTTAATGATTTTCCGTTAAATGCATTAGAAATGTTTTAATTGAGACTCCATCTAAGTGTGCAAAATTTGAATTGTTATTGAACCAAAGGTGTGTTAGCATATTTAGGACAAAATATGCTTAACAGTTAAAAAAAGCTTATCAATTTTCAACGATTTTTAAAACTCTAAGAGTTTATTTAATTTCAATAGTTAACAAAATCAAGGCCAAATTTTGATTATATAAAACAGAAAAAAAAAGAAATGTTACTCAATTTAAGCAAATATATATAAAGTGGAAAATAACTTTCTTCGAAGTTTCTATATTTAACAAATAGAAAATCATAAACTCTTTCTCCTTTAAAGTGCAAAAAATGACAGAAAATGGAAAAGAAATCCATTCCCAAAATGAACAAAAATAAATTAAATGATAATTATTCCTTCTTTCAATCTTTATAAAAAATCTTAGTATTTTTTTTTTCTTTTTAGATTTTTAAGTCATTTTGGACGATCGCAGTTTAATTGGCGTCTTTTTGTCTGTACCTTAACTCGCTCCAAGTCGACAGCATTCATCATTGTTCCCTGAAAAAACTCCACTGTCGTATAGTGGCGTTTTAATAGTCCTTCTAATTCCAGATCAGGCTCCTTGCTATTTATTATTATTAGTGGTTTATTTTTCGTGTCCAATTTTAGTTTAAATTTTATTTGAAAAAACATAACATTTGCCATTTTCAATTGTATTAATATGTGCACAAAATAGTTTACAGTCTTCACATTTACAATTATTACATTCTTTCTTTAAAGAAGCTTCGGTAAACCCGATTTATTAATTTAATTTACTTTAAGTTTTCATTTAACTCAAATTTCGAACAAAAACCGCTTTTTTATGACATAAACTATTTCGCGACCTTACAGTACACTTATCATAAATAATTTTCAATTTTATTAAAAGTTAATTTAAAACGAAAATCGTTTGAAACATAACCTAAATATGTTTCAGAATAAGTTCTCATTAAAATTACTACATATAAAACTACATAGTTTCGTTTTAATTAACTTTCAAAAGTAAATTTACAAAACTAGCACTCACCGATGTAAAAACACAACTTCAACGTCCACATCTTCTCTGTCCTCGTGAAGAAAATCCTTTAGGAAGTGCGACACCGATTCGTATGTAATGTGGCCACACACAACAATATGTCTGTTGTCGAGATTGTCCAAGTAGAAAGTATCCCAAAAATCGGACCAGAATAGTTCCAAACCCACAATCCAGATGGACAAATACGGCACAAAAAATTAAACACGTGGAAAAAACAAAAATTATATTAGTCTCTCCGAAAGGATAAATTTCTTATATAGAAGTAGAAATAACGATAAGAGTGTGTTTCGTTGAAAGTGTTTGAAATAGATAAAAAGGGTTATGAAGTTGTTTTCCTTTTTTAGCAGAAAAACACAAATATTGCATTAAATTTTAATAAACAGCATTTAATGTTTTGAGCAGCAAACAAATTCATTCCCTTTTTAAAAAGTGTGAAAATGAAATGCATGAGCATGATGTAAGTTTAAATGAAAAAGAAAAAGTGAATACCACTTCGGTTATAATTCATTTTTTCCCATATAAATTAAAAAATAAAATATAGATCGTGTAAAAACAATAAAAATTAAAAATATTTCGGTTGTATTTTAGTCTGCTACCCCATTATACAGACAAACTACGTCAAAGTGAAAGTGTCCAAATATAAATTAAATTTGATTCAATATTAACTCTAACTATAAAATATTACATAAAATATAAATATAAAGATATGTGAAGCAGTTTACACACTTTCACTTTGATATATTTTCATAGTTACAATAGCGCAACTTTAGTAAGTATGCATTCCGCATTAGCATTCCAAACAATTACCATATAAACCAAAATGCAAACTGCTTACGTTCTTTATGCATGCAACTTTTGTTGTTTTTTTGTTTTTCAAAAACACAATTCTAAAAAGAGAAAATGTTGCAGAGCAAACCTTGAGCCAATGTGTGTGCGCACTATCTAAAAACAAACCAGATCACTACATGAAACATACAGCAGGTTAATTTCAGTTTTAATCATACCGTCTCTAAAGTTTATGTTTGCTTATTAAAAATACTTATTTTTTTTCAGTCTAATTGAATAAAACTAAAACTAAAAAATAAATTTATAGGGAAATTTACAAACTAATCAGGTTTAATATGCCATGCAGGGTTTGATTATTATTACAAGTTTAACATAAGTATGTTCAAGAATTGTTGCGATATAAGCCATTAGAGTGGATAAAAAATAGTTATGCTTATGGTACAATGATTGCCTTACTTGCATGATTGTTTTGTTGCTTATTCCTTTTATGGAAATCTGCCTGAAATATTCTTATACAAAGTATATGGAATGCTTCGCTTGGATGCAACTTTTATAAGATTACAAGTAAACAATCAATACCGACAGAAGTATTGTAACAAAAATACAAATTTTGAGGAGCTCTTCGAGGCTATATAAATAATAGGGATATTCACGATTTCTTGTATTGTTATACCGAATATAAAATTTTAATATTTTATAGTTGCTCCTTATGGCAATCGATATTTCTATAACGACATAATAGCAAATACAACAAAACGTAAAAAATCCTAATGTAAATAATCTAATCTGGCATTTTTGATGAAAGTACATTTCCATTTTCATTAAAAATAGTCTGAACATTTTTCTTAACACAAATTATTTCATTAATTGGCGTAAATAAGGAACGAAAATTATCAAAACCTAAAGGACTTTATTTTTAAAATGACTGCTTTATTTACTTCAGCAGTTCAAATAAAATGAAATAATGATGTTCCCAATTACTATTACTACAATACCAAAATAATTGAATAACTGAACCTTACTTACTGAGCTAAATGTAATAAAGTTGCGGGGATTTCATTGAATGTAATTTGAGCTCATAAGGAGATATTTAATACTATTAAACACCAAAAGAAAGTGATCATCATTTTAACTGAATTTGGTCCTTTGGTAAAAATTAAACAATAAAAAAATTAACTTCGGTGAATTGAAAGTTAATAACTTTGCTCTGAGGGACTGTTTGTTATTTTCAGTTTAATACAAAAGTTTGTTTTAATCTTCTTAGGAAAAATTGCAGTTTTACTGAGCTCTCATAAAAGTTTCAAAAATTATCAAGTGATAAAAATAGTAAATCAAAACAAAAACATATAAAATTACGAAAGAAAAACAATTATAAATAAAAGTTGCTTGCATTTAAAAATTGCATCCAAATCTCGTAGTTTTTCCATAAATAATAACTCTGTTCTTGCTTATTCACCTTTTTAATTACAAATATAAAATTTTTAGTTCGAATAAAGGCACTGGAACTTGAAAAATAAAATACCTCTATGGTTTTAGAAACTCAACTGAGGTTAGATGTATTAGAAATGATTATATCGATGATTACCTAACTTATGAATCTATAAAACTATCTAATCTAAAGCTGGCACTAATTGCAAAATTGCAAAAATGTCTTTAAAATATTATTAGTAAAATTCAAAATAAATGTTATGCCTGGCCACGCATTTTTATTTTCTTCTATTAATCAAATCTTACAATATAGTTTTGTTTTGTTTTTTTTTTTAACCAAAGGAAAAATCATTTAAATATTTTATTTCGTTGTTTAAAATACAACCATCCACTTAAATAGGAAAACAAAGCACATTACAACGTCAGACAACATTTAGAAAGGGAGGTTTTCACAATTTCCAACTATTTTAGATTTCTTTATGCATAAACAAAAGGATCATGTTACAGAGGAAATCGTTTATTTGAAGGTAATAGGGTTTGGATTCGTGCAAGAATTTCTCTTCTTTTTGTTCACAAACAATAGTTTTTCACATGATGCGACGGTTGAAGAAACAGAAAATGTACTAAAACTTTTACAAAAACAAAGAGATATTCTAGTGAAATGAAGTTAAAATGAAGAGGGGTAAATAAAAATAGTAAATGAATATATACCCAAAGAGTAGAGACAGGACATTCATTCATAATTACCAAACTCATCCGACATTATCTGCATCAAAAATACATCTGTGTAACAACAAAAGATCCTTTCATATAATAGTATATAGTTTCACACATTGACTTATCACATAATAATAAATGTTATCTAAAGGTTTCAAAGATTAATGGTGTATGGATCTGATGACTTAGTGCCATAATTTTTATATGCAACACCATTAATCTTGAAGGCGGCTAAGTTACTGAAACAATTCTTGTAATAGTTGACATCAGTTATATCCATAAATAGAGTATGTAAGTTAAAAAAAAATAAAAAATAAGAAAAGTAGTTAAGAAAATAAATCTTATCGGAACAGGAAAGTTTCTCATATAACAGACAATACCTAAGGAAACAAATCTCTTATCACTTGTCAAATATACTTAAAACAATCATCCTCATCGAATACCATTATTTAGTAGAAGGAAAAATAATAACAATAATATATTACTCAATACACTATGTTTATCATCAATTTTAAGAGTCGTTTAATTTATGTATAATTCAAGTTTAGAGGAAAATTTAAATAGGAGTTATCTACTAATTGAAAAATTCTCTGTTAATAAACACCAAAAAGTATGACACCATGAAGTACGAGTACGAACTAAATTCAATAAACTCGAACGAATGCGAAAAAAAGAAAACGAACGCAATATTTTTAAAAAAAATATATATGTTTATTATGGTGGTTTGGTTTCATTTAGTGTTTGTTTCTCTTTTTATGAAAATTAAGGTACTTCGAGCAAATACATGTAAATAGGTACATTATATACGGTTTTCACTATTTTCGAACAGATGGCTATGCCTGATCATTAAATTCACTCAGGTTCTTTTTTCTAAATTTACAGATTTTTATGATTATTCTAAACAATTAATAGTTGCAAAGTTTATAATTATTCAATCTAAAGGAGATAATTAATTACGGTGTGCGCAAGCCCTCGCACACTTAAATCAAGAAAAATTATTACTAAAGTGAAAATCATTTATAACTCTTATTTCAAAAATACCTTTAGGATTTTCCAATGGGGTGAATTGCAAAATATTTTAAAAACTTGGTGTCGATTTTCTATTCTACTTAAGTTTAACTTTTTACAAAATAAAGCTTATTACACCCTTGTTTTAAAATTGCTTAATATTGTTAGTGTAGTATTCTTAAAAGTGTGTTATAAATGCGGATTTAAAAATTCCTCTTTATTCGTGGAATAGTGCATAAACCACTGGCACTGGTGCATAAACCTTGTGCAATTAGGCATCTTGCGGAATTGTGAGTGCAGTGCTCTAAATAAAGGTTTTTTACTGTCTAAACTATTTATTAATTTATATTATCTTATTTATGATTTCTTAAAACTTCTGTCACAAACAATTACTTATTTTGCATCGCGAAACTATTGAAATTTTGACTCATTCTATTGCAGGTTAAACCGAAGATTTGAGAGTTTTCGGATTTGTGCAAAACGTTGACTACCAAGAAAATTTTGAAGGAAAGGTGTGGTTTTCGAAAATTTAATCCTTAATTCTTTCAAGAGTATACCTAAATGAAGTTGGTGACACTAAATACCCAAGTTAAATTTTTTCGAAAATTTTACGAACCACAGGACTTAATAATTGAAGGAAAAAAATTGAATTCCCAAGGATTTCGGGGATAACATCAAAAACTTGAACTAGAGCTCCGGAATTATTGACATTTGGAGTTTAAAAAAAGGTTATAGTTTGAACTGAACCCGTATACAATCTCCTTGGTCAGAAAGCTTTTATCGAGCAGTGGAATTAGGATCAAAAAATAATGTTAAAAGTAAAACAAAGTCTTGTAAAACTTACCCTCAATTATTCGAGGGACTTACATACATATGTAACTAATTTCTAAAATATCTATTTAAATTTTCGACCCCTAAAAACAGTTAAGTATACCCCTTAAAACACAAAAGCTTCCGCAGCACTGTTCCTATTTAAGTAAATTACAAACTTTGCAACTTTAACACCTGTAATAAATAACATATAATTCATTATTAATATACCAAAATTGCTAGACACTTAATATCACGTCAAAAACACACAAAGCGTGAGTACACAGTGTGTAAAAAAAAATCATGTGTGTTCAATATCTTATATTTTTTTCTGTGGGTTAAAAACATAACAACATATGCAAAACGCAATATTAAATAAATTTCAACAAATGGACAAAAACTTCACAAATAAACTTCAAATGAATGAACATAAAAAAGCGTGCAATACGACCGTTTTTGTTCCTGTATAAGTTTATTGTTAATTAAAACAAAAGAAAGGGCAAATTTAATATAATTGCTTTTGTTTCTTTTTAAGGAAAACTAAAAACATTTGCACCACAAGACAACAAAAAAGTGAAAAGCGCAAAGAAATAATAAAAAACATAAAACAGTGAAGATGTCCCGAATTCTTATAAAAACACTTAACACATTTTAGAAGTAGTAAAATTTTATTAGCTACATAAAAGATTAGTTTGAAAGGTTTGGTACTTTTTGTTTTCTATTGTGTGTTTGTGTTTAATATGTTTCGGAAAGACAGAATGATGATTAATAAGAAAAGTTAAACGTAACACTAAACGAAATTTTATCTCAGTTATGGAAGAGGTAATGTTATTTCAATTTTTCACAGTATATAAAATTTCTTTTTATATCAAGAGTAACAACAGCCACAATCTTTAAGTGAAATAAATTATTCAGCCCTTACACTAACATAACTAATCTTTTGGAAAGTATACATCGTGGGTAAATATTTTGTATTTTCAACATCTTCATCGTTCTTCATCGATCAATGTCAAATTTTTAATAATGCGAAATATAGAATATTCTTTCAATTTCATCTCCCTTGTTGAATTGAGTTTTTAAAAGGTTTTTTAATCTGGTAATTTCAGTTCTTTTAAGAATATTATTTTTCCAATAACCATTATATAATAACATTGTGGGTTATTCATTTTCCAATTAAAATTTATCTTGACCATATGCATTTTTTTACGTTGCTATAAAATTCAACAGACCTACCCACAAAGTGTTTATCCAAAATTAAAATTCACGACTTTGTCTCTTCCATAACATTTAAAATAAAAGTGATTATAATTAGTATTATACAATTTCTCATCATTCTGTAAAGATTGTGTTAAATTTGTTTCATAATGTTGACATTTCTTTTGTGGAAAAATGAATAAAAACCAAATATACCGAGGAAAATAATGACCTTTCGACTAAAACACATTACAAGGCACGAAAACGTATTATCGAATTATTTAGTAGTAATTCTTGACTATAACCCAAATTATTATAAAAACCAAATGATAATGTTTGTTCGTTTTACTCTAAGTTATACTTAAACTTTAAATTTTGACATTACAAAAACATAAAATTAAATAAATTATTGTTTTGTTTTCAAAGAAATCGGTTAGATCGACTTATTTCTTTTGTTATTTTTTTCTGTTTTTGGTTTTTGTTTTAATTTTAAGTATGTGACTCTCACCTTCGACCCCTCTCATTCTTCAAAGTTCCCCCATATTTGGCTCTTGTTCCGATCAAGTCTATTATCTCTGGTATACAACTTGCAAATATCGCCTGTTATTATATGAAATAGTTGAAATTTTTTGATTTATTACACTGCAAAATTTTTGTTTTGTTAATTTTAAAAAAATATTTATTTTTCTTTGTAAATATGCTTAAACAGATTTACATTAATTTTTTCCTCTTACTACAGAGTAGAGTTAATAAGTTTATTTTACAATTAGTGAATGCCAATGAAATACTTCCTCTGTATAAATTCACTTGAATGTCATTATTTTTTTTTCTAAACAAGACGATATTGCATTTGGTGTAAGTCTCCGTTTAGCCGATTATAACTGCAGCAGCCTTTTATCTGAAGCATGTAGTTGGTGTGTGAATAGATGTAGATGTCCTACAACTTTGATCCGGTGTATCATTATTAGTAAGATTAATAACAATTTTGTCAACAATGGTACAGCATCAATTAACTTATATTTCCAATAATAAGGGAGAAACTAAAGGAAACAATACAAAACAATGAAAGCAATTCTCAAAATGAACAAACGGAAACTCTCATAGTACCATGGTGGTACCAAAATCACACGCACACTAAATTTATGTTTGTTTTGAAATGAATAATAATAATAAAAACTTAAAAATGCCTTGTTGTTGTCATTAATGTGAATGAGCAAAATTGTGTAAGGAGAACACTTTCTGGAGCTAAAAAGCCTCAAAAAATATGTCTCCTTCGAATTTTTCGCTCAAAGGCGTCGATTTCTTGGGACAGATTAGTGCTACTCAACTCTTAATCCAGCTGTTCCGGATGTCGATCAATATCTGAGAACATCAGAGAGTGAATACAATGTACATGAATACAATCATCGGTTTTTTTTCTATTACTTTCAAAGAGAATTTATTCTCTTTAACTATTTCGTAATCATAATGTAATCGCATTGTTGGAGTTTTTAACGATTTAACAAAACGGCGGTCGTAATTTCCTGATTGTCTTTTGAAAAATTCTCTTGGGGATCTTTATGTATTTTATATTCGTTATTATTGGGGAGTTACTCTACGTTGCGTACTTGTTACAAATAATCAGAATTTCCAAAAATAAACTAAGAGATATATTCTAAGATGCGTGGCTGCGGCATACAGGCTGTGCAAGCAAAAAACTTTATCAAAAAATATCTACGTAATTAGTTCAATAAAACTGGTTGTCAATAAAATACAAACCCAACTGATCACAGGAAATAATAAGAGGAAAACAAAAAAATAACAAGAAACAAACAAAAGGATAACAGATTTGTCAATAAAAACTTTTTATGATATATATTGAGTGGAGTAGTACTTCATAAGTTCACAAACAGGACAAAAATCAGTGCAAGGTGAATTAATTGTTTGATCATAAGTAACTGTTAGTGTATCATATTTATATAAGTAAAATAAAAATCAAAACTTTCTGTAAACACTAAAACGAAAAACAATAAAAGCAAACTTTCTTGTTTCAATTGCTGCAACTAATCAATGATTCAATGGAATGTGTGTGGGCCAATGAACTGATTTTTGAACTTCGCTCTGTTTGATTTCATATTTATAAGAATATCGAATGAAAAAACACTATTTTGCAATCTTTCTATTAATTGTTAACAAGCGTCAGAAATAAATTTTTCAAATTCCATCGATTTCTAATGCCGGGCCAATTTATTTTTATAATTTCTTTAGTTAAGAGCATTCAATCAAAACATTATTACTTTGATTACAATATGAATAGTTGTGTTTAAAAAACGTTAAATTTATCTTCAACAGCAATAGTCCTCACATCCGCTTTAATATGAGTGCAAAGATAGTTTTTATTGAACTAAATTAAACGTGGTTCTTCTGTAAATTATACCATAATAATACAAACACAACAAATAATGAAAACCAAAGAAATGAAACACAAGTAACAAATATTCTGCAACAAAACTAATCGGGGATAATGTAGTATACGAATATTATGCATCAGCTTCATTTGATCTAAACAGCTAGTATATTCAAAAAACTGCTTTAAGATGAACATGCATATTATTGAGTGTATATGCCACATACTGTTATAATTCGAATTTTATTCAAAATTTTCGAGTGAATATCGAATAATTGAACAGGATTAGGTAAAAAATAAAGGGAAAGTCACTTGTAATTCATATTTTGCTTCTTTTGTTCAAGAAACTGCTTATATCTTTGCTTTCATCTAAGTAATTTTAATTTAAGATAAAACAAAATTTTCTACTTTATATTCTTTTTATTTGCATACTTTGAAGTGGAATAATTTACAGAAGGAATAGCCACGATTTTGTGAGCCGAGACACATGCCGCCAAGAAACCAATGCCTTTTGAAAAATATGTTTATTCTCACAACAAATTTGAACAAAAACAATTTTTTTTTATTTGAAAAAAAAAATAAAGAAATTATTTAAAAATTTGCTAAACATGCTCCAAGTTTTAAAGCGTGTTCAAAGTGGCAAAAAACTTTCATGAATGCAAGGATTAGGTTTTCTTTCCAGAAACTAGGAATATTTAAAATTTGGAGCAGTTTCCAATTTTCCTTTAATAATAATTATTGCCGTAAGAAGTACTTCGGACGGTAACACAGCGTTATTATGGCCATTTGTGCTGAGATATTTTTTCAATTCGCTGAATGCGTCCAAATAATTATTTGTTTCAATACAATCATATATAAATATTTTATCCTGTTCTATTCATTTAATATCATTACTTTATTATAACTTCAAAAAATTGTCAAAACTTTTATACTTTTATCATTTAAATAATCGTTACTGGTACCAAAAATTAAATTTTATACTCCATATAATAGCAATTAAAAATGTCTAAAATAGGAAAAATAAAAACTAAGTCCCTAATTGTATATGAAACAATTTTCCTTACATTTAATTTTAGGGAGCCTCTTGTAACTAAAAAGAGCGATTCCTATGAAATTAATAAATGCATTAAAAATGCAATAAATGTGAATCACAGTACAAAATCGATAAAAATTGAATCGCATTCTCATAGGTGGGAACTTCAATAAAAGCCAAAATCCAAATAGCCAGAATTGGAAATCGTATAAATAAACACTTGTTCTCTAAATTTAATGCCTTCAATACTTTGGTGCTTTTGGGAGTTAAGTCTTCCAGATTTTAATTTTCAGAGAGTTTAGGATTTTGATTTCCAGGACTTTGTTTTCAGAATTTTTACCATAAATCCTTAACCACTTGATACAGAAACATTAACAAAATGGGATTGTAAATTTGAAAAGGTAATATAATGAAATTAAGATTCGATTCAAGTAGTGACAATATCATTATTGTTTGTTCATTACAATAAAAGAGGAAAATATTTGTTACCTTACCGCAATTAATATATTTCAGTTGCTGTGACCTAAAGTACTTCCATGACAAGTAGAATAATTGCTGTGCAAAAATCTTTTGACAAAAGTAAAATGTGTTATTGATAAAAATCAATAATTTCAAAGATTTCTAGATATCCAAAAAGCAAGTGTCGATATAATGCTTTTGTTTTTATACATAATTAAAATAAAATATAACGCAATATTGTCAATGTAAACGCTCGAAAAGATGAAAAAAAAACAAAAAAGTTAACAATGTTGTTACTAATGATCAAAACGGAAAGAAAACCATAACTCTATCAAATAAACGGAAAACGTAAAAATTAATTTTTAAAACAATTCTGAATTGTTTCCATTGTGAAACCATAAACCACTAAATTAAAAATAAAATCGAACTCAAAATATTATATATATATATATATTTTTTTTTGTGATTCTGGTACAACGTGATGTGTACCTTCTTCGTACATCCTTGCTGTATGTTCCACCGTACTTGCTCCTCTGGGCAGCCAGTTCAGTGATTTCTGGGATCCAACTAGCGAACACAGCCTAGATATATTATAACATACATACGACATGTATCAATCATATTGCTTGAGTCGAAATCTTATTTGTAAGTAGGAACAAACATAATAAAGCCAGTAAATTGTTTCTCTTGTACTTTCATCCCTGCTGCTAAAAACTATAATTATTTTTGTTTAATTATTATAAACAATGTAATGAAATATTTCAACAGTAAACAAAGGTGAAAGATATCTGACAAATCTCTCCTCAATCACACCATTCTAAACAAATTCAGATATTTTCATGTCTTCCTACCGAACACAGTGATTGAAAGTATCACGTTAAACCTAAATAGATAAATGGAATCTTTGGGATTCAAGTGTACATTAAATATGAAATTAAACATTTAAGAGTGTAAGAAATAAGTAAACAATAAAAGAATTGATTAAATGAACTGAAGAGATTATAGTAATGGGAAACTTAGATGCAGACACTATCAAACCAAAGTACTGTTAATAAATGTCATATCACAAAATCACTAAATTATACCATACAACGTAAGATATATATATTTAATGTTCATATGCGTTCACGAGACCCAACGTGTCGTGTTTTCTAGCATTATTAAGAATCATCAAGTGCTGAAATTAATGCGATCTTCAAAGAAGTGAAAAAGACATTCAGGTATAATAACAATGTGACGACATTCAGGTTTAACAAAATCCGGAAAGTAACTAAGTTTCACTTAACGTTTAAAAATTCAAAATTATTGCCTTAACTTTTATTATGAGTATTACTAAATGCGTGGCCAAAATTTAATCCATCTAATGTGAACAGACATCGGTTGAAAAGCAATTAACAATTCGGAACCATTTCAAAACGTGGACTACTCTAAAACATACATTCTCATAAATTCCAAAAATATATATTTCTTACGTTGCTTGAACTCTCACTAGGAAACGAAAGGATCTCAAAAATAAAAATTTCATAATGTTCTGGCGAACTAACAAAAATCATTAAACACACTCTGGTTGAAAACAAAAGCACTTCTATGAAAAACGAACGAAAACAAAATTAAGAAAGGGACACTACGGGAATTTACGTCATATCTCACTTAAACTTTAAATGAAAAAGTTAGTTTAATTCTTATTTTTAACTACTTGCAATTTTTTGCTCTACAAATTAAAAAAAAATTGCAGGTTCTCTTATATATTTTTTTAACAAACGTTGGCTTATAATTATTTTTCTGAGGAAGGTACCAAAGAAAATCCGCCAAAATTATACAAAAAAATGAATAAGATGGAACAATAAGTTTTCTTTTTTGCCATTTTGTTAGGGAAGAGAAGGTAATGCAAAATTACACTGAAAAATAAAGGGGTAACAGACTAAAAATTACACTAAAAAGTGCTCGAAACAGCAAATGCTGAAACAATACATAAAACCCTTTTTTTATAAATCATTTAGATATCAATAGGAATTTTGTGTAACCAATGTATCTAAATTACGCGCAAGAAAATTTTCTGTTAAGTGAAAAATATTTTTAATTTATTTTGATTAAAGTATTTAAAAATTCGAGGAGATTCTTAGTTAAATATGAAAGATGTTTTTATATATTTAAATGCCAATAGTATTCAGTTACTGTTGTTTAAAACAAAAATGGTCTTTTATCTACTAATTCCTAGTTGTCTACCTCTTTCCGTGTTCTCTTTTCAGTTCGCCACCATATTTTGAACCACTACCAACTAGTTCAATTATCTCCGGTATACTGCTGGCAAACATTGCCTAGAATTTAGGTGTTAAAGAATATTGTTTTAGAATAATGTCTGTAATAATTCTCATAATCATAGCGCTATGAATTAAGTACTTCTTTACATTTTTTCCGCCACTCGTTGCCATCAGTTTCAAAACCAAATACCGCAATACTTACACATATCTAACATATAAGTGAATTTTGAAAGCAAAAACGATACTCCAATTATCAGAAGAACATACGAAATCCCGGACGAAAGGGTAAGATGAAATTTTTCGATTATTGCAGAAAATAATTTTTCGTTAGAGTGGAGTCTATCTTGTGTTTTATAAACAAAAATTAAATTGATAATGTAATAGGTTCAGAAAAATTATTTTTATAGATTGCATCGTTGAAAAAAAGAGGATTCCGGTTAAAAAACATTCCAAAATACTCAAATTAGAAAAATTTAAAAATACAAAATAGGCGAATTAGCCCTAAATACGAAACGTTAAATCTCAAGTCACATTTCTCTTAAATATTTCATCAATACATTACCAATTACTTGAATATGGACAAGATTTGACCGAAAAATTGTTTTCATGACCAATGGTAAATAATTGAATAATTGAAAATATTTTATTGATTATTCATACTTATTATTTGGCTTGTCTTTTGTCTGTTACCCAAAATTTCAATAATAGAAAATGGCTTTTATGTTAATTGGTTATAATTCGCAAAGTTATTTATAAAAATATGATTTTTCTTGCGAATCGATTCATAATATCGTTGCAAGAAAGCTGACTTAATCTCAACACTTTTCTCAACAGTCCTTTTATCAGAGTGCAATTATGAACTAATGAGCAAATCCTTACAACATAAAAGTCAAATTGATTTCTATAATCTTTCAGTTAAAGCAGTTATTTTTGAAAAAAATTATTATACCTGAAAAAAATATTAATTTTCATTGTTTACACCTTAAAAAAATTAATTATTTTAATTTAGTATTTGGTTTTGAAACACAAACGTCGTTCTTTTTTAATTTGGCATGTTATCACGAAAAACGCTGGTGCAAGCGCATAGTACAGCAATTTTCCCTGATGATTGTTTCTAAGAAAATTTTTATTCAATAAAAGGATTTCATTTTTCTACACTTTTTTTTATAAAATTATGTAATTTATCTAATATCCATTTGTTTTTTTATAATCATTTTCAGATATGTTGAAATAAGAAGCGGTTACACAATATATGCGGCAGCCAGCATTTCATGCAAAAATAATCGCAATTGTATTGTTCGTATTTTCACATAACTTAACTGGTTTGAAGTCGTATGACCCCGCTTTTGTTTTAAAACACTACTTTTATAAATAAAAAAAAAATAAACTCACATATTGTTTTAAATCATTTTTACGAAATAAAAACGAAGCAAGCTAACTACTCTGGTGGGACATGCACAAAATATTATCTTAATGTGTTCAATGTTAAACAAAATTACGAGTAGCATACACATTTCTTGTAAATATAATTACTGTATTATAAAATATTTGTTACTTTCCAAATACAGTTTCCATCATTTATTATTAAACTTAAATAAAAGGTTTGCGATGTTAGTAAAAGTAAGTATACGCTAAATTATTTCATAAAATTACCTTAAGAAGGGATACCTCACACACGCTCACACAAACGATGAAGGTAAATCAGTTCGCACAATTTTATTCACTGACGGAAAATATGTTTACTGCATTGAGAAACGTAATCAATCAAAGAAACTTCTGAAATCGTACTGCTTTTGCATATTAAAAAGGAAAATATCTGCGAAAAATCTCAAATTTTTATTTCTGTAAGAGCCAGAAGATAATGCCATAAAATACTACCATAAAAAAACATTACAAATTAAAATTAATTAATTGAATTCGTAACTTGCTTAGAGCTTTTCTAATTTCATTTTGTTATAAATAAAATAATCAAAAATAAGATGCTGTGCATTATTTGAATATTTTACAGATTTGCATATTTTCGTATTAAATTGAGGGAATCTGTATTTGAACCATTTCATATTTTTCGCAAAAATAACTTCACATAATTTATATATAAATTTAAAGCTTTATAATGATTACTACTGAAAAGAACAAAATTGAACATTGTGATTCTTAAAGAATTTGTGCAAACTTAGGTGTCTTATTTGCTAAGATTGAAAGAATGTAAATAATTTGCCAAAATAGATCTAATATTAATATTGTAATTTTGCTTAACATTTTGATGTTAATTAAGAACTTAAAACTATGTGCATACTAAACTGGTGGGATGTTTCAACTCAAGTAACAAAACATAAATTGTGCGCCTAATTTGCAAAATATATGTGAGATCCTAAAAAAATGTGGTTGGTGTGATTAATTTCATAAACTACTGAGAACTCGTAATTTAAATAAATGGACCTAGGCAAGTCGTGATATTGAAAATAAATAAATAACAGCTAATTTTCAGTTCTGAATTCAAATAACATAAACATATATTCAATACCAAAATAAAGCAAACGAAAAATAATTAACGGGCAAATAAGTTCAAAAATGTTTCTCATTCACTCAGTAAAATTAGTTTAAACGCCGAAGTTATTTCCACTGCGGAATGCTTAGATTTAGTAAGTCCTATGAATACAGACTCTGGATCAGCTAACCTCTGTTATTCTCATAAACATCAATTAATCGTAATTACAACTCTTTATACTTTTTTACATATACTTCACACGTTTAAATATTTTTTTTCTTTGAAAATGAAATATAAAACCAAAATCACGATCAAGATCGTCGAACCAACGATGAATCGCCATTTTCTTAACTCTAAGTACTTTCCTATTATCGAAAATATCCAAAAAATTTCTCAAAGCTTCTTAATTTCGAAATTTAAGAGCTCATCCTTTTATTATGATATTTTAATTTGCATCATTAAATGTTAAAAATTAATGGTAACATAAAATATACTTACCAAACCGACGAGAAGAAAGAATACCAAAAATGTTCTCCCTAAAATAGTCTCACAGTAAACGTCACCATATCCTACCGTTGACATGGTCACAATTAGGAAATAGACGCAAGTCCAATAGGATAATTGATGAGGATTATTAAAATCGAGAGGATCGCCAGAATTCTCCAGCTTTTGGAAGAAAATGAAACAAATTCATTATTACATAGAGTGTAAAGATTTAAAATCATTTAAAGATTGTTACCAAATGTATGATACCGGCGGCTGTTAACCATACTGATATAAAAATTGAGACTAATTGAGCCAGTCGTATAGAGCTCGATGTTTTTAGTATATTTAAATATTGTAAAATATCTGGAACAGTCATAAGACGTAGTGCTCGAAGAAATCGAAGACCTGAACGAAAATTGCGAATTATTTAAAACAACTTAATCATTTTGCGCTTACCGATCCATGTCCGATCTAAATATATTGATACAAAGGACGGGGGTATTGTAAAATAATCTACGAAACTGTACATTTCTAGCATAAACCAGAGTTTGTCGGACGCTGCTATGAACTGCAAAAGACAAAAACAAATTAAATTAGAAATTATGATGAATATTTTAATCTAATAAAAAAAAAAATTATAACTAAATAAATAATATAATATGTGTATTGAATTTTAACTATCAAAAATAAAACGCGTTTGGATAATGTTCAAACTGGTTGAACAATTTGTTAGAATATCAACCAGATCCAGAAATAATATTTTGGAGCATTCAATAGTACTATTTTTCTAAATAATATTCTCTCTCACAGTCCCTAGAATTAAACTAAATTCATTCATCCATTCCTTCAATCTCATGCTTGCGCGCACCCAGACCACTAAAAATAAAATTCATTAGCAAAACAGCAAAAACCTAACTAATGAGACCCAAACAAGAAAACACTTTGAAGATGTAAAAGTTGTCGCCCGTGTAAAAGTTGTCCTCAAAAATTCTTACGAACTCATCAAAGATTTTGCCACTTTTCGAAGGTAAATACCCCCAATTACATGCTAATTATTCAAATAGTATTTTTAGATAGACTCATTAATTTCGTTTATAATAATAAGATAATTTTTGAATACAAGCTCGTTGAAATTAAATCAGAGAACTTCAAAATGAAATTAATTATTTTTTTAATGATTGCTTATTGACAGACACACAGAGCCAAATCAACCCGCGTCTCTAACACGTTCTAGATTGAAATTAGAGTTGAAGGACGAAAACAAAATACTTGATAGAGGATACCCTCATTTGATAAATATAACCCTAATAATCTACCTTCTTAAATTTGACCTATATTTATTTTTCACAAAATAGGATTAATTTTACGCGATCAACTTTTTAAACATTAAAAACAAATACTTCCTTTGTCAATTAAGAGTGAATAAAGGACCAATCCAAATGCCCCGCGAATCAGGATAGATTAACAGGGGTTGAATATTTTAATAGGGTCATTTAAATCCTTTTCTTTTTCAATTTACATTTTTATAAATTAATTTCTTAATAAAAGAAAGTATTTTACTTACTCGTATAAAAAAATAAACCATAAAAAATATGTTGAATGCCAAATCGATTTGTTGCGTAATGTTATTACTCCACTTTTGACACCTTTCGACTTCCTCACTTGAAGCATCGATAAAATATATAATAAGGGATGCAATGCTGAGAATAAAAACGAGCACCACCTGAAATATAAAGAAAAGTAAAGTGTAAAAATATTTATTTCATAATACATAATTATTTCTTATCCTATCATAAAATACGTAGATAGCATATGAATACATTTCCACTTCTCAAATTGCTACTTAACTTGTCCTCCTTAAAAGGTTTTCTCTTTTAAATAAAGTTCCCTGTAAAATAATCTAAAAATACTTCACCTGCGCACATAATTAAGTAAGCGTAAAGATAATATTATTTCCAACATTTTACGTCCGATGTTAATCTCGAAAGACTGAGAGACAAGAAAACGCAAACGAAAGATGATACATTTGTGCCAAGAAAAGCTATTAGGTTGCGAAAAAAATGGCGAGTGCCTTGAACTCGTATTAAGGTCGGTCTAATTGATTATTTTATGCTACTTAGCACTAACGACGATTACTTGAACTTGAGGGAAAATAAAAACGAATTAATTAGGCGATGCTAGGTGTTTTCATAGTTTTTTCTCCACTCCTTTGCATTTATAAATTAGTTGACGCCAACTCAAGATGTACGGAATATAAAAAGATGAAGAACAAATTATTTCCATATTGATTATTATTTTTTAATGTAAACAAGGTGCGATAAAAATGCGTTGAGCTTATCAAGCTCCTTAAAAGTATCCTAGTCATAATTAGGACATAACTTTGCAATGTTTATTTGCTTATTTGCTTCTTTCGTACAATATAACGAACAAATGAAATAGAAGAGCCTTATAATTAGCAAGAATCCATTCGCACTGGACTAATTTGTTTCCCTTTTATTAAATTTATAATTATTTGCATATATATTTTTGTTTTGTGTAGACCAACAAATTTGTAGAAAAAAAAAGGAAATGAAATCGTTGATCAATAAACTTTAAGAAGACATAAAGGGGGTAATGCTTAAAATTAATACATTTTTATGAAAATTACAAGTTAAAGCATATATAGGTTTTTAAAAAATATATTACCTTTACGCCAAATTTTATGTTGATAGCATAGTTTCAGATAAAAACGATTTCTTCATGAAGTACAAAAACCCTCATATCCTTATTTTAAGCTTTAAATAAGCCCCTATAAATGACAATGCTTTGGCGTTTTTGATAACTTACATCATCTCATATCTGCAACTCCCATCTATGTAAACTAAATCCTTAATTTAGTTATCGTTCGAAACTGTAACATGAAATGTTGCAAACACATTATGGTGTTATCTGAAGTATATTTAATCGTACATCGTCTGATAACAATACCATTTTATAGCCAAACTAAGTTGCTATCCTACTTAATCTCTTGTCGTGTATCTATCACAAAAGCTTGGATTTCCAAAAGCTTCTGGATATGTATTTTATATATTCTAAAGTGTTTTATCATTTGAATATCTTTGTTTTGAAACTGAATGTTAAAATCAACTTAAAACTAATAATATTGACTTTCTTCTCCTGTCTATTGCAACAACGTTAACAGCTATTGAAACGCATATGTTGTAATTTCTAAAGAGAAAAGCAATATATAATCTTTAAATACAACCGAATTCGAACATTTCACTTTAATTATAATATTTTAGCTTTCGAACACTTTTAACAAGAATGATTTTCTATATTCAAAATACCATTTACAAAAATTTCATGAATGATGGGCACGGAAGCTTTTCGCGTAGATGAGCCACCATTGAGGCTGCATGGTTTCGAATAACGAGGTCAAAACTTTGCTCGGTAATAAGAGGAAATATGTCCTTCAAAGAAAAAAAGCTGTTCATGAAGGCTGCTTAAAAAGAATGATGACGCGCTTGCAAGATTTTTAGTAGTAGGCATGAAATGAAGGACAGGTGTATGTCACCAAAATATGTTGGTGTTATGTTTTATTCATGACTTTTAAGAAATTCTAGAAATTCTAGAAGAGGACATGTCATGAGGAATAAATAGTATTATAGTAATGATTAAATGTCATATTAAAAGATGTTTTAGTTTAAAAGAATATCTTCACATTGAGTTATTAAAGGCATCAGGCACATAAGGTATAAAATTTCAACTATATACTTACTATGAACCGAAACAAAAACTCTTAAATCACTCCAAAAATTCAATTGGTAAAAGTATAATGATAAAGGAATAATAAAATTAATTGAACTGTTACCGAATCCCCCACACGAATTGCGCAATTAAATTCGTATTAGTCCGCACTTGAGATAACTCACCCAACAATTTATTCGAATTCAAGGATTGAACAGCGAGTGAGCACTTGGCACACTTCCAAACCATTTTCGGTCGTACGTAGCTCTACCTCTTGGAAGTTGAATTGAAGTTCTAAATTACTCTCAGGTCTACATAAAATCCTGCCAGAAAACGAAGCAATAAACATTTTCACTACTAGAGATTTTGGAGTAATTAGACTGCAACGTGATTTTGTTATTATAATAAAAACGAATTTTGCACAATAGTGAAACAAGGAATGGAAAACAAATTGCGCCGTATTAAAACATTTAATTTGAAAAGCTTATGATTCATACAACTACTCGAAGAAAAAGCATGATAAATCAATATTTTGAATAAAAATAAAACAAAATCTAACTAGCTTTGCTGAAGAGGACTTCTTTTAAAAAGACAAAAGTCATCAAAATAGGAGGGTAATTCAAATGTAGTACCTTTCTACAATTTAAATAAAAATATCTTCACATGCAGTGATTTTCCCTTTGTAAAGAAACGCAATGCTTTCCTGCATACCCCTAGAGACCAATTTCCATATAGTCCCATGTGTGCAGTGTGCACACTATACATACAAGAATAAAACAACAAGGGCAATCTTTCCTACATCAAGGAATTCCAAAAGGTCGTGTACACTTCTACGTACATAGCTTAGCTATATGTTAAAGAACAAATAAAACATTTCTTTTTGAATATACCTTTTTTTATTTCTTTACATGTACCTGTCCGAGTACCTTGTCACCACTTACGACCTCTGCAAAGGTATCTAAGCAACATGTGTGGCCTGATTTCGTTTTACATGTAGATGCAATGCCATCGTAATTTTCTGGATCTGCTAAACAAATTGGAGCAACATATCACGAAAAGTCTAGTTGGGGTTCATTTACGTATTTTATTTGAACGAACGACTGCTCCTACACTTCGCGTGAGTACCTTGATTCTTTTCTAAAAATAATTGCAAGAATAATCGTTGTACACCGGAAATCTTTAAACCTTAAAGTTGGCGGAAGAAATGCCCAAATTGCACCTAGTTTAAAAACTTAACCAAGCAATTATTATCGTGTTAGTAAGAAAGTTAGATAGAAAAAGCTATTTATATAAAATATTATTTCTTAAAAGTCCTCTCGGACACATTTAGAAGAGAATTTGTTACATCTGGACTATTAGATGTGATCTTCCTCAAGAGTTTAATAGAATGGTTGTGATGCTTTTCATGCTTAGCTAAAATTTATTTCTGTACTGTTACCATGCTGCTAAAATGCTTCTTACCTTAAGGGTCTAAGAAGAAATTTTTAAATTTCTTTCTCTTTAACATCTTAACGTATATTAAGTGCATCTCATAGACTACACACTTCCAATATAAATTCTACCATATCGATAATTTGGTAAATTTAAATAGTGAGAAGTTTATATTTTACTGATAAACAACGCATATTATATCCCTAAATTACCAATTTTTCAATACCTCAGAAACACATTTTTTTAAGTAGGTACAGAAAACACCAAACATAAAATGATAAAGATTATCACTTGCATTAAATCTATTTCAGCCGCGAGTACATTCAAAGGATAGAATAAATCATGTATGTATCATCTCTCATAAATTTTTTATCCGAAATTCAGAAGTTCAAAAGATCAATAAATTTTAAAGACATTGAACCATATCAATAAATTTTCGATTCATGACGCATGTACTATATGTATACAATAGCGAGTAAAAAAGCAATGACGACGTGTGATACGACATATTTCAAAAACTGACAAGCTGACTTGCCAAAAATATCCTTAAATTACTCAAAGTTTAATGACTTTATGAAAGCATTTTACGCTTTTATTTTATGTGAATTATTTTATTATAGCCAAAGTTCAGCGTCCACTTTTCAAATGATGCTGTTGCAGAGTAGAATAAACAATATTCTTATATTAATAAAAACTTTGTGCTTTTAAAGTTTTCAATTCTCAAGTTGAATTTATTAGATACATCTTAATTTAGTCGATTTCTTAAAACGGAATTATTCAGAAAGAATTGAATTTTGTAAACGTTCGCAAAATTTTGAGGTATTAGTGGGAGTTTATGCGGAAATGAATAAACGTTTATTCACAGAGTATGCCTTCAAGCACAGGTGGCAACTTTTGCCTCCTCCAAAATTCTAAATTTACACCAAAAGTTCTGCCTCCACTCAATTTTCAATATATTTATCATAGTCTGCATATGCAAAATGCACTTACTCAAAAAAGGCGGGTGAGAAATGTGAAAACATGCAATGTTAAACTTATGCAGCCTGCAGCATGAAGGTGCATTGAGCTCTGCTGAATGTTACTAAGGTCAGGAGCTAATTTTGTCACTGAAGGGAATCGAACGTCCGGATACTATCAGAATTTGAGAATGTTGCAACTGCAGCTGCAGAGATTCAAAAGTATGCGCTTGCTCTAAAAATACGATGACATATTCCATCGACAGGTCTATAAATAATTTCGTAATTTCCTAAAAAAGTTTTTCTTTTCAATATAACTGCCACTTTGTGGCATTTCAAGATTAATGGTAGGTGGCAGTAGAAAATTTCATTGATAAAAATGTAGGAAATTACAAGCGCGGTAGTCGGAAATCAATTGAAAATATAGAAAACTTCCAGATTTCCCGTGGATTATTGGATTATAAAATGATTTTCGTTTACTCACAAACGTTCTTTCAAATTAGCTAAGAATATACAGTTTATGATCTTTTAACATGTAATTTTGTGCTTGGTTTCGAAAATATACAAAAGTTTTATTTTACGTGTGAGTGAAATTAATGGGAAAATGAAATCTGTGACAGCCAAAATTGCGATTTTAATGTTCACAGCTGCTGGGTACCATTTGAGTGTCTATTGTAATTAATGATGTGATTTTATGTAAACACACCTATTCGTTTTACTGAATAGGGTGGATGTACAAAATCTTGATTAGCTTATAAATTATATATCTTTGCAACAGTTCATTCGATTTAGACTTCTACTTTAAAAACAAGAACAAAGATATTAAATTATAAAATCAGCAAATTTATTAATTTTAACCGCCTTTAATATTTTTGAAATTCCATTTACCCTTCACTATATTACTTTCATTTACACAAATAATAAATACAGGCATATTTAGCAGTATGCTTTTATATGTACATATATCAACCAGATCAATATTCATAAAATATAACTAAAAAATAAAATTACAATTAAAATCACATGAATTCTTCTTAAAGCATTAAATAACTTAAATAATTGTCTGAATTAATACAAATTTGATTTACTAACAACTAACAGCTCATGTTTGGAATGACATGTCTAGGAATAAATTGTCGTAGGCGGATACAAACTGTGAAGTCATTTTTAAGACAGCACCACTCTCAAGTACAATTCGCAATGAGGTAAATCACAGCCGGAGATAAATGAGAGCTGCGATGAAACCCGGCTGGTGGATTGTAAGCAGCAGTAATTATAAATGACAAAAATTGCTCCTACTACTTCCTCAATACCAAAATTATATACTCTATATATAAGTTGCTTTGAGTATTTCTTTTCGTGCTTATTTGACAGGAAGTGACTGTTTGTTACATGAGCAGCATAGTAACCTTAATACAAAAACTACTGCATTTTGGTGGCTGGCATCCATTCAAAACATTTCACAGATAGACAAAGTCTATCTGGGTGCAGACTGCAGTTTTGGAAAATGATTATAATTCTCAGTATGGCTTTTTCAGGCGCCCCAGCAAAATTTCTGTTTTCTTGCCAAGAAAGTAAAACAAATTTAATCTGACTCGGGCTGGTAGTTTGTCAAAGTTTCGCTAAAGGTGAAAACTCAGCCAAAATTTCTTTATGGGGGTGCTTTGCTTAGCTCTGACACAGATCCATTTCGTAATTGAGTTTCGGGTAAAAGCATGAAACTGGAGGCTTCTATGCTCATCGTATATTTGCTCGGAAAAGTTATTTTTGCTGCAGTGTTGGAGCAGAATGGCCGAGGAGGACGTGTTTATTGCCTTAGTTTTGGTAGGTTTATAGCCAACGAGATGTTAGATCCGGAAATTGGAAAATACCTACGTTAGACAGCCAAATGGAATGCTATTATTTAAGTTTTATGCTTTGTTGAGTACTCACTCAATTGTAGGCTGTTGTAGATTATAGGCAGGATATGACTATTTTCGCACGTTTTCATGACTATTCGTCTGAAACTATAAGGGCAATATGAAGTTTTCGAACGAGAAGTAGTGAAATAGAATTATCATTATTGTTTCAAAATTAATTATTAAAATGTTTTCGAACGGATACAAACCAAGATCTACTATACATAGTAGTCGAAATTAAATCCACGTACAGCAGACTGAATTAAAACAAAAGTGTAAAAGTATTAACTTCACAAAAATAAAATTGCAAATTAACTTGTATTCAAAATTATATTAAATTCATTTTAAATCCTATTTGCTAAATTCGATTTAACTCGGATTGTATTAATCTTAGCATATACTGCAACGCATTTACTTAAAAGAAAATCAATTTTTAAATTGCTAGGCTTAACGATTTAATGCTAATTGGTAGTTTTACCCACATTTTAAAATCGATTACAAAATAAAACCAAAAAAGTTTACTGGAGATATGGCCCTGAACTTTTAAAATTGTGATCAATAGAAAAGATGTTTCATTTCTTTATATTTTGGTAAACATATCTCTAAGTATCAACTATAATTTGTAACCATAATTTATCTTGAACAAACCGACAGACTGTCGACCTAATCTATTTCGAACCGCAACGCACATTACTACTGTCCATTCTGTTCTATTTAAAGTGGAAATTAATTACCTTACTCATTGCTAATTGGACGCATAAACCGATTAAATGTCAATATTTATGTAAGGGAAATGTTTCCACCCACATATTTGTTTTAAACATTAAATAAATAGGAACCAAAACATCCAAGTTTTAATTTGCAAAAATAGTCAGGGCTTATGTATTACGTCACCGATGATAACTAAATATTTGGCTCCAAAGCGAGAATCTATTTATCTTTCTAGTAAATTGGCTGACAACGCTCCTTTAAGCCACTCCTCCGAACGAGCTAATGGAAACATAAATGTCTTCATAAATTAAGGCTTCATCCAATGATTTCATTATGTAGGTGGAAGCACGCTAAAAATGCACGAAAACTTATCTCCGTAACATTTAAAATACAAATCTCAATTTTTTAATAATTCCTGTTTATTGACTGCAATAATTCGTACTTAAAAATTATAGTCGTGTAGGACGGTCATTGATCTAGTCTCGGTATTTGTGAAAGATTTCCATTATGGAAATAGTAAAATGCGCCAACTGAAAAATCGTATTGCGGATTCTTTGCAATTATTTATTTTTAGAGAGGGCAACAAATGTGTAGAATATTACAAATAAAAACCGCAACATGCTGTGGTTCCGTTTAAATAAATATTTTTGTCGAATGGTTCTATTTAAAAAAATATGTTTTTCGCTTGAAACCCGAGGGAGAGCGATTTTCATTTTTAAGAATTAGGTCACAGCCTAGGGTTGTGCAAATTTAATTCTTACTATGGATTATATAATAGAAAAAGCATAAAATGTCCCTTATCCTTTCTTGGATTCTCTCGGTTCGAGTTCTTGAATTTGGAAGACATTAATGTGGATAACTTTTAATTAGGTATATTAAATAACTTTTGACAACATTTCAATAAATAATTCAATTATTATGTACATATATTTAAAACTACAACATCGATTTCTTCGTGTTCTTCAATATTTAATAAAATGTACATGCAAATTTCTACAATTTTGGCGTCGATAGGAATATGCCTACTTTTTGAAAATATATTAAACTTTTTTCAAAAATTAATTTAGAAACATATTATTCTTTGTAATGAAAGAAACGTACAAAATTCAATATTGTTGATATATTAAAACTTTTACTGCTGTAGGTATAAACTCTGAGCAAAAAAGAAAATTTACCACAAATTTGTCTACAACCAAAAATATTATTTGGGAAATTTGCTGAAGTTTATTTTTAAAGAATCATTAAGAACATTTTTGAAAAATGCTTACGTAAAACAATCTTGCCGACCTCTAAAAGGAAAAAGTGTTATTTGTAATAAATTAAAATGCTTAAAATGTTAAATAAAACCATCTATAAATTCTCAAAAGTGAAGCATGTCCTGCTTACTTGATACATTCTTCTTTACGTGCTCTTAATTTTCAAGATAATTTCATTTTTTCTTAAGAATGAAAATACATCTGGAAGCAATCTATTTTCTTCAGCGGAAATTTTAAAAAACATTTTTACAATCCGGGCGAATAATATCTTTATGTGTCCGGTGCCAACTTACACGCAAGAGGGTAAACATAAATTGCGCGCCCGTGACCTATAAGTTTTTGGTAAATTTCTACAGAAGGCACTTTAGATAAGAATTAGGCGATGCATTCCACCGGAAGTATCTAGATTCATATTTTAATTGTGTGGAATTAAAAGGGAAATGAGAGCTGCCACCTAGACTTAATACGAAAATTATACTGTAGTGATGAAAGTGTCTTTCCACCCAACTGCCCATAAGACAGAGATTTCTAAATTGAGGCCTGCGAAGTATTTATCAGCGAGCCAATCGACGGGGCAAATAGCTCTCTCTAATGCCATTAGTTGTTAATATCCGTCCGGCCGTTGTTATTGACATTAATTCCTTTTGCGTGACCTCACTGCGAAAGGGCGCCGGGATCTAGCAGCGGGCATTAACGACCAATTTTTCTATGATTAACGAATACATCGCACGACCTCCTGACCACACCTATTTGGTTGGGTAACACCGGGGAAAAGCTTGCGATATCTATCGCTGCCTATTATTAAATTCGCTTTTTGGGTAATTATTGGGTCCTCAGACGACGAAATGCGACAGTTGCACGCTTAAATCCACCAACTAGGGCCGCCGATCAATGATAGATTTTACAAAATTCTAAAACCTTAGCTGGAAATAGGCTAAGATTTTTCAGGTTTAGCACTTACATACATAGTTAGAAATGAACCATAATTTTTAAAATAAAGAAATTAATAACCTAGGTCTGTACGGGTAAAATTGTCTGAAATTAAACCACCATTTCTTATAGATTTGAAGGCTCCAATTAAGGAACAAATAATTAAAAAATTCCATCACATAAGATTTTTTAGAT
Source organism: Eutolmus rufibarbis (assembly GCA_963920795.1). Classification (NCBI taxonomy): domain Eukaryota; kingdom Metazoa; phylum Arthropoda; class Insecta; order Diptera; family Asilidae; genus Eutolmus; species Eutolmus rufibarbis. The sequence goes on from OY987208.1 coordinate 5,976,309, forward strand.
ACTCTAATAAATATTACTTAATCAACGATTAATTAAGCTACAAATTCTCACTAATCACTAAATTTGCGGGTAGTTCTGTCAAGATGGAGATTTAGTATATTGCAAAAATATTAGTGGATATAGAATATTTTTTGACTTTGAATGCGATACCAGTGAGGGGCGACTTGTCATACATAGACTCGTCAAAAAGAAGCTAAAAAGCAGTACTCTTACACAATAGCAATAAATATATATGTACATATGTTTACCTGTGGGAAACTCCTTGTCCTTGAAAAACTCAATTATCAAGAACATAAATAGATCATAAGTAGTGATATGAAAGATTGAAAAAAATTAATACTGATTTGTTTATCATTCCTACATATCAAGAACCTTACGTGATAGAAAAAAATTAATACCATATCCGAATTCAGCAAAAATTTTTAAAAAGGTAAATTTTGCAGATGTCTGTAATTACTCCAGAGTAACCCGTAGTACAAACTTATATGTATATGGCAAAAAGTGGCTTAGAGAAAAGTTATAGACTTCAGAAAGGTGAACCTGACTCAGATAAAAGGTGTACTGATCTAGGCTTTAGTTCAGATTACATCAACTGGAAGGATTTCAACTGAATACATTTCAATTAGTCACATATATTTTCTGAGATATTTAATTTTAAAATTAAAAAGTTAAACTTTCTGCATAATTATCCCACTTTTATTGATAATTGTCTAAATACTTAGGTAAGAAAAATTTTCACACTTTGTTTTAAAAATGTCTCTACTTGTACTCGTATGTATCAATTTTTTTATACATAATTTCTTATTTATCTCAACAAAGTCTTTAAAAATAGAATATCAAATAAAATTGGAAATCGTAACAGAATCCTTTTTATTCGACAGGTATCAGTTGTGACGGTAAGTAGAAGTAGTCCAAAATCCTTTTAGCATTTATTTTAAGCAAATTTGTACTTGTAAAGAAAAAGAACTTTAAATCCTTTAAAAGGTTTTCAATGTTCCTATGCCATTCAACGAAAATTACGGTCATCATAGGACCGGCTTTCACCAAAGGTTACTTGTTTACATCCTGCCCCTTTGAAATATGACACTTTTTTCACAGTTTTGTAGCAATCTCTTGCCTCTTTTGTTACAGAAAGGTGTTAGGGTCTTCAACAATGGACTGACATTATCATCGAGTTCTTCTAAAAGACCACTTCAACTTCAGTATTTTGCATCCTCTTCACCACCCCACTAGCCTGGCCGCTGGGATCATTCTTACCTTGCAGAATACATCTGAGATTTCATGAAGGTACTATTTCTCTGGCGATTCTTTGACATTCTTCCATCCCTTTGTGTATTTATTCCACAATCCTCTATTTTGCTTACCATCCCGACGGTATATATGACCTAGTTGCAATTTGAATTTCCTTGGGCTCGTATGGGTGTGCTCGTTGCTAGTTACCATGCGGGCACATCTGCTAGAGATAATGGCTGCGCTTGTCGAAATACATCCGATGGAAAAACTTAAGAAGTTAACTATTCACCAGGCTGCATTTTAATGTAGACGAATATACCCAGTGTGTCTGCTACTGCCGTTAAACATAGAGGCTGACGTTAAGTGCTCTATGTGCGCTTCCACCTGTATCTTTGGGAAGGATCATGTTAAATTTACGTAATTTGTCTTCTTATGTTGGATACAGGCCTTTGGCATTTATCAGATAAAGGGGGTCGGACTCACCTCAAGACTGTTAATTGGAATAAACAAAAGTACGTGTTCGTGTATAGATGACGGGAAGACTTACCTCCATTATTTCAACATTATGGCACCATTTAACCTGGGTGTGATGTTCCCAAAAGTTTTCTTATTAAAAGTACGCATAAGCAGAATTTATATATATTATACATATGGGTACAGATACGTGAAACCACTTTTCAACGTCTCTTCGTCTTTTAAGTAATTTTAATGAATTAAAATTATACTGTTCGTAATACTCGCCTTTCTTCAATGACCTATCGGAACTGAGTTCAATTAGGATTAAAAACCTGGAGCAGTTTCTTAAGGACTCCAAGTGGTTCCAGAGTTAGTTTTTAGGGGATCCGTCCCATGTGGTATCACATATGTATATTATATGTGAATTTTAAGTCCCTATCACACAAGCTAGAGGTCTGTGACAGATAGACAGAGATCGTTGGGACAACAATAAAGGAACCCTAAAAGTGGTATAGTATTTTTTTGTTTTTTAATGAACATAATTTTGGTACAAATTAGTAAAAGACTAAACACTGTACATTTTATAATAATTCCGTTAACTTCTCTTATTTTCAAGACTTTTAATTACACCTAATAATTTTTCAGCATGAAAACCATGTTTCTTATTGTTTTACCACTTTAACCAACACTCTTGCAGTAGTGTAATATTGAATTTAACTTAAAATATTTTTAGATCCTCTATTTGAGGTTGAAGACTTTTAGTGTCAAAAAACCCTTACCCATGAAAAATAATTAAATGGTATCAAGTTTTTCAGGCATTATTATTTCGGCCAAAATGTATATAAAAATTGTTTATTCTCCACAATACTTGCAAAGGGCGTCATCAAATCCTCAGAAACTTTCCTTCAGCACCATTCATTCTTAAGCATGTGTTTAAAGAACTAACTCAACCTATTATTATCCCTTAGAAGGAAAACTTTTCTTGTGTTACGTGGCTTGTGTGGAATATGCGCCGATAAAGAACACAGAATAGTCGAATTGGAAAAGTTTCATGAAGTTTCCTAATGGCACAAATATTACTTCACAAAAGATTTCCTTTTTATCCGTCTTGTCTCTATAGGGCTAACGAAAAACAACATATATTCTTTGAACTCTTGCTTCAGACTGTGTAATTTGTTTCAAATTGCAGCTCTTAAAAAAACACAAAATACTCCAGTTTTCTTATTTAAGTATGAATATGTATAGGTGTTCTGCAATGTAAACGTGCTTACACGCAGCGCTGACATGGGTTAATTCAAAAGTCAACAAATTCGCAACGTTTATTTGTTGAATCTTAGAACATTTCGAAGGAAAAACTAAACAAATACAAGCCGTTCTTCGAAGAGAAAAGTAAATTTGCTTTGAATTTTCCTGGATACTTTTAAGAGAAAGAGGAGGGAAGTCGTGCTGTTTTCGAAACACAAAAAAAGCACAATCATTTTGAAATGTAAATTTGAACCATTTCGTTGAATTGTAGTCGCGTCTACTGGAAATATTTGATGAATATGCTTCATTCCAATTACCGAATAAAAAGGAAAATAGCGCTTATGCCGGAAATACCCCGCGACTTGAATGGTCCTTATTTTTAGAGTTGGATTACCAACTACCATTCAAAAGACGGGAGCACTATCGGCAACTCTTGCTCGTTTCAAGTCTAAACAAAATCGCGCCAGGCCCAAGCCTCCATTGTACGTATAGAAAATCGATAAATAATTTTCTCAAACTACATTTGTTGTGTAGGTAGGGCTTAATCGTCAATAAGTGATCCCCAACCCCCTCTTTTAGCCACATATACACTCACAGGGACTAAAAATTCATTCAGTGGTATAGCTTCCCTCGGTCCCAGTTGAACTTTTGGTGACAGCATACCTTTTTATGGGCAAGCTGAAAGCTATGTATATCCCGCGGAGATACGTAAATATCAAGTCATTTCTTTTTTCTTTTTTTCTAAGAAAAAAACGACGAAAAGTTATTGGTAGCGCGTGACTATCTTCGATCCTTTATCAAGATGCTCCAGGGGGAAAGTGTATACATACGAGCCAGTAGGCTACAAGCTATACCGATGATTACAAATTTTGGAAGGTATCGATCCAACCTAGTCCAACAACTCTCGGCTAAAGTTACAAGACACAATGGCTTAGAAGGGATGAGTCGTATGTTGAATTGAGTACTGTGAGAACTTCAACGTGCTGCCATCTATTATTCAAGCACAATTAAGTAATGGTAACTTTTAATACAAGTCATCCATAAATGTCTTTTCTTACAGCTAACGTACGTAAGTCTGCGACCTAGTTGAAATGAGCCCATTTGAGAAAAAGGAAAATAAGTTATACTTGATTTAAGGGCAATTTTCAGTAACAAAGTAAATTGTTTTTTTATTCAGGCGGAATTTCATTTAATTGTGTTTTCGGGATCATCGAGTTAAAATTGTCAAATCTAAAGTTACGATCTTTGTAGAATTTTCATAAAACTGTGTACCGAAGGATTTTCGTTTCTAATTATTTTTATTATTTTAATAAAATCAACTTTTTTTTAGGTTAATTAAGATATGAATCCACACAGCCTAAATTCTAGTTCTAGCGCCATGGAGGCACTGAATTAGGTGAATGTTTTCAGCTACATGCTGAGAAGTACGACATAAATCTATGTTATTCAATTTATTCATCTGCATTTTTATTCACACCTAAAGTGTACAAAATTTCAACTTAACCGATCCGTTTCAAAAATTCCGAAACTTATAGCAAAATATGAAACAACCCAAGATATATGGAACTCGTTTTATAAGTCTATACGTGTTTTAGCCCTTCACAGCATAAGTTGTATAATCATTAGAAGCTTATTTGAATTTTCTGAGTGAAGAACATTGACCCAGAACTTTAGCTGGCTATTCAATAAATCATCTCTTTTTTTTCTGCACAAACACAAGTTACTTTAAAAAAGATACTTTTATTACAATGACTAATAAACCAGGGCCATGTTCAACTCAATCTGAATGCTTCTTTTATCCACCCTCCTATTCGTTATCGTTTCATTTTATGCGTTCCCTGCATTTACTTAACAATATATAATAAATAATTCCAGCACGTCCACTTGTTACCAGCACGGTCTAATTTAATTTTCATTTGACCTGGTTCCCAGAGGAGTACTTTTCATTCATGAGCCCAAAACAATCCGCAACGTCGTAAATATGCTCTAACGAATATTTAATTAAAATGCAAGAGCACCGGTATGAACTCATGTGTGCCTTGGGCCTGAACTCTATGAAAAGTCTTTGTCTAAAAAGTGGAGTTGTATGAACTGATGCATTATTTATGACACCCCTTCATCACCCACCGAGCATACGGCCGTTTGGAGCCAGTGTGCGGTAATTACTCCCTAAAATAAATTGGAGCTTTGCGTGAAATTGGCCTCGTGACAACAAGACACTTGGTGCCGCGACACAGAAATTATTCCCTCAATGCGCATACTTCACGAAGACACAGAATGTGCTGCAATAAATTAACACGCCCCGGTGAGGGCGACACTGAACAAGCGAAACCGATTCAAGCTGGTCTTGTACGCCCGAATTATATTCAAGAGACCCATAAATTTTACTGAATTGAAAACTGAGCTACTACCGAGTTTAAAATAAGACCTCTCATCCCCCAGACGGACATTAGGCATTGAAATTCTGACAATGTACTAGGAGGACCACCTTCCCAAAATACAGACCGTCTTTATCTCACAAACTTGGCCATAAGCCATAGAATACTTAATTAATTCAGAAACTAATGAACCATTTGTACTCACCAATATTCGACCTGTGGTTGTTTGACCGGATATAAGTTCACCAGCCCAGTCTTTTGCTTCTGTCATAAAAGTTCCTTCGAACTCTTGTTTGTTTTGTCTCGATGCCTTTTGCTCCTTTTGTTTTGGATCGTTCGGAGACAACTCTGGCTCCTTGCGACAGCATAAGAAAGCGAATGCCCGCCATAGAAGCACAACCAACAATCCGGCGAGGAATGTGAAAATGCTGGACAACAGAAAACACCACCATTTTCGAATCTTGAGGCATTCGTCGGTGTCATATGGCGTTTCAGTTGCTTCTGCTGAGTCAATTCCGGTTTCGTCACAAGCCGACATCCCCTGCAAGTATTTAAAATAAAACCAAAATCAATTTTATTTTACGACTGTATTTAAGACAAATTGAATTTTATTGGCGCCAATTAAAATAGAAATACAATGCAATTAATGAAAGAAAACCTCAAAGAAAGCAACAATTTAGAGAGAAGTTTACCGACTACATACAGTTTATTACACCAAATTTTTTTTTTTAGCATAATGTTTTAATTTTACTTAATCGATTTAAGATTTCTTTCAAATCTCCAGATTTTTTCTAACTTATAGTATAAGATAATACATCAACACAGTTACCTGCCTGCGATATGTAGGAAAATAAAGACAAAATAACCCTAGAACTAGCGAACTATAGAACAGACAATTTTGAAAAAATAATTTTTTAATCCTTATAAGTAGTCCTTTCAAATGAGAAAAATTGAATTTTTTCGGTTACTTTATAAAAAATATATTTTAGGAAAACGTGTAATTGATTTTAAAAAAAATTAATAAGTATAATGACTAAGAAAATTATAAATTAAGTAAACAAAAAGTTCATTAATTTAACATTTCAAAACTCCTGAACAAATCTGATGTATAAACAAATTAAACACATTAAGGAAACATTTTAATTTTTCATTTTGTAAGTCCCTTGATATAACTCTCAGCTTAAATGAATTTCCACGAAAATAAGCTCCGCAGGTTTACATTTACTGCTCCTAATTTATCCAAGTAATTTTAAAACATATCCTGCAGAAACAATTACCGCAGGACATTTGCATAATACAGCAATCAACAAGTAATGAAATTTAGCACAGGTATTCAAAACAACAATTTTATTCACTAGTACACTTGGCGGAGCACTGAAAACGACTGCAGTCCAAGTCAATTTTATTTCATCCGCAAAATGGTTTTATTCACCAATTAATTAAGTTTAAAATATTGCAACTAGTGGTGGCAGCACAAATAAAATGCGCTTCCCAAGTGTAAATTAACGAAATTGGATTCTTCCCATTCATGCGATAAATCCCAGAGAAACTAGATAATAAACTCTGGAGTGGCGTTAATTAACCTCATGATCCTTTGTTGAATTCCCTCAAACGAATATTTTCCGTGAATTCGAGGACATTCAGTGGTCATTATATATTAAATGGTAATAAATGGTCGTTTTAAGTGTATTTTATAAAAGTGCAATGACGTCAATAGGATTGGATCGAAATGAAATTTCAGTGACCAGTCTCTGAAATCCCAATAAATACCTACATACGTATTTCATGAATAATTATATTAATTATTTATTTATTTTACTGGATAAATTTTGTATATAAATTAATATTTTTTGGTTTTTAATATGCATACCATACATATTTCCAAATTATATACTTCATCTAATTTAGTTTTAAATATGAATTTTTAACTCATCTATTTACTTTTTTAATATAATATGTATATAGAAAAATTATCAGGAAATTTTGTGGTAACAGACTTTAAGTTTTCCTAGTAAAAATTTAAGTTTTCCTAGTAAAAATTCAGAGTATGAAAACAACTTTTAAGTTTCTACTCAGAAAAAATAATCTTACAGAACGCGAGATGAAAAAATCATCATAAGTATGTATGGTAAACGTGTACACGAAATTGCTTGCCATATTTTAAATACTTGTGTATTTTTGCAGCCGGGAAATATTAGAAACAAAAAAATAACGATATTACATACTTCATTAGTAAATAATTTTTCTTTTGAATTAGACTTTCCACATTTTGATAGCATCATCATACATATACCAAAGTTATCAAAGGTAGATTAAAAACTGCCTTCTACCGCCGCAAGTACCTGCCATTCAACAAAAATTTAATTTTTGTTCCATTCAAAATAAGAAATTAAAGTTTTAAAGTGCACGTTAAAAATGACTGAGCAATTGGAAAACTACCTTTCGTGCAGCTTCCATTCAAATTTACTGACCTTTAATTTTTGTTGGAAAGACGTAAAAGAGCAGAAATTGAGCACCAATTGTAATGGCTTTTATATTTATGTCAGAGAAAACGGGGAAAATGCATTTTTCTGAATGAACTTTAAAACTTCTTTTCAAACTCGACATATATCCTTCAATCTTGACTTTGCTACCACACGCTCACGCCTTTTACTCTTAATAAAATTATCAACATCGTATCGCATAATATTAGGTTCATTGATTACATTATGAGCTTTCTAAAATACCATGAAAATGTAGCATGTGACCTTAAGTCGTGAATCTTAAATCGTTACATGCTAACGCCTGCAGGTAAATAAGTTGTTTACGGCGCAAGAGCTGGTTATCAAAGGGGCGGTATATTGAATAATTATTTGTATAATTTGAATTTTTTATTGAGGTTTATAGAAGAATAAAAAGCTGGAATACAAAATAAAACTTCAATAATCAACCCTATAAAATCTCCAATAACTCTTGACAAAATTATAATTAATGACGATATGAAATCAGTATGAAACAGGCCTAATTTATCGCAGTAAAATGCAGTCGTATTTTCAAACATGTTTTTATAACGCATAGTGAACAAGAAACATTAACCGATAATGTACATAACATAAATAACATAAATAGAAACACTAAAATATATGTAGTTTCAAGAAAACATGCGGTTAGAAGTTCGAAAATCAAATTTACAATCTATTCATTGTTAAAATCAGCACTTACTGATAAATTATAAAGTAAATTGTTCATTTTGGCTTAAAACTGTTAAACTTCCATAGCAAATCATCAACTCGTAAACGTCATTAAAAAACTCAAAAACATACACACATATTTTAATGCTTATTTAATATAACGATTTTAAAACCACTCCGTTTATTTTTAATAACATTATAGCGTCTGTACCACCAGACAGTTGAATTAAAACTACGGAAAAGGAATCAAAATTAGCAAAGAATTCTCATGTTGATGACTATGATAACCCTAAAAATCTTAAGTATTCTTAAAATAACTAAAAGTGCGTTACAAAAATTTACTGATAATTATTTTCGCATAATATAACTCTAAATTGTATTAAAAAATAATCATGAATATTTCTAAGTATGCACAATTGTACTTCTAATGAACTGCTGCGATAACCCCAATTAGATAATATAATTTATTTTATAGTGTATACAAGTAGCTAAAGCAGCACTTCAATGGGAATGGAGGGAAATAATTGATATGTTGCAAAGCAGGCTCTTTTTTCACTGGAATTGATAATGGAATAGTAGTTGAATGAAAACAAATTTACTTTTTAAGTAGAGGAAAAGCAACATGTTTAAAATACTGCAGATAATTTGTAACTTCAAGGTTTCTCTATTTATTTTTAACAAAATTAAAAGGTGATAATTGAATTATAACTATTGCAAATTATCTTTAGTAATTTCTCCTTTGTATTTGATACTGTTCTATGACTCTTATTATTTTAAAAATACGGAATAACAAACAGAAACGCAGTGACAATAATATCTACTTTTCTTTATGAAAAAAAAGAAAACATCAGGAAAAAAGTTATTTATGAATGTTTAATATATAATTTTAAAAAACCAATAGAAACTTAGGAAATTTTCAAAATAAAAATTGATTTCCTTTATTTCTAATTCTGAAACAACTTGTAAAATAATAAATATCAGTTATTTTATTATATAATGACATTCCCAATACTTGTAAATTAAGAATAATATTGTAGTTTTTTAAACTGTCTATAAATGTTTATATTTATTTACAAATCAAATGAACACTCCCAAACGAAAATCTAAAACGCAATGCATATCAATATAATTATTTGAACACCTTGTACTATTTCATATTTATTTATAATTTAAATATAAATACGAAGTATTAAGCATTGGAAGTTACTTCAGAGAATTTGTGTTAAAATTATGTATTTTATAAAAATTAAGATAGCATAATTATGTTTTAATTCAATAATGTGTATACTTTATCAAAAAAAAAAAACAATTGTGAAATTGGTTCCTTTCATTTAGTTCTAAGTGCATTATTATTAAAAATAAAAACTGTTCTAAATAACTGCAGAAGGCTTAAGAACCACATGAACCCTATTTCGTAATAGAAAGCATCATCTGCGCACACTATTCCGATGATCAATAGAGGAAGGATTCCAACTTCGACAAAAGCATCTTCCTTTTATATGCACTCGTACCCTACGGAGCAGCAATTAAAAGTAAATATTTTAAATACTATGCTGCGAAACTAATATTGAAATGCAGCTGACAGATAAGATGAAAGGAGTGCTTTTCTGAGCATGACCTAGAAACACCATGCAATTAACAATTTATAATCTTGGTCTCTCTGCGCCAGCCGAATAATTTTGAATTGTTCAATTAATGGTGTAAAACTGGAAGGAACGTGGAAACGAAAATCGATCCGCATTGCACCGAAGCAACTAACTAGAGCAAAATCCATGTAACCATTAAAAAAACAAGAAACCACCACACCACCTGGCAATCAGAGTAACTCAAATGGGGAGCCCTAGGGAATTTCGTCTCTCGCAGCGACTACGTGTGTTAGAATAGAAAAATATCGTGATATATCCTACCTAGTACACGCTACAACACCGAGGCACTCCAGGGCTGCCAACATTCACTTTATGAAACAACACATTAAATACACCATCTACACAGGCCCCAGGCACAACACCTTATGTACTCCCGTACTTATGTATGTATATATTTTATATGCACAAAACACTTTATGTATTTATTTATGTTTTTCAAAAATATTATTTTTTTATCTGTTATTTGTTTCGAGTTGTTTTTCTGCTGTCTCTCACTATGGCTGGGTATATTCGGGAGAATGGAACCGCTGCCAAAAGTATCCTTGTTTTCACGAATTCGGTAACTTTACTTTATCTATTTAAATTAAGCGAATAGTTAGCTCACTTTTTTTCTACTTTCTTAATTAATTCGCACGATGAAGCGAAGCACACCAATTTTTTTTGTTATTAATTTGTTTAAATTTTTAATTCGGTAAAACAGGCACATAGACGATTTTCAGCTTAAAAATATCGAAGCGAATCTTTTCAATCAAAGCGGGGTATCTTTGGTAACTTGTAGTATTCACAAATTTTAATTCTTTTCGAAAAAAAATAATTCAATTCAAACAATACCAGTCGCACGGATGACTAATTATAACCCGAGTGTGGCTGAGCGAACCTCTTCTGCTGTTCTATAATCCCAGGATTGATCCACTTTTAGTAGTAAGTATATCTCTGGCTTATGCAGCACACAGTGGCACGACGATGACACTTTGTCCAGACGGAGCAAAAGGATATCTATCCTATGAAACGGTGTACGAAAAAAGCTTACACCATGATTTTCTGTTTCGAAATTTCCCTCTTTCTATATTTTTTCTCTCGTTTAATTTTCTGGTCTTCTACGTAGATGGTTATTATTATTACTTAGATGGAGCAATGCCTATGGGTCTTAAACTCACGGAAAGCGAATATTTGGATCCCGAACTAGATTTCTTTGTCCAACTTTGCTTCTGTGATTATTTCAAAGCCAAGAGCATAGTGCCCTAGTTTTTCTCACGAGCTGTTCTTGAAAATATTGGACTACAATTTCGGAAACCATCCTTGTCGGGTCTAACTTTGTGCTGCTTATTTCACACCTTTTCCTCGGATTAGAATGGACTTATAAATTCCAAAACTATTAAACTGGGAATTGGAGTCACAATAACCGTAATTTTTTGGCCACGTTTTTAATAATCTCTTTAAGATTTCTTTCAACTTTGCTAGTGAAAATTTTTTTATAGTACTTCACTACACGAACCTCCTTCAGCTAACTCGAATATAATTCTAGCAGCAGAAGAGATTTTCAGGAGAGACGGAATACTGCGACGAGAGCTTTTTCGTAGAATGAATCAATACAGAAAATTGAAATGGAGTTGTGCGGCGGCGTACTATATCTATTCTATCTCACTTCGCCCCTAAATCACTTCTCTACAGCGTTTCCTACACCGTTGGACACTAGTCTCAGGAATCCAAGAATGAGGAAAAATTGTTGGTTCCCAAGCGCCGTTTTTCATCACACTTGCCAACAAATGAATTATTAACAATATCCGACTATTTCCGATTGATTATCCGTTAAGAGCTCCCGTCTCCGGTCGAATTCAAATTTAAAACTGGTCTTACTTTGCGCGATTTGCGACTCTGGCCAGGAGCACCCACTGGCCACCACTCTCTGCCACTTTTCCACTTTTATTTTAAGACCACTTCTCGCCTCCCAGAGGGGCTCACCTCTCCCAATAATTATTATTTTTAATTTTAATTTTTGTCGCGTTTAGTTGTTTTTTGGACGACGTTGGCGCACCGAGCCTCTCCTTAGGTGTCTCTGAAAATTTTATTTTTAGAAATATTTTCACTCAACCCTGATGAGAGCTTGTTATTTGGGTGCCAAAAGTGCTCTACTGGTTGCACGTTGTCGTCGTCGGCTTGGGTGATCAAACTCTGCGCTTTTCCTGTCTACTCGATAAGACTGTTCGGATGCAGAGGAACACCAAGTGGGTTTCGCATTGAACTGGATAAATTGAAATATTGGACGACTTTTAAGAAAGCCCTTATCAAAAATATGAAACCTCAAAAAAAGTCTTTTTTACCAATTTTTTTTTCCATTCGTTTCGTATTTCCTTAGTTCTGGCTTCCTTCTGATAAGCTCGATAAAAATTATACCAAATTAATTAACTTGGCTTTTACATATCAAGGGATCGTTCTCTCATTAATGTGGAAAACTAAAAGCCTTATAAGTGTGCCAGAAAAGACTGAACAGAACTAAAGACGGCTTTAACAAACAAAACTTTAGAATGCGAAAATTGTTAAAGTATTAAATAAAAGGGATGCAAAGGAGTAATTTTGAAAAAGACAGGTTTACCAGTTAACGTTATGCTCGCGATAAATAAAAATTAGCCCTAACGAATAATGTCAATAATTTAAATACATTTAACCAGCAAAAACTGCATCGACTGTTCTAAAATATAATATTAAAATCGTACTTACCTACTTGTGCTCTTCAGTGCAAGCGAAGAATATAGCCGTCCTTAAACGTGCCTTATTTTCATAAAATAACATTTTATGCTGTCGTCTAGCCAACTAGATTTTATCGATCCTCTTTGCTCTGTTATGCTGACCATTGAAGAAACTCTGATATTCATAATGCAGACGATAAAATTCTGTGGTATGCCTGTGTTGTTACTGAAATTTGTATCCAGCCAATTTTTTACAATATTATGAATTCGTAATCTGCGGAAAAAAAATGCTGAAGAAATTATTATGATTAAAAAGTGAAAATTATAATACAAACCCACGAAAAATTTGTTTCCCTGCTCTTTTCGTTAATGTTATGGGGTAGTAATATTTTATAGCTATAAGACTTTTGATTAGAGTTTTTAATTTAAAGAATACAAAAATTTCTACACAATACAAATTCTAATAAGTTTCTGCAGAAACAAACAAATCCAAAATTTGGAATTAATTCTTATGAATTCGAAACCACAAATCGGAATAGGAAAGGAGTAACAGAATAAAATGGCAGCAAAATTTGGCCTTTGCACCGAGGATAAAGTAAATGATATTTAATTATTTTGAAATTTTATTTATCGTTAACATCCCTTCCCTATATGAACATATATATGTATATATAACATCGAAAGTTCGAAAGGTACTACATCCTTCAATTTAACATATAGATTATTTTTATGGAAATAAAATTAAGAGTTTCAGAATGGCGGACTTAACATTGCGGCCAGCAATTGTAAATTTCAATAGACTGCCATGAATTTTGGAGTTTTTAGAGAAGCCGATTGCAAAATTAGTTTTGGACGGTTCTATACCACATCCACAGATTTTAGTAACACTCCCAAACTTTATATTCTGGATGAAGTACCAAAACTGAGCATTTTAAGAAGTATTTTACTAAGTAGTATTTATGATACACCAGATGAAACCGGGTTACTCAGCTAATACAACTATAATTTCTGAACTTCCGTTTCTCATTTTCGATTTTCGTAGAATTGCTACAATAACAGGTTATTTTCTTTATATTTCAAACTATTCAAGACATTTTTAAATTTTATTGGAACGTAAAACAATCAGAAATAAACAACAAAAATATGCCACTTCGCTTTAGAATCTCAACAGTTCACAAAATTCCCATCCCTACCCGAACTCCCCGATAATTCGAAGTACTTGAAGATAGCTCCGATTCCTAAGATTTAAAGAATTTTGACAATTTGATTTTTTGCTTGTAAGTTCCCTTCTTCGAGAAGTCGAGATAGGAAATTGCGAGGTGCGATGCCGGTGGTCCTCGGAGGAGGCCTAAGTGGATTAGCAGCGGCCTATTACCTAACCCAGCGCTTCATAAATCCAGTCACTTTGTTCGAGTCGTCGATGAAGGTCGGCGGTTGGATAAGGACCGAGAGTCATGAGGACAAGGGCTTCATTTTCGAGTCGGGCCCCAGGACCATCCGACCCAAAGGGCCAGCGGCTGCAAACACTCTAGCGCTGCTCGAGGAGATCGGTCTTCAAGACCTAATCGCCCCGATTTACCCCACCCATCCAGCTGCAAAAAACAGAATGGTCTATGTGAGGAAGAGGCTGTGGAATATGCCCTCCGATGTTAGTGGAATCTTCAAAACTACGCCCCCGTTCAGCAAGCCCCTGATCTCTGGAATTTTTCACGACTTGAGGACACCTAGTATGAAACAAAGGCTGGACGATGAGTCCATCTACGGCTTCGTAGAGAGGCGATTTGGACCAGAAATAGCTGAATACGCGATTAGCCCGATGATTTGCGGGATTTGTGCCGGAGATGCGAAGGAGATTAGTGTGAGATTCCTAATGAACGACCTGTTCGAGAAGGAGCAGAAATTTGGTGGTGTGATAAAAGGACTCATCATGAATAAACTCTTCGGTAAGAAAAACCCGGAGAATAAATACGCCAAAATAGTGAATTCGAGCAATTTAGTGAAGACAGCGCAATCTGAAAAATGGAGCATTTACACGCTGAAAGGTGGCATGGAAATGCTTCCAAAAATCCTGACGTCTACTATACAAAAAGAAGGTGTTGACGTGCAGACGAGCAAAGAGTGCAAGAAGATAACATTCTGCGATAACAACGTGCTACTGAACTTTAATGGGGAGGAATTTAGGACAGACTATGTTATAAGTTCTCTTCCAGCCCACAGTTTGGCGAAATTGGTTGAAGACCAACACCCAACCCTATCAAGCCAGCTGAAAACAATTCCCTACGTTGACGTGGCTGTCGTCAACTTGCAATTTAACAGTCCTGGGCTGCTGCCCATCGAAGCCTTTGGATTCCTGGTGCCTCCAGCAGAAAATCTTCCCATCCTCGGAGTAATCTTCGACAGCTGTTGCGTAAATATGCCCGGCAACACCGTTCTAACTGTGATGATGGGCGGAAAATGGTTCAAGGACAATTTCGGAAGTGAGCCATCTAAGTCCATGCTCCTGGAGAATGCGTTAAGACATGTAAGAACAATTTTGAACATAAGAGCTCAACCAAAGCTAGCCAGGGTGAATATTCTGAGGAACTGCATTCCTCAGTACACCGTTGGCCACAAGAAGAGAGTTGAAAGGATTCGCAGCTATATCAAAAAGTACAAGCTTCCCTTTTCTGTCTGTGGAGCTGCATTCGATGGGGTGGGTGTTAACGATGTTATTCTTTCAGCGAAAACTGAAGTCTTCTCCTGCTTAGACAATGTCGAACCTTAAACCACTTTTACGAAGATCATCAGTTTATTATTTTCCCATTTAAAACTTTTAGCTTTTATAAGGAGTCGGTCTTGCTTTTTTTAGTAATAAAATAAGAGGTTTAAAGCATTCAATGCATTTTTCACTTACAGGTACCGAATTTTTGGCTTACCCTCCGAGCGCAGGCTTTCGTATAAAACTTATTAAGTAATACAGATAGGTTCAAAACGAAATCGAGAACTTTTGAAACTATTTATTTTATATTTAGGTTCCCAAGTACCAAAACAAATAATTTTTTGCTCTATATTCTTAAAGTCTAAGTTACTCAGCATTTGCTCGGAAGCTTCAAATAAAAGGGATTTGAAATAACACCTTCATTGAGCTATTCGTACTTTATTAAAAATATATTGAATTGAACATGCGATCACAAAACTACGTTAGTAATATCTACTTTCCAAATCCTCCGCGGCAATTGGGACTCGGCTCAACTTTATGTGCTGGATCCCATTGTTCGGGAGTTTTTGCTTCTATCGACAGGGCGTGAACAAAATCCCTGTTTAGTTCGCAAAGAGCCTGCTTCACCACATCATTTACCATGCGATGCCTCTGCAGGCGAATCAAGTTTGATTTAAGCAATTGATAGTAATAAAACTAGCAACTTACCTTTATTAGTGGCTTATTGTCGAACTCCTTCGATACGACCAGCACTTTGAAGTGAGTCTCCGCCCCTTTGGGGACGTTGTGCATGTAGGACTCGTTGATAACCTCCAAGTGGACCGGTTTCAGACTATTTGCGAGCGAGGATTTTATTGCATTTTCTGTAGTTGGTTGATTCATTGCACTGGCAAATCGCTTAGTTAGTGCTAAATAACGAGCCATACGTTACTTAATTTGAAAGTAAAGTTTTTTTGCGTCGACACCAATAATCAACAACTAGAATCTATTTATTCACTTTTACGAGATTGGAAACAGCAAACATATGATTTTTTCAAAACAAAATTTCTTCTTCTATATAATAATTGTGCGGCACAGTCGAACTTCAAATATCGAATACAGATAAAAGGCAAGTCCCCTGAAAATGTTTTCGAAATAAGTTATGGCATCACTTCCAATGTTATTCCTTTTATTTATTTATACCAAAAGTTAATAAATATAAGACTTTTCATAAAGAGGAAATATATCACCTCCCGCGAAATTTAAAACGTTCATTATAAATTGTAAAAATAAAGTAAAAGTCAATCCCACGCACAAACGCCTTTATTCTTTATTTATTTCAAAAACGAAAATAAAGTTCTTACGTGCCTTCTTAAATTTGAATTTTCTTTGATATAAGAAATTCTGGAACAACTACAAGGTTGAAGAAATTAGTAAAAATATTCCATCAGTATACAAATTAAAAAAATTATTTTTACGTAAACATTTGGCTAGGAGAAATCGTTACATCTCTAGATTACAGTGTATGCCAAATATATACCTATGTATGTATACAATTAATTTATTATTACTCACTAATTCAAATTATGAAGGAATCTCAAACAACAGTCAAGATACAGCGCCTGCTCAGAAAAAGGACGAAGGACAATTCATCACCATCTTTTCACAGTGACATAAGCAGGTACATAGTTCAATGTCAATTTTGTTTTGTTTTGAAGTTGTATTTTCTAAAGTAAATGTTTTACACCATTAGATGGTTATATCTAGCCTGAAAATACATATCTACATAAATGGAAACTTTGCACTAGCCTTGCTAAATGTCCAAAAAGATAGTCACGAATAATGAAAGCTCCGCATCATCCGACTCAGAGGACTTCAGGGACTTTTTCTGTTCATCCAGCAGCTACGATAGAAGCAGCGTGGGATCTATCCCGTGGGCCGAAGACGCAATCAAAAAAAACCAGATCGAATGGGAGAAGATAGAACGAATGTTCTACGGCGAAGAGGATTTGCCTGATGAGACTGACCTAAGAAACGAGATTAAAGAATGGAATAGAGTTTTCCCACACCTGCGGGTGGTTGGAAAGAAAACCCACCCTCCCAGTGAGATTGTAATACGCGGCCGACCAACAACGGCTGACATTAAGGAAGAAATTATTTTGATGCATCCATCCTCACACCAGAACAAAATCGCTGCCAGACATTCGAACAGGATGCGGGAGCACCACTCCGCCACCGAACAAGAGAAGTATAATTTTAATGCGCTGAACAACTATCTAGAAAAGGATTTACGGATAAGCTCAGTTCCTATGATTACCCGAAGGATCAGGAGCATCCCGAAGATAACAACGGCACAGTGGGTGAACAAGTCGAACATGACCAAATTTACACGAGTACCAATCGCCCGGCAAATTATTCCTTCAAAATCATCCGGCTCACTTACCCTGCGCACAGCTAATTTAATTCCCATCGACAAATCGTCAAATTCAGCAACTATTGTCAGAATGCCGCCTATTTTGATAGTTCCGTCAGGAGTCCAGCAGAAGGACAATTCTGCACACATCAAAAAGAATTCAAAGACAACAGTCGTCTTGCCCGCAATCAACCTTAATCGAGTCGACTTTAGCGTTGATAACGCTATCAGATCAGCCTCATTGATGAATCAAAAGCAAATGATAACCGCATCCTACTTTCCACTTAGTGCCTCAAAATTGAAATTTTCGAAATAATGTATTTCGATTTTTTAATTGTTACCATTACTTTTTAAAGAATACAAATTTAAGTTTAATTTATTGTCTTTTCTTTATTTTAATGCATTCTCTTTTTACGGATTAATTTAGGCTGTGGGATAAAAATCACATAATTTTTTAAATAAAATCAACAAAATGTCCTTATTTAATCTGATTCATTGACCCAATCGTAATTTTGTACTACTTTTTTTTAAAGGTTTAAACCTTTAAGAGCTAGTCTAGCCAAAAAAATTCAAACCCTAAAAGGCACTAACAGCTCCTGTATTTACACATTTTTTGAGCACAAATTTGAACTTCTAAAGAAGAACTTCTATATATTTGTTATTAACTAATAGTAAAAGTGGTTAAAAGTCAAGACATATATTTTCCAAAAATATAACTGTTTTCTTATAACAGAAATTTAAAATCATAAATTAAACGTATCCAGTCTTAACCTTCCATCATTTTCAGTAAAGTAAAGAAGGTCGGACATGGTTTGCTCACATATGAAGTCTTCCACCCTTTCGTTCATCTATTAAAGACACAATGTTGAAAAAATAAATAGTTAAACTTTTTTAAAAATTACCCCTTTTGCATTATGTTCTGATAAAATTTCTGGATGCTTAAAATTGGGCCCAAAGTTAAGACTCACTGTTGCGTTCTTATGAATGGATACTGTTGGATAGTAAGCGCCTCCATAGATATCTATAAAAGCAGTACCTTGAGATTCTCCGTTCTTGAAAAATGTTATTTTACTGTCAGGCAGTGGCTTCAAGCCCTTTAGCGTTTCTTGTACTTTATCTTTTTCTTCGTAATAAAGATGGCTTTTAAATTTAACTAAGGGCTAAAAATATTATCAATTAATTTACTTATGTCGAAATTGGTAATTACAATAAATTACCCTGTCTTTAAACGTATTCGGCAAATAATTAACAAAATCTGTCTCAGGCAGCTCGATCAGGAAGCCTAAGGTATCTCCTTCTCCATACGCATCATTGTAATGTTTCCCATTACTTTCATGGAATTTTGTACCTTTTCTTGAGCGCCAAGAATACCCAAATTTGTCATATCCTAGAGGAGCCTGCAAGTTTCCATACTCTTGACCCCATCCTAATCTTGTCGCGGATCCCTCTGGCATTTCTTCGACAGTCGCTTCAAAATACCATTTACCACGGCTAACGTCTAATATTCAAAACTTAATATTATCCAGTTGGCTATAAATTAGAAAGCAAACTTACAATGAGTGGCACGAACCATGCAATATCCTTTTTCTCCCGTCACAGCCAGGCGATCTTCGGCAATCTTTAGCTGCGGTGCACGATCGTGAAGTGTTAGAAGGACCGAATTTGGAGTGAGTGTGCGATACAACCATCCTGGAATTGGTTTCCCTGCCCAATCCGAACTTTCGTCGAATTCCTGACGAAATGGTGCGTGAGGATCTGGTTCGGCCAAAATATATCGATAACCATCTTTATTGAAGGGATGCTCCAACGGGTAACCATGTGGAGGCAGTTTAACGTTTGCGTTCAAATCTGAATTGGGTCGACCTTTTTTTCCTGTCGGACCCGAATCCACACCAGGAAATTTTCTCTTATTTTGGCGACTATTCTTTGATAGTGATGCTGGAATGCAAATATTTTTGTTTTAAAACTTACTAAATTAAAACTATTTCGTTGGATACTGTCTATGTATCATATTTAATATAAAAATAAAGGCTCCACTTTACGGTATAATTATTAAATAATTAATTCCAATACTATTTTGAAATAATGTTCAAAACATCCTGTTTTGAGTTCGAAACGCCATGAAAATTATAAGTATCTATTTATCCCCAAAATGTTGCATGTAATTCAGCAATAACAAACGAAACAGCAATTTCCTTTCGTTTCCCTTAGCAAGGCCACGCTGTGATAATAAAAATTTCAAAGAAGCAATTAAGCCATGACATGAAGAACGAAATTTTATACCTATACCTTTACAATTCCAGTCGCACACAACTGTAATTGCTTTATGTCTCCACAGAGAAAATAAAATACGCATAAACTGAAGTTCAAAATGTAATTTCATAAATTTCGTAAGCACGTGGTATCATAAAGAATACCTTGTAAATGCATCAATTATCCCAAAAAAGCTAAATAACTTAGTTATGCTTTAAAAAAAAATACAGGAACACGATATAGCTTAACTTACCTGATGCCTAAATAAAAAACGGAAACAACATAAATTAATAAATGTGAGAGCTGATCCCATTTAATCTTACGTGCTGAAATCTATTTTAATATTAATAAATAAAAAAAAAATCATATCTGGAATGTTTGTGGAAGATAAGCAATCAGGCATTAGTCAGAAAATTGCAAATTCAACAATTCCCGCTGTGTCTGATAATAAAATCCCAACAAACGTACAGAAATTAAAGTATCAGTAAATTATCGATATGAATATTCTCCCAATTGTTTCAAAGGTGACCTATAAACAGAGGAAAATTGCCTCTAATCTAAATCAATCAAGTGATGTAAGAAAATATTCATAATAGAACTGTTGTCCGGAAATATTTTTATAGAAATACATAAATTCAACAGGAATTTCAGTTTTTCGGGAATAAAATCGTAACGAGAACAATGAAGTGGAAAAACAGCGGTGAAATCAATATACGCATTAAAAACATAAAAATACCTACATTCGTCAAATCTCTCCATATTTCATGAAATCCCGAAAAACTAGCGTAAAAAGAATTTCGCAGAATCAGGTAGGTACACTAATTCCGCGATTTTCAGGTGAACTCACAAAAACGTAAAAATTGTTATAAATCTCCGCTGATAAGTGAAAATTGACCTTCAATCAGTTAGTTCAGAAAAATGCAGGCGAATATAGGCAGAACCGAACTAATTCTTTTAATTGATTAGGAAAAGCATTCAACTGAATCTCCACAATGAACTGATGGAAAACGGGCAGCAGCAACGAAACAACTCGCTTCTACATATACTTTGAGTTTTGCAAAGCTTTCCATAAGACGTTCCGATAAAATTTATGTAAAACAAAAGAAAAACAAACCGAGCACCAAAGAATGTCTGAAAAGTAGCCGTGGAGGGGAGGAGACAACTAGCTTATGTGACTTTGTAGTGATGTCAACATTCACGGAGGTGGCGCAACAACAAAAATTTTTAAAAGTAAAAAACTATAAATGTAAACACTGATTGAATATGGCATGCATGGAAGTACGACGTCATAGATCTCTGGCATTTTCTGTACACCGCTGCGCCGATTCGCGTGTTCTACCAGCCAAGAAATGGTAACGGCGGCCTCCCACTGCCAAAGTTTTCTAGGTTTCCTGCCCGCGAGCACGGGGTCAGTCATGTTTTCCAGATTTCCCAGACCTTGTCACACTTTCCACTATTTACGCTTCTGGCTACAGGTGCAATTTATCCAAAATTAGGCACATCAATAACTATAACTGCAGTGTCCGTGACTTTGACTCGTTTATTTCCTAGGAGAGCTTCTCTATAAGTTTCTTGGAGCTTGGAAAAGCTTAAAATATATGCATAGATATTTCTAGTTTAGACTGAATAAATGACCAATTTATTATCCTAATGTTCCTAGTTATTCACATAACCATACAAGAGCACAATGGCCTTAATTACGCAAAGTACAATGTCGCACCATCGTAACACTGAATTATTGAAAAATCAATAATTTATTCAATTTATCTTGATCTATAACATCGTTTTAATGTTTATTTCCTTTTATATTATACTGCTTAATTGTTTGTCTAGAAAGCACTGGTTTGGAATTTAAATTTTTTATGCTTCCTTTTTGACTCTCACTCATTACATTACATAAATAAATAAATAAATAAATAAAATACATTTTCCCATAGGGAGTACTTTTTTTAAAACTTAGCAAAAGGCCGATTTTTTCTATTCTCAATACCGATGATATCGGTCGATTCGAGATTCAATTCCACTCGATCTTGATTTGATCGAAATTGAGTTTTTGGAATATAGCGAAGTTCTTTAATAAAAGTCCTTGCCATTAAAGAATTTTTTTTTAAAACAAGATATAAACGAATATTTGTGCTTCTTGTAGTAAGCAAATATTTGCGGCAAACTTAGTTATACTCGAATTATAATTAAAGAAATTTGATTTAAATAATGTCTATTATTTAATTATTTTATCATTTTTTGGACAATTTTATTTTTATATCTAGACTGCATACAATGTGTAGTGCAATGTTGTCCGTTATGAATTTGTAAATGTTATTTACGTCTATATTTGACCTATAGTGATCAGGCACGACAATTTTACTTACTTACTTTTGCGGAAGAGTTAAAATTAAATTTTTATAAATAATTTCGAAGTATTAAAAACGAGCTTGTTCTTTAAATTTGTTCCGAAAAGTAATAATGCTACGGATTATAGAATAATTCTCACTATAGTTTAGGATTCTGAACCCCCAAAACGTATTAATTTTCAAAAATAATCCGATTTAACACTTTTCTTATGAAGTTAACCAATTGCCGAAGTTCCTGAATTCAACACGCAAATGACTGACAAATTTTTAATAAGGTGAATTTTGAAATTTTGAATAGTGAAATTTGATTTGATATAACATTAATTTACCTTGAGTATATCCATCGTCAGTGAGCCGCAAGGCACCCCCTTTAATCATAGCTTCATAATTCGGTTTAATCTGCGATAAGTCGGCACCGACAAGGCCAAACATTGCTCCATAATCAGATGACTCTTCGTAGGTGAAGATGGTGTGTATATCCTTGACTAACGCCCTATGAACTGTAGCATACCTTCAAAATTAAAGAGGTTACTCAAGCAACTGTAGTAAATCTTAAAGTTCTTACCAAGATTGGGTCACCCTTCGGGGCATAGTGGTCATTGCTTCCCAGTACTGCTCAATGTAGGGAATAATCTCCTTATCTTTACTAAAGAAGGATTTCACGTTCCCTTCTTTAGACGCGATCTGCTGCATATTAGCGATAGCTGTAACACACATCTGAGGAATAGCTGTAAAGAAAAGAATTTTAAGGGTATAATGAAATTAATATTGTTTGTTTGTTTATTACAAGCTTGACTCTTCCTGAAGCTTTCTAATCCACTAGGCGAGCAATTTTTACAAATGAACACATAATTGGTTATGAACGGGACGAGTTTTCCCAACTGGTAGCCTATGCAGGACTCGTGAAACCATTTGCTGCAGTTGGCGCAAAGTAGTTCGACAATGTTGAAATTTCTTTCCTTTCCACTGAAAGTAAGCGCAAGCCACAGAATTACGCTTAATTTTTATTTTAGAGAAATAATCATTTACCAGTAGCAAGTGCTCAACTTTTCTTCTTTGCCCTTCTCTGCGGCTTGACCTTCCTCTGGTGGATTCTCGGAACTAGGAGCATTATTATCACCTTCTACAGCATCCATATTAATTGATAACGATAAGGATTAGGCTTATTTTTATAAAAAAAAATAGGAGCCCTAACAAAATAAGCCGCCAAAGAAAAACGCACACTTTAGATGGAAGCTTGACAGCTGCGACGTTTGTTGACATATGTGTTATGGCAATTTCCTAATCCAGAAGACGTAAACAAAGTCCGGAAAATGTCCAAATGCAGGTGATTGGGCACGAAATTCTCGGAAAGCCGAGGTTTTCTTAACTTTGAGCTACAAAATAATAATTTAAATATGTATTCCTAATGCGAAGTTATAATTTATAATAACGGTTCTGCTTACAAAACCAAAAGGAAGGTGCATAAAGTGCACAACTGCCCACTTCCCTCAAGCAACCGGCGTATTTTGTTTTGATCTGACACTTCGGAAAAGTCAATCTATTTACAAGTCTGGCGCCTCGCCTGTCTCTCGCAGATCTTCGTGGATTATTTTTGCAGTGGAAAAAACGTTTTCCATCGCCCGGAGAGCAAGAACCACTTGAACAGGCATTAGAGCTCTCCCGCAGCAAAAATTAGTGACGTGCTACACGTTCCAAATCCGCTGGGGGTTTCATCTGGCTATTGGCAAGAGTTCTATTTTTTCACGCGTTGCGATCGCAGCGGTTGCTTTCTCAGGTTATCCTCATAAATTCGGTTAAGTGAACGTACTACAAGTGCTAATTATGTAATTCTATATGTTCACAAAGTGCCTTTAGAATAAATCACCGGATAGTTAGCTAGCATTTGAGCCATCACAGCAGGAGGTCATTGCGGAAAAGAAATTGCTCTGGTTTGTTGTGAGGTCCGCACGGGCGCACCTGATCCGGAATGGGGCTCATATTGTTCTTCACGGCAGTCGCACATCTGCTCTACACTCCGTTCACAAAGGTCGAGGAGAGCTTTAATGTCCAGGCGATGCACGATATCCTCTACTTGAAGCATAACTTTACACAGGTGAAATGCACTTTTCTAGCTCTTCTCTAGATTGTCTCAATTGCGTGAACAAAATTATTTTTAGCTATCGGTTCGCTCGAGTAATTATTTTTGATCTCTCTCATGTGGCTTTTATGAATTATAAAATTCGAATTGTCCCCAAACTCTAATTTGACCGAGGGGCGCAATTCTCTTAATGGACTTTCAAATGACGTTAGAATGCTGTTTAAATTTACTCACGAGTTCTATATTGATGGCGATATTTTAATTTAATAGCTTGAAAGAGCTCAGAAACTTAGCTCCTCGGGTACTCCCCCAGGCCGCCAAAAGAGCGCTAGCTAAAGTACAGCAGCACGGAAATCAGTATTATCTCCCTATTAAAGTTGGATAGCCGTTACAAAGATTACAGCCCTTCTAAGTTCAGTTTTTTCTAACACTCCAAACGTTCAAATCCACGAGATTAAAATAATTAACTCGATTAACTTAAGCATCTAATACCTAAAACTTTAAATTGTTCTATTAATCCTTCAAAGTGAGGAGAGAGAGAGACTTTTTCTACACATCAACAATTTTTTGCTACAGTTAAATTTGTATATTACATAAAACAAAACATTTACCAATTTTAAAAGTATGGCATTTTTCACACTACACACTGTACTTTATTTTATTTTTGCAATAAACATTTTAAGGAAACTTACTTCTCCTCCACGATTTAGTACGATCATCATGAATTTCCAGGAGTTGTACCTCGCACTTTCATCGGACCGCTTGTGGTGTCTATTATTTCATCACCAGCAGTCATCCTCTTTCAATATTTGGGAGCTCAGAAATTTTGGAGTCAATATGTAGGTAATTCAAAAAAACATTTCTAAGTTCGAAAGACCACACGTAAACCATCCTTTCAGTTCGCATAGCTTTGGCCGCATTGGTTACTGCATCGTGGGAAGAACTGCGGAAAGTGATCGAAAAGAAATTTGGATTTATGGTGTCCATTTGGTATACACTGATTACAGTATCACAATTCCACTTTCTGTTTTATATGAGTCGACCACTTCCTAATGTAATGGCGCTTCCCTTGGGTAATACTTACAATTTTTGTTCTAGAAAGGTTTGCACCAGAAACAAAATTCAAAATTCGAATAACAATTATAAGATTACACTATCTTTGATGCAGAGTTTTCTAGTTAATATAATAATTATGGATGAACTTTCCTTAGTAAAATATTATTTTAAAAACAGTACTATTCGCCGTTGCATTTTGGTTGAACGATAAAGTCGGACTCTTTGTTTGGCTCTCGGGTGCAGCAATTATTGTATTCAGATCTGAGCTTGCTATTCTATTAGGGCTTTTACTACTTTACGATATTTATATGAAGAAAATTTCAATTGACAAGTAAGTGTGGACGATTTCTTGTAAAAGTAACAAATTCTTTTTGAAAAGTATATTTTCAGGTTATTAAAAATAGCAGTTCCTGCAGGCATAACGTTGCTGTCTGCCACGGTTATAGTAGATTCCTTTTTTTGGGGTCGCCCACTTTGGCCAGAAGGAGAAGTCTTGTGGTATAACACAATACTCAACAAGAGCTCCCAATGGGGCGTATCCTTTTATTACCAAAAATTATTGTACTAAAAAAATACTCTACTTTTTTATTCGTTAACTTCCTTAACTAAATGTTAAATAGGTATCACCGTTCCTCTGGTACTTTTATTCAGCCATACCACGCGCAATGGGAGCGTCAATATTATTTGTGCCTTTTGGATTGTACTTAGAGCCTCGCTCAAGATCCCTAGGAGTAGCTTCGATAACATTTGTATTTTTATATTCATTTTTACCTCACAAAGAACTGCGTTTTATAATTTATATATTTCCTCTCTTGAACTTATCAGTTGCTTGTGCATGCCACAGAATGTAAGTACTTAGCTACTACTTTAAAGTAAGCATTTATTTACAAAAATAAAATTCAGATGGATAAACCGAGGAAAATCTTTATGGCAAGCAGGGCTAGTTTTTTTTGCCGGTGGTCACCTTATAGTCAACGCTTTGTTTACTCTATTTCTGCTAGTAATTTCTAGTACAAATTATCCTGGAGGCGTGGCTTTATCTCGACTTCATCGACTAGCAACTGCCCAACCAAATGTTTCGGTTCATATTTGCAACCTGGCTGCTCAAAGTGGCGTTTCACGGTTCATGCAAGTTCGTTCCGATTGGATGTAAGTACTTTTAAAATTTTTGCTCATTCAATTAAATATTTGTTTTAAAAAGATACAGCAAGAAAGAAAACATCAACTATGGGGATGAAGAAATTAACCGGTATACGCATTTATTAATTGAAGCTAAACATAAGTTCAGCAATGAATGGCCTTTACTCACTCAGAGTTTTGAAACATTAGAGTTTGTTGATTGCTTCAGCTCCATAGGAATACAGTCTAACTCCTTCTTGCCAATTAAAGTTAAAACGAAACCCTGCGTTGGTATTATGAAGCGCAAGCCTCACATAATAGTGCCAAAACTGATTGAGAAAGAAGAGGTTATCAGTTCAACGCAAATAAAAGATAGTAACTCGTTAAATGAGGACGAGTTGAATTTCATTGCTTATGAAACTGATCTAGATAATGATGAAGATTTCGAAAACAAAAGTCAAGCAGAAATAGAGATCGTACAAGCTTCGAAAGAAGATGCTGGGAAATCTACTGAAAGTCGGGCAAGATTTGAAAAATTTAGCTATGATTATAATAAGCCTAGAAAGCACTCAAGACCGCCAAGAGAAGCGCAAAGAATCGATAATTCAATAGAAGGTTCAAAGAGTTACGAGAGCGACGAATTTAATAAATTTGATGAATATTTTAAGAACTCGGAATATGAAAAGAAAAGTAATATCCGAGGTCCTCCTCATCTCCATATTAAAAGAGGTTTATCTGAGGAGCATAATTCTCCAAAAATAAGTAGTGACGAAATTGATAAAGACATTTATAGTGAACTAAATGGATCTGAAGGGGAAAATGATTTAGATGAGGAAAATCTAAAACATATGTCTCTGTCCGAAGAAATAGAAGCATCAACTGAATCTTCACAGCAACGACGTGATCAAGGCTTTAAAAAAAGACAAAAAGAAATAAGTGAACTTTTGAAAGCGTCTATCCGACGAAAGACAGAATATAAAAAATTTATAGATCAAGACCATGTAAAGGAGAGTGTTGAAATTTTACAAGAATCCGAGGAACATTCAACACCTGTAATTATAAGCCAAGAAGACGTATCCGATGACGATAACGAAGTTACAATTGCAGTAGAAACCTCAGCTGAATATGATATAGAAAATTTATTAAGTCATCACGAAAAATCACGAGAAATTAACTTTCAAGAGCTTCGGAACATAGCCCTGGGGACAGTAACCAAAAGTGCCAAAGACAAGCTGCGCGATATTATCGAACAGCATTACAGGTCCAAGGGATCTGTTATCGAATCGGTCGAAGTAGATAGCTCTGCGACCGCCAAAAAGGTAGCCAAATTACACGAGGCTGAAGCAGACAAGCAAAGTGCCAAGATTTCTATAAAGAAAATAATAAAACAGGAGAAAATAAGAGAAATGGTCGAACGAATTTCAAAAATGGACCTAATAAACCTCTGTGAACTCGAAAAGATGTCTCCAAAGGACTGCCTCAAAAAGGTCATTGACGACATCGATGAGAATGACAACATTTGATTTTCAATAAAATTTATTTTTGTATTAACATGTTTTTTTTTTTAAATACAATACGTTAAGGCTTTTATGCATATCGACTTTTCGCATTGCTCCGATTCTAGCGATTCCTGGTGGAGGATATTGTGCTATATAGAGAAAAATAAGAAATTAGAGGAAGCTACACTTAATTCATTTTTAAAACTTAAAACGGCTCGTTTGCAAATCTTGGATATATTCCACTACAAATTTCTCAATTTTTAGTTTGGAATTTTTGGAAATGAGTTGTCGTGTAGCTTAATTTGTTGTTTTCGAACACGACTTTTCGTGTATTGTATTCAAATGTTAGTACGAAATATATATAGCGATAATCAATAATTAAGACCTACATTTCGAACGGACAAAACTGGCTGCAGAAATGCCTACAATTTTGTTCTCAAGTTTTTGTCCTAAGGTGAAAATCCATTCTTTATCCTACAACTTACCATTACCACATAGCTAAGGCTCTTTATTCTTTCTTTTAACTCAATCGAGTTGAATAAATGTCTTGGGGTAAAGCTAAAAGTACAGCAATTGTTTCTGAAATATTCCAAACATTTTACAGGCGTACAAAAACGTCCCATTTAAACCTAGAGTGACTGGGATTTCCTGATCATAGTTAAAAACAAATCACACAAAAGGAAGAGGTGTTTGAGCAGCGTATTCATATTGTCAGTTAGTAGAAAGGAGGAATTAAAAAGGCGGAGCTTAGTTCATCTATTATATTTCTCCCTTCAAATGCAATTAAATGCTCACCATCTCCTTACCGCTATGGCAATGGATTTCACTAAAACTAGGAATGGGAGTCACATTACAAGAGGAGGAAAGGTAATTTTAATTTACTTTAGAGGACTTCTACTTAAGGTTGCTGGGGAACACTTAGTTCATAGAAAAGCTTAAGAATCCCTCCCAATCCGACTAGAGTCAGACCCATCGTCAGCCTGTAGAGGACCTGATCGAAGGCACCTCCCTTCAAGAAAATCGGCTTTCCGTCGTTAACCTGAAACTTTTCTTGGATTTTCTTCAGATCAAAGTAGCCCTGTGGGATGTCCTTGCTTGCTGGAGCCGCCCTCCTCGCCGAAGTAGTCGCAATGGTACGAACGATTGCCTGGAAAATAAGTGGAAGAAATTACGTAACCCTACTCGATAAACAATTTGCTTTTCTTTAGCTAAAATAGCCTGTAATGTAGTTGTGATACATTAAATGCAATATTGAGATAATAATTACCCGTGATACGTTCATTTTGGGGAATATTTTACGGAACTACAGAGGAAAATCACGTTCGGAAAACTCCTGCCGTATAGTAGAGCTTCAGATGACAGATCGCAGTGGTGCAGTCCTCGTCGCGGAATGGTTGAAAAATATGTCAGATGCTCTCAAACTTTAAATTGATGTTGTTCAGTAATTGCAAGAATCGTCAAATGTCAGTGAGGCGCGCTTTCAAGAATGTTTTGATTTTATTCAAAGACGAGGATGTTCAAGCAATTTTAAAATGCTTGATTTCACATAGGCCGAGTTAGTTTAATTTTTCTATTTCTGGTGATTTATTGTTTTATTTCATTTCATACTAAATGCAGTGTACAGCGTAAAGTCCTTCTACGTGTATATTTCTTAAAAATGAACTTTTTCTTCTACAGGTAAGTCTCTTTTTAAAAAAGGCTTTCAATTAATTTGAGAGTCCTCAAGAGTATTTTTTTATTGTTAAAATAGAGAATAGCAATAAAATATTAATTTTACGTCATTCATATATTCAATATGAAACAGTTTCAAAGCCTGATATTTCATTTATATTAAATTTTTACTACAGGACTAAAGGTCATTCTGCAGAAGAATTGGGGTGCACTATTACTTAAATATCTAAGTCTATTCAATAACAACTTCTTACTTTAAATAATAAAAATTGTAATAATTGCAGACTACATATAGTCATTTATAACTTTTTAAATTAGCAGTTGTGTTCCTTCAAAAATAATAACTCTATTCCAATATAAATAACGAATAGCAAAATTCGTTAACAAATTAACTTGGCAACCTTTCACAACTTACCAACTTTACTTGATCACGTTGCAGATCGAACTAAAACTACTTAGTTAATTTTTTTAGAGTAAAGGAGAAAGAAGACCGCCTATTAATATTTTTTCCTAAAAACATATAACCCTTCTTGTTGTTACAAAAATTACCTGCCTGCATCGAACCTGGAACCTGTTGTCCCGATCATAAACCTTTTATTTTTTTCGGCCGACCTTTATTTCGGTTTATTACCCCAATTTCAAGAAGGTTCCTAACTTTAATTTTAATACAAATGGCCTGCAATTAAATTGAATCTGTTTGGCGCCGGTGGTTACAGTTTGTTTTGTAGTTAAGACAAAACTAAATTTGTATGTACTTTTTTTTCTTT
Organism: Eutolmus rufibarbis; assembly: GCA_963920795.1. Classification (NCBI taxonomy): domain Eukaryota; kingdom Metazoa; phylum Arthropoda; class Insecta; order Diptera; family Asilidae; genus Eutolmus; species Eutolmus rufibarbis. The sequence continues at coordinate 6,007,010 of OY987208.1, forward strand.
GAACTAGGAATTTTTCAATATTTTGGTTAATTGTACAGGTAACAAAAATTGTGGCGAACTTGGTCTTGTCTTGGCCGTTATAAAACATACAGATTGTTTTTAATTGAAAATATCTTATTTATCTTCTTTCCGTAGAATGATATTAAAATTTCAATTGGCTTACTGCTTTTGTAAAAATGCAACTTCTATTGATATTTCTACTAGCACTTAAAACGACACTTGTAACAGCCCGTAAGTAAAATCTCACATTTATAGTAAATATCGATTCTTTAATTCTTTTATTTATAAAAGTAAAGTGAAGAAATACGTAATTTTATTTTCAGGCATTATATTTCCCACAGAAGGGCCTCAATCATATTATAAGGAAAGCTTCGGTCCTTGTACAACGCCGAATTTGGAGCCAAGCATATGCGTGTATTTGCAGGAGTGCAACGAGCTCTATGCAATCATCACAAAAGGTCAATTAACAGAGATTGAAGTTCAATACTTACGACATAGTCAATGTGGTCATCATAAAAACAAAGTCTTGGTAAGTTATAATTTTTCCTTTTGATGTCAATTTACTCATTATTGTTTCCCCTAAGGTTTGTTGCCCACCGCTTCCAAAAGAATCAAACCAGTTACCATTTATAAACCCTCTTAAACAGGATCTACCTAATTTTGGAGCTTGTGGAGCAGGTAATTTTCACAGAATTTATGGGGGCTCGAGAACGAGTATTGATGAATTTCCGTGGATGGCACTTATAGAGTACACAAAACGTAAATGCATTAGTCAATTGAAGTACAAGTTTACTAACTGTTTTTATTTTTAGCTGGTAACAGAAAAGGTCATCACTGTGGGGGCGTTTTAATAAATGCAAGGTATGTCCTCACAGCCTCACACTGCGTAAACGGTAGAGGAATACCATCCACTTGGAAATTAACCGCCGTCCGGTTAGGGGAATGGGATACATTTTCCAACCATGATTGCGAGCTCGGGTATTGCTCGGATCCAGTTCAAGATTTTTTAATTGAACGTGCAATTCCCCACGAGCAGTACAATCCAAATTCGAGAAATCAATTTCATGATATAGCACTTCTACGACTATCAAAGACAGTCCATTTCACAAACTGGATAAGGCCGATATGCCTTCCGTCTGCATCCTATTTAAAAAATGCGACTTTTGAAAATGTGCGCCTCCAGGTTTCCGGCTGGGGAAAAACCGAGCAGGCGGTTACAAGCAGCGTTAAGCTTAAGGCTGAGCTCAGAGGAGTCCCAATGGACAAGTGCAGGGCGGTCTACATGAAGCACAACATCCTGCTGCAGGACTCTCAGATATGTGCTGGAGGGAAGAAAGGCATTGATTCCTGCAGAGGAGATTCTGGAGGACCTCTAATTGGTCTGGACAATTCGAACAAAATACAGCCGTATTACTTTCTAGCTGGGATCGTTTCGTACGGACCAACACCGTGCGGACTGGAAAGATGGCCTGGAGTTTATACGAGGGTCGGTGCATACCTGGATTGGATCGAGGCAAATGTTGTACATAAAGAGTGAACAGTTTGCAGTTTAAATTCGATGTATATTGCCATTTCATACATATAAACATAATTTTGTCAAATGAAGGACTTTTAGCTTGAAATAATTAAAATTTCTCCTAATAAAATTTTGTTGTTTGTAACAAAATAAGATTCCAATTTTTCGACGTCTAAGAATTAAAATTATTTTTCAAGCGGAATACTGCCCATTTCAGACTAATTTTTGCTCCTCGAACTTTTAGATTTTTATTTAAGTTTTTTATAATAAAGGAAAAAAACGATATTTGAAAAGACTTAAACCGGAAACTGAACAAGTATCCTTCAAATTTCAAGCAATATAAAGAAAAGTTTTCTGTTTGGTAAGAGCACATTATTCCTATAACAGTACAAAAAATATTAATTGCAATTTAAGTTACATGGCGATTAAAATGACCATCTAGAAACAAACAATTATTTAATAGTGCGAACTGATGAATACTCGTGCCAAATAAAGAAATGATGAGTTTACTTGGGCTAAATATCACATTTTAAGTAAAACTGATGTCGTCCCTAAATGCTGGAGGGGTTAAATTTAATCCAAAGTAAATATTCTTTTAGCGATATCATCAATAAGCCAGTCGACGGCGTTCAGCAGCTTGTCCCCAGTTACGGCACTCACGCCGACGACACTCCAGTGGTGCGTAGTGATTTTGTCGAGTTCTAGAATCTAAAATTTTAAAAATGATAGATGTTTGGCTTACGAAATGAATAATTTTTTTCCATACGTCCTTAATTTCCTGGGCGGAAAGTGCTCCTGGAAGATCCTGCTTGTTGGCTAGAACGAGTAGAGTCGCGCCGCCCAGTCTTTCTTCCTGCAGCAGAGTTTGGAGCTCCGCCTTGCAAGCCTCCAGCCGCATTCGATCGGCGCTGTCAACGACCCAGACGAGCCCGTCCGTACACTCGAAATAGTTCCTCCAGTAGGATCTGAGCGATTTTTGGCCCCCGACGTCCCATATGTTCAGGGTGTACCCTTTGTGCTCTATCGACTTTATGTTGAATCCAAGGGTCGGGGCGATCGTATCGATGGGCTCTCCGTTGAACCGCTTCAGAATCGTCGTCTTCCCAGCATTGTCCAGGCCCCTGTTCGACAGATGTTTCGTATTTCGGTTTTTGTGGATTAAGCGTACTTACAAAAGTAAAATTCTCATTTCCTTCTCCTTCTGCCGCATCTTCTTAAGCACTGTTAAGAAACCCATCACTTAACTTTTCACTTTTATCACGAAAAATAAATATAAATGTAGAAATCTTTTTTCTCCTGGCCCGAATGAGGAGTTTTGTTTACAGTGAATTTTGTATACCAGTGTAGATGACACATCACTCCAGACTGGGCTGCATTCGGTATTTGTTTTAAATTATATTGTTAATAATTTACAATTTTAAGGCAGGGAATTCCTAAGTAATTATAATTTGAAACAAGATTTTAGCGATTTAATTTGTTTATCTAAATACAATGATTTCCGTTAAAGTTTGAAAGGTATTTATTTCTGTCCATGTTCGCAGGTAAGCCTTCACGCGTTGTTGTTGAATGACTTGAATTAAATCAGCTGATGTCTATCAAATAAAGAACGCGCCGTCATAAAATGTAAACAAACCGGCTTTGAAAATGTTGTCCGTAGAATTGTTTGTTACTAAAATCAAGCCACACTGCGAGCAATTTCTGAAGTCACCTACATTAGCTAATATTCGTACACTCCAAGAATCGCTCAGTGAACTCGAAGATGTCCAGATAGACAGTTTTCAGACGTATGTCCTGCTCCCTTTTGTGGTTAAATTAGAAGAATTAAATGAGTAAGATCATTAAAATATTGTTTTCTAAAAGTTGCTAATTATTAATTTGAATATTAACTTACAGACGCGACTCTGAGATTAAAACTTTACTCATCGTCTGCATCAGGGACGTGATCGGCAAGATCCGCATTAAGGAGCTGAAGGCGTTTAAGACTATCCTCGTTATCGTCTTGAAGCAAATTCATGATTTTGAGAAAGGACACATGCTTTTAAATTTATCCGAGGAGAGAAAACTTGCTGCGGTCGAATGTTTGTTGAACTTGTTTAACCGGTCCACGCACGAGGTGTTGGAGCAGTTGTACACTACCGAGAATTCTTTTCTTTTGGCTAAAATCGGAGTTACATGCGTGGAACTGATATCAACTGAAAACTACCGAGCATTGAGGTAAGTAGTTTTCAAAATTATAGGTATTTTAAAAACGAATGAGTCTCGAAGTAGTTAGTGCAGTAAACTTTCAATGTAAACCTTTTGGTTGCTTCGATTTCTAATAGTAGGTTATTTGTCGCATATTGTTTTGAAAAATAATAATATAAAATTGTTTGTTAGGCCATTCACATCGTCTCAAATTTAGTTGATATTAAGGCATATAGATGAAATAAACCTTAAAATTGCGTTACATTTACAGTTTTCCAAGATATTAACAAGATTCCATCAAAAAAGAGATTATGATAGACAGTAAATAAGGTCTCAGACATGCTACTAATCAGGTTATCGTACAGAAGCCATAAAACTCTTAGGCTTAGCTACTTAAAACTAAAACCTTGCATACCAAAATAAGACAAAGATTTTCATTGGTAACTTCTGGTGGAACGCAGAACCTAGAACTATAGATCGTTAACTTTAAAAGTCTCAAATACGAATTGATTTAAAATTAATTGTAATTTTTAATTTTCTTAAAAAAAACTGTAAAAAATCGGCGTCGTAGTTTTCTGCCGCTTGTATGACTTTTTATATTGCGATAACATTTTTTTCAGATAAGTTGACTGTTAGCAACTTAAAATAATCTTAGCCAAATTGACCCTATTATTTAAGATGATCGTATGTATTATAATATAAAAATTTCGTCGAAAAATCACGAATTTAACAAAGGAAAATTAATTAAATAAAATTAATTGTTTATAACTATTCCAGAATAGCGTCCATAAAATGCTTGATGGCACTATTTTTTGTGTATGATGATAATGATTTGAACGATCCGGTTATGAGACACCAAGTGGCTTCAACCACATTTATATTTCTTCCAAAAATCGTTCAAACATTAATCGATATTGCCAGAGGAGATAACACTTTGGGAGAAAGTTTAATTTCGGTATTGTGGAAATTATGTGAGCGAAGATTATAATAATTGTTTTTTTTTAAACTTAGATTTCCATTCAAGCTCTGGGTAGGATTTTATGCCTAATATTTGAGGACTACGAAAAGCTTAATGATCCCATTTCATATAGTTCTCAAGACATCTTGCAATTATTCAAACTTTCTAAAGAAAATGACGAAAATAAAATTTTATTAGAGGACACTAAAAAATATGAGAAATTGGATGAAAGAATCAAAAATTTGCAAGAACAAGGCCGAACTAGCGATTGGTTAACCGCTTCATCAAAAAAATTGATACATGTTTTGAAAATTATATCTAACTTAAGAGCACATGAATCGACAAAAGTAAGGACAGAGTATGGAATTTTGTGCTCGGAATTATCCCACAAATGCTTTAAACATTTAAAGGAAAATTTTATAACATTTCTTGAAGGCTTAATAGCTCTTTCAGAGGACGAAGACGCACAGATAAGAAAAAATAGCCAAAATTATATTAATATCATAAGATTGGACCCAGGATCGGAATCAATTTTTAAGGAAACGGTTTCAATTTTATTCGAAATTCATATGAAAACTCTTCCACGCATTATAAACAGATGTGATGGCGTTGAACAAAAAGCAGAGTTTTTATTGTTGAAAGGATTTTTCAGCATACTTCCCGAAGAGGATTTAAGAACCATTTTTAGTTTTCAAGAAAATGTAAACTGTTTTTGTTCGCGTATGATATCCGCCCTGGATTTGGAGGTATGCAGAGATCTTCTAGTAGAAGAATATGCGTTACGAACAATAAATGATGAAATGTGGACAACTAACACCTTTCCCTGGAGAAGATTCAAAAATTTACAAAACGTAAAAATTGTTTTATTAATCCAAGAAATATGTGATATATTGGGCCGGTCTTCTGCTGTTGACGCAATTTTTGACGAGCTAATTAGTCTTTTACCCGGGAATGCTCATATTTGCAACGAAATTATACTTTTTATCGTATTTCTGTTGTGTATTTCGGATGAACAGAGTTTAAGGCTGAATGCGATTAAATCCGTTCTCGAAGAAATCCTTCAAGAAGAGCGTTGGCATTTAGCTTTACGGCCTGACACACTAAAGAGGATGCACAAAAACGAGGTAGATAAATTTGAGATCCTATTAACTTTATAATAAACATATTAAACAACATATTTTCCTAAAGCAAACACGATGGTTCGTTGATTCAACTCCTGGGCTGTATGAATCAGCAATTGAGATCAGAGTAAAGGATGTGTATTTAGATGAGGATGACGATGGTAGTGTTCATTATTATCTTTGATTTCTAGCAATAAACAAAATCTTTACAGAAACTGATGATCATGTTACAATCAATGATGCTAGTTTTAATGTCTTACACTCATGCATACTTTTGGATGCGATTGGAAATTTGAGCAAGACACTTGGGAAAATGTTTGAGCCATTTGTATTTAGGAGTTTAAATAAAGTTCTTCTAAAGGCAGGTAAGATTGTAGCAGTTAAATAACATTTCAAAATTAAACACATATTTTTTAGGAAACAGCAATTGCGTTGTTTACTCAAGTGCTAGTTTTGCTCTGCACTGCATTAAAGATGCACTGGGATTTGAAAAAATTAGTGATTTGATACAGCATTTTTCAGATTATATATCTTTTCATATAAATTATTCCTTAAAAAAGGTAAGTTGTTACGTTAAGTTGCATAAAGCATTATTAGTTATACATACTATAATTTGATTTTTTTTTTTTTGCAAATCTTAAAATATTATAGGTTGAAAGAAGCCATGAAGCCGTAGATGTTTTAACTGTAGTTCTCAGATTTACCTCTAAGAGTTCCTTATCTTATTTAGAACGCGTCATCGGAACAATGCTAGAAGAATGTACAAGATCAACACAAGCTGAAAATTTGATATCATATTTAAAGCTATTTAATATATTTCTATCAAACATAAAAAAATGGGAAATGGAAAATTTAGATAATGTTGCAAAAATTACTTCTGTGGAATTTGAAGAAGAGCATGATGATCTTGCAGACCACTGGCTAAGTCTGTTAATTCGATCAAAAGATGATTTTTTTAATAACGTTGAGGACGACGTCAAGATAAACGAAAATGTTAACATTGAGGACGAAGCGAAGATAAACGAGGATTTCGTTAATAATTCATCAGAAGAACCACAAAAGCCTGAATTGCCCCAATATATTCGAATTGTAATTGAAATTCTTCAGAAGGTATTAAAATACATTTCATCAAAGGATCAAGAACTAAAAATCATGTCGATGGAATGCCTAACGACTGGCCTTCCACTTCTGAGAGATTATGAAAATGAACTTCTTCCAATTGTTCACATGATCTGGGATCCTTTAACTCAGCGATTTAAAGATAAAGATCCAGTTGTACTGTTGCGCTGTTTTGAACTCTTGAATATACTGGCGACTTATGGAAGGGATTTCATTCTTTCTAGAACACTTAAGTAATTCAGATCATTTCTTTGCACCCATTATATTTTATACTGATTTACCTTACAGAGACGTTTTACCATTTTTATGTCAATTTCTTATTAATTCAGCCAAAAACAGTATTCGTGATAGGCACCTGAGGTAATTTGCTATTCAAATTTAAGGTATGTTGACAATGAACTAAATTAAAATTTTTGTACAGCCAAACACAGGAAGTCAAACTGCAAAAGAGGCTTCTTAACGACTTCTCAAACCTTTTGATCAATATAGATATACAAGAAAGAGAATTGGACAGAGTAACAGAAGCAGTTATACTATATTTAGATCAAAAACAGCCGGAGGACTTGCAGAAATTAGCTGTGGAATATTTTAAAAGCATTTTTAAGTTCAACGGCCCATTTGTGTATTCCTATTTAACTGCAATAGAAAATAATGCACAGTATAGAGCAAATGTTCAAATTATGTTACCATATATTAATAAATAAAATATCTGAAAAAAGAAAACTCTGGAAAATTCAATTTTAATGTAAATCATTACGGAATTTGATGACTAAAAAAAAGTCGAGTTCTATTGACATCAATTCTTGTGCTAAGGCTTTGCAATAATGATCACTATAAACCAAGTGTACATCTATTAATTACATGCAATTTTGTTTACATATATATATATTTTTGGAAATGCATACATTTAGACAGTGTGTATCAAGAGGAAAAAAAAAATAAGTGTACAAATGAATACTTTTCTCCACAACTATTTTTACATCTCATGCTATCTCCTCCTACCCCGATCTTGTCTTGATGGTCTTGATGGACCTGCTTTAGCTCCGCCGACAACTTCTAGAGATGTTTTCTTGACTACTGCAGTTCGACCACCAGTGAGAGTTGTTACTGACACCGATTTCTTTTCCGTAAGACCTTTCGGACCAGCTCCAAGCCTCTTTCGACGTTCCATTATCGCCTCCGCTGGCATGTAGATTCTAGGACCAGTCATTGGGACTTCAGGTGCATTGCGTGTTGTAACAATTGGGACAGGTCCGCCCTCCAAAACATTGCAGATTGGACCTGTGAGTGGTAAAGGTACAGAAGGTGGCAGAGGTCGGAAAGGGGTTTCGGGCATCATTGGAGGTGCCGTACGAGGAACCTGTCTCGGGGCAGTTGGTCGCGGTGGTGCGCCAATTTCCCTTGCGGGGCATGGGCCTTTCATGGGTGCGCCAGGTACTTGTTGAGGTGGAGGTCGAACTGGCGTAGGACCAGGTACCGGGCCTCTTGGACATACGGCGCGTGACGTAGGTTTTCTTGACGGCGCAGCTCTAGGTGGTCCCATAGGTTTACAAGGTGCAGGCGTGATTGCGGTGGGAGATTGGCGGGGGCATACAGGTGCAGTAGCTGGTCGGTGATATTTTCTTCCAGCCGCTCTCATTGCTGCCATTCTCTTTTCGCGCTCTATCATTGCCTCCGGTGGCATGTATATTCTAGGGCCTTGCACCTCCGCCGCCTTGCGCACTGTAACAATTGGGACAGGTCCACCCTCCACAATATCCTGGACGCCTGGCAGTCGCTTAACCTCGTATGGACTGTCGGGAGATCTTGCAGCAACAGGTGGTCCACGTCGCGAAGGTTGGCCAGGTCGTTGTCCAGGTGGACCAGCTTGTCGGCTAGGTGGACAAGGTCGTTGTCCAGGTGGACCAGGTCGTTGCGCAGCAGGGCCAGCTTGCCGGCCAGGTGGACAAGGTCGTTGTCCACGTGCACCAGGTGGGCCAGGTTGTCGAGCAGAGGGGCCAGCTTGTCGGCTAGGTGGACAAGGTCGTTGTCCAGGTGGGCCAGGTTGCCGAGCAGAGGGGCCAGCTTGTCGGCCAGGTGGACAAGGTCGTTGTCCAGGTGCACCAGGTGGACCAGCTCGTCGAGCAGAAGGACCTGCTTGTTGGCCAGGTGGAGCTTTTCCTGGAGGTTGACGAGAAGGACGCACTGGTAATTTAGGTGGGGCTTTAGTTTTAGGTTGTTTTGTTAATCTAGCAAGTGATTCACGTAGTCTTGCTTGTGAAATCTTTTTCGGTGGTGATGGCGGGGGTCGAGTGGTCTCTTTTTGTGGGGGTTTTTTCATTTGACTCAATCTCGCTGCAGCTTCTGCTTGTCTCTTAGATACCTTACTCATAGATGGGCAAGGTTTCGGTGCTGATGGACCAGCTTGTCGGCTTGGTGCTCCAGGTCGTACCCCAGGTCGTGGACAAGGTGCTCCAGGTCGTACCCCAGGTCGTGCTCCAGGTGCTCCAGGTCGTGCCCCAGGTGCTCCAGGTCGTGCCCCAGGTGCTGCAGGTCGTGCCCCAGGTGCTCCAGGTCGTGGACAAGGTGCTCCAGGTCGTGCCCCAGGTCGGGCCCCAGGTCTTGGACAAGGTGGCCCAGGTCGGGCTCCAGGTCTTGGACAAGGTGCCCCAGGTCGTGCCCCAGGTGCTCCAGGTCGTGCCCCGGGTGCACTAGGTGCTCCGGGTCGTCGGCCAGCTGGACAAGGCCTTTGTCCAGGTGCACCAGTTCGTCGTACAGCTTGACTTTTAGGGGGAGCTGGTGGAGTTGGTGGTCGGGGAAAATTATGTTCCATGGGAATAAAATTGTCCATCCATTTAAATCCCATTTGCGAAGGTGATAGTTCAGGCACACAAATAGGAGAAGGGCGAGCCTTAGGTGATGCGGGGGGCTGTGGACAAGGAGGTGCACCTTCATATATCAAAAAATCAATTGCAGCTTGCATTGCTTGTCGCATTTTTTCTTCTTGTTGCATTTCATATTGTTCTCGTGCCGTTGGTACATACAACGGTTGGTAACTATCCGGCGACCCAGGCGCACGGCCAGTTCCTGCTGGTGAACATACTTCCCTAATTGTCGATAATTGCCCTGGAGGAGGACGTCGCCCTGTGAAATATTTTAAGAGAATTGTTGATTTCAACGAATTCATCGTTTATCCGACTGCAACTAAAAATATCCTAAACTATACGGGGAAATGTTTAAATTGGTTTGATATTATTTTGATATACATAGATATCTATGTCGCAGAGGTATTAAAAATGGGTTTTCAGTTATTTGTAGTAGGTATTATGTATGGATTTATGTATTGTGCTTATTGTAAATTGTACAAAATAGACAAGATTTTTTAAAAGCCGATTCAATTTTCCTGCGACATTGCTATATATATATATAAATATATATTTGTATATATATATAAGTATATATATTGTATATATATATAAGATTGGAAACTTGTAAGTTTTGTGTGTTTGCATGTTGGTCTGAAGTAATCCCAGAGATGTGAAACAATTCATGAAATTGGTTCAACATAAAAAAGCGTTTCCCTCCTTAAAATGGTATATTTCATTACGATAGCTCATAAAAAAGCTAAGACACGAGGAAAGAAAGACCTTACGAAAGAAAATTTTTCCTGTCCAGCCATAAAAGGTAACTTCTATACAAGCCTACGCCCAAAAATTGCGTTGCGAATAAGCAAGCAATAAAAAACAAGCTTCAGCCAGAAAACTGGAAAGAATATTAGTTTCGTATTTTTTATCTCGCAAAAACTATTTTTAAAAGAAATAGATATTTAGTAATGGGTCATTCTTATCTGTTTTGTGTTATTTAATTTATAATTATACAAGCTGAAGTCTTATAAGTGGAAATGTTACTTATAGGGCTTATAGTAGTTCTTAATTTTTTGTTGCACATGTGTTACTTCAAACTTAAAAATAAAGGAATATTTTCAAAATGTTAAATATGGAAGATATTAAGCGTGATCCATTAATAAATAAAATGTCTACGAAAATTAAATCTGTTTTGTAAATATCGAATAATTTTAGAATTATCTAGCCACTCATCCAGTTGTCTGTCCCGCCATCCCTCATAATCTTACCAACCCCAGGCCCTAAAAAATGTTTCGACGGCCCTGCTTTACACATGTATATAAGAAATAAGTTAGAATTTTATTTTTCATTAAATTAATACAAAATCTCATTTGTGCTAGATCACGGGACAAACATTGTTAAATAACAAAATAAGTGTAAGTGGCGAGATTCTACGAGACATATAGCAAGTACTTTCCCTTAAATGTGCTATCTCCTTCTAGTCTTGTCTTGCCTCGATAATCTTGATGTGCCTGCTTTAGCTGGACAGACCGATCCCACAGAAGATGTTTTCTTGACTACAGCGGTTCTACCATCAGGGAGTTTGGTCACTGACGTCGATTTCTTTACTGTAGGAGGTTTTACTCCACCTCGGGCTTGAAGATCTCTTTTAGTCCGCTCAGCCATCTTTGCAGCTGCTTCTTGAGCCTGCCTTGTATTTTCTGCCCTTTGTCCCAGCCTTTGCTGACGCTCCAGTATCGCCTCCGCTGGCATGTAGATTCTAGGACCAGTCCTTGGGACATCAGGTGCATTGCGTGTTGTAACAATTGGGACAGGTCCGCCCTCTAAAACATTGCAGATTGGACCTGTGAGTGGTAAAGGTACAGATGGCGGCAGAGGACCAGTGCGCGGTGAGAGGCGAGGTGGGCATATCTGTGCCTGTTGTTGTGGAGGAGGAGATGGCGCCCTAGGCTGCACAGGCTTCCTTGGAGCTAATTTAACTGGTTGCGTGAGTGGAGCTTGTCGGCGAGGCACTTTCTTCATTGGTGCGCCAGGAGGTGCTCTCTGTGCTGAAGGTGGAGCGCGTTGCATACTTCTTGCTGGGCATGGTGTTTGCATAACATTACTTGGTCCTGGTCTTTTTCCCGCGAGAACTGGTGGTTTTTGCGCTGCTTTAGCTTGAGCAGCTCTTTCTCTTGCTGGACAAGGTGGTCTATATTTTGGTTCAGCCAATCTAGATACAGATTCCACAGCAGATTTGGACAAAGTTTTCGCTGGTCGAATTGGTTTTGTTGGGCTTGGACCTCTGGGAGGCGGCCTCGCGCCGCCAGCCTGGGGAGGACACACCATTGGTCGTCCACCCCTTTGTGCAAGTCTTTTCTCGCGCTCTATTATTGCCTCCGGTGGCATATATATTCGTGGACCGGTCTTTGGGAGATCTGGTGCATTACGTGATGTAACAATTGGGACAGGTCCACCTGTCAAGACGGTCTGTATTTCTCCGTACGGGCCTTGTCGGCGTTTTACATCATATGGACTGATCGGTCTTTCGGCCACTGGTGATAGGGGTTGCCACCCTGGTGGTCCTGCACGAGGACATGGTCTTTGACCTGGTGGTCCAGGTCGTTGCCCAGGTGGCCCAGGTCGTTGCCCAGGTGTTCCAGCTTGTCGAGCAGGACAAGGTCTCTGTCCAGGTGTACCAGTTTGTCGAGCAGGACAAGGTCGTTGCCCTGGTGGACCAGGTCGTTGCCCTGGCCGTTGAGCAGATGGACCAGCTTGTCGCTGCCCAGGGGCACCAGCTTGTCGAGCTGGGCAAGGCTGTTGTCTTGTTGCAGCACCTGGTCGAACAGGTGGACCAGGTCGTTTCCCAGGCGCACCAGTTTGCCGAGGACATGGTTGTTGTCCAGGCGCACCAGTCTTTCGAGCTGGTGGGCAAGGTTGTTGTCTTGTTGCACTACCTTGTCGAGCAGGTGCACCAGGTTGTTGCCCAGGTTGTTTTGTTCCACTACCTTGTCGAGCAGGCGGTGCAGTTTTATTAGGTACAGATGAACGTTGCTCTATTCTACCACGTTGTTGCATTGGTGGGCCAGGTTTTTGTCCAGAAGCACGTGCTTTTTGCGGTGGAGCTGGCTTTTTGGGAGCTTCTTGTTGTGGTGGTTTTTTCGCTTGGCTAAGTCTGGTAGCTGATGCTTGCATACGAGTTTTTGAAATAACTTTCTTTTCTGGTTTTAACTCTGGTCGAGGAGGTGTTTTCTTCTTTGGAACCTTAGGCTGTGCTAGCCTTGATGCAGACGCTGCAAGTTTTTTGCAAACTCTTTTCGGCGGTGGTGCTTGGACCGCAGGAGGGCGTTTTAATTTATCTTTTCCATGTGGTAACGGTGGCCTTGCACAAGGCTGACCTCTTTTCTTCTTTGCTGGTACTGCTGCTGAACGTTTACATACAGGTTTACATGGTGGAGGAGTAGGCTCACATACGGGTTGTGGGAAATTCTGTTCCATAGGAACAAAGTTATCTAGCCATTTAAATCCTTCTTGCGAAGGAGACAAATCAGGCAAGTAACAAGGGGATGGTCGAGGCATTGGACACACGGGGCGCTGCGGACATACAACAGGTGGACATATCTCGTTTTCTAACGCGGCCATCCGTTCTGCGTACCTTTGTTGAGTCTCCAACTCTTCCTGTTCTGTAGGTATGTACAGTGCATGGTAGTAGTCTCCAAAACGTGAAGTATCAAACATTTCATCGTATGGAAGCACATCACAAGGAAACTCTTCTTCCTCCAGAAGATCCTCAGCAGGAGGTAACATTTTGGTAATATACTCCGTAGGTTCATATTCTGAATTTTGGGGCAAAGCCTCAACTTCAAACCGTGGCGCCTGCGCCATCAGTCGACGAATTCTTGTACACGGATCCATACCAATTGGAAGCCGTTGAGGAGCACCAGAAGCAACTGACTGAAAAATTTCTTCAAGTCTTCGATCTGGACTGGCCGGAGCACGTGCCTGTCGCGGTGGCGAGGGCTGACACACGTCCAATCGTTGTTGTAAAGGTTGCACAGGTCTTTGGGCAGTTCGAGGACGTACTGGCGTTTCGGGACAAACAGCCGGTGGTGGGGCTGCTCGTGGGCAAGGTTGAGGTGGTACGGCTGCGCCGCGAGGTGGGCTGGGTGGGCGTTGCACCCTTGGAGTATGCCTCGGACTAGGCGGAGGTGATATATCCGCAAGGAATTCCCCACTAAGATCTGCAGCGTCCATACCATATTGTCCAGCTATATATGATTTTTGGAATTCTTCGAATCGCTGCCTGTCCTTTTCTCTTGCTGGAACATAATATCCGGGACAAACTTCTTTTATATTGAAGCCCCCTGGAGAATCTGGAATATCTGGAGGGCCAATGCTATCTTGAAACTGCAGATCTGGTAGCTGTCGACATGGAGGACCCATCAGGGGTGTTTGATACGTTCCACTCTCAAGTGATTCATCCAATATAGTTTTATAAGCCTCAAATTCACCAAATTCAGTAGGTGAGAGTAAATCGTCCATTTCTCCAGGAGGTGGTGGCGTTTGGTAAGCGTAAGGAGCTGGCCGCCCGGTTCTCTGTATTCTCCTCGCCTTACCTACTTCAAATTGGGTCTTATAATCTGCAATTCTTTGCGACTGAGCTACAGCTCTAGCTATTTGAATAGGTGTATCAGCTCTTGGAGCAGCCACAGGTGTATCCGCTCTGGCTGCAACTGGGCTAGGACAAAGTGGTGGTGTCGGTACGGGACACACATCATAAGCAGAATCATACTCAGACGGAAATGATTCTTCATCCAGTCTTTCTGCAGGTAATGCTGCCCTTACAGGACGTCGGTAGGGCGAACTTATGTTGAAAAGATGCCAAGCGACAGGAGGAGAAGGGGGAGGAGTTATATCACACGATGGAAAAGACATTCTGTCTAGTTCTTCTTCCTCAGGTGGAGGCATAGGAATTTCACCGATTGGACAAGGCTCTTCCACCATTCCGCTATCAAACATGTCTTCCATTTCATCTGTTTCCAATATACCATCACTGGCCGTATAGAACATTGAGGGATGTTCATCCATTTCTTGTTCCATACTAGCGAAAGGATCTCTTCGGGGTGGTTGTAGAGGTGGACGGAGCTCATCCCAAATTGGTTCATCCATAAGGTGAGGTTCGTGCGGCGGAAATTCAACTGGAGCATATCTATCATACATGCGATCTTGATACTCAAGATATTCTCCGATTTGTGGATAATCGACTGCTTCTCTAGCAGGAGGTAATCCTTTTATATCCCTAAATCTCTCCCTTAATCCAACAAAGTCCGCTGAGGCTTTTAACGATTGGGCTAAAATCAGCCTAGTTGGACTCATACCTACTTTATGAGCCCTACTTGGTGTCAGATCGCCTAAACTATAAATACTCTCTTCAAAGTCTTCAAGCCTTGAAAAAACGTCGGGCTCTGAAATATCTGATAATTGACGCTCTGGACTTTCAGGAAAATGAGGAGGAGTCTGAAAGAAATCAGCAGGATATGGAACATCAGACAATTGTTCTCGAGGGTAACGATAAATTCTCATTGGAGGTTTTTCCATCTCGTATAGATGGGAATATTTAACTGGCGGAGATGGAGGAGGCGTAGGAGGAGCCGGGGGCATAGGTATTTCTCTTATTGGCATTGGTGCGCAAATGTCTTCCTCATCAAAGTCATACATTTCACCCTCCGATAATATTTGTCCCGGTGATCCATATATCCTCTGTTGAGCGGATAATCTCCTACTTTCATCAAATTGCCTTTCCACACTATCAAAGCCGAACTGCAACCGCTCGCATGGCGGCTCGTCGACTGGTGTAATATCTGGATGAATTTCTCCTATACTTTCCTCATCTGCCAGATCTTCTAGAGGTGGGAGGCCTTGCTTTTCACGATATCTATTTCTTAAATCATGTATTCTTTTTGTCTGCTCTCTGCCTATTTCTTTGAAAATTGCCACAGAACTTAAGAAAGGGGGTTCATATTCACCACTTTCCACAAACCCTTCCGGAAAAGACTCAGCGCTGAGTGGTTGGTCATAACAAGGCGTATCGTACTCATGACTATCAATTAATACGTCTGGAAAAGATTCTCCGCTGATTCTCGGTGGCCACTCAGCTGCATATTCACCAAGATCAAATCGTTCTGGATAAGCCCCCGGACTAAGAATCTCTCGAGCACCCTGTGAAAATTCTGCGGGACAAATTTCTGCGCTGAGTTGCTGTTGACCAACCCCTGCATATTCTTCAGGGCAAGGTTCCATGCCTTCTGCTGTGACATACTCTTCAAAATCTTCAGGGCAAGGTTCGTCGCTGAGCTGCGATTCTCTGGGCCCCGGTCGAGAACAGGGCTCTTCACGAACACGTTCAGACCGAGGGCGTCGGTAAGTAGCTCTTCCATACTCCCTCGCTTTTACAGCAGGTGTAGAAAACTTCGGAAATATTGGGGGTGATTTCATAAGCGACATATCCCGAAATGATAAATCAAGTTCATTCCCCTGGCTATCTCTTGGTATTTCAAATGATTTGTGTTCTTCTAATTCTTTCACCCAACTATCCATGAGACCTCTTTCAAAACTTTCAAAAGGATCCGTTCTTTGGGGCGACTGAATTAGTGCTGGACATTGATCTTCCAAAATTGGCTCATCCATGATTCCAAATGGAGCTTCTTTAACTTGAAATTTAGTGGGTTCCAGAAGATATCCCTCGCGGTCCTTTAACGCCGAAATCGGATCCGCTCTCTCCTCACAAATTGGTGGTAGTCCTCGAAGAGCTCTAACTCGGTTTTTCATTGCATCAACTTGTTTCGACTGTTGTACACTTCTGGCGAGAAGCGCCTTCGTCGGAGTCATTTCCATTTCTCCAGGTGCCATCATTGCATCCTCCCCGAACATATCCTCTACAGGCATTGCACTCTCAGCTAAAATTGAAAGATCATCTTTGGGACGTTGAACGTTACCTCTAAGTATAGAAAATCTTCTTAAGACACGATCAAGAACAGTTTCATCGAGAGCTTCTCCCATCGGCTGCCTTCTAGGCAGTCTGAGGAACTCTAGAATATCATCTTCAGTCAACGTACCGGCCAATGCTTTAATCGCTTCCGCATCGAAATCCGGTAATATTTGCGGTAGACGCAGAGGTTGTTCCTGTGGAGCAGGACAAGGACGTTGGGGAGGTGTAGGTTCAGGCGATCTATCAAACGCAGAATCGTATTCTGGCTCTGAAACTTCCTCAAGCCTCTCAATTCGAGGTCTATATCTTTCAGGAATTGGTGTTTCTGGAGTAGCATCATCGTACAGATGTGAATAGATCCGTCTGGGAGGAGAAGCGGGAGGCATAGGAATGTCTTTTACAGGAACCGGCTCAGCTATCATTCCCTCTGCAAAAGGATCACTGCCCATTTCATCGTAGTCAATGACACTATTTCCGGGTGTTCCTATCGCATCTACCATATCTTGAAATATACTATCAAAAATGTTTTTTTCGTAGGATTCAAAAAGATCTTTTTTCTTAGGTGGTGCCATTAAAGCACGCGGTAGTCTTTCTAAAATTGGTTCATCCATAATTCCAAACGGTGGTTCCCTGTAATCAGCGTCAGCCAATCCACCTATAAGTTCTTGTCCATCTGGTTCCACCATTTTTTCATAGTCGCGTGATTCACAAGGAATGGGTGATAAACCTCGCATAGCTCGGAATCGGTTCCTTAATTTTCGAATTTGATCAGTTTGTTCGGCCGCTCTGGCACAAATCAATTTCGTTGGTGAAATCCGTTTTCGTTTAGGAGAAGCAACAGCAGCCTCGCCAAATACGTCAGCAGTATCCATCATACCTGGAGCAAGACACTCTCTATCTGGGTCAAATTCACCCTCAAATGGGGGTTGTTCCAATCTCAAATACTGATATACCTGTTCTGGTGCTATTTCTCCCGGAGCTACTTCGGAATATACTTGTTCTTCGGATACTTCTAATGCTTCTCCAAGCATTGCATCCGGACAAGATACATCCTCTAATACCTCTTGGGTCATTTTGTATTTGAAACCGGGCTTACAGGGTGGTGTACCTACGTAATACAAATGACTATATTTAACTGGTGAAACGGTAGTTGGTTGTGGTGGAGGTGGCGTGGGTGCTGGCAACTGGTGTATTGGACAAGGTTCTCCAATTGCTCCTTCTCCGAAAATGTCTTCAGTCGTCATTTCATCTTCAGCCAGGTAGCTCTGTTCGGCGGGCACCACCTCGTCACATATTCTGCGCTCCAAAAAGTCATTATCTAGAAATGGGCAAGGTCCCTCCCGAGAAAATGAGTCAACTGGTTCGAAAAATTTTAAACTCTCGTCCAATTGCCGCTCAAAGCTCTCAAGAGGTCCTCCCCTTGGTGGAGGACTAGGAGGAGCTTGGATAAGAGGGCTTTGCAAATATCCTGCTGCTATTGGTGAATCTAGAGGGCCTAACCCAGCTTCAGGGAAGCTTTGATAATGGTATGGTTCAAGGAGATCTTGTTCATCAAACGCTCTTTGTGCCCTATCCCTATGTATTCTTCGCGCTTTACCTACTTCAAACTTTGTTTTGATATCCTCAAACTTTTGGGTTTGGGCTTGTAACCTAGCTGCGAATACTGGGGAAGGTTCACATACAGCCCTTGGGCCAAAAACATCATCAGTTTCCATTTCTGACTCTAAAAAATAACTGCGATCTCCGGGAGGTATATAGTCTGTGTCGGTGTAGTCTGATGGTGCAGTATAATATGTTGGTGTTTCTTCACAAACTTCCTGTTCATTGTAATGAAGATATTCTCCCATTTGAGGGTACTGTATTGCTTCTCTAACAGGAGACAACCCTTTTTGCGCCCTAAATCTGTCCCTTAAATCAGCAAAGTCTGCTGATGCTTTTACCGATCGGGCTAAAGCTAGCCTAGTCGGACTTATACCTGTTCTTCGCGCCCTTTCCCTAGGATCCGTTACAGGCGCTGATGTTTCAAGGTCGGAAGAATAATACTGGGGGGCCGAAATGTCTGATAGTTGTTCTACATCTTCGTCACGTTCTATTCTTTCAGCACCTCGCAGAAATTCATTAGCCCATTGCCCATATACGGGTGGAAGGCACGGCGGGCTAGGGGGAGTTGGTTGTAACTCCTTCAATTTTTTGTCTAAAATAACGTTTAGCACTGAATCGGTTATGGGAGGTGTATAATCTCCGTCATCTTTTAAGGTATCATCAAAAAGAGGCTGGTTACTTTCTTCCATATATGATTCTACTAGCTGCTCTTCGCCTTGTACGTTCAGTTTTCGCCTTCCCACCTTAACCTTTTTGGGGCAGGGACCATCTCCTTCCTTCTCAACAGCTATGTCCTCAAACATAACATCTGGATCTGTAAGTTTACTCTTTCCGAAGAGCTCATCAGTCTCCATCTCTTGTTGAAGCAGAATTTCTGCCTTATCGAGCTCCGCTTGTGCTGGCGCTGGTAGGACGTCTACTGCAGCTATTCGACTGTCTCCAAAAACGTCACTGTAGCCCATAGCTGTGTCGTCAAGAATTGAAGGAGGTTTATCTTCATCTGGGAATTCTGTATAGACCATATGTTCGTAAGATACGTTGTCTTGATCAACTGAAATTTCCGCTTCATCGAACACCAATCGTCTTGGAGGTTGAAGCTGTGCCTGTTTCAGTTTTTGCAGTCGATCCCAAATAGCCATATGCTTCGGAGTCAAACCTGGTGGAGGAGGTTGGGGCTCCCGTTTCGCCATCATCGCTTGATATGATCTCTCAAACGATTCAGCAGCTTCCCTCGACCTCGGCTGCGGACAAGGTGGTTCCCTAACTGGAGTCATTTCAGGCTGCCGTCTTTCGACTGGAGACCTTCTTCGTACCTCACAAGGAGGTGGCGGCTCATCTGTGGAAATACGTGAAAAGTAATGAAAATAAATTAAAAATAAATAAATTATAACGGTACATTCGAGGTCTTTGAATCGTTCAGTTGCTGGAGCGAATTGTTCATCTTGTTCTAGTAAAAAGTCCTCCATTTTATATTCCTTGCGTGGTCCTCTTGGCCTTTTGTAGAAAAGTTCAGGAGTTCTTACTACTCCAGGCATTTCAGGTGACTCTGGTTCACAGGGTGCTTCAGGTCCTGCAGGTGGCCCACAAGGTGGTTGTGGCTCACAGGGCTCACAAGGTCCTTCTTCCTCTATAATGTCTTCAGCCGCTGGTTTTTGCTTTAATCTTTGCCTTAATCTTGCAGGCATTCTTGACATTTGTTCTTGTTTAATCCTTGCATCATACTCTTCCCTGCTTTCGACCCAATTCATAGGTCCTTCAATTCTGCTAGTATCTAATGGTGGCATTTTTGCAACAACTCTCTTTTTAATTATTCTAGTTTGATGTAAAAAATAAAAAAATTATAATAACTTTATAAAATTAAGTATGCACAACCTTCTAGGCTTTGTTCCTGGCTTTGCTCCGGGCTTCGCAGATCCTTTTCCCTTCCTGTAGAAAAATAAAATTTAATAAGGAAAACATCGAATGGATAATAGACAGTAATGTTTACTCGTCTTCCTTAGGTTTAGGTGGACATGGCTTCGTTGTTTTCTTATCCGGGGGATCCTGCCCTGGACAAACATAATCTTCTTCTTCGTGAGGCTTTTTATGCTCTATTGACCTAGCAAGGATGCTCGTATCGGGACTAGACACGATTGTAACATTGAGTAATCCTCTAGGTATAACCGCCTTATCTAAGTTATCCCATTTCCGTATATGTTCTGGTGAATATGCGTAAAAGAATTGTGCCCCAAAATCGGGAATATCCTGATAGGCCACAAATTCACTTAGATTTCCAGATACCTCAATAGATATTGGAGGACGACCGTCTTTTTCAAACTCCTGCTGTAAAATTAACTTAGCAATATCGGCTGGTTGATACGCCCAACCGTAGCTGGTCAATGCCTTATCTTCCTTTGGGCCTATTTTAAACGGGCCCACCAAGCGTTTTCGCTGCAGACATATAATTAATATGTTCAGGGCATGATTTTTTGTTTTCGAGGCTTTAGCATCAGCTGTATGAATTTTTTTTAGCCATTTGAAGGCTTTGATACGGTCTTTAAATAAATATGATTGGGTTGATTATAAGAAGCTTGGAAATATTAAGAAAAGGGGCTATGAAAGAACGTATACCTTTTTCATCCGGAAGGTTAGCTGCATACTTGCGAGCTATTTGCATATATAAGTTATACTGTTGTTCATTTAGTTCCATAATAAAATGTACAGAAAATATATAAATATATAGATATAAAAAACATAAAATTTAAATTAAATTTGTACAACAAATTTAGTCACACTGACAAATTTATCAAACACAATATGCAATTATTTTTAAGAATCTGTTCAACGCTTCCTTAGAAAAATAAAATTTTAACAAGTATTTTATCAGAGGAATAGGAGGCCGGGAATTTTTTTTATTGCTTAAAAGTAAAAGCAATATCAACGAGGAAACGTGAGAATGTTATTTATAGTAATAAAGGATATTTTCTTTAATAAAATCTGTTACATATAAATAAAATAAAGTAAAATAAATGTATTTACTTTTAAACTTGGCAACTTTGATCTCTTGTGGATCGGTGAAGGTGTAGTGAGATTTTCTTAAAGTCGTTACATTTAAAAAATGTTCATTCAATAGGCATTTAGTACAGCGAAACAGTATTCAAATTGACTGACTACCGAAATTGTAATTAATATATTTTTAATTAAGCGCCTTTTAGGCGCAGAGTGAAAGTTAAAAATGCACTTCCGCTTGTATTTTAAAAAGGTCCATAAAAGCCGAATTCTGCCAACGCCAACCTAAAAGAGTCACGTCGCAATTGGTGTAAACGAAGCCCATTTGACAACCTGAGTTCACGCATCGAATCGCGTGGGATCGCACTGTTACCATTCGACAGCTTGACTTCTGTCGACTTTATTTGTTCGGTTTTTGTTGTGCGGTGATTTCAAGTGATTTTTTATACCAGAAACCTTTGTAAATACAGAGAAAATGTCGGTGCCAGCAGCTAGTGATGATCAGAAGGTTGTTAATGAGGCGGATGTCCCGCAGGCGGAGCATTACAAGAATCAGGGGAACGATTTCTTGAAAAGTAAGAGGGTTCCGCCAGGCGACTTTTTTTTTATATTCCCCTGTGAAAAAATTATGCACATAACCTCGATCATCGGCGCCCCTGTCTTAAATTTTTGCCTTAATTTGCGATTTTGCATTTTCAGGAAACAAATTCACCGATTGACACCACTCGCGGGTGATCTCGTGTCCTCGGAATGTTTCCAATGTTTCAACTTATTGTGATAATTAGAAAAGTTTGTGCTCGAAATGTTTTCTGAATTATATCCACTTTGGATAATTCTTCCCTGAGTGAAAATTGTTAGCTTGAAATTCCGTACATTTTTATTTGTGGGAAATGTGGGCATTAACAAGAAACCTTCCGATTACATGTCCTGTTTTCGCCCACGTTTCCTCTTCAGATTTAAAAATAAACCGAAGTGAAAGCCGAGACACTCGCATAGGGACTCAAACTTTTATTTGCCGTGGTTCATAGGAGCTTCGCACTCTTCGCAGATAACTCACCTTAGCCTTAGCTATAACAAAACAATAAAGCAAAACTTGATTTCATGGGAAAATGCAATTTTTTACATAACTAGTGGAGATAACACTCGATGAGATTGTAAGATTTAAAATCTCAAACTGGCTGTTCTTCAGTTTAATAATTTATAATTTAGAAATTCTATCAATTCTAAAAAGGTACAATATTATTTAGGGCCATGTCTAACTGGAAGCAACGCGATTTCGATGACAACTTTAATTTGTATTTTAAATAACAATCTTTATTCGACTATGCCCTGCTCTTCTTAAAAATATTTAGTTTCATTACTCTTTTGAATTCGGCGCTATGTCAAGGCTATCACACTTTGAATAGAGCCTAAATTTCTTCCCCACTCTAGGAGGATCTAATAATTATTAATTCTTTAACTATCTCCATCATGATTATCGTCTACACAGACCCTTCTTTTTCAAAACACTATTTTGGCGGCAGATGATTTTAGATTTAGATTGATTGAAAGGGTTAATAAATACTTTGGTTTTAATTTTTGCTTTAATTGTGAATGATTTTGGTTTCACAATAATTTAGAACATAAATAAATTTAAATTTACTATCTCGAAAGAGATATTTTGAGAATAACAGCATTTAGTATTTCATATTAATGAAATTGGGACAAAGAACAGTAACATAAATGTTATCAATAAAATATCTATTAAATAAGTTTTGCTGATTATCAAAAATTCAGACAAGGCCCAATCGGTTTTAATGAATTTCGATTAATCTTAATTGTTTTTTTTTCTAGATAAGGACTACAATAAAGCAATAGAAATGTATACCAAAGCGATAGAAATAAATCCAAAGAATGCGATATATTTCGCAAATCGCAGTCTTGCTCATCTCCGACAGGAGAGCTTTGGGTATGCACTTCAGGATGGTATAGCAGCTGTTAAAGCAGATCCTTCTTATCTAAAGGGGTACTACCGAAGGGCGGCAGCTCACATGTCTTTAGGAAAATTTAAACAAGCTCTTTCGGATTTTGAATATGTAAGATGTTAACATAATTTGATTTTTTAGAAACTTGTTGGGTATTTTTACAGGTTGCTAAGCTGAGACCGAATGATAAAGATGCAAAGCTTAAGTTTACAGAATGCAACAAAATAGTTAAAATTCAAGCTTTTGAACGCGCGATTGCCGTCGATAAGCCAGAAAAGACACTTTCGGAAATGTTTAGGGAATTAGAGTCAATAGGTAATCAAAGTATTTTGGAATGCTATGTGAACATTTCTTTAAAATAAGGCCTATTGCAGCCATTGAAGACGATTACAATGGTCCTAAGCTAGAAGATGGCAAGGTTACCCTTAAGTTTATGGAAGAACTAATGGAGCACTATAAGCAGCAGAAGAAATTGCATAGAAAATTTGCTTATAAAGTGAGTTGGATATTACTTTTAAATATCTCTTGGTAGCGCAACAATAATATATTTTCCAGATTTTATGCGACATCGACATTTACCTGCGGAAGCAACCATCACTAGTTAATATAACGGTACCAGATGAATCAAAGTTTACAATTTGTGGTGATATACATGGTCAGTTTTATGACCTCATGAACATATTTAAAATAAACGGGCTGCCATCGCCAACGAACCCTTACCTTTTTAACGGAGACTTCGTTGATCGAGGTTCGTTTTCAGTTGAGTGTATTTTTACACTTTTCGGCTTTAAGCTTTTATATCCCGATCATTTCTTTATGTCCAGAGGTGAGTTGAGTAAAAGCTGTTAATGCGATAGCAGTTAAAGAACTTGTTAACTGACAGGTAACCACGAAAGCATCAATATGAATCAAATGTACGGGTTTACTGGGGAGGTCACTGCAAAATATACAGGCACAATGGCAGAAATGTTCACCCAAGTCTTCAATTGGCTGCCGTTGTGCCACTGTATTAATAATAGAGTGCTCATTATGCATGGAGGACTATTTTCAAGCGATGATGTAACTTTAGAGGACCTTAGTGCGATCGAGAGGAATCGACAGCCACCGGAGGAGGGCATAATGTGTGAGCTACTTTGGTCAGACCCACAGCCTTGGGATGGCCGAGGTCCTTCGAAGCGGGGAGTTGGCATTCAGTTTGGTCCTGATGTTACGCAAAGATTTTGTGAAAAGAACAAATTGGATTATATCATAAGGAGCCATGAAGTTAAAGATATGGGATGGGAGTTAACTCACAACGGTCAATGTATAACAGTCTTTTCAGCCCCTAATTATTGGTGAGTGAATTTAATAACAACTTATTTTACGAGCAATAATAATCTGTTTTTCGCAGTGATACAATGGGTAATATGGGAGCTTTTATTACCGTAAAAGGATCCGATTTGAAGCCTAATTTTACACCATTCGTAGCTGTGGTATGTTAATTGTTTTTAAAATTACGGGATGTATGGCGAAATTATCTTTTTTTCTTTCAGCCTCATCCTGATGTTAAACCAATGGCGTACGCTAATTCATTGATGAGTATGATGACGTAGTTATGTTTTAATTAAAGAGAATTTATTTAAACATAATAAATGCAATTAGTTCTAATTAAACAAATATTACGAAACACAGAGGAGGTAATATGTTAAAATTTAGTAAAACCAATAAATCATAAGACAAGATTATATTATGAAGGTCGAAAAATAGTTATCCAATTGATGCCCGAAAGTAAAATCCTTTATTATTTACTAGAGCCTAATGTGAAATTCGCAGTACCCTAAAATTATTTTTTAATCCTACAATTTTTGGCAGCGCATATACATGTATCGCGCATGTATCTTCCTTTTCACAATCTTTTTAAAAACGTATTATAGTTTGCTGATTTGTTGTTTGATTTAAAAGAAAATAATATAATACCTCACTTTTATTCAAAATATCACTTTTGCCAATAATTCAAGCAGATTTCCCATTTAATTTATAATTTGACCACAACTCAATACTTGAAACAGTTATTTTTATTTTTATAAGTCTCTTGCCATTATACAAATCGTTTTTACTACAAAATGTGAATAAAAATGGTTTTTCGCATGGCATATCTGTGTGTCGTGAAAATAGGTACATAGGGGTTCCTGCGGTCGCTGATTCCGGATTTCAACGTTTACGAATTTGAGATGGTGAGTTATCAAAGTACCGAGTGCTAAATTTTATTTCATTAGGGAAAATGGAATTTATTAGGGATGGTTTTCTGTTCCGAGTTTTTGAACTACCTTCCACCTTTACTTTTGCTCTGAATTGTAACCCCACCCGCTCGAATGCATTTTTAATTTGACGTTTGCTTCTCGCAGCATCCGCTGCTCTCTCCCAGTGCAGTTCACTGTCAAAAAGTCAAAGCCGCTTCCCCCGTTGGATCTGACGCGAAGTGTCAGTGGTTTTAAATTGCTTCCATGCTTGACCTATAAATTGTAAAAGTTGTTTCGGCCTAAAAAACTTGAAAAACTATGGTAAGAAAATAATCCTACAACTAAGTAAAGAGTCCAATTCGAGGACGCGACCGCGAAAAAAGAAACCGCATCACCTGTGCACTTTGGTGACATTGCACACTGTCGGCGACGTCAGAACCTGGAGAAATTACCTGAAAAACTTGCTCAAGCCGCTCCTGCGAATAAAATGTCCGGCAATAACTTAACCGTCGACGGCGAATTTCGATATATAATTCAGTGGTTCAATGAGTGGAGCGAACTGCAGCGGGAGGACTTCCTGCCCATCTTAGTCGAGTATCTGACCAAGGGCAGCCCGGAAGTCTACGTGAACGGAGTGGTCCAGGGAATGAGCAACTCGACTTGCAGCGACAAGCCGATGAGCCTGTTTCAGTGCCGGGTAAGTTGCCGCTCCAAGCCCACTACGTGTAATGGGGCTTCATTTTTAATTCTCTAACCTGTGTTTTACAGATTAAATTGTTTAAGGAGTGGTCGCGTAAGTGGCCCGAGGAATTCAAGCTCAAGCTCAAAGAGAAGGTTGTTGAAATGGATCCCAAATTGGGGGAGAAACTCGACGAGGAACTAAAAACGGTGGTTCCGAATGGAGCCTCAGTTCCAGAGGAGGAAGCAGAGATTTCTGTGCCGGTTGTAGAAATCACCGAGCCGGAACCGGTCGTACAAACTGCATAAATCTACGACACACTCCGACTGAAAACGATACATTCCACTATCCTGATGAAATGACCTAGTGTAGTAAGGCAGCTTATTTCATATTGATAATTATACAAATTCTACGACGAACGGTTTTACTCGTGTCCTGCTGGGATCTAGAGTTAGTTTCCATTGTTAGATTTTAGGGTTTACATTTTGGTACCATATCTCGTTCGTTGCGGACAAATTTATTCCACTGTACTCGATTCGGTTACTCTCATAGGCTGTAGCGTAGTGTAGACAAAAATGTTTTTCCCTTGCGAGTCTCTCTGGATGCACAATCCTTCAGGACGCTGTGTACGAACTAGGGAAGTAGGGCATCCTCCTGAATCTGATGAATTTCTAGAAATTTGTTAATAAGTTGAAAGATATAATTCATATAGAAATTATTTATATTTTTGTATTTTATATTTATATTTTTATATTGATATTTCCATATTATTTATCAACCTTTGGGAATAAATGTTCCAATCGAGTAAATCACAATTGTTTTATTTAACTCTATTTTCTGGTATTGTATTGTAAAAACACGTTTCATTTTACAGATCAAGGGGTTATATTTTTGATAATTAAAATTGGGACAAGTGCTGAGTTGATTTATCTGAAAACATTCAGTTTTTTTTTTATTTTTTATTAAGTTTATTAAACTTGGGAGTTATTCAACATTTAATACTTTATTTACGAAAGTAAAATAAGATAAATTATAAATTGCAGGGGTTACCTCCATGAGTGGAGAAATTCGGAAATGTTATTCTAACTAATGCTCACCGTTATTCCGCCACTTTGTTCGTTTGAAATAAAAAACAATTTTTATGATATAATCGAGAAGTTTAAAATATGCTGTAAAACCCTCAAAAACAAAGTATCAAATCGAACATGCTGATCAACATTTATTTAATTTACTAGCCGTGTGTCCAATGAGACTTCTCATTGGCAACATTTCAGGAACCATCCGAATTTTTTCAAATGTTGGAGTTTTTGGGTAACCTCCTTCCTCCCATGCCCTCTTTTTTACTCGGTGCGGAATTAGTTCCGCGTAAACAATTAAAGACTAAAGAGATTTTAACAAACTATTCATGTAACTTTGGAAAGAGCACAAAAGACCCATACAAACTTTCATCCCCTATTTAACCCCCTTATGGGATGAATATTCAAAAATTCTTTCTTAGTGCTCACCTACGTTATATAAGGAACTCCTGTGCAAAATTTCATGCTTCTAGACCCACCGGTTTAGGCTGTACATGGTCTGTCAGTCAATTTTAAGAATTTTATTAAGTAGATTTTCCCTTATGCGCCGGTTCTCCATAAGCCTGGTATTTATGATTTATGTTTCGGGTAAAGTCTAAATAAAACAACACTTGATTTTTTCCCTAGGCATAAAAAACCTCCTGATTTAATTCTTAAAAATATATTTACATCAGTATTACAAATTTTCAATCGTTTCTAATTGATGTACGAATTCAAATTGAACGCAAACATTTTCTTATAACTATAAAGTGACCAGCTTGTCTTCACATTTTTCTTAAAATATAATTAGGACTACGCATAATTTGTAAAAAGGAACAACTCAGCGCGTTTCTCTTTTAGTCCGTATAATCGCAGTATCTCTACTTTAGGTACGTAAAGGATTTTATTACGGTAGGCGCGATTGAATTGAAATTGCTCTATCTATTCTTAAAGGGAAAAACATATTTGTGCTCGAAAAACTATGAATTTCGCTAAATTTAAATTAAAGGTTTCTTTTATGAACTCTTTTGTTTATATTGTTTTTAATCTCAATAAGTAGCTTTATTTTTATAAATTTTGCGTTTATTTTTAAATTAATAATCATTTTCTTAATAAATTCCGTCTTTCAGTTAGGCTAATTTCCAATGAATTTACCTTCAAAATTCATAAGAATTGGAATAAAAACTAATTTTTTATAAATAAAATAAAAATTTCCAATTTAAGAAATATCCCCTATGATCTAAAAATAAACATGATGATATATTTCCAATTTAAGAAGTATTCCCCTGTGATTTTAAAATAACAATAAACGACGAAAATTCCCCAATCGGCGTCAGTTCATTAGGAATGTGATTTTTAAGAAATGGAAAATTGAAGTTAACTTTTATAATTGATAAAAGATAACAAACAGAAATCAGATAATCGATACTTTGTAACCATGGCAGACATTAGTCATGCATTTTATTTTATGAATCCCGGTGTGCCAATTTCTATGAGCAAATGGGATTTTTACTTCACCATCAAGTAATTTTCCAATGGTTTGGGGGCAAATTCCCATCATAACAACTGCCATTACTCATTGCAATTTAATTTTTGAATAAGTCTGAAGTTAAATTCGGTATGAAATCCGTTAAAATATCAAATACATTTTAATTAGATGCAAAAACCAGTTTAATTACAATTAATCAAAATGTGTTAAACTTTAAATGCCCAAAAATGTTATTCCCATTTCCTGTGCGAGGTGAACAACACAAACATCCGTATAGGAGTCAAAACCGTAAGATTAGTCATTCCTCCCCGTGAAAATTTCTTTGCCTGCTAACTTGATAATTTTGTAATACCTACATTTGTATAATTTGTTTCCTAAAAATATTGTACAACAGGATTCCTTTTAACTTTTGATAAAAATACATTGAGAAAATAAATTCGTGTAGGGCCAATTTTTACTCGGAGGTTTGCAGGATTACAATTTACACCTACGCTATTTCCATAAATTCCATTTTTTGGTGTGGAAGGTTCTATAATTTTTCAAAATCGATTTTGTTCACCCTAGAAAAATAAATTCAATCCTTAAAACTCTGGAAATGGTTTTCTTTGAACTAAACCCCGGCAGATTGTTTTAAAAGAAAACCGGAAAAAACTATACGTTCAACAATGTTATAAAAAATGGATATATGCATTATAAGATATGCTTTTAGTTTTATCAATTAGAAGATCATGACGATTTGAGGATTTACAAACTCATTTCGTATGCAAAGATAAAACGAATAATATGCGCGTAGATGAGTAAATAAAAGAACTTAAAACAGTCGTTCCATGATCAAGTTCTAGAGTCTATTTTCAGTTCTTTTAAATCACTAAAAAAAGTATCTTAGTAAAAACAAAAAGTAATAATCTCAGATACTGAACTCTTTACCAGAGAGCTTCAATAATGAGAATGAATATTCCACTTACTCGTTAGTGAAGCACAAAAAGGACTGCTTAATACAAAAGGGAAGGGCATTAACCTTATAAACAAGTAAATTGTAGATTTACAAAACAGGTAGAGTCTGTTTTCCTTGACTTCATTTTGTTAAGCTGAAATCACCAATCCCTTCCAATTCCCTTCAGAGGTGAGTAAAGTCTCAAAACAGTGCTCTGCTAGACTAATAACTTCAAACTTATCAAAAAATATAAAAAAATTTCGCGGTACAGTGCTCCTATTAATTACATCAGTATAATATCAACTATGAGCCAAATAGCAAAAATTTTGTAACTATTAAGACGCTCGCGCACCTTTAAGAAACTGGTCTGATGGCGTCAATTTGGGGGATTTGCTAAGGCCGTCATTGTACTCTTTATCCAGCGACTGTTATAGTTTACAAGGTAATAAAAGAAGATCACTGCACAGTTTGAGTTGATCGGCGGACCAGAAAAGATATCGGCGCTTCGACGTGATTACCTGTTCACCTGATTTGGCGGAAAAAAATGGGAATTCATAATTTTATTAAACGGACTGTATATCACATTTAGATGCGGATAATCGACTTTTGAAAATTCGTATTAATTTTTAATTTTATTATGCTTCTGGTGTGAATTTCAAACGTTATATATTTGAAAAAAAGGAAAAATAACTACCATAATTTTTAGCGTGAAATGAGAGTGATGTGTGTTTTCTTGTGAATAAATTTAAAAGTTTTAATTTAATAGCTACAAACGTCCTGTCATTATTATACCATTAAAACAATGAAAGTGATGCAGGTTTTTGCGACATTTTTACCTTTAATCACGCGTAAGTTCTCTCGATTTTTAGTAGATTTTACTAAAATATAAAAACTACGCTTAAAAACCATCAGTACTTTTCCTTCATTATGTGGTTTTTTAAATCAGTTTTTCACCAAGCAAGTTTTGACGACTTAGATTTTAATTGCTTGCGGTTATTAAATTGTACTCTATGCCCAAAATAATTTATCGTTTCATGAAACATTAAATTTCATAAAAATACATGCATATTCTAGAAATAGTGTATCTTAAAAATTAACTAACTAAGTACCTACTTACATTCTTTTAAAATCAATGCAAACGAAAGGTTATTTAATGGTCATTTATTTAGGTGGTAAAGAATTTTAATTGCTATTGCTAACATTAGCCTTCACTGCTCAGTGATTGAATAATATAACCAAATTCATGCATCAAGGAAAAATCGTCATTTAATAACTTTAATAGCTTCCTTAATTCTTCTTTAATTATCGTTTACCTTTCACTAATATACATAATTATAAAAGTTATCTTACTTCCAAAGTGTCTCTACCGAAATATTATCAATTTCATAATATTTTAAAAAATTTATTCAAACTAAACCAGTCAAATTTAAATGTTTCAAGGAGATATCTATACTAATTGTAAGCTATGTAAAGTTAAAAATATTGAGATTACATGAAACAAAATAAAATATTGAGACGAGTATTTCGAATAATATTTCTTTGTGATTTTGTTCAAAAGGAAACATTAGTAACATTAACCATACATCCATCGCGTAACTTTTGAAAAACACGTTTGTTTCAAAACCAAGTGTAGTACGTGGTCCTCAAAGTATGTATTACTTTTGTAAAACATTGATGCTTTACGTTTCTTTTTTTCTAATTATATAATAAAATAAAAATATTTTTTCCAAATAAATGCTCCAACCCGGTAGTAACTGATTTCAAGGTACTCGTCCCATCAATTTGAATAATGTCGTTTTGGGAAAACGCATTTTTTACCTAGTTTTATGAGCCGGTTTAACACATGAACATTTTTAAAAGATTCGAAAATGATAAAGAATTGAAAAAGTTATCATTAGTTAGATAATAAATAACACTCCTTCTCGTTAAAGTTTAAGGGCTTGTCGAGAAACAAATATGTTTTTAAAAATAGAAATGCTTTTAAACAAAATGAACAGTTCTCGTAAGTAATAAAACATTTTTTAATGCTGCAATTTAACTTCGGATGCTTAATATTTTCCACTAGCAAACAAAGAACGAGTACTACATAAATATATAGTATATAAACTCACTTTTGTTCAGAGAATACTTTTTTACTCACCAAGATCCGGTGGTTACAGAACATAAAGACATTTCCTCCAACCATAAGCGAACTTTTTAAGTTGATTCATTCCAGTTAATGCTAAAAGTAAAAGTAAACCACTGCGTTGACACACGTGGGGTTTACGTTAAATCGGCACCTTACACAACTCGTCCAGTCCGGGATTTAATGGCTCAGTCTGGGTTGAAATTGCTCACCTCGTTCTGCCTGCACTTGGCCTCTAAACTTAAATCAGTGAATATCTTTACACATTTTTTGGGAAACCGACGAACGGCCTCGCTGTGCCGGTCACTCCTGAATGTCTTGCAAAAGAGTATGAAAAATGATCTTTTAATGATGTGGGGATTTTATTAACCTTAGCACGCATGAATTACTGCACTCGTTTGTTTTGCGCACACAAACCAGAATGGGATTATAATTTTAAAAATAATTACTTTGATGTTTCGAAAATAAATCTAATCCAACAGGTTCACTTTCAGTTGTCTGCTGTTCTTGATGTAGTTTTTTCTTATTGGCTTAAAGAAATTAGTTTAGATGTTTTGTTGCAATTCTTTTGGGATTCATTCATCTTTTATAAAAGGATTGCTTAATATTAAATCAGGGAACTAAAATGCAAAACAAAACATTTTTCCTAAAAATGTATTTCTGTGCTACTAAAAATTGTCGTTCAACCGGTTTTTATCGCTTAAGAGAAATATTTAAAATACACCTGTTTTTAAGTGTAAACACTAATTTTTTTTTTATTGATCAGATGAAGCAATGAGCTTTTTAAATTCTTCTCATTTTCTGTAATGTAAAATTTTTTGCAGTAAGATACAATTTTCATGGTTTTTGTCTTGTAGGAAATAATAGCTCTTTTTTCTTATACTTAATATCAATTTGTATAGGATGTTCTTAGTTTTTGCGTTCTTATATTGGAACAGATACTTAACGGTCGTCTTGAAATTTTTCATTTTTCATTCTATTCAATCGAAGGTATGCAAAAACACTTAAAATTATCTTAAGTCGACAGGCGTGTTAATTTTTTGTATATTCTTCATATACAAATACATGTTTGCTAATATTCCGATGGTTTGGATATGATGTTTTTTTACATACATATAAATTACTGCATATGTATTTTTAATTTATAAACAATATTATTGATTAGAAAAACTAATTTTCTATGGCAAAGATTTAAAAAGACTCAAATAATTCTTTTCATATAATATGGCACTTAAAGGTCCAGTGAACTATAAATTAGCCGAATTGATGTTATAATGTAGAGATTGCTTTTGTGGAAGATCATTATCAGAATTTAATTCACTAGATTTTAGCTTTACAATCAGTTTCTTCATCCTTTCTATTGTATAATAATAAAGTGAAATAAGTATCTTTTATATTTGTGATTTTGACTACGAGTATTTTTATATTTATTTCGTTAAATAAATTAACATTTTTTCTGATTTATAAAAGTGCGTACAAAGACAGGTTGCGTTTGCAAACAATACAGGTTTTGGATATAGAATTTACGATACAATCATTATTAATTCAAATTTAAACAAAACACATCTCAACTGAGACATCGAATAGTAAAAGCAAGGGAAATCACATTTAATTTCTCAAAAACAAAATTAATAATCTTCTGATCATGTATTTATAAAAGACATAAATCAGTTATATGTAGCCGCGACATTTCTTAAACAAGCAAATAACTTTATAACACCAGGTCAGGTTACCACTTGATGAAATTTATCGAAATTAGATACGATGAACAGGAACAATAGCAGTTCAAAAACCACTCCTATAATAACCGAAAAATTAACCATGTTGATGTTGTAGTGAAATACCACGCAAAATACCGAAATTTGAGGAATTCCTAAAATGCTAAAACCGAACTGGAAAAGTTCGATTATTTTAGATGCTCGAAAGGTTTCAAATTTCCAAAAATTGCATAATACAAAAGAAATTTAGGGAATAAGAAATTTGCGATCTCTGTAACAGTAGTAAAACAAAGTAAAAATTCAAGCAAAAAATTACGATATCAGAACGAATGTACAATGAAAAAGAGAAGATGTTCTACAAAGTTTTAGTGTTGTGAGAGCACAATTATCCGTACCGAGTCTAATCATTAGAAAATCTGTGATATGACCTCGATCAGGTTGAATCCAGTGATATGACAGTCATTGTCCTGAGTAATTTATAAAGTTGGTAAGAACAATCGTCCGGCGGATGAAATTAAAAAGATTCATTTACAAAATTGTAGGTTATATCTTACTTTGAAATTAAACAAGACAACACGATTATTAATTGATCGATCTAAGCAAACTCATTACTTCTCCTTTATGCAAATTTCTTATCTGAACTTCAGTTAACATGGTCATTGAACTAATCCGTTAAAATTTCAGTTTAAATTTGATCTTCAAGGCCTTCGATGGTGAAACATTGTGATTCTATAAAGACACATGGGGAAAACCTTTGCTTTACCTATTAACATATTCTTATATTAATTAAAAAAGGTAAATAGTTCAAGGTAATAAGCACTTAAAAGATAGATACATCAACTCAAATTTTTTGCACGAAGAAAAATTCAAAACATAACTCTTTTTCTTATCCTCATTCATTCATTTATCTTCGTTTAAGATAGTACCAAAGCTCTATATTTATGTATATGAAAAAAAACTTTGCCGGGTAAACTGAAGGATGTTTTTTTTTCTAATTCGTAACACGGTTGGTGAAGCAAAACTTATTTCGTTTCTTATAGCAGCGTCTTCTTGCACTAAATTGCAGATGTACTTTCCAAACCAAGGAACTGACTGATCTCTCACCTCGTCTCTTAATGAAGTTATGCAAGAGAGCTTCTTATTGCATATTTCCAAGATTAAATTGATTTTCGAGGTGTGAGATGGGAAAAATTGATGCAAATATTTAGTGAGGATTTTTGCACCTACGGTAGAAGTTTTAATGGATATGTCTTAAGTAACCGTAGATTGCATAGTAAAAACCAACTATGTAGTTGCAAAAATTAGGAACAGAAATACTATTAAAATACTGTTTTTATATTTGTTAGAGACATTTGTATTATTACTCAGTTATGTACATCATAACGTTTTTAACTATTAAATAAGGTTAATAATTAAATGGTCATAGATCGTAGTTTAAAATCACACGAGTATAATTTCCTCGAGTTCTGTATTTATCAAAAACTAAACTATTTAATAGACTAAAATAAGAGAAATTTTGAACATTTTCTATTCTAATTTTTATTTAATCTTGTTCATTTTTCAGTTTCAACAGCAATAGAATGGCAAAAACGAGATACAATAAAACGCCGAAGCGGAGTTTTGTCGCAGCTCGATAAAAATGAAATTAGTTTTGAATATATAGAGAAATATTTTCAACAAGAATGCGAATGTATTGGATTGAATGATTGCAAACCTGTGCTCGATATTATAATAAAAGTCCGTCGAACTCCAATGTCTCATTTCCTGATGGAAAATCTAAGAAAAGCTTGGTGTGGCTCTAAAGACGATCAACCTCTAATATGCTGTCCAGATAAAGGATTTTCAACGCACACAACCGAAACTCCTTGGATTTGGGATGTACGAGACAACCCAAATATGCATGGCATTATCAATGAAACGGACACAACTGATACTTTTATTGAAAATCGATTCAACAGTTTTGCTGAAGAGGACACTCAGAATAATCTTATTGATTTTGAAGATCCTCATACTCATAAAAATTGCCCACCAAGTTTCTATTCCGGGTTTGAATCAATTGGCAGTTATTACACATTCAAACAATTTTTCCATAAGTACCCTTGGGGTCCAAAACCAGTTCTTCAACCTCCTTTCAATGATTTGCCACATTTTCGAAAAAAGCCAAATAAAAATCAAAATCGAAAGATGAATTCATGGCCACAAAACAACCGGGAGCCACAGCAACCACAGAGAGATCAAGATCGGAGAAACTTTAGGCCATTGCCTCCTCAATCAGATGATATTTTTAATAGATTTGGCGGAAATAGAGCTGCAGTAAACTCCCCGCAATGTGGAATCTCAGTGAATACAAGAATAATTGGTGGCACCGATGCTGGGCCAGGACAGTTCCCTTGGATGGCGAGGATTGCCTACAGGAATCGATGTAAAAAAGCATCAGTTTTTATTCGCTTTTCAATTTATTTTCATTTTCGATTTTATATAAATGTATAATTTAATCAAGCAATATAGCTAACACAACTCTGTACTCGGTTTGTCAGAAAAACTCCAAATATAAAAACTGCGGTTGCTTTGCAGAGCGACCATAGTGCTTTGTCAATGTTCAAAAACGCTGATAGGTCTTCAATATAACTCAGTGCTGTTTCCATGCATAGTTTTGAAGGTGACGCTTCCATTATAGACAAACTGTTCAATCAAAAAATTTCGTTTTATTTCTATGATAACAAAAATATGTCTAGCAAAATATGCTTAAAAATTTGCAATTCCATTCAGAAAAGGCTTCTTAATTGAACTTTAGTGAATGTCCTTAACTTATACCGTGTTTTACTACCGTAAATCATTTAATGTGAAAATAATTTTGAGTACAATACCATTTTTTTTTTTTAAAAATATAAAGTTTTATAAATAAAAAATGATTTTTAAAAACGTGTTAAAATTTCGAGTTCCATGTTCAAAAATATGTAGAATTTAAAATAATTAACAGTTTATTTAACCTAACTTTACTTTTTTAAGGTTCCGAAGAAAAACAAGGAATCCTTATAGTTTTGCCATGTCCATCCGTCCGTATGTCACAACCATTTTATTCACAGACTATTAGGATAGACTAGAGCGCTGAAATTTGGTACACGTATAGAAAGATATGTATTAAGATTTTGGGAAAACAAACATTTTAAGATTACCTCCCCCTACATTAAAAGTGGGTATGAAAAACAAAAATGTTTACTTAGCCCATCGAGTGGGGTATCATTGAAAAGGGAATTTAAAATTATTATGATGTTTTCGAAATATTGGACTCCAAAGTGTCCATTTTCGACTAGGTTTATGTCGGCTAAGTGTCGCCCTGAACGCAATTTCAATTTCGGAAAAATCTGAAATCTGATATTTCCGAAATTGTGTTCAGGGTGATATCTTGACCGACACAAACCGAATCGATGATGACGAATGACCACTTTGGAGTCGCGTATTTCAAAAACGGTTTAAGAAACCCTATAATGATTTTAAATTCTCTTTTCAATGATACCCCACTCGATGGGGTAAGTAAACATTTTTTTTTGCCCACTTTTAATGTAGGAGAGATAGCCTTAACAATTTCGTTCCCAAAATCTTAATATATATCCTTGTAGCGGGTATAATTATCTATACGTCTACCAACTTTCAGCACTCTAGTCCTAATAGTCTCTGAATAAAATGACTATGACATACGGACGGACGGACATGGCGAAACTATAACGATTCCTTGTTTTGCTACGGAACTCTAAAAACTACGAATCAGTTAAATTCAAACCTTCATCATCATGTTTTAAGGACCACATATTTTAAATTAATTTTTTTTTTTATAATTTTTGATTAATGTAAATAAAATTTCAGCATCAGGACTATTAAGCTACCGATGTGCTGGATCAATGATAAACAATCAGCACATTGTCACAGCTGCTCATTGTGTAACAAATCTTGTACAGAATTTGGAAGTGTAGGTAAAAGAATGATTTCCTTTCTAGTAACATAGAAAACACCACAAATTGCAGGTATTTCATACGATTAGGAGAGTTGGAGACAACACGTAGTACGGATTGTAACATTGACCCCATCAATTGCATGGTTCCGCAAGACTACGAGATAGAAAGACTTCTACCACATCCCCAGTACGATACCCCAAAATATGCTAACGATATTGCTCTCATAAAACTTATCACACCAGTGAATACCTGTATGTTTTGCTTCGTTGTAATTTTACTTATATTTTTCATTATGTTTATTATATAATTAGTTGATGTAACACCCGTTTGCTTACCGATGAAGGAATATGCAGTTGCCGACAGAAATTTAACAGGAAAATCAGGTCTCGTTGTGGGCTGGGCATCCGCAAGGAGAGGTAAGTCCAAAATTAAACGATTGTTAACTAATATAAATTATTTTCTACAAAATAAAGTTCATATAATTAAATCCTATCAAAAAAAAAACGTGACACAACTTATTTAATAATTTTTTATGAATTCGGCTACTTCAATTTAAAAGTCGATTTTGGCAAAAAATATGCTTATAGTTTTTTATCCCTTTGTTAAAAAGTAGAGTTTATTTATTTTTCTTCTACCACAAACAATTTCTTCTTAATTAATTCAGTATGTACCTTTTTTTGAAGAATTGAAATATTATTTAACTTCAGGTAAATCAAGCAATATCAAATTCTTTTGAATGTAAACTTGAAAAAGGCTAATCAATATAATATGTATTCGATTGATTTCGACATTAATTGAAATTGCCAATTTTAGCAAATACGTAATCAGCAATTGCGT
This sequence comes from Eutolmus rufibarbis, assembly GCA_963920795.1. Lineage (NCBI taxonomy): Eukaryota > Metazoa > Arthropoda > Insecta > Diptera > Asilidae > Eutolmus > Eutolmus rufibarbis. The sequence goes on from OY987208.1 coordinate 6,045,281, forward strand.
CATCGAATGGTGCAAAAGTATTCTTTATCTATTCAAGTTTTTCTCAGTGTATTTGTGCTTTTTTTTAATAGGTTCAAGTAAAAATAAGAGCTCATTAGATACCTGTCAATAACCTCGTTTTTTAAATAGTCTGATGTCAGTCATTAACCAGTTCAGCAAAGCTCTCAAAAAGAAGCTTTGTGGTCTTCAAATAAACTGCGACGAATGTTGAAATTCTTTATAGTTTTGTTTTATTACACCGCATAATTTTTATTTTATAAATGTAAACAAAGTATTAGAATTTTACTACTATTACGAAAAATAGTTGTTTTAAAATTAAACGTCCAGGCAAATATCGTTACATTTCTTTTCTAAAAATGATACAACTTAAAAATCGGAATGAAACAAAAGTTATAGTGACCTGATTTGACCAAGAAGAGTTTAAAGTTAATATTAAATTAATATTTCTTCATCTTTCATGTCAGATTTGGTAGGCGAATTAAAATCTGTAGAATGAGTGAGTTCTTCATAACTCGCAAATATTACTACTTATTGTTGTTTTCAAAATTCGCATAGTTGTTCTTATATGTATTACGCATCAGGCTAAGAATTATATTTTCCGATCTAAAGTCTAGTTTCTTTTATGTGTGTTATTTTTGATCTAAAAATGATAGATATCTATGCATGTTGTTTACTTTCCATTTTCTGCAGGCGTTACCTTTTAATACCATAATTTAAAAATATATATTAATTTTTCATTTACCATGACAGACTTCTAAAACTATATATTTTTCTTAAATTCTCAGAGGAATTACATTAAATTATTAATTTTATTTTACTACAGGAAATGCAAGACGAGTGCCCACATTGCAATATGTGCAACTTCCAATTGTCAACAGGACTCGCTGTGCAATCGCCTACGCTCAATTTAGTGCTAACTCTCGAACTCCAATTATTGTGAGTCCAGCACAAATTTGCGCCCAAGGAAGAGAAAACCTTGATGCTTGTCAAGGTAAAAATACATAATTTATGTACAATAAATCAGAATATCAAATCCAACGTGCGTTCTAACTTTTAGGCGATAGTGGAGGCCCCCTGATGGCGAGCGAGGACGAAACAGGCTCCAGATATGTTTTGCTGGGATTGGTATCATTTGGTCCAAGGACTTGTGGAATATCGAACTTTCCAGGAGTATATACCAGAGTATCATCTTATATTGATTGGATAGTTAATAACATGGAGACGTAGTTTTGAAATAAATTTTAGTGATAACATTAATTTTATTTGTAATTTATTTTACAAACTACCTCAAGTATTTTATTGTATTCTTTAGAAAAAGTAGTTTAGTAGGAATAAATATGTGATTACCTCTAATCTTTTCTTACAAATCAAATAATACATGGATTTGCTAGATCAAAATCAAGAAAATTTGCATTATATTTGCAAGTATAATTACAAAATTCATGTCCATTGGATATGTTTGGATAAATAATGAAATGTAAAAAAAATATAAAACAAATAGTTTTATTATAAGCTTCGACATTTCTTAAATTTAATTGGATTTGAAAAAATTTAACGCTAATTTAAATAGTTCTTCTCTTCGCTCAAAGTGGATTATATGCCCACTGTCGACCCAACTAAGCGTAGCGTTCGGAAATAGTTTTTTAATAAAGGGGACATCTGAAGTTCTTACATAATCAGACTTTGTGCCACAAACAAATATAACTGGACCACGAAACTGTTTTGAATACAAATCCTCTGGAAATACAGCAATATTTTCCAAATTAGCTTCAAGCCCACTTATATTAAGTTTCCAAGCAAAATTTCCATTGTCCAACTTATACAAATTTTGGAGTACAAATTCCACTGCATATGTGTTATGTATGGTCTTGAATAATTGTTCAGTAGCACTTTTCCGACCCTCAGCTATTGACATTTCAGGCAACAGTTCGACAGCTTTCATTGCTTTAAACATGGCATAAAAACGGTTAGCAACTATTGAATTATTATTCACTGGAGATATATCACAAATGAAAGCGCGGTCAACAAGATGTGGAAATGCGAGGGCCAAATACAGCATGACCCTTCCACCCATGCTGTGCCCTAATACCGAGGTTGTTTCGATATTCAAATGATTCAGGAGCTGGACAACGTCCTGTGCCATGTGCTGGTACGTGTGATAGGGTGAATGGGGACTTTCACCATGATTTCTTGCGTCAACTGCAATAACTTGTCTTCTTGGTACCATGTTTTCTTGAAGTCCCCTGCTAAAATTGTGCCAGTTTTTCTTAGATCCCAATAAACCATGCATTATTATTAGTGGGGGTGTTCCATTATCCACGTCTGTTGTACTGTACAATTGATAAGACATGTTAACTGGCTCAACCGATGGGAAGGAATTTAATAATTTGGCGGTACAAAAGTGTTTACAATACTTATTTATAAAAATACATTCTGATTTTATAATTTTTTTTAAAATATTCAACATTTTGACATGAAGTCGACGTCGGTCATTTTTTATGTCAGCTCTTCAATCATTTCAAAAATATTAGTCATAGTAGGAAACACCATTACGAGGTTCAAAGTGTATGCAAAGCGGTTCATTCATGACTATTTGCTCTGCAGAATCCCAATTTAAATAAGAAATAATTAAGCACAATTATAAACATCATATTATGGAAATCGATTTCACTCCACTCGTTTAGCTCACAGCTGGGAGGCAAAAAAATTCAGTGCCTTCGGTCGAGTTGAGCGTGTTGAGCGACATTAAAAATATGAATCGGCTGCTAAAGAATTTTTATTTCAAAACCACATTTTGGTAAAAGAAAATCATCGCGCAAGAGATGTGTTTATCATTTTTATTGTTCCGTATCTTAAAAGGAAAAACAGAACCCTTATCTCTCGTGTCCGTCTGTGACAGAGGCTTTTCTCAAAAATTATGTAACGTACGAATTTAAAATTTGGCATAATGTTAGGTCTTGATGACGCGCACATATATAAGTATGTTACCAGTCAACAATTAGAAAAAAAATTATTATAGATTAAAATGGGGGGTCAGTTTGGCCAAGAAAAAAAAATCGTGTGAGGTATCATTTGAAAAATACCTCTAAAGATCCTAAAAATATTTTTTTTTTATAATTTTTGGTCGTGGTCTTAATTATATAGCTCAAAATTTGCTAGAAATTACTGTCCCCCTGATCTCCTAGGTTTCCAAAACTAAAATTTAGATTTTAATAGGGTTAGTAGACATAGTCATAGATTTCCGGAAAACTGCAGGTTTTTTCGATAAATAAAAATATGCATTTACTTACGAAGGCCTTTTGACCTCTACATATATAGTATTAATCCTTATTAAATAAAAAATGAAGCATATAGTGCAGATCAAATTTGTCCTTTACATCATGTCATTTACTGAGATTTGTACTTTAGGAGCTAGCACAGATTTGTTTTTTATTTAATCAAAATGATAAAATAATTACGTGAAAAACTTATTTTTTTTTCTATGATTCAAATTTAATTGATAATATAAATTAACTACTTACTAAGTTATATGATAATATAACAGCACGGAACAGCACGTCGTTTTTGTTTTTAATTATCGCTAATTTGATTTGATTTGAGTCTCAGTTTTCAAAAATGATGAAACAACAAAAATCGAATAATAATAAATTTACGCCAGGTCTGATTTTTTTATACGAATAAATCAATATTTTTGAAAACTAACCCTTTCAAATGTAACCCATAAGAACGGTTCGTAAAACGTTTGGTAAAAATTAAAATGTGAAAAAAAACGTAAAATATTTTAATCCTTTAAAGAGAAGGAAAGAATTTTGAGAATTGCTATATGTTGGGGGCTATACTCTGCTTAAATTTCTTTATTATTACTTTGCTTACGTCACATGTTTTGCTATCAATTGTATTTGCATTTATTTAAATAAGGATATTCACTTTAGTATTATTAATTAAATACCTTTCAAGTAATAACACTCTCTGTGTTGTGTTCGAAACAGCTTCTAATATTTTTAAAGTTAAACAAAAATTATTTTAGAGAGCATTTTTGTAACGCCTTACGTTATGTATGACATACATAAGTTTGTTTAAGATTTTACTTGAATTTTGGTTACGATGCAAAACCTTGAGTAAATATAAACAGCTTCTGTAGAATAACTTATGAATATGAATAGTTAGGCTGAATAATAAAAATTATGTACTTTTTTTTATAGCAAGTATAGCAAACAAGACGCATGTGGTAACTTTTAAAACTTTTTGTCAATATTATTACAATACAAATAAATATATATATTTTAATTTTCATAGCTTTTATACAGCATACGAGAGGGCTGAGACTAAGCAGGTTCTCTTGGACCACATATTACAAAAAGATTATAAATCACTACTCAGTCGCATCTTTATCAACTCCCAGAAGCGAGTTTCAGTTAATTCAAAGCACGTCCAGATACTACCCCCAGCTCTTGGACAGATCGCGATAGGTGCTTACAACAACTAGTTTCGAGTTCAGATCGTTCTGTGTTGACCAGTAGACAATTAAGCGTTGAAGCAGAATCACCTGGTGCGGATCTTCATGGAAGCTGACTAAAATTTGGTGAAGTTCAAAGTAATCTTTAAATTTATACGAAACCATGCTGCTCATTACAATCTTCGCTGTGATCTTCATTCACTCTGCCTGTTCTCGTAAGTTCGTTTAATATTTGTCGGTTTGATATCAAGATATTTTTGCTTTTGTGTTTCTGCGTTTTCCTCATAAGACATTAAGATGTAATTAAGTTGTGCTTTTAAAATGGGATAGAGACCTATGTATTTAAAATGTCTGGTATTTGTGCTTTTCTTTAATTTTAACAGTATTATGAAAAATTGTTACACAAATGCTATTCCAAGTAACAAAATGTATTATAGTTTATGTAGTTAATGAGCCAACCTTAAAGTTACCAGTGTAAGTTCCCCGCAAAGTGATTCCCCGTGACGACGATGACTGGCTATCGTCGTTTGCATAAAGACCGTCAGATATCGCAATGAAGACAGGTTTTTTCTCTTTTCTTATTCTTCTGACATTAATTTTATCGATAAACAGTATCGCCTCACCTGTCGGTTAAAACTAAACCAAGTGGCAAATATCTCTGACGATATCGCTAAAACCTCGAACTTGTTGACATGAGAATATTTGGATATTTGTGGCCATGGCGTCCCGAAAGTTCGTATGCCATTTTATTTGGTATTCGACTACACAAGTTAATTGCTATAATATAATATACAGTTAACGTCTGAATTATGGGTAATTGAAAATTCTTAGACGGTTAATTACTATAATTTCTTTGCATTAGAATAGCATTTCGAAATAAGCCAGTAGGCATATGAATCATGAGCTATTAAGTACGATATACATATGTAAATAGCAACAGATATCTCAGATACGCATTCTTTGCATACGTTAATGTTATCAATTTTATACGCATTATACAAAATAGATCTACATATATACATGTATAAGCTATTCTTTGAAACGGCGTCGGAACGAAATGTATTGTTTTTGTTTTCACATTAAATGCAAAAAGGAAATTATACATCCATCTGCAGAGAACACCAAATACTGCAACCGAAACCAGTTTACAACATGTTTTCAGAATAATACATAATATTTCCTGATAAAAACAGCGATTTGTTCCCATCTTCATTTTTCTGTATATTAAAACTGGTATTTTCTACTCAGCACCTATTGTGATACAATTTTAGAAATTTAAATTCGCACGTCTGTAAATATCACTGTATTCATTTTATTCCCCGTCATATCATACAGCGTTAACAAATTTGACCTAATTTTATATTTATTTTACTCACTATAACATGCTTACACATATTTCAAATTACTTACATATGTTAATGTAAGTCCTTTTTCCAATTTTTATACCTTACAATAAATGTATTTTTATTTTCTAGCTAATTTAATTATTTTGTCACACAATGAAAAAAATAAGTATGTTTAAAAACAAATTGGTTAATACTTTTGCTGAAAATACATCATTGGTAATGTGATGTTCAAAAACCTCAAAAGTATAAAAGTTTGTTTTAAGAATGTGTTAATCAATTCCACAGGTGCTCGCCCTTCAGCAAGTTTTAGTCATGAAAAACAAAATATTTAATAAGCTAGTAAATACTAAAAAAAATTGTTTGAGTCATATTATAAAAATGCGGTTAAAGACCGTGCAAACCAGACAGGAGTGAATAAATGGAGTCACCTGTTTTTATGAGCTTTATTGTAACCCTTTTTTTACCAATTTTGTTCATACATAGACCATAAGTAAAACTATCAATAAGATAAGGGAATGCAACCCATTGACGTCAGTTCTTTAAAACTTTTGCGGGTTTTATTTTATATAAGAAAACAATGTTGTACGCCATAGCTTCGAATAAAACCATTTCGTTTATTTTTAATTTCTCTATGAAAATAAGAAACAAAAATAATTAGACTCACATACATACATACATCGCTACCGAATTTTGTGATTATGAATATTTAAGTTTGGTGTCAAACATTAAAAATAGGTGTTGTACCTAAATCGCTGTTATAGATAATACTTATTGATAATTATTCCCTAATTTTGTCCCTAGTTTTGAAGTCGTTGGCTATCTAACTCGATTTTTCAATTTTATTTACTTAAAAGTTGAGTGCTTACTATTTTCAGATATTCGGTTAACCGAGTAAAACACGTACATATTAGGAAAATATTTCTACTTACAAGGCTCATGCGCATTAATTATTATTTTTCTACTTTGTTTCACTTGTTTATATTCAGGTTTGCTTCATTAATAATGCTTTGTACATAGTTATTTTAAAATTTTTAAACAATTCTAACAAATATAAACTCTAAGAAGCTACAAAGCGAAAACAAGACCTATAAAAAATAATATATGTAAATTTTACTCCAAAATTTATTATTTGCTCTTCACTCTACGCTATATCAATTTGTGTGTAACTTTTATTATGAAATTATTCTGAAAACCTCTCTGATTTGCGATAATAAAATGCATATGATTTACAAGAAAAACCCACAACTGGGTGCAAAATAAACTAAAGAGAAAAATATTTTCTGTGATTACCCCTCGTTGCGATTAATAAGATTCAAGTATAATATCAACGATTAAATCATTAAAAAAAGCTCCACCAATGTTAAATCCAGCTTTATAATTCACACTCGTATAAAAGAAAACGCTCCAGTGAACTCTATGAGAATTTCAACTTCTCTTGTACCGATACTCTCTAATAGCAGGTTAGAGTAGATTATTCATAATTGTATGAAGAAGATGTTTTATATAACATGTTTAATCTTCCTTCCGTATGGAATTGTATGCAGATAAGAATGTGAGAAAGTATTTACTAAGATTCTTATAATCTTTTTGTAATTCATAAAAAAAAAGCAATTCTATGGTTGGAGTTGTTTAAAAGGGAAAATTTTCGTGTCGCTCTTCAAAATAATATAAAACATTCAATATAATTTGATGTTAATGAAAACATTAAAATGTAGTACATAAAGCCATATAGCAACATAGAAATTAAAAACGACTATACAATTCTAAATTGTATAATGCAATTTTTTCGGTATACGTTAATAAATTGATAAAATACCCTGCTGAGACAGCAATAAAAATGTTTACAGAAAGTTTCGTATAAAAATGGAAAGAGTAGGTATTGAAAAATTTACCAATTTTCTTAATTATATTTTATACAATCCAAAGAAAGGACAAACCATTATAAATTTTAATAACATAAAGAGCGTTAAAAACAATAGTCACGAATTACCAGTTTTAATTTAATGTATTATACCAAAATTAACTTCATCAGATTTGTGGATTTAAATTGCTTATGTTCTAAATCAAAACACTGGATTTCAGCAAAGCAGTAAATCGAAATAAAACAAGACGCAAATTGAAAATTGAATTTCAAATTTTGATACGCCACCGACATGGGCAATGAGGAAAAAATTAAATATCTTAGAAAGAAAAGTTTTGGCCATAGCCTAGATTCTAGAATGAAAATGTTTACTATATACATATGTAATCGCGAAGAGTAACAATTTTCACGCAAATAACCACTCTGCTGACAGAAAAATTGTCCAGTTGCTGAAATTTATTTATTAAAAAATATATACCTATATATGTATATGCATATTATAAGAGCAAACAATATACCCCTATACCAAACAATATATCTCCCTCTGCTATGGAAGAAATTAACCATTTATTTTGCTTGAACAAAAGAGAATTACTTCAGAAAAATATGTTTAAGCCTTTTACTAACAAATTATCGCAAAAATGTAACAAAGTACTACATATTAGTAACGAAATTTGTCAAAATTTGTAATAAATAATGCTGTATTGGATACAAACAGCTTAGGTGTGCAGAAAGAAAAATTCCAAATCGCTTTGTACTGCAGTTGGAGGATTAGATCTTAAAAACATTACATTATAATTAATAACTTTAGCCACTCTTAATACAGAAATTTTATTCCCAACCGACGGAACAGAGACAGCACAGTATTCTCAGGTATTTGGAGAATGCGTGACTCCAAGACAGGAAAGAAGTGCTTGCGTACTTCTTAACGAATGCGGGGATTTGTACAACATCCTCACAAAGGTACCATTAAATGAAGATGATAAAATCTATCTAAGACGTAGTCAGTGCGGTTACGCAAAAAATTCAGTTCTGGTGAGTTAAATAAAATTTTGTTTTGCTATAATATATTTTTAATATTTGAACAATATCAGGTATGTTGTCCCCCACAATCAGCTCCACGGGTATCTACATCTCAACCATTCACAAATAACAATCAAAACAATCAAAACCCATATGAGAACCAGGGCTCGGTTAATACAGAGAATCGAAATGAGGTAGTTGAACTACCTCAACCAGGAGTTTGTGGTACCGGAAGTTCGGACAGAATATATGGTGGTAATGTAACAAAAATTGACGAGTTTCCTTGGATGGTTTTACTGGAGTATTTTAAACGTAAATTCTAAACTAAGTCTGTAACTATGTACGTTATTCATATTTTTATTCAAATTTGAAGCTAATAACCGCAAAGGATTCCATTGTGGAGGGTCTCTAATCTCAAGTCGATATGTCCTCACGGCTTCGCACTGCGTGAACGGAAAGGCCATCCCTGTCGATTGGAGACTGAGCAGCGTTCGTCTAGGCGAATGGGATACAGGATCCGAAAATGACTGTGATGATAAGGACTGCTCTGAACCACCTCAAGACGTACCAATCGAAAGAGCCATCACTCACGAGCAATACGACCCGAATTCAAGAGGACAATATAACGACATTGCTCTGCTGCGCCTAGTCAGACCCGTCGGCTTCACCGATTGGATCAAGCCTGTCTGCCTGCCAACGGCGGGTGAGTTAAGGGATGCATCCTTCGAGGGCATAACTCTAGAAGTTGCCGGATGGGGCAAAACTGAAGGCGGTGTCGCCAGCAGATTTAAACTGAAGGCTCAAGTGGATGGGGTGCCCTTGCAAAATTGCAACAGCGTCTATGCTCGGCAGAGTGTTCAACTGCTACCTTCGCAAATGTGCGCCGGAGGTAAGGTGGGTGTGGATTCATGCAGTGGCGATTCCGGGGGTCCTCTTATTGGATACAATAATGCAAACCGAGGACGACCCTACTTCTTCCTAGCCGGCGTTGTATCTTTTGGTCCAAATCCATGTGCTCTGCAAGATTGGCCTGGAGTATACACGCGGGTAGGACATTATATTGATTGGATTAAGTCTCACATGAGCCCTTAGGCGAATCTATTATGTATTGAATCGTGAAGTACATACCTTATAAAATGACGAAGAGTATTTTACTGTATCAAAATGAAACTTCAAATTTTAAAAAACTTTCTTACTCCTTCAAATATGCAAACGGAAATGTTGGAAAAAAAAATTCCATGAACACTTTTTTGATACAGGGCTTTACGAAATATCAGGCTTTAAATTTGTCATTTGTGTTAGAGTTACATGCCCCTACCATCTAATAGTATATTGTTCACCAAGCGAGCAAAACTATTTTGCTCCCGAGGTGAACATAACATACTTTTCTTATTTTATTTCGGGCTCAGTTCGCTTTAATTTTACCCAGCAGCCAGACACACCTCAGACTCAAGAGTCGATGCTCAAACATTTTCTCCACTAGACCCTATCCTCAGACTTTCTTTTTAATAATTTTAGTTTCTGGTATACATAGTTCGCTTCAATTCTAACTGAATAGACAAATAAAAATATTGCTGCTACGAAATTTTAAATTCAAAAGATCGCCGATTTTCATGCACTTTTTACTATGGAACTTTTTTCCAAGTAAATTTTGTCTCTAAAAATGTTTACAGAGATGTAATGTACATATATTGCAATTTTCATCGGCCGGGAAGCATTTAACTTACTTTAAAAGTTCCCTGTACTATTTTTTGACAAATCTTCCCTTTGTAGTAGTAATTTATGAAATACTAACAGTTTTAATACTTACCTAATTTGTTTTACAAGTTTTTAGATTTATAACAATCACACTAGTCAAGTATTAATAAATAGCAGTTCAGTAAATACCATGTCTGCACTTACCACCTTCTCATACTTGATTGATAGAAATAAATAAAGAATTTTGCCGCGCAAACCAGAAAAGGGTGAAAAGCACCTCCGTCCGATCAAACTTTCGGCCTTCAATAACGTTTCTTAGCATTTATTAAGCTCCGAGCTATTGCCCTAATTCATGGGTACAGCATAGCTCAGTAAGTAGGTCCTAACCTCAAATAATAGAATAGATGACATTTAAGATTTTAGACGATTCATGGTAAAGAAGAAGGATGGCGTCCGCTGCGACTGTTACAAATTATTTATTAACACAAAAGAAGACGAACGACAAGGAGTTGGCGGCGGAATGGACAAAGCTTGAGGACCTTTATACTGAAAAGTAAGTGCAAATAGTTCTTGCGGTCGCCTGTGAAAACGCGTGAGTTCCCCAAGTTTGGTTTCAATTTAGCCCTTGACGGAATGAAAACTTGCTGATATTGCTATTCCTAACATTTCTTTAATTACAGGCTGTGGAATGAACTTACAATAAACCTAATCACCTTCGTTAAACACCATTCGCTGCAAACTGAAGAGTCCCAACTCCAACTTTATAAAGATTTCATTTCGTCCTTCGAAACAAAGTGAGCACTCTACTTATTTTGGTTAAATATTCTCTAAACAAGTCTCCCTCGTTTTTTAGAATAAACCCTTACGGGCTGGTGGAAATTCTCGAACCTCTAGTTCATCTAATTTCGGAAAAGGAAGAGACAATCAATTTTCTCGAGAAGTTGCTGACAAAAGTGCAGTCTTGTGACGAAGCGAAGTGGTACATTCAGGTAATATAAAACCGGGTTTGCTCCATGACTTTTAACTAAATTACTTCCCAGGTTTTAGAGGGCGAAATCTATCTTAACCATCTAAATAATTTAGAGAAGGCAAAAAAAATAGTCGAAGATGTTCAGAAATGTTTGGACGAGGCTGGAAATGTTACCCCCATCCATGGAAGATTTTACAAACTTGCCGCACAGTACCACAGACGAATGGGGCAACATAGTGATTACTACAGATGCAGTCTTCAATTCCTCGGTTGCTCCATAGATGATTATCCAAAAGATCAGTGGCCCGAAGAGGCATTGTTCTTAGGATTAGCTGCTCTTCTTGGTGAAAGAACTTACAACATCGGAGAACTGGTGAGTCGGTTATTACCATCCACATTTCTTCTCGTAAATTACCTCGATTCATTGCAGTTAGCCCATCCTATTTTGGAGTCACTTCAAGGTACCGAAAACGAATGGGTGGTGGAACTCCTAAAAGCATTTAATTCGGGCGATGTCTCCAAGTAATTTATATAGCGTAAAATTAAGTTTTAGTAAGTACAATATCTATCCTTTTTAAGATTCTTGGCGATGAAACCCACTTGGAGCAAAATTCCTGATTTGGCTGCACAGGAGCTCAAACTGCGGCAGAAGATCTCTCTCCTTTGTCTGATGGAAATGACATTCAAACGTCCGCCCAACAAGAGGTCAATTTCTTTTGAGGAAATTGCCAAAGATACACAACTTCCAATTAACGAAGTGGAACTTCTCATCATGAAAGCGTTAGCGCAGGACTTAGTTCGTGGAGAAATTGATCAGGTCGCTGGAGTAGTCAACATGAGCTGGGTAAGCCTATTTAATTTTTCCAACAATACGCGTATACTGTACGAAATTCTTCAACAATCAATTGAGGAGTGTCTGTTCAAAAGGGGCTATTTCCGCCATAAGCAAACATTACAAAAACCAAGGTGCAGGTGTTTTTTTTTTCCAATAACATTATTTATGAAAGCAATACTTTTTTTACAGCTACATAATTTGTTTTTCAGTATTATTATTGATAAACAATCAAAAATATAAATAGCACCTTTTGATAATTACACCAATTACGCTTAAGGTATGTAAGTAAATAAAAGATAAATTTAATAACAGTTTGCACACACAAAAACGTTCAGAAATCAAACCTTCATCTTCCATATGAACTTTTTCTAAATGTTCCAATTTTTAATTAAAAATTATTCAAAGCCAATAAAAAAATAGATCTCCTTGGAATGAAAATAGGCACTTTTGATCAAAAGTAGACAATTTTATGTAGAATCTTAGATTTGATGTGGAATTAGTAAAACAAACTTTGAATCACCATAAAGTAGAAATAGCCCTTTTGAAGAGACACTCCTCAATTGTGTTCCTCATTAAATGCCGAAAATGCATACCCGTAGGTTTGGCTTTTGGAAACTAGCAGTTCCTAGCTTAGCTCCAATTTTTGAACAAGCATTTATACTCTTATCAAGTTATTGAGAGTTTTTTATTACCGTATCGCCTGCTTAGAGTTTAATCACATGTAAAATCTGCTCATAAATTGTAAATCTATCAGAGCAAGCGATTTGAAAACCTTATACAGGTTTGAAATTTTAAATGGGAGTCCATTTTTAATTGCGGATTCGGACTCTACGGTAAAAAATAGGACACTTTTATCTGAGACTTTTTTTGCAATTCGCTGCGAGGAATGTGTCCGGTGTCAGAAAAGTTCCGGGATGGTCGAATATCTCGAGAAATACAGATCGGATCGAAAAAGGGTGAACACACGTGTCAAATATTTTTTTAAAAGCTATCCAATGACACCAAACTTGTCCCCATACCTCCACACGTCTCCCCTCGCCCCACCCGCAGGTGGGGGTGTGGAATCCATCTTTTTATTAGGGACTATTTTTTCGTACATTGCATATTTCTTAAGATATTTCGATGTCTCCAGATAAAAAAACTCACCCTGTATAGCAGATTATATTTGAGTTTTTCTAAAACAAATCACTTCGTTTCGCTGCCCTAACTGAATTGCATGTAATTATTCTGATAAGAAATTATTCATGCAATTCAGCTATAACGGATGAATCGAAGTGATTATTTTCGGTATTTTAATAGGTTTTGATTGCACTAATTGCTTGTTACAATGAAGTCCCCTTCTTTGCTATATTTAATAGCTCAATAGGTAAAGTACAATTTCAAATTCTAAAACGGACTGCATTATGTCATCCTGCTAAAAGTTTCAAGTAATTAAAATGAGAAGTTTTTAACTTTTCAAAAACTTTCTCGGTTTCAGGAAATTTCTATGCTCTCAAAACTTTATAAATAATCATCATGATGGCTTTAATATTACATATTTCAGTATCGTTCAGTACGCGTGATTAATTAAATTCTTCCTCTATTGTACTTGCAAATAGAATTTTTAGTTTTTCTTACAAGTATAATTTTTGATCAATTATTTTTCTTTAGAAATTTTTAAGGTATATGACAAACGTAACAAGCACGTGCCAGAAAACAAGAAGTTTAATTTCCCTCGTCAATGAATGTCATATCAAAATGAGAAATGTACGTAGTACACAGTCGATGGTTATTTTTAAATCAAATGATTCAATCACAAGTTCTGATGATGAACTTTATAAATATTGTTTGATAAATGAAATATTTATAAGTAAAATCCTACAAGTTTTATTTGTTACCATAACTTCGAGAAAAAACATTTGGAGAAGAATAATTAGTCTTAAAAAAATTAACAATGTATAGCGTAATCTGTTATATTTGTCTATTTTCAACTCCCTGAATTCTTGTCATAAAATGAAAGCGTAAAAGTGTCATTGACCTATTTCAAATGCTTTTTATTAATTTTTTAATTTTTTTTTTTGAGGCTACTCTACAATCGTGTACATTTAAGCCATATCGCATACGCATTAATAATTATTAAGAAGAATCGCGCAGTTACGTCACTATCGACAATCCAGATTGCGCAACTTTATCGGAGAAACAAATTAAGTTCAAGTGAATTTGACACGTTTTGGAGTCAGCCTCTAGTTGCTTTTGTTCAAACATATCTCTAACCTTTAACTCCTCAAATTTGTGTGAACAAGATCACGTACGCGCCGAAATTTGCAACTCATCGGCATTCCCTGGGTTTTAAAGAGGATATCAACTTTGCAATAAACTATTTTTCTTTCTAGGTACAACCCCGATACTTGGACAGATCTCAAGTGAAAGCTATGGCCTCTACATTAGACATCTGGATGCAATCGATCACGTCAATGGAACAGTTGATGGAATCAAAGGCCGGCGAGATCCTTACAAATTAATCCACTTAATTAAAATAAAATCGTTTACAAAAAACATTTTTTTGTAATTACCTAAAATAAAGAAAATTTCGTCATTTATAAAAACAATTTTTTTTTAAAAAAGAAAATTTATTTTAAGGCGCATTGCAGCTTACAGCGATTGAGTGTCAGCAATTAAAATCACTAAAGCTTAACAAAAATGAGAGCTCCTCATGGATAACACAGTAAATCACATAACGTTATTTGTATCTTAAAAATAAATAATAAATATATTTTTGGCGATAGGAATTTATACAAATTGAAGATATTAAATATTCAGACAGCGCAATTTCCTTTCTGGAACACGAGATGCAAACTCGAAAGTTGACGGTCTAACAACGTTTTCGTGCGAGTCTCTTCTAATTCTTCTTGGAGCGGCACCCATCACAGTCCAAAGTGGAATTTTTCGAATATCCAAAATTTCTCTTACATAATTTTCCAAAGAGAACAAGTGTTCATCGATAACACCGGGAATCTCTTCCCGCATAAACATCGCCAGTCTTATTAAATATTCAACGTTATGGCCACTTGGACCAGATGTCTCACATATTTCCTCAGCTATTATCTTTAATGAATGGTCTCCTAGCCAGTGGGAATTTTTATCAGTCGCTATATACACTAAGGCAGGAAAAGCTTCCCCACTGATGTCCGTATTGCCTGATGCAATTCTTGGGAAAAATTTGGTTTCTAATGTTACATAGCCTCCTGTTAAAATAAATTTTCTTTTAAAAACCAATAAAAGAAATAAGTTTTAAACAATCACCTAAAGTGCATTCTCTTTGTTTCAAATACTCTAGTGCAGTCTCTCCTGTTATTTTGTACGCACAGCCCCACGTTATACCCTGAAACAATTGAAAATAAGTTAATTAGAAAATGCTGATAAAAAAATATCTAATAATAGTGATGTATTATGCATGTATCAGGTTTGCTACACGTATTAGATAAATTTAATGTCTAGTTGTCCAGACATGTATTTTATGTATTTATTTAAACAATTAACATTTGCCCGTCTGCTATATTCTAATGAGAGAAAATAACATTCCTGAGCATTCCACGAGCGCTTAAAAATTCACATAGGAATGCTATCTGCTCTTGTAGATGTGCCACATCTTTATTAATTTGTTTTGGTTTGGTTTTGATTTTGTTTTTTCGAAAAGGCTCAAAAGTTCCCAGGGAGAATGAATATGTGCAAATTTTTAAATGAATCACTGTTAAAACATTTAGTTATCACACATATGGAACAAGTTTCCTTTTATCAAGTCAAATTCTAAAAGTGTGGTTTAATGTTTTTAAGATACCAATATTATTTGTAATATTACCGTCAAATCAAAACACCTGAGGAGTGTCTCTTTAAAAGGGACCTATTTTCACACTAAGCAAACTTTACAAAAATTGAAAAAAAAAACATAGTGGTTGCTATTTTTATATGCAGATGTTTGTTTTCTTTTTCAAAAAAATTATTCATGAAAAGTCTACATATTTTTAAAGCAAATTTGTTATCTTTAAAGTAAATTTGTTTTTTTAGCTTTTTAAGTCGATTTCTTATGAAATGCTGCCTATTGCAGCCTACCTGATAAAAATATTTCGGAAAATTAATCATGGGGGGGAAATTCCCTTATGTAAAAATCATTTCTACCATATTGAAATCTGGCTGCCGCCGAAAGGTATTTTTTACGTTTAGGTTTGTAGAGAAATTTAGAAAAGAAACTTAGAATGAGTCAGTTTAAAGATTAAACTTGCGTATTATCTAAGGAATATATTTACCAAATAAATTTAAATTCATAGAAATGACAAAAATACGTTTGACTTTGTTATTCAACAGTTGAATAACCCGACATGCACTTTGTGCGTGACCTCATCTAATAAAAGTTGTTTACTTTTATCTTACAAAGTCAAGTCTATCTAATTGAAATACAAGTTAGTAAAAAAATTCAAACAAATTTACACGATTTCTACAAGGGTTTTAAATTATAAAAAATACGTTTTAGCGTAAGCCATAAAGCATGAAGACGATGTGGTTTAAGTTCCAGCAGTCACGTCACTGCACGTGCAACGCACTGTAGTCAAAGATAAGGTTTTTTTGCGAAACATGCTTTCACGTTAATCTTTTACAGTGTGAGCCATTGCACCCATTAATTTATAAAAAGATTTTGTGTGGGTGCACTTGACGTGTTTGCCATTTGCGCGGAAATTACCAATTTTTCAATTGTACGGTGAAGCAACAAGCAAAATATTTTAACTAAAATGCTAGCTACTCAAATTCTAGACATCTAGGCGATCTAATCAAACGAAATCAAAGAGATGAAGCGATAGAAAAATGGATTTTCTTACCTGTTTATCTTCCACTAGTGTAGCCACTCTGCCTGGCTGAAAAAATAAAAAAAAATAAAACGGAATTAGAATAGTTGATGAAGGCCTACTAACACTAAAGGGGAGATTTGCTATAGGAAGTTCTTCTTGTAATTTATGCATGAGACAAAGCCGTATGGGAATGCGAGACCGAGTCAAAACAGACGGGCACGTGTTTTTAATCGCAAAAGAGCTCATTTTCTGAGTACACGTGGATACCATTTCGCTTATTTATTTGCTAATATTGCTGTAAACTGTGTGGATGCAGACAAAGTAGGGTCACCTTTTGATGTTATTATTTCTTTCCTTATTCACCTTGAAAGTAGTATAAAAGAAAGCGCTCGCAAGGTTAAAAAGGATAATTATTACAATTTTTGCAGCATTGAAAAGCAAAATTGTCGTGCTGACAAATTTAATTGAATGAGGCAATTTGTGTAAAAATATCAGCATTAATGGTAAAATCCTTGCTCTCCCTCCAAAGCGAATTTACAACTTAATAGGGGTAAAATCCACTTCAGTCATATTTAACATGTAACTTGCAAACTAAGTGTAAAAACGTTTTTTTAGTATAATTATAGAGCTTTAATATCCATTAATATCTTTTATTCTTTCGCAAGAGAAGTATTAAGCCTTATTTGGCGCATCTCTTAATAATTGGATAAAGGTTACAGATGGGTCTTATGTAATTCACAAAGTTTTAAAATCAGTAGCTAGATTCGACACAACGTAATATTGAGAAGATGCTTTGAATATAAAAAATGTATGGATTGTTATCAATTTTTGAAAGATGATGATGAAAATCTAGTTTATTAGATCCGAAGTTTTATTATGGCGATCCAAAAGATCAAATGTGACCTTTAAAGGTTAGTATTAGTTCTTTGTCCTACCTTTTCCTCAGTCCCTCGATGAGCTGTGTTCCCCTGCCAGAAGCGCCGAACATACCCTCGAATATATCCCGTGATACATTTTGAGTACGTGAATCCGGGATTCCAGCAAAGTGACCCATAACCGAAGACCCATACAGAGTTTGGATGACTGTTTCCATTGTCTTCATCCGAGTAGTTGCCATTATCCAAATTTAACAACTGTTGGTTAGCGGCAAACAAGTTCCGTAACCCTTGGTAGTCCATTTTTTATAATATATGAGGAATAATTTCCGCTTAATAAGATTATGGCCGTTGAAATTTAATCACGTAACTGTTTTGGTCTTGATTATCCAAAGATAGAAAATGCACGTCTCACAAATACAGCATGCTAATTGGCTCGAACAAATTCTGCGGCTAGCATCCAGCTTTTTACTAGATTGTTTTTAATAGAACATCTTTTATTACACCTGTCTAATTAATTTGTTCAAGTGTCTAATCACGTTTAGTGGATCTATCACTTATAACCGCCGTAGCCATACTGCCCCTCGGATAGTGGAAAATTGACTGACTCTGAGTCTGTCGAACATTTACAAGTACTGGTCGTTGGCGAGCCAAAGTCAAGATCCGAAATCAATTAAAAAGTTACAGTAGTGCAAAAATAAGCGACAAAAATAGGAGAACTCGGGCAGGGAAAGTCACTCAAAGCTTTTGGGAAAGCCTAGTCGCTTTCGTCCGGCAACGAAAGGTCTGCTAAGTTTAGCAATTTCTTTAAGACGCTAGAGCTTTGTTTGATGCGGCTCAAGACAGCGGCGTAAATTTGCGGAGCTCGTGTTTCCTCTGTTTAATCTTGGCACTTGGCTGACTTTGAACTTGCTTCTTTGTGGTGAAAATACCTTCCCAGTTGGCTTAGGTTTACTCGGGTGGTGGTCTGGTTCTGAATGCGTGTTCTGAAAGGAATGTAAACAAAAATCATTTTATTGAAGAGTGATGATTTTAAAAGGAATTCTCTTGGGTTAAACATCGAAGGCGCTTCTGTAGATAAGAATAACGGAGACACTTAAAAATGGGTCACTGACGCGCAGCTTCGTTTTCTTGTTTGATTAAATTATCTTCAGACGGAAACATAATGTGAGGTGGCCGGTTCATTATACAGTTGCCGCAAGTAAGTACAAGGATTAAATCTTCATGATTTTAAGTACATTAAGTATAAAGAAAAAAAAATAAGACGGAGCTTTTCTACTTGCTATAACCGCTTTGAAACATGTTTAAAGCCATATTTACCAGTTTTTGTTTCCATCTATTTCAATATTCCAAGTTTTCATATGAGAATGCTGCTAACTTTACTTGAAGCTGTTCGCTCATCAGAATATGAAAAATCTCTTTGTGGATCAATTTTCCAAATGTTATCTGTAATACATTTTTCTTATTTTCGACTATTTCAAACCCTCCATTCAATTAATAATCCATAATCACCAATTTCGCGTTTGTCGGATTGATATCAGTGAGGCTTTCAGTGTCCATGGTAACAAAATATATTGTCTCGTGAAAAATATCTGTTCCTTCGTAAATAACTTTTTTTAAATGTTTATCAATTATTGTTTTCATAGACATCAGACAAACGAGACAATTGAAAAATTTGTTGGTATTTTATTTCATGCTATCTATAACATTTGTTAGTTTGTAAATAGACAATTTTAATAGTGATTCTTAGGATTCTTAATAATTAATTAATTGATTAATAATTTTATTTAATCCCAAATTGTTATTAAGTAGCTGGTCTATGTATATAATTTCTAAACTACTCAACTGATTTGAATGAAATTGTTTGAACTATAGTCAAAGGATATGCCTATCATAATATATTCAGCATATATAATTTCCGTCTTAATCTAGGCTTACAGACCGTCTTAGAAGCTTTTATTGTTGAAATAAGGAAGTCGTGAAGGTCATTCTCCTGACTTAAAATTGTTTCAGTACCCCAAATAAAAAAACCTCCAATCTTTCTCATTTTAAGAAAAGTATTTTTAAACTTTAGGTGTAAGTTATCCATGAGAAACCGATAATACATAAAAAAAAATTTCACACCACTGACTCCATGACTAATACCCAAAATCATCGAGATTAGACGAATATCAAATTTAAATTCGATAAAATTTGTTGTTTTGTGTTCGTAAAATAATAAAAGAATTCGGTCTCGCTATATTCGCAAATTAAAAATGCTGAAAATAGCCCCGGCGACATGTAAACAAATTCCTCAAGAGGCTAATTACATCGAGCGGAAATCATAAAACACTGTAGCCCACCAGGTCCGCATTTTGGACCCCAAAATTTGAGGTGAAGACGAAGCCTCGCTGCCAGTAGAAGGTAACAACCGACACTTCCAAAAAAGGTTAATTTGTGCCAGGTGCAAAGATAAAGTGAAATGCTCCCGTTTTCGCAGGCAACCTTGGGCTCGAGCAAGATGACCATGTGTCAGTCGGGCGGAGGAAACACCGATTCACATGAAAGCGAGGGGATTTTCGGACCTGCCCTGGCCGCCCGTGCTACGAAACAAATGCAACACTTACGTAAATCAGATTTCGTTATCATTCACTTTTTTAATAGCACTAGTTTTATTCCAGATAACAAAAATATTTCCACCGCGACGTGTTTCAGCGGAAGGTAAAATCAGCACAGAGGCGCAGACCAACCCACCGAAAGAAAGCAACCAACTGATTTGATGATTTCCTTTCGAGTTCGAGCGGAGAACTTCTCTACTCAAACAAAAATTCTCCGCTTCGTTCATCGTACATTGGTCTACAAAATGTATTTCTGGTAAACATTCGGTTTATGGCTAAAAATAATTCAAAAAAAGCAGAAGTTGTGAAAGGTATTTCACACAATAATTATAAAATAAATTAATTAAAAATGCAGCAATATTAAATTGAAGCAAATCGATCCGAAGACTGCGGTTTTTTCTAGAGTATATTTAACAAAAAGACTCTAATTCCATGGATGGTGGCTCAGGCGCTCGGTTGTTGCGCGCATTTCGCTCTCCGATGAATTCGAATTGTCGTGGGAAAGTAGAAAGATCGGGCAGAAGAACCCACGGTCCGCCAGCTTTCAGACGAGAAATTTTTGAATGATGTAATTTTTAAATTGATTGGATAAGTCTCGCAAAAGCCTCAAGATGAAGCGGAACCCGTGAAATTCTGAAGGCCGGCTTGAGCTTTCAGCGCTGGTGACCAAAAGCCAAATCGTGTAAGGCCAATAAGACAGAAATAAGCAAGCAGCAAGTCACACCTGGAAGTAGGCAATGCAATATTAAATCAATATTTTTCAGTTTCATTTCTTATATCTCTGAAGAACAGAATTAGTGTTGAAGCGTTGAGAATATTTTCAATTTCCACTGTTAATGGGTTGCTCTGGCCCAACTTTGTCTGGTCACTGAGCACATTTCTAAAAATGCTTCCTAGCTAATTAAACAAGTCTTTTGGTAATCTAGAATTAAATAAAAAATCGTAAATTGAACTATTTACTGTGTGATTCACTGATATTTCTCATATTTTACTGTTTAACCGACTTAAAGAAGAGAAGGTTGTATATGAAGTCAGTATACTTTCTACTTTTCTAAAAAATCCTATTTTGCGTAAAGAAATCAAAATTGGTTGTAAAATACTCGCAACACGATCAAAATTTTAATTTTTTAAGAACGCATAAACCCAAGTGCTACCATTTATTATGCTTTCTGGTATTCTTCAGAAACAAAAGGTAATAATTCCATGTAGGATCTTTCGGACAAAGTGTCATAAATGAATAAATTCTTTTAAAAAGGAGCCGCGCATAAATAAAGGGTAATTCACTCGTTACACTTCTTTTTTTTTTTTCTAGTGTAAGTATTGTTGTACAAAGACATATTTTGGGCCTGGTTGATAAACAAATGTAAAACGGCAGAGATAGTGTTCTTTTTCTTCAAAAATAGTAAATGTATTTCTTAAAGCTGCTGCTATGTAGTACGCGTTAAGTAAACGTGGTTTAGGTCATGTGTTATAAAAAGATAGATCACTTTTTATTTCATATTTAACAATTTTTGTATTAAGAATTTAAAGTCGGGGTGAGGGCACATAAAGTGCTTAATTTTAAAACTATCGTTCGTTTAAACAAAAACGTTATTTCATAGTGTTTAAAATTTGCAAGAAGTTAACAAGTCACGGATATATTTTTTTATGGAAATGGGGAAATTTATTTAAATTACATACATACATATGTATATAAAACATTTATTTTGTTTAGAATTTTTCAATAACTTGCTTCCATTATATTACTTAAATTTCAAAACTTTTAGTTCCCTTAAACTCTGATACCTTCCTTAAAAAAATTGCTTTTTTTTTGTTCAAGCAATATTTTTTTTAAAAAGTACCTGACTGAAAAACAGCAAGGCGTTATTTTGTGACTTTGAGATGGTTGAGCCCGTTTTTACCCACTTAAATTCAGTTAAGTAGCGCTTAGAACTCGTTAGAAGCATCGTTTTTTTTTACGATCGCTCCGGAAGTGCGTCGCAATTTCTTTAGTCTCCACATCCGGTAGAAGTGCTGCAAGTTTAACAGCAAACCGAGTGGTTGTTGTAGGCGTTATAATGAACAACGCCCCCATCTCGAACAGCTGACTGCCATTCATTCACTACGCCACGCACAAAATAATGAAAACAAATTTAATAAACAACACTTCGTCAAGCAATACAGCGACGTCTGCGGGAGGTGTGTGCGGGATGCAATGTGCGAGGACAGCAGACACAGCAGACAGCACAAAAGTCAGAAGCAGAAAGCAACGAAGACAAGACACACCACACAAGCCCGAAAAGTCGTAAAGAAAGAAGAGCCGAGAAGTGCAGCTAGGCCCGGGGTGCAAGGGCTCGATCCCAGTTAAAAAAAGGAAGAAAAGTGGTAAATCCGCAGCGGAGCGAATTTTGGACAATTTGGACATCAAAAGGTAAAAATCCGAACTTGGACCCGCATTGAGCCACGCAAAAGCGAAAGTAGCAGCAGCTGAGTTTTTCTCCGTAGTCCGTCGTCTCGCAGCAGCAGAGAAAGGGAGGTGAAGTGCGAGTGACTCGGGCATTGATAAACTTCAGGCGGAGTGTCGTCGCGAAGGAAATAAAATAAAATAATGATGTCGCGGTCGCTGGGCCCCAATTTGATCCACCAACTAGCTTTGCGCCAGACGGAGTCGTACGGGCACAGATTCCAGGCAGATCTCTTCCGGGAGCGGCTCAAAGTCGCCAGGAACCTCTACAAAAATGACCTAATCGCCCACTATGGGTGTGTGAACGCCATCGAATTTTCAAACGGGGGTGAATTCCTAATATCAGGTAAATCTAGTCTAGTTGTTCTTTCGCTAAGTGCGACACGCATGATTCGCTGGTCCCGCGGGCCTCCATTATGCAAGACGGGCTCCGTCGTGGGTGGATTCCGAGTTGGCTGGCATGGCAGCCGACTGCTGGGGCATGAAATGGAATGGGAGCCTGATTCGCGGCGATAAGCGAAATGACCCAGACGTCCTTATTTTGACTTTTAAAATGCAAAGGTTCCCGGCCGAACTCGATCAATACAACCAGAGTTCGGGCCATTGTCATTCGTCTTTTTGTTTCACCTCAATGGGGCGTGTTACAACCTTAAGAAGCCTCCATTCTTCGGCGTTGGCTCTGCTGCCACCACCTGCCTCAAGTCTAATCCACTGGTAATCTTTGTTTGGGCTTTAGCTGAGTGTCGAACAAAATTTGTTTTGGACTGTCAGAAGCTAAGTCAAAACGAAAAAAAGAACGCAGATTTTTTTAAGTAATCAAATCTGTTCTTATCTCGGGTGAGAGATTGTGTGGATAATTTAGAACTTTGTTTTTTTTGTTTTTAGTTAAAAATAGTCGACGATTCCAAACTTAATTCAGTTATCTTTACCTATTGATTCTGTGCCCAATATGGGAAGTCTTGCTCAAAATTTAGTATGATATTTGAACTGAATTTGTATTAAAAATAAAAAAGATTCTATCTTTAACACAATCTACATTTAAATAGAACAATTTTATTTTCACCTGATGCAATGCTATAATTACGCTACCAGGAATTTAACATATTAAGTTATTAGGGATTTGGTGTTTTTAAATATAGGAATACTATTCTCAGAATATATTAAATCTGTTCTAAGTATAGTCGAATTTCGAAAAGTTTAAATCTGTTTTCGAAAAGATGAATACTCTTCGTTGCAACCGACCTTATTTCGGCTATTAAAATTTGTCATTTAGTCATAAATCCTTCCTAAAATTTGGAAAATAAATACGAACATCCATGCTTTACAGAAAAACTGGAACAAAATCCAATTAAATAAAACTTCTTTTCTAAAATAAACTTGGTTAGAAAATTTTACTATTCTAAAACACACATAAATAATAAAATAAAAATCAAATGTAATTATTCAGGTGGCGATGATAAGCGTATCTTGCTATGGAATGTTGAGAAGGCAATTGCTGGATACGAACAGCCTCGATGTATGGAGAAGGAGCATCAAAGCAATATTTTTTGCCTAAGTTTCAGCACAGACAATTCGCAAATTCTTTCTGGAGGAAATGACGATCTCTTAATCGTCCACGATAATGAAACGTAAGTAAAACTTCTTTTTAAAACTAGCTATCATACCAAAGAACGAGATTTTCAGGGGGAAAGTCGTTGATGTATATATCCACATCAAGCCTGTTTACGGGTTATGCGTGGATCCAACATGTGACAGCATGATTGCAACGGCTGGTGAAGATGGTCGTATTTTAATTTTTGACCAACGGAAAGGCGCAGCAGTAATGTCTTTGGGCAAATACAAAGCGCCCTTTCACGCTGTTCAGTTTCATCCGTTAGACGGAAAATTCTTGGTGACTGCTAATTCCAAAAAAGGTGCTGCATTTTGGGATATAAGAGAGCCTCATAGGTAGTAAATGAGCGTTGAGTAAAGTGTAATGAACTAAACTTATCGTCCGAATAGTCCGATCATATCCTACGGTGGCGAAGACAATCAACAGAGTTGCATGAGTGTCCGATTTAATTCGAATGGAAATCAAGTGCTGGCGCTGCGTCGCCGTCTACCTCCAATTTTGTACAACACTTTCTCCGAGAAGTCCGTTTGCCAATTTTACCATCCTGACTACTATAATTCGTGCACAATGAAAAGTTGTTGCTTTGCTGGAGAAGATGATGAGTTCGTCCTTTCTGGGTCCGATGATTTCAACTTGTATGTATGGCGTGTTGGCGATGTTGATTGTAAGTTGTTCCCTTGATTATTTTTGAAAAGACTAATTATGTTTCATCCAGTGGATCAAACTGATCAACTTATCGAGCAAACACAAATGGTTTTGTATGGCCATCGCTCTATTGTAAATCAGGTTCGATACAATCCACAAAAATGTCTTCTCGCATCATCCGGTGTTGAAAAGATTGTAAAGGTGGGTTAGAGAAGAGAGTTTTAGAAATTAATGTTTATCCAATTCTAACTATGCAGTTGTGGAGTCCATTCAACCAAAAAGGGTGGAGTGGAGGCTTGATCGAGGAGGCTATAGGACCGGAAAATCCGCGTGAAGTCTTTTCACATCATGACTATTTCTCGCTAGTTCAGATGAATTGGTCTCACATGACGCACGATTACAGCAATCAAAATACTCATGAGGATCCAAGAATGATGGCATTTTTCGATTCATTGATTCAGCAGGAAATTGAAGGATGGGACACTAATAACTCATCGGATTCTGAACAGATCAGCGAAGATACCTCAGAAAATAGTACTCGCCAAAGTTCAACTGAAGATTCTGAGGATGATAATTTGAACTATTTTACTCATAAAGGTAAGATTTTTCACAGTTTATTTCATCGGTATCAATACGTTTTTAAGTAGATCGAAATCGTCGTGGGGGCAATGTTGCCGTGAAACCGCAAAGACATAAGTACGCAAATCGCATCGCGTATCTTATTGCAACTAAAAGAAATACACTTCGACGACTAGCCCTAAAAGGAGCGTCGCAATCTGATCGCAGGCGTCAAAATATTAAAGCGGTTAAAAGGAAATGCCATAATCATGGAAATCGCAGCGCCGCACGAATTGTTCGTAATGGGACAGGTGGCAAACGTGCTGGTCGGTATAATTCGTTATTGCGGAGGAATCGGACTAGAGAAGAATCAGAGAGCCAAAAGGCTATGAAATACAAGGGTACGAATATTGCGATGTTCCGGTCATATCGTAGGAAAACGAAGAATCATCGGCACGCTGGTACGTTTGAAATTAATCTGGTAGTTAAAAATAATGGAATGGATATAAAAATGTGGACTTTTCTTTTAGATACGTCTTCGGACGATGATGCAGCAAGTTCAACGGAAAGGGATGGTGTTCAAGATGACTTACAAGGATCTGCTCCACAAAATATGGCAATTCCAAGCACCAGTACTGGAATTACTTCAAATGGAAAAGGTAATGCTGCTTATCCTGTGGGCTCGAAACCTACAAGTTTAAAATTTCCAGAGCGGCTCCGTTACTTGCAACAGCAATTGAACGACTCTGATGAAGACAATTCTGTCTCAAACTCGGAAGAGGAGACCGGGACCGTATCCCAACCACAAAATTTTACCCAACGCATTCAACTAAATGGCGTTAATAATGCTAACAACACTGTAGAAAACAATCATCTTTCGTCTGATGTAGACGGTGATCGCTACTCAAGTCCACCAAATCGTCGAAAACGCCACGCACCACCAGTCGAATTGGACATCTATTCAAGTCACTCAAACTCAAGACTTTCAAATAGTAGTTATTTAGAGGATGAACAAGACTCAGGTAGCAATGAGAGCTTAGACTGCTTCGGCAAGAAGCGAAAAGCAGTTCCTAACGCTGGCAGTGAATGCTGCAGTAGTAACAATAACAACAACAACAGTAACGAGAACACTACAAACAGTCTGTCCCCGCTGAGTGAAATTAAGACCCCCAATGGTAACGTGAGAAAAAGTAACAATAATTGTACACCGGACAGTGGTATAAGCAGCGTCGCAACAGCCGGATGCAGTTCGGCCCACAGCTCAGCTAGTCACTGTAGTGGCAGCAACAGCGCTTCAGCTACTTGCCACAGTGGGGAAAGATCGTGTAGCGATGAGAAATTCGCTATTAAGCTATTCCAGCAAAAAGTAGCTCGTGTCCGGAGGAACTATAAAAGGAAATTTGGCGTTAAATCTGATAGCGATTAAGACTTTCCTCTTTCTACACATGGAGACCTTTTCTATTCAAACTATGGAACTTTTCACTTTTCTTTTTTTTTTTTAGTTTGGATCGCGAATAAAATGTTAAATCTTTTTTACCGCGTAGAAGTGATATGATTTTGTTTATGAGAGCGTCTAAGTTTTCTATGTTCATTAGGACATTTCATATATTTAAGTGTAATAATTTACTATTGCAAGCAACTATTATATACATTATAGAAATAAAATATAAGAATAAAGCCGTCAGTTTACATATTTTATTGAAAAATCCCCCAAGATTAATAATTTTAAATTTTAGGCAGAATACGACCATAGCGAATATTTTTATTAAGAACTAGATTACCCCAGATTCTTATTTAAGCCAGGTTTCCTGGACAAAATATTTTAATGAAGATGTAAAAATTGCAACAATGGAGTGGAGAATCCGAAACTGCATAGCAGCAGACTTAATAATAATAATAAAAAAAATGAAAATAACTACATCACTGCATTACAAAAGGAAAAGAAACAATTGCAGAATGTAAGTCAAAATATCTTTACGAGTCTAAAAACAATATACAAATCTTAAATGTACTGTAACAAGTGAATCATATAATAATACGATAAGATGAATCTGGTGTACTATACAATGCGACAATAGATTTGCTCTGACTCGTGATTAGGTCTATGATTTCATCCACAATTTCTGATATACATCTCCTGTACTCTGGGAATCTGAATGTAAAACATACCTGAAGCATTTTGTTGTTGAATTTATGTAACCGCCTACCTTTCTACCACATGTTTAATCTCGTTTTGCGTCTCTCTTGCTGATATTGTTCTTGGGTTAATTGCACCGACGATCGCATTAACTGGAGACAAAGGAAGATCTATTACCATGACTGTAATATGTTGACTCTTTCCAAATTGTAGGATCGTTGAAGACATGTTTTGTGTAATCTGGGAAAGAAAAAAAATTAATAATTACGCCTTTTAAGAAATACAAATGACTTACAATATTTTCCTGCCTTCTCCGGATATTGCCGGTTACCCTTGTAAGAAATTTTACCTCAACCGTCGGGGAATTGTTCAACGTGTTTCGGTTAATACTGGTGTTTGATGTTGCCCCCGATGATGATGAGTTCTGTGTTACATATTCTACAGCTGAAATCTCCGGTTTAAGTAATTTTTGGATGTGTTCAACAAGTTCGGTCATAGTAACATTCCTCTCTTGGAATTTATCGGGCAGTGTGGAACGCACTCGCAATGTACCACCTTCTCCAAATAAAATTAAATGATTTGCTCCTAGATCCTTGGCTAACTCATGGGCCTCTTCATGTCCTGCAGCTTCAACAAATCCAGTTCTTATTCCAGCTGACCACAGTAATCGTAAAGTATAAATAGCATCTTTTAGTGGCGGACGTGAGCCGCATATGCATACTCCAACATCCATTACTCGATTAGAGTCACCTCGATCTATGCAGGCTGCGTTAATGATTTTATCTAAAATAATTGAACATCCGGCACCACTCATGCTCCGATTAGGTATGTTCACATTTGAGGTTTGGACTTTTTTCTGAAATTCAGATAACATTGAATCGTAGCGCTCCCCAAAAGCCAGAATAATTCTAGTGTCCCTAGTGTGCTGCTTCAAGTCAATAGCCATTTGCCAGACAATACCGCCTGAGCAGGCGTGGTCATATCCAACTGGAAGGCCAGCGAATAGATGTATGGGAAACTAGAAAATTTAATCATTTATTTAATTTTAACTAAGAAGTTTATGCATTATACAATGAACTTACAGTAACACCAAAACTTTGGACTAGTGCAACTAATGATTCAAGCTCTCGAATGGCACCTTTAGCCAAAGAAGCTGCTTCGCTCTTGCCCCTAACTAGGCCCTTTAAAGAGGTATGATCTACATTGATTCGAGGACCACCCAGCTGGAAGTTAGCGAGAAGCATATCAATCAAGTTATTTGCGGTGGACTTCGAAGTTTGTAGTGTGGACGTAATGAATGATTGAAGTTGAAATTTTGTTACACGACTATCAATATAGTCGTGGATGTGCCCCAACAGCTCACCGTACTTGGACTTTGGTACATTATTGAATACTAGTACAGCTCGAAGAAGACTGGTGTGATTTACTCGGATGTATACTTTGTCCTTTAGTCTCGGAATTTCATGCACCACTTCATAAGCTACAGAAATTAACTCTGCGTCAACGAGGTGGTTGCCCGGATCTGGTGTTATTATATCAAACGCACACTCATAATACTGCTTTGGGTGAAAGTTGAAAACTTTCTTTTCCCGGTAAACTCTATCGACTGAATATCTCCGTACCATATTTATACCCAACATAGCAATGTACCTTGCGAAAGACACACGCAGATCAGTTGGTAGGGTCACAACACATCCTGAATGAGTCATTAGCCTCGGAGAATTGTTACCAACGAATGACTTCCTTGAGAATGGCGCTAGAAGGGGTGTATTAATTTCACGTGCTCCATGTTTGCGAAAAATACTTATGACTCTGCCCTGTACCCAAATTTACTATTACATCAGGGAGATAATATAAACAAGCGTAATACCTTAAGGAACTCTAAATCAGAAATTAAATCCCAATTGCTTTTTGAGATCAAATCCAAATTGTATGTAGCTTCAAGAACGGGACCACTCTCTTGTTGCAAACACCGAGCCACCAGATGCTTATATGCCTTACTCTGAGGATTAGCAAGAACATGTCGCATCATTTCTTGAAGTTCATTCGCTTCAAGTTCTGCCGGTGGCACTAAATCTGATGATAAAAGCTCTTCAGCTGTGGGTCGTTGGGACGGATCATGATTTAAGAGCCATCGAATTATCTTAATAAATTTAACAAATTATTTATTTTGTCGTAATATTGAGATCTCAAAAACAAAATCAAAGTACTCACTTCAACCGTATTCTCGTGGTCCTTATTGTGCAGCATACCTTTTGGAATATTAATGGATGAAGTTCTAAGTTCGATTATTGTTTTTACTCTCTCCATACCGGTCTCAAATGGAGGATTGCTCATTTCAAAAAGTATTATACCTAAGGTGTACATGTCAACCTAATTGGATATTTAAAATTAAGTAAAAACTTCACACTTTCAAAATATAAAGAGCACTTTTTGGCTGTATGTAGATTTTGAGGCAGTTCCAGTAAGTTCTGGTGCAACATAAAGCGTTGTCCCGACCTTTCCTGTCCCTGTTCCGTCTCCACCAGTGGTATTTGTTATTTGTTCTATCATGACAATATTGAGCATAAAAAAACATCATACCTGTTAGTTACCTTGGGACTGCAAGGCTAAGAAACTTGTTGTGGCAAGACCGAAATCTCCAATTTTTATTTGATCTCTAGAGTCCAAGAAAATGTTCACCGGTTTGAGGTCACGATGTATTATACCTTGTTGATGGATGTGCGAAAGTCCTTCAGCAATCTCTCGGAACAGCCTCCAAAGCCTTTCTACATTTTTGTAAATATTGTCATCTATGGCTTGCCTAAAATTAGTAGATACCTGAATTATGCCTCATTATTTTATTTGTTTTCCGCCTTTACCTCAACGTACTCTTTTCACAAAATTCCATTTGAATGTACATAATTTGCTTATTGGGACGCGGTGAACATGTTCTTCTCCCAGCACCATCGGTTGAATTCTGGTCGTCCTCGTACTCAGCAACTTCTCCTTTTGAATCCAAAAATGTTATACCATCACTCGAATCATCGTCAATATTAGGCCTGTATAATCCAATGATATAATTTTGAAATTGGTAAAATCTTCAAGCCATTTTACAAAATGAAACTGCTTGTAGAAGTATCTTCTGACTCCATGGGTACTGGTGAAAGAGGTTTCGCACTTTCCTGGCCAGACCAATCGCTTGCTCCCATCCTGTCCTAAATATATTTTTGGTAAACGTAAGAAATTAAAAAAATCATATTTAAAAATCAAATAATTTATTACCAAATCTTCCATATCCTCGGATGTTACATTTTCAATCCAACTGTTGAAGTACCGGACAACATTCTCGTGATTTAGCCTCGAAAGTAGTTCAACTTCGCGAGTCATTTTCTTATAGAGGGATTTATTTCTTGCCGAAAGAGGTATTCGCTTTATAGCATATTCTCGGTTATCTAGTTTATTTCGAACCTAAATTTGTTTAACAATTTGTACTGAAACAATTTGATGAGTATAAATTTTTCTACCACCTTAAGAACATCACCAAATGCGCCTTTCCCTAGATAACTAAGAATTTCAAATTCCAGCCGAATTCGAGATTGGGACGGAGGCAATCCGGAAGGAGGGACATATGGAATTAATCCGGTTAGTAACGATGGAACTTCGAGGATATTTTTCTTTCCCAGAGATGTGCCAGTGCTATTTTTCCTAAGCTTTTTCCTAGTATATGTTAGCTCTAAGCCACCTTCTTCCGACGAATTTCCAACGACTTCTTTCCTTTCTTCCACCCGCAAAAATGGGTGACTTATCAGTTCAGAAGCGGAAAGGGTCCGATCAGAATTGCACCTGGCGCAAACGAAATGAGATATTTATAATTTTTGTAAAATCATATGCTGCCTGTATTCATAACCGTGATACATATTCGAAAGACATTTCTTGATGATAACATTTCTAATCCAGGCTATTGTATTTTCTACAAACCGAGTACTAAAAATGTGTACTTGGGGTTTTTGATGTTATCCTCGGAATTTTTTAAAAACATGTTTATTTTAGGAAAAACTATTATCTGAGAACAGCGGTTATTTTGAATTTATATAATAATTTTAAAATACATCGATAATACTCACTTTTCTATAAACTGCCGCATTTCATACGGCGGTGTTGGCAAAAGGGACTCCGTGAGTGCTCCCAGTGCAGGTAAATCTCCTTTATTCGATTTTTGCGCTCCAACCAGCTCAAGTAGATTAGGAATCAAAGAGAAATCAGTACAACGAATAGTTCCATTGTTATCCATAAAAACGGTAGAATCAAATAGATGATTGTGGGAGACTCCCTCATTATGGAGAAATGTCAATGCCTCCAGAACACCTTTCACAACCATTTTAGCTCCGTCGGCGCACCACCCAAGTGCATTCGAGATGCTGAAGACACTGGTGCCAAGAACAAAATCTTGCACCAAATAAATAAGGACTCCCTCCTTTCTCTTGAGGCAGAGCACGCATTCGTAATGGATGAGATTTCTATGGTGAAGCTGGGACAACTTCGAGACGTACTTCTCAATGCTCGTTATGAAATCATCTACTTTGTGACCTGTGCACTTCTGTTCCCCGGACCAGAAACATTTGGAGGAGCACTTTGTCTCCAGTTGGGAATACTTTATGTGCCACTCAGTGATATATAGAAGCTGCCCGGTGTCGATGTCTATTCCGGAGAATGCAACACATCGATTTTGGGAGTGACCTTGAAAGATTTTGTTATCGCACTGTTTAAAGCGTCCAAGAGTTTGAATTACCTAAACAGCATCCCTTCTGGATTTGCCGGCCCGATTTCGGGAAGTACAACTTTTCGCTGTTCCGATGCTCCGAACACTTATTTGGGTACATGTAGTTGCCGTAGTACGGGTAGCTATCGGAACTATCGGAGGCGCTGGTTTGCCGGTGTCTCGTTGGGTTTGATTCACTGATGCTCCGCCGATTAGTCCTCATTTTTGCCTCGCTCTCGAACATTTCTTTCCGCTTCTCGACTTTGTCCAGTAAATTTTGGCGTTCCATACTTTCCTTCAAGCGCTGTATGTTTGCCTCTTCCTGTTCCCGCTGAAAGTTTCTTTCAAGCATTTGATCGTACAAGCTGCCGGGCGAAGGTTTGTTGTGTTTATGAAGGAATTCCTGAACAAAAATAAATAAATAGATGTTATTGCCTTAATAAGGAGTTCGCGCAGTAGACGGTAACCTGCACAATTTGAGCGAGATCGTAGATCATAACTTCACCCTTGTGAGCGGCCGCTTCCTTTTGTAGAATGCTGAGCAGTTCCTGGATAAGGCTGTCTGAGATCCCTTTTGTCTCCTCAAGGTGCAACTTTGGGATTCTGTGAACAAAGATGGATTTTGTAACATGAGTGCTTTTTTAAGTGTGGTTGAGATCGCTATCGCGCACATTTTTGGATACTTGGGGACGCATATAACATGCAGTTTTGTGGTGGCATAAGCCTTTTTATTACAAGACCCCTCGAAAGGTGTTAGAAATATCCGGACATCAAGTGGTTTCCATCCACAACCCTTGGGCCGGAGGTCTTCCACGTCGGGACCATATATCGACTGCAAACAGATGTTTGATCAAAAATCTTTCGCCCGGTGAGAAATTTAAGGAAAATTACCTTTATCACCAACAACTCTGCCTCTTGACGGTCGCGGAACGATTCCCTGGTGGCCATCCTCTCAGGACGCAAAATTTCGCAGCGCAAGCCGAGCCTGGCATTTGCAGACCGACGAAAACTCTTGTTTACGCCGCGGAATGTCAAAACGTGCACTGATAAGAGCTAGTATGAGTCGAAGCGGACGTCGAGGAGGACTTTCGGTGGTGCGTCTCGTTGCCAGCAGATGACTCTTCGGTGCGGAAAAAGAATATGAGGATTGATACACAGGGTTTCTTCGAAATATAAATAATTTCTACTTTATTTAAAAAGGTACAACGAATTATTTAAATAAAAAAAGCTATTATACAAGATTAAGCAAGCAACTGAGCAACTTAGGTGAAAAGAAAAGTCGTGTAATGTACAATTAGGTATTTATACACGCCATAGGTGCAATATATTTTTATTACTACTATGTATATGTAGTTGTATGAATCATATGTAGGGTATATGGATATTTTCTGAATTAAATAAATTAAGAGAGTAAGGAGATTTTATACTGATTTACAAGTGCAATAATGGACCATGTTTGACAAGGAGCAAATGTAAATAAAACAAAATAATATTTAATACAATTTTTAATGTTAGAAACCATTAAAGTTTTTTACGCTGCTCTTATACCAGCGCTTAACTGTTTCTGCGGCTTTAGGGTGGATTAAGTGGACAATCTTATCTAGCTAGACAAAAAAAATATGTAATTTTCAAAATTTCTTTTTCATATTTCATATTTCAATAATGTGTAAAATTCATACCACAAGTTTTTAAATAGAATTCTTTATAACCCTGACCCTCACTCTAGTCTGTCATCATAAAATAAGAAGAGATAGGAAAAGAAACACAATTTAGAAAAACCAAACAATATATATTTCAAATTTTATCATAATTGCATTATTCTAACAATTTGTACAAAGGAAGTGCTCGGTATCAATACTTGAGTAGATGTGTCCCTCCCCAGTGAGAAACTCGGTTATGTTCCTGAAAATAAATCAAATTAGCGCAGCTTGTTTAAAAGAACAAAGAACATACTGAAGTTCTGAGGATGATATATGTTTAAATTTCTGTTGTAACTCCTGCAAACTAATTCCTTCCTCACTGACATGATTCTTAATCGCCTGGAAGACAGCAGACTGTTTTGCTTCTAGACCAAAGTTAGCATCACTCTGTTGAACAGAGAAGCCTCCTCCTCCCCCACCCATAGCAAAATCGGAAAATTCACCACCAGTTTTCTGTTAACAGTAACCGCAAGTTAATTTCAATAAATTAAATTCAATTCAATTTGTATGTAGCCATACCTTTGAAAATTCTTCAGCTTTGTATCTAGCGCAAAGAACCTCAAGTAAATGAGTTGTTATCTCGTTAGCATCTGTAACAGGTGAAATTTTGAAGATCATTAATGTCTTCTTGCCTGCGTGCTGGCGAATAGTTCCAAATACGCGAACGTAATTATTGATCATAACATCTGACGACTTTAGGGATTCGCCCTCTTCAATCCAGTAGTGAGCGTCCATCTGTCCGGTGTGATCCTCAAGCAGGTAGGTGACTTTTGTCGAAGAAGTCTCAATATTTCGTACAATTGCGACAGTCGTTACCATTCCACAGGTCATACCCCACATTGTGAAAGTACTTTCAGATACCTCTTGGACCTGCTTTATAACGACTGGGGCCACTCCCTGCAATTTGTTTGAATAAATTAATTAAGGAAAGTTGTTTTTAGCAGTTGAATGAAATTATCTGCCTCCACTGTCCCCTTCTAGAGCTAGTAGAATTTAATATTCATGGAAAGTAGAGAACGGTCACTTGCTACATTTATGCTTTAAGTTTATGGATAAAAAATGCTTAGCGATAAGAAAGATTTTTGAAAGTGAATTAAAATGAATGCATGCTTGGCAATTCCTTGATTGCTCCTGGATGGAGCATGAAAACGACGACATTTCCTTTTTAGGTAGGTATTATTAAAAGGATTAATGATTATTATTTACATCTATCAGAAATCCCAGAGGCTAGATTTTGTGAGCTGCAAGCTCAAGGATAACCTCATTTCACAACATTACGAAGTAAAGTAAAAAACTGCAATGAATGGCTAATTGAGCATGTTCGGGCTTTTAAACAAGAAAATAGGAAAATATTGGACTTATAAGGCACCTTCATACCTCAGGCTTCTGCTCCGACTGAGCCCCACCGGTCGCGGTTGTGTTGAATCCGTCGCCTCCAACTATAAAGAAATAATAATTGAATTCGATAATAAATTAATAAATTCTTCAACTTACAGCTATCGTTCATGATTTACAAATATTTCTGCCTCTCGAGAAAAGAACTCCTTCTAATAACAAAATTTACCGCCAAAAACTTGTGTACCGCTCAACTAAATTGACATTTCAAAAACAGTTGTAACAACTTCTCTAACAAATCAATAACACAATAGTGGTGTTCAAAACATTTGCAAGTAAATCCGCGTTGTGTATATTTTGCACACCACTGTATGCGTCTGAACTTTAATATGAGCTTATTTTGTTTTAAGCTTTGCTTTTCAATCCGAAACTTTAATTTAAATAAATTGAGAAAAATTATTTTAGTTCTTTTCTATTTATAGGTACAAGATGTTTATTATTAAACTAAACTAAAATATAAATTCAAACCGGGCTCTGTAACAGCAATCATCCACCACGGGTCTTTCAATCTGGAAAGTTGGTACTGGTAGTGCTATCAAGAGAGGAGAGAGGAGCGTGCCATCTGTGTACCTCGCTCAAATCAGATTTTTTTTAATACTGTTCAGAGTGAGACCGTTTATTAGAAAATTTACGAAAAGTTGGCGTGTGTGCCGCAACTGAAGAAATGTCCAAATATTAAAAATTTGTGTAATGTTGTTTGAAGTAATTTTTGCATCTAATTTTTTTCGTAAAGGAATAACAGCAGCACTGTGTTTTTAAGTGAAGTAATTGAACGACTCTGGAAGTAGGAGCAGTGGAGCTGAGTTTCCCTCCAAAAATTGAATGCGGACGCAAGGTGACAGATCAGAGAAGGGTTTTCGGAATTTTCGCGTTTCTCCAGCTGTTTTGGTTTGGGTTAAGCCCTGTGTTGTTGAATTTTCCAGAGATTTTAAAACGTTTATGATAATCGCACAAATATGCCGATCTGCACAAAAGAAGGTCTTGAGAAACCGTCGCAGCCAGTGGAAAGCTTCAACGACAATGAAGAGATCTTCCACTGCGAAACCACCCAGGAAATATTCCGGAGCTATGAGTAAGTAAAAGGATCAGGACGGCGAATACGTCGTAGCAATAATCCGACTCTTTAGAAAGGTCACACAAGGGATGCAATTGTGCGTAGTTAGGATGAACGGGGCATTCCCAACGAACCGCGGGGTGACAGTTTCGAATCTCGCTCCGTGGTTCACATGAGTTTAATCTTTATGGGCCTCTCGTTTTTCACAAGTTATTAAATGTGCAATTTAATAGGAAAAAAATGTGCCTATCTTATCACGGACAAAAAATTAACAGTAAAAATATGCCTTAAAGAAATCCGTAACAGTACATGATTCTTATAGGGATTTTATAAACAAGCTAATTAAAGTTATTCCGACGTATGTACTATGGTCTGTAAGCGTTATTTAACTATATTTTGAAACGATCAATTTCTGTAAAGCGACTGCGCAACTCAGCAATTTTGGTTAAGCCGAATTGAAGTGAGGATAGCTCGAATTCTAAAAAATCGAAGCTTTTGATTGTACTCATATTACAGAAAATGTATGAATTGTTTTTGAGTACTTGGGTTTTTTAGTTTTTTTCCCAGTTTGTCCATAAGAACTACTGAAAGAAAAGTTTTATAAAGATATTACATGTAATTATTTCAAATATTTTCACAAGCGTTAATTGTCTCCTGGGATATCTCAACTCCCTGACTGCTTGCAGTTTTTCTTTAAATTCTTTAAAAACGTATGCAAAGTATCTTATAAATTTTCTTGTTTTACAGTGACTATTTCCGGCGAATTATGTTAATAAACTCGACTGTATGGGCTTGCGAATATACAGGGCGAAGTGACCTCACATACGCAGAGGCCTTAGACAGTGAAAAGCAAGCAAGAAAATCAGCAAATTACTTTTCAGTGCCTCTACGAGGTCCAGTTTTGTTAGCGGCAAAAAGAGCCCAACAGTCGACGCACACTACGCTTTCAAACCTTCTCTATCAGTTTTTCAAAGACAGGTATTTTCCCGATGAAGCTGTGATGGCAACCGTTAAAAAGAATAAACTCTGCCAATGCAAAGTCGTGGAGATAATTGCTCCTAAACAAAATACGTTGGACGAAGTATGTCCTGCTGCTAATATTAAATATAAAATTAAAAAAGTAGATAGTAGTGATCCTGATGGCACAATGGAGGTCTCAAGCGCTGAAATTAGGAGATTTAAAAAGAAAAATTTGACACGCGAAACGCTGCTATATTTTCTTAAGGAAAGCACTGAAATGTCTTCTTCGGGATTTCTTGTTCCAAAGGAGGATGCTTATAAAAAATATGTTACAGATCTCAATGTGAGCTTGGAATCTCTATTTGTTGGGAAACTTCCTGACTGGAAGCCGATTAAATCTAGGAAAAGTGT
The DNA here is from genome assembly GCA_963920795.1 of Eutolmus rufibarbis. Classification (NCBI taxonomy): domain Eukaryota; kingdom Metazoa; phylum Arthropoda; class Insecta; order Diptera; family Asilidae; genus Eutolmus; species Eutolmus rufibarbis. Next base: position 6,083,418 of record OY987208.1, read on the forward strand.
TACTCACGAAACCGACCAAGAGACCCCTAATGAAAATGGTAGTCACGAAAAGGAGAAGGGAAAGGGTAAGGGAAAAGAGAAAAAGCAGGAGACACTATCTAAATACCTTGTTAAAAAGAACGGGGACCTTTTGCAAAAAGAAAAGGAAAAACAGCTAGAAATAGAGCGAATTCTGAAGGAGCGATTAGAAAAACTTAAGAAGGAAAAGGAAGAAAAACAGGCGGAAATTGAACGGAAACGTATAGAACGACATGAGAAGATTGAAGAGAGATGGTTGAAGATATCTAAGAAATGTGATGATTTGGAGCGAGAAGATCAAAAGCCCTTGCCTCCGTTTGAACCAGTACGTACTATTGTTCCGATCAAGTACTTTGGAGATTTGATTCATATTAAGGAGTTTATACAGTCCCATGCGCAGATAATGTCTGCAAATATATTCAAAGATAGAATAAGCTTCTATGAAATGTCTAGAGCATTTACAGAGCGGGAAGTGGCCGGTCCACTAAGCGATATTGTTCAAATTTTATTGAATACAATATTTTCACTACAGCGCGAGGAAGAAGATGATTGTAAGGTAAGTGTAATTATTTTTAGGTTTTGTAAATTATTGCTTTAATTTTTCAATCCAGGCTAAATACGACATTCCGAGGCGTGAGCACAGGGAAGAAATGCTTAATGCAGGACTAACTCACCGATTTGTCCAAAAGCACTATTCATGTCGAATAAACGAGCTCCCAGTTGACACTTTTAGTGTAAGTGAAGTCCTAAGACTTCATTTGCTATCGTCCGGGGCAACACCGGATGAGAAAACAGAAAGGTGGAGATTTTCCTATCGAAATGGCTACGATGGTTCTGAAGATCCTGGTCTCGATTTGATAAATAAACAACCACATATCATAAGGGCACTTCAATTGCATGCAATTTACCAATTGCCCTTTAGTTATATTATAAAAATCCTAAACTGTTTAATACACCAAATTCTCACCTACAGTGGAACTTTAAATCTCATTGAAGAGAGAACTGAAGCATTCAATGAAATACAAAAGAAGCTTCGAGTCATACAAGTTGCAGAAAACAAAAGAGTTGCGACGGTTACAAGTGAAAAAAAACAATTGGCTGGAGAATTGAGTGTACAATCCTCTGAATTGACGGTGGAGGATGAAAAGAAGAAATTAGAAAATGAGATTAATAAAAAAGTTGAAAAAATGATCGTACAGGATGAGCACCAGAGAGAAAAATTTGTGACGGAGCTAACAGATTTGGAAATGAATCTATTCGATCACATTGTGCATTTGGGTTCAGATCGAGCCTACCGCAACTATTATATCTTCGAATCTTTACCAGGATTGTTTGTAGAACACTTGCCTGAATCGAATGATATCTGTCTTGAAAATCCTCCCAAAAATGACTACAGAATTGCACACTGTCCGCATAATAAAAAAGAAATGAAGCTTCTTCTTCTTAAAATGATTGCTCAGGAGGATAAGGAAAAGGAAAAATTGAAGAAAACTGTGATCCATAATGGAGAGGCTAATAAAGAAAATCAAGCTTTTATTAGCAACGGGGAACTTACTAAGCTTAGTGGATCTCCTGCTGTCTTGTCAGTTAATGGCGAGATTAAGTACGACAATCCTCAGTTGCCGACTGCTTATGATTTGTACATGTGCACCGGTGACCCAAACCATTGCATCGTTCATGACGATCGAAATCCGGACCGAGTGCGTTGGTCGTTCATACATTCTGAGGAGGGTTTAAAGGATTTGATAGATAGTCTTAATCCATACGGGATACGTGAGGGTGTTCTTAGAGAGCATATTTTGCGATTTAAATCGTTGATTAGTGAACACATAAAAAAATGTCCTACCGTCTTTCCGTGTCTTTCCGTTTCTGAGGACAATAAGGAGGAATTTAGAACGAAAGTACTTTCTGAAACTCAGCGCAGATATAGAGATGCTAATTTTGGTTCAGAGACTAGTAATATAATGGATGTTATGCATAGTTGGCTCGTCGATGATATTTTGGACTTTGAGGCGAACATAACAGCTGGATTTTTGGGAAAACTAAATATTAAAAATTTAGAACAATGGCGTTGTGATATAAGAAATAATTCTTACAACGCTCAATGCACCAAATTGGTTTATGGTCTTCACGAACAAAGCTACAAGGATCCCGGTGACGGTCTTGCAGATGCAGTAGACATTGAGTCAGAGGATAGTGCAGATGATGAGATTTCATTAAATATTTCGCCGGAGCTACTAAAGAGCGTTAGGAATCTTGCATCCGCCTTATTGCAAATCGAACAAGCCATTGATCAGAGATTCCTGAAAGGTCCATTTGGAATAACGATTGATAGAAATGTGTCCAAGGACGATGAGAGGTATGAAGCTGGAAGAAAAAGACTAAAGCTTTGGGAAATTTCATTAATGGCTTCCACGAACTACTCGCAGGTAAAAAAACTCTTAAATACACTTTTATTATATTTTTTATTTTTAAATAATTGTTTTAGATTTATTTACATAAATCCATCTTGAGTAAATCTGTAAAATGGTATAGATCGAGTTTGAAGGCACGTTGTATCATTTGCAACAGGAAAGGAGATGCCCAAAATTTGCTACTTTGTGATGATTGCAACGCAGGAAGTCATCTTTACTGTTTAGAACCAAAGCTTGCGGTAATTAATAAATGCTAATATATTTCTTCGCAAGAATTTACTGTATACTTTTGATATGTTTGTACAAATAATGAAAAAGTGCTTAAATCAATTCAGCGATATATCACAGGCATTTTTAAACTACGATATGGTCTCATATTTGTTTTAATTAATGAATGCATATTGATTATTGTCCACATGCAAATTTAGTAAAATCTTTAAGTAACAATTTTTGCTAATTTTATAAACTATTTAATTTTTATTTCGACTTAGCTTTCCGTAATTTGAAAAATTTTCTTTTAGTCTATACCGGCAGATGACTGGTTTTGCCGAAATTGTAAAGCTAAAAGAGATGAAGCTGAAAAGAGTAAGGAGAAGAAGAAAAGAAGTCCTAAAAAGAAAGTGTTTAAAATCGATGAAGATGAAGATGAAGAGTGTGAGGAAGATGAAGACGAAATTGTTGAAAAAACTACAGACAATCCTACCCGGCAGGAGGATGCCGAAATAGAGTAAAATAGATGTCGTTGAATTAATACATGGAATATAATAATTTTTGGAATTCCAGTGAAGGAAATGATCAGTCATGTTACACATGTTTCGAGGAAGGGGGTGAAATTACCTGCAGCAAGTGCAATTACTGGTTCCATTTGGAATGTGTTGATATGAGGAGGCCACCGAGGGGCAAATGGGAGTGTTCCGGGTGCAAAATGAAGGATAAAAAAAGGAGGGCGGTAGAATCGGATAAGGGTAAGTTAATAATAACCGTACTCTAACCAAAAATAGTTTAATTCGCTTATGTTACAGATTCAATTAATAGTGATGAAATTTTCACCAAAAGACCGAAGCGACAGAGATTAGTGCTGTCGGATGCAGGCAAGTTTACGGATGAACAACTCTTGTAATACCTTAATTTTTCTTTTCTTTTGAAATCAAATAGAATCTGAAGGTAGTGAGCCTAAACGTCTGAAACGTACGGGAGTCGCAAAACAAACTTCTAGTCGTAGGGCCGGTAGGACTGCTGCAGGGGATTTACCTTTAAATAGTGCAGTATTGTATGAACTGCTTAACGATATTATGAAACACGAAGACGCTTGGCCCTTTATTCGCCCCGTCTCTCAACATGAGCTCCCCGACTATTATCATGTTATCCAAAAACCAATGGATTTCGCTAGGGTTAAGTCAAATTTGAATATGGCATGCTACAAGACAAATGAAGAGCTAATGAAGGACATTGAGTTAATTTTCAGCAACTGCGATGTATACAATCAGGAGGGAAATGACATTTACAAGTAAGAAATTGTTCAATAAAAATTTAGAGAGATTTTCTAAATTTAAAAATTGTATTTTAGTGCTGGCGCATCTCTAGAAAAATTTGTAGTTAAACGGTGTAGACAATTAAATCTGCCCTTTACTCCTAGCGATATGCTGACGGGAGCAACAAATGATTAAACAAACTGTATTAAACTATGTAAAGTTGTAATCAGTACAAATAATTTATTTGTTAATAAGACCGCTAAGTCTGCTTTGAAAACATCTGATGTTTTGACTACCGAAAATTGAATCAGCTTCCATGTGAAGCCCTAGGGATTTTATTATTTATTGAGTTTAGTCTTTAATTTGATTCCAAATCTTTCATGTATATAGTTCTGCTGCACGAAACTTTTTATTTCTCATAAAATTATTAGAGTTTAATTAGATTTAGTTATACAGTAAATATATATTTTTGTAAATATGAATATTCGTTATATTTCCAGTAAATCTAATTCATAGTTTATTGGATTTGTTTTTGTAAACCCATTTTTCGTTTTCAAAATATGATCACGTGTTAGGATCGTCGTAAGTTAGTTTTTTGTGAGCTTCTTTTTTTTTTTAAATAAATGAAAAGTTGCTCTTTACACACGAAAGTCTTCTTTTTATTTTTAATAAATGCAATACTTCCAGGAGGAATCATTTTCGTTTTTTTTGGTAGTAAATATGGCTAATTTTTGTGAGGCAATGTCAAGGCACAACGTAACTCAAGTTGTTGATTTTGTTTTGTATTTCTAATACAATATTGTTTATTTTGAATTTGAATCAAGCTGTTAGGGAGTAACTAAAAATTAACAACTCAGCTAAGATGAAACTAATCTTGAGCTTATTTCCAGATATCAAAGGATAAATTCAGTTCTGATGAAAAAATGATGTTTTGTATAAATCATGTCCTTTTTTGGGTATTGTGATTGGTTCCGATAAAAACGATTAAAAAATTATACCATCAATGAATACCCTCTCATCAGGTTCAGGATTAAAATTAAGAAAAAAATCAGATTTATCTCGAAATTGCCAAAGGTTCAAAAAGTAGTTTTTTGCGTTTTTACTCATTGGCTGATTTTGCATCCAAGTATCAGTATCCTTTTACTATCTATCTATAACATATAATTTTGTCAATATGACCCTAACAATAAAATAGAATATTCTATTCTTATTCTTACAAAATAGCATACAAGGGAAAAGTACTTCCATTCAAAATTCTCTTTTCTGTAAGAAAAAATTGTATTATAAAAAGTACAAGTTTAGCAATTCCCTGTATGGTCAGATTAAAGCGACACTGCGATGATTTTAATTTCTATTTTGGGACATTTACAAGTGAAATAGCTATTCAGCGATTATCTAACTTTTTCTACTAATTAAAAGAACTTGAATATCTGAGACGCTTTGATTACACCAGTGAATCAGATCTGGTTTACAGTAAGTGTGATATTTCCTTTTTTCAGATTAAAGAATGAGTTCTGAGAATAACAAATATTAAACTATTCTGTGGCTGATTTGTTCGGGTAATTAGTTACAGAAATTATTAATGTTTCATGTCTTTGGATCGAAATACAGTCGACTGCGTGTACACACACTTCAGTAAGGCTTTTGACAAGGTTTCCCATAAGGCCTTATTGTTAAAGCTTTCTAAAATAGGAATATTACCGAGGCTCCTATTATGATTGGTGTCTTATCTTGTACTTTTTAAGTCAAGCCTATATAAAACAATTCATGTTCCCCGTAGTGTACCTCAACGTAGTCATCTTGGCCCTACAAGATGTTATATTAAACTCGAAAATCCTCATTTATGCTGATGACGTTAAAATTTTTAGAACAATAACCTATCCTGACGATTGTAGCTTGCTTCAAGACGAGACCTCTTTATACTCTGCAGGAAGGTGTGATGCTATTTTTTGTTGTTGTGTATTGCGTAAAATTTTGGAATATATTCCACATTCCGTTTCATTATTCTATAATATGCCATATTTGAACTTATTTAAACAGCTGGGCGTCTTTGTCATAAGAGGAGGATTCAATTTCGTAACTGTTTATTTTTATAGTTAGATTCCTTTTATGGTATAAATATTGGACATGAAGTCATCCGTTTTATTTGAAATAGTGCAATTGTTGTGGCAAATTATTATCTTTAGAAAATAAATTGAGTATACATAATATGGCCTCTTTTGTGGTCGATTCAACCCCAATGCAATTGTTGCCAACCGTCCAATTGGCGGCGCTGGTCCAAAAATTAAATTTTGCTTTCAATCGGTCAGCCCAGTGACCTTCAGAGTGCATCATCGTAAATCATATGCGTTAAAAACAGCGAGCCGTTTGCTTTCTCCGGACCGGCCGCCAGCCTGCCTCACTACCTGAGTCACGGACTCTAAACGCTACTAATGACGAAAGCCTGCTCGTTTAGCAATACGTCGAATCTGAAACCTGTGGAAGCGTCTGTAGCACGATCAAACAAACAAAAATTCTATTTTCGATGACTTTGTTGCTAAAAAGCGAAGCAAAGGCAACTGGCTATGCCTGAAAGCTGCACGGAAAATCTACATACATGAAGAGAACACTCTTGGCGGTATTTTGATCGGGAATTGTTTTAGGCACCTTGAGGTTTTACATATTGTCGACACATTCTGTTCTTTAAACATATTTTAAAGAATATGTTGAATTTTCCTTTTGCAAAAATAATGCATTACTTTCTTGGACTTATAAATATAAATGATTTGCAATTTGTAGCAAAAATTCTGTCCTGATATTGTGATATTTACAATGATACATATGCATAAGCTTAAATTGCTGATTTTACACATATATAGTTCATACTTTTAAAGTACTGTTTTTGTAAGGTTTTTCGTACTGATGACAGGTACCATCAGTACAATTTATGCACTTTGTTCCTTCTAATTCAAAACGACAAATAAGAAATCAAATTTTTAATGTCTTTGGTTTAGCTAGATATTGCTTTCGTTTTCAATGCCACACCCCAGTTCAAGAAATGAACATTTATTTACCACCTGAGGGTGTAAAATTAATAATAATATTAATAAGATTTTTTTAGTTACATTTACTTACACGTAGTATAATTCAATTCAATTTTAATTTATACTAGGTTTAATCACGCTTTGTTCTATATCCTATTGCACCGTTTTCATAAAGGTAGTATGCAAGATTTACAATCTCAAGTATGCACTAAAGGTGCAAAATGTAAACGTAATAAATATGGAACCTGATTTTGATTTCAATTATTCTGAACTATTAAAAGAAAAATATTTAAAAAAAATTACGTGTTTAGCATTTCTCTGTAAGGTCAAATCAAAGCGTACGATGCTCCGATTTTAATTTCTATTTTTGGAGATTTGTAAGCGGATTCAGGGCTTATCAAATTTTTTTTTAAAATAATATTTTTAAATAATTGTTTTTCATAAAAAATTGCTGCTATTAAAAAATGAAGCGATTGATATTTATTAAATTAACTTAATTAGGAAAAAGAACCCGAATATTTGAGACATTTTGATTACTGCAGTGATCTCAGACAAGTAAAATTTGGTTTGAATCAATTGCTACCTTTGCCTTTGGCTTTGCTACAACACTTCAATCTTCTATACATTTAAGTAAGTTAAAAACGTTCTCTGCAAATACTATTATATAATAATATGATAAAATAAATTCAGAATGTGAATGCAAAGGAGAGAATTCTTAAGAAAAATCGAGAAAAGAATAAAAATTTTAATAATTATTAATTGTTTCTGTTGTTCTTCGAAAAGAAAACGGATTTAGTTTCATTGGTTTTACAAGCGTTAATGCCTTTAATTATAAAGGCATGAATCAATCGCAATACGATAACTATTGTGGAAGCGAAAAGTTCTTGCCATAATACAAAAGAAGTGTTTGTAATAATAATATAAAATTTGAATTTTTTCTAAGAAGCACCTTTGGTATCTAAAGGTGCTTCTTAGAAAAAATTTGGATCAAATATATTTTAAATATCATGCCATATGCGCTATCACATAATGTGATAAATTGGAAAACGGAGCGAGAGAAGACAATTTTACAATGAATTTAATTCTAAAGGCGGGACTTGTCTTCTGAGATTGACTTGCTCTCTATCGTATTGTATTGTCCTGATAATGTATTAAATATATTTATGTGTATCACATAATGTACGCATATGTATATGTATATTATCCATGATTGTAGATAGTTCAATAAAAAAAAAATTACAGTGTACATTTTTGCAATAAGAGGGGAGGAATAAAAACACTGAAATAAAAGTCAGATCTACATAAGTCAGATCGCCGGGATTAAAGTGGGTGAGAGATCGCAGACCGAATTAGGAACAAAGTTGATATTAGTGCTGTGGTGAAATTTGAAAAGGTGAATTAAAAATTGTTAAATTGAATTGAATTATTGTTATTACTATTAAAAAATAATTTGCTACGAGTTATGTTATAGTGTTTTTGTATTACAGAAATTGATTCTGGTTTTGATTTTCGGTTTTAACTCTGCAGAATAACTGTTGCTACTTGTTCAGAACTTTGTCGTTTCAAAGTCTAGAGGTCAAGTTCATGTAATAATTATTTTTATTTCAAACTCATTTTGGTTCTGTACTTGAACAAGTTATTATTTTTATTGCGTTGTTTTTTTCAGTATTTAAATTATTCTTTGCAAATTATATTTGTGTCACAGATTATTGGAACATATTTAATACAAAAAAATTGTAGTTTCAGTTATGGAGTTGCAGAAATATTTTCCGTAAAGATCGCGCGATTACTAAACATTTTTAATTTAAAATTTTCTGCTGGTTACATTTCAGAATCAATCAAAATGAATAATCCAGTAGTAAAAAAGGAATACATAAGTTCTGGATACTATGGAGATGTTTACAAAGTAAACTTATTTCATTAAAGATGATTATATCTTTTGATTACGAAATTTGTTTTTACCAGCTCATTAATGAGGCTACTAATCAAGTCTTTGCGCTTAAAATTTTCAAAAATGTGCTTGACCAAAGAGGTATTAAAAATGAGATTAATAGTTTATGTAAACTTCAACATCCACATATCGTAAAAATTTACGGATGTTGTACTCCAGGCGAAAAACAAGATGCTATGGTTATGGAATTTTGCCCAACTGATTTGAGGTAACTAATGTAGACAATTTTTGATTTTTGTAGCATAATATGTATATTGAATATATTGAATAAAAAATTAATTAGTTTGATTTCTTTGCTATATTCACTTATTTGCAAGATGGAATTAATTTCTATCAGAAATCGAACAAACTTTGTTAATTCTACATACAATAAGATAAGAATAAAAAATCCTTAAATAATGTACTTTTTGTTTAAATTTAAATATTTCTAAATGCTGAAATTTTAATTTATTTATTTGTTTCTATAGAAAAGCCATAAACCAAGGAATCCCAACATCTCGAGCTTATCGGCTATTTACCGAGATTCTAAAAGGTTTCGATTTTATTCATAAGCAAAATTTGGTACACAATGACCTAAAACCTGAAAACATTTTGTTGGATTCTAAGAATGCTATCAAAATAAGTGATTTTGGTTTGGTTAGATATTGCAATCGTTCGCAATGTCAAGGACCAAATCGTGGAAGGAGCTCATATATGCCACCTGAGGCTGTACAACATCGTTCTCCTGTCATCAGCTCAAAGGTATGCATTAATGTTAATCCTCTTATTTTCAACGACGCATAGACGTAATTTAATTTCATTTTAATTCATGCTTTATTTTAATTTTCTTTTTCGACATTTGTAAGCAGAATCGTTATTCAGGGATTCTCTAATGTCTTCTCTTATTTTTTTAATAGCTATTTTTTTTCTGATAACGAATTCCTGAGATTAAGAGATCGATTATTTAATTAATAAAGTTAGTGGAAAGAGCTTAAATATTTGAGACATTTTGATTAATGTCGTGATCTAAGACAAGTAAAATTTGTTTTACTGTAAGCTTGATATTTCTGATATTTTTTATTTTTTTTTTTTGTAAGATTATAAAATAAATTCCACATATTAAAAGTATTACAAGATGCTGTAGTTGATTTCTTTAGGTAGTCGATTAAAGCGGTTATTAATTAATATTGCATGCTACATTATTTGATAAATTTATTAAATTCAAAAATTTTTTGTTAATTGGTACTTTTTATTTTTGCTTTCAGACGGATATGTACTCAATTGGAGTTATTACATTTGAGATGTTCGTTAATCCAAACACTTTTCGGTCAGTTATTGAAAGTTTGAGGGCAAATCCGCAAAAGGTTGCTAAGGAGCAACTCGAGAATAAATCGCCAATGAGATACGAGGTAAGGTTATTATAATTATGCACATATACCTATTTTTAGTTTTTAGTTTTTAATGTTTTTGATTATTGGTGTTATTGTTTTCCCAACTATATTAGATGGAAAAAATCACATATTTCTAAATTTTAAGATTTAATAATTTCTCAAAATGTTTATTCTTAGTGCTTTATATTCATAAACGAATGTCTAATGATAATAGTGAATTTATAAAATTTTAAGAAGAATTATTTCTTTCCTTCATAGATAATTACGCAACTGCTCTCCGAGAGAGCCGAGGGAAGACCAAGTGCTGGCACTTTGTTGCGCCATTTGAATATAGCCAATCAATACCCAACGCATCAACAAAACTGCTCATCGGAATGGTGGCGTGCAATCGGTGCGAAACGTGAAGGAAATGCCATTGTGTTAAAAGGAATTAAACCCTGGGACTTACACTTGAAACGCTAAATCCGAATTCCAACACTCTCGCTTTTATACGCAAAGTAATCAAGCAGCACTACAAGAATGACTACTCAAACAAGCTAAACACAAATATGAGATTAAAAGCTGCAAATAAATTGTATTTTATTTTATAATCAAAATTCCTTAGACACAAAAATATACAACAAATTGTTAATGCCTCGTAAATGTTATCGATTTTAATAAACAATATATGCATATAAGCACATGACTCCGTCTTGTATTTCTTTTATCTTTTAATATATACATATAGAACACTTAATGATCTACATAAATATATTTGCACTTACAAAGGAAGACAAAGAAGTTGTTTTGAGAAAACAATAATTTGTTTTCCTTAATGCAATACTGAGGTTTGATAACAAATTTGAAATCAGTGATGATTGAAACCCCTATATACTTATTTTCCCGCATATATGAAGGCATTCCGAAATTGAGCTATTTAATTTATAAATCTGTTGACGAGTTCGCCCGCCAGATGCTTTCAAATTAAAAACTTGAGTGCTTGAGGACGCGCGTCGATTGTTCATCGTGGCCTTGATATACGAAAACTGATCTTTGCACCTGAAGTGGAGGCTCTTTCCACACCTATTTACTACCATCGTTTACATTACATATGTATATAACATTTTCTTCTTCTTTCGCCTTTTTGTTGGGGTTTTTTTTGAACTGGCATTCCGATTTATAGACGTTTTCAAGTATATAAAGAAAATCTAAAAATTTCGTGAGTTTTTAGCGAGTTCAAAAATCTCCATACGTTTGTTATCTTTTTCAAAAATGGCTTCTTATGAGCGCCTGTAGCTAATTCCGAGCTACAGGGGCACATGAAAAGGCATTTCTGAAAAAGATAATAAAAGTATGTGCAGCCAAACGACGCTCTAAGCAAATTTCTAAGATCTTGGTGGAGAAAATATTTAAATATGATACAAACCGAATATATCTTGTTTCAATTGTTTTTCAATACCTTATTTGTTTGCGAAATTTTAATCGTAACAGATCAAAGTGTAACGTACGTTTGAGTCATTTTATCATTCTATGCTTATTTTTATATTGCATTTGGTCTGTCGTCGACAGCGAAATTCAGGAGTGGTCATTAGTTTGTGCGCCGGCATTCAGAGTGGAAGAAACCTCAAACCGTGGAGATTCTTTTTGTGATGTTGTGAAATTCAAAAAGTTTTTCAGTTTAGTTATTGACCATTTGTAACTATTCTAACTTATTACTGTTTTTTATTAAATTTCTTTCTTGATCCTCTCAATAAAATTTAGTAAATTGTGGTTTTGTTATACAGTTTTAATTTTCAGTACATTTTAGTAAGTTAAAAAGTTGTCTGTATATTTTAATATAATAAAATAAATACACTTATACATAGGATGTGAGAAGAGAACTCTTAGGAAATATCGCGAAAAAAATGAATAAAGGAATGAGTCTACATGAAACAGAATTGTAAAATCCTCTATTAATTTTATTAACAATTTTTGATATTAGATTTCATAACAAAAGTCATATTTGGTCATATTTGGGAGCATTTTTGTAACAGAAAACAAAAGCCTTAATGTTTACTTTTCTTCAATCGTCATCATTTAATCACACAATGAAGTAAATTGGAAAACGGAGCGAGACAAGACAATTTTACAATGAATTTAATTCCAAAGGCGGGACTTGTCTTCTGAGTCTGGCTTGATTTCTATCGTATTATATTGTCCTGGCTATATGATGTATTAAATATATGGTACACTTGTATGCATATATGTTTCTATGATTGTATCTTAGATTCCAATAAAAAAAAAATTGCAGTGCAAACTTTTGCAATAAGAGGGGAGGAATAAAACAACTGAAATAAAAATTTGCTTAGCATAAGTCAGATCGCCGCGCCGGGATTAAAGTGGGTGAGAGATCGCAGACCGAATTAGGAACAAAGTTGATATTAGTGTTGTTGTGAAATTTGAAAAGGTGAATTAAAAATTGTTGAATTGAATTGAATTATTAGTTATTACTATTAAAAAATAATTTGCTACGAGTTAAGTTATAGTGTTTTTGTTTTACAGAAATTGATTCTGGTTTTGAGTTTCGGTTTTAACTCTGCTAAAGTGAAATCACGATTTGTGTAAATAGCGATGTTTGAAATTTTTTATAAGCTATAGACGAATTACAAGAATAACTGTCACTACCTGTTCAGAACTTTGTCGTTTCATAGTCTAGAGGTCAAGTTCATGTAATAATTATTTTTATTTCAAACTCATTTTGCGTCTGCACTTGAATTGGTGATAAGAAAATAGAAATTTTGCTTAGCTTGTGCGCTGGGATCGCAGAAACAAGGAAGATTCTTTTCGTGCAATAGCACGATTTGTGAAATCTGAAAAGATTATCACTAAAAATTTGACTATTACATTGTTTTTCTTAGAGCACAGTCTCTAATTTCACAGATTTTTGTAAGCAGCGAAAATTCTTTATTACTCTTCGTACAAACGGAAAGTATTTTATATAGCAAAAATACGAGCCTAATTGCGACCAAAAATCCTATGGTAATATTGTACATTTATAATATTATAAGATTAAATTGCTATTTTTGCATGTACATATAATAGTCCACACTTTTGAGGTACTTTTTCTGTAAGATGACACGTAACAAGTTCTTTCCAAAATATTATAGATACATAGTTGAATAGCTACGTAAAATGTTTAGCTTATACGTATTACTTTAACATTTATAGAAATAGTGTTAGGAAACTTTTATGTATCATACATAAACATGAATTGATTGAATTTATCGATAACAAGAAAGAGTGTTTCAATACCTTTGTTCTGTAACAAAAAAAAAAATGTAACGTACCTAATATAAAGTACGTGAGAACTTTTCGTCGAAAATAAAAGTTTTATCGTGTTGAACGTCTACCACTAAAAAAATTAATTATAGACTCGACAATTCACCAAACATTTTCAATTTTATTTTTCTTATTTTTAATTTTAGGATCAATCAAAATGAATAAATGCGTGGCAAAAAAGGAATACATAAGTTCTGGAACATTTGGAGATGTTTACAAAGTAGACTTATTTAATGATGATTATCTGTTAATAATGAATTTTTATTTTACTAGCTTACCACTGCGAATTGTCACGTGTATGCGCTTAAGGTTTTCAAAAATGTGGCTGACCAAGAGGGTATAAAAAAGGAAATTAATAATTTATGTAGACTTCAACATCCACATATTGTCCGTATTTACGGGAACTGTGCTGTAAACGAAAGACAAAATGTGATGAGAAAATCTATGGTAATGGAATATTGCCCAAGTGATTTGAGGTAATTTATGTACACAACTTTTATTTTTTGCTTATAATAATTAGCTGCGAATTTATTAGTGGCATTGTCACAAATTATAATCTTAATTAATACCTATGTTTATTTCGAATTTCTAAGTAAAACATGCGTCATATAATAATTTGATAATTTAATTAGTCACAAATTACTATATTCCTTAAAAAAAATTTATTTTATTTCTTCAGATAAAATTTGGATTATAATTAGAAATTTTAAATTAATTATTGGTTTTTTTCCAGAAAAGCTGTGAAACAAGGAATCCCAACATCTCGAGCTTTTCGATTCTTTACCGAGATTCTACAAGGGATGGATTATATTCATAAGCAACATATGGTACACAATGATTTAAAACCGGATAACATCTTTTTGGATCCTAAGAATTCTGTAAAAATTGGTGATTTTGGTTTGGCCCGGCATTGCAATCGCTCCCAATGTCACGGTCCAGTTCAAGGAACGAGCCTTTATTTACCACCTGAGGCTGTAACAGGTCCACGTGTACATAGCTCAAAGGTACGTACTAATATTATTATAGTAAGTATTTTTATTTTCATAGGGATGTTTATTTAGGATAGTTTATAAGATTTACAACGTTTGTTCTATAGGGATATATGTATGTACATACATATTTAATGTTAAGGAAAATGAAAACGTAATAAATAGATATAGAATTTAATTTTGATTTCAATTACTCTGAATCATTAAAAGGAAAATATTTAAAAGAATTACGTGTTTAGCAATTCTCTGCAAGGTCAGGTCAAAGCGGTATGATGCTCCGATTTTAATTTCTATTTTTGGAGATTCGCAAGCGGAATAGCTATTCAGGGCTTATCAAATGTTTTTCTACAATATTATTTTTAAAAATTATAATTAATTTTTTTTTTCATACAAAATTCCTGTGATTAAAAAATAAAGTGATCGACATTTATTCAATTAACTTAATTAGGCTAAAGAACTCGAATATCTGAGGCATTTTGATTACTGCCATAATCTTAGACAAGTAAAATTTGGTTTATAGTAAGTAAGCTTGATATTTCGTTTTTAAGCATAATAAATAATAAAAGAATGTGGTTGATTTCTTCGGATAATTAGTTACAGAGGTTATTAATATTGCATACCGCATTATTTTATAATCCAAATGTTTTGTTGAAAATTTTTATCTTTACTTTCAGACGGATATGTTCGCAATTGGAATTATTGCATTTGAGATGTATGTAAAACTGAATGCTAACAATTTTTGGCCAATTATACAACAGTTGAGGGCAGACCCGCAAAGGGTTACTTATGATAACCTCTCACGCGTGAATATTTCGCCAATGAAATACGAGGTAAGGTCAACGTATGGGCATTGTTCATAAACGTTTCTATTAATGATAATATAGTGAGCTCATAACACTCTAAAAAGCATTGTTGCTTATAGTAATAAAATCTTTCTTTTACAGATAATTCCTCAACTAATCTCTAAACACCCTCAACAAAGACCAAGTGCTAGCGATTTGCTGTGCCATTTGAACGTAGGAAATCACTGCCCCAGGGGAGCGCAGCAACAAGCCGCACCGGAGTGGTGGCGTCACCTTGGGGCTGCGCGCGTAGGACCTGACATGGTGCTAAATGGAGTTGTATTCTAAGACCCTCATTTTTACACAAAAATATACCAACTAAAACAAACTATATAGAAAAGATAAATTTTATTTTGTGGCATTTAATCAAAATCCTTTGGCAAGAGCCGAAACATTTTTCTGAAAAAAAAAATATTTACATATAAGGCGAATTGACATTTTATTCTGTTTACTAACTATTACCTATTACGTAAAGAAAAAAAAAAGATTAAATACATTTTTTAAATTTCACATAGTTATTTCTGCTTAAATTTAATTTAATTTCTACCGCATTTCAATAGTTTGAATGTGAAATAGTTCACTGCATAAAAATTGCTTGAATGTACTCTCATACACAGCTTGGATATAACTAATATAATCTTAGTTGCATATTCGCATATTTGAGGAGCAGAAAGTGACATAAATTTTGTAACTTATAACAAAAGCTCTTTTAATAGTTACTAATCCTCTATTATATTACATATAAGTTTTCTCAATGAGAGTAAGCATTTTTCAAATGAAATTTATATCCAATTATTTGAATAAACAATATATTATTATGTGAAGCATATGACTACTTTTTTATTCCCTTCTGCTTTTTAATGTAGGACATGGATATGAATGAAAAAATTACGGATGTAATGTTCAGAATAAACGTTTTATTGCACTGAGTTCTGAAGACAATGCACATTTTTACAAAGCATATTTATTTCACTAAAATTGTAATTGCTTTTAATTTTGAAGTCTTCTTTTACTATAGCTTACCATTAAGGATACTCAAGTATTCGTGTTTAAAGTGTTTAGACATGTGTCTGATCAAAAAAATATAAAAAAGGAGATCAGTAATTTAAGTAGACTTCAACAACACGTTGTCTGCGTGCTGTTTTATAAATGAATAATGCTAATGGAATTTAGCAATTTTTTCATCAAACTGCGCTGAATTTTTTGGTGCCTTCAGCCAAAATGTGTGACTGGTAGAAAAATGCATAAAAATAAACTTTTCAGTGAAAGTGTTCTGAAAAGTCGCAGTGGTTACGTTTTGTGACGTAAGCATCCACTAAACAGGTTAAATAGGATAATTGGTGAAATAAGCAATGCTTGTATGTAAGAACAAATGATGGGAATGTAAAGAGTAATAGAAGTTCTTTTAAAATGTTTATAGACTGCAAGGGTAGCACGGGAAAAGGTTCAAATCCAAGACAATTTCCAAGAAAATTTAGAGATCATTCTTAAAGCAGATACAAAAATATAAAAGTCAAAATTCAAAATCCTAAAGCAAAAAACGAATAATATATTAATCCAAAGTAGATGCCACCAAATAATAATTATATAACATCAACGCAACTTTAAATCAACCACTTGGCTGAAAATCTCCAAATTGGATAAAATTACGAAACAAATTACGAGACGGTATTTCATTCATAAGCGAATAAGTTTTTTTTCGTTTTATTCTTTGACGCCAGGAAGTCTGATGATATTTTTTTTTTCTATTCTGTATTGCATTCAACTTTGGAACAGATCCCACATTCCATTTTGTTATTCAAGTTTTTGCGGTTTTTGAACTTATTTAAAAAGCCTGTGGGCGGTTTTGTCATGAGAGGGGAATTCAACTTCCTTGCTGTTTGTTTATGAAATAAATATAGGATATGAAGTCATCAGTGTTGTCTGAAATATCATATATCACCATCATCATATCATCTTTAGAAATTTAATTAAGTAATATAGGTTCTTTTGTGGGCTCTACCTTACAGTCAGAATTCAACCACCAACAACTCAATTGTTGCTAACCGCCCAACAAGCGGCGATGCTGTCCCAAAAATTAGATTTTGTTTTCAACCGGCCAAGACCTTGGTGGAGTGTGTCATCGCAAATGATATGCATAAAAGGCGTCGAATTGCTTGCTTTCTCCAGACTGACCCCGAGTCTAACTCACCTAAATTATCTGAGTCACGGGCTCTAAACGCTACGAATGACGACAAAATTAAAAGGCTGCTCGTTTATCATTACGTACTATCTGAATCTGTGTGTGGAAATGTTTGTCGTGCGGTTAAGCAAATAAAAATTCTATTTTCGATGATTCTGTTGCCAAAAAAACGAAGCGAGGACTGTGCCTGAAAGCTGCATGGAAAAGTTACATGAAGAGATAATTTTTGCCGTACTTTGATCGGGAATTTGCTCAGGGACTTTTAAGGTTTTATTCCTGCCACATTTTATTCCTTAGTCAATTTTAAAGAATACACTTAATTTTCCTTTTGCAAAAAAAATGTATTAATTGGACATTCATGCATAACGGCTATTCGCATTTACTAAAACCTTAATGATTTCACTTGCATTTATTCGCAATGATTGTTAACATTCGTCTTCGGCCTCTTTTGTAGTAATTATCTAAACATAACAAAAAATTCACGAAAGTCATCTTCATTTTACGAATTTGAAGCGTAATAATTTCACTGCACAGCTTATCTATGTAGGTACATAATTTATTTCCAATTATATCTTCTAAAAGAATAAATTTTGCACATCGTCATCGTATTATGCCAATCAAATACTTTCTGCCTTTTTCTGATAAAGAAATTCTTAAGGGGGTAAAGGTCTTAGCCTAGTTGACTTTTTAAGAAAATTCTTAATATTTCGTTATAATGGCTCGTAAAAATAGATAGGCATGCTAAAATTAACTTGAATAAAAACGTGACTATACAGAAGTTACATAGTTGGTTGATTGGTTTAAAAATGGTACAATTAACACTGATAAACGTGCTATTTTGATACCACAAAATTATAATTGTTATCTATTACTGTGTATCATTTCACATGTTGCTAGTTCACTAAGTACCAGCTGAAGGATTTTACTGTGACCACATGATTTAGCACCTGACTCTCAAAGTCTGACCGCGCGAAAAGCTGCCAAACATCGAAGTGAAAGTGTCGAAAGGCGAGAAAGAGTTCTTCCATATAAAATACGGTTTTTGTAAAAAAAAAATGAATAATAGGTAATATTATTATAAATCATATTTGGAATGTGTAATCAAGGTCAAAATTGTTATTCAATATAACAATGTTAGGCAGATTCAATTACTGAAGTTTTTTTAATTTTCCGCTGCAGAACTATATAAGCTTAATCCGGAATCGTCGATTACTCATCGTGACCTTAAAATATTTTAAAACCGATCTTATCAGCAAATGCTGGGGCTTTTTTTCCGCATATTTTTTTACTATACTACTGTGCATAGTTAATTTATTAAAACGTATTAAAATTCTCCGTTTTTTTAGCTCCTTTTTAGGGTTCCGTACCTCGAAAGGAAAAAACGGAACCCTTATAGGATCACTTTGTTGTCCGTCCGTTCTCAGGAACGCGTGGAGGTATCAAGCTGGAATTTATATCAAATACACAGGTCTACTGTTCCTTGGAGCTGTGAAAAAATCAAACTTCTAAGCCAACGCAATCAAAAGATACAGCCGTTTATGCCGCAAATTTCCGCAAATTTTCGACACTCGCAAGGGAATCAAAACCTACACGGTACTTCCCGTGAACTCAGAATCTTGAAATTTGGTACGAAGCAACGTCTTATAGCACAGATAAAGGAAAAATTGCGAAAACCGTAAATTTTTAGTTACATCATATAAGAAAAATATTTTTAATAATTTTAAACTTACTACCCCTTTCCTCATGAACGCGTAGAGGTATTAAATTGAAATTCATATCAAATAGTCAGGTCTATAATACCTTTAAGCTGTAACAAAATCAAACTTCTATGTCAACGCAATCAAAAGAAACAGCAATTTAAGCCGCATATTTTCAAACTCGCAACTACTCGCAGGGGAATCAAAACCTAAAGGGTACTTCCAGTCGACCTAGAATCTTGAAATTTGGCCTGAAGCAATGTTTTATAGCACATATAAAGGAAAATTTTCCGAAAACCTTAAATTTTTAGTTACATCACATATTTTTTTATAATTCAAATTTAATAGATAATTATAGAGTATAACGATACGGAACCCTCAAGGCGTGAGTTCTACTCGCACTTGTCCGTCTTTTTTGAATAGGCATCCCGATTTATAAGACGTATTCAATTTAAATCAGAACAGAGTCTGCAAAATTTTGCGCATTTTTACAAAGTTCAAACTGTGCCCACATGCGTTGGCTTGCTGAGAAATAGCATCTCATGTGCGCCTGGCGTGCAGCGTTCGGCATGGAAAAGACGAGCGACGCATGTGCGCCGATGATGTGAAAATATCGTGAGTGCGCTTGTAGTGTGCGTTTTTGTGCTTTGCCTCAGATAAATCTAGTGTCTAGTTATTCCTGATTGAAAACACGTATTTATCTGTCTCTAAACAAATTTCTGAGACCCTGTTATAGAACACTGTTAAATACAAGCCCTGTTTTTGCGAAAATCGCCCTATCTCGTTCCGTTTTGCTTGTCTTCTGTCTCGCACAATTTTTACACATGCTTTATTTTATTCATATTATTGGTAAAATGATGTTTTGATAATCGGTGGGACAAATGCAGCGCTGTTAATTCTTTTAGTACAAATAGCTGCTGTATTGATGCCTATTCCTCTTGGTTAACACGCACGCATGTAAAAAGTTAGCCAGTTTGACGAGTGAGAAGGAAGAAGAAAAGGGAACGAGATGGACGACTAAGGCTAGTTCGGTTTTGGTTGGTCCCAGCATTGGAGGAGTTCATATAGAGTCATATCATCATTCCATGCTTATTTTTATATTGCATTCAGATTGTCGACCGAGAAAATCAGGACTGATCATTAGTTTGTGCGCCAACATTGAGAAGAGCAGAAGCAAGCCTAAACCGTGACGAGATCATTTTTATGCTATTGTGAAATTCTAAAAGTTTATCAGTTTAATTATTGACCATTTCTAATTATTCTAACTAGTTACTGTTTTTATAAGTTTCTTGGGAGTATCAATAAGTTTTTGTATAGTGCTTTTGTTACTATAGTTATAATTTTCTATACATTTTGGTAAGTTACAAAAGTTCTCAGCAAATCAAAATATTATTTATTCAGTTATGCTGGATATGTTTGTTTACTGAGATAATTCTTACGAAATATCCAGAAAAGAATAAAAATAATAATATTTGTTAATGTTCTACTGTGAGAAGCAGGCGGGTTTTCTTCATTGATTTTGATAAGTTAGTTGATAAGGACGTTTGCGATAATGATTAAAGAAATCACAACAAAGAAGGAGTGTTCCTAAGAATAGTTTTTGTTTCTTTAGAAAATAATATATTGTTTCAACAATGATATATTTAAATGTTTTTGGTTCACAATATGATTTGAGTTTGATAACAAATTTGAAATAAATGGTGCTTGCAGTCCCTGTATTTTCCAGCATATATGTATTAGGGAATTTAGAACTAGGACTTTCAAATTTTATTTAAATTTATTGACGGGCTCGCTCGGGATGCTTTCAAAATTTGGTGCTTGAGGACGAGCATCGATTGTTTATAGTGACCTTGATATACGAAAATTGATCTTATGGACTAACGCTGGGCATCTTTCCACGTCTATTTACTACTATTGTTTACATTATAGATACAACGTTTTAAAATCCTCCTTATTTTCATTACGCTCCATTCTTGAACTGGCATCCCGATGTAATTCAAGTCAAAACAAATCCTGAAAATTTCTGGCGTGCAGCGTTCGCTATGGAAAAGACGAGTAGCGCACGTGCGCCGAAGATTAATCGTACTTCTGAAAAAATGTTGAAGACATTCAGAGAAATTTAAATACAAACCAAACACTTTTTGTTTTGTTTCAAATGTTTTTCAGTACCTTGTTTTCGAAATTTAAATCATTGCGAAATCTCCAGACAGGTCAAAGTTTAACGTACGTATTGAGCCATATCATCATTATGCTTATTTTTATATTGCATTTGGATTGTCGTCACAGCGAAAATCAGGACTGATCATTAGTTTGTGCGCCGGCATTCCGAGAGGAAGTAAGCTTAATTGACGAGATTATTTGTGTGCTATTGTGAAATTCAGAAGGTTTAAAAGTTTAATTCTTGACCATTTCTAACTATAATATATACATATATATTATATGATATAAATATCTATTATTTTATTGAGTTTGCCAAAAAGTTTTTGGAAATTAGTATACTGCTTTTGTTCTCAGTTATAATTTTCTATAAATTCCAAATTTCTGTTAAGCTAAACAAATTGTCTGCAACTACCAATGTGATAAAAATAAAATAAGTTCAGGAAAGTTTGAGCTCGCGAACACGAAGGTGCACATTTCTTGGAAGAAATTTTTCGTAAAAGATTTTATTTTATTTTGTAGCAATAATTAATGTACGTTACATTCACTGGTCTTTTCTGCTGTATTCCTATTGCTTATTTTGAAATACATTACTACTATACTGAGACATCAGTTACATACTTGTTTTCAAAAAATTATATTCAGATTTTTACTTTTGGTGCTACGTAATATATATAAAAAGTTTATATGCTGCAATTTCTTCTATTTAGAAACTATAACTATATAACTATTCAATATTGAAATGAAGAATTCGATTTTAAGATAAAGTTTACAAATACAAATGAAACTCATATTTAATAACGTTTAACTTGTTAACTGAAGTAATATGAATGTTGTCGATGTTGATAATCGCGTTTTTCTCAAAAGAGTTTTAGGCAATAACGAATTGCTAATAGAAGAATAATTTCATTAAATGCGCTTTGAATTACTTTTAATTTTTTTTTTCTTCCAGAATCAACAAAAATGAATCCTAGCATAAAATACAAGGATTACATAAGTTCTGGAGCCTTTGGAGATGTTTACAAAGTAAAATATTTCACTAAAGAGAACTTTCTTTTAATTACGAAGTATTCTTTTACTAGATCGTTACTAAGGAAAATGAAGTGTTTGCACTAAAGGTGTTTAAAAATTTGTCTGACGAAGAAAGCGTACGAAAGGAGGTAAATAACTTATGTAAACTTCAACATCGACATGTTGTCCGAATTTACGGGTGCTGTTTTGTAAAAAAATTATCTATGCTTATGGAATATTGTCCATCTAATTTGAAGTAAGTAATCCAAAGGTTTTTATTTCGTAGTTGCATGTGATTCAGTTAAAATGATATTAATGAGAAGCATGATAATTAAAATTAAATCGGTTATTCAGAAAAAGAAACAATATTAATGAATATTTGCTCCAAAGTTTTATAGAAAATTTAGGATTAAAGTTGAGAAAAAAAGGAATGGTTTTAAAATTTCTTTAATATTTTATTTAGGTTAAATTTAAATAATAATCAAAGTGAAATTTTGTGTTTTTATTTGTTGTACAATATACAATATATTTTAGACATACATACATATGTATGTAACCATTTTGTGTTTTTTCAGGAAAGCCATAAAAGAAGGATTAAGACCATATCGAGCTTTTCGACTATTTTGTGAAATTCTAGAAGGCATCGATTTTATTCATAAGCAACATATGGTGCACAATGACTTAAAACCGGATAACATTTTGTTGGATCATAGAGATTCTGTAAAAATTGGTGACTTTGGTTTGGCGAGGCAATGCGACTATTCGCAATGTCGCGGCTCAGTACAGGGAGCGAATTTGTATTTATCACCCGAGGCTTTAAAGTCACCTTCACCTATATACAGCTCAAAGGTATTTAAAAATATTACATTATTTTATTTTACACATGTAAATATAGGGAATTTTTAAGTATTTTTATTGTCATTGGAATATTCGCGATGGTTGTTAACATTCGTTTTCGACGGGATGCAGTACATCTTTTCACATATTTTGAGACATTTTAGTTATGATTTCTAAATTGAAAATTTGAAACTTTTCTTTGGTTTTACTTACAGGGGGATATGTACGCAATTGGAATTATTTTATTTGAGATGTATTCCAGTTGTTCCTCAAGCCATTTAATTCAAAAACTGAAGTCGGATCCGAAAAGAATTTCTAGTGAAACATTCTCAAAGATTGGTGAGAATATTTCGCCAATGAAATTTGAGGTATGGCCATTGCACTATAAAATTTAATAATTTACAATAGTTTAAAAGTTAGAACCTGTTTCTAAATATTTCTCAGCTTGTACCTAACATTTTTATTTACGTTTATACGATTTTGATTTTACTTTTATAATGTGGAATTGCTAGATAAGTAAGGCATCGATTTTGGGTTTCTTCAAGCTTTTAAATTTATTATTTAATATTCGAATCAATTTATAGTAGTAAATTTCTTTATTTTTATTTTTTGTTTGAAGCAATTAAATCGTTGATGAATATAATATTATAAATAAATAAATAAATATATTATAAATTATTACTAATATAAAGAACTTTTACAGATAGTTGTGCACCTACTATGCAAACATCCAGAACAAAGACCATCCGCCGGCCATTTGATGCGCACTTTTAAAGAAAGCGGTCATTACCCAAAAAACCAATCAAATGAAGTGCAGAGATACGAGGTAAGGCCACTGTGTCAACTGTGTGTCTATGGTAACAATAGAAGCAGAACTTTGGTGTTTATTTTTGTCTTACCTGAGCCCCTTTTGTTAAATTTTTTTTGCTATTTATCTGTTATATATCCCATAACTTCTATGAAATAAAAAATTTAACCACTTAGGATTTTTATTGAATAATAAAAATGATTTCTATAAAATAATTTCTCAACTTCTTTTCAAGTCTCATCATGGTTCAAACCGCCATGGCTCAAGCCACCATGGTTCAGGCAGTCATGGTTCAAGCCACCATAGCTCAGGCAGTCATGGCTCAAGCCACCATGGTTCAGGCAGTCATGGCTCACGCCACCATAGCTCAGATAGTCATGGCTCAAGCCACCATGGTTCAGGCAGTCATGGTTCAAGCCACGATGGCTCAGGTAGTCATGGCTCAGGAAGTCATGGCTCAAGCAATCATGGCTCAAGCAATCATGGCTCAGGCAGTCATGGCTCACGCCACCATAGCTCAGATAGTCATGGCTCAAGCCACCATGGTTCAGGCAGTCATGGTTCAAGGCACCATGGCTCAGGTAGTCATGGCTCAGGCAGTCATGGTTCAAGCAATCATGGCTCAGGCAGTCATGGCTCAAGCCACCATGGCTCAGGCCATCATGGCTCAAGCTACCATGGTTCGAGCCACCACGGCTCAAGCAATCATTTTCCTAGGACGCCGGAGCACCAATCAAGTTCATCCCGGAGGTCGGAGTCAAGGAGAGAAGCATATGAACGTGAATTAGCATTGGCGAATTTCTTGGTAACGTTGTATTTACATTACACCAATTAACAATGGTTATGAAGTGGAACCTTTTCTATCTTAATTAATATCAAATCAGAATTTAATATCAATATTCCGAAATATAATTTTTTTCTTGGATTTTTTTTATTGCTTAAAATCTATTGATAATTCAATTTTGCTTCATTTTATCGAACAGATCCTTCTGCGCATATTTGCTTTGAATAAAAAAAAAAAAAAAACCAACGCTTTAGGAGCTCTATTTTTTATATAATTATTATATATATTTCTCAACTTATCTTCAAGGATGAACAACATAGATCAGGTTCTAGCAGTTCATCGCGCCACTCTAACGAAATTTATTGTGGAGGTCCATCACGACGGAGGTCAGATTATCAAGAGTATCAAGATGAAATGCTTGCACGTGAAATGGGACTAATGCACTTCAATGTAAGGCCACTTTATTTATGTTATTTTATTAAAACATAATAAAATTTACAATAGTGTAGAAACGAATCATTTGGTAAAAATGGAGCAAAACAAACATTGTAAATTTTATAATTGTTTTTTATGACTTCTATGAATTAAAAAAAGGAAATTTTAAAAAGTAATTGAATAATCATGCAAACCTTA
Organism: Eutolmus rufibarbis; assembly: GCA_963920795.1. Lineage (NCBI taxonomy): Eukaryota > Metazoa > Arthropoda > Insecta > Diptera > Asilidae > Eutolmus > Eutolmus rufibarbis. The sequence goes on from OY987208.1 coordinate 6,108,903, forward strand.
TTTTTATACAATTTCATAACAACTCTCGAAGAATGAACCACAAGGACCATGTGTTGTCGAATTTTGTCCTCCTATGGTTGAGTTATGTCCCCCTATGTGCCCACCTATGTGTCCTCCTGTGAATTATTGCCCAGCGCCACCGCCACCACGACAAGGATGTAACGTAGAAGTTATTATTGCGTTTAATGGACTATGTGACTAACGAATACAACGCCATTAGTTCTAAGTTGTAGTACATCCGTTTTCGGCAGCGATGAGAACAACTCAAGTGAAGTTAAGATTGGTTGAAAAAGTGCAGATAAAATATATACGTGATAAACTTAAATTTTGCTTAAATTTATCATTTCATCAGATATTTTATGTTGCTTGCATCTGATGAGTGAGCGTTGTGTTATATTTCCTATTCTAACATTGCGCCAGATTTAAAAGTTTCATATTTTCATAGTTGCTTCTTTCTATGGCAATCGAGTTTTGTACGCTTTGTACATAGATAGAATAGTAAATACTACAAAGCGTGAACACCTCTAATGTATTGATTAACTCCCTCTTTTAACAGTAAAGTTTACATCAATTATTATTAATTCCTTTTTGCATATTAGCGTTTTCTAAATAATAAATTAACCTATAATTTGTTAAATAAAAAAATTGTATACAATATTAACTCATATAAAGTGTCGTTACTCATTATAGTCTTAATAAATTCTATTTTATATTATTCTATGCATCAATAAAAATATAATAAAAAGATAAATTTTATTTGATTGTTTGTTAGGCATACTACATCTAACTACATCTTTGAAAATTCAAGATTTTATAAATATAAACGAGTGGCTGAATCGATGTCAATGATTTTAAAACAGCTGATAAAATTTTAAAATTTAAAAGTCGCCACTGAGTTCACTGTACTATAATTTTAAGAAAAAATGATTTCAAGGATTCAAAAAACAAATAGTAAAATGAGTTTTACCACATTTCGGTTGATAACGAAAAAAGATGCTGAGCGTTTTTGGCTTGTCGAAATGGAATATTCTGGAGTATTATGTATTTTAAAATTGTTATTACAATATTTCGTACCTCCCATTAGAAGCTCAAAAAATACAAGGTTTTTGGAATTTTTTCTAGAAAAGCTAGACTGCATTTTGAACCCTTTTGAGGCTCAATTTGTACGTCGTTAAGATAAACAAAAAGCATGCTACAATAAGAAAATTATTATCAGTAAATGGAAAAATGTGACAATTTTCGTAAACTCCTCGAAAAACATGAGGTGTAATGGACGCCACCAGAATTTATGGCAGGATAATCGAAAGTAAAAATCATATTATTATAATACATATATGTATTACAAAAAAACATTTGAAGTAATGTTAATTTTACAGAAGCAAATATAATTTATATGTATTTTTATTTTGTAAGGGTTGAAAGGGTAAAAAATAGTATGTATTCATATTATTTCACAAGTTTTCAGGAACGTTAATTTCTGAAATAATTTTATATCTAAGGGTTGAAAACATGATAGTAGACACATTTTCCGAAAAAGGACGAATATACTAATGTACTTTCTGGAACGCTGAGGTTATTTCCGAGGTATTTCCAAAGAGTTCGAGGAGACGATTTTAGAAATCTGTGTCCGTCTTGGTATTATTGATAATTTTCACAGTTTCAATCCATAAATATACAACCACTTTAGGAATGCTATCAGCTCTAATAAATATGCTCCTTCATGTTCTATAAATAATTTTACAAGTCTTGCATATTGAATTTCAACATTTCTGGGTGATAAAGAATTGAAATAACCCCCATTAATCTGCACATATCAATGTTTGTCAAAATCCGACTGAAATACATATATTTGCTCCGCTATATCTGTTTTTGATAAGAAAGTTTAAATCAGAACCCCTATATATTTTCATTTTGTATTTTGGCAATTGTGTTGTGTCAAGTTTCATTCAAGTGAGTTTCAAAGTAAACTAAGTTTCAAGAATTGAGGATAAGAATCGATTGCTTGTCGTGCCCTTGATAAATTCCAGAACTAATCTTGTTGGCAAATCCGAGGATCTTCCCACACTTTTTGAGTGCTTTTGTTTACGTTTTATAATAATTTAAAATTTTTCTTATTTGTTACGCTCCATTTTTCCAATTTGCATTCTTATTTATAAAGTGTATCAAGCAAACTAAAGAACCTGATAAATTAGTTCATTTTTTCTGAGTTCAAGCAACTGCGCCAACGTCCGTTGGGGTGCTCAAAACTGCCCTCTCATGTGCCCCTGGTGTGCAGCGTGCGGCATGGAAAAGACGAGTGACGCACGTGCGCCGAAGATTAATTGTGAGGGCGCAGGAGTGTGCATTTTTCTGGACTTCCTCAGATAAATCGAAGTTCCGATTGAACCTATACTTTTTAGCCTTGATTGAAAATATTTGTCTCTAAACAAATTTCTGAGATCTTGATCCAGAATAACTTTTAAATACAAACCGAGATATTTTCAATCACTCTACCTTGTTTTTCTTTGTTGGGGATTTTTTTTTATATTACACACTCCCACACAGAGCAACGTACATATGTATGTATAGAGTCATATCATCATTCCATGCTTATTTTTATATTGCATTCAAATTGTTGATAGCCAAAATCAGGACTGGCCAGTAGTTTGTGCGACAGCATTCAGTGCAGAAGCAAGCCTACGACGACGAGATCATTTTTGTGCTATTGTGAAATTCAAAAAGTTTATCAGTGTAATTATTGATCATTTCTAAAGTTTTAACTAGCTACTGTTTTTACAAAATTGTTTTTTTGAACATTTCAATAAGTTTTTGTAAACTATAGTTCCTTTGTTACAAAGTTTTAACTTACTTTTGGTAAGTTTAAAAAGTTTATAAAAATAAATTCAGAATGTGAATGGAAAAGAGGGAATTCTTAGGAAGTATCTAATAAAGAATACAAAATTTTGATGCATTAGGTTTGTAAGTGTTAAACGTTTGATGAATCAGAAAATCATCATCATTTTTCATCAGAAAATTTCGTTAATTTTTAATTAGTTAATAAATGCGCACACGTGTGTGTTGGTTGGCTTAAAAATGCCCTTTAATATGTACTTAGCGTATGGCGTTCGACATGGAGATGACGAGGAACACATGGGCAAATTACTTGGGTTTTGTGTTTTGCCTCAGGTAAATCCGGTGTCTGAATGTACTAATTGAAAGTTTAAATTTCTAAACAAATTCTGAGCTCCTGATCCTGACCTCTACGAAATACAAACTAGATTACCTTGTTTGCAAAATTGAAATCACTGCACAATCTACAGGCAGGTCAAAGTGTAGCCAACGTATTGGATCATGACATCATTCATCATCATCACTTATGTTGCATCTGGATAGCCATCGATCGCGAAAATCAGGGCGAATTAATTCGCGTGTCGGCGATCAGAGCAGAAGTAAACCTAAACCGCGGTGTGATTATTTTCGTGCTATTATTGTGAAATTCAAAGAAAGTCTTTCTTTTGATGCTAATTAATATATCAAATGTTAATACGTTATAGTTCCTTCTATTTACACACGACGAATAAATGAACTGTAATTAAAATAATTAAGAAAGTTCAACATTCAAATGAATTAATTTCACTAATGAAAAAGTTTACATATGCAGATAAAAATCATATTTCGAAAGACTTAACTATGTAATATTTATACGGGAATCGCGTTTTGCTCCAAACCAGTCTTTAAAATTTTTTCCACGGTGTTTTGTTAAAACGTAAATTGTAATTTAGGCAATTACCATTGACTAATAAAAGAATAATTTGATTAAATATGCTTTGCATTACTTTTAATTTGGTTTATTTTTTTCCTTTCATTCTAGAATCAACAAAAATGAATTCTTGCTTAAAAGATAACGAATATTTAAGTTCTGGATCCTTTGGAGATGTTTACAAAGTAAATTTATTTCCCTAAAGATGATTATTTCTTAATAACGAAGTTTTGTTTTACTAGCTCACAACTAAGGATAACAAAGAGTTTGCGGTTAAAGTGTTTAAAAATGTGTCTGACCGTGAAGGTATAAAAAACGAGATTAATAAGTTAAGTAAACTTCGGCATCCACATATTGTCCGAATTTACGGGTGCCTTTCTGTAAGTGAAAGAGAAAATTTGCCGAAAGACTCTGTGATTATGGAATATTGTCCTTCTAACTTGAAGTAAGTATACCGCTAGATTTTTATTATGTAGAATTATAAAGTTGTCAGTGAAATAGTTACAAATTAACCTTTATAATTAAGGATGTTTAATTAAAGTGATATTTATGGTAAGATTAGTGTTTTGTAAATTATGAAGTGAGTCATGTATCAAAGTTTACCTACATATTGTACAAAATTTGACGTTAGATATATCTTATCGATGCCTTTTGGGTTGACCTCACAAAAATAAATCCATCTAAAAGATGAGCTATGAATGAATGAACCATATATTCCACATTAAATGAATGATACTTTAAATAAAAGCATAATAAAAAGTAAATTATGTATTTTTACTATTATTAATTTTTTATTTTTGTAGGGAAGCTATAAAAGAAGGAATAAGACCATCTCGAGCTTTTCAATTTTTTATTGAAATTCTAGAAGGCATCAATTTTATTCATAAGCAACGTATGGTGCACAGCGACTTAAAACCGGAAAACATTTTGTTGGATCATAAGAATTCTGTTAAAATTGCTGACTTTGGTTTGGCGAGGCAATTCGTAAGTTCGGCGTGTAGTAGTTTAGCGCAGAGAGGGGAATTATATTTATCACCCGAGGCTCTAAAATCAACTTCACTTATATGTGGTCCAAAGGTATTTAATAATATTAATATATTTTATTTTGATACAAGCACATATGTAGATGTGATGACAATTGTGCGACTATGTCGTCCTATTTAATTACGGGTGGGAATTTATCATGCTTCGCAATAATCTTATTATTTTTTCTATTTTTAAAAGTTATATTTTCTTTTTTAAGAGGTATAGAATTGCACATCACCATTAAATATATATTTTGTACATTTTGCTGATATCAAAAAATTTTCAGGTTAAAAAATAAAGAGGTTGACGGTGATTCATTTAATTGAGTTAGGGGGAAGCACCCAAACATTGGACACATTTCGTTCAATGAAGTTAAAAATGTAAAGTGAAATAATAAATTAATTTCTGCTATTAGTTTTTATGAGGAGATGAAAGGAGGACAAATATGGAAGGAGTTTACCAAAAAACATCTTTTCCAAAAATCGATGCTAATTGAAAATTTAAAAATATGTTATTATGATACTTTCAGATGGATATGTACGCAATTGGAATTATTTTATTTGAGATGTATGCAAACGATTGTTCAAGCAGTCTAATTCAAAAGTTGAAGTCGGATCCGAAAAAAGTTATTCTTAATGTATTCTCCAATAATGGCAAAAATATTGCGCCAATGAAATTGGAGGTAAGATCACTTTATGCAAACTTTAAAATTTAATAATACAAAAGTATAAAACTTTGGCTTCTTTTGTAAAAGCTGTAATTAACCTAATATTTGCGTTGCAATATGAAAAAAATGGAGCAGAAAAAATATTTTAAATTGTTTAATTAGATTAAAAAATATCTCAAATATGATTAATAATAGAAACATACTTTTAAAGGTGATTTCCCAACTACTATCCAAACATCCAGAACAAAGACCATCTGCTAGCCATTTGTTGTCATTTTTTGAAGAAAGTGGTCATTACACAAAGACATCGCAGCATCAATCCAGTTCATCACAACGGAGTTCAGGGTCGCATAGAGATGCATATGAAAAGGAGGAATATGAGGTAAGGTCATCTCTATAAATTAAAAACTTGTGACTTTTAATTAATAATAAAATGTTTTGTTATATAATAATTTCTCAACTTCTCTCCAAGTCTCAACAAAGATCAAATGCTAGCAATGCATCGCGCCATTCTAGCTCAAGTTGTCATAGCTCAAGCAGTCATGGGTCAAGCCATCACAGCTCAAGCAATTATGGCTCAGGTCATCATGACGGAGGCGGTTCTAGCTCAAGCCACCATAGCTCAAGCAGTTATGGTTCAAAGACGCCGCAGAATCAATCCAGTTCAAGCCGTCATGACTCAAGTAATCATGGCTCAGGCAGTCATGGCTCAAGCACTCATAGTTCTAGAACCCCGCAGAATCAATCCAGCTCAAGCAACCAGGGATCAAGCAACTACGGTTCAAGCCATCCCGGCTCAAGTCAACATGTCGTAAGCGGATATAGTTCAAGCCATCACAGCTCAAGCAGTCATGGTTCCAAGACGCCGCAGAATCAATCCAGCTTAAGTTCAAGCACTCATGGATCAAGCACTCATGGATCAAGGACTCATGGATCAAGCACTCATGGATCAAGCATTCATGGATCAAGCACTCATGGATCAAGCACTCATGGATCAAGCACTCATGGATCAAGCACTCATGGGTCAAGGACTCATGGATCAAGCACTCATGGATCAAGTACCCATGGATCAAGCAGTCATAGTTCTAGAACCCCACAGAACCAATCCAGCTCAAACAATCATGACGGAAGCAGACTTAGCTCAAGCCATCAAAGCAGTCATGGTTCAAGGACCCTACAGAATCAATCCAGCTCTTCGCATAAAGATCCCTGTGCAAATGATATGATGGTGGTTAGATATTCGGTAAGGTCATTTTTTATTTTAACTTTCGTTTTTAAAAACAAATCTTATAAAAATGTTTTACTGCATTCTCGTTTTAAAAATCCTGAATTCTAAAATACTTGTTACTTATAATCTCGTAAATCTAGCATTAAAATAAAATATGTATTAATTTAAATGTAAAATTGATATTACGAACTTCAAATTCACTCAAAATTTTCATTAAGAAACTTTCTAAATAATAAGAATTTAATTCAGAATTTAATAAGTACTTAGTTTTTATACCTAGGTACTTATTGAATTTTTAGGTATCCTAACGTTTTTCGATTAAATGTTAATTGGAGGTAAAAAGTGACGCAAATTCAAAACGTTTTGTCGAACGCTAGATATTTAACTTTATAAACTGGGAAACTAAAATTTTGGTTTTAAAAATGTACAAAACCGAAGTTAATATTACGTCTTTGAAAAAGTAATTTGTGTTATATAAAAATTTTCTATTTCTTTCAAAGGATAAGCAACATACATCAGATATTATCGAATCTTCGCGCCATTCTAGTTCAAGTCGTCATGGCTCAAGCAACAGTGGCTCAAACCATCACGACGAAAGCGGACATGGTTCCAAGATGCCGCAGAATCCATCCAGTTCATCACGGAGATCGGAGTCACAAAAACATATGTTTGAAAAGCTTTCAAATAAGATGGGTCTAATGGAACTCAATGTAAGGGCACTGCATACTTTAAAAAATAGTTACGATAGAAGAACTTTAGTTGTTTTTCACCTTATTTTCCTAATGTTTTTGGTAATGGTAGTATTTTAAATAATTGGAGAAGAATTAGGCTCTATTTAGATCGAATTACTTTCTATCTCCACGTTTCTCACGACAGAGTTGTATTTTCTTAATCTCAAAAAGTGCCACTCTACTCTTGCGATGCAAACTTCGAAAGCTTTTGAACATTTAACTAAGGGTTTTTTTTTTTATAAAAAATAGAGAGCAGCAGTTGGGACGAAAATTTTGAAAAACATACTATAAAACAATCTGATTACTGAATAATAAAAATTCTCTTTCTATGTAATTTCACGACTACTCTCCAAGAACGGGCACGAAAGACCATCCGATGTCGAAATATTCCGGCCTATGAACGTAGCCAACTTCCAAACATCACCGCAGCAACATTGCAACATGGAATGGTGGGTTGCGGTTGGCGCGACGAGCTCAGGAGGTTGTGTTACATTAGCAGGAATTAAATTTGAGGAAGTACGAATGAAACGTCGGGACCACAAAACAAAGAGTACAGCTTAAAGATTTGCTACACCTAACTTTTAAAAACAATGTTTTTATGAATTACTAATCCTTTATTATAATCGTATCTTCTCTTTTTAACTCATATGAATTATCTTTACTCATTGTGTATTAATTTTTATAAATTCTATTCCACTATGTTAAATTATCTAAAAATATAATTATCATAAAAAGAAAAGTATTGTTTGATTGATCCGATCAACATGAAACTCGTATCATTTTACTAATAGTGGCAAATCCAGAAGAGTAGTTACAAATTTTAAATAAAAATAAGAATTTGGGGGTTTTCGATGTCGCTCATTTCGACGATTATACCAGAGGGATATGTTCGCAATTGGAATTATTGCATTTGAGATGTATGTTAAACTGAATAGAAACAATGTTTGGAAAATTATTCAACAGTTGAGGGCAGACCCGCCAAGGGTTATTCATGATACCCTCTCTTGAACGAATCAATTCTTTTTATAATATATTTTAAGCTTTCTCAATGCATGTAAGGATTTTTCAACTGAAATTAATATTTAATGTATAGTAGTATAATAATTGTTGTAGTTATTTTACTAAAAGTAATAGTTTTTAATTATGAAATTTTCTTTTACTAGCTCCCCACTAAGGATACTCAAGTATTTGCGCTTAAAGTGTGTCTGGTCAAAAAATATAAAAAAGGAGATTGGTAATTTAAGTAGACTTCAACATCCACACGTTGTCTGCGTGCTGTTTTATAAACGACACAAAATTAATAATGCTAATGGAATTTAGCAATTTTTTCATCAAACTGCGCTGAATTTTTCGGTGCCTTCAGCCAAAAAAAAGTAGAAAAATGCATAAAAATAAGCTTTTCAGTGAAAGTGTTCTGAAAAGTCGCATTTTGACGAAGGCCTCCACTAAACAAATGTTTTTTAAAAATACTTAGATTGCATGAGTAGCCCGGAATTAAAAGTTCAAATCCAAGATTTAGAGGTCATTCTTAAAGCAGATACATAAATATAAAAGTCAAAATTCAAAATCCTAAAGAAAAAAAGAAATATATTAAGCCAAAGTACATGCCAAGAAATAATAATTATGTATTATAACATCAACGCAACTTTAAGTTAACCACTTGTTCAAAAATCTCCAAATTTCATTCATAAGCGAATAATTTTTTTTTTTCGTTTTATACTTTGACGCCAGAAAGTCTGATGATGTTTTTTTCTGTATTGCGTTACACTTTGGAACAGATCCCACATTCCATTTCATTATTCCACATATTTTTTGGGGTATTTGAACTTGTTTACAAAGCTTGTGGGCGATTTCGTCATGAGAGGGGAATTTAACTTCCTTGCTGTTTGCTTTTATAGCTAGACTTCGTTTATGATATACATAAATAACATGAAATGATGACATGAAGTCATCAATTTAATCTCAAATAGTGCAATTGAAGTCGCGATTATCATCTATTATTCTTTTGTTGCCAACTGGCCAACTGGTGACGTAGTCCTAAAAATTAGATTTTGCTTTCAGGTTTGTTTTTGCGGTTAGCCTAGTGACCTTGGTGGAATGTCTCATCGCACATAACATGTATGCACCGATCTGTTTACTTTCTTCAGACTGACCCTCAACTTGAGTCACGAGCTCTAAACGCTACCAATGACGAAAAAATTAAAAGGCTGCTCGTTTATCATTACGTACTATCTGAATCTGTGTGTGGAAAAGTTTGTCGCGCGATTAAACAAATAAAAATTCTATTTTCGATGACTCTGTTGCCAGAAAGCGAAGCGAGGGCAACTGGCTGTGCCTGAAAGCTGCTTGGAAAATTTTAATAAACAGAAGACTTTTGAAAGAATGCGTTCAATTTTCCTTTAGCAATAAGAATGTTGTACTTGGACATTCGTGCACAATGGCTTCCATATAATGAAGCTTTTATGAATTCATTTGCCTTCGTTTGAATTTACTTGAATTTACTTTCATTCATTTGAAATTAGTAAATTCGTTTGCAACTCGTATAATTATTTTTATGAACAAATTTAAATTTTTTTTGTTTTAAAAAGAAGACAAACAATGGCGAGTAGAATTCGCGCCTTGAGGGGTTCCGAACCGTTATATTACCTTAGTTAATAGTTACTTAGTAACTATTTATTAAATTTTAATCATAAAAAAAAATTATTATCATTTTGACTTTATGTAAAAAAGAAAATTCCATAAAAAAATTATAAATTAATAACGTTTGGATTTATTCCTTCATTTGTGCTAAAAGACCATCCTTTTTGCCAAATTTCAAGATTGTAGGTCACCGGGAAGTACTCTGTAAGTTTTGAAGATCAGCCAGTGAGTGGGACTTTTAGTATGAACATATGGTGTTTCAAGACAGACAGACAGGTGGAAAACACAGTGATGATATAAGAGTTCCATTTCTCCATTATGAGATACGGAACCCTAAAAAGAATAATAAGTATATTATTATATATTATTTGCAAATTGTAATCAAGGTCAAAATTGTTATTAAATATGTATATGTTATTAAGCACATTCAATTATTGAAGCATTTTTTAATCTTCCGCTGCAGCACTATTTAATTTACTTAACCAGTAATTTTAATTGCCTAAGGCCTTGACATAGCCTAACCCGGCATCGTCGCTTACTCATCGTGGTCTTGAAATATTTGAACACCAATTTTTTCAACAGATGCGGGGGCTTTTTGGGCATTTTTTTACTACTACTGTGTAAGTTTATTTTTTAAAAAGTATTAAAATCGTCCATATTTTCGTTCCGTTTCGGAGACTTACGGTTTGACTCCTACGAGTCCATGTTTATTTTTATATTGTATTCGTATCCTAGATAGAGAAAATCAGCATTAAACATTTGTTTGTGCACCGGCATTCAGAGCAGAAGCAAGTCTAAATCGCAACGGGATTATCATTTTGATAAATTAGAAAGTTCTCTGCAAACTTTAATATTATTAATACAATTATACTGGATATGTTTCATTGTTGAGTAAACTAATCCAGAAAAGAATAACACTGATAATATTTTGTGACTGTTTTGCTTTGATAGGAAAACGGATTTGTTCGTTAGTTTTGATAAGCCAGGCATGAAGGTTTGCGATAACGATTGTGAAGATGTAGCTAAGCCAAAGAAAAAGCGTTCCCAAGAACGGTTTTTGTTTTTTAGAAAGAAATATCTAGTTTCAGCAATAATAAATTTAAATATTTTTGTTTCGTAATATGATTTATAGATTTGATACAAATTTGAAGTCAGTAATGCTTGGAACCTCTATGTACTCATTTCTCCAGCATATATGACGGCATATCGAATTTAAACCTTCAAATTTAATTTTATCTTATTTACGGGCTCGCTCACTAGATGGTCCCCAAATTTGAGTGCTTGAAAATGCCTGTCGATTGTTCATCGTGATGTTGGTATACGAAAAATCTTATTGGCTGACACAAGGGCTGTTCCCACACCATACATACATATATGTATATTTACATTATACAGGGTGTTTCGTTAACGTCTATAGAGCAAAAAATCATTGCTCTGGCTGAACCAACTTGGACTTAAACAATCAAAAAGATTATTAAGCCCTTCTGGAAAGGGACGATAAATCTTCTCTCGCTCAATAAAGCGGAACTAAAAATCATCAAGGATCTATACACGGGTCAATGTCCGCTGAAATATCACCTTAAAATGATAGGTCTCGCGGACGATAATACATGTCGTTTCTGCTTAGAAGAGGAAGAGACAGCAGAGCTGCCAAAACCTGATACATTTCGGAGGCTCCATACTAATCCCGTCGCCGACAGTAGTATCGAAGGCGGATACCCAAGACACAATAGCCTTCTATTATATAAAGGTCTCAATCTCTACCTACCCACTTTTTATCCCTAATTAAAAATATCATTTGTATTTCTCAAAAATGTTTAAACCCTGATTCAGAAAACATTTAAATATTATATAAACCAAACCAAACATACCTTACTACAGTTGTTTTTCTTTACCTCGTTTGTTTGCGAAATTGAAATCATTGCGAAATCTCCAGACAGGTCAAAGTTTAACGTATCATATCATCACTGCATTTGGATTGTCGTCATAGCTAAAATCAAGACTGATCATTAGTTTATGCGCCGGCATTCAGAGCAGAAGCAAGAATCACGACGAGACTATTTGTGTTCTATTGTGAAATTCAAAAAGTTTAAAGGTTAATTCTTGACCATTTCTAACTACAGTACAATGTACAATATATTGTAATAGCCATTTCTTTAAATATGTGTATTATTTTATTAAGTGAGCCAAGTTTTTGCAAAATTAGTATAGTGCTTTTGTTACGATAGTTATACTTTTCAATACAGTTTGGTAAATTTAACAAATTGTCCGCAAATATCAACGTGATAAAATACAATAAATTTTTGAAAGTTTGCGATAGTAAATGCGAAGGCTCTTTGCTGTAACGAGGAAAAGATGGGTCTAAAATGATATTTTTTTGTTTTTTATAAATAATTAATTTAAGTAGATTACGACTGCATTAACTGGACTCTTCCAGTGCACATTGCAATATGTTGAAATATAAAGCTGCTGCACTGAGACATCAATTACATAAATACTTGTTCTTATAAAACTCCAAAAATGGTATTCAGATTCTTACTTTTAGTGCTACTTAATTTAAAAAATGTATACGTTGCAGTTCCTTCCACTTAGAAACTATAATTTATAAAGTTAAATATTGAAATGAATAATTAGTTATTGGGAAAAAAGCAAATGAAAATCATATTTTAAAATGCTTAATTGCTAACTGAAATAATGTTAAGGAATGTTGATAATCGCCTTTTTCTCAAAAGAGTTTTTCAATTTGAAAATTGTTGCCGATGGTGTTTTAGGTAATATATGTAAATATACAATTTTAGTTTGGGCAATAACTAGAGGAAATAGAAGAATAATTTGATTAAATATGCTCTGTATTAATTTTGTTTTTTTGCTTGTTTAATTCTAGAATCAATAAAAATGAATCCTGACATTAAAGAGAGAAATTTCATAAGTTCTGGATCCTTTGGAGATGTTTACAAAGTAAACTATTTTACTAAACTTTATTTTAATTACGAACTATTCTTTTACTAGATCGTTACTAAGGATGATGATGTGTATGCTTTAAAGGTGTTTAAAAATTTGTCTGACGAAGAAGCTGTACGAAAGGAGATAAATAACTTATGTAAACTTCAACATCGACATGTTGTCCGAATTTACGGGTGCTGTCTTATAGGCAAATTTTCTATGCTTATGGAATTCTGTCCATCTAATTTAAAGTAAGTAATCCACTAGGTTTTTATTTAGTAGCATAGGATTAAGCTGAATGTGCAATACAATAGTTCAAATAATCTTTACAACTGATATTTAATCAAAATGATATTTATGGTATGAGTATGGCATGATAATTAAAATTAAATCAGTTATTCAGAAAAGGAAACAATATAAACGGATTATTACTCCGAAGGTTTATAGAAAGTTTAAAAGTAAACTTGAGAAAAAATTAATGGTTTTAAAATTTCTTTAATATTTTATTTAGCTTAAATTTAAATAGTAATAAAAATGTGTAATTTTGTCTTTTTATCTATAATACACATACATATATGTATTTAAATATAAATGTAAACTATTTTATATATATAATATAAAATATGTTGTATATGTATCCATTTTTTGTTTTTGTAGAAAAGCTATACAAAAAGGAATAAAACCATATCGAGCTTTTCGACTATTTTGTGAAATTCTAGAAGGCATCGATTATATTCATAAGCAACATATGGTGCACAATGACTTAAAACCGGATAACATTTTGTTGGATCATAGAGATTCTGTAAAAATTGGTGACTTTGGTTTGGCGAGGCAATGCGACTATTCGCAATGTCGCGGCTCAGTACAGGGAGCGAATTTGTATTTATCACCCGAGGCTTTAAAGTCACCTTCACCTATATACAGCTCAAAGGTACTTAAAAATATTATATTAGTTTAATTTGATACATGTAAATGTAACGAATTTGCAGATAATTTTATTAATTCATTGTAATATCCCCGTCCGTTTTAACATTCGTCGCGTGTAAAATGCCGACGTTTAGAATTTATTATTATCAATGAGACTATATTGTGTTAGCAGTAGTTTTGATTTCAGCTTCAAGTTAACTGAATTAGCAATTTTTAATAAAAATACAAAATGAGAAGCAGATAATTTCATAAATTGAATAAAGTTAGAATATTCGCCTAATTTATTGATTTTCAAGAGTAATAACTGCGCTGCATAATTTATCTCATTTCTTTCTAATTTTTAAAAATTATATTTTCTGTACCATTGTAAGAGAATAGAAATTTACATCTTCATCACAATATAGCAATTAAATATGATCATATCGTTTAGACGTGTACGGTATATTTTTTAAATTAATTAAGGGGAAGTACCGAAATATCGGAGTGAGTTTAATAGAATTAAAAATGCAAAGTGCAAAGTGCAAATTAAAGAACAGGCCGCTTTTTAGAGTTGTAAATTGTTGTCTTTTAAACAGAGATCTTTATTGAAATAATACATTACTTTTTGAAATTAGTTTCAATATAAAGATATTAAAATATGGGAGGGATTAACCATAAACCTGTGGAACATCTTTTCACATTTCTTGAGACGTTTTAATTAAGATTTCCTGATATTTTAAAAATATGCTTTATTTTTACTTACAGGGGGATATGTACGCAATCGGAATTATTTTATTTGAGATGTATACGTATGCTACCTCCTCTCCATGTGATATTCAAAAGTTAAAGTCTGACTCGAAAAAAGTTGCTTGTGAAATGTTCTCAAAAATTGGTGAGGATATTTCGCCAATGAAATATGAGGTATGGTCATTGTACTTTAAAATTTAATAATTTACAATTGTTTGGAAGTCGAATTTTTACTTTTTTGGAAAATATGTATCTATTGTTTTAGTTTGTATCTAATGTTTTTTAATTTAGGTTATAGGATTTTGATTTTATTTTCATAATGTTAAATTGCTACATATATAAAGAACTGATTTTGGGTTCCTCCAAGCTTTTTCTAAATTTGTTTGAATCAATTTACGAATATAGTAGCAATTTTCTTTTTATTTGAAGTAATTAATTCTTTGATGAATATAGCATTATAAATAAACTGTTACTAAATCCAAACAATTTTTATAGATAGTTTCGCAACTACTATCCAAATATCCAGAAGAGAGACCATCTGCTGGCCATTTGATGCGCTCTTTAAAAGAAAAGCAGGTAAAGTCATTGCCTATATCTATGGTAACAATAAATTAGAAACAGAACTTTGGCGTTTATTGTTGCACTACTACTGTTTCTTGTACAATTGTTTTACTTATTTATCTACTAGGTATCTCATAACTTCTATAAATTAAAAAATTTAGCCACATAGGATTTTACTTAATAAATAAAAACTTTTCTTGTAAAATAATTTCTCAACTTTTCTCTAAGTCTCAACATAGAACAAGTGCTAGCGATACATTGCACCAATCTAGCCGTCAGGGCTCAAGTCACCATGGCTCAGGCAGTCATGGCTCAAGCCGCCATGGCTCAGGCAGTCATGGCTCAAGCCACCATGGCTCAGGCAGTCATGGTCCAGGAAGCAGTCGTGGCTCAGGCCACCATGGTTTGATCCACTACGGCTCAAGCAGTCATTCTTCAACGATGTCAATTTCATCGCAATGGTTGGTTGCAGAGAGAAACCAAGCAAATCAACGTGATCGTGAAGAAACACAAAGGTTGGGGTTGGTTCTTACAGCGCTAGACCAAGCATATCAACGTGGCCGTGAAGAATCACAGAGGTTGGTTGCAGCGAAAGAACAAGAAAATCAACTTTTGCGTGAAGAATCACAGAGGTTGGCTGCAGAGAGAGAAGAAGCATATCGACGTAGTCGTGAAGAATCACAGAGGTTGGTTGCAGAAAGAGAAGAAGCATATCAACGTGCTCGTGAAGATTCTCAAGATGAAATAACACGGGCATTAATGCTTTTATATATATGTAATAGGCAATAACAATGGTTATGAAATGGGGTTTCTTCTATCTTAACTCTATTTCTAACAGAAATTTCTTAGCAGATATATTATGTTTTTCTGAGTCGGTTACGATTGACCAAAAACTAACATTAAGTTTTTTAAATCTTGCATTGAAAAAAATGTCTAAAGAAAAATTCATATACATACTTAATTTTTAACAATAATTTTTTATGAATTACTTATATCATTTATTATAACCTGATTTTATCTTTTACATATGAATTTACATATTTTTTATTAACTCATATGAATTATCTTTACTCATTGTGTATTAGTTTTTATAAATTCTATTCTATGTTATTCTATCTAAAACTATAGATATCATAAAAAGAAAAGTATTGTTTGATTGACGCGGATAATGGATTAATGGATTAAGTGAACACATAAATATTTTTAAAATAGATTCAATGATTTAGAATCTGCAAATGTTGACTAGGAGTCCATTTAGAATCGATTGGCATACTCCTGTTCAGACCTGTATATTAATAGTACTCGAAAAGTCGAAATTTTTTAATAGAGCAAGTTGTTATTTTTTTTATAATAAGTTTTCAGTTTCTTACCTTTTTACATTAGTTATGAAATCAAAATTCCGGGACGATAAGTGCTGCACCAGATAAAAGTACTGCATCCGAATTTTCTGACGTCATAACATTTAAAAAGCAAATGAATTTATCTCTCCCAAAAGAAGAGTAAAGTGGTAAACTTGTCCCTCCCGAATGTTTTGAAGTTACGTTTTTTTTATCCGAAAACGTAACATAAAATTTCGGTGTTCTGTTACCGTCCACAATTTCCTTTTCGAACAAAACAAGCTGATCATCTTTGAAGTTAGCTCCATCGACCTGAAAAGCTTCTATTTTTAATTCTCATGTTATAAATTTTGGAAGTACGTACAATCAGTGGAGAAATTTCTACAATTATAGCTCCTGATATTCGATTTTGGCTTGAGAGGAGTGCAAGATCGCAGGATGATTTTTGAAGCTTATGAGAGTTTGCCATTTTAAGAGCAGAGAAAAATGCCTCTGGATTAAATGTTTTAGCTAAATCAATAGAGTCAATAAAATCCAAATTGACATCATTCTTATAACGTCTTTCAGCTTCATTTCCTCTTGTTACAACTGCTTTTAAGTAATCCATTGCTGTTTTAGGACCTGTCCAAATTTGTCGCCAATGTAGTGGAACCTAAATAAATAATTTTTTATTTAATTGATTAAGTTTTTGAATAAGATTAAGATACCTGATTATCAGCTAAAGTTTTTATTAAGACATCATCTCGTCCAGTAAATGCCTTGATCTCTTTGCAAACTGAGTGGATATGAATTAGTGTAGAAAGGATTTCCTGCGTTTGGGATTTTTATTTCACAATGCTTAGAAAAGTTTATTTGAATGTTACCTTAAATAAGAACCCGGCCAATTTTAATTCACCAAAAACAAATGCCTCCCAAGGGTCGTTAGCATCTTTCGTATCCAACTCTTGAACTGTTTCACCCATCGTTGCATTCTATACGAATTAAAAGTAACATTTTATTTCCTCAATTAAAATTCGATTAAATAAATTCTTACTGAAGCAAGTTTCTTCCAGAGGCTTAGGATAGGACGGATGCGTTTTTCTAAAGTGCTCTGCTCCTCGTGTTGATAATAAACGTCTGAAGGAAGTTTACTTTTACAAATACTTTTAAATTAAATTGAAAAAACATTGCATTACTTCTTAGAGTTTTAATAGTATTCCTGCAAATAGCAATGTTCCTTGTAAAGTTTGAAGATGGTGAAAGGCCGAACTCTTCCGGTTCGTCGATATCAGGAAACTTCTGGATAGCGTCAAAGTACTCTTGGATATTCGTCGTTGTTGGGAAAGAAATTTTCTTTTCTAAAGGTGACCAACGACTGCCTAAGACGTTTTCACTCATAAAGTCCCTTAAAAGACGTTTTAAGATTTGGAGATCCTGCCAATTATTAATACGACCTCCATAGGCTAAATGTTTAAAAAGGCCTTGTAAAATTAGCCAATTTGATCCCGAAAGACCAAAATCTTTATTAATCCATTTCAAAAATTCCAGGGCAGTTCGAAGATCCGAATCACCAAATTCATATTTCTTGGACCATCCTTGAGGGATATATTTAAGTCTTTCTTGTAGAACAGAATTTAGTATAAAGGTTACAACATGCAGCTTAAAAACCTTTGAATCTTTCACTTGCCCTGTTAATTGGGTAGACCATTTTTGCAAGAGTTGGTGAATTTTATTTTTTAATCCATTAGGTGATTCCTGCAAAACTTTAATGCACTTATGCGTGAAAGAGGGCGCAAACCCTTCGGATGAATCGCATATAATCCATAAGCGAAAATTCTCATGTACATTTACTGTTTCCAATTCTCTATCAATTTGCAAGAGCCAATTTGGAACTAAATGGACATTTTTGACACAGATCCATTTTCCTGCTTCAGCAGCGCCTTTGACTTGATTTAATGCAATTTTTTCTAAGCCTCGTCCAATGGAAATTTCGGTGTATTTATTAGAGCCAACCCTTTTGCTAGCAGATGCTTTTATATCAGAAGACGGATCACAGCCGGTTGCAGTGACCATGAGAACTGGTCGTTTCATACCACTTTCATCTGCAAGTTGTTCGATGGTCGGTTGCGTAGGGATTTCAGGATTTGCGCCTATCATATTCAAGACCATTTTATTCATAGCTGACAACATAATTTCAGGTCGGAATATCTGCGCAATGAGGACTTTCTGAAATGGGTTAATTTGTACAGGAATATCATTTTTTTCTCCACGAATGTAACTAGCCCATAATCTTTCATTGTCTAAATCTAAAGTTCTGTAGAAATTTGGTAATCCTCCCATTAGGGAAAGAATTTTTTGAGATGTTTCCTTTTTGATCCACGAGGGGCAGCTAAGACCGGAGTAATCTTCTGAATGTACAAAATTCGTAACGAACAACTCCCATTCCATAGCTGAAATATTTTCTGGAAATCCATTTTTACAGACTAACATACCAAGCGTAAGGTGATCTTGTTTTGGTGTTGACCTGCAAAGGTATTGATACGTGATTTTTATAAGGTGCGAATATACAGCACCTTCCTCGACTAAATCTAGATGGCTTAAACTTTTGACGAAAAGAGAAATAAATGCGTCTGTGGAGATTTCATAGGTGCTGCCGAGACCGACATAAAAGTTTGATGATCTTTCGCATACATTTTCAAACTGACTATATTCGCCGAGTAAAGTTTCTTTTACTTTTTTGGACTCCTTCAAGGAATTCTCAATATCTGTGCTACTTTCCTTGACTTCATTTAGCGTCGCAAGGAGTTTTTCATTTTTCAATATATCACCCTGTGCTTTCGATAGCTCTTCCAACAGTCCATCTTCCAAATCAATTCGCTGTTTTAGCAAAGTTCCCTCATTTTTCAGTAAATCAATACGTTTCTTCTCTAGTTCTGGACTCTTTAGTAAAATTGCTCTTGATATCAGTTGATCTTTTAGCCCAATGATCGTAGTTGTAAATGGTATTTTTGTGATATACGACTCTATTTCTGGAGCTATGTTAGGTTTACTAAATTTAGTTACTAACAATAGTTTAAAACTCTCATTACAGTCAACTAATTTGTTTCCGACCTGAATCAGTTTTTTATTGTATTTTGAGTATATTCTACCAAAAACAATTTGCATCAGCGGAGGAAGAAGTTCCTGACAATCTTGCACTATCAGAACTTTTCCAAATCGGACCGCCAACTCTATTGTATAAGTAAGCTTTTGTGAATTTTGTGAAATAACTTCAATTGGCATTTTTTGACTTCTTAAGTTAGCTTCTAGCCAGTTACAGGCACTTTCAGAGGGATCAATCAGAAGCGGAATGGGATGAGACCCAAAAGGTAGGTGGATAATTTTTGATAGAATTGCAGCATTTTCTATAGCTTGAGCATCTCTTGCTAAACCCATACTTTCCCAAATAATTTGATCTTGTTCACTGATCAGATTATTCCTAATATCGAAGTCTTGTAGATTTAACCGCCTTGTAAGCTCCTCCAGAGCTGGTCTGAAATTATTAAAATCATTGCTATGGTCACTTAGTAAAAGAAAAATATTACCGTCTTTTTTCGTAAGTTAAGTTCGCCAAGTAGTTGACTGTAAAAGACACCAAAAAAGACGTAGCATCTAAAGATTTGTATTTTTCATCGTATTGGTCTAGTTGTTTGTTCCAGCTTTGATATTCTGTACTAAGTTTTTCGACGAGAACTTCAGCAGATTTTAGAGTATTCCTGGCCTCTTCGAGTTTCAGTTCCAAGACCGCAGCTTCCTGTGTGTAGACGTTAAGCTGCCCAGAGAGCTGCTTAACCCGGGCATCAACGTCATCTAAGCCGCTCATCAAGGACCTCATCTCATTTTCAGCTGAATCTAAATTTGTTTGAAGCTCGTATTGCTCTCGTTCTAGAGGTTTTATACTTTGTACAACTTTTGCATATTTCACACTTGCAATTACCCAAGTAGCTAGAGGTGCTGCAGCAGCCGATGCGCGCTTCGCATTTTTAATCTCAAAGGAATCGGCTTTTGATCTCAAGAGGCGACCTACAGCTTCACAGTTTTCTGGGCTGATTCTTGATGGATCCAGGGAACGAATATCCTCTTTAACGCCTCGCTTTGCTAAAAACGACTTCATACTATTCCAGGATGTATCTCTTATACCCATAAGTCGTAGAACTCCCTCCAAGATATCTCGGATAGTTTCTGGAGGGGCTCTAAGTGACCGAATTTCGGAAAGTGCCTCCGATTTTATTTGCCCAACTGCAGCGCTCGCTTCTTTGAGAATTGGTTCAACCTCACTGAGTTCTTGTTCGATTGCCTTTTTTCGTTCTTTAAGATGTTCGCTATTTTCTTGGGTTTTTCTTTTCAGATCAAGTAGATCAGACTTTTGATCATTAGCATTTCTCATTGTTGATGAAATTAGTTCTAAAGCATCATTGGCTAACTTTCGTTTTTCTGCTAGGGCTAATTCTTGTTTAACAGCTTCAGACTTAAGAGAGCCGACGACTTCATGTGCAGCAGCTAATTTATCTACACCCATCTACAAAAAATTTGTTATTTGTAATACTACTTAGTATATAGAGGAGCATTAGGAGCTTCGATTTTCAGTCTTATTTATCGTGCCAACTACAAATGTCGACTCATACAAATTCTGAACACTTACCTTAAGTTTTCTAAGTCGTTTTTTAATATCTTCATCAAAAGAATTGTATATTTGGTAGTAAGATATAATAAGTTGATAGTATCGACGTGGTGGTTCTTGTAGTATTAATTCTAAACAATCGAAAAAGTATTTGGGAACAGGCACTTTTTCTTGACCATCCGATAGTTTATCAATCAAGGTTTTCGGTAAGGCCGTTAAAGTCGTTTTAGAAGGTGCCTGGCACCATATAATTTCTGCATTTCTATAAAGAGCTGGATATCTTTGGAAAATTTCAGTTAGCCTATTGCTGTTTGTGTCTAGATTTAGAGCGATTCGCAAGTTCCTTTTAGTTCCTGTAATGCAATAAATTTTCTTTCGATAAAAGTGTCTAATTTTGTTTTTTTATAAAATAGAAATATTTAATTATAAATACAAAATAATAGTAATGACAATTTAAAATAAAAGTGATATACTTAACTGTTCAAAAAGAATGATGATAATGAATCTGTATATCCCTCCAGTTGGGCAGCGCTTTTTAGAGAACTTGCAACTGATTCTAAATCGTCTCCAAACAAATCTATAATTTCACTCCCTTCAAGGATTGCTTCCACTAACTTCATAATGTCCGGTAAATAACTAATCCAACATTGATCGATTAGAAATACTGCGGTTTGATCTTCTAAAGCAGCTGATTGCATCACCTACATTCACAATTGATTCAGAAAGTGGAACTCAATAGACCAAAATAATTTGAAGACATTAGCTTAAGTTAAAACATTAGAATTACAAATTACAGTAAATAAGTCCATAATAAATATAGCAAACAGAAAAGGTCCAAGACTACCTTGGGGAACACCAGACAGGACAGAAATAGGGTCAGGAATAGTGGAAGTTCTTTCATTTGACAATATTTATCAAAAAACCCAGCTGTAAAGATTACCAAATTAGGCTTGAACTTCTCTAGATTCGTTAGACGTTAATAAAAAAAATTCAATTATTAACCGCACGGGACATTTTTCATAAAAGTTAATAGATTTAGAAAAATTTATATACATAGTTCATACCACTTTAAGATCATTGTAAAATTCTGCCATTGTATAGTGTTTACCACCCTGGGGAATATAAATTCGGGATGAACAGATGGTTGCTGCTATGTAGAGGGAATCAATGAAGCACGATCCCGGCTGACCAACACATACAATATGAGTTCCAAATCGCGAAAGTAAACGCGAAACAGTGGCTGTTAAAGATAGCAATTCATCCGTAACAGGCGATTCGATCATGAAGGTCTCAGTATCTGTAGACAATAAATAATTTTGGAATTTGTTTTTCGAAGAAAGCAATAATAAACGACTTACTGCATATTGTAATATTTTTTTGGACAATTTCCTTTATCTTTTCGGTCGTTATAGCAATAAACGAATTTTTATGGGAATTATTTGCCATAAAATATATGTCCTGAAAATTAGAGGAACTATTAATAAATTGAAAAGAAGTAGGTGAAATTATTTACATCATCATTTATGGTTAATATCCTAAGTACAGAGCTTCTAACAATACTGTCGTACTCCCTTAAATCTTCGGTAGTTGCAAGGCGATTTCGGAACAAAGTTTCCATCTCTGTGATAAGGGCCTAGGTATACAAATAAATTTTTAAAAAATCCCAATTGTTAATAATTTTTAAAATTAAAATTTAATAATAAACTTACCTTACCAAAGTGGTCCTTGCTATAGTTACAAAGCCCCTGTAATAATGTAACCAATTTTTTTGGAGTAAAACTGTAATGACTTTGTTTATCCAAGGTGAATTGGTCTTGAATCTAAAAAATATTTATATTAAATAGTGGTTTATAATTTTAATCGTCATTTCAAATTACTTGTTTGAAAAAGTCGATTAAGACGTCAACTAAAGCATCAACATGTGGTGCATCTTTAAAACTGGCAACAGCCGGTTCAACAAAATTTTTTATAATGAGTTTTATATCGCTTTCTGTAGGATAATTAACAGATAAATAGCTGTTGCATGATAAAAACCTTGGTGATAATTTTTGCCCGGATTTGTTGCTTATTGATGAACAAATTTGCAAACCAGAAACGCTAATCCATTCCAGATTGTCGGCGTAGAAACCATTTCTTTGAATAAGCTGAAGAAGCAGTTCTACCACATCTCGAGTACCCCACGAGTCCATGTAGCAGAGGTCTAAATTTTTGAAAAACATAACAACCCTCGACTGCTGGGGCTTGTATTCACGACCACGAATTCCTGACACTGTGATGCAGTTCTAGCGGACAAAAAAATTGTATTTTAGAAGTTTGTTCCAAAATGTAATAAACACTTTACTTGTTTTAGGGCATGTAATATGTAATTTGGTGTTAGTTGCGAACTGCAGTTGATTATCACCAATTGGTAGCCAGAAAACTCCGTCACGGCGTGTTTAAGAAGAATTGTTTTTCCGCATCCGGCTGGACCGATTATAGTGAAAGGAATGCAAGGACTTTTAAGAAATCCTTTTACAACATCAAGACACAGCTTCATTTGGGCCGTTTCTACTAATTGTGTGTCTGAGTTTGAAATTTTGTTGTCCGCCTCGTATATGTCGATGGCATCTCTAAAAGTATTAAAGTAGGCGAGATCCGCTTTCTGAGGATCTGGAATGTAAATATTCGCTGCTTCGTAACACCAGTTCGCAAATTCGGTTTGCTTTTCTGTAGCAACGTATGGTATAAGAGCTTTTATGAATGATGCGCAGAACTCCTCCTTATTTTTAACATTTGTTAGATTCTGCAGAGCTGATTTCATAATCGTTGCTTTTGAAACTTGAAGAAGGCTTATTAATAAAAAAAAATCAAGTATTACAAAATTTGCCCTTATAATAATTTTTTTAATAAACTCAGTAGGTAAGTATAACAAAAATCAATAATTATTTTGTTCCTTTCCAAAAAGAAATATTAATTTTTTTCTAGGAAATATAAATATTAAAGTTCGGGTCTGCATTCGCTTTTTGTTTTACTTAACTTAACTTAAAAGATTTTTAAGGATGCGTATCAAAATTACCTCAAGTGTTGTTTCATTAATAAATCAACAGATGGATTCAAATATTTCTCAATGTAGCTTCGCAGTAGATCGTTGTATTCCTCGTGTTCTAGGAATGCTTCAACAATAGTTTCTATCGGCAGATCCTCCGAACTGTAGGATACCATAATAAATTTTTTGTTTTACAATTAAAATATATGCCATTGAAAACATACCTTACGTTTATTATACCCATTCTCGAAATAGTCGCAGGAGATGCATGCGATAATTCATGGGTTTCAAATATAAAATTTACATTATTTCCAAATTGTATCCTCCATCCAGAAGGTAGTGTGAGAAGTCTTAAGAATAATATTTTTGGTTTAAAACATTAAATTTAAATATGATACCGTTGAAACACTTAAAAGAATCCTTACAATTTTTTATTTTTTTGTTTTCAATTTCATAGAGATTTTAGTTGTATGTAAGTATTTATTAATAATTTGCTTTTATTTTACGAAAAATTCAAAATTTAAGGAATACTTTCAAATTTTCGGACGGTAGTCTATACTACTAACATACTTGTTATCATCCAATACAGAATTAAGTGCCTCAATCCACTCTGGATCTATATCACCATCGCAAATCAACCATGAGTTGATATGCGAAGGTTCTGAATTTACTGCAACTGCTGTTGTAGTTAAGACTCCATCGTTCCATTGTCGAGTATCAGGATCAAGTCGTCCAAGCAAATGGACTTTACTCATAGATTTAGGACTTATTGTATATGTTCTAATTGTGTTTCCAGAAGAAATTAACGCCTGTTTTAGGATAGATATGATTGAAGTTTTTCCAGAGTGTGGTGGACCAACAACCACTACTCCCATTCGTTTCGTTAATTGCTCGTAAAGTTGCAGAACCTTTTCTGTTTGTCTATCGTTCTTATATAAACCAAGAGTCACAAATGAGTCTTGAATGGAGTTGGCAATGTCTGAATGGGAAAAAAGTCTCATTTTTACTTCGGGGAAAACATTTGTTAAAATCATGTTGAATCTGAATAGGAGGACAAAAGGGTTGTTATATAAGTTTTAAGTTTATACCAAAATTTATACCTTTTACTGTCGTCCAAGTTTAGTTTGGACATTGTGTTGGAGCGCAGGGCTTTTACGACGATATCCATTTCGTGCTCATGTTCGGAGCTTTTATTTCGAAACTCCTTTCCACAGGCTTGTAAAATTGTTTTAAGTTCCCGTAATCCCCAGTCGTAGTGCTTTTGGGCGGATAATATTTTTTTATTTAAATCGAAAAGTTCAACGATACGGCCGGCAATTTCGTCTGCGTTTTTGAACCCTTCGACAAAAAGCATTACCCTGCAAATTTCCATGGGTTCGGGCTGTTGCATCACAATGGGCCGGAAAAGGGCTTGAATATTGCCTGGCAGCTGCTGCCGACCGCCGTATTCCTCTCCAGCAGGATTGAGGGTTACGAAAATCCCACAATGGTGGTTAAGCTTAACCTGTTCGAATGCCAATGTTACCTCCGTTTCTCGTATCTTAAACCGACTAAAACCACCACTTGCCAACTAATTACTTACCGATTTGTCCAAAATGCTAACAGATTCGTTTTTATCTTTCAGAGCAGACTGAATGGGCTGGATGAGCATCGAGATGGCAGAAAGAGTGGCTTCCTGTAGCCGATTGAACTCATCAAAGCAGCCCCACGCGCCGCACCTCGCCAGCCCGGTCAGGATAAGACCCATCGCCTCGGTGTCCACATTCTGGAAGAAAGCTGCTTTCTCTGGGGAACTTATTCAATAAAATCTCGGAATTACCTCGTCACAGTTAAAGACTAGAACTAATCTTCCGAGCATGGCCCCGAGGGCCTTAACGCATTCCGTTTTTCCGGTGCCGGCAGGACCAAATGGATTCCCCCCTAATCCCAGGTACATCGCCTGAGTCAAGGTAAGGTAGCATTTGTGCGTTAAACTTGTATGAACCAATTTATTCGGGTTGCCCAGGTATTCGTACGAATACTCGAATTCAGCAAAAACCATCTTCATGTAGACCTTCCCGTCCGCCTTCAAATAAAATTTCATCTGCTGCAGCCAATGCCAGTCGGACGTGTTGGTCACATTGTGCTCTAGCAAATACTCGGTCACGGTGATAAAGTGGACCAGGTCCAGGAGAAGCCCCTTTAATTTCGTCTGCATCAGAAGGTCCTTGGTTTGATTTTTCATATCTGCAAACTTGGCAACTTGCTCCTTCAAGGCCTTCTGCAGGGTGGGGAGTGTCATTGAGGTAATAGCGCGTTCAGCTAGCCTAGTGAAATTTATGGCACGGGAGGTACACATGACCTGGAGCGGATACTTTTGAATAACGTCCGGCGTTAGCTCCTGAACCTGGCTGCACTGGTGGATTTGCTCCTTCAAGGTGTCCTGTACCGACTTAACGAGATTAGTTAGCCAGTTCTGCGGAGGGGACGATTTAGTAGCCATTCACAGGAATTTTAAGCATTTTCTTACCTCGATGGAGTCTTGCATTTTAACGACTGGTGCCAGTCTCATAATATCTCCTTCATCACTTTTTATCGCTGTTATGGAACCTGTGCCGCTGGCTTTCTCTATCACTAAAGAGTTAATTCCCGGGAACAACTTTTTGATATGCTTCTGAATAACTTCGCCCTTTGTCGCTTGCCCCAGGACTTCTAGGAGATCATCGTCGCCCAAAAAGTAAAATCTTGGAAAAGCATTTCGCTTTTCCTAAATGAAAGGAAAGTTATACGAATACCCAAAAGATATAATGAGACTGATTAATTAATGTACTTTGATGGTAAATTCGGGAAAATCACTTAATCATGATGAGCTTTATAGTTGGCTAATGCAATAGTATTAAAATAAAACCTTTATAGTAAAAAAAATTTTGCAACATATCCTCACATGATGCTTAATTTCACTAATTATTATTATTGCATTTAATATCTGACAATTACGACTTTGAATGAGGAATACATATTAAGAACAATGAAACAGTAGATTTTGAAACATTTTTAAATCTCGAAAATAGCAGCCTGCCTCAAATTTTATTTTGTTCAGTCTCTTTTATATATTAAACTATTTCAGAAAATTTGTAATTAAAAAACAAAACGAATTAAAATTGAAAATGAAAACAAATATTTAGCCAAGGATGATTTAAAAATTTTTAAATTTTGTCTATGAGAGACAATTCGACGTATTAAAAAAATTAATAAAGAATTTATTACATTGAGTAAATGAGAACTCAAAGAATCTCTGCATTATTTTACGAGACTTGAATTAAAAATTGTACTCACCGTCATAAAAGAAACAAGCGTATTTTGGCACCTTGACAACTGGCTCTCCAGTGAATTTATAATAGTAGTTATATTATTTATTTTCGCGATTGATATAACTCGGGAATCTCGTTGTATTTCTCGCATTATATACCGAAAATCTTTG
The DNA here is from genome assembly GCA_963920795.1 of Eutolmus rufibarbis. NCBI lineage: Eukaryota > Metazoa > Arthropoda > Insecta > Diptera > Asilidae > Eutolmus > Eutolmus rufibarbis. The sequence goes on from OY987208.1 coordinate 6,136,552, forward strand.
TCAATTCGCTTAAATAGAGCCTCTTCATTCTTCAAGGTCCCAGCACCGAAAACAGGCTCCAGATACACCCATCTAGTAAAAACATTAATTTTAAATATTCTTCTACAATAACACAAATTAATTACTTTCTCTGAGATTGATTAAGACTTGTAAGAAGCTGATCTAAGGTATTCAGGCGACTTTCCCAAATCTCAGCTTGATCGGAAAATGAATCGAAGGCAGCTGAATTTTTTGCTGATTGTAGAAGACTCTGGTTGTCCCCTATTTTATTCAATATTTCATTGTAGTCCTTTACCAAACTAACCGAATCTCCAGAGGAATCGGTATGCGTTGTAAGTTTAACTAAAGCAGTTACTGCCCACTGGTCTAGTTCGTTTAATGCTTGACGAACAATTTGCTCTGAGGCAGCTTGTCGGACCAAGTTCTGAGTAATTATTAATAAAAAATAAAATCTTATTTATCCCATTTTAGTTTTATTTACCTGAATTTCATTAGACATTTGAAGAAGCTGATTAGAATCATCTAAAATATCTTTTAGAACGATATTGTGTAACGATTTTGGTTCCTTCTTCATTAATTGAAACAATTTTGTCCAGTGCTTTTCAGTGAGAGCATCTGAGTGCAGATGCTGTAAAATAGGCACTATACTTTGATAATGATCGATGGTTTGACGAATTCTTGAAGAAGCTAAGTCTAGGGAGGAGTATACAGAACTTTCCCACTTTGCTATAAACTCAGATAGGATATAGGGTCGCTTTCTGTAAACTGTCCATTCTTCTTTAGCAACATTTTCCAGTTCGTTTAAAAATTGTTCGTAGATTTCCCATTGTTTGGATTGTGATGAAATTTTTCCTTCTGCCTTTTCAAAGATTTCAATTACTTCTGAAGGCATTTCTATATTAAGTTTCTCAGACTCTTCTAACAGCTTTGTCTTCTTTTCTTTTATAAGGTCCCAGTTTTGGAGACGCTCCTTGAAGAGTTCTAGGGAAGTATTTTCATTTGCTTCTAATTCAGCAACTGTAGATTCCCATCGAAGGGCAAACTTCTCCACTTCGTCCTTTAAGTTTAGGACCTGGATCCCAACGTGATTTTTCATTATGTCTACTTGTCGCTGAAGTACAGTAGAATGATTTTCTATTAGAGGAAGTAGTTTTTCCCATTGTATAACTAAGTTTGATAACGCAGATACCCGTTCTTTACACCATCCAGCTAAGCATTTATCCTTACCTCTCACAATTTCAAGAGTTTCTGCGACCTAGAAAAAACAAAATGTTGTTGCTTTAGTTTTCAACATAGGTAAACTTCTAAAACCTTTGGAATTTCTCCCTTAATTTTCTCATATCGAGCCCCAGATTCAGCGATGCTTGATTCCTCCATTGGTACGTTTTGCAGAAACTGAAGCGATGATTGTATGAATTCCTGAATTGATGAAATGTCGTTAACAATCGAAGAACGAAGACTGCTGCTTAGAGCTTCCCAGTAACGTCTTCCAATAAACTCAATATCTGAGCGCAGAGGAAGTATGTTTATTATAAAACAGTCGATAATCTCCTCAGAACTAAAAAAAAGAAGATTTAAAATACAGTAAATATATGAATAAAAAGGTCTATTGCCCATTACTTTTGAATTTTAGCGATTTGCTGACTAAAATGTTTGCATGCTTTGAAATTAATGTCCCAATCTTCCCATTTAGTTAAGTGGACATTGCAAAGTTCTTCAATATCAACACATCCGAGAGCGATCCAAGGAAGCCAGAGATTTTTGAATTCTTCTAATTTTGCAAATAACTCTTCCGATCGTTTGTAAAGTGGTCCGAAATGATTTCTATTGCGTTCGACCATTACCTTGAATAGGTCACTACTTTTATCAGATAATCCACGGAATCCCAAAGGTCTTTCTATAAATTTTTTCAATTGTGAAAAGTATTTCGATCTGATTTCCTCCTCAGGTGGACGAAATTGAAGCTGACGTTGTCTGCAAATTTATTACATATTTTAATTATTTTAAGTTTTTAGATTCAGTAAAAACGCAATTAATTAGGGTTACTATTTAGTATAGATTCATATACTATACTATACTATTTAGTATAAATTCATATACATACATATGTCGTAGGCCAATAGGAAAATCAGGCCGCTACCTAAAGCGGCCTTAGAAAAGTAGAGGGAAAATTGTACATCTAATTAAGTACATACCTAAATACGATATCGATGTGCAAATCCGGAAGCTTGTTGTTCATGTCCACGAGTCCTAGAATGTACTGATACTCCAAAACCTTGTAAAGTTGGTGATCCCAGTGCAGCTTAAATGCATCTAAATTCGAATAACCCTGGCTTTCAAGCGTAGCGACAAGTTCCCTCAAATGACGCATTTCATCTTTCCACATTTGACCTTGGCTCAGAAGATCGGTGTTCATCAATTTCATCACCTTTTAAATAAAATATGTTTTCTGTTGTTTATGTTGCAGATAATCTAATTATACCGTTCTCTTCGCTTGCTCATGGTAGCCCACAAGAAGGTTGTTGTCGGCAGATAATTTCCCAACAGCATCTTGCAACATAGAAACATATCGCTTAACAGATTCTTCATCATTCCAAGCCACCGATTCGCTCTGGACAAGCTTTGATAGTTCCAGTGCGTTTTTCAACATAATTGGTCTTTGGCATGGAATCATTCTGTCTCCGATTGTGTTGTGAAAAGTGGCAATTTGCTGCAAACGGCGAGCATATGACATGAATTTGGCTGCATGGTTCGCCGAAGATCGAAGCTCTATTGGAACTCTGTAGCCCATGTTCTCGAACTCCCGGACATCCTGACAGAATGTTACGAGTTTTGGATTAAAAGTTACTCGCATAAGTTGTCGACCTTCTTTTTCAAATTGTACAACAGCTTGATCATCCCTCAGCCGAAGATCGCCCTTTTTAACGTCCGATAAACACTGCTCCCCCCAAATTTCAAAATTTGTTCGAAGCAATGTTTCTGTTTCCTCCTTCAGCTCTTGGATGTTCTGATTTATTTTTTCAAAACCCTCCCGCCCGCTGAGTAGATGACTGACCTTTTCTATTTCCATGATCTTATGCGTTAAAATAATAATGAGACGCGTCCCATAAAATTTAGAATTTTTAAATTTACCTGATACTGCACAATTTTTAGCCATCTACACTCGTTGCAGACTGTTGATAGGTGTCCAGTGTCCGGTTCAATGTTGGTGTCGCTCATCGCTTTTCTCAGATCCTGCAGCAGAATGTGTAACGACTGAAGGAACTGCTCGCGCTCTATCGTAAGCAGTTCTAAGACGTTGGGGCGCTGAATTAGGGTGTCGTATTTGGAGAATATGAAAACCACCTGCCGCGGATTGCTGAGGTGGTTGTAGAGCTGACACTTTATTGCTTGAGCAATTTTCTCATCTATCGGCTGAAGAATGTACTCGAACTGGTTAAGTGCTTTATTCCACTTCATTTGCCCAACAGAAGTGGTGTCATATATGTTAATAACTACATAAATTAACAATATCAATATTATAGTAATAATATATGGGCGAATATTTGGAAACATGGTCCAGAATCCGTTATTGTGGTATTTTTAAGATGACTTAAAAAACTATGTTCCTTTCACAAAAATGCCTATGTTAGAAAATTTCGAGTAAGACACTTAACTAGTTTACTAAAACTCTTTGATTAAAACGAAAAAATGCCTGCCTGGGGAATTAAAAAATGTTAGGGGATACGAATACTTGAAAGTACTATCAGTATCTTACCAGTAGTACCAGTATCATACCATTTTTTACAGCTCTGAAAGTTAGCAAATTCTATAATACAATAAATTCTCAATTTTACAGAAATATTTTCTTTCGTATTATTGTTTATGCAGGAAAATTTCGTCTGGCAGAGGATTTACATTTTTATAAGATTTTTGATAACAACATTAAGAAATACCAAGATACCAATGTACTTGAAAATAGTGTTCCATAAAATATATAAAATTTAGAAACCTTTCATTAATTTGGTTAAGAGATTATAATGATAATTAGTACTTGACGGTTTTTGGGAATGCTGATTAAGTCTAAAATATACGGTATTGATAATTTTTGAAAACTGAATCTCAATTACAAGAGTTGGAAATTAAATACTTATGGAAAAGCTGAATACAATACTTAAACTAACTCTTAAATTTTAAATAAGCTGAGATATATTGAATTGATAAATAAATGTACAGAAACTTACCTTTAAAGGGCGAATTCCTTGATAGCATCCCTCTGACCGATGGGTCATCGAGCAAGGTAACAATCTGTTTGAATAAATTTTTTATATTTTTAACCTCAGCCAGTCGGTCCTTAAACTGTTGGCCTCGTTTAGGGATGTGAGGTTTTCCTGACCAGGGATGCTGACTGTAATTGGGCCAAAACAAACGTGTTAGGGAATCGCACAGCTGCATCCATGATTCCGTGATGTCGAGGACTTGATTGAGCAAATTACTGACGTGATAGGAGCTGATATTCCACACGTCCTCCGACTTCAAACTTTCGACACATGTCTCGATGATTTGATTACCTGAAAGGCGGAAGGATGTAAGTGATACCCTGAACAAAGCTCCTTTTATATATATAAAAAAAAAAGGTTCAGCTTCCGGGCGAACCATTGAGAACATACAAATAACATCCATCAAATCTGCCATTCGATTCTGGGGAAAGTGGTGGGGTAGTCGCCAAATTTCATCCAAGTTGTTGTGTGCAGAATCCAGAAATTCTTCAACCGTGCTCAGGGAGTTCTGGTCAATTTGTCTGAAAAGAATTTCCCCCGGGGTCAGTGGATGTTTTGTTTGCAGAAGGGTCACTAGGGCTGTTTGGACTGTTGTTGTCTTTGGTCTTTCGGTTCGAACACACGCCTAGCCCTTATACCAATGAATACGTCTGTAAACTTGGCCACTTACTTGATTTGCTTATTTATTTTCTCCAGCATAGTGGCAAATATTTGAGCCTGTTCACGATCCAATTTGGTGGAAGAGTTAGCTGATTTTTGATTCCAGAAATTGATTTCATCTTGGATGCTGGTGATTCCTGGTGGCAGGTAAATCAATGTTTATTTTACCACAATGTTAACATAGTGCTGCAGTGAATTACACAGTGTGATGGAAAGTTTTTACGTTGATGCTGGCTTTGTTTACATTTCGTTTTTAATTTAGTGAATTCGGTTTAAAATGAGAACACAAATTGCGTTGACAAAAACTGCAATTTTGAATGAAATTTGGTAGACAAATATTTGGTAAAACTACGACTATTTTTTGGAAGAAGCTTGACCTTAACTTGCAAATTGGATGTTGCACAAATATGGAGCGTGTATAAAGTAGATATTTCTGCAATCAATTCATAAATATCGCTGCTTTGTGACTTTTTTAATCTTCCTATAATATTTGTAAGACTAATAGGTCTACGTTTTTGAAAGCACATGCAATCACGAGTTTTTTTTTTATTTCAATGTTATTGAAAAAATTGAAATTACTGTTTAAAATTTATAATTCTGCTAGGGATGAAAATCAAAAATTTTGAGTAAAATGCATATAGTCATGTCTTTCAATCATCAATGTCAGGTGACAAAAAGTCGTTTTGATATAAATGAGTTTAAAATTCCAAAATTCGATTTGAGTTTTATTGTCTCTAGAGTGTAAAGAATTTCCGAATTAAATTTTAACTGACTATTTTAGTACAAATTTTCTGAAATGTAAAATAAAGTGATTTATTGAATATTAAAAAAATAAAATACCCCCCCTACATACATATACCGCGAAAAATAGCACTTATTTTTAAAGAAATGTTCACATTTAAAACACTTTAATCAATTAAATTTAATTAAGATTGCAATTTACGCACCTAATATCACATTGTTTGGTGCTTTTTAAAATTAAAATGACTTTAAAATTACTGAATCAAAATTTAAAGTGGTTTTTGCTTGTGTATGTGTCTGACTGAAATTGGTCAACTTTTTAGAAACATTTTCTCTACAGTTTTAACTAAAAGTTTCCCAGATTCCTTCTTTAATGATTTATTGCTAAGTGCAAAACTTATGTTATTTCATTTCACCTGTTAGCGGTAGACCTAAAGTGGAACCGAGAGAAACATGCAAATTTTCCAGTAGCTCTGATAACTCTGGATTGTACTCCTTTTTCTGTTTTAGGAAAAATAAAGTTAAAGTTAAGACCAGATTGTAGTATGCTAGAAATTTCTAGTGGAAATGTGACACGAAAGACTACTTACCCTAAAACCATGCGATGAAAACACTCGGGAAACAGAATTGTAAATCGATTTGACCATTCCACCCTCAAGTGTTAATATACCCAGAACTGGACCATCCGGTTGAGTTGGTCCAACTTGTGGAATTTTGTAGAAGAGCAAACAGTTTTCGTCTGTGGGCACTGAGTGCTGGAGCTGGATTTTACCCTCATTACGGGTGGCTGCCAGGACCGTGATGTCTTCGTTCTCAAAGAATTCCCTGATTATGCCATCCGTATCCTGGCTGCATACTGCACTAAAATACTCGGCTAAAATAGAACATTTTATTTATTTTAATTGGCCGCCGGCACACTTTATGCAATCACTACTTTTTTACCTGATGTATTAATTATAAAACGACTTTTTTCTGCCATTGCGATGTTGAAAGTTTCTGGCCTGGCCTGGCCTCTGGGCGTTCCTTTCCTAAAATTTGTTTGGTCACTGGTTACTTAGGCAGCTGTTACCATGTTCGCTGTAACCACGGAAAATAACAAAGGCACCTGTTGACGACATTTTACCACTCTTGCTCTAGTGAAACCCTTTGTCGGGCTGGAAACCGACTCATTTGTGTAAAGAAATATTTTCCAGGAAATATAAAGTTCTATATAGGAAAACATCTACATATCTAGAGATATCTTGTTTTGTTGCGTTTATTAGGAAATTCGGTCTAATAATTAATTAAATTTGAATCTAGAACTTGTCAGTTGCAGTTTGCAATTTGTTGTTACGGTTGAAAACATCATATGTAGGTAAATTAGACAAAATAAGCCCGAAAAATGATATGACGATCTTTTTTCGAATGAATTTGTAGAGATTTTACTAATAAGGCCCAACAGATTTTGTGGCTGCAATAAACTTTTATACTTAGATCAAAAATTGGTACTCCAGCGGAGTGAAATTCCTAGTTATTTATAACTGCTAGTAAAAGTAATTAATTAATAATAAGGTAAAAAATATGTTTCGCTTACATGGTCTAAGATATGCTTCTCATAATTAAAATCAGACTCAGCAATATCTCGTAACACAACTCTAAGTATTTGTCACAAATTAAATTTCCTTCAAAACATACATTTGTGCAAATTTGTTCAACTGGATTTAAGGTAAAGAAATGCAAAGTATAACAAATGTCTCACAGTCAAAGCAATTGAAAAATCTTGCAAATCCACTTTGAATAAACACATTTTCATCTTCTACGTTGTTTTGGTTAATTTAAAAAATTCAGTTGATTACATTTTGCTTTTTAAAGTTTAGACTTTCGGCTAATTATTTAAGTAAGTAGTTACAGTTCGGCCATTCGAATATTGTAAGGAGTCAACTAAAACATTTAATTTTTGTATCAAAACAGGAAAAGTGATGCTGCACGTACATAAATATATTTGTGAAAACTTTTATAGTAAAGTTTTTTAACAAGGAATAGTGTAGGATATTAGATTAGAAATTGAAGTTTAAGTTCGTTATGATGTATGGACATATTAATAAAATTGTATTAACTCATTCGCTGCCGAGATCATACTCAGACAAATATTCAGCTATTGCCAACCACGATTTACTCGGTGATTGGTAGAGGGTGCGTTAATCAAATAAAACGAATCAATCAATCGTTGTCAAATAAATAAACAGTAAATTGTCTGTATATGTAGTACAATAATTGAACTAACTGGAAATTGGAAACAATGTCGTTAAATTGTTTTCAATTCATAATAACTTGGAGAGCACTCTGAAACAAAAGAATGGGGAAGATAAAAGGACTCGAGCAGAAACCTTTCCCATTGGTCGATGTCTCCGCGTGACAACTGCAATCGAACAAATGGACTCGTGCAGCAGCACACTTCTCGGTGCATTCCGTTGAAAGTCCTGTAGGCGGCAAAACAAATATGCAAATCCTTCGATTCATTTGGAAGCCCCGGCAGAAGAACTGGTCCCAAGCCGAAGCGATGTTAAGCCGACAGTGGCACACTGCGAAAAGTAGATAAAATCCCCAACTGTACGTAAAACTTCGATAAAACGATTCAAATGAGCTCCCTTTGTCTGGCGACGTTTCAGCCCGGATTAAGTGAAAAGCAAATGAGTACGCAGCAAGGAAGGAAGGCTCTATTAGGGATTACATTAATTGAATGTAATTCCAGGTGGAGAAGTCCGAAGTCATGCGAGTTCTTCTCTTCTGGAGCTGGATCACTAGTTATTTTAACATTCTGCGGCTTCGTTCAATGGACAACTTCATGAAATTCTATGGTAGCTGGGCACCCGTTGATCCCGTACAAAGCTGAGGGAATGTTTTCCCATTTCAAGATAGTCAACACCAGCTGGACGCGATTTAATTAGTTTCATTTCGATTTGCAGGCAAAGGAAGTTGAACTTTTCATTTGAGTCCATAAAGCAAAAAGCTAATGAGATTTTAACAGGTATGGGAAATTTTCTAGGAATAAAATAAACCATTCTTAATTGGATTACGAGGGAATTTAAGCCTATTAGAAACTTGATATTAGCTAAAATAAAAATTTCGTTATTTAGTTGGATGCAGACATAACACAGAACGATAAAGAGGTTAATCGATTCGGTCCAGAAATTATCCCGGGCGCAGTAGAATTTATGTCGCGCAATCAATCACGCTTCTTCTGAGTGATGTACCATCAGGATATATCAGAAGCAATATTTTCTGCTTTTATTGAAATTTATTGGCTGGTAATCCAAAATAGTTTCCGCACAATTTTATCGATACAAATCTAATAAACAGAGACATTATGTTGATGTAAAATACCCCTATTGAAATGCATTTCATCTCCATGCAATTTTAGTCGCAGAAATCTTTAATGATACAAAATAATATTTATTTTTAAAGAATTTCTAAAATTGCATTCTTTAATATTGTGCTTTGAAACAAATAAACTTCACAAATTATTTTTTATTTTAAATTAAAATGCAAAATATTAAAGAAATATGAAAAATATTCCAAATTAATATTTTTTTTTTTTTTTAAAAGATTTGTAATCAACAAGAAATATTCATAGAACTAAATATTTAAAAAAATTTATACAACTATACAAAAATCAGGGTAATTAGGTAGTACATATTTCGGGCCAGATTTATTTGGGATTAGATTAGTCTTTTATAAAATCATAAAACAAACGTTTTAAAAACAAAAATATGATTATAGTAAATAACATTCTGTCATACATATTATACAAACATATGTCATTATGATATCAATATAAAAAATCGCGTCAGATTCTTTTTACAATCCTGATTTTGTTAAAAAGTAAATAAAACTGATTGTGATTAAAATGTAAATTAGGAAATAATAGAAAATCATTTTTGAGGCTGATAAAATTTTGTTGAAATGCAGAAACAATTGTAACCCATAAAGTAGGTAATAAATTCGTAGGCGCAATTGCACCGTCGCGACTAACCCCCTGCATGAATCTATGCGATTACACCCCCTCGGGAGTTTATCCTTATGTTTGCCGCAATTGCTATCGAGTGAACCCTAAGTAAATTACGAGACCCCAATTCTGGCGCAATCTCGGGGACGACATGCGATTTACATTCTCGAATTGAAATAAATTGAATCATGCTGGAGACAAATGCGTCCTGCTTGATATCGTTTTATTGGTAATTTTGTGCCCACGACACCGCAACAACTGCTATGCATTAAATGGTATGCTCGATTCCCGACGACATTACTCAGATAGTCGCAGGACAAATAAATTAAACTCATCAGTGAAAATGACAGTGTCTAACTTGACTGCTCCTTTAAGGGCACTGCCGGGGGTGGATCCGGGTGCTACAGATGGAATTTATTACATCTGGACATATAAAATCTTTGGAGCATCGTCTTACCAGAAGGGCCGAGGAGGAGCACAAAAACCTCACTTGTCATCGTCGGGGGGAACGAATTTACGGGCAAAATATACAATTTAAGCTGGCTGTGTTGTCATAAGCAAGCAAAAGGCAAAATGGATGTTCCTTGTTCGGTTTGATTTACGATTGTTCAAATCTCGGGCTACCGTGGGTTTCGGATCCCCTGTATAATTGGAACATTCGCGCAGGGAAAGGGCTTGTGGTAAGAGCTAAAAGTTTTCATCTTTTCCTTTAGGGAAATGAAATTAAAACAACGTGTATTTTCGAAAATTACAGATTTTCTTGTATTAGGTACTAACCAAATGAATTTTAGCAGTAGTTTGGTCATTTTAATAATATGCGTTTTAAAAATAAGTTCTATAGCCCATAAAAACTTGAAAAATAAAACCAATTTTCGAATATGGCCTATAGCCAAAAAATAAATAAATATGTATGGAAAATAATTGATTAGTCTCATATGGCTCGCCAATTAAAAAATTTAGTATAAAAGGGTTTTTACAGGGATAAAGTATGGTAATTCTTTTTATATAATCAATACAAAATGTTGGTTCCGATCTTTGCGCTAATTAAGACCTATATTGTTATATTTTAAGTACCATTAAGCATCAAAACGATCAGAATGCTTTCTTTTCGTTTTCTGTTTCTTCATCTTTTCAAAATCACAAAGACAAGACCTTTTTTTATCCCTTATCCAAATTTTTTAAGTATATGGTATATGAAATGATTCTAAAATTATGACATTGAGACAGCCAGATGGACAGACCGGCATTTTCTGTTTGGGTTTTGGAGATGCTGATCCCTTAAAATCATGAAAAATAAGAAAATCTTTGAGAGAATACTGAAATTCAATGCAAAGAGTTGAATTCGTATCCCATTCAAAAAGAAGGCGTTTCTTTTACTTTTTCTTAACAGTGAGTTATACATACAATAAAAGAGCGATAAAAGATATCGCAGAGTTTACTACATATGCACCGAGGCTTCTGCCATCGTGCAAAGAAATGCTTCATAAACAAAGAGGAGTGATATAACCAACTTATTCAATGAAACCATCATTTCAAGTGCTACTTCAACAGAAGGTTCTATGGAAATGTAACTCGCAGAAAAAGGGCAAGAAAAAAAAAATAAATATAAAGTACCCACTGAAATGGAGCAGCCTTAAAGAGATTTTCTTTTTTATGCTAAATCCCTCATCTTCTCGGCACATCCCCGCCCTGAATTGAGTCTTCTACAAAGCCACATCTAAGCCGAGACACGTTCTAGGGTGAATTGTGATTGCTATAATTTCAGTGGGAGATTATTCAAAGGTTTTCGTGGAAATGGTTTACTTTTAACCTTACCGGCTTTTGTATATTCGGATATCGTTTTGAGCTGTAATATACATAGACTTCATCTGCCCTTCTTTGATTTTTCTATAATACAAAAGAGGTATCGAATCCTTTGAGATTTATCCGCTCTGTTCAATCTGAAAAGAAAAGGGAAATTTTAGTATGCAGCTTGGTTAATTGATTAACTTCCTTTATAGCTGATGCTCAATTTAAATATTGATGATGTCGGGGGTTTAGTACTGAAGGCATATTTGATCAATTATTAAAGATTAGAGTATTCTTTAAATAATTCTCTTTGTATGTTTCTATTATTTTTATATAACTTATTTATTTTGTGCTTCTGATAATGTTTTTTTAAATTTAGACCTCATTCAGACTATATTACTTATAATTTGTTTTTAAATTTTTATTGCATTGATACATCGATTTTGAAATGTCCAACTAATAAGCTTTAATTTAAAAGCATCTTTGCTGGAACCGTATTCCCGTCCTAATTTTTAATAAAATTAAAAATTAATTGAACACCTGAATGATTAAAGTCTAGGGCAGAAATAAGAAGATCCCTGTTTCTAAGAGCGAAATAAACAACAGATGGCAGATTATTTGATTCGATCCATCTGATTAAACAATGAAATTTTCAAAAGTCTCTTTCATTCGAAATTTCATATAAAAGCACTTGCTTTGAATCGTCTGTCTTGTATGTGGCTGTACTGAGTAAAGAACGTTCGCGATGTTGGCTTGTTTGGTAAAATGTTTAACACTAGCTTCTGTACTTTGTGCAGTGTCTGGAGAATATCAAAACTACATTTATGGTGGAATGACAGTACCCTTGGTAAATGTGGACCCATTCACTGGATTCACAATTGTTAAGAACCAGGGCGAATTCCCATATTTGGTTGCTCTGGAAACTCTGAATCAACACTTCTGCGGCGGAGCTCTTCTCAAAGCTGACGTCGTTGTAACCGCTGCCCACTGCTTAAGCCCTTACAGACCAGAAGCCATCAGTGTTCGTGCAGGAGGTGTTTTACTTGTTGAAAACTCAAAAAATGTACAAGTGCGTCAACTTTCCTATTACTTGATACACGAGAAATATGATGAAGTGAATATCATCAATGATATTGGTCTCATTAAATTGTCAAACAAGTTTACTTTGAACAACATCGTAGGCGTCATTAAACTAGCTACCCAGGGATCCACCTATGTCGGACAAACTGCCACCATAGTTGGTTGGGGACAGACAGAGGGATCTACGCTTTCTGAAGTTGTAAAGAAGTCGACAGTCACGATTATCCCAATTGAACAATGCGCTCGGCAGTTTCATCCAGTTCAAATCATCACCTACAACATGATTTGCGGATTAGACAAGACTCAACAGATTCGTGGTATCTGCAGTGGAGATTCTGGCGGTCCCACTGTCATCCACAATCCAAGCAATCCTGCTGGAGATGTTCTAATCGGAGTTAATTCCTTTGTCAGCAAACCTCAGGATCATTGTGACACCAGATTCCCTTCGGTGTTCAGTAATATTGCCATGTTTAGACCTTGGTTGGACAGAGAGTTGGGCACCAGATTTTAAATATTTTTTGTAATACATATGTACATAATGTATTCAATAAATTAAGTACTAGTCGAATTTTTGTGAGAAACATCTTTAAGAATTATTAAAATTTTGTTTGGATACAGGTGGATTTAAAATATTGTATATTAGGTCAACATATGATGACAAATTTTATTCGAAGTAGATTAGAAATTTTTTTTTTTTACATAGTACCAGGCATTGAAGATCTTTCAAATGTACATATTTTTCTTAAAACTTTTTATTATTGCGAGCAGGATTTTTCGAACCAACAAATTTAGCAATCTTATTTAATAAAATTATCCTTTAACAAATTAAAGTCTTTTACATTTACAAAGAAGAAAAACCTGTACCATTTAATATTTACAAGACCTTAAAAATAAAATTAAAATGCATGACCAGCATTACAAAACTATATCCAAATATAATATTAGAATTAGTAATAACTACTCTGTACCCAGTATTACTTGACGAACAGGTTTTACCATCCCTTGGGATACATCGACAATAACCTGAGACACATTCAACACCAGAGGCATTTTCCAAATCAGTAGAGATACAATCTGAATTTTCTCTACAATAGTCGCCAAGAACTGCATTGAAAAGTTGCAAATTTATTACCTATAATACAAGTTGTACAACTTCAAACAATTACCTGGTTTCTTCTGGCATCTTACGTGCTGGGTTCCATTAGTCGACACGTTGAAAGCATAATAATCACTTAAGCAGGTGCACTCACCTCCGTCACATACAGTACCATTTCCGAGTTTTGCCTTACACTGGTTAGTTTCTGAACACTTCTCCTTGTACCCCGAAATAGGCAGACATGCAGATTTCAAGTTGTTCGAAACGAACCCCGGTTTACAAACACATTTTTCTCTAGAACATATCGAATTTGCGGTGTGATTTTCACACTGAATATCGAAAAGGCATGTATTAATAAGCGCTAGAAAACAAAGGGTCTTACTCAAAAAGTTCAATACTTTTATAGGTCTGTTTACCAACTGTTGAAAGGCATTTTTTTTCTTTTTCTACAAAATGCTCGAGACAAACGCAAGCTTTTTTGTTAGGATCACAAAAAGAAAAGTGATCGTTGATTATACACTGTGCGTTGTCCTCACATAAACCACCGAGCGGTAGGCTTTCTAAAAAATAGAATAAATTTATGAAATACAAGAAAAGCGAAAACAATTTTTTTTAGGAAACGCTTTTAATAGCCACCTACAAACACGACCACATTGTATTGTCATCAAAGTTAAACATGCAAAGTTTCATAACTTTTGGTAAGATAGAGGTATAAAACTTTTGTGTTGCAAGATTCGAACTTAAATAAAAGCGTTTAAAAGAATTGCTGCTTTTCATTCAAACATTTTTTTAATAAGGTTATTAATGATTCTAGTTGTTTTAAAAAAATCTCTAAAATAAGTTTTTAATTAATAGAAGGAATATCTCCAAGGATTGCACACGAATATGGAAATTTCAAAATCTATGCACTATCTATTGCAGTTCAATATTGAAAATGATAAAATATAAGTATATAATACATAATAATAATGTAAGATTTAAAAATAAAATTATTCCGACATAAAGTACTTTAGTACTTAAATTAGTTTTTAAGAAAAAATTGTTAAAAAACTGTTAAATATTAAACTCATATACATATGTATACTTTAAATAACCAAATTGATTTTAGTAGATTATATTGAAAACTTACCGCGAATGCATCGTAGTTTGTCGATGCTCGGTATGAACTCCGAATTGCAGAGGCAGACATTGTTGGTGCTGTTGCAAAAGGTGTTTTCTATGTCACACGGGCAGTGGCCTCCGACGATGTTATTTCGACTCAAATCCTAGTACAATGGAAATGAAATTAATGAGTCTATCTTAAAAGTCCCCAAATCCACCAAACATACCGTGGGTTTACAGTCGACCTGCTGCCGATTATCGAGCCTTTCGCAGATACATTTTTCCTCCAAACACGTGACATTCTGGTCGATTTTCCAGAATACTTCACAGTCCAAGTTGCTCTTGCAGGACAAGTCCAACAGTTCTGGAAATATAAACGAGAATATACAAAACATCCAGGGCAAATCGAAAGAATGACTTAAAAATAATTTCGGCGAGTTATTAAAGGACCCCGTATGTGACCGGGTCGACTGTGGGTCGACGAATTTCTGGCCTGGGGCAAATGGGTTAGGAGCCGGGTTATTATGTGAATAAAAAGTGTACGAACCTTCGCAAAATCCCGAATTAAGGCAATAAATTATAAAAACCGTGGCCAGCGCTCGGGAACACATGACTGCGGAATTAAATTTTAATAAATGTGGCCTGGATAGGATCTGTGTCTGATGTTCTATGGCTGCACTCGTGAAGGCCCCGCTGCAAACTCTCCTTTTTTATTCTGCGCTTTCGGCTTCGGACGAGATATGGCTCTATTGTGGTCCAGCGACTAACTGCTAACTGCATCCTCAGCCTCGGACGCGGCCTGGACGTGTTCTCATTTACGATGTCTGACGACGACGTCCAGCGCTGTTGCTCTGCGGCCGGTCGGCCTCTGCACTTTGCGGACGTGGTGTCCACGACATGAACTCAGAAATAAATATCCCGGCCGTGACTGGCCGGCTGAATAATTTGCAATTTCCCATTTATGATCCTCTCACTATGTTTCCACTCCTAACTGCCTACTTAGAACTTTTTAGGTGCTTCCGCACAACTCCCAGGAATAATTAAGAATACGAGGAAGTGAGGAAGTAAGTGCAGTTCTAAAGACATTGTAGCCAATTGCATTTTAACAGTCTTTCCTCGCTTGACTTCCTTTCCTGCAATGTGTACTATCTATATATGTATTTTGAATGTTAAAATTGGTCAAGGTCATAACGTTATTTCATTTTAAAACGCAAATTTTTGAAGAGCAACTCGCATTTTATTGTGATGGTTTCAAAAAGGTTTGATCTTGAAACCAGATAACGCTTATACCGATGGTAATATTTAGGCATCTCTCTCAGAATTTTACTAAAACTTAAAAATAAATTAATAAAATTTTAAAATTGCCCTTTAACTTTGGTAAGATTTCAAATAAAGCCGTCATTAAATTTCACTGTTGAAAACAAAATCGTTTTCGATATTGTATTTTTAATATTAGAGATTAACATTTTTCGGCTGGTATCTCAAAAACCGTAGCTGTATTTAATTTTTCTAAGGAATCCGAACTCATATAAAGTAGGAACTCCAATTTAAAAAACGGCTTGAAAAGTTACCATGAAATGTTTTGATGTAAGACTTTTTCGTCGAATTTTGTCATTTAAGATTTTATTTACCTCAAAATCTGGATCTGGAAACTGTCGAGATCCTGTATTACAAACATTCGGTCAACATTTTGAAATTAAAGACATCAACAGTCTCCAAAAAAGAATACCAATTTTGCAAAGCCAAGTTAAGAATTGATCGTAGGCATGTTTCCATCAATGAAAAGAACTAAAAACCTAGAAAAGAAAGTAAATTTTAGTCAAATACAAAAATAAAATTTGACCAAACTTCGCCTATACGTTTATCCTGCCTATATCTCGGCTAAGTTCGTAAATTGGAGGAATCGGTCAAGGGAGTGGGGATAGAGGAGCTACGTAAGTTGTATAATGGTTTGGCCCCGATATCTTCCGTATTTCTAACCGCTATTGGGTAAACTTGGCTAACATATTCTTCGTGGAAATATCTCAGTTATGTTCGCAAATAGGGTGAATCGCTAAAGGGAGCTCTCCTTAGAGTCGCATTTAATTGGTTTTGAGAGGGAAATTCCAAAAATTGAACAAGTGAAATGAAGTTCTATGTAACCAAAGTGGTTAGACTGTGCAGAATCATGTTATTATATGTAAAATCGCGATAAAAGGTAAGAATACAATTCGAAATTCTGAGTTTCATTTCATTTCCTTATAATTAAAGCCTCAGGATTGTTAAACTTTCCAAAGTTCTTTCATAATATCACTTGTTCCTAAGATGTAATCTGATGAAATGTTTTTGGAATTAGGTTAACGAACTTAATCGAACCGATTACTGCTCCTTCATTAAAAAATCTCTGAAAACAAACAAGTTAATTAAAATGATGCAAACGACTTCTCTAAGTAACATAACATTAGATTATGGAAAATCCTTTCAGAGGTACTTCTTCCAGTCAATAAAATTTTTGTTTATTTATAACAAACTTTTTGGTCGCATGCTCATCTTTCGGTGAGCGCACGAACCTTCTCCACGAGAAAACTTTTCAATTAAACATCGGCGCTAACGAAGGCCCTTAGCTAGCACAAAGTAGAAAGACCCAGTCCTTAAAATATAAATTTAGCGTCCACATAATTCACATAAATTCCGAAAAATGGAAGAAAAATTAAATTACTCTCGGTTCTTGGCGGTTTGGCTGCTTGCGGGCGGGACTATCTTTGCACGTTGCGGTGGGTGATTTATAGAATCAAAAGAATTATGGAAAAATTTGAGTACTTTTTTTAATTAGCCACAAAATTATTTGCCTTCGGTTGTTAAACAAACAGCGAAGGTAATTTACGAGACTTTGCTTTTCCTGGTTTTATTTCATTTTATTTTGTTCACTTTTCCGTTTAAGGGGCAGAGGTAATGAGGTAAAAGTGATTTAATTGCTACCGGGTGAGTTTCCCTAGTGGAAGAAGAAAGTTTCTGCTTTTAAAAGGTGCTCGTTGTTTAGGAGAACATTTTAAATTCTTCTCCTTAAGAGTTTATGGACCTAATACGTGAAAAGTTTGAAGTAGGTATGTACTTTAGTCCTCATGTCTTTCTAATACTTTTCATTCCCCAGAATTAGTGCACTGGAAATAAATATAATTTTTTTTGCAAATTATTTTTAAATTCCTGTAAAATTATACCTAGCTTTGGAAGGTTAATGAATAAATTTATTTTGTACCACAGCCCCTTATCATGTTATTCTTTTAATGAAAATTTTTGAATTCAGTTTTTCTGCAATACCTATATTTAATCTTAGAACAAAATCAAAGCCTTTTTGAAACGAGCTTTTATGTATGTATGTTCTAATTCCAAAATAAAATTAAATATTTTCTTTCCTAAATAAGCATAATATACATATATATGTATGCATACATTTAATAAAAAATATTGTAACAAAACTTCAAGTCAATCGGATAGTTTGTGCTTAACTCTTAAATCGAGTTGCTAGTTTTCAAGATTTTAATTTGGAAATTTAACAAGTTTTTTTTTTTTTTAAAAAGAGTATCTATAAAAGTGGTAGGATCTAGAGAAAATTAAGGAATCAGATTGTCCAAAAATCTATGTGTTTTTTGAAAATGAATTGTGAGAGGTATGAGTATAATAATTGCAAATTAAATTGATAAATTGGCTAGAGAAACGTGCTTACCTCATTAAGCGAAAACAATTTTCATTGTATCTGGAGGTTCTATTCTACATATGATTAAAAATAATAAATAAACATTACAATAGTGAAATCATAAGAATCCTAAAGATATTCAAACTTTAAAAGCAGCGACAGATTTATTATTATAATATTATTTATTTAATGAAGACATTTTAAGCATTTGTTTAGTGTTATTAAGTTTTTATTTTTATTTATTTAATTAAACATGTATTTATTGAAGAGCAACTTGTTTTTCATATTTTTAGCTAATTGAATTTGTTTGTTTATATATCCCATAATGCTGGTTAGGTTCTGTAAATTGATTTCATCTGTGCTTGATGAAATATCCAAACGAAATAATTAGTTCAAAATTTGCCTAACATTTGCGTTCCACTGTCTTTCATTGAATCGCCCCTAAATGGGTCTATTCATCTCAAAACCCAATGCAATTTCCGTAGATGAGCCCCACAATAGATCACGACCATTCAGAAAAACAAAACGTTCGCTTAATTTGTTCTGAATTGACAAGTGCGAATGAAATTATTCTGCACTGGGGTTGATTCCGCTTTTCACACAATCAATTTTCATAGTCTCTGCCAAGTGGCGAAATTAAATCAGTTAGAGTCCGGTGATTAGGCCACTATTCGAACGAGCATAACATTTGCGTTAAAATTTCCCTCGGCTGTGGTCGGTCTCTGGGAAAATTTTCACATCCAGTAAATATTATTTTATTTCGCGGAGGAAAATTTAAAAGTGGTCAGGTGAGTGAGTATTCATTAGTGTTTGCCACGATACATTGAAATGGGGTTTTTAATTACCGCATAGTTGAATTTATGCCAGCGGTTTCCTGCAGCGACACGCTGTCCATTCTCGGCGGCCTGAAATTTGTTAATTGATTTTCACTCAGGCCTCTGTTGAACCTATTTTAGTTATTTTTCCATGAAATCATCTGCCAAGTGTATCTGAGGGCCAGTTGAATTTTATATTAAGTACTTCTCTATGGGGTTGGTGTTTTTTTTTCTGTTTTAAATAATATTCCTTTTTATCTACGACAGCTTGTCGAACAAAACATTCAGTTCTTTTTCGAAATTATCTTTGCTTGATTTACCTCAGAACTAATTTACCCACTGTCATTTACTCTTTATGAAAGTTAAAATGCATCATGGAATATTTTTGTGTGTGGCTGATTTCATTTGAAATAAAACCAAAGATAAATTAAATTCATGATGATTAATTAATTTTAGTACATTAATTTAAAGTTTATTTATATACTTTAAATGTATAGAAGTAGGTTGGGAACGCCGAACAACAACAAACAGTCATACGTATGGTATGTTTTACTGACAAGCACGCACTTGTGGTTTAAATTCATGACAGGCATGAATTTTTAGTTTAAATTAATGTATATTTATTGTATTGTGTAAGATTGTTACTACGTGACATGCCATTACCATCCTCGGATATCCTAAAATATGCGAAATAAACTATTACTGCCTAAATTAAGGGCAGTGCCCAATATTCACTTTTTATATAGTTACCAAATATTTTATTTCGCCTAAATTCTTCAGTAAGTAAACCAATGAAAAACGCAAGAAATCCTTCTTGGACTGATTGTTAAAGCTTAGGTTGGCTTGAAATTTTAAGATTCCGCAGGATTCTATGAGGAAAGCCATATACACTTGAGGGCGTGGTTAAAAAATTATACAATTTTCACACTAATGTACTGGTGGCATTGAGCTCCAAGAAGCCGGGTATTAAGCTTAAGTGTTCCTAATAAGATAAAAGGATCACATTGCAATAAAAAAGTTCGTTCCCAGACTCTAACTTAAATTTATTATAAAAGTTTCCTAAAGACACTTATATCCTTTGTTGAAATTCTGGAGCAGGCTTGCTCCTTCGCTTCCTTGATGTCGTTTTTCTTCCTTCTACTTAGCAGGCTAAACTTACTCTATTCTGCAGTTTTGACTTCTACTTTCTTTTTGTTTTCAGCCGACCGCTCTCACTTTAAAGATTTTTTCCTTTCTTCACCAACGTCGTTGTCTTCGTCGTCGTCTCTCTGCCGAACACGTCTGCTAGAGAAAAAGGAACTTTGGATTGGGAAGACTTTTAAGGACTTTTCATGAAGTTCCAGTGAACTGAGAGCACAAATTTATGTGTGGGCTCTGGCTGTTTGCACCTTACGAAAATCGAAGAAAACTTCTCTGATATGGGATTTTATTTTTTTTTTTGTTGGCCGAGTTATGAATTTCAATATGGAATGAGTTTTCTAACCCAACACGGAAAAAAATTTTGAATGCCAAATTTGACGAAACCTCTTAACTTTTACTTCTTGAATGGAAAGTGGCTCAGTTTAATAGGCTTTTAAAGATTAAAGAGAAAATTTCTTTTACAGTTTTCTCAAACGTGAAGTCACTCAGAGTTTATAAATCGAACAATTTTACTTATAATATATTATATAAATTATATAAGTTTCAATAAATATTGGAAATGGGCAATAAAAAATTAAAATGGGGCTATAGTATACATATATGTATGTAGTATATATATATTATATATTTTCATGAATAAATATCTAAACTAAAAAAGATAATGAATTTGAAGTGAGTTTTAATGAAAAGATTCGAAATTAAATATCCTATGTTTGGAAATTTATGATTTGTGTAGCTACCTCGGCTAATTTCAAATAATTGAACAAGAAAAACTACAAGTCTATTTGAAAGTCGATAAATGAAAATTGATGGAAGACAGAAATGCACTTAGGATTATTACCCGCTTGTAAGATTTATGAAATATTTAAAGCAGGTTAACTTTCCGTACATCCATCATAGTAAGAAAATACTGTGAAATATTGGTTGCGCTATTTTTTTAACAATATACACGCTATTAACTGCTTATGCAAAAGTGCTATGTAGTTTGCAAATGAAATCATCAAATTGGTTGTATTTAAATTGAAAATTTACTTCCCAAACAGATGATTTTATGAACTTCTCTGAAATTGTATTTTACTTGAGTGTTTTCCATAAATCACTTTTAATTTTATTCTTAACGAGAGAATGACAAACCAAGAGCAGTGCAGTGCACCACCTGCATCCATTAGAAAGAGTGCATCCAGCTGCAGTGCATGAAAATAAATCACTTCCCTCGCAATCAGATGTAACGCCCTGAACATTTTCCAGGTTATTGATTTTTGAGAACCACCCTTTAATCGATAATTGATCACAGGACATACGGGCTGCAGACAGGTTACCTTAATATCCTCCAGGACAGGTCTGGAGCAGATGTGATTGGAATACGCTCAGGTGCAATATTCGTGCTTGAGAAGAAGAAATGCCAGCTGCACTCATCCGTGCAGTCATTTAACTTTGAGGTTTAATTACGTATGCGGAATGGCGTCGGAGTGTACTCCGGACGGGCTTCAGGTAACAAAACTTTTAATCAGGAATGCAAATAGGTCCCTACTTGTTGACACTATCCCCGGGCATACATAGGACCATTTTGTCTGGTATCGGTGGACAAGTGATTGATGAACGCTCTTCAATGCACTGTGAGATGTTGCATTTCAGGAAATTTCCAAGGTGCAATGTTTGCATATTAGCCACCCTGTTCGGTTTTAAGAGGGAACGAAGTGTGAATTCAGGACTGATGAGAATAAATTCATGCTACTTCAAATATTTTCAAAGTATAGGTATGCTGAAAGTGTAAAATGTATGAAAAGTTTAAAGTCGTTTAGCGATTAATTAACTTTAAAACATTTTTACAATCATATCGTTTAACCCGTTTTCAAGATGTTTAACATTTATTTCGAGTGTTGATTGTAAAATTAGCGACCTATTTGTCATTTTTCAATACATTTTGGATAAGTTACTCACTGAAAAATTAGTTTTTGGATTAGTTGAAAATGTTAAAATGTCAAATTAGGATAATAATGTGGGAGCAGGTTGAGTGTGGAGAGCAGCACTTCTAAACATCAATTGTGAGTTTTGGCGATAAATATTCCAATTTTGTCTATTTTTAAACTATTGGGTAAAAGCCTGTAATATTTTTGAATTTCCTTAGATAAGTTTTAAAAAATTTTGTTAAAATTAGATTGAAAATACAATTGTAAGCGCAACAATTACAGAAGTTATTAATTTTTTCGGCAAATATATTTTTAGGACGCAGTAATATTTAAAGATTATATTATAGTTTAACTGATTTTTTGTTTTTCTGCTTATTATTTTATATTTTAATTAATTTTCAGATGAATAAATACAAAACGACTGAAATTGATTAACTTCTCTATGATCTTACAAATGTCTTAAGGAAAATGAAACTGCTAATTTTGTTTTATATTGATCCATTCGTCTTAACGTCATTTGGATTTTTAAAATGAATTTAAATTACGAATTTCTCAGAATTCGAATTCTCTTCACACTTGACCTGTTTTTTTCCCTTTATATGTAACCAATTAAATTGTCATCGAGATAATAAGAAATCGGACAGTTTTATCTCTGGTATAATAAAATAAGAAAATTGTAAGTTGTCAGTAATCTACAAAATGGGTCCTAAACCCTTTTCTCTCACGTAGTTCCGTTCGTCACCACCTGTGCGCTGAGAGAAGAGTGCTGGAATTGAAGAATGCTTCCAAGAGGTTTTAGCTCACAATCAGACACGGAGTACAATTGCACTAAATCCTTTTTCCCTGCTGCCACCACCCCTCTGGTAAAAGTTTAATCTGGCCAAGCATCTCCACAAGTAAATCCGTAAGGTTTCTTCACGGAGCTTTAAGACGATTTTAGGGATTTCATTTTTTCCCATTTCTAGACTGAAACTTAAGCAGTGTGCTGAGGACGTAGCATAAGCTGATGCGAGCCCGGAACTTTGAAAGAAAGAAGTTTTCTCGCATAGTGATATTATATCGTACAATTTTCCATTTACACTCCATTAAATTTTAACAGCAAATTGTTTTTTCCGGTTCGTGGCCTTCGACCACCGTCTTAAAGGTCTGCAACTGCAACCCACAATTGTCTCATGGGAGTTTTTAAATGCATCTACTAATGTAAAGCAAAAAGCATGGTCTAACAAAATCTTAAACTCTTAAACTCTTAAACTTAATTCTTTTAATTCCACACTAAACAAAATGCCAATGTGAACTACAACACTTGATCAGCCTTTCCTAAAGTGAGTATTTCCTCGTATCTACCAGGGTACTAAAAACGTTAGATAATGCTGTACATTTTTCGAAGATTTTATAGGACTTTTATCAGGACAATAAAATGTACATATAACATAAAATAAAGAAGTGTGCGATGTTTCTGAGATATCGCATCGGTTTAATAGAAGTTTCTCAACTTATTGCTCCAACGGACGTATGTAAGTTTTAGGTACTTCCTTAAATTTTTAAATGTGAAAAGGCGTATAAATGGCATAAATGACGAAAATTAAGATTTGATCGAATGGCTTCATTCTACCCTTATACGCTAAAAGTTTTCAAATAAAACAAAACTTTTCTAAGATAATAATGATCCGATTACCAGAAAACTCAAAACAGCTTTAATTTTCAGCGAGTTGAAAAGTTTCCCTTTTGCCGCTTTATCCGGCGAATTTATCGAAGTTTTATATTTTGAAGGAATTAGGTAAACAGGTAAAAGGTTGAAAAAGGTCGGCTCCTGTCATTAAATTCTTGAAACGTTTAAGTCCTTTTAAAATACGTAAAAGCGAATTTCATTGGTAGGTTTCATTACAGTAATACTTGTTTTGATACCGTGACGACAGTCACTTTTTTTTCTTAAGTAATTGTTTTTTATATAATTAGACCAAACAATTTTTGATGAACAAAACCACTGTAACAAACCGACTATAAACAAAAAACAAACATCGAAATTAAATGCAACTAATGGACAAGTTAGTTCACTGTTTACCACCCCAGAAATAGTCTCTCACCATATAAATGTACAATTTAACCCCAAGTCCTTGAAGGGTTTAAGTGCAACACAAGTAAGGAATTTTACAGTCACGAGACCGCACAAGGGATTTCAAAGAAGCTCCTAATTAAAAGCAGAAACTTTCCGGATATAAATAACTCTCGTCGGATTCTGTGGACTTCGTGTGCTGGCGAAGTTCTAACCATTTCATGTTTTTGCGGAATGAAGAAATCAGAGACCAACGTCCAATCGCTGTGGCAGGTTTTATTGGATTTATGATGTGTAATTGAACGCATTTTTGCTTGAACTTTTTGCTACTTAGCTTAAAACTTAAACACTGTTTTCACCTGGGTGAAGGTTAAAATGAAAAGTTATATAAGATTATTGACAATGTCAGTGAAAGATAAAATCAAAAACCAAAACATTTATTTATTACCGATCTTTGGATTCATTTGAAATTTTGGCTTTTCATCACAAAAATAATTGATAAGATTTTATTTTATAAAATAAATAGAATCTCTAAAGAGAAGAAAGTAAAATTAATTTTCTTTTAGCAAATCGAAACGTGTATTCTTATTATTATTGTTCCATATCCTTTTTGGCAAATTCAAAAATACTTTTTATTTGCTACGTCTGTCTGTCTGATTGACTCTTTACAGAGCCTTTAAATTTCTGAGCGGTTTATACAATTTGATTTTTTTTTCAAATTTTTGGAATTTCAAGTATACATAATATAAAACAACACCATTTCCGAATGTATAGCTACTAATGATAAGATCTGAACAAATTTTTCGAATATACATACATACATATATAATAAATTAGAAATTGTACTATATTTAAAAACGTCGAATTGAGTGAGATGTTTGAAAATTAAATGAAATTATCCGTTTATGAAAAAAAAAGTAAATTTTTAGAAAAGTGTTAAATCTTTTCGTATTTGGGTATAATGGCTAAAGGTTCAAACTTTTATTTAATGAGTTTTTAAAATTCGTTAAAATACGGTCTTTCGCACTTTGCAAACCAATTTTTACACATTAAAAATTTTTCTTCTTTGAACATGTCTTTTGGAATATGTTTGAAGATTCCAGAATGCTGCCAACATTGAATGCAATGAAGACAATTGCTTTGGATCTATAGGTTTCATAAAACAAAATTTAGAAATACTTATTGAAAGTACAGGTGTAAGTATACCATTAACATATTTTCCAAAACACATTTTAAAGTATGATCTACATATGTTGAAGCCAGGAAAAAAAACATGGCGTACATAATCGCCTATAGTCAAGCTTTTATTCCACTGGTTATGAAATTAAATGAAAATCTCTTAAAACAGTGTGGCGAAAATTAATTAGCAAGAGGTTAAATAATTGATTACATTTTATAATCTGAATTAAGGTCGCTGAGTAGGGTACTCAGGTTACATTGTGTCCAGACGCAAAACCCCCAGTCACTCGCAAGGCGTGAAAGAAGCCAGACGGCAATTTGTAATATAATTAGAGAGGCACTTTCCGAGCAGGAAGGTGCCTGGCTGTGGCCCTGAACATAATTCATCACTAATTATTTCATAAATCGCAAACTCGAAAGTACACCGGAACATATGCAGAGAACGGCGAGCAGGTGTACGCCCGTTCGGTCTAACTAAGGAGAGGTAAGTTATTTCGTAATTTCGAGGAGACAATCGTGCGATCGCGTCCCGGCACACTTGAGGGAAAATCCAGAAAGATATCCTGGAAGTATAAAACATTTCTTTTCCTGCGATGACTTTTTAATTTTGTTTGTTAAATCCCTCAGTAATTTGTCGACAGTCTTGCGAGTGGGAAAGCCTCCCTTGCGCGGCGGCGGCTGAGTGCTTTTTATTTGAGCGCTAAACAAACGAGTTGGAGTTTGGAGTTTGAGTGTATAGAAAGTTGGGAAAGGATAACGACGTGCCTTAAAGTCATACTTTAAAAAGGCCACCGCCTTTCAGAAGTGGGGTGCGCTATGCCCCCTTTGTGCCGCGTGCCGTCCCAACCAAATTAGATCGAGATTGTAATTGCTTAGCGCTGTCGGCGCACGACCCGGCCATTATCATAATAGGCAAAGTTAAACGCTTTAATTTAAATAATCCGAACTAATTATTTTTGCAGAGTTTAAGCCGCCAAATGAGATTACACTTTCAGCCAGATTTTACATACATCCGGATAAACTGGTCTTGCATGGCTCGAGCCCCAAACGTGACACCGTGTAGAGCACGATAAGGGCCATGAATTAAAGAGTGTAATTTTCGCGGTCGTCGTGGTCTCTGCAATTTGTTCGAACAAAAGAGTGGTGAATGTCGCCAAGCAGATGGTGACAGCATGATTCGGTGCTTTGTGGAAACATACTAATTCGGCCCTTTTTCGAAAAAAATTATTTTCGCAAATTAACTTCGCTTAATTAAATTAAGTGCAAGGGCAAAATACTGCGAAATTTAACAGATCAAGGGATCCAACTAAACTATTAGTAATTTCATTATAATATGATAATTATATAACATACGAAAATCTGTCAACTCTTGCTGCAAGGTACAACATGACTAATATCACAGTTTCAAACAATTTATTTTAAATATTTAAAAATAAAATTTTATTATTTTGAAAATTTTTATTCATTTATTACTATTCTCTATGATATTTTGCAGTCTCAAGTTAGATTATTTTTATTATTTTTTAAAGTGTGTTTCCTTTTCAATTATAACTATTAGAAATCTAATGTACAATTAGAAACCTCCATCGATTTGACTGTCGTTTTTATAATGCAAAACTATTTATTATATTATATTCTTAAAAGAGAATATTACAAGTTTTCTAATCCACAGGATTAAATTATAAAAACTACAGGATTAAATTATAAAATTATAAAGTATAATTATTACTATAGTTAGAATAAGCTGATGGAACGTTTTTGTTTTCTGTTGGCAGTCTACAGAAAAATTAAATATAAAAATTAGCTAGCTAGCTAATTATAGTATAGTATGCAAAACTATCTCCTCTTAAACTTATCTACTTAACGCTTCTTTAATAACATAATATAGCTTTTTTTATGTCCTTAATTAAGGACATAATATATAGACATATCAATAGAAAATAATGAAAATTGATTCAATTAAACTAATTTTCAGAGAGAACGCGATCATTAATAGGATTAAAATCAGTTGTCAGAGAAGAGCCTTTTCCTTCAGAAGAAAATGCCAAGTTATTGTTAAAAGGATGTTAAAAGTTGGATGCTGGCTGATAAAAAGGAATGCAAGCTCGATGGCATCGCTTAGACAGACAATTGCCCCGCTTAGGGGGTTTCGATGACATGGCTCGAGCCTCTGCAGTAACGACTGCAACGAAGTCATCCCGGTCCTGGGTACAGGGACCGGGATGAGTTCGTGCGGGCGTCCTGCTGCCAGGAGCACAGCCGCTGGCAGAAATAGCACAATTAATGATGTTTCCCAGCCATTGCTTCGATTCCCAGCCCCAGAAGAGGTGGGCTCGAATGGCGGAGTTTGCACAATTGTTTCCTGCATAAGTGCGGCAGTGCCACTTTGTGCATTTTTGCCTCCAGCTGCTTATAGAATTTTTTCCACTTTTCAGAAATGTTAACCAATTAGAAGCTAAACGACTTCATTTCTTGGCTCCGAACGTGCTCATCGTTATACGACATGATGGTGACGCCCGTGCCGAGCCTCTTGTTCAACACCCCCGGGGATCGTTCAGAAACAGCGATTTTATATTGAATGAATTGAAAACGTTTTCAACGTTCCTTTCCCTGTGTCATTGGTTGCCACAGCGGAACATTTTTATGAGACCTTAATGTGGTTCCATTGAATTTTGTTGCTTTGTACAACTTTAATTGTTGATCTTCCATTCCAAGTGTATACATATGTACTATACTAAGAAAAAAGAACAAATTAAAAAATTAGATATACCTACACTTTACTTGAAAATGATTCTGTGAAAAAAGCCTCCATATGAAAGTATTAAAAAAGCTGTATGGGATTAATTATGTAGATATAGGTATGGATATCGGAGATTGATTTCAACAAGACGGTGCCACCGGATACACAAATGTATAATTTAAAAAAATGCTTTTTGGGTACAACTCTTTTCGCTAGTTTAAAAAACAATTCGAATTGTGGGTTTTAAATATGTACTCATTTCCTAATAAAAGCTTGATGAAACTTAGTTGATTTATGATTACTAACACGTGGATACTACAATTCTCTCCTATTTCATTATTATTTTTAGCGAAATTATTCTAGCCTAAAACTGAAGCATGTCATTTCGTGATAGCCTTAGTTAACTAAGCATACGCATAGATATTTTTTATCAAAATTGAAAGTTTTGATATATGTACATATGTATGTATGTATGCAACTCATTTTCTCATTATGTGTATTGAAAACTTTGTTGTAATATATGAAAATTATGTTCCCAAAAATGATATACATCTTTTCTATATAGGCTGGGCTGGGTGGATCATCTGCTTAGCGCCCACGACGAATATTAAGGACCGCAGTTGATCAATCATCTTCCGGCGTTTCGCAAGATACTGCTCTGTTT
Source organism: Eutolmus rufibarbis (assembly GCA_963920795.1). Lineage (NCBI taxonomy): Eukaryota > Metazoa > Arthropoda > Insecta > Diptera > Asilidae > Eutolmus > Eutolmus rufibarbis. The sequence continues at coordinate 6,165,436 of OY987208.1, forward strand.
ATTTTTGAGAAAACTTTATCCTTTGAAGTGGCGGAGAAGCCCGTGGGTTGTCTGTCTAATGGCTGGAGACATGCAACGTTTTAAAGACATTCAAAATTAATGATGATAATTCCGATTGAATGTATGCAGGGAATGTGTCTCCGCGGATGAATAAGTTTGGGCGCAAGAAAGTTCTAAGTGAAGGTCATGTCCCCGGGCATCAAGCCACGCCATCTCCAGGAACCCTCGAACTTTCGTCAAAGACAGCCAACTTTCTTCGAAGAAATTGGCCGGAGCTGAGGGGAATTTAATTGTTCCCAGGAAAATTTATTCCGCAAAATGATTGCGTGAGAGATTTACCAAGCGCGACGCCCTGCATTGACTGTCGCCAACTTAAGCTCCCAGGCCACATTTGCTTTAAGCGAATTTTAAGTGACTCCAAGGGTCGGGGGATTCTTCATAAATTTCTATGGGACGAAACTTTGTCGCAATTTTATTTTATGAGCGCGAACGTTCTTCGCTGAGCATCGGATTGGCTTTTTAGCAGAAATTCCTGGGGCTCCTCCTCCGCTTTATCCTGAGGGATAAGTCGTGCGTCAGGAGGCTGAAGTTGGTTAATGCGATTGTTAAAGGGCTGCATGATTTTCCCGTAATTTGCGCGGCCCTTTTCTTTTAATGTCTTAATTAATTTCGAGAGGAAATTAAAATTTGTATCACGGGGTGTGATGCTGGGAAATAATGTATAAGGAGACGTGTTCTGCAGAAAGACGCTGGAATTAATTTAATCGCGGAAATTATGGTATTAGCATCAAGGATGCTGTGGGTTCAGACTTAAGTATTTGTTTTTCTTTTAAGTTTTATGTTTGTCTACAATCATATTTTACTGGATGTCTAAATGTCGTAAAAAGTTAAAGCTTATGCCCGATTCTTAGTTTGATCTTTTCTGAACAATTAACCAAAACACTAATTTCGGATTTTGAATTCTCATAGGAAAAACTACCAGAACACTTTTCTTTAAATAATAGACTGCGTGATCAAAACAACTAGGGACTGGTTTTCTTTCTATGTATGTATATAAAACCTTATGAAACCTCAAACAATTTTAAAATATTTGAAAAATTTAACCAATAAGGAACTTATTAATTTGAATATTTAAAACGGAAAAGAACTATTTATGGCTAGTTATTTATTTATTAATAATTTTATTAAATACCTGAATAAATAAACGAGATGGATAAAATTTTGTAATCGGGCGAATTGGCATTAAGAAGTCATACTCTTGAATTTCTAGACTTTATTTTAGAATAATTCAATATTTAAAATAATTTTCCTTAATTTTAGCATTTCAGATGAACCAAATTGGGACAAGAGTAGTCACCGGGAAATACTTTTCAACTTTTTCGAACACAGTATTTATGGTTTTAGAAAAAAAAAATGCCAATAGTGTTTTCATATAGAAAGGGTATGGTTTGGGATCTTCTAAATTTAAGAAAGTTTAACTACTTCGCTTCGCCAGTTTATAACATTTTCATCTCATATTAATTTTCATACCTTAGGACCTAATTTAATTTAGTACAAAAAATTTATAGTTCTACTTCTATCTAGAATAATAGATTAAATAGTAGGTGTATCGAAATAAATCGTATAAATTGTTTTACTGAATATGAGAATCGACTCACAATGTACATAGCTTAAATTCTATAAATTTAGGAACTATTTATGATTTTCTTTTTCCCTTTTGACAGACGTAAACAGAAAACCAAAAATACCAAAATTGATTAAGAGTCTCGCATTTAAAACATGGACAAGACCCGCCCAGGCCAATTTTACTGAATTACTTGTCTATCTTTTCTGTTCTCTGGGTCAAAAATCGAAGGCAAGAAAATACTTGAAGAAAAATTTGGGATGGTTAGAATGCTTCGGGATATTTATGTGGTGTCCGGAAGGATAAAAAGAATTGTAAAATAATGTTTGAAAATATTTCACAATTCCCGAAGAAGAGCAATTCGCTTGATTGCTTGGCATCAATTCAGCCCTAGATAAATACGGAGAGGCAGCAATAAGAGTTTTCGGTTGGCGGGCGACGAGGTGCGCTTATAACGACGTCTTCCAGCAGTGAAATTCAATTTGGCGAAATACTTTTCGCCCTTGTAAGTGTCGGAGAGCACTGGCTCTTGGAAGGATTTTTCTGGTAGGAAAAGGCGAAAACCACCATCGTCTACAGTTCGAGTGATTTTTCTTTTGTTTGAACATTTTCGCCGGCCGATGTATATTTATATACCTATGTCTCCGGAAAAATTCTGGGCAATATATCCTGCAGGATCCTCCTGTCGTCCTTTAGCCATAACATGTGGTCGGATGCATAGTGCCATAGAAAAGGCATAGAGTGTCGCAGTCGGAGGATAAATACAAGGAGTATCCACGCCCCTAGAATCATATCAATGAAGCGTTATTCACGTTTTGAGGGCAAATCGGTTGTCTTAAAAGCGAGATCCCGAAAAATGGAAAAAGGCAAACGATGCGACTCGCAGGGGTTTTATTAAATTGCATGTGCCCTGGAGCAATTTGTCAACAGCAAACGCGCAGGGGAGTGTATTTGGCTGGTGGTCTGGCTGCCAATGGGAAATTTATAAGGACCCAGAAATGGAATCTTCCCCAGGGGCTGGGCATGTCATGCGGTGGCATATGCAAGTTTAAAAATAAATTTTCATTTAAGGCTTTTGTTCCAAGATTTATTGCAACTGTATTTCTGTGGCTTCGTCGTTTGTCGTTGCTTGCCAGCTAGTGATTTTAGCCAGTAATTCAACCAGCAGGATAGAGGAGCTTTTGTCGCCTGTAATAATTTTAGTTTTTTCCCCATTTACGTACGATATATTTTGCAATCTTGTAGCGATATTGCGCAAGTAGAACATATTTCTATATTTTATAATATAACTTCCAGATTTGAATGACTCTTACACCAGGCCCACTCAGATTAACCTGCTTAACGTACTTAGATAAAAAGCATTAATATCAAATTTTTCAAAAACGTATTATTCTTGACCTGTTGACATTAATTATAACCTTTACCTAATTTTCAATTTATCTGCCTGACAATGACTCAATTAAATTTGATTGTAAATGCAATGTATTTTAAATGAGTTTATGATCAAATTTTAATCGACCCGACTACTTTATATAATAATTTAATGTTATTGTTGACAGAAAATAAATGTTGACAATATCTTTATTAAACACCTTGTAAGTTTGGTGAAATAAACTTTTTAAAACTCATTAAGGTGTCGTCAGAAAAGAAATCTTGTGCTCAAACACCACTCTCTCCATAATCGCTATAATTTTCAAACTGCCAAAATTTAAGCAAGAAAGTTTTAAGAAAGAAATCGATTTTTCTTTTCAACTTTAGAGACAAATTTCGTCAAATATTTTCCTTCTACTTTTATAAATACCACAATTGAATGTGCAAACGTTAACAATTCCAATTCTATACAAAATTGTGTTACTCGAGGGTTTTTTCGATAATTCATTGTTCGACAAGATTCATATTTTATATTGTGGAGTTTTTGTGTTCGTAGATTATGAAGTTTTGGTCGAAGTTTTGGTAAATGATGAGTTTTGCTATTTCTTAGCACTCGTTTTATTTGGTCAAGACTTTACAATTAAATACACTATGAGAGCGATACATTTATTTGTTACCCGAAATTGCAGATATATGTTATATGGGTTACTTACTGTCCTCCTACGAGTCTATTTCCAAAATTGCTGACACCAAAGGAAATATTTTCGCCTTCGGCATTTGGAGTTTCATATTTCCAACTCGGATTTAGACCAACTTGACACTTCTTCCATAGTGTAACCATGTCGAGTTCATCAATTCCGCTTCATAGCTACGTACGGTTTAACAGTTCAGCGGGTCTTGCATATTTTCCGAACCTTTTCCGCAGCGAAGATCTTAAGGATGTCTCGAAGATATTTACATTTTAGGTCGTCAAATCTATTTGTCGTCAACACCCGATAATAATTCCGCCACCGTACGACGACGCCTCGACTGAGTTGAATATCAGGACACATCACTTCCTTTTCAGTTCAGTTGGGAATTTTTATGCATCATAAACATGCGAATTGTGCCAAGGGATGTGAAACCCCCGTCGAGTGTTAAGTGAAGCACACGACCGACACGAGGAACAGGCCTGGCGTAGGTTTTTGGGGCTCGTTCCGGGCCAGGGGCCTAGGGAGCGCTATTCGTTAAAATTAGTCCCATGTTCCAAGGGGAGCTGCGCCGCCTATTCAGCGGGCAAGTGAAATTCCTGTCTCAGAAAACAAAGTGTTTGTTTATTCTCGGGTTCACCCCAGGCTTTTGGGAAGAACTGCGAAAGCCCTAAGAAAAACAAAATCAAGACGGCAAAGGGGGGCCGTGCAGTGACACAGCGCCGCGAAACTCCAACGATAACGTAAAAAAAAACTGCCAAGATACAACGCCTGGAGCGAGTGACTCCTGGGACTTTATATTTGAAATATTTGAAACGTTCGCAGCGTCTCTGCCTGCCGCAGGGAAGTAAATAAATTTGACTGACATCTCCCTGAGGCAGTGCCACCAGTTAATTGCATAACATTTTCTGCTTTATGGGTAATAATACCCAAATTTAAATTCATTTATCTTTGGCGTTATAACTCCTTAAGACTTTTGGATTAATCAATAAAGTAATAAAAAAACGGAAAGGACAAGCAGATCAGAGGCTTGAATTTTCAAATTAATAAACGAACGTTCTATAAAAGCCCAGTTCGACAAAGGGCTTTTAATAATTAATAATTTACTCTGACGAAGAAATTCTTTCATAAAAATCACACCACATAATTCTTAGCTAGAAGAATTCATGATCAAGTCTACTAAAATATCATGAAAAGTGAAATGATGGGGATTGAGACAATCTTGTTTTATAATCTTACCTTTTTCACTACGATGAATCCTAGCGTTCTTCAATACGATAGTAGAAAATTGCTTCCGAACCCTTCTTAGGTAACGCTAAACCGTTGATGCATTAAGAATATTGTTGCAAAACAATATTTCCTTCAATTATCTTGAGATATTTCCATAAAGCAGAGTAAAGTCAAATAGTTTCGCAGTTCACAATTTTCACAACTCTCAAACCAACAGTCACAAGGTACTAAAAATACTCTGCCAACCGCACTGCGAAGAAAACTTCAATTTAAAGAATGGTTCGAGCATAGGAAAATATTTATCATTTGCGAATAAGTTGCAATATTGCAAAGTCCAAAGCACTTCAGAAAATCAAGAGAGAGTGCATTACAGAAGTATTATTTTTATTTTATAATAATCTAAACGAACTCATTAATTTAATTTAAACAGAACACAATTTGATTAAATATTCCACCAGGTGGCGAAAGGTAACCAAAAGAGTGAGGAAAACAATAACGGAACCGCTGTAAGAAAATACAGCTCACATCTGTGAACTTAGCCAAATGCGCAATTGCCGCCAGGCGAACCAAACCCAGATGGTTGTCCTGCGATAAAATTTGTTCAGTTTGTTTAAATTTAATAGTAATTGATCGAAGAAATTCATTGGATCTGGCTTATTTTGATGCTCATCAATCAGCTTGTTATCACTCACCGCTGGATCATCTCAAAGAAGGACATGGAAGGAAATTACTGAAAAAAATTAAATACAGCATTCTCAAGAATATTTCCGAGGGATTTAAGTAACTCTGGGATTTAAGCAAAGGAATGAGACGAAAAGCGAGAAATCAGGACAGAAAAATGAAGAGATTCGGAAGAATTGACCCCGACTTTATTTTTCAAGTAAGTGGAAAATTGGGCCCGATCATGGAATAAGATACAACTTGAATTGTTTTTTTTTTTTTTCTTAAAAGTTGAATTGCTCTCAATTTTTCTAACAACGATTTTTGCTTATAGTTAGTTATAATAGCAATCACGGAAAAAATTATGATTTGCACCATATTTCATGATAGGGGCCGTATAATTAATTGTTAGATTTTAAGTGATTTCTTAATTTACTTTAAGGAAATTTTTAGATCAACATTATTTAGCTTGTATTTTCAGGTAGATTTAGATTACTTACATAGTTTAAGACTTTTGATCTAGGTGGGCTGAGAAAAATATTTTAGCCACAAAATATTTAAAAATTTTATTTTCCTGATTGGAAAATAACTTAAACTTTATGGGACTAATATGAAATTTGGCAGTTTTCAGGATAGCTAATTTAAAATCAGTCTCATTTTTAGTCATGTTATATAAATAATTCAATAGGATTTTTTTTTTATTTTCAAATATAAAATCTTTTGATTTTAGCTTTCAAAGAACTGTTGAAAAGCGTTGCCTAGAGTAGGGGTTTTTCTGTATTATAAATAAGTTAAAAGAAAATTTAGTTGACAATCCAACGATAAGGCTTTTCAATTTAAGAATCTTACGAATATGTATAAAAAAATGTGCTACTGCCTTAAGTTTTTAGATTTTATTTTTTTTAAAAAGTAAAGCGTTGAGAAAAAAATACGAAAATAAGGACGGTTAAGTCTTAGAACTTGTTAAATTGCTCTTTGGTATGTATACCTCTGGAGCTGGCGATGCTCAGAGCTTTCGGAAACGTACTAGAGTTGGAATTCGTTGAACAGATTTCCCTCTCTTGACTGGAAGAAATTCGCGTTTAGAAATTTTTGTCTGTTTCGCTACCGCTGTGGCAGTTGTTGGCCGAAAACAGAACTGGGGCAATGTTTGCACCATTTCAAGTTCTATTTGTAGCTCTCTGTTTGAATCGTTTCATTGGCCCTTGATGTGAACTTAATACTTTTAGTTAAAGGATTAGTTTCTGTGAGATCGTAACACACACTTCGTTATTACTGAATATCAACCTGTTTTGAATAGGGATTTAAATTATTATGCATGTACCCTTACTAAAAAAGGGTTGTTAATTTGGATATTTTTATTTTTTCTTTTTCGTACGAACGACGGCTTTCGATAGAATTAGACCGAAAGCGGATTTCATTTATCCTAATGATGTTAAATTAGGCTAATTATATGGGCTAAAATTGGGTATATTATTTAATACCCTCATATTAGAATGAAATTTTTCATATATATATATTTTTTAAAGTATTTTTATTTATTTCTGAATATTATTTACAAAAATCCTTAAAAATTGGCTCACGCTGGATTAAGCTTAGCTGCAGTTTTAAAGTAAGGATTGAGTACTTTTATAACTTATTTTTAAAGTTATTCGTACTGATGAATATTTCGTTTGTTAATTGTATTGCATAAAACCTTTTGCTTACTTCCATTGAACTCGTTTTTAGAGTTCCGGGATCAAAAGATCAAGTTTTTACCGTCTGTTAATCAGGATCTTTTCTCTTAGGAATGACTAGAGATATTGAGTTGAAAACAATACCAACTTAAGTCTATGGCCTTGTAGTCCTGTAAAAAATTCAAGTTTCTAACTCGATGCAATAAAAGTTAATAATAATTTATAGTTCTATATGGAATTTTGTTTTTCTTACTACTTTTTAGATTTATTACGTGTCAAACTTAATTTTTTTTTCGAGGATTCAAATTTTCTTTATTAATGTTCGAAACATTCAAGGCGCGAGTTGTACTCGTACTTGTTCATATTTTGTTAGTTAAATTTAAGATAAATTAAGGCCGATTTTTATTTCTGTAGTTAACTTCTGTTACACTTTTCTGTCCTTTTGATTCATTTAGAGAAGTCCATCAACCGGACTCAACTAGGTCAAGTACGAAAGGCCAATGTCCAATTTTCGCAAGTCAATTTGGGAAAAGATAAATGTACGCATTTCGGGAAATGTGGTTAGATCCAGCTCCGGGTGACACTCTTAGCTGGCTGGGTGTAGAAACAATGGTCCTTTAGTAACTTCCGCAACGGGACGAGCTGTGGTGTGTCCCAAAAATGGTACATAAAATAAACTCTAATTGTGTCCATCCGAGCTGTGTGGAGGGCGGCACGAGGTGCCAGTGCCTGTCCTCTGCTCCTCTGGTTCTGTCGGTTTGTGTCCAGAAAAATGAAATTATGATGATAATCAGGCCGCCGTTTTATGAAAGTCATAAATTTGTCGCAGTATAAATTGCAGTACCGGTTTTTGGCTTGTTTTTCCTCTTTTTGCCAGCTTCCCAGTTTTGTAAGCTGGCGGATACCACAGATCCTGTCTCTGGGTGTAGGGCTCCACAGCATCCCCCCGGTGGAGTCGCCGTCCGAGCCTTGGATTTTTGCCTATCCTTGAGGAGCTCTTCTCCCTCTTTATGAGTTTGCGGCTGTGTTTTTCAGGACGAACTGAATTTTCAGCGGAGTACCCCGAAAAGTACTTTTTTCTTCGATATAAATTTTCGGTGCAACTGCAGAATCGCAGAGAGTTCGGGGAGGAGAGGAGCTGCGGTAATTAAATCAAGTGCTAAGGGGAAGTCGGGTGCACTTCAAGCGGAAGAATCGCGGTGATGTGCAAGCGAGTTTTTATGTTAAGTGCGTGCTATGCTGCGCGAATTATGCGCTTCCCACTTTTCTCCCGCTTCCCCGGGATGCTCTTGCGATTGTGTCGACTGTTGTGAATTTATTTCACTTCCTCGCTTTTGTTAAGTTTGCCCTGCTTCACATAGAAAAGGAAGTGATCCTTTTGCTGTTCCGCAGAATGTGTTGCTCTAAAAATTGTTTAATTTTTTTTTGTGCGCTTTTTGGGGCGCCGGAATAATGCCGTCTTCATTACCGAGATGATATCTCGTTTCTTTGGGGAAATTGAAATCGATTTCTCGTCTATGAACCGCCTCATGGCTCCTACTCACATTCGAAAAATCCTTATAAATCCTTCGAGGAGAGCTTGCGGCTCCCGAAGAAATGGATTTGCGATTTGCGAGTACATTATCCAGGTCCTGAAGCCCCATCTCGAGAGGAGATGTCCCCATATGAAACTGTCTGGTGTCCATAAAGTGCATTTGAGGGCAATCAATAAAACTTAGAAATGGACGTTTGAATAATCTTCCGGCTATCGGGCAGCAGCGGAGCCCCATTCGACGACCACTTTAAATACGGTCCTCCACCGGCCGAATAGTTCTCAGCTCCGGGGTAATCATTTTTATCGTCAGGAGGTGCTTAACCCCTCATGAATTCTCGAATTCAATTTATCATTGATCTGTTATCGGACTCGGATGGTCCGTACTCGGTGGGCGCCGAGATTATGTCCCCCGGCAGGTATTTTATTGCCGAATAATTTTTCAGGGGAATGATCGGTTTCATATGAGGGCCCTGCTCATCTTGTTTCCGCCGATAGTGAATATATTGAGGCAGGGTGATGGTGGGACGATCAATTTTCTGAACAGGTGGACCAGTCCGATAGAACACGACACTAAATTCTACTTTCACTCACTCGGGGGAGAGCTTTTTCTTATCGATATTAATTTATGATGACCTTTACGATTTTCCATTTTATCATATTTGATAGTGCTCCAGGGTATGCCCGGCGATCGTATCTTATTCCTCCTACATCGCACACAATATGCGAAATGATTTGCTCCTAAAATTTAGTGGCTTTATATTGTACTCATAAATTTATATTTATATGAATGTTCCTACTTATGTTGGAGTTTTATTTCCACCATAAAATTTTACAGAGTAGAACGTAATAGTAATAATGAAGGTATCATTGAAAATTGGGTTGGCACATTTTAATTTAATAAGTTTAGTTTAATGGTGCAATAATCGAGGTTAAACTGCTTTTACTAAAATTTATGTTCTAATGTTCTAAATGGTATTGTGGTAACATGGTCAAAATTATACCTTGCTTTCAAAAGAACGACACATTAGCCTCCAGAATTTTTCAAACTTTTTATTACAAATCTAATATTTTTCGTAATGAAACAGTAGTTTAAGAAAATACAATTTCTATTACGACCATTTTCTATATTAAATTATCGTTCGAACACTTGTGATCGGTGGGACACAAATTTCAGATCCGTAAAATCTTTATAAAAGTAATAGTAATAGGTAAATATTAATGTTGATACCAATTTAAAAGTTCAATATCGCGACCAAAAAAAAATTTGCACTAAGGGTATTTTGAAGGCACTAATTTCAAATAAACGATCAAAATTTGGATATTCAAAATGGCGCAGTGGCCCAGTGTGACGAACGAATTTTTGGAAAATGAAAGGATTTTATTGTAAATTAGTGTAAAAGTAAATCGGTAACACCAATTTCCAACCTACTATCAAAATTTGGAAATTTAAAATGACGGACGGAGATGGCGACCACAATTTTTCGAATTCAACGAATTGAAATGAAATTAAGTAATAAGATTATTTTGAAGCCACCTATTTCCAATCTACTATCACAATTTGTAAATTCCAAATGGCGGACCCAATTTGGCGACCGTGATTTTCGAAATTAAAGGTATTTTAATGAAAATTGGTGCAAAAATACTTCGATAAAACTAATTTAGAATCTATTATACTTTGTAAATTTAAAATGGCAAAGACAATTTTACGAATTTGACGGATTTAAGTTAAGTTATGTATGTACATAGTAAGGATGTTTCGGAGAAATTTTTCATGATTTTACTATCAAATTTTGGAAATTTTAAATGGTAGATCCAATATCACGAACCAGTTTTTCGGTTTCTAATTGAAAAGATTTCCAAAAAAAAAATTAAATATACATAAAAAGGGTTTTCATATTTGATATAAAAACTTGAAAACGAAAGCTTGCAAATTCAATATGGCGAATAAATTTTCTACCATTAAAAGTAATTTCATGAGAAAATATATTGGAATAGGGCCTTTGATTATCTTAATATTGAGCATTTATTTAGATGTGTGACAAAATGATTATGTAGACGATAATTTCTATCGCAAGTAGGCAATTAGCATTTGTGTTGTTCAAAAGCACAATTCTAAACTTTTATGCTCACTTAAAGCGATTTTTGTCTAAATTCTATAAACAATACCCTTTAAGAATCAATATATGACCTAAATCCAGAAAATTATCCAAATATATCGGCTCAGTTGTATTTGGGTCAATAGTAGTAATAGTATCCTAAGCTACAAATAAAGTATTGAACTCAAACGCACCATCGAATCCAAAGCAAACAACGAAGTATAATTACAGGCTCATTCGGATATTTTTCTATTAAGTGCGAAAACACTTTCTCCCACTGTCGCTGCTTTCACGTAATTAATTGCTCAGAAGTCTCAAGAAGCCTCTCAAGAAGATAGGGGCGCTTATCACATTTGTAGCAGCGGAGTCAAATGGCTGATTTGAGTAGAATTGTTTAACGTAAATGACACGTCGTAAGGCATGTCAACTTTCGGTTTTAAGGCTCCATCAACAAAACTTCGAAAGTTCTCATTAGTTGGAGCCGGGGAGCGAATGATTTATTCATAATGTAATCCACTTAGCCACTTACGTCGTAGGTTCATCTGCGTAAGTGCCGAGAATGATGCTGTATCATTCCCAGCATAATATCTATAAGTCTTTAATTAACTCTATCTCAGCATGATCTCTTGTGTTTTGAATTTGCGGTATTCATTAATTCAGTTCTCATTTTGAGAAGTTAATCAAAAATTTTTTGGCATAGTCACATTTGGAGGAGTTCGATTTGTTTTTTTAAAACTATTAATATTTTAAAGTATTTTTAGAGTAGAAGTAAAAGTTATTTAAAAGATTGCGCAAGTCTCTGGAATTCAACTAAACTGCTTAAGAAAGGCACTTTGTCAGCTATTGACCGTGAGTTGCAAAATTATTAAGGAACTTTTAAAATATTCATGAATTCGATGAAAACTTTAAGTAGAGATCCGAGTTTGGCAGGTCCATTGGGAAAACTGCGAAAGCTCGGTGTCCGCGGGTGTTGGGCGCATTCCCAGTTTATTCGACCCGGAGTTGTGCAGCTTCTTCAGTTATTTTAAAATCATAATTTTCACGTGTAGTTGCTCTGGCTAGAGTCTGCGAACAAGTGTAAAATTTGTGTGGGCACTTTTGAAATTAAACACGCAGAGCTCTTTTATTATTTCAATATCATACAGGTAGCAGCCAGGTCAAAATTAGTTTAATTTTTGGTTAGCACTGCGAAAGTTGTTTGTTTTGCATAAGATTTGGCTAAAATTTTATTAAGAACTTGTGCGAACTTGTTCATCTGAATTTGTTGTTTTTTGTGTCTATTTTATTTTGCACCAAGCATTTACATGAACAAGTTTCCTATTGAATTTATTTATTTATATTTCTTTCACAATTTTCGATATTAGATTGAATTAGATTATATATTCACATTAGACTGGAATTGGCATTTAAAATAATTTCCAATTTGGGATAAAAAAAAAGTTGTAATAATAATCATACAGGGCTCTAAACCATGAATCTTAATGGCTGGACTTCACTAATTAAAAGGTTTCAAAACAAAAGGAACGCATCTCAAGTTAATAGTCCATTAAACCTATTCTGATGTTGTGATGTTCTAATGAAATCCTGAAAAGTATCTTTTATTTGAGACGTGAGTTTGTGTTAATAGTTGAAAGAAAGTAAATATTAGTATGTTGTATTTTATGAAAATTGTAGGTAATAAAATACTCTTATAATTATGGTTTTGGATGATCGCTAATTTTGTAACGTTTTTGAATTGTTTGAACATATGTATTTCTATTTGTTTGTCTATTGGTATCTGAGCTCAGACAATTTTTAAGAAATAGCAAATTTTGACAGTGTGCTATGCTATTATATTTTCAATTATTTAAAATAATTTGATTAAAGTAATTACTTGTGATTATTTAAATCGGAAGCTTTAAATACATTATTAGTTTACTTTTATAGGAAATCAAATTTTCACAGACAAAAAAGAACTGTATGAACGCATTTACAATGTAAGAGGAACTTTTTAATTAACAATAAAAACGTCGCACGACGATGTTAATCCGCCCAATACACAGAGGGACAAAGAAAGATTTAATTAAAATTATTCCATTCTGATTTTGCCGGAGAAATTCGAATAGCACGCCGTAAAAACGAGTAGACACAAACAGAAACTGGGGATTCCAGCAGTTCTAGAAAAACAAGAAGGAAACCATAAAAAGCTGGGGGACGTAATAACAAATTTAGAGCCATCATAAACCACGGGCATTATCAGCGTCATCACAATTTATTTCGGATACGATCTGGATAAGACCGTACAAAGGCCGCCTTCGGGTGGTGGACTATCGCGGGACAAAGCTCATTCCTCGAAAAGGGTGCACTTTTGCGCGATATCAGCAATGACGGAAAAAAAAAATGAAAATGAATGAATGGTGGTCACAAGCCATGATTCATAAAAATTGGGTTATTTTGGGCATTGGTTAACCTGGGGCAAGGAGGCTCCAACTCTGCGCTGGGGCTCTTTTGTTTTTGTATTAAAGAAAAGAGCATCAGCTTGTCGTTAGTGCTGGCTTTATTTTCTCCAAAATTACGAAGCTACCCTCTGAATTATGGGTCAGAGTCAAGTAAATTAAAAGGGCTGCTAATTTTCTTGAAATACCTCCGCCTTTTATGGCTTGTAGAGTAAACAACAATTTTGAGGTTGTGGAGTAGAATTCCGGATGCACTGTCTATCTTATTTAATAATGATGGAAAACTAAAAAGACTTGGGTAATGGGTTGCCACTTATTCTGATTTTTGATGTTTCATGAAACTTTTTTGGCTTGCTGTTGGACTCGATTCGCATGGGACTATAATGCAGAAAATTTAGATTAAAATGCTCGATAAGCGGTTTTTCAAAATCGATATATGCATTAGTAATACAAAGCTAACCTAATTCTATTTTGAAAAAAAGCTTATTTTATGAATTTAGAGTTGAAGAGTTCAGTTGAGAAATTGAAACAAGGCACATAGAACCTCTTGGAGTATCTCTAGGATAAATGTCCACCAAATACTCTTCAAATATTTTTTCCCAGTCTTATTATATTTACTTCCAAAAATCTTGAGCATACTTTGATTTTAAGACGATTTGCAACCAAATTATTAGTTAAATCCTATATTTCAGGTACCTACTGCAACTAAGTTTTTTACATTTTTCTTTATATTTCAAAAATTTATTCAACAGACTAAGACGGATCGATTCGGTAGGCTTCGAATTTTATTTAGTTCAATAACAGCTTATTATTATTATTTGTTTTAATCCTACTATTAAAAATTGTTGATTTAAGATGATTGACTTTATTTTTTTAAAACAGAACTTTTAATCCATAAAAATTGCCTTCAACTACATATTTTTTCTCGTAGAAATTTCGAAAATAGTCAATGAAACGTATTATTCAATTCTTTTGGGCGCCTTTGAATTAAATTGAACCATAAAAATCAACATCCATTTCCACAAAGGGTGATGAAGCGGCAACATCCATTTATTCCACAATGGCACGCATTCAATAAATGAGACCCAGTCCCCTAATTCAGTTCGTCGAGTTGATTCTCACAAGAAAATATATTTTATTCATAAAATGTCTCACAAAGTGGTGTAAAATCCTGACTCATCTCCTTGAGGAAATGCTACGCCATCCGTAATTACTTGACCCTTGTACCCTTGGCTTTTTAAATAATTCAAATCACTCACTTCTTGGATATGATTCGAACCTTGATAAATTATTAAGGTGTATAACAAGTTTTGGGCACTTCCTTGAAACCTAATGGAGGTCTTTACGGCGATTTTGCCAACACCTTTAAGTATTCAAAGGGTGAAACCCTGTGATTACGATTATATCGACCTGGTTTAAGCCTTGAAAATTCACATGAGTTAATTAAGACGGAAACACGCTTTAAAATTCTAGTACGTCCTAGATTTCTCTTATATTTGGACATATTTTGTACTTTTCTTTATAAAACTTAAAAATTATAAAAGCATAAAATAAAAGTTTTTTAATTGCTATTTAATGCTATGTAACGTATTTTTTATTTAATTAATCTTTCGATAATTTGTAGTATTATATTTACTTTATTGCGATTCTTTAAAGACTTCATAAATTAATGATTAAATAGTAACCAAATTTACGAGCCTGTTTTGCTTAGAATTTTTTTGTAGAAGCTTCGGTTTAGTAAAAGTTCTTATATTTAGACATCATCATACAACATCTTTAAAATGTTATATAATATCTGATTTAGTAATTGATGATATAAATCTCCATAGTTTGTATATATTCGGCCAGGACTCAATTGTTAAAACATTGTTATGTGAATTCTTCCTTAGTTTCTTCACCATTCGTAACCCAAATACCAAAAAAAAACTGAGGGGTCAAACAAAATTCGACCACATTTCCTTGACTTGAAAGTCGACGTTTGTTTTGAACAGATATTTCACTGTTTGCGACAGAATGTAAATCTCGCAAATTTAGCGACTTGAAAGAGGAGATATTTTCAGACAATTACTCAAAAACAACACTCGATCAGTGGCGGCGGCTTCCTGTCGTTCGTTGCTCCGTCGCCTCTGTCCCGGAAGCGTTACCAAATGGAAAGTTCTGGTGAGGCTAAGAAATTCCTCCAATTCTTCGGGACGTTTCTTTCCGTTGAAAACTGCAAAGCACAATTTCCTGTCCCGGGCCCCGTCGTCGTATATGTATATTTGTTTGACCCCGGAGGTTTGGGATCGTTTATATTTATTGGTGACCATTTTTCAGTCATATTGCTTTACTTCACTTTCAGCCAAGAGGAATATTGCAATTTTCCCCTTTTCTGCAGCTCATGTGGTCCCTGTCCAGGTCTGCAAGTTGGGCCTGGGACTGTTTAAGGGATGGAAGTTTGAAATTGCACACGAAAGCAACGATAAAAGGTTTTAGTTATGGAATGAGACTGTTTTTATGGGTTTTTATCCCTTCCATGTGTTGTGGCCTTATCAAAGGCACGACCTGGCTTAAATTGGACCGTGGATTTATTGGTTCCCATTTCTGAATTTAACATGGCTGGTGGCATGTTTACCACCCTGGATTTTTTGATTAACAACTGAAATGGATATAAAAGGAGTAATAGAAACAATCGGGGAAATATTTTCACTGGTTGATTACATCGACTCTTCATTAGATAAATCGTTAAAAATGTCGTTTTCAAATAGTAATTATGCAAAAAGATAATTTGATAACTACAATAAATTGTATATATAATGTACCTATATGTTTTTTTTTTTTTTGTATATATGTTTTTGTTTTATTATAATTGTATTTGGCACTTAAAATTAAGCAGTTCTAATATTAATCAACCAGATTCGAAGCAAATCTTACTTTAATAAAACAATTTTAAAATATGCGATTCAAATCTCTATTATACTTTTCGTGCAAAGGCATCTCCATTATGAAAGTTAATATCTTTAACTTTAAAATTGGAATACTCTTCCAAAATTTTCTTATAAAAAGTAAATAGAGCTACTTTAAGTATTAAATCAATTTAAGTGGAAGAAGAGAAAAATTACCAAAAGCCAGATGGCTTAAAATATAATCCAATTTTCCGCATTTCCATACAATTACAAATTCCGCAGTAACTCCGTTAAGAGCCAGATCAAAATCAGTTTTCGCAATCAAATTTAGGGCTTTCCTTCGGGTGTATTCGAAAATAGAGTAAAAATAAGAAAAACGTAGAGAAACCCTCCGGAGCCCTTGGAGATAGAAGCAGTTCGGGTACCCTACGACCTATGGAGCTGTATATCGATAACGAAAATCAATTTCCGGGTCGCCGAGGCATCCCTCTGTCCACAAAAGGGACCCGGTTACCTGTAAGCGTTCTGTCATACACATTAGATAAATTTAGGGCATTCGGATGAATATCATCAGGCTCGCTGAGTGCGATTTCGGGACTCTGGCACGGCCTCGTGCGAATAAATATTTCATGATTGATTTGTTCCAATTTAACCCCAGTCCCCAAGGCGACTTCGTACCGCCTCAATTTCTTTTTCGACGATGGCGAGTATTTTTCGAGGGATGTCCTCCCACCAAATTGTGCGGTCCTTCGTTGGCAGCTTTGAATTATTCATTCGGGGGAACGCCATCGCTTACAGATACAATTTATGAGCCTAATTATGTTATCGATGCGGCCGAACATACTGCCGCCGCTGAGATTATTAATAAGGGGCCCTGTTTCGTGCCGAACATCCTCATAATCGATGTTTGATGCCGCTGGAGCTGACACGACCCTGCTACATGCTCCGGTTCGTGCGAATCTCGATTTACCTGGGAACTAATCACTTCTCGGGCAAATAGCTCGAGTGTGAATTCATTAGAAATTGTTTGAACAGAAAATTAATTTCAGGGATCAGACTCCGCCCCAGGTGCCCCCGGGCCTGCGCCCCGGTAAGCCTTTTTGCAAAAATATTTGCACGGTTTTCGATAAATCGCTCCAGCCGCTTCCTCTGGAGTAGGCCGGGTGCGAAAAGTGGCTTTTTTTTCCTTCGCTCCAGGGGGACTTGACTGGCATTAGTCCTGTCAACCCTGGGTTAAATACAGGAATTTATGATGGCAATTAGAATCTTAATTATTGCATTAAGGAACGATAAATTCCTCTTGGGCCCTTGTTCCCCCAATGTTGGCTGCCTATAGCTGCCCACAATTTCCCAGCGGAAAACTCTTTCTATTGATTCTGATCTACTCGCTTAAGTCTTGCGATAAATTACCCTGACGGCATCTTATTAACATGGTGACAAATTCCGACACTTTTTCCGCTTGCGTGGGCGTGAAAAATAAAATAATAATTAAAGAAACAAAAACGAGGAAAGAAATAGAAACGTTAACGCAAATGGAAAAGGTTTTCGAAATAAATTAGCGATTTGCGTTAAGAGCCTAAGCTCACGAAATAGTAAAGTTTTTGATTGAAACGATTTTATCTTCTGGAGGGAAATTATTTTAATTATATGAATTTTTTTTGTTTTTACTTTATATTAATCCGCTTGGCATTTTCCATTAAAGAAACAGGGAAAG
The DNA here is from genome assembly GCA_963920795.1 of Eutolmus rufibarbis. Taxonomy (NCBI): domain Eukaryota; kingdom Metazoa; phylum Arthropoda; class Insecta; order Diptera; family Asilidae; genus Eutolmus; species Eutolmus rufibarbis. Next base: position 6,183,350 of record OY987208.1, read on the forward strand.
AAAAAAAAAAACAAAGTTAAAGAAATTGTACTCTCGTCAGAAAAATTTGGAGAAAGACTTGTTAAATTTTGAATGAATCGATTTAATTTTTAGTATACTTTATAATGTATCCTCTCTCCAATTTTAGTGATGAGAAGTTGTTTCAGTTTGAACTTTCAAATTAGGCCGCCTTGATGCCAATGAAAATGCCTATAAGGGGCCATCCACAAATGATGTCACACTAAATTAGCCAATTTTTGACCCCTCCCCCCCTTGTGTCACAGGCTGTCACATGAGACTGACCCCCCCGTTTAATATGATGTCACATTTAGGATAGCCCCCCCCCTAAAAAAGCACTATAAACAAAACATTGAATAAAATTTTCTCATTTATTTTAACAAAAAATACTCTTCGATTAAATTATATGAAACGAATGTACGCAGAGAACAATAAATTGAGATCACAACTAAGATGTCCAAGGTGATGTCAGCCAAGTTCTTAGATCGACGATCGCTGGTAAAATGTTCACAGTTTCTCTAGGGATTCTGTGCTCATCAATGGCTCGCGGGTCTAATTCTTCGACATCTATCCACTCCATATCTTCCTCTTGAGTATCATTGCGAGTGATACATAACATTTCTGAATCTCGTCGAGCCAAAATAGCAACGGGATGTACCCGGATGGCACTTTGGTAGTGTTTCTAGTCGGGTTATGTAACTAACTTCTAAATGCAAGTATAAGCTTAATTACTTGAAATATTGTGACATCACAAGTTTCTTCAACCCCCCGCCCCCCCGTGTCACAAGTTGTCACGGATAGTCGCACCCCCTCCCCCCCCTATGAGTGTGACATCATTTATGGATGACCCCTAATGTAGTGTAGCCGTAAAAATTAAAAAAATTAGAGCATTTTGAAGCAAACAATAACTGTGATCTTTTCGGCAAGAAATTTTGCACTGAGTTGAAATTTATGAATAGTTGCCCATATCAAATATTTTTTTTGGCGAAAATAAAATAGCATTTTCCAGATTTACACCCACTTTGCGTCAAAAACTTAATCCAAAAGTTTATCTGGTTCAAGATTTGAAATTTTGATTTAAATTATTTAATTTAATATACGCAAAATATAATTCAATGCAAATGAAAATGTTGATATCTAACCTGAATCAAATAGGAAAATGAAAAGAATACAAAGATATTTACTCCACCTATGTAGAAAATGTAATTTCGAAAAAATCGCAAAAGTAAAAACCTAAGCATCACTTATTTGCATTACAAACGGAGATTTTGCCTGATTTTAATTGCTGCAATTTTAGAATGAATAATAATTGAAGTTATTTAAGTTTACACTGTATAATATAATAACTTATATATTTAATAAATAAAACAATAATAATGAAAAATCACTGCCAAGTTCAATTATTGTGTTATTAAGTAGGGTTTTTACGAGTAAATATTAAGATTTAAACCGAATCTTGTATTCATATTTTTATTTGCCGCTTATCAAGCTTAATAAAGATTACAGATTATTTATTTTAATTAATTTTATCCTACAAAAAGCTACTGCAGAGCTTTGGCAATTATTCACTGGTCAATTAAGAATAACTTAACAATTAACCCCAGTAAGTCCCAAGCCCTGGTGTTAAATAGAGAAATCTTGGAGTTATCCGACTTTCCTCCAGCTGAATCGAACTAGGCTACCTTTCGTTCTTAAGGCGAACAATTTGGGAGTAAAGTTGAACTGCATTTAACCTGATATAACTCTTTGAAAAATTATTATTATTATTATTCAATGCATTGAAACCACAATTTTTTATATTAATGATTAAGTTCTCTACGTGGATGTGGATAATGCTTTTATAGGTTATTCTACTTGAAACCCAAAAATAAAAAGTGGTGTTAAAGTTGCATGGAAAAGATATAAAATTCCAAACGAGTAAAATAGGTCGTGGCATAGAGCGAATTCAATTTTCTAAACCCATCATAAGAAGAGGTTTTCCTAAGGCAAGATCTGAGTGACTCTGCAAAGGTGTGAAAATATCAAAGATACGATTCAGACATGCGACAGTGTAAAATAATCGCGTGACAAACAAATTTCATTTCTCTTGCCTGGATGCGTTGGAAAAGGGGCGAATTGGGAAATATATTTCCTACAACATATCATTTCCATGACATCAACTCTTATTTCAAGTGCACCACTTTGCACTTATTCGAAGTAGCAGCCAAGGCACGCAAGGAATAGAGCGCCCTGTTTAAGATGTAAACTCGGTCGTTTGTAAGAATTTCAGAAATTTATGATATTTACGTTTCTAGGTAGCATGGTTTTTCTTATTTTTTCGTCTTCTGTATATCACTCCATGAACATTTTTCCAGTGGAGCAAATGTAAAAGATTCGTCCTGCAAAAGGGACGAATAAGACTTCAAAAGTTTAGCAAGAGATGCGGTTCCTCTGCTGTCTTGTTAGCAGTTTTCAATTCCCCGACGGTGTGGAACATAAATTTGAAAGTCTTTCATGTAAAATTTATGTCGGCCTGTGCTCCTTGTTTATTCGCTTGAAAATAAAATGGCAAATGACAACTTGTTTGAAGAATGGGACTTTGTCTTGCCGGGAAAAGAAATATATTTGGTTTAAAGCACTGCGTGTGAATTATATAATCCCTTTTGATCCCACTGATATATTCTACTAAGTGAATTAAATATAATGCTCAAACTCCTTCCTTTTGAATTTGGCTGTACCAAAAATAAAATTTAAAAACGTTCATAATTCCTTATTTTTAGACAACTAATTTGAAGCTAGACTTAAATTGTCAAGTCCATTACAATTAACATGGAGTAATCGAATTTGATTTCCATTACTATTACTGCAATTTGCAATTATAATTGTAATGGTAATGCAGAAATATTTACAGAAAAAATTAAAGTCTTAATCAGACCATTCTTCTTGGTTAATCAACCGAAAGCATTTTAATATAAAAAACCAGCAATTTAATATAAAAAATCTTCAAACAATTTAGGAAATTACAACGTATTGTAAAGTAGACCTGATTTTTGATAATGCTCCTGGTTAAAGTTGTTGCTTTTTCAAGTAATCTCTATATATGCATGATAGTTTCGAATAAAAACAATGATCTCCCAGAATCATTAAAAATTTATCGAACCGTTTCTAGAAATTTGTAAACCAAATTTTAGATTTCTTGACATCGTTAACCATTGTGGGACTGCATGAGTTTTTTCGAAGTATTTGATTTCAGCTGTCGTGTCTATTTTCATAAAATGATCTTTTTTCCTACGAGCAATTGTTTTAGATTTGTCCTCAAGATATCTAGATGCAAATTAAAAAGTTGTGTGGGATTTTTTAATTAATTTGCTTCTGTCTTTGTGTTAGCTGTGGACTGACACCCATAATGGGCTAGTCTGCTCAAATATTTGCTAAAAGCAATTCCATGTACACCTTCCGTCCAATTAAACTAACGCACAAAGAAGAACCAACAAACCGAGTTGAATGAACAAAGCGCCCTATTAGCCTTTGAGAGGGCCCCACAATAACCCAGAGGCCCAGCAAACCACCTGCTATTTGCTTCCGGAACGTATTTAACTTATTTGTTTTCCACACACTCGGTCCAGGTCCGGTATTACTGGACCAAGGAGCTGGCCATTCAAAGATCCCTGTCCTGTCACAATATTGGGACTAATTGGGACGCGTTCAAATTTCCCCAATTGTTAGCGCTCGGACCTATTTGCTGGTGGTCATAAATGCAATTTTCAAAATTAGACATCTATTCATTAGAATCTGGGTGTGTCCTTTTGGAAAAGGTTTGGTGGTCAGCAAAAGCATCGCCCTCAGCCGCTCCCTGCCAGCAGCAGGGCTTATTTACCTTTTGCTCCTATTTAAATTCAGTTTGGATGAAATCTGCTTCATGTCCACAAAATGATAATTTTGTTTGGTGTAATTTCATCCGAGGTCACAAATAATGCCGCGAGCATCTGGCGCAGGGAACCATAGCTCTAAAGGGCAAAAGGGCAGTTAGTTCGAGGTTTTGGGTCGTCAGAAAAATATTAATCTATATCCTTGAGGCATAATTTCTTTTAGTAAATTCTGTAGAAATTTTATTTGGACTCTTGCCCAGCATATGGAGAGTGTATGTTTTAACTCGAAATCGGTCATCATCATGGTAATTTATATGTACATATATCGAACAATTAGAGTTTATTTTACCGCAGAGGATGGCCTCTCTCGAATAAGCTTAAACTTAGTATATACATATTTGGAAAAGGTCATTTCGAAAATTACTAAATGATTTTCTTTGAAAATTTATTAACTATAGGTATTCATAGTCAAGATAGAAATTCTTAAAAGCTAAATAATGAAAGATTATACCTAAAAACGATTATATTTCTTACTTAACGATTGTTAATCAGGAAGAGTATTGTTATCCAAACATTTTTTATGCAACTTATTTTTTGGAGGTTTAGAATTTTTTAAAATTTGATATGTTAGAACTAAGAATTTGAACTAGGTCCAAACGATAAATAATAGTGCACAAAATAACATTTGAATGATTCATGTTTTACGGAAAAATATAAAATATTCTATTTTTTTCAATATTCCAAATCAGAATGATCCATTAAAGAAAGGAATTTGATGCAATAATAAAAATTCCTTACATTAATTCTACTTAAAAACTATGCAATAAATATATTAAAAAAGAAGTGAATAAAAGTGTGAACAATTCGTTATTTTATAATAGTGTTTAAAAGTTATACTTCAACATAATCTTAGAAAGTGAAAAATAGAAACAATAACATTTTAAGAATTAACGCAGAAATATTAAATTAAACGGAAAATGAAAAACTAGAAATTTTCAAGAGATATACATTATAAATTTGTCATACATTTCATATATTGAATAAAGTCTTTCATATTACATAAAAAGTATTAAATTTTGTTTTTGGCTACTCATAAAAGTTGAGCGAAACCATTTTACTCATCTCAAAGTACCTCCATTTTGTGAATATTCTTATTGAGGACACTGTGCTTTGAGACTGAAATTACAGTCATCACAAATATATATAACCAAGATTCGAAACCGAATAGAATACCAAACGGAAAGAAGTCATCTTACTCTCTGTGATATGAAATATCTTTCCTTTCCTTTTAGTTCATTAAAAGAACGAATAATTGAAATAACATTTCCGTTTAGTTAACAAGACGTTTCTGCTCCGGGACGCCAGGCAGTAAGCTGAAGAAGTGGAGCACGTCGCTGGGAGCACTTCAAAGGCGAGGGGAATCCCCATATTATAAGCCCGTGAGACAGAGCCTGCAGCTAGGGCTGTATCATGAAGGCCTCGTTTTTTTCCAGTGTATGCTAGCAAGCACCTTTAATTTAACTCCAGGATTCCCTGAAGTGGCGCAGTACTAAATGTAGTGCGTCTTCTTTGGCAGGATTAAAATGTTTCACTGTATTTAGCAAATGGAGCCAACAACCCCCTCATCCAGCACTTCATCACATAGCAAAAGTAGATGGCACTTCTTTGAATCAACACGTTTGACTCTGTGCAGATGAGAGACCTATCGTTAGAGATGACAACTTTTTCTCAAGGACACTTCCGTGCCCTCCAGCACCTTAACAACTTTTCTTTTAATTTTTACGGATCTGTTCTCTTTAAAATTGCTGAGGGTAAAAATGCTACCTTTTCTGAAAATGCCTCAAATGATTCACTTTTAATTCTGTCAATTCATTTCCTTTATATAATACATCTGTATTTCTTATTTCTTTGAAGAGGAAATGTCTTGGTCTTCATTCAAAATATTGAAAAATATGTGATTTTATTCTCGGTTATAATTTACATATGTATATATTTATATATGTATTGCCAAAATATTTTTAGAAGAAATTTTCTAGATAATTGTTATTTGCTTTATTTCGGAGCAATAAATTGATTTTAATAAAAAATCTTCAATCCCTATCCTCATACGAATATTGTATTAATTTTGTAGTTATAAATGAACAAGATGTTCACAGAAATTTTGTTACTTGTAATTGCTATAGTACTTATTAATTAAGTGCTTTATACCTATGTATTACAATTTTTGTGAAAAAGTACATGTATTATTTTCATACTTAAGAATGGTGCTTACCTAGCCTGAGTCTTTCTTTGATTTTTCGAATCTTAGGCCGATAGCAATATCGCAAAGTTGTAATTAAATTACAAAATGTATTTAAAAACTTTTGCCAACAAAATGACAAACTGATGCTCTATAAAAATATGATGAGTGGTAAAAGAGAATTTCTGTCGAGTTTTGTCATCTGATGTGGAATGAATGTTCAACATCGAAAATTTCCTCTATTTATCACTGCCAATAAGCCCAATATATTTTAAACAATTAAATGCCGAAGAGAAATAGGACAACAATCAATTACGCTGCTAATTCCTCTTTTATGAATCATAATAATTAATACTGTGATTATCAGCGGGCGTTTGCACTGCGGGGGCGTTGTGTGGAACGGCTGCATTAATGTTCGGCGATAAGGAAAACAAAAAAATGAGTTATAACGTGATATTCAAATATAATATTTAATCATCCCCTGGGTAAATTTTATTTCACTTGCCAGCGTAGTAATCCACCACTACCACAGGGCCAGACTGGGACAGTACCTACGGCGCAGAAACAAAAACCGTTTCAACATTTAATCCTTTCATGTTTATTGCAAGGATTAAGTTTAATTTACAGCCTCCCGATGGATTTTTAACTACAGATAATAAATAGACGGAGCCCGAGAGTATTGATTGGCCTGGGCAAACTGGGAATTAATCAAACATTGAAGGCCAGTCGAAGTGGCTAGCCATAAGGAGTTGGGCGTTTTAAGGAAATTGATTTTATAGTCCGGTGGACTTAATTTCTCTTGATCTATGTGCACAACAACTTTGTCGTTCGAAAGGTTTATTCACACCCAATTATTTTCTAAAAGTTTTTGAGTTTTTTTAATTTAGTTTTTCTAAATCAGAAAATCGAAAATCAGAAGTATAAACTCTGCCTGTATTCGATTTCTAAGATTTAATGCTAGATTTGCTCGAAAATCTAATATGTGAAGCTTTTTCGCCTTCCGCAGCTGAGATAATTTATTTTTCAAGAAAATCCAATACAATCGTAATTCAGAAATTAGTCGCTCCATAAAGTTTAATGAATTTTTCAACCCAGGCTCTAATACATCACGTCCTTCCGCTTAAAATAAAATATTAGAAACATCTCAAAGGTAATGCACGTTTATGAGGACAAGGAGATTGATATGCCCTCAGGGATTCAGTGACAAGAGTGATGCGAACTTGTCTCACGTGTCGTTCTCCAAACATTTTTATAATGGCAAAGAAAAGTACCACCAGTGAAAGGGGAACGTTTGGCCTGAATTGTTATATACATAACAAATGCACTGATGTGAGGTAATGCTTAGGGGTCTGACATCGTTTTTATTTATTCCTCTCCTTGTGGGAAGAAAGTGTAAATCACTTCAGAGATCAAAAATAGAATCTATCTAAGAAATTGTATCACGTAATCCTTACCTACATTTCTGCATAATTCCCGACAATATAAAGGAATTTGAAGAAGTGTTCAGTTTACGCCAACATTCATCATTTCAATGAACAGTAATTTTAGACTTCTTGTCGATTTTCTGATGATATGAATATTTTTTACTTTTAAGAAGTTTCAATTTCTAGAAAATATTCACTTTTGAGGTTTTTTGAATTTCGAAACGAAGTGATTCTATTCGAGAAAAATATTCACAACCCAACAAATTTTGTTAGACAAATGAAGGATCTTATTTTTGCTTCTGGAATCATAATCTACGGGATAAGTCAAATTAGCAAATTTGCCACGTCATGTAGTAATCCTATTTTACTAATTTCGTATCATACAGGGTGTTCGGATTCTACGTCCTCAAAATTGAAGTCGAAAGTTATTTAGGAGGAGCGGTTACTTAAGGGGTTAGGTGGGTTTCAGAGGTTCAAAAAAAGGGTATTTTTACTATTTTTTTTTTAATATATACAACCATATATTTTATTTAAACAATTCAGAATATCAAAGATACATATTTAAACAGTACTTTGTGAAATTTTTATTTAAAAATTCCGAAAACTCAGCCGTTGGTACCTCATCTCCCTTGACGTCTCAAAAAAAAATGCTCTTGCCGTGGACAGCATAACTCATTATTGGTTCATCTAAAATCAAAAAACCAAAAATATTTCGGTAGTACATGGATAAATTTCGTTAATGAACGAAGGAAAAAAAAATTAAACTTTGAATTTTTGACAGACTGAAAAAAAAAACACATTTTTTGGTCAAATTTTCGCCATGTTTTGGCTCGAAAAAATTAGTTGTAATAAAAAAAAAAAAAAATCCTTCGTTCAATAACTAGATAATGTCATTTCAAAGATGTGTGCAAAATTAGAACAAAATCGCTTCATAACTTTTCGAGAAATCCTGTCCACCGACTTAAAAAATGGAGTTTTGAGATAAACGCGTTTAAAGTTGCCCTATGCAGCTGCTTCCGTATTCCGTGGCCTGATGGGCGGAACTTCCAAAGGGTCTATCTCTTAGAATTTTACTCGGATCGATTTGAAATTTTAGGAGAATATTTTAAACATATTGTAATTGTACTATTTAATAAGACAAAAAAAAAAAAAATCTATTTTTTGAAATTTTGAAACCCACCTAACCCCTTAAGTCCTCATAGATCCTTGTAAAGACATCGAGCGGGGATTTAAAAGAGGATAAAAGTACCTTTCTAACAATACCTTAATTGCTAGGATCCGTTTTCAAATAAAGGGGCTATCGGGGTTCAATTCAAAATTTATCGAAATTTTCGTTGAAAAATTGCGGGATTTTCCTAATTCAATCAGATGTTTCCGAATTTTATAGAAAAAATTCATTGTGGTTGTGTTTTGGACGAAAACATCTTCATGTTGTGGGTAAAACCATTTCTAGAATATGATTTTAAAAAGTAGGATATTTAACTATGTTTCAATAATTAATTCTTAATTTGAAAAATTGCTAATTTATAAGCTCAACAAAATAGGAACTTTTTTTTTTGAATATTTTTAGGAAATTCTACGACTGTATCTGTAATAAAACCTTGTTTCTTACTTGTAATAAAATCAGCATTTAAGAGCCCATAGAGACAGTATACCTCTGTTATTCCCGCAGTATAAATTAAATCAACTCAAAATATCCGTGAGCCGAAACTGTATTGAAGATGAACTTGATCCCTGCATAATGAGCTCATAATTCTTAGCGGATAGTCATCGGGACAGATAACGACGGGAAATAAAGGAGCTAATAAGGACGTCGGGGCAACGATAAATGCGTCGCATGTCGTGCGCCACGGCAGTCAATTCGGTGAACATTCGCACTGTTTGTTGCGGAAGACAGTCCCTAACAAGCTCATCTGTTCCGCAAGAACAATCAAAGCGCCTGGTCATCCCGTGGTAATTTATTTCCCCGAGAGTCCTGAGGGTCGTAAAAAGGGAGACTCCTCTGACTGGACGTTTTTGGGTCAGACAACATATGTTATGTAGGTATGTCCTGGGACAACTCGCACTTGACGAGACGGCCGGGATCGGGGGATTGGGGACAAGTAAAGCGAACAACAGTGGTGTTAAATTCTGTCGTCCTTCTTGACTTCTCCTCGTGGGCATTCTTCCAGCGCCAGAAGAGAGGTTTTCCTCATTTTTCAGGAATATGATACAATGGGGGACTTAAGCGCCTTTGTTCGGGATATTTATTATTGCATTTTCCTCTCCTTTGAGACGGATTTCATTGAGTAACGCGACCTCGGCGAAACGATGACATGGGAGATTCTCCTTAACTTTCTGAGTGACATTTTCACTTCAAAGATTTCACTTTGGGTTGGCTCCTGTTGCCCGTCAAATTGACGAACTGAAATAAGTTTTGACGCTGACGAAAATAGGCGCTGACATACAAAGGGGAGGGGGTTCTTCACGTCCAACAGGGTTTATTTTACGAAAATCCCTTTTCAGTAACTTAATGGAATTGTTTTTTTTTTTTTTTATGAGGAAAAGACACGAACGGAGTGTTGAGAAGGCACTCGGCTTTTGAAGTGATGAAGATTATTTTGCGGTCCTCAAACTTCATTATTCCCTTAGCTGGAATGCAGATGTCTTTACAACTGAATTTTATTTTTTAAAGTAACTTTTATGAGATGAAAGCGAAATCTCATAAATTGTAAAACCCTTTTAAAAATTTCCTCTTATCGAATATTCATTCGGTTTTAGTTATCTCGTTTAGAGCTTCCTTTTAACTTTATCCATTTCTCTTGTATAACAACTTCTGCTTTTATGTTCTGAATCGGACTTGAACTGGCAATATTTTTGTAAATGGCTTAATCTACATGGCTATCACACATTTAGTTTATAGTTAACATAAAAAAAACAACTTAAATCCAACTACTAAAAACAAGCAATAAGTTATTTTATATTGGAACAACAACCATAAAATAAAAATCTTAATTCGTTTAAGTAAATAAATCGTTCATAAAGTTTGATACTTTAATCAATTATATAATTATTGATACTACATTAAGGCAACAATACATTTAAATAAATATGTGCTGATCAAAAGTGATAACCTGTTAGACAATAGCTAAATATTTTAGTTTTAAAGTATAGTTTCTTAAGCGATTCATCTGGTCTAAAAAATTGGAAAAATCGGAAATTTTTTTCCACATTTAAAAAATTTTTACTTTTAAAAATATACTGATAAAATTTAATTTCAAAATTCAAAAATGAGAGAATTTTAGACTTTTGAATATATGTAGAGCAGTGTGGCGTGCTATGTTCAAAACTTTTAAAAAAAGTTATTCTTGAAATCACTATTTGTCAGTCAAAGCAATGGTGAATTAAAATTTACAAATCCTCAGTTCAATGTTGTTTTAAAAATCAGTATCTATGTTCATTTTTTCTAGAAATCCTGTTATTTTTATAATTTTAGCTTAAATGGTTTCAGAGATAAAAGAAGGGCTCCGTTATCCTCTTTGAGATATTAACCAAAACAAAAAAAAAAATTGCTTTAAAAGGGAGCTTAATTAAAGCTGTTCATGAAATTTCATTTAGTGGAAATTTTGTCAAACCACAATTTGATTCTGTGCAAATGCCACAGCTTAGACTTGTGCTGAATAAAAATAGCCACGATGAACTTTTAATTGTCGAGTCGAGGACCATTCGGAGGCTGCAGCGCTAAAAACGAAATCATTTAAATTTCGAAACCCAAACCAAAACCAAAACCGTTTAATAGCTTTCGAATCCACTCTGAACTTTAGCGTACCACGAGAAGGCACATATTTAACGCTCAGGTGTTATTAAAACAGCTGTTTTAATTAATGCAAATGTTCTGTGGAAGTTTTTATCGCTTGAGTGCTTACCTGGAAAAGTTGCATGAAAGGCAGAATCTTGTGAAAAATCTCTGGGACTCATTCTGGGATGGGGCTGCTCCCATTGCTGGTGGGAATGGGGAACACTTAAAATAGTATTAAAGGAAAGGAACTACATATTTATGGGTGCACAAGTGCATGCGTGGGGATAGAAAATGCCCCCGATTTAAATATTTAGGTCTTCGCGTTCTGCGCAAAACAAAGTCGTGAGCCACATTGTGGAGAACTCTTAGAAATCCTTACCTAAATTAAAAGTTACAAAATCCGCGAAGGGTTTATTAAGAATTTTTAGCTCTTTAGGGCGGAAAACTTCTAAAAGCAATTACATAATAGTGGTGCAAATTATACGATCGGTTTCTTCCTTCCCTAAACGCATCCACAGAAAAGAAACATCAGCGATTTTCATAGATTATGCCAAAAAATGTGCACTAAAAGTTTCGTGTTCGGTGGAGCACGGGCTGATAAACGCTGAAAGCGATTAACAGCTCCTTTGGCCAAAGGGAACCAACTGCGACAGAGGCAAGCCCGGGGAGACAAATTACTTTCACGCCCTATTGAAGTCAATGGCCGTAAAATTAATTGATGCCACGTTAAAGAACTTCGCTGCAGAGCGGCTCCACTATCAAATGAAATTCTCGAAAGGGATCGAACGCTTCGCCTTGCCAGGGACGCAGAGGGGCGCTGCTGTCGCTTGTTTGGAAAGCTTGCCAGGAAAGCAACTAAGTAAAAAATTCGATTATACACTGAATGGTGGAAATTTATGTACACAATCGCTTAAACTAGGGGTATTTCTACTTTTTAGGGCAAAAAATTGAAGTTGTTTGTAATTTTTTAATTTTTTGGGAAACTTTTATTTATAGTATATACAAAACTTTTAACATAGTATTATAAAAAGTCTCTCTTGAAATGTATCTGTGCAAAAAAAAAACAAAAATGCCACTTTTTCGGTCAAAAATTACTTGAAAAAAAGGGGAAAAAATAAAAAAAGAAAGTGTTTTGGCTTAGCTCTGACATTTGCCGGATGGCCAACAATATGATTACCGACAATTTGCCACAAATGTTAGATCAATAGATCAATTAGTTTTTTATGCAATCACTGCACCCGTTTTGAAAAATTGCATTTTGAGAAAAACGAGTTTAAAGTATTTTTCATGGTTTAAAGTAAGTTATTTTATATGTATACATATATAAGTCTAGAGCTTCAGGAACAAAACGAAGTTTTTCTTAAAATTTTAGTGACGTATTCTACACATTATAAGTAGACTAAACAATTAGATTTTTCTAGGCTTCATCTAGTTACAGTAACTTAGTTAAGGTTCCTACCAATGTCTAATTTTACATTTACAGAACAAATTGAAGCTAATTGGTGAATTGCACCTTTTAAAATTTAATATCCCGACTTGTCTATTCAGAAACAAATATGAAATCGTATCCGAATTCTTATTTTAAAAAAAAGAAAAAAAATTAAAAAAGAAATAAGATATTAGGGCTTCAATTCCCTATGATACTTGAAAAATAAGTACTCAAATGTAATCACAATCAGAAAAGAAAACATTTAATAATACTCAGAAAATACAATTAATCGCTTGTATAAAATAACTACACAAATTGAATTTTTTAATTGATGTTAACAATACTTTCGGGAACTGCTCGATCGATTGACATGACATTTTTTGGCTAAGAATCTCTATGAACCGAGGGATGTTTTAGACCTAAAAGATTGAGAAGCTTCCAACATTTATAAAACAATAAAATTTTGAATGAATGAACAAAAGTCGATAACTCCACGTGGACTATTGAATTGATTTCGTGAATTTCTCGAGATAAAACATTTTGAAACATAATTTTGATGAACCAAACACGTATACATATAATAACATTTAAAAAAATGGTTCAATGAGTCTTAGAAAATGTTCTGCTGAGACACAAGAACCAAGACAGGTTAACTTTATTAAGAAAATTTCAAAGTTGATCAAATTAAATTCGTAAGATAGCCTGCAGTAAGATAAACAGATATTTCTTACCTGGTTGTTGCATGTATTTAATTTCTTTGAAACTTTGTAACTCTTCCAGGTTTGGGAAAATGTTTATCGATGAAATATTGAAAAAGTCCTGATAAAATATTTTCGAATTCAATAGACCCAGCGTCATCCACTTCGATTCGAGGTAACTTGTCCAGAATGCAAGTCAAGAGTTCTTGAGGATTGCTTGAGCCTGGTAACTTAGTAGACATTTGAAGAAGGAGTAGTTATATATATTTCTTCTTTTTTTTTTTCAAAAATAAAATCCCAATAAAAATCGACTCCAAAACTTTGCCAGAATAATGCAGCAACTATTTCCCGAGGACTCGACAAGAATAAATTTATTCGAGCTCAAGTTATTCAATAAGCTCGTAAATCGAAATACAAACTCGTAAGTGGGTACCGGCGGATCCTGGGAATTGGTTTTTCTAAATCGCCAGGCCGAGGAAGGTGGTAAAGTTTAAGTGTAAACTTTCCTGACGGGTTATTTTTCCGGGAGATGTCTGGGACGTGGGGCGCACTTACTTGTTGCGAATTGCGGTCACCGGGCTTAAAGACAAGGTCCCTTCCGAGCGAGCAAGTTTATTCGAGCGCTCCTGGAGAAACCAATAAATTGAATTGGAGGGCATAAATCACCCCCCGCACTTGGGCGACAAATCCATTCGCCTTTAAGATGTTAGCCCTTGAGGACCCTTGAGCCAGCGCGACGCTGGCGACATGCAAAGTCAAGTGCTTTCTGCTCTCTGGCGAGAAATTTACGAGTAAAAAATTCAATTCAAGAGGCCGTTTCTATCAAATCCAGGGCACGTAATCCCCCTGATTCACAGCCAATTAAGTCGAAAATCTGCGCTACATCCTGCAGTGCTAAGGAGCAACAAAACCGCTCACCTGGCCAAGACCAACTCACCGGCGCTGAGGGATGGAACCCATTTCGCAAAGGTGTTAAACTTTGCCCATTACGTTGACTTTATGTACTTTGAACACCGCGTCTCAAGGAGGAAGGACTTAGGCCCTGCGAGGAAGGGCATTTCATAGTCGCGCAAACGTTCAATTATTGCTAATGCCCTTGTCATAACAATTACGGACAGGTGGCATGTCCTACACAACTGGAACGGCTCAAGATCATTATTTATCGCTGGAGCACAGCATTTCATTATTGCGAAAGGGTTAATCGAAAAGGGTTGCTCCCTTAATGACAGCAATCACGACGAATGACAACTTTCCCACTCTGCCCGCCTTGAAAAGATAGAAGACCCCGTCCCCGCCGCCTCGCATGTGGGAGGAATGTGTGCTTGTTCAACTTTTTAATGGCTTAATGTGGGCGGAAAGTGTCTCCAAAGCGCTTGGAATGCTTTTTATCCGACTTCTAAGATAAAGTGGGGGTTTTAATTGCAGCCCTTTGTGGCGCTAGTCATAGTTGGCAGCGATTATTGCGAGAATGGGGCGCTTTGCGCCCGACGCTAAAGCGGAGCGATTCACTTATTAATTTTAACACCCTCACAACAAAGGCTCTGAACTTTCCCTTTTAGTCGGCGAACACAATGGTGAATGCGGGCAAATTGTTCAAAAATAGCACACTGTTTAGGTTTTACAGTTGATATTAAATTGCTCTTTATCAAAGGGATGGGATTAGGTACCTTTAGCCAAGGTAAAAAGAATTTTAGCTTTATTCACTTTTCACAACTATCAAACTCGACAGGAATTTGCAGCCTTTGATAGTGCGTAATAGATTCTGCTGATTCCTTAATTAATTCAGCTGAAAATATTATTATCAAAATTCAAGAGGATTATTTCAAAACAACAAAATCTTTTCAAACGCATTTAAGGCTTTGATAATTTCAGTCATTTAGGATGGACGTCAAAAACTTTTATATAAAATTATTTTATGTATTAGAAGTGTTTTGTGCTTACCTATCTTACATATATACATATACAAAATTGAAAAAATTGAATTTTGTATATTTCTAGAAATACTGTGCTGCTTTAAATTAAAAATTAAACTTTCTTTACACCGTAGACACTCGTTACAAAATTAAAAGGTGCTTTAAAGTTTTGAATATAAAAAATTGTCATTTACTTAATGTGATCATTTCAGTTCCAAATGATCATTTTTACAATTGTTCAAAAGTTTTTACTTCTTTCAACTTACTATGTACATACAATCTGCATATGGCGTGAAATTTAAACTTGATTAATTTTCATAACAGAAAAAAAAATCACATACAATCGACAATAGGCCCTTTTTGGAATCTGTATTTTACATGGCTGGCATTAAATTTAGACTATTATATAAAAAGTAGAAGGGCTTCATAATTTTGGGCCACAAATTTTATTTTGCATTTCTAGAACAATCCATAATTTCATAATGATTGCGAAAATAATGGGTAAAATGGGTCATTCTAATTTAATTTTTTTTTCAAAAAACGCGGTTTGTTGATCGATTCGTATTTTACGGAAACAATTATATATGTAGATTTTACGTGTAAAAAAATAATTTTGTTTTAATATTGTTAATTTTAATTAATAATTTTAAATTTTCATATTTATAATTAAACTCGAAAACTTCGCAAATACTTTAAATTTTAAAATGAATTTGGAACATTTCTTTCATGCAAGCAATGTTCTGAAGCCAAGAAGCCGAGAACTAGAATTGATTTCGTTTTTAATAAACGTCCCGTTTGACCTTATGGAGCTTTTATGAGATGCGTCCGTAGCAGGGTTCGAGCAAACAAACTGCAACTTGGCTCATGTAATCTTTCGGAGACTCGCCATAGTTCCGCTTTTCCAAGGGATAAATGGAAAAATCAGGTGAATTCGAAAGCATTCCCGGGGGCGGTCGTTACGTCGTGTTCCTTAACAAGAAGGACGGACGGAGGGCACACCCCCGATATTGCTCTGACATACTTGCGCCAGGTATTCATCTGCCCATTTATATTGTTAGAAACTAGCTGGGATTTGCAGGGGCTTCCTTTGAGGCGCACCCACTCCTTAGCCCTCTACCTGTTAAATGCTCCAAGGTACTTGCTCGCCACGTAAATTCTTCAGGTGGAGTTAAATTAAAATTCTTGCCTTTGGCCGGCCACTTTTCCCGGGCGAGATATCGTTGGAGCCATAAAGGGATGCACTCACACTACGAGACCAACTCCTTTTATTAGTCTGTAATGGGATTCGTCCCACTGAAATGAAAACCATTTTTTTTCATAGATTCGTTTCATTTTGTTTACCCGTTCAATGACTTTAACCCAGCAGCAGTTAAGACTCCCTTGGAATCGTTAGAAACTGCGGTCTATTTTACGGCCCTAAAGATTCGAACCATCCCACTGACCCTTCTATGTTTTGTGCATGTGACAGGCTTCTCAGATTTTCGAGAATTTGCATTTTCCTGTGGTAATGGAATTTTTGTGGCTGGAACATACATCTCTAGGAGGAGGATGACGATGACGACTATCTCCAAAAGCCCACGAATGGCACTTCTCGATGTGAGTGACTGCTGGTGGTACACGCCACCGAGAGGGTCTCGGCCTGCACAGAATAAAGTGACAAGTTAATTAAACCGAGTGCTGGAGTTTTTGCGTTAAAATAGAGCATTTTCAGTTATTCATTTCTTTTGCCTTTCCTCTCGTGACGTAAGGACTCTTACATAGGGCTCTAGTTGGCCAGACATACTACTTTTAAATAACCGGTATTGTTGATATTTTAACTATCTATTTATAAATTGATAATATATGTATAAAATCACTGCGACATACTTAGTACTGCGACTGATCAATTTTACTACTACAAAAAAGATAGCACTAAAGTAGAAAATAATCATTATTTTGTATTTATTATTTTTCCGAACCAAAATATACGAAAAATATTCCATAGATACGTATTACAGAAATACTAAAGCGGATCTAAAATTCCTTGAATAAGTCTTCACTTAGACCGAGTTTATTTCAGGTTTTTTCATATTTATATGTGGTTGAACTGTTTAAAATATTTTATATTGATTACAAGCTTTATTTCAACCTGTATTGCGGTTTAATTGTACGAAACAAAGCCCAACAAAATAATCATATTTTTCTCCGATTTCTATCTCAATGGTAGTCAAGTACCACTGAAATTATACGGCCTCGTGACGGTGACCACTCACTGCAAATATTTGCTGAATCAAAAGGTTCAAGTAGAAAACTGCTATTGATTTAAACTTTTTGAACAAGGACGGGGCGTTAAAGTGTGGTTAATTGGTTCAGGGTGTTCACAAACAGGGCGATTTCTGCACGATCTCAATTGAAATACAAATTGCTTTGACTGTTTTAAGAGTTAAAATAATCGAGTTTTTAATCGAAAATCCACAAGTTCGTTGAAAAAGTTGAAAACAAATGGAAACAGACGTTATTGATGCGCCAAAATTATTTTATCAAAAACTCCGTTCAGAAACAATGCCAGCAGGCATGATTGATAACTACAATTTTACTGAAAGCTTTCATAAAAAATGCAACTTATTAAAAAAATCCACACAGTCCCACATTGAAAGAGTACCTAATTTCAATTCTCGTAAGACATGGACTAGGGGAACTTAATAATTTCTTTGCTGAAGTAAATGCATATCTCAGAAAGTTTTTGCCTGTTAATCTCAGCCTCCATTAAAAAGTTTAACTTTCGTCGAGTTCTTGTGCTAAAGTTTTACTCATAAATTTCCCTTCATCCCAAATAAGCTGCCCAATTTATCTTCGGGCATGTAGTGCGAAAACCCAACACGATTATGCCACTGAAATTTTAATAAAAATTAGAACGCTTTTAATAACAAGTCAAAGTCACAAGTTAATTTAGATGCATGATTTCATGTATCATGTTCAAAATTTGTTAGAGAAAGGAAGTCAACGAAAAAATTGGTTTTCTCTTCCAATTGTTTGTGCAGATTACATTTTTTAAATTTGAGGAACGATTTTACCCTCCAAAATAGCTTACTTTTAAGTATTTTAATATCATTAGTTTCATAATTGGATTTTTTTCCACGATAAAAGAAGTCATTTTCATGAGCAAAATTTAACAAAAATATAAAATATATTATATTTTTAATTTACTTGTCGAAAAACATTGACAGTTGAGTTAGTTTACAGAAATGATTTAAGAAATTATTTGTTTTATACATACATACATATAAAACAAATTAATTTTTAAAACAATCGCGAACTTGGCTTAAACTAATTTTATTCTCTTACTTGATTACCATGATAACTATAACTGCTTGTTAGATTGTTTTTGAATTTTCCCAGTATGTTAAAAATCACCGAGTTGAAACTGCCAAGTCCACTTCCAATTTTTATCTATTGTTAGCAAATTAAGTTCAAGTGGGTATGCAAAAGTAAATATGTTTGTAATGAAAACTATTTCTTAAAGGCCCTTTATCGTAAAAAGACGTAGAATGCTTAACACGCCGCCCTTTGAAAGAACAGCCAACAGCCAACAGCCTCTTTCTTATCCGTATTTCTTTCTAAATTGAAGTTTTTTAGCAAGACGGAAATTTTGGAGCACACAAAGATATAATAAACCATTACAAAGCAGCAGGCGGTGCCTAGAAACAAGACTCGTGCTTGATCCCACAAAATCCTCCTTAAGGTACTTAGGGCAACGTGCAAACGAAGCATTGCAGAAATTGCACCCTCCTTTTTGCATAAAGAGGATATCTTAAAGTCGAAAATGTATTTTAGCTGTCATAGCTTAAACCTCCTCGGTCCTCTGCCGTCTCAGAAATGGGACACTGCTTAGATGAAGGCGTGGTCCTCAAATAACCTTTGCATACATAAAACTAAGTTATGCCATATTTAAACACCTGCGATTGCATGTAAAAGCGCTTTTCAACGGAAGGGATGAATGGGACCAAATCAGCTTAATTTTTGATTACAGAAAAGGAAAAGGCGAAGGAAAGAACCTTATGGTTGAAACTTATTTCCTGAATTTTTTGTGGAAAAGTGAACCAATGGCATTTGGCATCGAAGTAAAGGAGATGGATTGTGAGCATATTTTAAGATTTATGCGAAATTCTAATAATGCTTCGAATTACAACTTTTAACATATTCCTTTTCGCAACCTTTCATTCCAAGAGTAGTAATTTTGTTATACATGAATGATAAGGGTCGTCCTATGTCTTTCGTTACATTCCGGATATCTAAATCGAATTGTTGGTTTTTTAACATACTTTTCAGTAAGTATTAGGCCTCTAATATTTTGGAAATTCTTTAAATGTTGTTCATCAGTGTGTAAACTCTTTAAAAGATATTTTAATGGTGAGATATGAAAAATTGGTATTCTAGCTTTCAGTTTTTGACGTAATAAAGCTATGCTTTTTTAATAGAAAAAAATATATCGAACTGATGTGCGTTTTCGGTCGTTCGATTGGATGATTGGTTTTAAAAATGCAGAGCATTAAAGTAATCGCCCTTCATTCAGAAAATTATGACCACTAGAGTTATAGTGCGCTAATAATAAAATTGAAAAAACGTCTCTCAACGATTTTGATACCCAATATTTTCGGTTATTTTTAATTTTATAAATTTAGCTTTCTAGATAGGTCACAAAGAAGTCCGAAGACATTACAATTTTTAATAATTAATAATACATATACATACATATTTATAATATAAGATTCATATTTTTGCATAACATTTTAGTTTTTGTCACGAATGGTCTCCTTCTTCAAATTATCTTCTAAAAAAGAAAGAAAGATGAGATGAGATGACAGAAAATTTAAAAATAAGTTAATTATTTTGTAATATGGATACGTTATATTCGGCATTAAGTGGGGGACCAATAATATAACTCCAGAACCAATTAACTACGGATTTTCGGCGATCAAAAGGGCTTAGTACGGAAGTAGGTCGAACGCATCTGTAAAAAGTTAAGGGGATATCTCCGATCATTTCGGAGCTAAGCTTCCAAGATACACCCGAAAATCATCCAGGTAAATCTCTCCGGCTTACGTTTAATGCAAACAAATGCCGCCATAGTCTCCCCGAAAGAAGGAGGAAATCCTTATTTTTATATATAAATCACAACGTCCCGGAGGAGTGGCTCACGAGGACGACGACTGGTACCAAGAAAACTGCCTTCTTTCGAAACTTGTCATTTTTCACGGATATTTGCAATTCTTCATCGCCTCATCAAGTGCCTTTAGTGAAAAAAATAGCATCACTTAGCCACTGTGATGGTAAAAGTAAAACAATTGCGCAGATGAGGGGATTTGCAGATAGAAAAGCAAAACTTTTGAGTGCCAGAAACAGGAAGAACCGGAATATAATCTGCAAAGTAATTTTGAAGGAAAGCACTTCCTCGGAGAATATTAAAATCTCCCGATTTACAAATTTATCATCAAACCCAGACCCATCGGCGCTAATCCTACTTATCTTCAATTACTGAGTCTTATTGGGGCTCTGGCAGCGGATGCAGGACTCCAGCCTGGCCGAGCCCCACGCCCACACCTCATGAATATTCATAGCCCAGCGCATAGCTAGTTCCAGAGCACGGTGTCTGCAGTAGAAGACCATTTTTAATGAACGGAAGAGACTCCAAAGAAAAACAGATGGGTAAGTTTCGTACTTGTCTTTGAGATTTTCAGGGACAAATAGAGCGTCTCGGGAAATTTAAAAGACATTTGCAAACAAATCTTTCCCCCAGAAGGTTATTCGGTGGGAGTTCGTTGCGAAGAGGTCCCTGGGCGGCTTTCAGGTCAAGAGGCCAAGATTTTGCCACTTTAATGTAGTTTAAAATTTTATGGCCGCAGAGTCGTATTGAGCCGTTTAGCACTCTCTCCGGGGACTTTTACAGAAAAGCAATTCGAAAAATGTTGCCGAGGTATTTAAACGGAATGAGAAGCGTAAGCCTGCTACACGGTCTTAATAATTTTAACTAAAGTTAAAAACTCAGAGCGATGCTCTCAACGTTTAGCAGAATTTGAAAGGAATTTCACATCAAAGTTGTTCCTGAAAATGACTTTACATAGAGCGACTTCAAAATTGTATAAAGAGGAAATGAATTCCGATTATTCGCGAGAACTATGCTACTCACTGGTTAATTGTTTGTTTTGCAAAATTTCAACAATTCACTAGAAGCTAATTGTATGTCTTAAGACTCCTGCAAAATATCTCAATTTGTGGGTATCGTTTAGGTAAAGGAGAATTCTGATACGTTTTTGTACTAAATTTATTTTGAATTAATATTTAAATAATAGATATTTGCATATAAAATCTTAGTATGAAAAACGAAAGCAAGGTTGATTTTAACCAAAATAATTTTTAATTTATTGGCATTGTCATGTTGAAAAAGGAAACAAATAATTTAAAATACTGCGAACAAAGAAACACTAGAGTAAAAACTGAGGAGCACATTAAACTTTTTTGAAACGCCATCCTAAATATATTTTTCGAGCTAATATGTAGCTTTGAAAAATATTGGCATCATTACTTTTTAAATTGGTGATGTATTTACCTTAAACTATAAAAGAAAACCATAAGTTGGATACACGTATTTAAATTTTAACTAAAAATTTCCATTACAAAATGAAACCAAATGAGAAACTTTTGTACAATTTCCACCAAGTAAATTAAATTTTGTCAAAATCTTTCAAATGAATTATTTGCCTCATTTTAAAATTGCACTGTACCAAAACTATCTCGTAAAACCTGGTGGATAGTTTTCATTTTTCGCGAAAATGGACTGTTTCAATTCCACAATGTAAAAGTTTTGTGGAAATTAATTCAATTTGCTCTCAGCGATGTAAATGGTTTTAAATTGGGTTGTGTGCTTTCCAATATTTTTCAAAAACTTTGTTTGCTTGTTAAGGAAAGGTGAAAAGGACAGTAAATACACATTTGAAATAGGGAAAATTGTTTTGATTTCCACATGTTTGCAACTCTCATGTAGTGCATTTCAATTATTCAGTTTCCAAATAAAGCACGGTTTATTTCAAAAGTTTGGTTTACTCTCGACTAAAAAATGTCTCAAAATACTGATAAACTAATAGCAAAATTTGTAATGTTGAAGTTACGCATTTAACTAAAGCTTCTTTTAGCTAAAATGTTTTTTGCGCCTTAAAATTGTCTACAAATTCATAATCATGTTGAATATCGTAATGCAAAAGTAATTAATTCTACTAAATCTCAGTTATGAAATAAACACTTCTGTCTTATGCCTCAATTCAATTATTTTTGCTCTAACCGCAGGACCAGCTTTAATTAAGTAAGCTCCTCTTCGTCATGGTGTGAATTTCTGCCTTTTGCGAATGACATTAAAAATGTTCGTTTTAAGTTTAAAATAGTTTTCACACTTTTAAACGCCGTCGTTCTTTAAGCGTAAAATATATAGTATACTTTTCATTTTTGTGCTACTTCACTTATACGTACCCAATCTTCAAATTTGTATTATATTTTAATTTTAATTATTTTACTTAACCTAGATTTCATAAAAAGCATATTGCAATTATTTTATTACAGTAATCTGCAAAACGTATAAAAGTATGAACTAAAATTTGAATAAAAAATCTATAAGTATGCGCTTAAAAAGTTAATCCATAAATTAATTAACAAGCTGAGCATATTACTCAAAACCAATCTCATCCAATAGAATAAAAGCATTTGCATTTGTGCCCTTAACGATATTTGATTATTTGAAAACTGACTGAAAATGAATTATCAGGTTGTCATCAAGCTGAAGGCAAAAAGGCAACGACTATGTGCACAAATACTAAATTTGAGAATTAATTTCATAGGGCAATGTTGGGAAATGTGATACAATAATTTTCCAGTATTCACCTACGTAATTTATCTAATGCATCACTATCAAGGTAGTTCCATTTAATAGATGGAATTATGGAAATATAGCTCGGGTGTTTATGAGCTATTAGTGCAATTTATGTCTATATACATATGTATAAACCTGAAACCACTCGATGTGGCATCAGCCGCAAGTGGTGTAATTATTAGCTAATGCATCATTGACCTTACTAATTACACTTATTTATATATATTGAAGGAGATATTGACATTACCATGAAAAGAAGGAATTGGAGAATTTTGGTCTTTCATTTTATTTCTAGTTATAATTTGAGTTATTAATCTTGTGTATTGGACTGGTACAAATGTATGTACCTACAATTAAAAATACCTCATGCAAAATAAAAATAAACGTGGTTCGACATATATGTATGTGCAAGAAAATTATGTAAAAAATACTAATTGCTCACATGGTGCTTTTTTCCTTTTAGTTTCTGGAAACTACTAATTAAAAAAATGTTATACACTCTAAGTGAGGGGATACCCAACTTCAATTTTAATGAGCTTGAAAATTATAAATAATACAAAGTAGGAGATTCTGTCGTGGGGTAAAACATTTTAGACCTTAAACTAAAAACAGGCATTGTTATTAATATGTAAAAACGTTCAGAGTTATAAGTTGTTAAAGTTTTTCCGATAGTATCGTGTACGTGCGGAGCGATAATTCAAGGTAGTAAGAGAAAATAATACACTTATTGAAAAGTTTCTTAATAAAACTATTTTTAATATACATATCTCTTGTTTTTTTTTTGAAACAAAATCAAGCATATAATAAAACAAAAATTACCCGAGGATTCGACTTGCATAATTTAATAATATCATGGTTTAGACCGAAACACAAATCTTATCTGAGTTTCTCGAAATATTACATTTTAGCTAATTTTAAGAATACTGCATATGAGAATACAACTTTTTTTGCATTTAAAAATTTATCCTTATTAAAATACTGCAAAAATTTATAAAATTGATGCATGCAAAATTCACAAATACGCAGCAATGCTTCAGCTTGTATAATCAAATTTTAAGTGTATTACAATTCGCCGATTATGTGTTTATGGTCCAAATTGTCCCGGGAGGTAGGGAGTGTTCCGGGATTACTTCATACCTTGGTACCAAAGCAATTGCATCCAGCAAAGCACCTTTGGCACTTTCCGTTTGAGTTATTACAAATGAAACACGCGCCTCAATGCATTCTCTCGCCAAGATTAATT
The DNA here is from genome assembly GCA_963920795.1 of Eutolmus rufibarbis. Classification (NCBI taxonomy): domain Eukaryota; kingdom Metazoa; phylum Arthropoda; class Insecta; order Diptera; family Asilidae; genus Eutolmus; species Eutolmus rufibarbis. The sequence goes on from OY987208.1 coordinate 6,207,816, forward strand.
CCTAATGGAAAATTCACATCTGGAAATAATTAAAATTGAATCAATTGATCACCTAACCGAAATCAAGCAAACCCAACGCACGGAACTATCCCGACTGATACATGCCATCCTGCAGCAGGAAGGAACCCGATAACCGGCAAATAAACAGGAACCCCCGTGGCCTCATTAGCGTGGTCATACATGGGATCGGTGTGCACGTGCAAGTTGGGATCCTGCACCAGATCTTACATTCCCACGTATGCAAATGACGGGACGGAGGGGAAGCGACAGTGATTAGAGCTCACTACTCCTGACTAAAGTGCATCGGAACCCGATGCGGCTCCTGGCAAAGGTAACGAGTTCACTTTGCAGAGCATCACCCGAAAGTTTTGTACTTTGTATATTAAGTCCTAGGCAAAAGTAAACATGTCTGTATTTCGCGATTTAATTACATATAGTGAGTTGTGTGTACAAATTGTGTTAAGCTAATAGTTGCCTGATAGTTGGATAGTACCGGGCAAACATTTTGCGCTCATATGTACAAGTTAGAACGTACAGAAGCTTTTTTAGAAATTAATTTAAAATGAAATGTTTAATGTATAGCTTTTGTAAATACTTATGAGCATCTTCTAACATGCCCTTATTTTCTTATATAGACAGAGTAATTCAATATATGTCACTATAATAAAAGAAGACTAAGTTGACTGATAAGTTCATATAAGATATTTTAGAATATTCGCCGGCAAGGTAAATTGTACGCATGCATTCATACATTTTTTGTTATAATTATAATATGTAAGCTTTAGTTTAAACAGCTGATTTGAAACCAATTTTTAAATATTTTTAACATCATTAATGAGATGGAAATTAGTTTCATAACTTGAGGTCACATATTGTAGATCTTATTTATATTTATATGTATAGTACATATCTGTACCTTGGAATTATTTTGCCATTATTCGCCAATTCTTTGTAACCAGAATCAAAATCCTTCTAGAATAAGGACTAAATTAATATTTTAAATTAATTGCTTTTGTAAGCAATTGGTAAAAGATTTTATAATGTAATACAAATTGGAAATGAATTATCCTTCGCCCGAATGACGAACTCTGTATTTCTTACTTAAACAAGCTTCCTGCGGTTGCGACTATGCTCGAATGCATTTGAATAAATCGTAATTTACTTCCTTCCTTGAATTTATTCAATTCATGTTAACTGCAGTGTACAACTTTTTCTTACATCTTAAGTACATACATGCATATATTTCCCTAGTTTCGGTAAGCATCTTATTTTCAGCTTCACCTATTTTGCTGTAAGAATTTCAGTGTCAATGTATTTTCTCGCATAAATGAATTTAATATTTTCAAGAAAATATTTTATCAATGTGAAACATGCACATTTCTGTTCTCATTTTTCACAGTTATCAAGTAAAATGAATCATAAGGGAGAAGCCTTGAAAGTACTATTTCATGAATGTCGGCATTGATTCTTAGAGATGCTATGTTACAATACCATGCCCTGGCTTCCCATGTTACAGGTATGAATCATAATGCAACTCGAGCGGACTGAATATGCATTGCTCCACTCGAAATAAGAAAACCCACCACTTTTTCTGAGCCCAAGAGACATTTCATCTTTTCAACTCTTGCATTCTCAATGTAGTGCAGCATACCTGGCGCACAAATATGCATCAATGAATGGCTCCAGTTATGACACCTCTTTATAATCTACAATAATTATATGCCATTTGCATTACGAGCTTCACACTTGCATTGATTTCTGCGAAAATTTTGCTTTAAGGCTTTTGTTATTTTATGGTATAAATTTGAACGAAGATGAGATTAAAACAAGTTTCCATGATAAGCTCATGGAGGGTATATTGAGCCTTTTTGGTTAAGCTAACTGGTTATAAGTAGGCTTAGAGATAAGCTGCAAAACATAAAGAAAGGCACAATTAATTTTAAAGACGTAGATACCTTAGTTTATACATAATATAGGTAGAAATAATTGAACCAAAAAATTTATTTTCATTAAATGATTCAGAATGCTACAGAAAATCATTAACTTTTCAAAAAGCCTTTATTTATTTTAATCGAGGCTGCATATATGACTAATTTTTATTTTTATTAAATAAATACAACAGTTTTTATGAAACTGATGACTTTTTGCACAGATCTACTGAGACGAAGAAAATGAAAGAATATATTAGTTTGCTACCATTTGAAAACAATTCTTTCAAATATTATTATGAGCGTTATAATTATAGAAACATTTTGTTCAATTAATATCTAGGCTTAAAAATTCCCAAGACTAATTTTTATCTATCGTTAATAGCAACAGTAATGGAATTAATTAGCCTGCGAATTTGTAATCCTATGCACAATCAGGAAAGGCTAACTATTTAATTTTTGTTCTTTATAGCAATAACAATCCATGCTTATATTTAATGTTTTTCATTTTTATAAAGAAAGATTTACCTTATTAATTCCAATTTTTTTTTTTTTAAATAATTTAATACGGTTGTTTAACAAACAATTTTGATTAAATCAAAATGAAGGTCCTATCGGTATTGAATTAAATTTACATCACATGAAAAGTTAGTATCCAATTTCAAATTTTGTGTAGTTTTAATCTAATTTGGAACTGAAATTGTAAAATTGCATGTGGTTTATTTTCTTGGGCCCAAAATAAATAAACTATTTTGATAGGAACAGCCAAAGGTACAAAACATCTCTTCAAAAGGGGTACAACCCCAACATTTACTGAAAATTAATCCGATGTTGTCTATCTTAATTCGTTCGACAAGTGCTACTAATCAGAGCAAAGTGGATTACAAGAAATTTAGGCTGGAGATTTCTATCTCCATTTCCGTGATTAAATCGACTTGAATAGCCCCGATGCAGCCGTAACACAATTTGTCGCTATTTAGGGCAAAGCCCTAGAAGCTGCAGCGTTATATTTACTTCAATATGAAGGCTATTCTTTAGAGTGTTGTCCATTTTTTGGTAGTACTTTTTATTGTCGGTCCCCGGGATGTTGGAGGAGCCACTCTATCCATTAAATACAGAGCAATATTGAACCTCCCATTTGTTTCTTTTCAGTTTTTGTACTTTTTTCAGTATTCCCTTTTTCAAAAGCCCTTTTCCATTCTGGAAAACTCTTGTAGTAGGTGTCTTTCAGGGCACCCGGTACGCTCGAGTACCCTGCTCTGAGTAGCATCTGGCAGGCAAGCACCCGTAGAAACAAATAAATATAAGGCGAAAAAATTTCGAGTGTTTTAAGGGCGTCAAGAACTTTGGATGTAGACAAAGGGCTGAAAAGAATTGCAGCTATAGTGAGGTTAAGATTCCTGACTAAGTGGCTTATTTGTCTTAGAGTTCCCTCGGGAACTGGGGGCTGGCAGTATGCCGGTAGAGTATAATACACGCTACAGGAGACACACGGGCCTAAAGAGCCTTTAACACGGCTTTTCATTTATTATGACAGCTCCTTGCCACTTTAAACGAAGGCAGCCATCCCTCTTCTTAATAACAAAACGTTCATCATTCCTGGAAGAGGGTTGCTCCGACCGGAAAAGTTACAGATATAGCGCGGCCGACACTAAAAGCAAAGATTTGTGTCAGGCCTAAAGGACTTCTTCCAGAGTATTGCTAGACGCTCCAGAGACCCGTGAACCAAGAGTCGACTCAGCGTAGTTGGCAGAGGGCCATTTCGAGTTTAGAAGCCCTTCTGGAGGCACGTCTATTTGCGAACATGTCTCCAGATCAAAGGATTATACTTTCATTTCGACGCAAGAAGTGTGCGAGGACGTCTTTAAATTTCCTCAAATCCCGACGTAATCCGGGAACCGCACTATGCCACCACCCGGAAGGCAATTATCGGAGTTGGAGTTGCGATTGCTGGAGCGCTCCACAGAAATGTAGGAGTTGCAATTGTGCGGCTTCCCATTTCACATAATTGTTCCTGCAGCTGCAGAAGTAGCAGCAGCGGAGCCCTAACCCTTCCCAGAGCCCCTTTTTTATTTTTAATTAGCTCGCACATGGCATGTCATATCCGGAACTATGGATTTTTGCTAGCGTAGAGTTATTTTATGCGATTTCATGCATCTCAGTGAAAAACTCCACTCTAGCTCCAACAGAATGTGGATGGGGTCGCCGGAGGACAACTGAAGAAAAGTGGGCTACGCCACAATGCGACCCAGACGTGAATAGATAGAGTCCTGCGATTATATTTCGTTTTAAGTAATCCAAGAAAATTCTCCGACACAAAATGCAATGCCTCAGTTAACCCTTTCATTGTTTCCTGAAATAATTGCCATTCAGAGCGAGTGCAGCGATGTAGGCCACCTCCGTTCGACCGTTTTTAAGAAGAAAAAATTTAACGTTCTTTTCAATTTCGAGCTTGGAAGGCATTGCAACTGATAAGGGTGAATGGTAGAAATAGTGCGTTTCAAAATCATAAATGCAGCATAATTTTGCTTCTTTTGTTAAAAATGAAATAAAACCACTGACCAGTTCTGTTTTATTTAAAAATTATTTGATTCACATTTTTAAAAATTATACCCACAGTTTGGTTTCACTACTTATGTACTTAAGTTAACTTTACCAAGCCCATTCAAATTCCAAATTCAAACATTATTTTAATAGAACAGTAATATAATTTAAAATAAATTATTCCTGAATGATGTCCAGAGTTGGGCCATATCTGGTTATTTGAAACAAAACAATTGTAATTATTGCGAGTGCAGGTATAGTAGATTTACTAGTTACTTCTAAAATAGAATTGCTCGGCTTCCGGCTTCTATTCTTTTGCCCCTGATTAATTCAGATCTTACCGATGTAATCTTGTGAAATTTGCTTGCAAATGACCTAAAGCTTAAAGTGAATTCCGTCAAGGAATGATTCTTATGCACAGAAAGGTTATATCAATAGTGTAGCCTAAGGGTACGTGAGACTAAAGATTTTGGTATAATTTTTGACACTAAGTTGACTTTCTCAGGTTTAATGAATTATGATCTCTAATGCTTTTACACATTTTGGATTTCTGAAACGAAACATTAAGGACTTTAAAGATCCACAGAATCTCATCCATTATTTGGTGCCCTTATTATCAAATACTTATAAACATTATCGAATCAGTGCAGAATAAATTTACGAGATTCGTTATAAAAATGCAGTCTTTTAGGCGTATCGGAACTCAGTCTTAGACGTGAGGTGATTTGTGTGGTTTTAGTTAAACATATTTTGACGAATCGAATTAAGTCAGCAGATTTATTATATCTGTTAAATTTTATGTGGCCCTGAAAATTATATTCGTGCGAGATCCTTCGAGTATATGATGACGTATGGTTGTAACGAGCCTATTACTAATTTTATAGTTTGTTTCAATTTCAAGTCTATTGCTAGTTCCATAGATTTTAGTTTACTGCGAAATCAATTCAAAAATGAATACCTTGTTTTGTATAGAATATAGTTTGTAAATACTATACCTAAGTAGGTAATTTTTTTAAGTTACACTAGAAAACAATCTTATGGTGTATTATAATACTTTCAAATTTCAGACGAGAGTTTAGAATTGTGTAAAATTACATTTCAAAGCAAACACGTCTCATACATAGGTTTTGAATATTCGAATGAAATCAGTAAATATGTAGAGCTGCTATGTTGAAAGCCAAACACATCTGAATCAACATCCCCCAGAATAATGCCTTGTTCCACTTAGTAGATTAATTTAGATTCCACTCTTCGCAAAAAAAGGTCCAAACTTCGATTTCGATGTGCTTCATTTGTTTGGCGGATGCCCCTAAATCCCATCGCCGTATACCCAAATACCCCGATGCATCCTTTTGCATATTCAATCGAAAATTCATAAGCTAATTTATGACTTTGTGCCTCTTTTTTCTAATCCCCCGTAGCTGCGAAACCTTTTATATCCGCATCCGTATGCAGATCCGCTGCAAAAATTCCCAAAGTTAAACTTATCTGGGTGGAGACTGGAGCAGTTTGCCCCGCCCCCTCGGGCTTCGCTCCGTCCTGCATAGCATCGCACCCTGAAGCAGTTTCCGGTGGTTTTTTGCGTTTTTCTTTGGATTATTTTCATCTGTGTAATGCAATGAATACAGGAGCGATGTAATCAAGGGCTAATGCTCACACTACGTGCATAAAAAAAAAATTCCCGGGCACGGCGGGAGGAGCCCTTTTCAATTTTTATTGTATCGAGGCCAGCGGAGGCAGCGCCAGCGGCTCCAAAGGCAAACCCATGAATTAAAAAGTGAACTACTTAACATCCCGCGAGGCCGCTGTTTTTCAAAAGGAATGCACGCAGGAAGGCGCGGAGGTTTTTAATTAGCGAGGATAAACACTCGCGACAGGAACGCAGCTGGGGCGCGGTAATGAATTTTTCACGATTAATTATTACCTCAAATGGTGCTCGAGTTAAAACTGTTTTCTGATTTTAACTGTGATATTCCTCTTAATTAATGCCGGAAAATAAATCAGACTTGCGGCCATAAATTGGATTAGTGGCTGAGGTGGGAATCGTTCGCAATTACTCCCGTAGGCTCACAGGAAGAATTGTTTTAATTTCAAAATAATGTCACTTGTTGCGTGTTGCGTTCGTTGAATTCATAGTCACTTGTTTAAGTATTTTTATTACGAGCAATAACATTTTTCGAAATCTAATCACTTTTAGTATTCCGTATAACCAAATTTCGAAAAGGAGGACTCTCCATTCATTAGAGCCTATTTTCTTAGAGATCATGCTACAATTAAAAGAGCCAAATTTTAACATAGCTGTACTCAATATGGACCCACAAAAAAAAAAAACAAATAGAAAAATCCTAATCCTAATTAGTCACAGTAAAATCCATCCCAGCTTTTTTTGACCTGGAATACGACCTATTAAATTATAGAAAATGGGACTTATGCCGCATTATGGAGCGTTCGAAATTGAAATAATTTCAGGTTTTTTATTTTTTCCATAGGTTGAAAATTAAAAAAGTTACAGCGGTTTTTGTAAAAAAAATTCATTTTGTTGATTTTTTTTGCGTATGTAAAATTAAATTTTTGATATTATATCAATATGTTCTTGTAAAGAAAGATTTGAAAAGTAACATAGTATTTATTTCTTTTTTATTTACATTCTACAATTGTATATAAATCGGCGCAAAGATGCTGGGATGGATTTTACCCCAGAATGACTATTATACGTAATTTTCAGGAAGTGTGACTAAATAAGGTTAATATACAATTTAACGAATTTTGGGGTATTAAGAAGGCTATCAAATTTTATTTTGATCTCAGCCGCATTGTGTGGGGTATAAAATAATAGCTAATTAAATTGGTACAAAACTGGTACGAACATATAACATTTATTCAGGTGTCAACAATTTTATTTTAAAAGCACAAAAATCGATGTCCCAAGCCTATATTTATGTATAATAATAAAAATCTTGGAAATATTCTAAAAAATATATTTGTTGAAGACAAAAAGTATCAGGTTTAAATATTTCGTTTTAAAACTAAGCTTGTTAATAAATTATGAAGAAAGCTTAGAAGTTTGAAATTAGGTTAGAAATTTCACAACCAATGTCTTGCCAATCAGTACAAAAGAGAAACCGCAAAAACAATTATTCTCTTAAAATATAGCAGCAGAATAATTTTTAAGAGGAATGTAAAGTCATTTATTTCATTAATGTAATCACTAAAATATGTATAAATTTTAATTAAAATTATTTCAATATTGCTTTGAAACTTTAGCAAGACTGGAAAGAAGATGTAATTATCATATATGTAAACTTGTTTAATGTTTTAGAAATAAGAGAATTTTAATTTTTTGTAAAAAGTCGGAAGTTTTACACAAATTTGAATTCTGTCTTTAAATTGATTTGCATATATTGCACTGGAAAAAATATGAAATTCCAATTTGATCTTCAATAAAAATTAATTTAATTTCCAAGAAATAATTAGTTAAATAGGTAAAAATGTTTCATATTCCCAAAACAATCAAGTTGCTATTCGTCTTAGCCGTTTTTCGAAACCGAATTGTGTGCGGAACAACAATTTAATAAGCCGCAAACCACAACATTAAGGCACTTAAGAATAATGCCGGAAGCCGACGAGGGTGAAATTTGATGTGTTCGTTAATGTTATAATTAGGGCACGAAGGAGCCGACATAAATTCCGCCGTTATTATAATATCACTCATAGCAGGGTGTACTGTATTATGTGGAAATTGTCTGAACAAGATGTCGGCGAAATTGTTGCAGCACCGGCTGTACCACCACCCTGTGGTGTTATTGATAAATTATCTCCTTTGGAATTGAGTTGCCTGTCTGATGAAAGGCAGCAAATTTTGTGTTTGGCCGAAAACATAAAACAAAGGAACCATAATCAGGACGGCTCCAGAGGTGATTTATCTTTTGGTACCTCTTCAACCACAGTTGTTGGGTATTTAAATTCAATTACGAACAAAAGACGAGTCCTTAAGCACCAACATTACCGACCTTAGCTGACCTTTCTTCGGTATTTTGTGGTTTTTTCCTTAGGGCCGAGAAAGAGAGAATAAAAATGGGAAAATAGACGACTATAGCATCCTTCTGTAATAGCCTCTGGGGCTACAATTTCCCTGAGTCAATTAATGACCTCATTTAAAGTTCATCCCCCAAGACCGGAATAATGGACTTTGGGCTCCCTAATTAGTTGCTGGAAGATTTTATTGGGACTCATAATCCTTCAATGCGATTTAACAGCGATACACTGCGCAGACGGTCCTTTTCTCTAACCACATCGTTTTCTTAAATTTTTTAAAAAAATTTAATATTGTCCTTTTTTTTATAAATATTTCTACATTTTGTTACCACTATAATCCGATTCCACAAGCCTTTAACCATCTTTTATTAAATTAACCAAGTTAGAAGGTTTCTTTAAAGGATTTGTAACTTGTATCATAAACCTAGATTATAACATCTACAATAATACTACAAGAATAAAACTTAAACTTTATACTTTCGAAAAGTAAGTTTGAATTTAATTTCAATGAGTTCGACAAATCGTGGTGAAAATACGAAATTATGAAAATCTTCTGCGAATTTATAGGTCAGCACTTCTCTCTTATCGCTTTCGAAATAATAACGCAAGAATGCTTTTCTTACATTTATCTTAAGAAATAACGAAATACACTTAGAATGATGTCGTACTATTAATTTTCATTTTCTATCCAAACAAGATTTCCTAGGTACATAGAGAGCGATTTTCTGTTAAAATTCCTGTTAGTGCAGCATCTTCAAAGATTTGACGTAGAATAAATTAGAACAATTACTGGACTTGAGTACAAAAGCAAATTGGTAGGAGAGAAAAGCCATTGCAGTTAGAAGACAATTAAAATCTGAAAGTTCAATTAAGGCGCAAAAGAAAAGGTTTTGCAAAGGAGCTGCCAAACGATATCGGTTCAGTTCCGAAAATCGTTGGTGCGCCAGTTCTAGAAAAGTTTTAATTAAAACGGAGGATATCGAAACATTTTATCTTCGAGTTATTGAAATCTCCTCGGAGCTGTTGGTAGGCCGGTGGGGCAGAAGTTTCTGGGTTGAATAAAATTCGATTCATTATTAAATTGCATTACTCAATCCCCAATATAGGGAAATATTACGCCCGGAGAATATCTCGGTGAGAAGGAGCCACTCACAAGAGCTGGTCTATTGTCTGGTTAGGACCTAGGGGTTGGGGACGCTCCCAGAAGAGCCCATCGATCCCGGAGTCAACGTCTTCCATGGCCAGAATATTTTCTGGAAGCGCTTGTTTTTCTTTTTAATTAATTAGAGAGTTCCAACTGTTTACCAAATAATCAATTAAATCGGAAGATGCCATATTTCATTTGAACTGGTTCGAACTTCGAACCAACCGAGAAACCCCACTTCTGCTGCAGGCGCGGTCTGGCGAGCTCATTCGGTCCAGCTGTTTGCTGCGCAGCTTCCGAGCAATGTGTACACTTCTCGAAGTGTGTTTACCTTCTTGAAAGAAATTTTATTTTTAAACAGCACCAACGTCTTCCCAGGAGGGTTTGTCGTTGATTTTTAACCCGGCCTAAGCCTTTTTTGTAAACCGAGAGCGCGGCTCCTCATTGTTCGAAGGATGCAGGACGATCGGACGTGATCAGCTCTCGCAAGCAGTTACAGCGCAGTGGAACCATCTTCGAAAGATGTGCCTTCCTCATTGCTTAAGTACGTCGACACATGTGACAAATACAATGATGAATTATTCATGGAAATAAAGGGTTTTTGCTTTTTTAGACTATGTCAAACGTGGAGTGGAATAAAAACGACAAATGACTGCAAAGAGTACCTGCAGGTTCGCCCGTTTAGGAATGCAAAAAATATATGCATCCAGTGGATTTCGAGATTCGATTCCCGCCTGCTCCACTTCAGTGCACTTTTCCGCGCGGGGGGGTGCTCCAAAGCGTTTTAAATGTATCTGCAGCCGTGCCCCCTGATAGATGCCAATTCCTCCTAGGCGCTCCGCACTGAATTCATTTTATCAGACAGTTTTTCTTTAACAAAATCCTTATTTACTTAGCAGGAGCACTGCAGTGATTTGTCGACTGGGCGGTGGGAACGTGACCAGGAAATTGCAAAATTGCTGTATTGTTAACACTGCGAAACATTCTTGCCATCGCAAAGGTTTTAATATTCCCTGCAGGTTTTCTGAAATCCGGCGATTCTATGAATTATTGCAATGACTTCAAAATTTCGTGCCATTTTTCACATATTGAACTTTTCGCCTACAAACAATCTGTTTTCTGCTCATTGTATTAAACTCTTAAAATTTAGCATGATTTGTGGGTCAAGAAATTGTGATTTTTTTTATAAATTCTATTGATTAGCAAAGTTAATTAAATTGTCGTTAGACAAAAGAAAAAAATCTGGTAGGTAACATAAATGTAATAAATAGTTTTCTATACTTTCATGAAAATAAATTCAAGTGAGAAAAAAATGATAATTTCGGAAATTGAAAACCAAAAAATCATTGCTTTATGCTAAACCTAAATCCCAATTTCATTGTAGTTTTATAGTTTTACTTTTATATTAAACAATATTTTTTAGTAAAGAATTTAATTTCAATTTTCACTTAAGTAAATGTTATAAATTAGGCCGTTGTAATGCGATTGCCGACTATAATTTTTTGATAACAACAATTAATTTGCACGTTTTCATCATATAAAAGAGTACTATTATTACTAAACATTTAAGTATATTAGGAAAAATTATTCTTGTAAAACTTAATGATTACATATTTACATATGTTTTCATTTCATATTTGCCGAGTAAAATTTTTCTCAGAAAGGGCTAGAGGTATCGAGTTGAAATAAATACGAAATACTAAAGTCTTAAAGTCTTAAGTTTCTAACACAATGCAATAAAAAGATACTGCCTTTGAAAGTGTACTTTCATACTGACAAACAATAAATCATTGACTAACACATCAAAACCTATAGGATACTTTCCGTTGACCTAGAATCTTAAAATTTAACACAAAGGAAGGTCTTATAGAACAAGTAAAGGATATAATCCGAAAATCATTCATTTCTAATTCTATTTGGAATTTTCTTTTTTATAAGTCAAAATAATAGACTTATTATGTGATAAACAGTTTTGTCTATGATTCAAATTTAATAGATAATTGTTGCTTTACGGTAACCTTAAGTATTAATTCAATTTAACTTTGAATTAGAAAATTTAAGATTACCTGCAATTTTAAAAAGCTCACAATCCGGTTTTAATATCGGGAGAATTCGATTTTCTGAATAAGAATGATACATTCCAAGGACATGGACTCAATAAAATTCTGATAGTCTGTGGATAGTAGGAAACTTGGAAGGCAGTGGACACACTTAGAGTACAAACAAACAGCAATAATTTTTATAAAATATTCGATTTTCTTACAGAATTTCAACTAGTCGCCTAAAAAAAATGTAATAAATAAATTGATAGCAATTGCAATCTAGTCGTTTATTATTCAACAGTTTGATAGCTATTCGAATAGACCGTGCGCTAGAGTTGCGGCTCTGCAGAATCAAAAATGTTATCGTTCAGGTGCTAATGAGTTATGTATTTCTAATCTGAGTTCTGAGGTTCTCCAGCAGAAGTTTTGCGTCATGTGCGGTTTTCTCGTACTTATTACAATATTTGGCGGCTTGATTAAATCAGCCGTGAACTTTATACAGAAGCGAGCAGCAAAACCAAAAATCTTCCCTCAAGTGCGATTTACAATTTGCCGCACGGCTGTGACTTGTTTATTCAGCGACATGCCTCTGGCCTCATATGCATAGAAATTCCATCTGGTGCGGAGCCCCAGGAATGATTTGAGCGCTGAGCGGAGCGCCCGGCCCCCAGCTGTGTGGTGCTTGTCGAGCTTTATTCCTTCGTCCTTTTTTTTCCGTCGAATAAATGTTTTGCATACGTGAGGAATGCTCCAAGCTGCGAATCTTTCGCCAAGTGGGAGTGTCGTTTTTTAATGAACACTTTTTTTCGAGGATTAGTAAATATGGAGATGTGAAATGTTTGCTTAATTTCATCAACAAACAGACCAATGAGTGTGCTCCACCAGGCCGACGTTGGATATTACGTCGATTATCCCTCGAATTTGGTTCATACATTTCGAGGCAAAGTGGACGCTTGTTTATTTGCACTTTTATTCGTTTTTTCCGAGATTATTAGAGGAGTTTTAATTTTCATCGGAATATCTCATCCTTGGGTAGATTGCAAACAGATATGATTCTGCTGAATGTGGTTCGGTGCGATTTTTACTTTATAACCCAATTCATGCAAATCGCTCCCATTCGAGCGAGCAGAAATTAAATAATATTTTAAATACGCGATTTTATCGCATTAAGTTCAATTATTTGTTAAATTAAGCAATTAATTGTAGTGGAATTGCAATATTCTGCGATTGGTGTTGTGGAGGGTGAACGAAGAGTTTATAATCAATCGATTACATATGCACAGAATCCAATCAACATAGAATTATTATTAAGCCATGTCCAAGTATTACATTTTGTGATTGTTCATTCTCGATGTTTTCTGCCTGTTATCGAAATTGTACTCAAAATTTAATTTGTTAGTGGTCATATTCGAATTTATTTAATTTTTATGTAAAATTGAAGTATGCTCACATTAAAATGTGAAGGTTTAATAATTTGTTACGGTTAATTAATTAGATTTTTTTCCAATTTTATTTTTAAGAGAATTTCGAGTTGACAAAATATAACTTTTCACATATCTTAATATGTAATATAAAGAGTTTCTTGCGAACCTTATTTTTACAGATCGTTAATTTAAGTTGTTCATCAACATCTATTATAATGTTGAATTAAAATAGAAAACCCCTTTATTAAGCCAAACCTTTTAATGTTACATTGTATACATGCTAGTCTATATACATAACTTTATTTTAAAAGACATCATAACTTTATTCATACTTAATCCTTAGTTATGCGACGATATGTATACTTACTACATTTTTCTTTACATTTTCGGGTGAAAAATTTGCAATTATTTCTATATACGAAAGTAGATATCAAGGAATTTGTAGTATCGATAACTACAACACAAATCCAGTGTTAGATAAAGTAGTGGATTCAAGTTTTGACAATATCACCTTAGATTTGTAATCAGCGACCCAAAATACCCTCAAACAACAAATTTTATAAAAAAAATAAAAGAACATTTTCAAAGGCAAAATCAATAAAATAAATTTGTTGACTAGTTATTATGTATAATATATTGCGTTGTGCTGCAAAATGAACATTTTTGGTTAGAAGGTGTAAATTTCAAAATTATTCAAGCTTTTATTTCTTCTATTGTAGATATGCTAAGCCACTTAAATAAAACTCCGCGGATACGTGTCTAATCAAAATATAGTCAGAGAATCAAATGGATGTGAAGCAATTTGTCGATGAACGCTTTGTGCCATTTTCCTGCTGGCGTCGACATACATAAATATCTGAGAAAGTAAATCGATATATTTCGTATGTGCTTTCACATTCTTTGGGTATTTGTCGTTAAGTGTTTAACTTCACTTTGACGATATCTCAAAGTAGTGCTTCTATGGAGAAGAGCAATGCAGCCAATGCAGCAGTTATATTTTAAAAAGGATTTAAGCTCCAATAAGAGAAGTAGCTGAAAAATTCCTTGACTGCTTGTGCACACTTTAGCGCACTTATTCAATCCAATAAACCCAATAACATCGATGGAAAAATTTGTCGTCGCCAGTCACAGCTCCTTTCATTTATTTATAATCGGGAAGAAAGGAGCTGGGTGCAAAACCGGGAAGAAAAAGGCTGGGAACTATGCAATAACTCATCCGTGCCCCCACGTCCTTCTGCCGCCGCGCCCCGTCGAAGTGAGAAGGACTGGATTTACCAGCGGCAGAAAAATTCTATACAATCCGACTCTTAAGAATCCGACAGTCCCCAGCCAATTCCCGAGTAATAAAGAGCACGCAATCGTGGACCCAAGGTTTCTTTGTCTACTTTATTGACAACATAAAAGCAAATTGTTCGCCATTCCGAGGTTTGTTTTGCAATTTATGGCTGTCAATTCGTTCGGCTTAATATCCCGTAAAAGGAGTCCCAAAATAGTTTTTGGCAGGGCTCTGTTCCAGACGCCAAACCGGCAAAATAATTTCGTGCCGAAGAATTATTGCATTTTAAGGAAACTAATTTGTCAGGTTTGTTGGTTTCGTTTTCAATTCATGAGGGTCGATAGAATCGACAGGCATCACAGGTTGACTAATTAATTTAGCCAAAATGATCTGAGTCATTTAGAGTTTATACCATCCAAATAGTCCTGAGGAAGTAAGCAAACTCACGCGTTATTCAATTTTCCCATTCCGTCACTCCCTTAGGGCGACTGTATTTAAATCGATAGGGCACTGATAGCTTTGGGGAAAAGGTTTTGATCCCCAACCGATACCTTGAGATTCATGGGACATTACATCGGGTGAAACAGCCCTGAAAGATTAATAGGCTTCTGTCCTTCCGTCTTCCATACGCATGAACGGAAGTCGGCGTCTTATTAACATAATACTGAATAAATGACTTCGTAGCCGCAGCATGAATTGAATTTCATCGCCTACTGGCAAATAATGTTCTAGCCTCTAATTTCTAATTGTTTGCTTAATCCAAGAACTGAACACCGCTCACCTAATCCCCTCGCTTTACGTTGGTTACTTCCGCCCTTTACAAGGGGGCCCCGTTCGCTTTAAGGGCGCTCCATCGACGTTTCAATCTGTTATCCTAATCATTAGATAGCCATCCGTGGTGTAAATCTTCGGAGTCATCTGTCAGTCAATCAAACACTCCATCAATCGTTTCAATTACTTCACCATCAATATAACTGTCAGGATGGATGGAAGAAGTTATCGGAGCTTCCCGTCCGGAATTTGCAAAAGGCTGGACGAAGGCGCTCCCTCCGCCTCCCCGGAGCCCTTATAAATCCTTAGTAGCACTCATCTTCAGTCCCAGGGCTCCTCCGCTCTATGAAAAAAAAAAAACTTGTAGAGTTTAGAAAATAAAACGTTTTATGATTTCTCCTCGGGGAAAGTTTTCATATGAAAGTGGGCTCCCTGCAATCGGTCACGTCTATCCTTCTTGCAAATTTGATTTATTAGTAAGGGATGCGTAAACAGCTAGTAATAATAACTCAACAGTGGGCCCTTTAAGATTTATTGTTGAATTATTTCGGAAAAAATGTTAAAGCGATATGTGGAACCTTCGGCATACAAGTAGAAGAAGCTTTCGTCTTTATTATTTTATATAATAAAAATATAAATCGTAACCAAAAATAAAAAAATAAAATTAATTTTTTATACAAGGTTTCGTGGAATTTCTAGAAATATCGATGATTAACCAAACTTATTGTTCCAAATGCCTTACTGACGATTTTACAAAGTCGGTTGCACTAAACTCAAGAAGAGATCACACCTACGTACGTGGCTCATGGCTTTCTTAAGCCGACCTGAAGTTTGTTTCACATTTGGTAAAAGCCTAGTGCTTAAGCTGGCCTAAGTTTACTCGTAACTAAAGCCTGAGCTAAACGAATTTTCTTACAGAAGCGGGTCTTATAGAAACCGACCAACATTTTTTTTGATCAAACGAATAATTTCCAATTTTCACTACTCTTGGCACCTTTGAAATAACATAATATAAAATAATTATTAATAAAAACTTCCTTTAGTTTAGATATTCAGCAGAAGGACAGGTACTGCAAACAATTTTCTAAACAAGTATAAAGAGAAAATATGAGCTGTATGAAAAATTCCTTCCTATAAAAACCATTTTAATAAGTTGCATTATTGTGAGAATCTGCAGAACCAGAAGAGATATTTGCTGGTCTGGTTGTTTATATCGAATTTCGTTATTTAATAATTCCGCAGAAGAGTCTTCCTTTCGCTGAATGTTCACCAAAGAATGGAGCTAAAACTGGAATCAGTTTAATGTGCTGGAAAGAAGCTTTTCATTTTTACTTTCAAGCAACCCCACAAATAAAAGAAGTACAGTATTGTAATTATCTTAAAATTGGGGTGATTGTATCAATTCTAGGTTTTGAAAATTGGGTCGGTATGTGTAGATTTTACTCCTAAGTTATCGATTTTATCTTTTTTTCTTCATTTCAGGGGCGTACGCAGAAATAAGTTTCGGGGGGGGTTATAGAAAAATATTTGTATGAAACACGTGTCAATGATATTTGCACATAAAATATTGATTTATTTGAATAATTTATAAGTTAAGCAATACTGATGTATTAATAATTATCCATTATATAAATTTCTCATTCACAGAGAATAATATACTGATTTATAAAACTGTAGTGGTTTCGGAAAAATATTAATAGGAAAAGTTTTAATTTTTGAAATTTTTCATCCGATTTCGGGGGGGGTTTCAACCCCGAAAACCCTCCCCTGCGTACGCCTCTGCTTCATTTCAATAATCCAATATAATGGATTTAATAAAAAATCATTTTTGAAACTCTCAGAAAAAGCCATTTACCATTACCGTCGATATAAACGTTGACTAATTTCAGGGTTAAATATTAATTGTTGGATTCCTACTTAAATATTTCAAAGATATGAACATTTTTTGAGAAATATGTTAATAACAAAAATTGTTATTTTTAAAATTATAAAGAAAAATTGGGTTTCTAATAAAAAAAAAATTATTTTACCTTGAAATTACCTTATAATTGCCTCCAAAATTAAAAACCTTTGTGTAACTGAAAAATATTTTTAGGTAGATTTCATATGAAGTACTACCCCAGCGTATCTGATGAGATGGAGGGGATTTTCACCTCGCTATATAATTTAATTTGGCAGTATCTCAGATATGTTCGCAAATTACGAGAATCGGTTAGGGGGGTGGGAAATTCAGCATTACATTCACTGATGTAAAAATCATTTTTACTGCATTGAAATCTACCTCTTTTTTCTGGCTGCCGCCGAAAGGTTTTTTATTAATTTAATGCTATTCAACGAAATTAGGGATGCGCATTGAAAATGGGATACCCAGTGCTCATTAAGACATGTTTTGCAGCTTTAAATTAAAATAATTCTTGGAAATTTTTTGATGATGATAATAAAAGTATTTGAGATATTTCAAAAGTAGGAAATTCAAAAGAAAAGCCTATTGTAAAAGCACCAAATCCCCTAAAGTAAGAAAGCCTGTAATTCGGAGAAGACAAGACAATTTTTTATGGAGGCGTGACAACATAGGGCTTATTAAAAAATATTCCACGAATCGGTGACTTTACACCACTTTAGAATAAATCAGTCGGCGGTATATCGGAGAATAATTGCGCATTAGTGCAAATGTATGTGCGCACATTCTTATTTACGACATGTGATCCCGAGATTTATTGGCTCCCCGAGTCCGGGGAAGGAGTCACTTTTTTCCCGGTTTTCTTCCCGAATCCTCAGTCAAATGCCCAGATGACTCCTCTTGAGTGTTTTAGAGCAGTGAGGCCTTCATCCTCCGTATGAACCACAGGCGTCACTCGGTCGTACGTGACTGTGCATGAGGTAAACCTAGGAAATGTCCTCGAAGGACATCGAAATTTATGGGCCAATATTTTTATGAAATTCTTTTTGTTTTGCCCCAAAAGCAAGACAATGAGCCATGTGCCTCAGCGTCGTCGTTGTCGGTGAAAAAAGTTCCCATGGAAAAGCCAGTAGATAAAATTTCCAGGAATGTTTCATAAGTTACAATGAAACCATTTATCACTCGGGGAGTGTCCGTGGAACATTATAATCCGGGCCGCACCAGACACTTCTGACAGCCAAAAAGATTGGATGAAAGACTCCCAGATGCCGACAAGACGCTTTTCTTCTGTTTTGTGTAATCAATCGGAATGTCTGAATCTGACTCCTCCGAAAGGACCATCTTCGCCTTTTCGACTGCAAGCAATGACATTTTCGGGAAAAAAGAAGACTGATAAATTATTTACGTTTGCATTAAACTCGTATAATATATTCTGGGACCATTAGCGTCAGCGGATAATTTTCTTAATGCTGGAAAAGTTCACTCTGCATATATTTTGATAAATTCTTTGACCTACTTTTTTTCTGATATTGAAAGAGGAAATGATTTTTTAAAGAGTCCTTTTAGAGGAAAAGATTTTAAAAGTAATTAACAGAAAAGCGAAAAGTTTATAACTAAAACTTTTAGTTAGCAATTCCATTTGATATTATCAAATAATTTTAAGCTACATACATCATTTTTGATTTCAACAAAACTAGGCAGGAATTATAATAAATTGCATTTTTCTATAAAATTAATAAACTGATAATTTTTCAATTTTTATGCTTAAAATACTTTCTGAGAGAATATTAATACAGAAGGTTGATAAGCAAATTATTTCTAAATAATATATGTGGGAATTCTTGAGAAGCAGCGAACTGTATACAGTCAGGAATTGAATCTATTGTTTTAAGAAATGCGCTTCGATGCCTTCCAGTATTAATTTAAAACAATGTTCCAGTCCAATTAAAATTACTTTCCTTTAAAAATGTTTCAAATATGAAAGTGTGAGTTTATAGGTATGTATTTGCTTCTATTTCCTTTCAAGAATGCAATAAGATTCTGTTTTTGATTAGTAAATACAAATTGATACAATTTGTAAGATAATAACTGAAATGCTGCAATGCACTAGTTAAAGATAATTGTTTTCAAGAATACTCTCGAGCGAGCACTCCAACTCGTCGTTAGTGGCTTCATTATAATTTCAATAAGACAGGGCTGTTCCTGACTGAAAGCAATTCAAAATGATGTTGTCTGAAAGTACCTATCGATTAATGAATTTCCCTCAATTTAATGGTACCGAGGACCATTAGCCAATTAAGTAAAAATTGCCCTGATAATGATTTCATGTCCCTTCCTTAGTTCGGGAAGTTGAACTGCTTCCGTGTAGCCAGCTGGAAAAGCTTGTTTTCGTTCAATTTCATTATTGCACAATGCGGAAAATTATCAAAACCGAGCGCCACCGCAACCGCTGTTAAACATCCCGTGCCGTGGCACCCTCTGGAGGAACAACTCGGCGTGGCTGTCGACCATTGTAGCTCAATTTGCATGGAAAAAATACCACGTCCCACTAAACTCGAAGATTACAACGTTACGTGACTCCTTGCACGTCGTCGTCTACTCCTCAGGTAATGGAAAACGAACCTCTTTCCGTCGCGGATGTGGAGGTATATCGCTGAGACTCGCGCATTTTTATTTTAATTCGATTTCATTTCAAGTTTGGCGTTAAGTGAATTTTTGATTTTTATTCATGAAACGATTTTTTTTTCTTTTTTTAAGGATATTTGGCATCTGCGACAGCGGAAAAATATTCATAGGATACTCTGCACCAAAGTATGATGAAAATGGGGAAAAAACGAAAGTATTGTCGGTACAAAATTATTCGAAAAGCATAACGATATAAAAGAGAAAAATTGAAAACCACCTTAATATACATACGTAAGGATCTTGCATACAGTTGAAAATTTTATTTTATGATACTCTAAATTTTTGCATGACAAAAAAAATACTTTTATTATCGAACGAACTTTATATAAAAGAAATTTCTGTTAAATTTATATTTGTAATATAGTACTGAGGGAATTCGTAATCAGTTCGTTACAATGTTACATCATTAAACACAGTTGTTGTATTAGTGTACAATAAAAAGCTTACAAGATGTTTGATCCTTGATATAAATTTATCTAAAGGTCACAAAATTGTCCACTTTCGAACGTTATCTAAATTGATATTGTATGATTAGATATACTATACTTGGAATTATATAATAAATTCATATTGAAAATTTTCGTGAATCAAAGAAATGTACAAAATCAATTCTAAAGCTCCTGCAATAGCCACAGGCTACAGTAAAATTTTCTCTTAAAGTGCTTCCTACACAAAGCCTTAGAGCACATTGAACTTAGCGAAGCGACGAAAATGCAAACGGAAAATTTCCGAATATTCTTGCCAGAGGCTACAAGTGAGGGGCATTTTCGAGCTGATGAAGCCCACGTAAGATTTCGGCTCTGAATAATTGAATTTTACAATTCATTTCAAAGACAAACTCTGAGTCGTGGAGCTCAAGCAGAAAATTTAGCCGTCCATTATAATTGGATTGCACAGAGTGCCTGCTTAAGTCGCCAACTAAATTCACATTGAAAGACTAAGCTTCAGTTACGCGAGGAATTCTAAACTCATTTTAACAATATTCCTTTCTTGATAATAAATCGTGGAAATAAAAATGTGTCAAAAATTTGTTAATTTTATGAGATTAAAACAAATTTTGCATAAGAGTTACGTTAAATTGAAGAAATATTAAGAAAATTTGGTACATCATAGTAATAGGATTCAGAGTCAGATTTTAGAAAGGGATTAAAATAGTACAAAGCCGATTTTTTTAGCCTATGTTAAATGTAAGTACATATAAAAATAATACTATCAACTTACATGAAATGGTAAACTTCGAAGAAAGCGAAAAACTGAGAACTTCTGATCGAAGTCGGTTAGCCCAATATATCTTGTGTAAAAGATCTTCAACCTGAATGGATAAAAATACTGAATTCGTAAAAACAAATTATTATATAATAATTTTTCGCGTAAAAATCGTTTAGAAGATATTTAGATGCAGCCCGAAATAACGTTAAAAAAGAATTGAAATTTTTGTTAGGCCCGGAAAATTGAAAATGTCGCGGAGAAAGAAAAATTCGCAACAATACTAAAAGTGTAGAAATCTTTGCATTGGGTGCTTGAGTAGACTATTGATATATTAAAATTACAATATTTTTGGAAGAGTATCTATATTTTTTTTTACATATTTATATTATTTTAAAACTGAATACATACTAGATAAATCAAACCTAAAACTAAAGATACCAGACTTAATATTTTTTTTTAATAATCTTCTAATGTCCTACACTTTCTTCACAAATTCTTTCACAAAACAAATCAGTGCAGAATTAATTTAAATATTAAATGAGGAGGATTGCATTTGTCAACCATCAAGCAATTGTTTTTTTTACATTTGGTTTAAATGGTCAAATTTCTGTTTGTGTTCCTTGATCCACGAGACGTTCCTTATAAATATATATTTTGAGGAAGTTTTAGCCACAAAAAAGGCTAACGGCCAACACAGCAAAAGACAGGGAATTTTTTTCCAGTGGGCGTTTTGGATTGACATCGACCGGGATGCGGACCATGAAGCGGATGAATTTTTTATAGGGAATGTAATATGTATGCTGATACCCTTTTCGTCTTAGTAGCTCGAGCTTGAGATCCTTCTAAAATTTCATTATGTTTATCATAAATAATTTTTCCCTATTTGCACAAGAAAGAATAGAATACATCTTGGTTGAGGCACGGTCCTGGGGCTTTGGGGGTCGGAAAATTCATTTCTTGAGTTTGCTGGCCTCGTTTGTGGCCTGGCTCAGTCAGGACAGTAAAAGTACAGTACACAAGTCCTCGCTGGCAAACGTATGCTTTGTTCCTGTTTCTTTTCCTGGATAAAAGGTTCTCGGAGAAAATAGGAAAAAAAATATATATGGTATATATATCCTTTGTTGTATGAATTTACATAATACTTTCTTATTTTTCCGTCATGTGTTTCGCAGAAAAAACTTTCCCAAGGCACAATTTGCATGATTACACGCCCTTAGACGCTGGAACACACTCCCCAGGAGCCCTTCTTTTCCACACCGTCAAATATCCTATTATATATGATACTCGAGGAAAATCTCGTGGTTTTCCGCTTACAGGATCAGCTGTAAAGCTGCGAATATGATTACGCTCTAAGTACATCGTACATTTGATTACGTTCTAAGTACAAACATATGTAAGAAATGAATACATCCCAAAACTCGTCGACGGCGACAGATACAAATGAATTGATGTCATCAGGTGGAAATGTTTTCTTTTCACTTTCTATCATTTTTTATCGCGAGTGACGTGGATCATAATTTATAAAGGTATAAGAGGCATAAAGAAGTCAGCATTGTCTGCTTATTGTTTTAAACCCAGTGGCTTTTATAACTGAAGGTTATCTTGAACACTTTGTTTTTGTTCGCACTTAGAGTTATGTTAATAGAGGTACATATATGTATCAAATAAATAATAGTATTATAAAATAATAACTAAATTAATCCTTACAAAAGTAGACAATATTCCACTATGTCTTAATCTAGACTAAATGAACAAATTTTAAGCCATGCTACAAATTCAGTTGTTATTTTTAAAAATTAACATAATCATTTTAACAATTTTTTCATTTTAATGTGTGATTTTTCAAAAAGTGGAGTTATACAATTTTCAAAAATTGGGGCTAGAATTTCAAAATTGTAATCAAATTTCGAAAAACATGACAATTTTACATATGTCAGCTTTAGGTGTTCTGGTCAGTGATAAACTGGCTCATTAGCACCCCATCATAGGCTTTTCCGACACCCTGTATATTATTTTAAACACAATCTTTGTACCTTATAATTCAAAAATATTTGTAATTTACCGTATATGGGATAACATACAATTTTACACACACATTTTCCTCATCGGCGTAATTGATAGAAAATATTAATTGTCGTAAGTCGTTTAAGGAATTATTTGAGCGGCTTATTTTGCAATTGCATTAAGGAATTAAAAGGGAAAAAATTCCTCGAATCTGAAAAGCAAGCGCAAAAAATGTGAAAAGTGAAGAAAATTCAATCAGCGAATGTGAAATAATCCCTGTTCCGGAAGAGCTGATGCACGACTGCTTTTAATTTAATTCTCGTCATTTTTCCCTTATCTGCTTTCAGTTAAAAATTGAAGCTTATTTTAAATTCCTTCCGCGCTGGAGTGGGAACCCCGAGAGACTTTTAACCTTATCAAAAAAGCTCAGCGTTTTTACTGGGAAAATAAAAAGGACGCATTCTGGTGAATGCCTCACGCAATATTTTATCGTGTGAAGTGCATATGACGAGAGCTCCAATTATTTTCCACTTAGCGAGATATTAAAATGAAGCAATCCGTCGCTTTAAAGGATCGCGAGGATGCGAGTGTTTATGGAACAATCATCCTTTTCTATAATGGCTGAAATGTGTTCGAACCGTCCCAAATTTATCTGTAAATAAAATTGCTGAGAGGACATTCGAAATTAACGTGTTGATAGTAATGGAGATTCCTTTATAGACACACACACTTTCAATACTAAAAGAATGGTGTTAATAATCCGCTGTGCAGCAGAAAATAATTTTTATCTGAATACATCTTTTCCACGTGGAAGCAATTATGGCATTTTCGGTATTAACTTGAATACCCATTAATTAATATTATTATGCATGTGAGAATTGTAATTATTTTATTTTTCTGTTGAACTGCCTGTTGTTGATTGCCTTGATTATAATATTGTGATTACCTATTTATGCTTCAACAAATTTGTGTGAAGATGATAAGTTAGATGGATCAATGTTTTATTTTGCTTTAAACGTCTAATCGCTTTAAAATCCCTTCTACATAAATGACTTAAATTTAATTAACAGTGTCTTTTACTTATAAGATGAACTATGAATAATTTCGTCGTTTAGTTAAGATTTGTTCAAGATAGGTTTAATATAGTAGTTCTAATTACCAAATAGAAATGTTCACCAATTTCTTAGTTTTCTAACAAATTTATTTTGCTAATGTCCTGAGACCTAGATACGGTTTACTTAAGGAAAATCCAGATTGCTCATCGCAAATAAAAGGAAATTGGTTAATTACTCCAACGATAACTGCCTCCTTCTCAACCCGGGCAATGTAAGTAAGTTATCAAAAAAGCAGTCATCGGTCTGCCATAACACCTGACCCTAATCCTCTGTGCACACTATCCGAAATCGCCACACTATAAACCCAAAGGGCCGAAAGTCCCAATCATGCGTTCTGCTGTACGTCCTGATTACTACCTAACACGTACTAAACGCCATTACATTTGCAAAATAGTGCCCTTTGCTTGCTACATCCGACTATAAAACACGTAATCTGTGAAAAGGGCTCAACTAGGATAAGACAGAAATGGTAGATTTAACCGAGGGCTTCACTCCACTCGCCTTGCATCCCCCACAGCATTAAGTTCCCTAGTTCTAGGCCTTGTGGGAATCAACCTTCAGCTGAAAAGCCCGCCAAGAGGATTGTAGGGCACGGGGCTCCTCCGGGTCGAATTTATTATTGCACGAGTGTAACGTGTTGATTCCCTTCATTTATACCCAATAATGCTGAGAAAGATGTAAAGGGAAATCGAATTGATAATGTCGACAGGATGGTTGTTCTCAGCAACAACGTCTCTGTGCGTTCCTGTTTCCTCTGACCGTGTTTAGGGCAGTGCTGCGGGCAAGGGAAATTTTATTTTTAAAATGTTTATCTGGGATCGACCCTTTTTCCAGGATGAAGCAGTGTGCTTCTACGAGATTTCCCATCCAGTTAAAATCATGAAATGGATTATTCTGGAAATAGTTCACGATTATTGGGATAACCTTCCCTTGGGCTTTCCATATTTTATGGATTGCGGCCTCAAACACCATAAATTCTCCCATGCCATTTGAAAAAAAAAAACTTTAAGCACTTCAATCTATAAGAAACCTTTATCGGTTTGGGGAATAACTTAAGAGGATAAATTCCCATTGACTTTGACAAATGCTTAAAACATAAAGTAGATAAAAGAAGAAAAAAGTATGCAAAATTCTGTTTTCTTTTAACAAAAAAAGAAACGGATGGTAAGTAGATGAACCCAAAATGTTACTAAAAACACCAATAAGTTTTAATTTTAATGAAACTATAGTTACAATATGACAAAAATGTTATTAAATTAAAATTATGACGAAGTCAGACTTAAGCTAGATTTGAGCCAGGTTTGAACTTAACTTAAAAAAAAGTTTAACTAGCCTTAACTTTCCCTATCAATTTTAGATATATCACTAAAAAGATAAAAATAAAAAAATTATTAAAGAAATAAAATACTAAACTGCAGTGACCTCAGATTAACTAAAAAGACAGAAACAAGATATTTTACAATTAAATCTGTAAGTGTGAGAGGAGATTATCCTGATTTTATTCAACACTTTACAATCCCAATATTATGGGTCCCGACTATTACAACTTATTATAAATTGAACAGTGTAACAGGTGATTATTAACTTATATTGTTTGACGTGTTGAATAAAATCAGGAGCATCTCTTTTCACACTCACAGATTTAATTGTAAAATATCTTGTTTCTATCTTTCTGAGGTCACAGCAGTTAAGTTTTTTGTTTTTAAATAATTTTTTTATTGAAAACTATATACCTCAAATTGTTAGAAAATTGTTTGAAAAACAATTAAATTTTCCTTAATTTTTTAATTAATTTGTAGCAACTAACCTAAAAGCATTTTATATAATAGCATGCTTTGTTTTCGTCAGAAAATCTGTCAATCTTTAAGTTTTGGGGAAACACGTTGGTATGCTTGAAAATTTCGCTAAATTGCCTCCAACTATTAAATAGGTTTTGGGAAGGTTTCTCCATTAGGGGCAACCGCCGCAAACTGATAAGGCGCAAAACCGAAAACATTCCAAGTACAAAATTGTGCCGTCCCTTTCCCAACGGGTGTCCTTGGAATCTAAACCGTGTTCCTAAAGTCGGGCAGGGCGGGTTTAAATTGATTAAACTCATCGTCTAGGGCCTCCACCCCCACCCCCACCGCAGCCCGTCCAATCCCCGCCGTCGCTGTTATCTTTATCACAGCAGTTCAGATCTATGGGGAAAGTCAGGAGGCTCATTTACAACTTTATTACATGTTAATCATTCCTCCAAGAGGACAAACCCAATTTCTTGTGTTTGGTCTGAAGTAATTGCCTGGATGGGCTTATTCTGTAATCACTGATACATCCCTTTGAAGGGATCGACTTTAATTATTCCCCCTTTTGCACCACGGCCCTTGTATGCTTCTGGAAGACGTGTGGAAGTCTGCTGAAGCATCAAAGCAATCGTCTTGCTCGCATCCTCAAAATTAGCTCAAGTTCCAGATTCGCGCTTTCCAATTTGCATATATATGAAATATACCCTAGTCAAGTCATCAAGTTACATCATCTTTCTCTAAATTTTGCTTACGCTGGTCCTTAAATAGGGCGCTTTTAGGGCTTAGAATTGAGGATGTAGTTTGAATTTAAGTTTAGTGAGAACATTAAATAGTTTAAGGTGTCGTTTTTTATGGAAGTAGTTAAGATGCATTCTAATCAAAAATGTCCCTGTAAAACAAGTCTTGAACTAAAAAATTGCATTACTCTTTGTGCTTTAAAAGTAAGCTGTTATGGTTTTTAAACAATTTCCTTATGAATATGGAGTCTTTTACATATAATAGCGCCACATATAATTAAAAGTTAGTATCACACACATATCCACTTGAGTTTTCCAATAAATATAAGGTTCTTAAACAACAATTCAATTATTTGTTTGCCTAGAGAAATTAACATTAAATGTTACTTGTTTATGTTGTGTTAGGAAAGGAATTTTTAAGCATATGTAATTTAAGAAACTGTTGTCGTTCTTACGGCAACACCTGAGAACTCGACGGTAGATGCATAGTTGGGTGAATATTTTGCTTACTTTGCACTTTTCCTTTTACACCTGTCGAGAACACTTAAATTTTAACGGGTGAGTAATTTTAAAAATTGTGTTTGGCAACATCAAATGCACACCTCTTGGAAATGTTCGTAAGTTGAAATTTCGAGGAAATTCGTAAAGATTTCAAGCATTTTTACGCCCGGCACAAGTACTTCCTGCTCGGTTTAAATATCTTCACTCTGTAGAAGAAATCTCCCTGTCAAATTCAAACTTTGTCTGTGGTAGCCACATAAAGCGGCAAAAGCCCCGGGAGCTCCTTCGCCGAGTGTATCAAGATCCCACCGCAGCCCCACTTGGCTCGAGGTGTTTTTTCCCGGATGCCTGGGAAGTCAGGTGCTGTGATACACGTAAACTCAGCATTAATTCCAATTAGTCGGTGTAATGAAGAGAGAGATTTCGCTGGGCGAAATAAATTCAAATTACATAATATTCCCTTTAATTTGATTGTGCCAGCGATAGCGCAGATGGCTGCTCCCCAGAATCCGACGGGTCTAAGGTGCAATTCATCAGGACACGTGATGTTCATCAAGGTACGTGCTGAGTTTAGTAAGTCGGATCAGTTCCTCAGCCGCGCCAGATTCGCCTCTTTTTGTGGTTACGCTGCGACATTTACATCTAGTGCCATTAATCCTTTTTGCTTTTAATTATTCAGCGGGAAGCAAGTGGGTCGCTTGGGGCGAGGAAAATCATATTCGGGGCCATTAATTCAGACAGGACACTTCGGCTTAAGGGTCTGCTGCTGGTGGCGTTGCAACTGCAAACTTCAAGATTCTGGGTTTGTTTCAGTTTGTTAACACGCCATAAATTTTGCTGGCGCATATAACATGAGAGCTTCCTGCTGAGACGTGTTGAACTTCCTTCCACCGGCCGTGCATTGTTCCCACTTACAAAGGCAGCAACAACAGAACGTGGGCTGCAGCAATGCCTTCGGTCGTTCCAGTAATCCTGGAGGTTCTCGTCGGGTTAATTTCATCTCTCCTCGTACCGGACTAAGTTTCAAGTGTTAATTAAGGCAGACATCATTCGAAATGATATCCTCCGTTCTTAGGAGACATTGTGAAAAATTTTCGTACTTTTCCTTTACTAGTGGTTGGCACTGTTGGTCGCCATCGTCTACTTGAACTCGTTATGAAGAAATTATTGTACCACAACTTGTGAGACATTATTGGAAAATTCAAAAGTATGTAATCGATTTTCGAATATATACACACGATTGATTTAAAAACGAGTTTTCAATTAAACGTGTGTAATTTCAGAGGAGTTCTCAACTCTATTGCTTCTGGAATTAATCGATTTGTCCTGTGAACAGCTCATTTATGACTTTTACGTCTATAGAACCACTTTCTTTACATTATCATTACACATTTATGTATTAATGTAATACAATTCCATGTGTTTTACCTTTTGTAAACGTTAACATATGTATCTCATAATAAGTAAAGATTGTCGACTAGATTAGTAACTGAAACTGAGTACTTTCATATTTAATTAAAGACTTCTAAAATGCTCAGTTTTCTCTATTATATCGATTCGTTAAAACAAAATTCCATTAAGCTATTACGAACATACAGGGTGTTCGGATTCTACGTAGGAAACCGCTGTACCAATCGATTCCTTGGGGTGTCCTGTCCTGAGCAAACGTTTGTTCTTGACAAACTTTGTAAAAAATATTTCATCTACGGCCACGGTACAGTTTTATTATATATTTGTATAAACTGTATTTTCATAGACTGTAAGACTTTCATTAGGATCATCCATCTTATTCTAGTTTACAAAATGTATACGTTTTTAGTTTTTTCTATAAATTGTTGTAAATTGGATCTCTTCATGTCTATTAAAGTAGTCATAATATGTCTGTTTCCGAAAAACCTTTTCCGAGCTTTAGAAAAACACATTTGGTGTTCCGCAAGGTAGCCATCTGGGCCCTCATTCATTTATCGTATGTATGTACTAGTATTAACGATGTTGCATCGTGATATAAGTATTATAACTAATAAATAACACCTGTTAAAAAAAAAATATATTATCGTGAACTCACGCGATAGATTGCAAAGATTTAAGTCAGTTTGTTCTTATAGTAAAGGAAGCTTTTAAAGTAACAACCAACCAACCAAACTAAATTTATACTTACACTATATATACACTAGAACAATATCCAGAAAATAAAACAAAAAATACCCTCATCCCTCCAGACAGCTCAATAATGGAAAAGACGTCTGGTAATATTATTCAAAGAATTATTGCATAAATTCGAAATAAAATGGAGACATATAAAAATCCTTTGTTCTTGTGCTTTTGTAGTTCGATTTGGTTCCCCCGGATATGCTGCATGAGCAATATTTGGGGATCAAAGGAACAACCGGATTCAGCCGCACTACACATGTTTCGCAATTTTATTTAAGGTGCCTTTCCATCTGTGCACAAAATGTTCCAGGAGAGGGCGGAAACCTCTGGAAAATATTGAAAAAATTTCTGAATTTCGAAAGGAAAATTTATTGCATAGTGAAATGAGAATAAAAACCCGGGGGTGAAACAAAAATGTTTCGAGATTCTGATTTAGAGCTCTTTGGGACTTTCGTGAAATCAAACGATTGCTCGAGGCGAGTGTGACACAGATCTTTCGATTACGAGGACGTATTGCAGTTAGCGTTAGAACCCTTTTTAAACATATGTATTCCACTTTATAAATTTTGTACCTTTATCAAGAAGATATAAGAAAATGAGAAAAGTAGGTATATTTTTACACACAATTGAAAAGTATAGGGCGTATAGTGTTGATGATACATATATGAATTTGTTTAACTTATATATGTATTATATGTATGTACTTTTTTCATGACATGATAAACAGTTTTCAAACAATTTCATTATAAGACTAATTTTTCACAAAAATTAGTTTCAAGAATATGTATATATATTTTTGTTCATTTTTTTTATCTTCTTTTATATACAGTATAATACCCCAATCAATATAATTAATTTCTTTAGCCAATTCTATTTTTTTAAATATTCGGGACCAATATTTTTGATTTACAAAAAGTATTTTAAAATTACATACGTGACTAACATGATTATAGGGAATCAAATAGAGCTTTATTTATTAAAATTGGTCCTATATTTTAAATCCCTAGTAGGAAAGAGCAAACATCATATCTTAACAATATCGTTTTTGCTTTGCCAAAATTGAGGTTATGTGATAAGAACAAAATTACGAGAAAAAGTTGTTTTAATTTTGAAACGATTATTTTTCTTCTACAGTGTGCTTGTGCTGTGGTACTAAACAATAATGCCAAATAATAAATCAGGTTTTCTCGTCTTTTTCAGCAAACTAAAATAAAAGAGAGTAATAATTCTAGGAAAAGCTTCGAATATGTCTCGCTGGAATGTGTTTTTGTGCGCTGTAAATTTTGCCACCCATCACAATTTGATCCAATTTCAGCTAGTCTCCACGTTCGTGGCGGCGGGGTTAAAACGAAAGAAAGTCACCAGCCACAAAAATCGCAAGTTTCAGCTCCTCGAGACAATAAATCACGGGAAAAGGAAAAAAATTTTTCATTTTTTCTGTTCATTGTTGAATGTTGTCGCCTCGACAGACTTGGGGGATTTGTCCGTCTTCTGGGGCCTTCCCCATTAGAAGGGATTTGGCGTTATCTTGTTTACTTGCTCGCATATGTTTTAAGTCAAAAAAGGGTACTTGTGCTGCTCTCCTCGTCCGTCGAAGGGCATGTGTGTGTCGTCGCTGAGCCCAAAAAGGGCCCCAAACTACGCAAGAATGAGCAATACATACAGCGGAGCTCCGCTCGCCTAAGCAAACTATTTTTCCTGTAGCGGGGAATTTATGTATGTAAATTGGAACAGGGACCTGGGCGGTTTTTCCTTCGGCTTGGTGCGACGTATACACAACTTGGGCGTCCATAAATCATTTCGGGAATCCTTTCTGAATTAGATTTTCAGCTGACACATCTTGCCGAGCAGTGCTCAGAGATTTTCGAAAAGATTTTATTTGAAGCACGCAAGCCTTGCTGGGAGATGTTTGAAAGGGATTTTCCGCAAAACTTGCAAAACCTTGGCAGCCCGTCGTCCATTAAGCAGAAGTGGTGCTCGATGAGCCCGCGACGTGCACGGCCGAGCGGGAGTTGTAATGTAATAAAGCTCCCATTAAAAATTCCAATTGTCCTAAAAACCCCTTGTTTCCGAGATGGAAAGAACTGGGTCTTCTATTGTTCTAAACGATCATAAATGTTGCAATTAACTTTTGCACGGATGTGCCCAGGCAAAAAGGGCCCACTGAATGATGCACTCGGGCTGCACTCCGTGGGAATGGAATCGGGGATGCATAACCCACAAAAGGATTAAAAGAATAGCAGTTGACTTTAAAGTCCAATTTTAATAGTTCCCGTCACGTACTCCAGCAGTGCTTTGACTCCGCCGCCACTGTTGCAGCTACTCGTGCCCCTCTTTCTGCTTAGTATGCACAGGGTGGTTCAACGACTCGCAGGAACTAGAACTTGGGCGCATCGAGGAAGTGCAGATAAGCTGTCCATTTTGTCCCAGAGAAAGCTATTAAGACAAAGGGTGACACTGCAAATTTTCCACCGTAAATGTTGCCCTTGCAGTTTAGTCGTTTTTTCTGTCTATTTTTTAGCAGTCCTTCTAGAACCCGACGAACGAGCATGCATCCGCATGATGCCAAGCTATAGGTTGAATATTTTGCCCATGTAAGTGAGATATAATTCAAAGTTTGGACAAATAGCATACTGAAAATGCGCATAGAGTCGAAAAAATGTATGAGTACGTAGAAGATTCAATCTAGATCAAATTTAGCAGTAAATTTTGTATTGAAATTGAATTTTTAAAATCGTTACATACAGTAAGTTTTTAGAATTTGCGACGGAATTTGATTTTAATTCATGCAAACTACAAATTTTGAAATGAATAAATTATTTTACTAATTTTATATGAGTGAATCGTTCACTTCACACATGCTGAATAACTGAGCAAAAGCTCGGTTTTTCTATTTAATAGCTTATGAACTAATATTTTACAAATATCAGGCCGTTTGTCTATAAGACCAAAGTCTATACAAAAACTTTTAAGTACCAGGAACGCAAAAGCGAAAACTAATGATTTTATTTCTATTTGTTCTACATCAAAGTTGATGTAATAATTCAGTGTAAAAAATCCATCCGGCTTTAGTTACTTTTTTGCGATAAAATCAATAGTTGTGGAATTTAATAAAACAATTTAATCCAGCGAATTTCATTTGTGCTATGTCCCGTCTTTGCATTTTTCTCAAAGCGAAATGCAGAGAATATTCCACTCTGAGGTTTTCATAATCCTAGAGAAATGCGCGTCCTTTCCTTTCAAGGAGCTGGTTTCCATCTCCGCTAACGCCCTATGGGTAAAATTTCCATCCTTCATAACACAAATAAATTTGATTTAAGGCCACTTTAGAGCTGCTCTCTCAATATATATTAATTTTTGACATAAAAGTTCGCGGATCAACTAATGGGAGCTAATTTTAATATATTAGTACTCCTGGAAGCTGAACGACGCGACGATAGGATCTCTTTTGTGTTTGCCAAGGAGAATTTATTGAAATATCAAAGTCGGAGCAATATAATGGATTTATAAACTTTGCAAAATTCCTGGAGGATAGACGACCAAGTCAATAAGGCAATTACTTACAGAAACCCTTTTATGCTTTTGTACATCTCATTTAACTTTTGCTCCATTTCCGAGAAAATTTTCTTTTGTTGTAGGAATGGATTTAAATAATTATCATAATATGATGTTTACATTAAAAATGCCTTAGTAGGTATATTGCTGATTATAAAATATAAATACATTCTTCCCAGAAATGTTACCATCATTTTCATTTTCTGATATTGCGTACGATATATAAATTTACTTAAAGAATACATAGCGTAGATTTACAAATTTGTTCTAAGAAAATGATAAACTCCAATGTAATTTAATAAGAAGGTATTTATTAAACATATATTCAAGTACATAAAATTAACATTCAAACTTGCGTGCAACATAAAAAATTCAATTTCACAGTTTTTAAAAAAGATTAATTTTTCAATTATCTAATAAAAACACACAGGGGTTTTGTCAAAAACGAAAAACTACTTTAGGTATGATATTTTTATAAATCTATTTATTTAGGTAGAAAATGAGTTGTTTTTTTATTGGATGTCTCATATATAATTCTTCGAAATAGGTATATTTTGCAAAACCCCTACATTTTTCTTTCGTTAACACATTGTAAAAAATAAAAGGTTTAATGTCAATTTTATGAATTTATATTCAATAAATGCTCCTTCATTAGGGTTTGTTATTTTCTTAACGAAATTCCTAAAAACCTTTAAAGACGATTAAATCGTAGACATTTTTGGTAAAATAACTTAAACAAATTTTTGTAGGCAATAAAATAATTTCACAGAAAAAGGAAATTGAAGATTATCAATCAACTTTAGCTAACATTTCGTTGTATTGTTTCTTAGAATTTTAATTAGAGCTTTAATGAGGCTTGAGTTTTTAGAGGGTCCTGCAAATTTACCTTGATAGTATCCGAAAACATTTTCCATCTTGAAATTTTTACCAAATTGCTTTTCGCTTTATACTTACTTACTTTGATTCAATTTTTTACTGATTAAACCCATTTGCTTATCGCCTACTTAAATTTGTTTTTGGTCATTGATTGATACCATTTATCAACAAAAAAATAACTTTATTTAGAAAAGTGTTTTTCAATACTTCTTCCCTTAAATTGGCTAAAGAGGCACCATTTTGGATTAGGGAAGACACGAATTTTAAAGTCAGTAATAATAATTGAAATTGATTAATAAAAGTTAAGTCAACTTGCTATTGATGATGTTATTTTGCGGCAAGGACAACCAAATTGGGGTTGCTGATATTACAATTGCCTTAATCATGATTTCATCAGCATTTTCTTAAATATGAGAAAACTCTGCAGTGCCGGCCTTACGGGCCTCCTGATTGCTTTGCAAATTGAAAGAAAGCACCTTTGGCCTCAGAAGAGGCTGAAACTTTTGCTCCCCTAGAGGCAATTTATAAATAAATTTCTTCCAATTGTCGCAATAACGCTCGGATGTTATCGGCCAAAATGGCAGCATAAATCTTTTCGTTACCTCAGATTTGTCTACTTCGGTTGAACCGAAGGACGTGTGAAGACAATTTGCCAACAGCGGGGCTCCGATAAGGCCAATAACCGCTGTCGGCCCTAATCCCCCTGTCTTGGCAGCCCCGATAAGACATGTCGACTGGACAAATAGAAAGCAATTATTTGTTATTACGCTCGGTCAAAATCCTTCGGACCGATAATAAGGATTAAGCCATAAACGCGCAAATTAACGACTCGGAGTAGTTCTGCGAACCTGGACGAGTGGGCTCCGTTCGGGCCAAAATTATGGCAAACCGAAACGCTTAGTGGCAGGTGATATTTTTCGCTGCAGGGAATGGACCGCTTAATTGGAATTAATGCACAAATAACTCGGGCGTTTCGGCGAATTGCACCAACTTGCCCGATTCTCGCAATAAATGTAAATCTCAGATTAGCAGTGCAGATCGCATGAAATAGCGAAATTGCGTCGTCCTCTGTACCACTGTCCGAAGCAATTTCTATGACGGTTCTATCACGCATTCGCTGTAATAGCGTGAAAGCCTTTTTTTTTGGGTGTTAGCTCCACAAATTTCGACGATGGCAGGATTGAAAAACCATTTTGAAATCGACGGTGGCGAGGATGAGCTCAAAAGTCGGATGTGCCCCGAGAAGGTGCCGGGTCAGACCAACCATCCTCTAGCCATTAAAGTCAATGCTTCCACATCGTGACCAGGTGGTGCTGATTTTAACAGATGAACGACTTTTGCTGACACGCGGAGAGTCCTCGTCACACCCGGGACCAGATGCTTAAAATTGTCCCTGCACTCATTGTGTACTTTTTGCAGCTTGCGTGTCTTTGATAAAAGTTAAATTGAATTCCCTTCCATTGGAATTTTCACGACAATTTTCGTCCAATTTTTGTTAAGATTCTTTTTCGAACAATCTATTCACCCAGATGCGGGACTGAAGTGCCCGGATGAATTTCGAATTTCACGTGTTCCAGAAGGGGGCCACACTTTTCCAATTACGACCAGCGTGAAAAGGATCTCACGGTAGGATAATGCATTCTCGCGTTCTTTTCAGCCTTCCACCTGTGCCGAATCAAATTTTCGGATATTCGTAAGCTCCCCATAATTTGCATAATCGAAGCAATCCTCGTTTTTAATTTTGCGGGATTTATCTGTTTGTTTTGTTTTGTAAAATTTTATGGTATTCACGGAACATTCGCATTTTATTCTTGTTAAAATTGAGAGGTAGAGAATTAAGGAGGAGTATGGCTTTCAGTAGAGGCCGTGAAAAATTGCTTTTAGCACATTCGTGGGACAATAGAATCAAAAGTTTTTGGAACAGAACATGGCAATATGTACATTTTGTTAAAAATTTATCGTTATTTTCTATTACTACTTTTGAAACAGAAACTGCAGGTGTTGATATGTAGTATCTTTGTAAAAAAAACTTTATTTGTAGGGGAATTTAAAAATAAGAAAGTATAAGAGCAATTACCGTGGAAACTTAAAAAATTATAGTCTGTTCGCGAAAATGAGTATTAGTACAACTACCAAAAATAGTCCAATTTTTATCTTATATTCATATTGATCAAAATTAGAAAACGAATATGTGCATTTACGTACATATTAAATCTTTTTTGAATTGGCGCCATATTTTAAACTTGGATTTTTGCACAAGATCCGGACCGATCCTAGGAAAATTAGCATTGAAATGTCAAAAGTGATTGCTTCGCAGGATATAGTTGGATATTTCAAATTGTCCAAGACCTCAGCATTTCCACAAATATTTCCTTTAAATATTTACTTTTAAAGCAATATCTGAAATGTACCTTATTATGAGTCTTTCAACTTTTAACTAACTCAAACTAGTTTTAATTAACGTTGTAACTTTAAGTAATTGAGTCAACCGTAGCCAATCAAGGTCTTCTAATATCCAAACTTTAAATCACGTGAACGATTCAACTTCCTGGAAAATATATTTTCATCGCTCCAAGATAAATTTCAACTGCATTTTATCAATTTTGCAATTAAACTTGTAATTAGGTGTGACGATTGAATGAAAAAATGGCGCATCTCTGCATTCGCCATGGATAAACTTGAACAAGCAATTCACTTAAGGCGGCATGGCAAATTGCGAGAAGTTGGTTAAAAAACGTTTTAATTAGGAAAATGTATAGATCGTGTGCAATGTCCAGGACATAAATTATTGGAATGATTGATGAACTCCTTGTTGAAGCTGAAATTAAAGTTCTTTTTCAATTTTTTCTCAGAAATTCAAGAACTTTATTTTGATTAAGCGAACTCAGACTTAATCTATAACTTCATCTTTAAGAACAATTTATAGATTGCTGGAAAACGTAGGAGCCAAATTTATATTTTTAAATTATATACTTATGTACTTATTTTTGTAATATTTTTAAGGAAATAAATTGTGCTTGAGTCACACTCGCCATTGGCGATTTCTAAGAATAAAAAATCAATTTATCTCCTTCCGGAAACAATTTAATTAAAAAGTTGTTCTAAGACCGTCGGAGGGAACCGTGGCGCAGTTTCATTCAATCTTCCAAAACCAAAAATAATGTACTTTCCTTAAAGTTGTCTTAAATCAATGGCGTGAAATATGAGATATCATAAAAGAAAATTGGAATTTCCAAGAAAATGAATTTTGATGGTATAAATGTACGAATTTGTAGCCAATTTTGTTCCGAAATTCGTAGAAAAGTAAGTGAATAATATCTTGAGAATTTTCTTAAAAATCCATACCAAGCTGTGGGAGGTTCTTATCAAAAATGTTCATGCATTCATAGAATTACACACACACACATCTATTCTAACTCTACTTCGATGATGGGCCTATTTTCACATGTTTACATATTTCCCAAAAAGAAGAGTAAAATTAGAATTTCCTTATCATTAGGGCTCGTCGCACAAAAAAGGAGCAACAGAAGTGCCCTTTGCCACGTTCACAAGACGCACTTGAAAGGAAGTGACTCGTTATTAACATCAATACTGAATAAAGTGGAGGAGTCGTCGAGATAACAAACTTTGTCAGCTAAAAGCAGTTGGAAGTTCTTAAGGGATGCCCTTTGCCATAGCACGCAAATAATATCCAAAGACACTTCCAAAGCCACCTTTAGAATTTTTCAATGAATTGAATGGAATGTGCGCGCTTCAGCGTTTCATGTCATGGAAATGTTTTGGGCTTTGGGTGACATGGGCTTGAACAAAAAGAATCGCTTTCGTTATTACTTTGGGATCGTAAGTTTAAAATAGCGCCTTAAACAATTTAGAGAAATGCATACCAAAAAAAGTACCAACGACTTCGAAATTTATAGCCCCTCGTGGATTTGTTTTGCTTTAAACGAAAACGACACCGTAAAATGTAACTAATGCTCTGAAGAAGAGCTATAGACAACAAATATATTTGAGGTGTTATAGTATTTACTAGTTTCAAACTAACTTCTAAAATTTTTCTTTGCAACAATTTCTAAAAAAAAAAACCAGTACTCACTCACTCCAAAGAACCTCTATAAAGTTTTAATATTTGTATAGATAGAAAAAATTGGTGGTATATAGGAAATTTTGTTTAATTTTGGTTATTTCGAATTTAGTGATGAATTTTGAAAATTCAAAATGGAAAATCGATAATAATAGCTTTTTTATAATAACCAGTTTTTTTTTTTTTTTTGCTGAAATAAATTAGAGAGAAATGTTAAACTTTACATTTATTTTACATTTCAAGAAAGGACTTTTTATCTTGAAGAAAAGAAAATATATTCGAAATTAGAAAAAGCCATTCGCAAAAGTAGGAGACCTTTTATATGGTATTTAAATCTTTGTACAATGTTGTTGAAAATAAAAAACAAAAATTTGACCTAAAGCATATTTACAACGATCATTGAACTCTTTTCTTATCAAGGAGTTTTTAGTCGCTTAATCTCTAGGGTTAAAAATATGAAATGGTAGGAATTAAATTATTCCCGGTGGAAATACATTACACCGAAGTTATATTTATTCAAGGACCATGCCTCTCATTGACCCCATTCAGCAACATGACCTCTACCTTTTAATAATTCTCGAGCTCCAGGATGAACTGGGGTATGAAGTGGGAATTCGCGGGATTTACATAAAATAGCTATTTTGGTCAGTTTTTATCGTCGACGATAAAACTAAAGCCAGCGCAGTTTATCCCCGGTGGCCCCCCATTCCCGTAGATTGTGTGATTTCTGCGGGACACTGGAAATGTTCAAGGAAATAAAACATATCCCGCACCTTGCTCATTCGCATCCCCAAGGAGTGTAAAAGTTTTCACCTTTATTCCGCGTTGGATTCCCATTTGAGTAAATTTTAAAAAGTGTCACAACTTCTGATAACATATTCATTTGTTCGCAGGCAGTCAGCACTCTTGGGTCCAGCCGTCGCCATCTGGGCACCTTTAGCTTTAAGGCGTTATCTGGTAGCATCTGATTTCTTCGAAACTTTTGGTATTTGCGAACACTATCTCAAGTTAGACTAGAAATTTTGTTGGTGGCACGAAAGACAAGGGTGTGTACTAATCAAATCCTTTGGAAATTCTAAATGGGATTCCCGAAGGTTCCTGCACTGAGGGCACCACAACGAACCTGACTGGAAGAAATAGCATCTAAAATTCCGGCAAACTCGATGGAAAATTGACTTTCAAATGCCAAGACACTTCCAATTGTGTGGCAAATCTCGTTCCATTGTTTGATCCTTAAGGGACATTTGCTAGTCAGCCCAGGAAATTTTGGGTGCAATTTATATGGAAATTCTCTGAGCGCCCTTTATGCTTTCTAATTCGCACGTTGTGAACGCCATTAGGGGATGCAGGGGAGTTTTGTTTTACAGATTGAATTTCGAAAGCCGGAGAATTTGGGTGGTCGTTTTCCCGCTCGAGTCATAGAACTCGAAAGAGCTTCGCAATTATTTCACCCACCAGTTTTATTAACGAACGGCCTGACGCTCGTTTTCCTCATTTTTAAAATCGGAGTGCCCAGCAAGTCAAAAGATGAAACTTGATTCGTTCTACGGAAAATAAGAAATTTTTCATCTTACTGTGCAAATAATTACCAACGAGCTCAGTTTCCGTTGAAATTACTCGACCCCGGCTAAAGGGAAGTTCATAAGAACTTTTTTTACCTCTGTATCTGCCCCTTCAGCCCCCGGGGAGCGTATAGCTCCAAAGAAAAAGTTTCCCATGCGAGCCAATCGCTGCATTCAGCTGAGCTGATTCATTTGCATACGGTGGCTAATAGCATGCTAATTTGATGCCTATTGCTGGGAACTTGCTCGAGGGGCTTTTGTTCGGAGATTTGTTTCGTTAGCTCGCTCTTCAGGCCAAACTTAATTGTTGTGCTCCACAAAGTTTTCCTCTCCAACTATTTTCGGGTGGGCGTCCCACAGGAACGTTGTTCAGGTAGCGTTGCAGATACTCCCGGCATAATGGCGAAAGGGCGCTGCATACAATCCGAAACTCGTTCACATAATTATTCTCAACTTGGCATAAATATGCTCATAAGGCTATACAAATTGTTTTTTCAAGAGTGCTCTTAAAACCACTTAAAATGTTAGATAGAATCTTGACCTAAAAATTATATAATTTTATGGAGGTTTTTTTTTAATTAGTTATACAATCTCAAAAGTTAACTATAACAACTGACATGTTAACTCTATAAAATGCTTTCTCTTAACTAAAAATCCGAATTTTAGAAATTTAAAAGCTCCAAACATAATTAAAATTAATTCTCTAATTTACCTTTATTAAAATTTGTTTAGGAAACAAGTTTTTCGTGAGCGTTGAGACATTAATAATACATGAAAAACTTTTTAACAAATCCTGATAAAGGATACACACTAATGCAGCTCCTTAGACAGGTTCCTTAGACAATTAGTCATCAGTATGACGACAGATATTGGGCCATCATACAAATATAAAACCTTAGTAGTTTATAGAGCCTTAATTAAAATGGTATGATTCTTTAAAAGTGTGCCAAGCCTTCATGGCGTACGTAGATTAGCAGATATGAAAAAGAAATAATTTTTTCCCTTGCTGGTACGATTTATATATTGTTCATTCAATTGGTTTTTTGTACTTCGGTCTCTCCAAAACAAGAATTGGTTTTGTTCTTTTCGCACCGGGTAAAATAAATTCGCTTCAAATTTTGTCTTTTTTCTAAATTTCCAATTTTGAGGGGATAACCACCTTTTTGATGTTCCTTTTCACTATGGATTTTTTTTTTTTTTTACTTATTTATTTCATAAATGTTACGATTATACAGAAGAACAATTCTTTTTTGTGGTATTATGAGTAATATAATATAAGCTATACTATCATTTTTTCCCGTATATTATGAATCAAACAGAAATTTGAAGTTAGTCTCTGCTTTCGAGAAAAATAAGATCAAAAAGTACAATTAACGTACATATTTTGAGCTTTGTAGGAGTTCAAAATATTTTTCAAATAAAAGTTTGATTCCTGAACTTTAATTAAACTTTATACTTTCTGATTAACCAACTGAGAATTATTCGTTATTCCAATATTTTTTCAAAACTACATAGTTTTGGTACAGATTGAGTTTGAGGACTCCTCATGGATTTTGATAAAAATTTGTAAGAGTGTTCATTTAAAGTGACGAATACGCAAAAAAAATTTGTCGGGCATTTGTACAGACTTCCCGAGATCTTTGAAATTTCGAAAATTGACATTTTGCCGTCACGATTTTTTGCATATTCACACAAAGTTTCATTGCAAATTGTAAAAGTAACTTAAATTAAGGACATCTCCACCTTTTCATTCTTAAAAAAAATTCTTCAAGAACCTTTGAATGTAACGAATTAAAGGTAAATATCTTTTTCGACTTATCGACGGTGATGAGCACGCATTTGTCTTATAAAATGACAAATCGAAATAAAGTAAAATTTTCCTTATTTTCAGCGCTCGTGTAGAATTTTTTACAGAAATCCGTTGGAAACATTTTTAATTTAAGATTTTTCCATAGTTTCCACCAAAAGATTGCGGGACCATGGAGAAATTGCGGGAGAAAGCTATCATTTATCAGAATTTTAAAGTTAAATATCTCAGAAAATATAAGCGACCGAAATTTTTTTATTTTGTTTTTTTTTTTTTTTGTATATCCGTCACTTTTGAACCTGCAAAATCCGTGAGGAGACCTCAAACTAAATTTATGTCGATATTTAATCAGAACTATGCAAATCTTAACTTTCCAAACATTAATTGATACACATAATTTAAATTTAGGTTTATCTTTTATTTTATTTGGGTAGTAAGTCAGCTTTTGATAATCTTTGTAAAGAAACAAATAAATAAATTTCAGAATGACAAAGATCAGTAAATCTTTTATATTAGTGTACACTGTCCACTGACAACATACCAAACTAATTAGCTTCCCTGAACTGGACTGATTATAAAGTTTCTGAATTCCGTAAGTTTCATAAACTTGCTAAAGTTTCGGTTGGTCTGAAAAATTCAGTGCAATTAAGTGCACACGTTTTATACTGCGATCCGAAAAGGGCAGTGTTGTCGACGACAACGGTGACTCGTCGCGCAGAATAGACCCGGTGCCTAGGTACTGTCTGCAAAAGAATTATTTGCCCGGACGAAAGATTGCCCCAGCCCCTGCAGCACGAACTTGTCAACAAGTTTAATAAACTTTACAAGAAAATGTTTCAGTTGCTGTTCGAATGCAGCAGCCCTGGCGCGGAACGTTCGCGGGGCAGGATTCACTTTGTAAGTTCCCAACTTTGGCTTAATAATGTTCTCCTTTTTAATTATTTCAGAAAACATGTACAATGTCAGCGGTGAATAAATTTTCTCTTCCGAGCTGCAAAAATGCTCAGTCC
This sequence comes from Eutolmus rufibarbis, assembly GCA_963920795.1. Taxonomy (NCBI): domain Eukaryota; kingdom Metazoa; phylum Arthropoda; class Insecta; order Diptera; family Asilidae; genus Eutolmus; species Eutolmus rufibarbis. The sequence continues at coordinate 6,249,957 of OY987208.1, forward strand.
CTGAAAGCGCGGGGGTGGGACTCGAAAATAGTCGTCACATGCAACTTTGCAGAATGAAAGGACGAAATGTCCCTGGCGATTTAGTCAGAGTGAAGTGCTGCTGGGTGAATAAATCACCCCACTGTGGCTTCCTTCACAGTTGACTTCAACGTCCCCGCTCCCGTCAGCAACTGAAAAAGTGAGGACTCACCTGGCGGAGTCCTCCAAGGTGAGTGGACTCATAAGTCTAGCGTGCCCCGGGGAGCCCCCAACTCTTTTTAGCAGACCTCACTGCCCCCGGTGTACTTGTACGGAAATTTAATTACTGACGAGATTAAAATTTCAAATTTTCAACAAAATTATTCAAATACAAGGAAGCTGAAAGCTTTGTTATTTTGACTGCCAGAAATGACGAGCACTCCTCAAGGACTGGCCTGGCCTTCACTGCTTTGATTGTTTAAGGTTCGCAGAAATATTATGAATTTCGGGGTGAGGGAAGTGTTTTCTTTTCGGCTTGGCTAATTGGAGTCTGACTTGGTTTGCTTCTTGGAGCGCATAATTACTTAAATCAGCCTAATGCTTGGCAGTCATTTGAATAATTGGAATACGAACGATCATTATCTTTTCAGAATTTGAACAGTTGCTTTGATGTGTTCTTAAAACTTTTGAGTTCATCTTTATGTGACACATTTTTAGAGAGAAAATTCAATAAAATTCTGTAAATTTCTTTGTTAGCGTGTTTAAATATTTTCTATTTAAATCTATGACGGATATACAAACACGATACAAAAGGTTATTTAGGGCTTGAGGGAAAAAAGTCTTCCTTTCTTCTTTTTAATTTACAAAAAAGTAATTATTGGTTGAAATGAAATGAAAATTATTGTTAATATGTACATATTTTTTTAAATACTAGCGGATACGTTGCTACCCAGATTCATTTAAAATAGGTTTGTGGTTTTTATCTCCAAATATGTCAATCGATGCACAGTTTTCGTTTCTACTTTTTTATTATTTTTTTAAAAGAATAATTACAAAATCGTACACTTTTTTTTAGAAAATCTCCAATAACACTTGATTTCAGTGTGAAATTTTTGGAATATTATATTCTATGTATAACTCTCTAGGCACCGTCAAGTTTCCAACAATACCTATATTGAAGCATTCGGTTGAGTGGTTTGGTTGCCTATGCCAAATAAACAAAAACACATCACACATTCAATTTTATATAAGAATTTTGAAAATCGGTTAAGAATTGAATTTGTTTTTGGCAGTGGTATTCATATTGAAAAAAAAAAAAACCATTTTGATATAAAACTATTGAAAATTTCTAAACCAAACTTTTACAGAATATAAAAGTGATAGCCCAGAGGTAAACAATCGGTTTCAATGGTAGTTTTTGGTACTCGACATTAAAAAGGGGTCACTTTTTTAAGTATTATTAATTGCGGATTTCGTGAAAACTACAATCATCTTCAGGACGAAAATTAAAACAATATCGGTTTTAACGTCCAAAAACATCTTTAAAGTCATGATTGTAAAACTTTATTGTTATACCAAATTTCAACATTCTATGCCATAGCTATAAAACAAGATAGTATTTTTAACTTTTAAAAATTATAAAAAGGTATGGTAGCTAGCTCTATAGGCAATTTTTGAACTTCTTAAATAAGATCTTTAACATCGGAAAAAATTGAAATTATTTTCATTTCCTTTTTAATTTGTTAAAGAATCAATAAATGTAGAGAGCTTGAGTAGCCTCGCTCCTTGGAATGGAAATAAAACATAAAACTCCAAGATTATTGGATGTTATATTCTGAATTTGTTACTGGTACACATTCAGCGGACTCCCAATTCAATTTGGCAATTGCTGCCTCCGGTGATAAAATATTAAATAAAAAAAAACCCAAAGTCCCTGCCATTTTTACTGCCAGCCATCAACAATTTGTTTCGTGTTGGCCCCACCCTATCCAATTAAAATTGTTCTGAAAATAAATAAAAAATATAATGTTTCGCCCCTAAAATAACGTTGTCGTTGCTGAATTTACATACGCAGATAAATTTTATATCTGCGCTATAAATTACATATTGGAATTATTTATAAGAGATGCAGCCGCTTTTGGCCATCATTTTCTGCTATATTCACTTGGCGGCTCTCCCAGCCATTTTATTCTCATTCGGACCTACTAGCGGCTAATTTATTTAGCTGACTGATGCAATCAATTGGACGCATTTCCTTCTCCCTGTTAAAAATTTTGTTCGATCTGGACAAACAATAAAACGTGCAAAAATGCAAACAAATAAAAAACTGGACATCGGAAGCAATTTTCGTTTTATATTGTGATACGTTTCGGAACCAATAAAGAACTTTTATGAAATTATTAAGATGAATCGCCCGGCAGTTTTGTATTAAAATTAATTTTTTTTTCATGGATTTTTAAAACCAGTGTGTACTATTCGTGCTTGACAAACTTGAACATAAAAAAAAGTTGAATCTTATATTAATCGAATTTTTATTTGCATACCAGAGGGTTGTCTTAATGTTTTATACCGTCGGTGTCGTTGGACGTGCTCATAAAAAAAGGCAAAGGTCGCAATTTCCTCCATTTCGGCATGCTTAAATTCGGAGAAAGCCGGTGCTTTCTCCAAGGTCCTGAACGCCGACGGCGCGCGAAAAGGACGGTTGTGTACAGAGGAAAAACACTGCTAAAGGGATATAAAAACTTGGAGGGATTTTAAAAGAAAAGGGAAAGATTTTGTGAAAAGTAAACAGGGAAACTCTTTTAACCTTTATATTCTCATTGCTTATTATCCTTTAAACAAGATTTCGGCTTATCTCGTCCAGTTCAAAGGATGAATAATGAGATTTGAGCAAAAGGAAGTGTTCCCCTTTGTTCGCCGTCCACTTTTGGGTCATCGGGAGTTTTTTTTAAAGTCTTTTATCCTTCCTGCAGACCTGCTGCGGAAAGAAGCAGACCGCTTTCTGTTTGCAAAGCATCTTAATGCGATTACCAGGAATATTCCAAGTTCACCAGAAATTAAATTAAGCCCTTTGCGAGCTAAACTTTTTGGAAACCACTCGCTAGCCCCACGTCTGCGGTGCTAAAATGATTTTTCATGAGGCGCAGAGGTTGCTCCCGCTCCCCAATTTGAATTACAAATTAGTTTTCCCTCCACAACGCTTTAAAATCGCAGCGGATTATCTTCACTCATGCAAATTTTTCATAACGTGACTGACACAGGCGCTGCTAGAAGGATTAAGTCCCTGTCTGTGGAGGCGTGGGGCAGTTCTCATTTTCTGCGACTAATTCTGAGGAAGATGAATGCATCTTAAGCACTCTCGCAGGATAATTTGTCAGCTAAAATACAACAGGAAAGATAATTTTAATGTTATGCCATTTATGACATCTAATAAATTTAAATTTAAACGTATTTCAAACATTAAAAACAGCTTCATACTTTCAGTTTTACTTTCGTTAAGAAGAGCACAGATTTTAGATTATTTCTATATTACTTGTAGTAATTCGAAAATCGATAGATTATAATGGTTCATTCCGTCTTTTGTACAAACATTTATTATTTTTGACTGACTTAAAAACTTATATGGGCCGTCCGGAGTACAACATCGCAAACCGCATATCAAAATTCTCATAATACGATGTGTAATGAGAAATGAGTTGTGAAAAACAATCAGTGTAGGAAAAATCTGTTGCTTAATTAATTAAATCCAACTACTTATTGCTTCTATAAACTTTTCGAGTATCTAAAGAATATTTCTGTAAATATTTTTGTAATAATTATTATTTGTAATAAAAACAGAAAAGGGCCCAGGTGCCAAACTTTGAAAACTCCTGAAAATCCTCAACTTGAAGATGCTTTATAACATGTTTCCATCTCCCCAAAAACTCGAGATTTTGTGAGATTTCGCGAAATCCATATGATAATCTGTTGGATTTGCCATACAAGTAGGCGATTTTGAAATCTTGAGATTTTAGAGATAATCAAAATTTCATAAATTCATTGTGGCATCCCCAAAAAGTTTATTCAGCACTATTTAGGAGGCGTTAAAATTGACATTGAATTGAAATTGAATTGAAATTGAACAAGTAGTTACAAAGGAAAAAAATATAAACAAATGAAAACAATTAAAATATGACACTTGAAACATCAAATTAAATCGCGCTACTATTATGGAAATACTTTTAAATCCCTTATTCTAAAAGCCCTTTTTGAATAAAAATTCCTTAATAAAGTTCCTAAAATGTTCATAAATTCATTTTAGTTTCCTTTGACTAATTAATTTGTTAGCACATAACGTCAAAATAATTTGATTGGATTTTTCTAATCGAATTATTTTAACATTTTGAACGTAAGTTAATTTAAGTCAAAGGATACTGAAGTGATTTTATCAAAATTTTTGGAATATAATTTTTGATTTATAGGTAATAGTGATTAGTATCATACTTTTAGTGTGTTTTGCATGAACTGTGAATTTTATTTTATACTTATTTCGTCGAGGTAATCTTATCCATTTAAATTTTCGTACTCGAAGAAGACATATACATTAATTTCATTTTCGTAAAACAAACCGAACGATTTAAAGTAATTTGTTTTGAGTACGATTAGCATATTAATTCGTTATTGTCTACTTGTGTGGACCAACCTCATATAAATGTATCTAATTAAAGCGTGGTGTGAGAAATTTAAATGAGTTATAATTTATAATTAATCTCGCTGATGTGTGCCTTTCCACATCACCTGTAGAAGGGGTGTGGGCTGCGATTAAGAAACATGAAGCAACTCACGTTTCGGCTAAAAATTTTCCACACGTCGTCGTTTCGTTTAGTATTTTAATGAAGCGAATTTAATTAAAGCCAACTGCGCTAATTACACGAAACGTTTCAGAGAAATTGGTGCGGGAAGCCGCATCGAACGCATGCAGAGAGCCCCAACTCGGGAAACCCTCCCGTGGCAAATTGGTGTCTTTCTTGCGCCATCGAATTCGCGCTATGTGCTCGAGAGTAATTGCGAAGAGATCTTCAAGAATGCTATTAGCAGAAAATGCAAATGATTGAGCAATAAATGTTGGAATTTTCCATTTTTCGGCGGCATCCACGAGGGGTTTTAGCTATTCCCGAGATTGCTTTGGGTACGCGGTCCGCCCTCGCCTTCCGCCCCCGCGCAGGATAAACATTTAAGATCACACGAAAGTACGTGTATCTTTACTCTTAGATTTTATCACATGCTTACTTTCCGTGGCGCCAAAGAGTAAACACCAATTTTGAGGCGAATCCTCAGGGGCGGAAGGAACGATGCTCCTCAATTGAGAAATTTTCCTCTCAATCATTTCCGGGAAGAAACACACACCGGGTAGCAGTTACCCGCCCGGATGGCTCGGGAAAACCCGGCCGGGGTGGCATAGCTTTTCAAAAGAAAAGTGGGAAAATCGCCGTACAAAAGCTCCTTTCCGATATTAGCAGCAAAAAAGCTCCTCTGTCTATACTTCCTCAATTACGGGCAGAGCCCCGGCTGTCTGCCATTTTCCAGCTGCCTTCAATTGAAAACTCATTCGGATAATCTTCATTCAAGCAGAATAACTCCGAAGCCCTTTGACAGGACCTAAATTTGATCCTTTATCCCAAAATTTCGAGAATCCTTTCTATAGCATTGCAGCTACCTTCGACCATAAATCTCGTTGTAGACAAATGGTCGAACCGACTTCCTTCGGATGCCTTTGCTACGTTGTAATTCCCGACACAAAGCATTATTTCTCGTTCTTTTTTTTTCTTTTTTTTTTTTAATATGGGGAAATATTTTAGTTAACCCGCTTAGATCCCTGCCGGATTCCGGCTCGAATTTCCAGGAGAAATAGAGCCCTCTGCCCAGAGCATACAACACACAGCCACACACGCAAAGTCTGTTGAAATGTCCAAAGGCTGCTGCTCCTGAAATTAAATTCGAAACAGAAGCGAAATGTTGGTCTGGCCAAATCTCCTTTCGGATGCACTACAAATGCATGGGAAGTGCACCTGCTCTGCATAGAGATGCTTCTCCCATTGCATTACACCTTTCAGATATTAATCCGGATCTTCTCGAACACTTGTAATTGAAGGTTTGCGTGCAGTAGCTAATTCGGAATGGTTTTTGAGGTTTAAACTTTCCACACAAAAAACCAATTTTTCCGTAGGTTACACAGGTACGAACCTTAATTATTTGCTAAATTGCAAATGAGTTTCACAAAAGTGGAGTGAAAAGTTTCTGTAGAAAAACACAAGAATACCAATTTCACTGGTGCTACACTTTTTTGGATTTTTGGTCCAAGCTTTGAAATTCAAGTTGGCAGAAACCAAAAACTTCGAGTTGATGAAGATTGAAGAATATAATGATCAGAATATCCGATTACGGCAAACTCGAAAGGAAAATTATAACTTTGGCGATAACTTTTAACCAAGTCATTTTAGGTTTCATCTACAAAAAAATTTCACCTTTGTTACATCATTATAAATAACATGCCAACAATCGACAAATGTCGCGAAGTTCAGTTTTTCGTTAGAATCTCGCTTTTTATTAATCGAAGGTCGATAGAGGTTAGTATGTAAATTGTAGATCATAAAATTGTTTACAAAAACACGTCGTATACTTTTCTTTATAGAAATCCAGCTCACTAGATGTTTTTTCGCAGATTGGGCTATTTTTAGTCTAGAAAGATTGGGCTATATGGTCGGTGTATGTAAGTCAGCTCATTAGTGATTTGATTATGCATATCTAATAGGCTAATTTTACAGAATTTATTATATATATCATGTACCTATGCGAAAATGAAAATCTTCCATTACATCACGTTTTCGAGAAACATGGAGTTGAAAAGTGAAAAAAATCATATTATTGACTGTTTCTGAAATAACAGATTATTGAATAATTAACTGATATAATGAATATAATTATCAATATAAAATCAGTTATTTATAAACTTTATGAAAATTTGCTTATGGAATAAGGTTTTCATGACCCTTTCCCTATGCAATAAATAAACTGAGGGAATTAGGAGGAGGATTTCCATGAAAAACTTGTTTTCTGAACAAATCCTGATAGACCCTACATACATTTAAATATTAAAGCTTTAATATATATTTTGAATATGTGCAACATCCCGTTATTTTTTAATATATTCTCAAAAATGGTCAAAATATGGTTTTTTTTTTTACTTTTGAACCCTATGTTTCTTAAAAACGAGATGTGATAGAATATTTTTATTTTCGGTTCGTAATCTTTTGAAAAAATCCTATTAAAAAACATAAAATATACAGAACAATTTTATCTATCCACTTCAAATTGGGAGTGCGACGCCATATAAATCAAAAACATTAAATAAGAGAGTTAAAAGTATATTAAGTATATGAACACATCTAGCGGCTGTTTAGAACCTACATATCTTTTGTTTTAAAATGTGAGATCTTTCCTGAAATAATTGCATTTCGTTTCATAAGAAATAAATAAATAAAAAAATAACAAATAAAATACTTCATACTTATTTTTGAGCAATTTATTTACTGGCAACATATCTTTTACATATTTACAGCATTATTTGCATTATTTATTAATTTTTAAGTATCATTTTTTTTAACATAAAAAAATGCCATTTTGATTTATTCTTTTACTATCTTATCTTACTTTATTTACTGTATTACGTCTTACGTTAAATTTTTTTTTCGCATTAAAAAATAACTCACGTGACTGCGAAAAGTGGATGGAAAAGCGATTAAATCGCAAAAATAAATTATGTGATGAAAATTTTTCTTTAAATGCGGACAATTTGAGTATTTGAATTGTAATTACGTTCTATTTTAAGAAATAAACAGCAACTACAACTTGTCAATAAATTAGGTAAAACTAACCAAATATAAAATTAATTTAAAGTTATTCCCATTTCACAGTCACGTGAACATTTCGTTTTTATCGACAGATATCCAGTATTTTTCTTTTATATTACAAAATGTAATTGACAAGTTATAAAAATAAATCGAAGCAATGTCGGCTGTACGAAAATAAAATAAAATTAATTCTATCTATAAAATAACAAATTCGATAATTAAAATCAGATCAAATATAATTACACTGTAGTCTAAAATATCAAACATCAATATCTATTGTCATCTTTTCTTATTTTGTGAATCGCAACAGTTACTTTCAAATTTACACCGATTAATTACTTTAACCCTTCCTGTCCGATTTGCTTTCATAAGTCCTTTCACTAATAGTTGTAAAATTTACATTCCCTTACCTTTACTCACATTTTACTATATTTCCTTTTGTGTAGCAATAACTTTTTTTTTATGCTATAATTACAACTTGATTATACTTCTTCATTTTATTTAAACCCTTTTGAGTGTGAACGTAAAATTATACAATAATAAATTTTCGTTTTATAGAAAATGTTATTAAAAAATAATAGAGGTGCTGCCCGAAAAGGGTTTAAAACGAAGAAATACGACCAAATGCTCTCGTTAAAATGCAATTCGTCCACGTCTGACTTATTTCCGGCATGACTTAAGTACGACTAATTTCGCTCGTCATTTTTTTCCTGAATGTATAAAAATCACTTAATTATGTACAGTGCTAGAAAATCCACTAAGGGTAATAAAAAATAATCCTTCATTGGAAGTTTTTGAAATCACGAACTTAGACGCAACGAAAGAGATTCGAACCTCGGGGTCTTATGATCTACAGAGGGTCCTAAGGACCACCGCCAGGACAGCTTCTGCTAGAAAACACTTGGCGGACGCGGTGATTGTCACCGCACGTCCTGTTAGAGCCGAATTGTCCGGATCGCCGCGGTTGCCGCGCTGATCGATTGTGGGGCTCACCTTCCCGCCGAAAGTCCAATAATTCTCCTCGATGACGCTCAGCTCGGACTCCGCGGCCCCACTGTAGAGGCTGTAGATGCTCGTCTCGCAGCGCACGAGCAGCCTCCTGTGGTGCGGGGGCGCCAGGATGTGGCTGTCGACGTGGACCAGGAGCTCCGACCAGGCCTCCTTCGAGTCGATGTCGTTCTCACTTTCTATGCCTCGCAAGCCGGAGTGGGTGGACTGCAATAACAGAGATTTTGCGGTCAGGGGATTTATCGGAACCGAAATGAAATTTAATAGGTCCGAGGGACACTTTGTCAGCCCAGGGCGCTAGTGAATAGCACCAAAATATCCTTGTCCTTTCGGATCCCTCGTCTGGATTCCCGTCCAACCACCCACGATAAATATTTAAAGGCGATACAAAGTGCTTAGTTATCGGCATCGCAAATGAGCAATTGCTCTTGTTAAGCCAATATTATTAAACAATAAATTAATAAAATCCCTTGGTACTATTCCTACTACGTTATCAATGAGGTCCAAAATTCCTCAGTATAATAATTTTCTTCCGACGCATATCAAATTTGAAAATGTTGATACTATATTTTATAGAAACCTAATCTAATATAATCTATCTTGTATGAAAAGGATAGTTGCCCGGTTTTTGGAGAGTATAATTGCCCTTAGGGACATACTTATATCCTTCGGCATATATTTTAGGTAGTTTATGTTCTAGATTCAACATGCCACGGAAATATATACAACATACGTAAAACTAGTGTTCGACCACGTACCATATAGAAAAAAGAAGATCTGGTTGCCGCAATAGAAGAATTAAAGAAAAAAGTTATAGGTGTGAAGAAAATAGCTCGCGACTTATATCCATTTCCATCCAGAACACTACGGAGGCTTTTTTTTTTCAGAGTGAAATTAGAAAAATAACTCTAGCATCTAACCCATCCTTTAGACATCTATCCCTTTATTCTAGAACTTTATAAAATGTATTATACGCTTTGCTGTATTTTGATTTATAAAAAAAATGTTTACCTAGCTAAGTACATATGTGCTTTTTAAGAAAGTTAATTTCTTTTTCTTTATTTTTAATTATTGTCTAACTAGATTGCTCAAATCTCTGTACGAAACCCATGGAATAAATTAGCCAATAATAATTTTGCATACGATGAATATCTCACTGTAATGCGCCTCTCCGTTTTGTGAATGTTTGACCTAATTATACTTCATCAGAAAGATAACTCAGGAGAGTGCAAACAAATTGTCCCAATTTACGTGTCGGGCTCCAATCGCGGACTGTGTGAACACGCCAGGAAGCGCCCCAAAACGAGGGGAATTTCGAGCGCGGAATTCATAAACCGAATTTATTGATCTTATCGGCTGTGTAGGGTGGATAATTCAGGGAATCGGCAAAGCGGGGAATGCATAAATCCACTGTGGCATGCCTGTGAACATTTTCAATACGCTGCTTCTGGGTGTTCACTTGAAAAGGTTAAAAAATTTATCGAATACCCGAAAAGGCACGCTTAAAATCACATTTAAATGCAGCAGAGGATATTCCGGTAGTTTTCGTACGGAAGATGCTGAAAATGGCAAGGTATCACAAAGGATTTTATTCCCTTTTCGGAAATCGCTCCAAGGAATGAAAAATAATTTCGATTTTGTATGTCGAGCATTGTGCATCTACTATTAATGTACTACTCTAATATGCAATTATAATATCAGGATGGACGATTGTATTTATCAGAATCAGAATAATTGTAAAGTCATGTATCCTTCAATTTAAACTTTGCAAATGCTATACAAATTCTGAATAATAGAAATTAAGCGACACAATTTATAAAAATATCGATTAAGCACTCAAACGTTGATTAGGTACTGTGTACGAAAATTGAAAATGGAATGAAACAAAAAGTTAGAAAATGAATTCTAAGAAAGAGTACTTGAGGATTTTTTAATTAAAATTCTTAATAGAGTATTCGACATTCCACACTTTTTCAAGCGAAATTAAAGGAATTCCAATTAAATACTAATTAATTTCTTTATACTTTAAAAAAAACATATAAATGGCAAATAGAGCAAGTGTTCCTTCAAGTTAAATTATGCATAATGTTCAGAAAATAAGTAGAAATCAGTATGCGAATCGATTTTTCGAAATGTTCTGATTTAGTCTTTCCTCTTGTATCCCATCTAAAATCAATCCTTCCCTAAATAGGGTTTGAATTTTGAAATTCTAAATTCTTGTAGAAAAATATAAAAAGCGGGAACTTTTACTGGTTACTTTTATAGTATTTAAAAGAATCATGCAGTAATATCAGATTTAAATTTCTAAACCAGCCAAATTTATTAGAATGCAAATTTTTTACATCTTTTAACACCCAACACCTTTGCTCCAAAATCGGGGAAAGAAACATATTTTTTTTTTTCCCCCGAAAAGCTATCCTTGCCGCAGGTTTCTGCTTTGATGATATGTTAATACGGTGCTGAATTTGTTTAAATTAAAACTGTATGAGAAGCAAAATTGTGTCTTCAGGACAGATCCACATCGAAGGGATACATAAAATTTGCATTAATTTTGGCTTTAGGGAAACACCATCACAATGTACCATCTTTAAAATTCAAGAGTTTTGTGTCGTATTAACGAAACTTTTCCCAAAGAAGAACAGTGTTCCTTCCCTTTCCTGGGCAAATTTATTTCCAATTCCCATCCCGTAATCTATCTTTTGAATCGGATCCGTGACGAGTTGGAATAAGCGTCAAATTAAAATATGTGGGTATAATGAACAGAGGTATCTCCGTTCCAAACGATGTAATCAAGAGCGCCTTCAAGAAACAGTATCCTCGTAACTTACCGGAAATCTAATACCATTAACGATCCAAGTGAAATTAACAGGCGGATATGAAGGTCCTGACACACAGCTCGCCTTAAATGTTTCGCCCAGCGTCACGACACGTTTGTTGTCTGCACCTGGCATCCCATAAATTGTGATAACTGGCTCTGATTCTGGTAGTTCTGCAACGAGCATAGTCGCCGAACTAGACTCGGTGTGGAAGAGAGGGGCGTCGGCCGACACCTCGCACTGATAGCTTCCGGACTGACTCCTGGTCACCGAGCGCAGAATGACACTGTTTTCTGTCGACTTCTCCGTCTGTAAATTGCAAAGATACGAGCAGGTCAGATGGCCAAACTGGCCCCAGAAGTGGGGTCCGTTCAAGAACTTACGTCCACCACTATACCGGCCGTTGGGAACACCCGAGATGGCGGCGTCTCCAGCGGAACGAACCTGTAAAACTCCTCCTGCTCCAGGTACCAGCGGACCGAGTAGAGGGCGGCCTGCAACGAGAGAAAACGTATGTTGTTTCTGAACTGGTACTAATGTAATTAAAATTGTGTGAAGAGATTTATATACAGAGAAATTACGAGAAAGGGCCGAGCTGCGACCAGCCGTAATTAAAGTGATAATTGAATTTCAAGAACTACACGTCTGCCTAATTGAGCCAACCAAGAAGGGATAAGTTACCACGGTTTTAGTAAAATATATCTGGAGCAATTCAACTCCACACTTTATGGTCACATATGGTTGAAATCACCACCCCTGAGGCTTTAAAATGATACCTTACTTAGGAAAATGATTTAGAGCTATGAAATAACTAAATATTTCAAAACATTATACAATTTTTATAACTACATCAATCATTCGATTCACATAGTATTTTATTTACACGGTATTCAAAAAAAACTGACTTTCAAAAAATATAAGTGAATATTTTGGTTGCAATTCAATAAGTCTGTTCAGGAGATCCACATTCGATGAGAACTGTCACTGCTCTTTTCTGATTTAAACTGATCATATTAGGATGATCGATCTAGATCAGTCAACGAACAGACCTAATATTGGCTCCACATTTGAAATAAATCAGATAGAATTATAAAGAAACCCTTATTTTTAACTTTAAAAAAAACCTATACTTAAAATAAATACATTTCAAGTTAAAGGTGACAAATTATTAAAAATAGAACCGCAATTCTATAAAAGTTGTACAACATTAAGTTGGATACAATTTTGTACTTCTTTAATTGCATACATTTCGAAAATGGAAAAAAAAATCCTTGAAGGATAAAACAGCAAAAATAATTTTGCCACAATTTTAAACTTTTCTCGAATGGAACCCACCCAACCACAATCCTTTTAAATAGAAAATTTCTATCAGGTACACTCAAAGAAAATTCCCTTTGAAAAGAAATTAATTTAATTTAGCAGCAATTTAATGAACCAAATATGTATTAGTTATTAGTTTTATTAATTTGCAAAAAAGAATTCCTAAGTTGAAGTTGAAAATTTATTCATTCGTACCACAAATCACTGTGGTGTCTTTCAAAAACAAAGTGCATAAACTCAAAATAAAATAGTTTTATTTGTGGCAAATATAAATATTATCTACTCTATTAATATTATAATAATTAAAATTGACTTCTGCAGTTTCAGTTTTTCAAAATTTCTGACTGCAGCTATTTCCTTTAGGTAGTTAGTGTAGGTCAATCCAAAAAGAGGTTTTTGGTCTTAAAAATTTCTCGTAAATCAATAGTTCTGTACCATAGTGCTTCATCTTCGAAAAATTTTATTCTCTACAAATGCCATTATTTAAAGTTAGTTTAAGAAAAAAAAACGTACTAGTAATAATTTTAAATAACTTACATTTTCCAGGTCATAAAAGCAAGATAGTGTGACAGTATCTCCCACTGCGGCTGCTTCGGGCACAGATATTCGCAAATCCTTCAAGCATATTACTGGAATATAAAAGATAAATTATAATTTGAGAGCTCTCGTTCCCACAGCGGGGGCCGAAAGTTCAACGTATCTGTATCGACCAAAAACCGATTTTAGGATAAAATCCCCGAACTACATGTAAGCAAACCCTCAATCCAGCCACGAACACAGGACAGATTTCACCTGGACCGCAAGGGTATAGGAAATCAATTAAAATTCTTGCTGCGGCTCCTGGGCGTCATAATTTGCGAGATATCGTACCTCATAAAACAGAAACTTTACTACTCCTGTCCGGAGTTCATTTGCATTTTTCTATGGGAATTTCAAGCAGTCCCAGGCGTTTCAGATTTCTGAATTTCCAGACAGCAAAGATTTAAGCATGTGCCCGTCCCGACGTCGGCGTCGATCGTATCCATGTACTTGCCCCAGTTGCCAAATGGAGATCTAATGAGTCCCGGAAAACAAAGGGGATTTAAGGAATTGAAAGGGAGCTACTACCCCGGGACGCTGCTCTTTCACTAATCTTCCAAAAAATAAACTCGACCAAGACGGTCCGTCGTGGAGCTGGGCAGGTCGATACGACGGCGTCGCGTTGTCACCAAGATGACGAGAGCATGGGCCGGGGCTCCGGCTCGGCCATGGGGCCGTCCTCGCCCGAAATTCAATAAATTGTTTCCCTTGTTTGACACCCTGTGCGAAAGTTTTCCAACCCACTCCATTTCGGTTAAAGTGCTCTCGGATTAAGGTGTTCTCCCCAAAGCGCGGGGGTGGGCTGGAGCCTAGGTAGCGACGTGATAAGTGCGAGGCACCAGGGCAGAATTGTTTATTCAGGTCAGGGATCCCATATCATTAGAGAATCGCATTACACATACGAGCTTTAGCCATCTTGGTTTCGTTTTTGGTGCCCTGGATCCTTCTAAAGTCAATTTTATGGTTCGATGTGAGACTTCTTTTCACTGATTCAGGGATTTTACGATGGAATATCGTGGCATCATCGTGCCAAGACATTCTGTTGGCCCCCTACACCCGGAGACTTGGCAAATGATTTTGAAGAAAATTTTCCGGCAATTTTTTACCTTCGACTTTTTTTTCCTGAATTTCTAAACGTGCGATTTTCCCACGCTGATGAGCCATCGATAAGAAGAGGAAATTTCTTTTCTCGTTCTACAAATTCAATGAGTAGCTACTAAAAATTTAGGGCAATAATTTAGTAATACAAAATTTTCCAGGTTTTGGGTTTGGGATCGTATCTCGAATAATGTATTTGGAGCCCATAAAAAAATCCTTTCGACCAGAGATAGTTGGATTGAAAAATAAAATCTTTATATTCAATGTTAGGAAGGAGAATTTAGTAGCTACACGAACGAATTTTAGTAATAAAAAACAATTTTGAAATTCAATTTTCTAAATGGGCTCTGTTTTCCTAAACGTTAGCAATCCATAAAGCATTATTTTCAAAATCGATTAATTTACGAGTTTATACATATATTATAATATGCAAACTATGTCCTTTATTTCCTATATCCTATAGAAATCAAATTCCATCAAAGAATTTTTAGGTACTGTGGAATTTAGTTACTTTGATCAATTTTCAAATTCAAATCACTATCTTTTTAAATAATACCGTAAAAAAATGTAAAAAGTAGTAAACTTTTGTTTATCTTTCTATTTTCCAAATGGCAATTTAAAATGTTAAACAAATTAATGAGAAAAAGAATAAAATAATTCTGAGCAATATCGCTAATAGGTCCAAATATATACACTATGCCTCACAATTATTCGAACGATTCATATGTTTGCAATTATGAATGGATATTTTTTTAAATAAAACAGTGTAATCAAGTTGTGGCACACATTTGTATTCCTTAAGATGTATTTAATTGAAAAAAGAATAATAAGCTATATAATACATAAATTAAGTTCATTACACATTTTCTTCAATATATCCATATTCAATACATCTCGTTTCAATATTGAAGAAGTTTTGTCCAGAGGTCTTCTTTACTTGTAGGACTTAGAGCTTGATATGAATCGTTCGAATAATTATGACTTTGATTAAACTATGATTGATTATTTTATTTCAAAATCAACCATAAACAATAGCTTACGGTTGGCTTTAGGAACTTTGTAATTTGAATTCTTAAGCAAAACGATGTAACCAACACTCACGTCTTTTTAAAAACTGATCTTTACCCTAAATCCGAAAGATCGACACCTCAAGCTATATTTTTTTTAAAAAAACAATCGCGTTTTTAAATTTCATTGTTTGTATATTTAATACGTTTTTAAATGAATCTTTTAAGTTGCTCTCAGGTCTATTTGCGAAACTATTTTCTTATAATTTTTAATTAAATAACAAATGTGTTTTTGTGTGCACTACGCACTACAAATTATTACTTTTATAGTTCTCTTTGAGATTGGAGATATTTAAATTTTGGTATTAAAATACTTTTCGTCCTCAGGGACTGCAATGGAGTGACAAATTCACGAAGAAAGCTAAGAGTTTGATCACAGAGAATTTTAAATAACTATGCACATGTACGAAAATTAAGATGTTAAATTATGTAAATTCTATTTTTAAAAATTTGTTTCCCGAAATATTCGTTCATATCGATAGTTCCTAAAGTCCATGTCTTAGGTCAAATTTGGCTTATTCAGATAGATTCAGTTTCTTTTGTTTGCACATGGGGTCTCGTGAACACTTTGAAGTAAATTTGATTTTGTGTATGAAGTATTTCTACTACATACATACGTATATTTGTAAAATCATACTTAAATTTCCAGGATACTGAGTCGTAACTTTGTAATAATTGGATTCGATACAAGAAGCAGAACCTTCTCCTGAAGCTTAATTGAACAAACAGTGCCTGGAGCAACGATATTAATTACCTTGTGTTACAAGCTTTAATAGTGTTAACCACTTGAAGAATCCCAGCCAAGGTACCATCGTAGTTCTACCGATCGAAGCCATTCAATTAATACAGCCGAGAAATCAACAGCTCGAGCAGGACTGCTCGCAGGAGCAGGGACTCCTCGGTTCCCGGAGTTCCTGAGGGAAATTCTGTCAAGTCGTCACTTTCCTCTCTGTTGATCCAATTTCGGTTTCCTTTTTGGAGACTATTACTTCCTGTTTTCGGGCCCTCGATGTCTCGAAGATACCGACGGCGGTCTATCGAAATGTCCTTAATGTTGTTACCGTGTATCGAATAGGAATCACCACAAATCGAAAGCAAAAATCACGAAAAAGAGCTGAATGGGCATCAGTGGCAGAAGTGGTGGCCTCGCTGTTTGTTTTTTGGTGCTGGTACGGCTCCAGAGACTCCTCCCACTAGAAACATTCCGGACCCGATGAATGAACCATGGTGCCTCCGACCGGCCTCGTTATTGACGGCGCTTCGAGAGTTCGGGAAATGTTGATATTTCATCTATTTATCATTAGTCCTGGAAGTAAATTAAGAACATGTTGAGAGCTCACGGCAGAATAGTTAATTAAATTGCTAGATGAAAGAGGGAGGGTTTCCGGAAATGAAAGTTATTTGAGAAATTCGTTTTAATGGTTCGGCTATTCAATGAATATTTCATGCCATTTGTAACTCTCGCAGGTAAAGGTTATTTATCCTGATAATTAATCGTTCGTAAAAAGTAACCACCAAAGTAATTAAGTTCAAATACAATTACTGAAAATGTTGTTAATAGTCTCTCAAAATGGCTTGTGAAAATAAAATGGAACAATTATGTCTCTTTTGTGAAGATAGATAGAGATTGATAGAAATACTTTAGTAGAGGTTCTTTTTCGGTTTGTCATTGTATTATTAAAATAATAGTAATTTTACAGAAAATAATTATTGAACAAAATTTAAAAGCTGTAGTTCAATCATAAACACAGTCAACTTCTCATTTGACTGTTTTGCTTTTACAAATTATCAATATATGTAATATAATATCATTTTGATAAGGTTCGCTTTTTTTAAGTATTGCTAGTTAAATACTGATAATGAAGTTATTACAATACAGAATCGAAAAGCACTTAATAATACCAAAGAAAGTTTTAGAATATGAAAGAAATTTCTAGGAATCATTCATTCAGTTTTAACTTTTTAACAATTTCCGATCTTTTGTAAGCGCTTATTTGTAGGTAAGTTTGAAAGCTTTGAAAGTTAAATTTTCCTAGAAGAATGAAATTCTCAATAAAAAATGTTTATAGATATAAATAGCCAGCTTCAGGAGTTCATGGTTAAGAAATGTCTCTAGTTCTATGTATAAGATTACAAATTACAAAACATGGAACGTCTTCAAATTTGCAATTTACATATGAAAAATAACAGATATTACGTGTCATTTGTTCGACATATGTTAATATTTGAATAAGTTGATTTACAAGTAATTTATTCAAAAAATTGAACATATCAGTTATTAACCTACGATAATAGAGTAAATGAAACAACCCATTTTTGATCAATTTTTCAATAGAAAAAGCAAAACTAGTAAGCTTCAATTAGTAGTCATATTAAATTATATTTCGTTTGTTAGATCTGATAAAAGTAATACTTTAAGACACATAAAAAAATGTTATGTAGTCTTATAGATGTTTTGATCAAAAAAAAAAAATAATAATATATTGAATATGTACACAATAATGAATGAAAAAAAAATCGTCAAAATCAGTCAATTAAAACAAATCGACTTATATTTTAAATGTATAGGTTTGAAATAAAATAAACTTCGTAGACATGAAACACATAGATCTTTTCCCTTGTAAAATACCATGTTATGTAAAATAATATTTTGTGCCGGAATTGTTAAACTACAAATTATTCAAAACATTGCCATTACCTTCAATTTTGATTATTTTCAGAAGTTGCATGCAATTTTCTATCACCTATTATTACACAGGGTTGTAAATCGCATCGTATACATAAAACATATAGCCGATGGTGCCGCCATGTTTCGGTGCAATTAATATGTTAATAAGCCACAAAATTAATTGAAAACACTCGGAACGCTTAACAATCCCTTGAATCCCGAATGGCATAAATTGTGAGCCATCATTAGTTGAATTGGTCCATGAAGCCCCAAACAAGACCACTTCTAACCAAAATATCTGGTCACTACTTTCCGGACTAATGTTCGTTGAACAATAAGTGAACATTACATTAATTTTCAATGAGCTTAACAAAGCTGGACTCGAAGCTGGACTCACGGCTACATATATAAAAGGGAGTATATACAAGTCACCCCTGGCCCTGGGTGCCCTTCCGTTAAATATTATGTTCATTTACATATCGGGCTGTGTCAAATTGCCTGGAACAAATGGGATGACGTGAGTTGAGAAATCTCCCATTGCACAAGTTTTCCGATTCGTAAAACAAATAAAGTTTAGTTAAATGAACGGAGAATTTCGTAACGTCTGCGATATTTCAGACATTTCGGAGCGAACACTTTAGATCCTGGCTAGATGGTAGTAAGCTCACCCTAAATAAATCTTGACGGCTCAGTAACAACCCAAAAATAATTTAGTATCAAGGGTGGATTTTGCTTTCCTAGTAGCCTAGGGGAATTTGTTAAAGTTGGATTTCGATTTTGTATCAATATTGTCCAAAATACATAATGTCATACGGCTGATTAGAAATGCTTAACTCCATTCAAGTTTTATCGAGCATTAACGTCAGAATATATGTAAAAGTACTTCACTTTAAGCATATTCAGGCTAAACAGATTTTAGGCACTATCGATTTCAAATCTTCTAGCAAAACTAAGAAATCAAAAATTGCAGATTTAATATTGCGATCCATTTTTCCCAACCGAAGTGAAAAATACTGAGGCGCTGGTGTATGTCTGTTTTTCTCATAAACAACAAACATACTTGATCTACTTAAAATTTGACAAAGTTATATAAAGCTGTTTTGCCCGCATCAATTTGTCCACATTATGAATTCGTATTATAAATGAAAATGACCAATCAGCTCACACTTTTGAGAAAAATAAGGTTAAAAAGTACAAAAGCCCATATTTTGTTTATTTATGAAACATCATTACAAAAGAACGGACTGACCCAGCAGGTCATAATGTTGCACAAATAATAGCTGGAATCTTAAGCTATTATATAAAATTGCAAAAACCTTAAAAATATTTCAAAATAATCCGTGAATTTTACTTTTTTCCAAAAACTTATTTTAAATAAAATAAATGGCGAATAAAGAACAGATTAAGAAAAAACTTTTCGTTAAAATATGTAAAAAGAGCAATAGAGACATCTTGTATTTTAATATTCTTATATTCATAGATTAAAACTCAGACTTAAATTTCAATCATTTTACAAAATTCTATATTTCTTGATGGATTATCAAAATTGACCAAAATACGATTATCTGTATTTTTTTTAGCTCTATTACTTGAAAGGAGGTGACTATTTTCACCTTAAAACGTGAAACCAGAAACCAAAAACCAGAAAAAATTAATTTACAGTAAAAGGAAAATCTTTATTTAGTAGGCATTTTGTAAAAGGAAAATCTTTAGTTAGTAGGCATTTTGTAAAAGGAAAATCTTTAGTTAATAGGCATTTTGTAATTTGAATGAATTTATTTTTTCTGGTTTCTGGTTTCTGGTTTCACGTTTTTTAAGGTGAAAATAGTCACTCTCTACTTGAAAACGGAAGCTGATTGAGCATTTTTATTTACGATTTCATAATCTACAAACAAAATCCTATGTATAAAAGTAATCTGGGAATTTCTTTGAAAAGAGCTTTGCTAATAGATATTTTTTAAGTTTTTTAAACTTTAATTAACGCTTTTGGGGGCCATCAAAATTATGGTTTTTAGACATATTTTATTACCTTACGTCTATTGTAAAAACGACTTTACGTGAGAAGATGTATGTAAGTCATATTCAATATGACTCATACCCTGTAAATATACTAATACTAGTTTTTTATATAATACAATATAAAAAAAAAATTTGAAGTAAATTTACGAACGCATTTAAAAGGGACAAATAAAATAAAGAATTAAAATTTTGCGACTTGCACTTGACCAGTTTTTTTTGTTTTTGAACTCTAGAATATGCATTTTTTAGTAACAGTAGTAATCAATAGAATTTGTACTTTTTTTTTCAATCGATATATTGTACAGTGTAGAAAAAATTGTAGTAATGAAAAAATCACAAGATATTACGGTTATTAGCTATTCAGGATCGGGATATCAAAGGAGGAAGACCTCTGGAGGGTTAATACATTTTCAACAAATTTGCATTTAAATTAATTTTAAATGGATTACTTTTCGACTTTTGTTATAAGAAACATTAAAACAGCCCAACAACAACTGTGTCGCCATATTTTTAAATAAAGAAAACTGATAGTGATGAATTTCTTCTCAGCATCTGCTGAAAGCCAGGGGATGAAGGTCAGAGGCTAGAAAGAAAGTCATTCTGGATCCAATTTGGTGAAGCCGAGGAGGCAAGAAAGGAAGTAATATTGGATCCAATTTCTGAACCCCACTGACCCTAATATTAGCACAAAACGATGCAATAATAAACTAAGCAGACCTTCGATTATCGCCGGCTTGCCGAGGACTCGTGGAATGCCACCCCGAAATTGGAGCAACCTCTTTCTAAATCACAGTACAAAAGTCATTTTTCGGGCCAGCATGCTGATACCTTTTTTGGCCCCGATTTATCGCTGAGGGCACGTTCCACCCCAGGGAACGACGACGGGGGGTCGCAGGGTTTATTCAGAAGACCCACCCCCTCAAATATTTTGCATTCTAAGGGGTAGGAAAAGCGCCGGGAAATATTGCGGCAACCACATGACGAACTGAAAATAATAACAGTGGACTGTCAGGTTTTCGGGGGTTGGTGTACGGCCGAGCCCTTGAGAAGAATTCGTGGGTGGTGTCGTATTTGAAATGCAAAAAATATTTTCATCGACAGCACGGCCACAGGGGGCGGGAATCGTTCAATTTTTTCCTGCGTAGTTTCCATCTGATTTACCCTGGCAGAGGCGGTAGCTACCTCGAAATTGCTTTTTTAAGTGGTTCTATCGATAGCTTCCTGCTAATATATTTCGAGGGCTCTTCAAAGGAAACGAGGAGCATTGTGAGTTCCATTGATATCAACGAAAACGAGGGCTATCGTGCAAAACGCGATGAAATTGACTTCCCACCGTGCCCTTCCCATCCCCCGATTCACGTTAATTGGTGTCCTTTCGATCGAGGTAATTTATTTATATTTTTCCACTTGCCTAAACAGAAATTTATACGCTTTCTAGTACCATCGTTTTTTATAACTTTCAAGTGTTTATTTGATATTTTTTTTCTGTTATTCTTTAAAGTACACTCTGATTTAATAGGCAATTTACTTTAAGATTCAATTAAGTTAATTGAATTTTAAATTTAGTTTTATTTTGTTCTCGACACCTTAGATACATATGTACCTATGTATGTCTATAACCTCAGAAAATAATTTTATACTATGCTAACTGAATTTCTTACTTACTATTACCTCGAAGTTTTTGGCTAGTTTGTTAACCCTATCTTAAGTACAGGTAGACCTCCTACAACGCGGTAGCCTACGTTCCTTGAAAATACCGCGTTGTGGGAAATCGCGTTATAAGAGACAATATCTAATAAAAAAAAAGTGGGATTCGGTTCTAAAAAGAGAAAAACTGCCTTTAATGGTGTAACATTTTGATCCTATTTTAGGGTTCCGTAGCAAAACAAGGAATCCTTATAGTTTCGCCATGTCCGTCCGTATGCCACAGTCTTTTTATTCAGAGACTATAGGACTAGAGTGCTGAAAAAGTTTTCTAACGTTTGTGTATACAGCGCAGGGCAAGCCGTAATAGAGTATTTCACATCTGGCCCTGATCAGAAATCGTATAAGAATTCTCTTTTCAGATATGCTTGCTTTGATCTGACCTGAACCCTATTTCATCTGATCAGGTACAAATAGCTTATGTTTACATAATTTACATTCAATTAATATTAATTAATTGCCTGAACATTTCAAGAGAATGTTTTTCTTAAGGAAAAAAATAATTCATTTTTAAATCTTATAATTTTGTTTTATTTATAAAAATTGTGTCTTCCTTAAAAACCAAAAAACACTCTCTTGAAATTTTCAGGGTATGTTCAGATTCATTAAACATAAATTATGTAAAAAATTGGATTCAGCTTTGATAGTAAATTTTAAATCGGCAACGTCTAGTTTTATTAATGTTTAGCTTTACCTATTAAAGAAATAGCTGTGCCCGGGTAAGGCCGGGTACGGGTAAGCTAATATACTTAAGAAATTTTAGTAATAATATAATTTACATGAATAATAATAACGATAATGTTAATAATATTGTAATAATAATTGGCTGATCCGGTCCGGATAGTTTGAGGCCCGACTAGATTTCCTGATTAGTCCCCTATCAGTCTTAGGGAAAACTGGATGCGACGCTGATTCTAGCCCTAAGAAAATGCTAGTCGGGATGTTTTATTTTTGACCTTCCTGTTTTGAACAGGAACTCTTTCTAAGTAATGGAAATTAAAAGTTACTTAACTTTTCCAATTAAAGCCGGAAGGATATTTTTATTAATTTAACCCCCATCTTTGCCTGGTCTGGTGTTGTCTCCTCTGTGCTAATGAAACACGTCAAGGTATTACGTTTTTGAAATACTTAACGCTGCTCCAGTGGAAATTTTCAAGTTAAGCCATACTATTAAATTATGCATTTCATTAAAAAGGTAAAAGTTTTCCAGAGGGGAGAAAGTAGTCCATAACGTGAGATTTTCTCGCACTTTGAATCCACTTCCTTAATTACCGCAAACTTTCTCCAGTAATCTGGGCTAATGACTTGCCTCTCCCAGAAGATAACACTTCAGTGAAACTTTCCCTCCTTGCGGACCGCGCGGGTGGATACGGGGAGCCGAAGTGTGGCTCGCAAAAGTTTTATTTCAATTCGGTCATCATGGATTTTCTCTCGACATCCAAAGTGCAATCACGTGGGACACAATCCTGATTTATCCCAGGACATGAATAGCGGCGCATGAACGCCCTGGAATTAGACCCTAATTTCCCACTCTGCACCGCCTCGCACCCTCAGGAACCTCCTCGGGGTCCTCGGGTGCTCCACATGAAATTTATCCTTTTAGTGGGCGTCGTCTGGTTATGATGTTATGATGGTTTTCTGTTTGGGATCCAACTAACCAGCGATTGTGCCAACTTGGGAAAATTGTTGCTGCTGCACAAAGGACGGTATCTGGTGCCATTAATTTAGTTTTGGGTGGATAATTCCCCTCTCAAGATACTTCCCGAATAAGCTCCTCTTGCCAAGTTATTCTGAGTTAAGTCATCTTCAGCTAGCAAGTGGGCAGCGTTTAGTACGCTCTCCTCCGTTCCACTTAAGCGCTCGAGACGAGACTCTTGCAACCGGGGCTCCGGGAGGCCCCTGATAAATTAACATGGTTTTCTCGAATGTACGCTTTAATGAGATGCATAAAATAATTGCTCGGGATGTATGGAGTCTTCGGCACATTTATTCTGGATCGGTCAAGCATATATCATTGTTGGTAGAATGGGTGCTTAATTAATTTAAAGTATGACATAAATTGTACAACATCGCTTTCTATTAAAATGCTCTAATTAATGTTATCCTCAAATTACTGACGATTTATCTGTTGCTCTGAGTCAATCCTTAGAAATATGTTTCGTTGCGAAAACATAAAGGATGCAGTCGTTATCCTTTGCACTAGAACGATCAACGAGGTTAATTTGTTTTTTTTTTTTCAATTGATTCGTATTTATTTCTCTAACTTTCAATGATGGAAGTAATACCTGATTTAGGTCAGAAACTATAAAAATGTATAAAACCGGAAAACAAAATAAATTCCCTGCAATGTCCCTATCAAAGTAGGATAGTACGATTAATGCAATATTCTTCATTATTGAAGCCTGTTCGTAACTTAAAATAAGATTTTGTTTTTCTCACGAAAACTTGTTTTAAAATGTGTTAAGAATATTTCTACAAAATTTCAATTTAAAATTCATTAAATTGTCGAAGTTATAGCGGTCGGTACGATCTTTTTTCAAAACAGTATTTAAAAAACATGTCTTTCTGGTCCGAACTAAAAGAAAAACAATATGTTTTTATATTTTTTGTTATTTTACATTTCTTTTAAAATTTGCCGTCTCTACCATTTCAGTAAAAATAATTCGTTTGCATCACTTTTATCGTATTAGAATCAAATCAAAAAGGTAAAACTGACGAAAAACACAAACGATGGGTCTTCTTAATATGTGTCATCGGGTCTAAATTAAAATCAGACCCGAATTTTTAATTTAGTTAGTTTATATATTTCGATTTTTTAACCGAAATGGACGAAAATCAATTGATTTGAAATTTGTAGGATAAATCAAATATAAACTTGAACAATAGAAAATTGAATATACATTGAATAAGCTCCAAAATAGAAAGCATTTGAACAAATTTCGAACGGACTAAATTAAATCATATCGATTGCGGTTATTTGCTGAAAAGTTCGATCCGATTTCGGTCGGCTTTAGTGTGCGAGCGCACTAAAGGTGAAAATTGAGGGAATTATTTTTGGTAAGCGTTTCAAAAAGAGAATTGAACATTAAAAATGTACCTACTTACTCCAATTGTTTATAGCTCTTAAACTTTTCCAATTGTAAACTATAAAATAAGTCGTTTTGTTTTTTTTAAATGGTACATACATATGTACATACATATAAATAATTTCACTTTTACACAAATTTACACGTAAAGCTTTAACTGGAGAAGTTATTTAAATCATATGTTCAGAACAACAACTGCTCAAATAATCCAACTTTTTAATTAAAGTGAGAACTTGTAAATATATGTCCTTAATTTTCATAACGAATTCTATCTCATAACTTTCGTAAAACAGAGCCCCAAAAATATCTCCCTAGAGATAGTAAAACTTGCTGTTGCTAAGAAATTATGGCGAAGAGGATCGATATGTATCTGATATGCGAACATGAAAATCCACTCTATTCTATCCATACTATAGACAACAAACTAAATAAATAATAATTAAAAATTTAAAAATATGGATATAGTAAAGGAAGAAGAAATTTGAGAAAAAGCAGCGGGGATGCTGGTAAATATGTATAAGATTTGTTAAATCAACGTAAATCTATTTTCCCTCCAATTCTATAAAATGAGTTGAAAAGAAGAAAAATCTTAATGTGGTTTGTCTGTAAAGTTTTTTAATCTATTGATTGAGCATAGTGGAATATATGCCAAAAAGGCCATTAGCACAATATATTGCCTCACAAAAGAACTAAAGTTCCAGAAAAAGAGCCCTGTGGAACCGAAAATATCAGATGCAATGCTGGAGCTTGTGTGGTACATCGTTAGACGAATGGCTGTAAGGTTCTGAGCCATAAAACAAAAGTTATGTGATTGTTATATCTAAAGACATAATAATGAAAAGTAAATGAGGCGCGTAACCTTCGCCCCTTCCGAAGGGCGCCCGTGTGGCAAGGGAACCGGACAATATCAGGGAACTAATGGAAGGAATAAATATGGGAAAGAAGAACTTTTGGTGAATTTCACTCAACCGAATCAAAGGACGCCCGAAGGAAAGGCAGGCTACCACCAGTAGCTAGAAAGGGATAGAACGGCCGGAGTGCAGGGAATACGGAAGGGCAATCCCCGGGGCGAAATCTGATAAATCCGTCTTTTTATTGGACACGAACCGATAGGGCACAAATTTTTATTATATCATTCTCAAGAGGTTAATGAGTGAAGGGATATCTCATTCATGTGCTCTCGCTTCAGTGTTCATTGGCTTTTCGTGGCTTTGAAAAAGGAACATAGTTACATAGGGTGTTACATAGGACCTGGAGATTCAGGACAGCCGGGAGGAGCAATAAATTGATTTGTTCAATCAAACCCTGGAAATAATGCCCCAGGTACGATATCGAACGATATTGATTCGACTCACATTCGGGATTTTCACAATTTTAAATTTAATCAGAAGATAAAACATCTGAGAGGAATTTATCTGAAATTTATTGGAGTTGCACTACATTCCTTTTTATAGTTTCTTCTATAAGATGGACACTCTGGGTGGGGGATACCCAACGAAAAGTTTAATTAGGTTAAACTGAAAGCAAGCAGGGCAGCCTTACAACAATTAATCTGCGAATAGAATTTCGGAGTTATAAGTAGTTAACGTTATAAAATGATAGTTTGCCCTATCAAACCATATATATGTATGTATGTTATATTCGAAAAATAATCTGTTTCGGAATTCTTTCCAATGTAATAGCTTTATTCTCCCTTTTACGTTATGTCCCGCATTTAAAATTAATGGTGAAAAAACAATTGGTAAAGGACCATACCAGAATATGGAAAGGACGCCGCATAATTTAATAATAATGTTTAATGCCTCATCATCAATGTTTAATGCCTCATCAGTGCAACTATTAAGACTATGTACATTTTATGGGTGTGTTAGTCTTAAGCTCAGATTTAATAGCCAGTACCTGGTCCCTGGTGGCAGTTAATGTCGCCAAGATTGGCTATGGACTAATCTTTCACATCGGCTTTAAAGACGTCGTTAAAAAGGTATATAAAATCCATAAAACGCGATCTTTAGTAGAGCGTAAAGAAGGTAGTTACTCAACATGCGCAAGTGAATTCTTGTACCCAGAGCTGCTAAGAGAAGGAAGGGCAACTAGGTTAATTTGCCACAAACGCCAAAAATCTAGGAAGCTCTATAAATCAAGAGAATCAATAAAACGGGGAAGGAATATTGAATTTTGCCTTTTTTTATTAGAACAAATTCTCCTAATAAAACTTTGCAAGATAAAGTGAAAAGACATAAAATTTCAGATCATTCGATATTGAATTATGTCTTTTTTACGAGAGTTTTTAGACGTAATGTATATTACATCCGTTACGAAAATAATATTTTTTCTTTTCCTTTCAACTACGGGAATAATGAAAAATTTTAATTCACTTTATATTTATGCATATTTTTTTCTACATGCATTCAAATATGTTCTAATGTCTAATGTCTTAAAATCTCAGCGGCAGATTATTAGAAGTCGACAACAGAATCGAAAGCATTCTTTAGAGGTTCATCGATTTTATAACCATAGTTTTTAAGTTCAGTTCATAATAAAATTTGTTAATAGATCCTATCAAAAAATTTAGTATTCTCTTTTAGAATTCTTACACCTAGTTAGGTTAATTCTCTTTATTTTTCTTTCCAGGACAGTTTGAAAGTTCTTACTAAATCTATTAAAAAATTTCAATAATTTTTGTTCTTCCATTATTCCAATATCGATTGCTTTTTTTCCTCCAATAAATTCGTTCAGTCGCCATTTCCAACACTGTGATGAACTGCGTTTAACGAAACCTGACTCAAATTGAATTTCTGTGGAGTCAAGTTCAATTCAATTCAGAGTTAGATAGAATGATATTTATATATGCTCTCTTCATCGTATCTTTCTGAAAAAGAGCGGGTTAAATCGGTTTTATAAATCTTCTATTTTATCAATCCAAAATTTTTTGCCTTATTCGACTTTTATAAGAAAGATGCCTAAAATGCTTCTTGAGTTGCCGCAGCTTAAATATGATAAATTTCCATAAAGAAATCCTTTTATCGTCTTTACTTGAATCGACTTTTAGCAAGGTCGTTCGCTTTCGAATATCCATAAATTTTCTCAGAAAATTTGTAATGCTCGAATATGTTAGAAAAGTGCAATTTCATTCGATTTGTTACCACGGCAAGCTGACGTAATCAAATTCGGATATAATCTTTAAATTTAGGGTTACAAGTTATCCAAGCCGTTTGCCTACGTCACATAACTTCGCCGTACTTCAGAGTGCAGACTGCATGCGATGTTCCCACACTATCGAATATTTATGTCTGGACTCTGGAGGACTGAGCAGGAAAAGAATCGGGAAGCGAGACGAGGACGAGGACGATGCAAGAACATAGCACTGCAGTTGGACTTCTTCCAATTGTTTCCTGATTCCCTCCTCAGATAGAATTTAAAAATTTTATGTTTCCGACAAATCAGGGGAAATTATGCCAAATATCTAAAAGCAGACAAGAGACTGTCACGGGGCTTGCCAAATGCTAGACTGTCGGAGTTGAAGTTGAAGTTGGAGTTAGAGTTGTTAGTTGCTAGTCTGTGTCCTGGTCCTCCTGATAGCAAATATCGTTGCATATGGCGAAGTTGGAAGCGCCTGCAGGGGCTATAACTCAGTCAGGAGAGATTAGCAAGTAGGTGTGCGGTGTTGGGAGGTTTTAGGGAATGCTGAGTCTAGATTATGCTTAGCCTAAGGTAATAATGTCTTACTTATCCTGGAATTCTTATCCAAGTTTTGTGGTTCGACCCGTAAGCATGTGACCTCATGCAAGACAACTCCACGAGAACTTTTGCAATAAAATTTACGTTTTATCACACAACCGAAACTTTTAACACTGGCGCCTTCTGCCACAAATGCGGGGGCGGCACAAAACTCTGGTTTTATGTGAAACTCACTACCCACGAAAACTCCTAAAAACTAATTCCGCACACCGAAGGGTTATATAAGGGAAAGTGGTGACAAAATGTTTAATCCTGAACGGAAACGACAAAGGGAAACAAAAACCACTTCGCGGACCTTTTCCGCCTCTTGCAAGGGCCACACGACAGTGATAAATTATTCGGCTCGAATTGTGGCCATAAAACACTTGGAGCCCTCCTCACGCTTTATCACTTGGGCACAATCACAGGATAAGTTTGCACTGGATCGGGATACGCGGCACTTAAATTACTTTCGCCTGGCTTTTGCCAGGAGAGTGGCCGGGAGACATAAATAAATTTTGGCAGCCAAAAACTCGACCACTGAGCGATTCTAAACAATTTGGATCATCATCCCCGGCGGTGTCCTCCGGGAGCAGATTTTATCGCAATTCTATCGGGCCACAAGGGATAAGGGCAAATTACACTGAAGCCACGTGAACAGTCCGAAAAGGATGACAATTTCTGCCGATAGCCACATTTGTACTAAAAAGTCTCTTTTGATGCCCCGCGTTATCACTCCTCTGTGGCTGCTGATAAAACGTTCTCAACTTGACCTCTTCTCGGCGTTATCTCGCGTTTCGACTGCGCAGAAACCCGGGAATTTTTGCGATTCTCTAGTCGGCTGGAGCTTTCCAAGAACCAGGAACATCCAGGGATCTAGTACAAAACAGTCCCGTGGCCACTCTTAAAAGCTCCACAAGCCCTTCGGGCGCATGACTTCATCCTTAACGTGCCCCCTTTTCGAAATCGCGGGCGTAACGAAAACATTTTGCACTGATTTTCTTGCAGTTTAAGTCGCCTGTTTCTTTGCACGACACTCACTAATTTTCGCCAAGACAAGCTGCTCTCAACTTATTTGTGATTTCTCCCTCGAGTAGCATGATTTTGCTGTTGAGTTCACAAAAACATTAATTCTGCTTCTTGTGCAAACGTTTTATGAGAATTCTAGATTGCACTTTAGGTTTTGTTGCTTCTGTTAATAAAATACCACTTTTACGCCCTATATCAAAAATATCCTTTATTTTCTTCAAACTATAAAAACGTGGATTTGAAAATCAAAGTGACTATAATAAAATAGGGACTTAAATGATTTTTATAGAAATTTATTATTCCCAGAAAGTTTTGTTATAACGAGAAAGATTTTAATTTTATGTCGATTGTACATTTACAAATTTCCATGATCACAATTAATAAATTGCGATACTAACTTCCAAACCTGAAGAATAGAATGGATGACGAATCGGCACTAAGGTACTTGACTAGTGTAGGACAAAGTATTTTTATTTATTTTGCAAAAATATATACAAATTTTGTTATGCTTTGTGCTTTGAATGAAAATGACAATATTTCCCTAATAAAAGATCAATTTAATTTTTTACTTGGGCCTTATTACCTAAGACTATTGAAATTGACTTTGAATTGTGAACCACTCTTACCTAGTATAAATAAACACATACTAAAATTGGGTTTCTAACAATTTCGTCCAAAACGTAATTGGTTAAATGTTATTTTAATCTTATTTCCTTTTTTTGTGAGATGTTCATTTGAATTCTATCAGCTATATAATAAGTTTGAAAGTAGAATTTTGTTAGTGATAGTAAATTTTCATAGATTACTGGAATTGAAAATGTTCTCTCATATTATTGAAATATATAAAAAAAAACAGTTTAAAAGTTTTAAAATATCAACATTTTTATTAATTTCAAGAAAGGTTACATGCCCGGTTAACTTTATTTTTTTACTTTTTTAAAACGGGTAACATTTTTAAGGTGCTTTATGTAAAACTATAATTAAAAAGAAAATTAAGGATTTCTTATTAAGCCATTAAAAATACGATTTTGTTAAACTTTACTTTGATATAATACATATTAGATATGATCAGAAACTACAATATTTAAAAATAATTTAGTAATTACGGCGAAAATTGTCGTCTACATATACACATATATATGTAATATATATAAGTATATACATATCTATTTATATTTAATAAGTTAAGAAAAGCAAGGGTAAGGTTAAATACCAATTTGATTAAAAAAAAGACCTAGTCGGGGTAATATCTGTTTGAGTTTTACACCTCAGGTATAAATCAGCGTGCCCTTATTTTAAAAACTTCATGTGTTTACTATACATTTTCAAACTTTGAATGCATTTATATCGAATTCACGTTTTCAAATCGGCCAGCAACAGCAGAACTTAAATAATTTTTATCTGATTTCAAATATTAACTATAGCTTCTAAGATAAATTATCTATTGATCAATTACTATTTATTAGGCCGATTTTTTCGTCGATAATTTCGAACTTTTCTTTCCAAATTGAAGCCAAATGTGCAAAAATCAATAATTTTTTAATAGATGTGTATATAGCACCAAAACTCAATGTAGATTATAAACAAATACTTTTTATTATTCTGCTGGTCGTGAAGCTCCTTCATAAAATACGTTTGCAGTGTATCTGCAACTAGCTAAAATGAGATTATTTTTCTTTCCATGCAATTTGTTCAGCTTTTTTTTTATAACTCGTGGCACCTATAATAATATTTATATTTTTTTAAATTAATTCGAAGGGAAAACTCTGTTTTGAAGGAACCTGCTTTTAAAATATTTTAAAGGATTTTTTTTTTATTTTGCAATCCACAAAATCTTTATTTTTAAGAATTTTTATTTAAATGAATTGAAAACATTTTTTGTTAGAAATAATAAAAAATGCGTCCACTGTCTGCATTGATCGGTATAATGTATTCAAAAACCAATAAGGGTAGATTTCGGGCCAGACGGCGGGCGTTTAAGTTAGCAACGGGAGATAAATCAGTCTTCCGTTTGTTTACAGTCTCTGCTCAGAGTTCGACAACCCTCTGCTTATTTCCCTGCCCCTTTGAGGCGAGTTCCATTAGAAGTGCTCGAAAATGTTGTGAACATTTTAATAAACCCCTAAGCAGTATGATTGAATGGATCTGCCCGGGACTAGAATAATACGATCCCCGGCTGCCATCAATCACCGCCTTTTGGATGTCGGCAGGTTTATTTTTTTCCCAGTTCTCGAAAAGAAAAAACAATTGCGAAAACAGGATCGATTCCTCTCGTAATCTGAATTCATCACTTTCCGTCTCCAGAATGTCAGCGGGGATGTTCCTGCAGCTACCCAAAATCCAGTAAATCTTCCCGACTGGGCTCGGTTTCAAATCATTTCGTATGCCACAATGCCTTTTACTTTACACTCGCTCAATGTCCTTCGGAGATAAAACGATGTGAATGCAATATCCATGTAAATGAGGTTCGCACAGTCGAGAACTAAGCGCCCCAAATTTACCCGGTTACTTTCGGCGACGGACCCGACGCCCCAGCGGAGCACCGAGTTTGGGTATTCGGCGGTTGAATCACGGGCGGAGGGATGGGTCAGTTCCCGAGATTTTATTTCCACTTAAAGTGAGCGCTGGAGAATAATTTAAGTCATGGATGAAAGCTTTAATGGTCGCCGGTGCCATAAAAAGTCAAATTTGGAGCCTCGCAAAAATAAAGTCCCTTGGCGGACATGCCCGCTTCCGTGGAACGTGTCCCGGAGATAACTACTGCTTTCCCTTTTTCCCTTCCTCTTCCAAAATAAATTCTTAAGCTAGATTTCTAGAATTTACTAGACTGTTGACTTACTGGCTACAGTTCTCTTTCCCTACACCCGTTGTTTTGGCGACGACTATTTCAGATCTTTCTGCTTTGGCATGCCCGGTCCGAAAAATAGTAAGTCGGTGAGCCAGAAAAACCCTAATAAATAAATTTTCATAATCTTTTATAGCCTTGGAGATCTGTTGACAACTTGGGAACTCTCGTTTATCTCAACGTCCCTAACCTCCAAGGATTTCGAGAAATCGATAGAAAATTTGAGAGAAAGCACTCCCGTAATTGGGTTTAAACTTACTTCTTGCTAAGATTTTTGCGGACAAAGGGAGCAACGATGATGATTATTTAATTGCCCATCTGATAACCCTGGTTAGCCTTTTTTCAAACAAAAACTGGTTAAAGGGACAACTGAAGCAGAAAACCATCCAATTTTCGTTGGACTCGCCAAATATTGCACAATTAAATGCTCATTTTTCGCTACAATTGTTAATTTAAATTGAAAATTAACGACTTTACTGTTTCTCTGCTATACTTTACTTTCAATATACTTTTCAAATTATCGTTTGGCTTACAGTGATTTAAAAAATTACCTGAGTTTCGAAAATATTTCATCAAATGTGATAATTGATGTGATTGTAATTGATGTGATTGTTTTTTATGGCTAGACATTTTTGCTCTTTAGTGAATAATGAGTTAGTTGTAAAGACATATTTTGTTTGTATTGAAGTTATCTAGTAACAAAAATTATATTTCATAAATCGCCTTCTCTTCTATAGGAAGTTTCTCATACTACAGAATATGCAGAAGCAAGCCGATAGATCACTCGTAAAACATTTAATAGCACTTGACTATTAAAAGCTTTAACAGGTACTATATAAAATGCCGAACTGTTTTGTTCCATTTTCCGGATATAAAAAATCAAATTTAAGCAGCTTTTCAAACTTTAGAGTCTAACTTTTGGAAATTTTAATTATTCTCATGTTTTAATTGTATGATTACACAAATTGTTGCACCCACGGAAATTATTATAAATTGAAAACCAAAATCCAATTACCAAAAATTTATCATTTTACACCTCGATTAAATCTGCATTGCTTTTACGGAACTAATTTTTACTCGGTATCGAAACGCATAAATCGCTTCCCATAGCGATTAACTCTCCCAAAAATTAATCATGCAAATTGTTTGGTGATGTAATTCTCTTGTTGGTTTTTGAGTGCGAAGCTTGGTAAATTCAGCAAATAATTACCGTCACTGGTAAAAAATTAAAAATTATAAATTTAAGTAATTATTTATAAACCATATTTTTTTTCTTTCATATACAAATTCTGAGTTTCTTTCATTATACAATTAATACACTTATAATAACTACAGAATTATAATAGAGATTAAATATTTCTTCTGAATGTTTTAAATGTTTATTTGAAAAATAGAAAAATATTGATCCAAAAAACAAAACAAAATAAATTTTCAATAGCTATCTTTCTAGTGAAACTTAAAACAATTCTTTTTATTAGCATAAATTGAAAACAATTTTAATAATTCTAAAATTTGAAGAATATTATGCCCGATGGAAAAGATTTCTTACAAGGGCTGGAGAATTTAAAATATTTGTTGACCTCTCAATAAAAATATAAGAACTGATTTCACTAAAGATATCAAATTTTTGGAAAAGTGCATCAAATTGTCATATTTGTATCCGTCTATGTTGTTCAAATTTTGATATATATATTATATATTTTATTTTATTTTTTTTTATTTAAAATAATATATATTATCTTATGTATAAATAGAAAAAACAATTAAATGTTTGCTGTGGGTAAGCTACCTACTCATAAACATTATAATTAAATGTTTAGTCTACTTCTATGTAATAGTTCCGTCCAAAACAGAAAAATCGTAACTAAAGCCTTGCTTTATTTTCAAAATCAGCAAATATTTTTAATCCAATATTAATTCTAAATTGATGTAGTGATTGCGGTCAGTGCTTGTGTAGTAGATATTAAAAGCTATTATAAGTAAACAAATTAGCATTACCTAATAAGATTAATAAGATAGCAAACATGAGCTAGATATTTCGATATTTCTATGCTAATAAAGTCAATGCGTGCAGCTAAATTGCAAATTTGCAGAAGCTTACTGTGGAAACACAGGAACTTATTTGTGCCGCATGACAACGATTCAAAACAGCTCCAGCTGCCTGAATCCCTCGCATTAGATTTTGAGCACAAACATAGGCATAAATCCCGGAGGCTGGGACTGATAAATTCATGTTTTCTTTAATGCCGCCCGGCAGCAGACACCATTCCTTGCCTGGAGGAGCACATCATCCCAGGAGTGATTATTCCCAGGCGGATAGAAGCCCTGGATCCAATTATGGTGGCCAGGGAGCATCGAGTTCCCCGAACAAACAGGGAGTCTTCACACCGAAATTACTTGAGCAAACGAGCACCATGAAGTGTTGGCAAAGCAGTTTGAATTTCCAATTTTGCTTACCGCATCTTAATTATGAGCGGTTGCCCGTGGGATGCAGGTAAATGAAACACACTTGCTTACCTGTGGGAGGGAAATATTTTCGCTTGGACAGAGCACTCCTGAAGATATTCTTCTTCGAAGAAAAAGTTCCTCCCGAGATGAAATCTCTGGAGCGGTCTCGCTATTGAACTGTGAAGAAAATTCCATTGAGGCTCCCTCCGCAAGAAACAATCTTCGGGGTGGGTCTGGAGGTTTCTCCGACAAATTGACCACAAACGTGTCGAAAAAGTAACAAGGGACAAAAGGCGAGGGCCGGGACTTCTAAGGTAAAAGGACCTTCTCCCGGCTGAGGAGCAATCAAGTAGAACGCAACTGTAATTCACCGCATCTTTGGTACATAAATTTTTTTCCATTCCCTCTGGACCCGTCCCGAGGATCCGAGCAGCAGGGAAGGTGCCAAAGAAATCCAGTCAGCCTTAAAGGGAAAAACTTTTTCCAAGAGTTTGGGGGATTGATCGCCGGGCAAAGGGAAATAATCGAAATAGATGCGGGGGCTATTCGGGCCGGGATTAGAAGGAAAATTGAAAATTAGGAAGTCGCCGCGGGCACCGGCCGGACGATTGATTCCCTCCTTTAATTGTACGGCTCGTTTAAGTCTGGATAGACTGAAGGAGCTGGGTCCAGACAACCAACGCGAATAATTTAAAACTTCTTCGGCGTCTTTTCAGGGTTGGAAAGGCGCCACTAGAAACAAAAGAGTTCGTACCGCGAACCACTATACATTTTTAGTGGATGTATACTTTTAAATCAATATTTCTAATGAAAACTTCTTCTGGAAACTCTCAATTATTGCGGCCGTAGGCTCGACGATCCCGACTGACATATTTCTTTGCCAATTTAAGAAATACACTTCCGGAAACGTGCGGTGATTTATAAAATTATTTTCTTCCGCGGACGTGATTGTCGTCCCTAATGGCAGAGATCCATTTTCCTTAGTGCCTAGGTCGGGGCGACAAATGAAACTTACTGCGATTGCTACAGAAAAGTTTGAGACAAATCGCCATCATGTCGCAGTCAATTCAATTTAAGGATAATATTTTAGCAGCGAAATTTTTTTCCTTGCTCTAATTTATAGCGCAACATAAGCACCGCACGGATGCCATACGCCCGTCAAGAAGGCGGCTCTTAAAATTGAAACAAGTCAGCATGACGTCATACTTCTTTCTTACTTTGGGATTTTATTTAAGACGAGAACGTAGAGCATTTTGCCCCCTTTCCTTCTAACGATTTGTTTGTACAAGAGCAAGCGCATTTTCGGAAATTATTTGTCTGATTGTTGGAAATTTTTCTTTTCAGTTTCCTGACATGTCCTTCCTCAAAGAGTAATGTAATTTATTCGTAATTGACTTTGGCATATTTAAACCATTTCTTAGTTTAGTGAAATCCTTGATACATTACACTGCAAAAAGGAAATAAAATAAAAGCTCGTCATAGTATAAATAAATTAGGTATTTTAATAGGAACTTAATTTTAAAAATAACTTATAAAGCGCTGTTTAAGTTTCTGTAGGTACTTACCTGAATATTATCCGCATAGCTTTATTTCAACCTAAAATTTTTATTCTTTTCATAAAAATTTGTTTTATTTGATATTTATACAGAAAATTTATATTTTGCTGTATCATAATGTTTTTATTATACATAATCTGTAATTCATTCACAGGGTTCGTTGTTTAAACTAATCAGGAAAGGCTGGACGGTATTTACAAATAATTTCCATTATGTTAGTTAGGCATTCTATTTTGAGACGTGGTGTTAGGTGATAGGGCAACAATTATAACGTAGAAATGGTCAATAAACGTGAAATTGAAGCAAAAACCCTAAAAGTGTCCAGAATTAGTTCCACTAGTTCCCATTGCGACTTTTATGTCGAACCCTTGGATCTTGGCTGTTCGAATTTTTACCAAATACCCCGGAATTCCAAATTCTTTTATATGTTTATAAAACGTTTTAACTTTCATTCAGGTTTTCGTATATAGGAACATATTCAAGCTCATTCAAAACTTCAAAATAAAAGTTAATTGAAAAAGGGACTATTGGAAACACACCGTACAAAATGTTATATCTGAAATGCTAAAACCTTTATAAAAAAGCGTAAAGTAAAGAGAATTAAAGGGAATTAAAAGAAGCAGTCGAAATGAAATAAACGAAGCAAAACAGAACATTAATTTCCGCTGTTGTGGCCTTCCATGGGAGGAATGGAAAAGTAAAACCTTCGGAGGGTGAATCAATTCGCTGAGTCTTCGCTCCAATCAATCGCCCGTATCGAGGCCCAAATCTAACAGCGAAGCAGCCCTCGTGGGGAGCAGAAAAGCACCCTAATCACGCTGTCAGTAAGATATGAGGATATTAACCAAAATTGCTGACTTTGTCACATATCTGTCAGGCTGCTCGGCAACGTTTCAATGCTCCTCGGGCCATGATCCTGCCAACTGATGAGACTTAAGCAGTGGCATCTACTGAATTTTCTGCCATTGATGCCGCCATCCGATTTGCGTTCATCAGCAGCAGAAGAAGGCGGGGGCGCGGCTTAGTTCAACCCAAATCAAAATTTGTTGTGTTGCTAGCCTAAAACTCATCTAGGTTTTCTAGACTAACAAAATTCGAAAATCCATTAAATTTTCGGAGGAAGTGATAATTGGATAGCTCCTGTCGTCACTTATTTTTTGTCGAGCTAAATCAGACCTTCTTGAGGAAAAATAATTATGAGCTTATTACTTTTTAGGGATTTTTTTACCCGAAGCGTTTTAAATTTCATCAGACTTTTTTATAAACAGGTAGCACCCCGCTTTTATCTCCAGATATAAGAAAATTTTCTCAGAAATATTTAAGAAGTTGAAAACCCCCCATACCTCTTCCGGATGGATTGACATTTTATGGAACAAAACAAAAACCTCTTTAACAGAGCTAATTAGAATCCAAAGCATTCCATTTTTTTTTGTTTTTTATATACTTAATTGGATTTTTCCTCATAATTACGAATATTAAGTACTCAGTCTTTAAATCGAGTATTAAATTCGTATCTCTTATTTTTAGAATGCCTCGAAATGAAAATATGGAACACTTATAGAATAAT
The DNA here is from genome assembly GCA_963920795.1 of Eutolmus rufibarbis. NCBI lineage: Eukaryota > Metazoa > Arthropoda > Insecta > Diptera > Asilidae > Eutolmus > Eutolmus rufibarbis. Next base: position 6,288,331 of record OY987208.1, read on the forward strand.
TTTTCTATTTCCATTCAACCCCTTTTTCTGAAGAACAGTACCTCTAGATATACTTTGAGTTGAAATCAATACCAAATACTAACTACAGCCTTATAGTCCTGTAAAATTTACGTTTCTAACTCAATGAAATAAAAAGATACGGCCTTTTAAGGTGTATTTTCATACTGACCTGACCTAGAATCTTGAAATTTGCACACAGGAAGGTTTCATAACACAAGTAAAGAAAAAATGTGAGAATTATTAATTTTTAATTGTACACATTATATGATTAACGATACGGAACCATCAAGGCGCGAGTCCTATTCGAACTTGTCCGACTTATTTTAGATCATTTCAAAAAATTTTAAATCTGCATGGTTTTCGTAGGCGCAGTAGATGCTAGTTAAAATTACTATTTATTAGAGATATTTTTGCATATTTCTTTCAATTTCCATTACAGTTTTCTGAAAGTTTTGATTAAAAGTAAAAGGCTAAGCCAATTTCATCGACATTTTCCTATCACGATATGTTTTTGAATAAAAAGGTTTAAAATACAACAAATTTATCAAGCTACAATTTTGTGTACTTTCAACAAACTCCTATTTTTCAAATGTGTGATATGATAGCGAAAGTTTCTGGTCTTGGATATCCCACGATTCAGTACATATGAAATAAGTAAGGACAGCTATCAAAACGAAAAGAATGTTCTAAAAATTTGCATGTAGATATGTATGTATGTAATTCTTCAAGCAACATTTTTAAACAAAATTTTTCGCTTGATTTTGACCCATCTGTTTTAAAAGTAGGAGAAAACCCTTACTACATAATTTGTATAAAAAAATTTCTCATACTTATTTTGCAGCATCCACTTGTGCTCGACTCGAAAATAAAATAAGCAGACTTGCCGAAAAGAAAACTCTCATTTTGTGAGAAAAGTTTGCCAGTTCCCTCGCAGTGATAACTACGTTCCTTCGTGCGTACTTCTCGGTGTTGTTAAAACTCATTGTGCAGGAGCACTTCATTTCATGCCTTAATTAAGCCTCGGAAAGCTTTTCGAAAGGAATCCGGATGAAGTCATGAACGCCGTACTTTAATTGTGAAAATTGAAAAACTTTTTCACAGTCCAAGTGCCCCTAGATTTTGGTTTTTGTGAGTCTGGCTTATTGCGTCAAAAGAAAAGTAAGTGCTCTTTGAATGAACACACAACATACAAGCACAGATTCACCGTCCAGCAGCCTCAATCCGTGCTTTGATTGATTAAGTTTGTGCGGCTCATTTCAATTAAAGCCGGAATAATCGGTTTATATTGGCGGTAAACGGCTTACAGGCGACATAAAAAGGCAAACGCGCCAACATTGAATTTATTGTGGAAAATTTAAAGGACTGGCCTAGCTCTGGTTGACTATAACCCAGATTTCAGATTTGTATTGCGGTCGCAAATCTCGCCGGATTTCAGTCGGTGGCTGATTTTGTCTCCCATTTATTTGAGGGCGTGGCTTTCAAATGCCTCCGGTCGTAGAAGTTTTCATTTTCCGTGCAATACGAATTTTGCAGAGGCGCCTTTGTCTGACTGCACCTAGTGAATAGGAACAGCTAAAGAGCAAACTTTGGATAAAATCTAGTTTCTAGTCTAGTGTCATGGCAATGTGCAACATGAATATAAATGAAACGTACAGAGTCGATTTATTACTAGGAATTAACTGGGAACTGCGTTGCGCCATTCAAAGGGATAACTTTCCCGATTTACACTCACATTCGTCCTGCAGATCAAAATGACAAAAGTTATAACAAGGCTACGGTCCAGATACCAATTTTATCTACTTATAAGATGAGTAAGTCAAGTTAAATTGCTTTCACTCAAATTCGATATACTTGTATAGTCGGTGCACCACTAACACCTCTCAAAGAACAATTGAACAATTTTGAAGTTTTAAGTGGTTTATCTCTGTCCATAAATTCAGGAAAATTCCGATGAATTAAGAACTAGGAAATTTTGAAACTCAAATATAAATAAAAAGAAACCTGCCAAGTGTGAGCCGGACTCAGTTCCGTACCTTGGAAGGAAACGTATAAAATGTTATTTAGTTCACCGACCGCATCAGATACAATAGTTTTGGTATTGCTATAAACTCTCAGTAAGACATTTTTCCATAGTTTTTGTGATTCATTAAATTATACTCTACGAATATTTATAGGTGGATATTATTAGCGAGCGCGCAATAAAGTTCATTTTTGGGACCTCATAGCTAAGTTTATTTGTAAAGGAAATTGGCTGATATCTAAAAAACTGTGCTAATAGTTAGAGACATCGTTTTATTTTTCCTCTAATATTTATGTACATAAACTTCTATCAACTCTAATTATTTCAGATTTTACGCTTTGCAAAATTCGGAGATAATAGTATTTTTTTAGACATTCTACATCATAAGTTGAATGCGGCATAAAAGGAAATGAGGACCTATTACTTTAGAATGTACAAATGAAACGCTTTCATATATGATATCCACTTGACCTAATCACACCACTTTAAAATTTGGACCCCCCATTTCGCTTCCTTTTGCAATGAAAATAAAAATATCTTTTAAATTCTGTCATTTGCAACAAAGGTATTCAAGCATTATTTAAAATTTTAAAATATTATTTTAAATTCGACTTGAAATAGCATTACTAGCATTACTACGTAGTTGCTGAAATAAGAAACAGACAGACAGACGGATGGACGAAATCGCGCACCATAAGGGTTCCTTTGTATCATTTTGGTAAAAACGTTTTCGTTGGTTCACCAATTTAAAATTTTAATATTATATTATATATTTTTCTAATTATTTCATTATTTTTCAATTTATGAAAATTTTTAATAAAGAATTTTCATTTATTTTAATAGGAAATTTTAAAAAATATAACTAACTAAGCTAATTCCTTAAACCTTCACACCAACTCTAAACCTAATTTTCATGTTACCGCTCAATACAGTCTTAATAATGAATTATTGTGCCAAGAAGAATACAAAGTTGAATTCGAATCAGTCTATTGAAAAACGATGAACCACAAATGGTTAAAATATGATTTACACAATTTACCCTCAAAATTCCGAACATGTACCACCACTTGGATTTATATCTACTTAAATCATACCAAAATGTTCCTCGTTTATGATTTATCAATTATGTATTTGGTGTTATTTTGATATATGTATGTGAATACTTTTTAGCAACTAGCTGACGTAATAAAGAAATCTACTTGAGTTCCTGAGAAATGGAAGAGATTTTCAGAGATTTATGAAGAATGTTAGAGGCAAACTTTAGGCATTAATAGGTATAACTGCGGATGTTGCAAGAGCTAGCCTTCTTAAAATTCCCCTCGGCACTGTGGCGCGTACTTCCTATTACCTTCTGTATCCTTTTATTGTCTTCTTTAATGGATGGTTATTAACAGTCTTTTTCGTGAAAAATTTATTATATAGTCTGAGAGGTTTATTACCACCTTTAATGGCCGCAAAACTTTAGTGATCTGCATAATAATTCACGAATTAGTCGAAACATCGTAAAATCAATGGAAGTATTCGTGGATGTGTGGTAGGGCTATTTTGCTTCGAATACCAACGAATTCTGAACTTTTCTATGTATTTTCTTACTTATTTTTACGAGTGAGTTGTAAAATTTATTAGCCATTGTGCATTTTATGTGAACAACTTGTTGTTAACGTGAAGCTTACGATTATAGCCTATCATGGAATTTCTGAAAATAGAGAAAAAAATATTGAATCGAATAAATGCTGAGATGATATTTTATGAAAAATTTTATCTCGTCAAGACATTTCCATTATTTTTATGACACTTTATACGTGTCAGAATAGTTAGAGTAAGAGTAGTATGTATTTCAAAATGTTGGCCCAATATAAATTTAGTGATATTAATACATTAGACTCAATTTACAAATTGCTACTATACATTTCCTTCTATTCCATTAGTTATCTTAGAACGAATTTTCCAGAAGGAGTGCGCTTCGAAATGTTCATCAATTATAAGATTTCATGAGATTAGCTACTGACGGACTGAATTTTACGACGGGAGTTTACAGCCAATTGTCTAAATCATCGTCCAAATAGAACAATTACTGCTAATGCAAACCCTTAAGTCCATTGAGGCAAGAAAGTCTTCATCGTCCAGGAGATGTTGAGAATGTTCGAAACCACCCCATTTTTACTATAATCGGTTAGGGCAAGAAATTGGTCGACTACATTTTCTAATTTCATGTGAATGCTGCCGTCGGTCGCTCCATCCCACCGCGATTTTCTGGTCGACTTTCTTTGGAGCGAGGAAGGCCAAATGTAAATACCCACGACGTAATATCAATAAAACGCTTTATTAAACTTTGAATGGAGGTCTTTTAGATAGGAATCGAATCTTCTTCTGTTCGAGATTCGGCGGCTACTATGGGCTTGTTGGGATGGATCGGATCCCGGGCGAACGAAGATGCGGCGGCGTCTTGCGGGAACCACTAAATAAACAACCAAAAACGATCCTAAGGGAAAACAAAGCCATTATCGTCGAAAAATGGAAATCGATTTTCTAATTTATTTTCATTATTAATGGCCGCTGCTCTGTCCAACTGCGCATACTTTCAATGGAATTACGGAGCCTGGCCCTACCCGATGCCATCATTCACGTCCTTCTTATGAAATTGTCAAAAGGTTTTACCCTGGACTGAGGCTTCGATGTCGAATTAGATCTTCGTCCTCGTCAATCAATCCTAAACCCAATTGGGACGTGGGAAGATTTGTCGAATGGGTCAAACTTGTCGAGTTTAAAACACGACCTCCACCTTCCCGGGGCATCAAACTCTGGACCATCCAGTGTCCATCATTCGCAGTTGCTCCCAACATCCCAGCTATAGTTCAGGAATGTTTGGCAGAGGACAATCGCGGAGCTGGCGCGAAATAGGATCCAGTAAAAAAAATTTATTTCGACTTCATTTCCTGCGCTGTAGGTAGTCCTACAGTTTAAATGGGGGACAAATTCAGAAACCAGGACTTCTTTGGGACACTCTCCTTTATCTCGTCAGGGGGATTCCCTCAGGACCCTTCTCCCGTTCAATCTGTATTACTTATGTACAACATTGCACTCCAGTGTCAACTTAAAAAATATTTTATAATTCCGAAAGCAATTTTTCGCCCTTTTGGCAACGACTCTTACGACAGGAAGTGGGGAAGGAAGCGTCATAAGCTACGGCTCTACGTAAGGAGAATAAGAAAAAGAAGAGTCCTGGTTCTGGTCCTGGTCCTGGATCTATCGGCAGGCTACCAGAGGACATCGAAATTCAATTTTATAAAATAAGTCTCGGCGGTGTTTTTCTCGCTTGGCACAATCCGGCAGGACTCGTTTCCTTCCGAAATTTAATGGAATTATTTGTGGTCGCTGAATAGTGCAGTCCGAAGTAGAAATAGCAAAAATAGGTGCTTCTTTGGGCAATAACACGATAAAAGATAATTAGAAGGGAAACCTTAAATCAGGAACTTTACTCGGAAACTAAATTTAGTAGTTCCAAATTCATTCTATAGCATTATTTCATTATATTAAAAAATGAAGAGTTTATATAAACTATCTTGTATTTTTTGGGATATTCTAAATTCAAAGTATTATAGTTCTGATAAGAGTATCAATAGGTATTGGCATACAATTACAGATCGGTTAAATATTTATGATTACTATAAGGATTTCAAAAACGTTCTAAGATTACACAATAAAAAACTTGATTTTAAATATGAAATTACTTATATCAACATATGATAAATTTATGTAAAATAAAGTAGAGGATTATTCAACACCTCTCTACTTTCAAAGACAAAAGTTTTAGCTACTATAGTACCGCAACATTTTTTAAGTGTATTCATCTCGAACAGACAGGCACTACAAATTTTATTATATTAAGTAGCCATAGAAACAAAAATATTAAAATCTAAAATTGTATTCTTGTTACAACAATACAAAAGGAAATAACACAAGAGGTGAATATTATTTTAGAAAATGTAAGCCAATTAGTAAACCAAATATTTAAATTCTGGAGTAATTTGCACATCTTGGCATTTAGAAGCTAAAACGAAATTGTCTTTTCTCTTTTAAGGTTTTTAGGCAAATAGAAAGGATTTTTTTTTTTTAATTTAAACAAGTCTAAATAATTCCACTGCTAAGCTCCTACTTTTCGGTAAACAATCACTAGGGATGTAAACCATCCATGCAAATATATTAGAAGATTTATTTGTGCTCTGCAATTAGCTGTTGTATCAGCGTATTCTAGTGAATCTGAGGATGGGGATCCAGGAAGAATAGGGCTGTAGTGCAATCACTTTCATCGAGTAATTTCGAGATGTAGCTCGGCGCTTTTAAGTTGATTTCGAGCGTGAGATTGTTGGATTTTCGCCCCGGAGTGGGTGTGGAAAAGGAGCTTAAAACGTCTGGCACAAGGGATCCATTTAGTGCACAATCCAAACTAAGCGATAACAGTTGCAGCAATTTTCTAAAGAAAATCCTCAGAATCCTTATACAACTAAGGGTGCGGAATTTCGTGGAAGGAAACATCTTGCAAGGTACACAATGCCGGAGATACTATAATCTTGGAATGTAAGGGTATAAATTTTTATTTACCACACCGGGAATACTTGAAAAGTTCATCTCCTACAAACAGTGCGGGGTGAGGTTATTCTGACAAAGAAATTCACGTTTTCGAGTAACGGTTTCTGGCACTTCTCAGATATTATGCAACTACTACTAAAATAACTTTTTTTTTATTTTGGAAGAGCCCTCAAAGGAGGCAGATATGAACATCTTTTGAGAACATTTCTGTTACGACTGCAAAAGTTCTGAGACATCCCTCAAGTACTTTACAAAGCAATCATCTGACAAAGCTTCAAAGATCAAAACTCTTTCGGGAAAGAGACTGTAAATATATTCACGACGTAAAATTGTGGAATTATGTCACACTCTAGTATATTTGTGAAATGTTACACACTTCAAACTTTCCAACTTTTGTTAGACATTTTTTTAAAAATAAAGTTATCCTTAAAAAGGGATATCATCTTAAATGACGATTGATATTTAGGTTTTTCTTTCGGTAATAAACACAAATGAGCAGTACATATATTACTATGATCCGTTTTGTACTCTTTTTAATTCCATTATCCGAATTGACATTAAATTACAAAGGACCCCGCTATAATTATATGGGATTTGGGTTTCAGCGGATTTGGCTGAATTTTTGATATTTTGTAGGTCTCATCATGCCAAACAAAAGTCTCCATGGGCACAAAGCTCGTTATTGAGTATTTTAAGAGATATCGGCCGTGAACGGTTTCGATTTTGAATAGAATTGCGAAAAAGCCATATTTTTTGATTAATATTCAAAATATATCATCAAATATGTTTTTGCCAAATTGCTAACTAAACTCCGTTCCGTGTAAATGCAGTCTATGTTGCTCAAACCAATAGATTATTAGATCTGACTAAGAAACCGAAAGGCGCGCTCAGGGCCCTCGCGCCCATAAGTGCGATGTGTGCCACGCACACGGGCGGCATATCCAAGGGGCGGCAAATGGTCCCGATGTTTTATGTTTATATATCTCTTAAAATACTCAATAACGAGCTTTGTGCCCATGGAGACTTTTGTTTGGCATGATGAGACCTACAAAATATCAAAAATTCAGCCAAATCCGCTGAAACCCAAATCCCATATAATTATAGCGGGGTCCTTTAATTTTAAATTTAGTAAAGGTAAAAAGTAACACCTGATTTTTTCCTCATGTGGAGAGTACAATTCGCTCAGATAAGCCTACATAAAAAAAATCCCTTCATGAACTACATATACTCCAACTAAAAGGGCTTGGAAGGTAAGCTGGTCACTAGTCCAATTATTTTAGGATGGATTCGAAAAGGATGGCAGCTAATTGCTAGCGTGAACGTGGCAAATGAAATTTATTCAAATTAATCTCATTACGAGGATAACGTAAAACATAAAGTGCACGGAATGAACACGATCCTGAATATTGAACCAACTGCATCCTGAATAGCGAATTGGCTCTGCCTGCACGAAGGGAAAGATTTTCCAATGTAGAAAAAAATTCCAACAAAGTTATGCAAAATTCAATTAGTATTGAACAATTCTCATTGATTCGTAGCCCATAATTGCGATAACAATGCAAACTGCATTAAATGTACTGAGGTAGCTGAAACAAATGGAGATCGCTTCTGTCAATAGATAAAATTTATCCCTCTCGGTGCTCTACGACTTCAAGCCCGACAAATTTCAATTTGTCACTGCAATTGCTTCACATTCGTTGGCAATGTTTGAATGGAAAATACGCATAAATTGATGCTTGTTTATTTCTCCCATTCCAATCTAATTTTGAAATCTCGTTTTATTTTTTAGAAAGCTGGTGCAAACAATATTGTAATATGTACATGTAAAATAAAGCGACTGAGAAAAGTTTGATATTTTTATGGAATTTTCAACTACACATAAAAATTGTTAATTATACATAAAAATTCCCAAAGTATTGGGAATCCAATATATAAAAAAAAAAAAAAAAGATATTATCAACAAGTGGCCACGGGTAGCTCAGTTGGTTAAAGCAACAAAGCGCCAATTCAAAGGTCGCAGGTTGGGTTATAGTCGTTGCCTTTTCGAGTAATGCCCTCATACATTTGGGTCTTTTAGGATTCCGCACCAAAAAGGAACCCTATTGTTGTACCAACGATGTCTGTCTTTCTGTCTGTCATAGGCCTCTAGCTTCTAAACGAAATGAGATAGGGATTTGAAATTCATACATAATATGTATGTACGTATGTATATATTACCACGGCCCAAAGACGGAGAGAGTAACAAACGATTTTTTCTTTGTACCTATTCTTGTAGTGTATCATTTAAAATGGAATTTTGGGTATATTATGAATGTGTTTTTATTTTTAATATTTGAATTAAAATAAATGTTTCACGCCCTATAAAAGTTACTGTACCTAAACATTTTGTTACCAGGTCTAAAACGAAAATAGCTGTACGCAATGAGCCTTAACTTATGTACAGTATTACTCATACCCTGTACTTAAACAACAATTACTAAAAGTAGTTTATTATTCATACAATGGAAAAAAAGTTGTAAATAATTTACAAGCGCATTTAAAATGTCACTTTAATATAAAGAATTGAAGTTTTATATTCTCGATTACTAAGTTGAGATAATTTCTAATAATGATTAAAACTTCTTACTATATATATATTTTTTAGGGTTTTCTACTATATAATACGGAACCCTCAGTGCGCGAGTCGAACTCGCACTTGAACAGTTTTTTAAAAATTTAAAGGGCTACATATTGTATAAAATATCATAAATATAATTTTTTTACGGTTGTCATTAATGAGACAACTTTTAAATTTCCACATATGTATGTACGAGTACTTCCCAAAATTTAAAGCCAGATATAACAACAGAAATGAATTTTCTCTCCCAAGCAACATGTATGTAAAATTATGTCCTATGCTGGTTTTGTAACTTTTAAACAAGCTCCACTACTACCAATTCTAGACATAACATAATCTACTTTTACCTCTTTTAGCCCTACATATAAAATAATACCAGAAATTGATTTAAGAAATACCTAAAATATGATTTTAAGTGGTGGAAATTTAGACAACTAGTAATTTTACCTTTATTTACTCGTTATTTTGATTTACTCAACGCCCACACTTGTACAAAATATGTGATGCGAGTAATTAAAGTTAATATTTCTGTGTGATAAATCGAGTAAAAAATTAAATAAATATCGACTTAATATTTCCAATATTAAAAGTTATTTCTGGATAAACCTGTAAATATTGATTTGGTTTCAACAAAAGAATTATCAGATATAGGAGTTTTCCAGTTTGGCTGGGTTAATTTCTTCGTCCCAAACTTTGTAAATTTTCTTAAAATAAAGTGATTTAATTCAGTTTGTCGCAAAATATTCATTAAAACATTCAAATTTACTGAATGGATGTTAATGTCCGAATCAAGAATAAAAGATGAGATCTCGCCTCCATAAATTTTCATTGGCCGCAATAGAGTTTAACAGCTTAGTTTTCCTCCGGGATTGCTGGCAATATCTCTTCCCGCAGGAGAGAATTTCGCTCCTAATTAACCTTGATAACGGTTAAATTGGCCATTTTTCTAAATGACCAGAAATCTCTTAGTTTTCGTTTTTATCCCTTTTCCTTTTTCTCTATTCCCATGATTGCGAGCAGATGGCTGTTCAAGGGTTAGAAAAGTAACAATTATTCTAGCCGAATTTCACCCGAATATAAAGGAGGGGGGTGTCTGCTTCCATTAGGGCCTATTCTGGCTTATCTCCAGTGGGTCAAAGGAGCCCGCCCACTCAATTTTCTATATTGTGTGCGTGGCTCCCGGTACGAAATCTCTAAGCACTTAACATGGCTCATAATTAAGAGCTAGACCCGTGGTCGTTCTAATACAAAGAGCTCCTTTTTCTATTATCTTAAATATCTTGACGGTGAGAATGTCGTCGCAGTTGTCTTTTGTTCAGCTGAGCCCATTAACAGAACAATAAACGGATTAATTAGGATAATGAAGATTGTACTTGTTCTCTTTCTTTTTAACCTCAGCCTCTACTTTCCACCCACTTTTTCATTTTGACTTGCACCCTGTTAAACTAAAGCTGCGGTCGGTATAGTTGAGATGATGAGGTTCCGCAGCCATCACTTTCTGTTTTCCAATTTTTTGTTTTATTTTTCATCGTCCTTTTTCCTAATGCCCTTCGATTCGACCAAGGAGGAAAATCTTTTGAAGTTTCTGAAAAGAAATTGACGGAATGAGCACTACGTTGAAATTCTTTTGGCCTTCTATTGAAAATTTCAATCAAAATACATTTCAGAAAACTTTACTATTATATTCGGTTCAAAAAATCTCAATCAAAATTAAACTAGCAATTAAGGGGTTTAGCTAACTTATTTCAGTGCAGTATGATGTAGCTTTATTGTTTTCGTCTTTATTTCTCTCTAAAATAAAAGTAGTTCGAGGTTGGCCAATAATTGTTTTCTTTAAGAATTTCATGAACATTAAATAATTCTAGAAACATAGCCCACTTTGGCATGATTCCCTTTGTAGTAATTAAGACGTTAAATTCAGTTTATCAACGAAATTTTAGTTTGTTTTCCAGATTAAGATAGAATAGATAGATAGATCTCATAATTTTTTTTTATTGTGAATTCCTAAGTTCCTTTTAATATTTTTAGTACATGAGAAATCTATAGAAACTTATAAAAGAATTATTTGTTTATATTAAAAACATTCATGAATTTTCCATATTTGCAGTCTACATTAAAAAAAAAACACGCATCTATACCTAGTTATTTTTATTTTATCCGTGATAACATGTACGTAAAATTTTGTCCGTTGTCCGGACTCGCAATCTACGCAAAAAATACTATCAAAACAGCAAAAATCTTTTTAATCAGTATATTTAACCATATTTGCGTTGAATGCGGTAGTGAATTTAAAAATTTTATTTTTTTATGTTTATAGTAAATATTCAAAGTATAAACCTTGATCTTAATTTCAAACCACATATTTTATCAATATATCATCATCCATTCAGTTTAAACTTTCATTTTATGCTCTTATTCGATATTGTCTAAACTTTGCCTATGTATGTTTAACACTTTTCAATTTAGAATTCAGCGTCGCTTTTCTACTTTCGTCCATATTTTGAAAGAGTACCAGCAGGGGAAAATAATGTATTCATTTCCCAAGGGCAGATTTTTCTTGTTTTCAAGCAATTAAAAAATAATATCTTAAAACATCTTGCACATCATAAACTCCCTGAAGTACTTCGCTGATGTTTTTAAAAATAAAAGGAAAACAATCAGCAAATGGTAGCAATTCATCAATTCCCAGGTCGAGAAGCATGTGGCCCGAACTCGGAACAAAAGCTGCAGTTCATTTCCATATTGAAAACTAAAGGTCGGTGAGGAGCAGGTGTAAATAAATGCTTAATACGTGGCTTCACAAGTCCCACCTTTCCAATTCGGTCTCCTCCCATCCTATCTCACACCACAAGTTTTCCATTTAAATAAAATTTTGCGCTCATTAAAAAATGAAAAATTCTACCACGGTATTGAGCTACTGAAAAGGAACATTACCTGACAAATTGGTGCCATAAATATGAATTATCGCGGCGTGGCCGAGATACAGAGCCTGCAGCGATTCGGCACGGGGCTGAATCCCGAACCCGGTCCCGGGCCCTGAATATAAAGCTCCCACTACACCTTGAATAGTGCGCTGCGCCACTAAGGGCAATGGGGAGGAAGGGCAGGATCCCGGATCCGGGAGCTGTTGGGATTCCAGCCACGTCCGTTGCGGGCGGAACAGGAATATTAAATTATATATAAACGTGTAAGTGAAAACGAAAACGAAGTATATCACTCAAGCAGGAGCATTCTAAATACGTGTGGATCATGGAAAACAGACTTAAGTTCGGCTAAGTTTACTCCAGTTAGTACAAAAATAATAGGATGATGGTCTTATTGCGTCGATTCGGCACAACTCCCTCCGACTTTGCCCTCGAATAGTCAGATTTAGTTATTGTCACTCTGGATTTTTTGGGAGCACAAACTTTACGTGCTTTGAAACTGCTACGGAAGGAAGATAAACTCGCCCGCACTTTGTCTGTTCACCTGGAGACGTGCACACAAAGTCTTGGAAAATGACGGGAAAAAAAAAGGCAAATGTGCTGGGTAATAAACCAAAATTACGAGCAACCCAAATACATTACAATTGATGAACGTTTAGAAACTTTGCTTTTAGCGAGAGTGTCTGAATTTTTTCGGTTGAACGACAACAGACGCTCTTGAAAAGCTGAAAAGGACGAAAAGGAGCAGCTGCCATGGTTAACCAGATTAATGTATTGCTGTGATGTTTCACGCTCTAGAGAATTTCTTTCACACCGAAGAAGTATGTCGTGCTCAACTTCGGCTTCTTAATACCACATAAAATGTTTCAGATGTAAAATGAAAGCTTCGCTTGAATATCGTAAGATAAAAACCTTCAGGACGGTGTAGACGCGAATTCAAAAATGTTACATTAAATTTTTCAGAATAATATTTGCTTTCCTATCCCATGTGGAGTTTCGACTGCATGTAACTTTGTATAATAGATCGAAACCTATTACATCGTCGGATCAAAGTAAAACGTCGAAATATAAATATAATATATATAGAAATATAAATATAATATATATAGAAATATAAATATAATATATATAAATACACTCGGGAACAAGTCATTACCGGCACTTGAAATGTTAGGTTTTATATTAATTATTTTTATTGTAAATTGTTTACAAAAGGCGTAGTAGATATATTTTATTTATTTATAAAAAGACAGATAGTTTTCAAATACAATTTTTTAGACAAACTTTACTATTTTGAGGTTCTCTGTAAAAGCCATCACATTTGATTACGGACAGTAAAAGAATATAAATATAAATAGGTTTTATAATTCAATAGTCACTATGACCGCCATTATTCTTTACAACTTCAGTGCATGGAAGTGCACAAATTTTGAACAATGGTTAATAGAATTTCATCCCAGACTTCCTTTAATGTTGAAATTAGCTCATTTTTGTTATTGAATTGTCTTGCATCGTTGTAAATTCGCTTCAATAGTCATCCCCAGATTTCGATGATTTTCAAGTCTGGAGATAATGCTGGCCAAACCAAGAATTAAATGTTGTTGTCTTAAGACAACTATTTTACGGCTCTTGCTGTATGGAAATCAGCATTGTTATGTTGAAAAATTCAGATTCTCTTGTTGGTGCTCCTTTTTTCGGTTCCTTTCCGTAGTTTTCTGGATCCTTTGAAAAATTATCGATTGTTGAAGAATGTCTTCTTAATCTACGCGTCCGCGATTTCCTGGTTTGAAAATTTGTTTTCAATAAATGCATGAATCATCCCGATTTCTTCTTCAGTTAATGAATTCTTCTTCAGTGAAATTTGGAAATTATCATATTAAATTTTGTTGCAAGGATAATAAATTTATTGGCGTCAAATTCAATGGAATTCCTGAAAAAAACATACGGAAATTACAAGTGCAATGTGAATAAAAGTTATTTAAAGTTTTAAAAATGGTCCAGACCTTAAAAATATATGTTTACTGAATCTGAGCATAGACATTTATAAAACGATAGGAATTTCTTCAACAATTAGAATACTGATTGAAATGTCTATTGCTCCAAGCATCGATCGCTCGATGTGGATGTACATTTTATAGTTAAAATTAAGTACCAATGGGCAGAAAATGTCATTAGATGAAAATATAAATTATTTTACCCAAAACGTGTTTCGTATTTTTAGCATTACGGAAAAATTTTTGATATGATAAGCGAAAAATGTATCACTTAATAAAAATTAAATAAACGACTTTCTAATCTTCGAAATTTCTTTTCACTCAGTCACTTTCGACATTTATGTTTACTTGACATGCGAGCAAGTATCGCACAAGGTAAATTTAGAAAACATCAATAAAATGTTCCCACTTTACCAAAAAGAAGGGAATTACCATTGAGTGAAAATAAGTGCCTATTCATCACCTTTTCCCCTAACATTCCTCATAAAGTTTTTCACGTCTTTTGCGGCTTTACGTGACCTCCTGAGCCAAAAATTCTAAGAGGAAAAATCAGTGCCATTGTTGCCACTTCAGCTTTTACTTAGTAGGCAATATCGCAGCTCCTTGGCTTCTTAAGTATGAAGAAAATCATTTGTCTTGAATGCAAACAAATTGAATGAATGAGCTAACAGAAAATGTTTGTTTTTTAAATATATTGAGGGTAACGATGGTGAGGGATTTATTTTCCGCAATAAGACTCTGTATAGGGATACCCTTTCTGTTTTTAAATTCAAATATGGTTGAATAATATTCGAAGATTTATTACCAGTTTAGTTGAATTAAAGATAAATTGTAGGTAAAATTTAGATTTGCGAAATTGGTTCAAAAACGCCAAGCAGTTCGAAATTTTAGATTCACAACCATAAAACTATTATTATTGTTAAATCCTGTATCGAAAGAAGTAGGAGTATAAGTATAGTATAAACGAAATTAGTTTTAGTTAAACGAATAAAATTGTATAATAATTTTCGAACTCTATTTGAAATGTATCAAAATAAAAACACATGTAATTATTCACTAAAAGGATTCTGGCTCAGTTTTCTGTTAATCCAAGGAAGGAATTCCGAAACCCTAGTGAAAATGGAGGGTGTCTTTGGACTGCAAGCCTCTCGTCCATTCGGCAGCTTAACTTTGGTCCATGTAAACGAAACAATTCCAATAACCTTGTCGTCATAGACCAAAGGTCCACCTGAATCGCCATCACATGCTCCTCCAACGTGCTGATCCAAAGCACAAACCGCGGTTTGGGGAATGTTTCGAGTAGTAATGAATAATTGGCAAACCTCGTTTGGAATTATCATCAAATCAACTTTTCTTAGCCACTCCGAAGGTACGCCAAATTCGGTTATTCCCCAGCCAGCTACTGTGGCCTTATTTCCTGTTTTATAATCATCAGATGTTGGTAGCTCGATAGAGTTTATAAAGCGTGTTTTTGGAAATGCTTTATAAAGTATGAGTATAGCGATATCGTTGACTAAAGGTTTTGGTTTGAAGTTTTTATTAACTAGAATTTTCTTCACTTTTCGTTTTTCGGCAGTGTCTTTCTGTAATCTTTGGTTGACCATGCCAGCTTTTATGGTTAGCTCTGGTTCCTTAGCTTGATAGACACAGTGGCCGGCTGTTAAAACGACATCCCTACGGATTAAAGAGCCTCCACACTTATAAGCGTCGCCAGTGGCTTTCCAGATTACTTGTACTATAAAGTCAAACTCAGCCGATCCTTGCACTTTATCTCCGACCAGTCTTCCAACCTGTTTCCCATTTACGACTCGCTTTGATCTCCTCGATGCCGCAGCCACTGCTACGATCAGCAGGATTACGAAAATTTTAAACATTTTCACTAGTGAGATTTATTGATCAACAAAAGTTCTACTGATAGAAAATTTCCGATAAAGTCAATTTTTATAGTTAATTTGAATAATCAGTCAATCGCATTGTCAACATGCACCACATGTTCTATGGCTTGCAATCTTTGTTTTTCCAAGTGGTTACAATTTAAATGAACTAAAGCGAAATCTACACAAAAGCGGAACGGGTTGCTTAACACGTGAGCATCTAGATTTCGTTTAAGAGTTTGCTCTGTTGCTATAGAAATTCAAAACTTGGAAACGTTATAATAAAGGTGTTTTAACATTTTTCGAGAATTCTGAGCGTTAAAAAATGCTATTTTCTTCAAAATTTTTAAAACAGCCCTGGGGGCTTTGCATATTAATGATAATGGGTCAATTTAATTGGAGATCTGTTGCTCTACATTTTGAAAATTTTAATAGATCACAAAGGTTTTAGGTCCAACGTCACTTAATGAGTAAATAAATTACCAATTAACATTAAATTACGGTTTAAGTCGAACTAATTTTAATTTTGCAGATAAAGAATTAGTATTAGCATTTTCCAGAAACATCTGAAACTATAACCGATCGGTGAAATGCAATTGTTGATTTAGAATAAAATGTTATTCTCCATATCGATTTCACCTGCGACATTTTGTTTTCGATATTAAGTAATTTAATAAATGACTTAGCAGCTGCTTAAGTCTGTTGCAAATGACGTCAAACCAAGCGCAGACTGCAAAACCAATGTCGACTTTTACTGACATTATTTTCTCAGCTTTGGATTTTTGCTCAAGAAATTTTTAGTGCACAATCTAGTTTAGTATAATCCATGTGATTTAGGTACTTACAGCAACATTCATTTTCAAGTTGTCTCAGAACAAAATATTTCATTTTCCCAAATGCTGAGCTGCCTCAAAACCACTTTCAAAGAAAGACCTTACTAAATTCTGGTCAAAAGCATTCAAATTTTGTGTAGCTTTAAATGCAAATGGTAGCTGCTCTCTTGTATATTTAGAATACGCGTCCGGCATGCAAGGCAGCCAGAATATGGCTTGCTCCCTAGCCACCCACAAGCCAGATATCGAATATGAACCAAAAGTCATTGCATGTCGAACATTTTCGAGTACCTGCACATAAAATTTCTGAAAATTGTTCTATCCACCGGAGGAAGTGGCAGGATTTCTCCTTGTTGCTCACAGCCGATTCCCTGGGATGTGGCATGGCAGGGCCTTAGGATCGTTAGCAAAAATTGCAGGCCGGAGGCCGAGAGAATTCTGTCGAAAATTGGAGCATATGAAAACCACCAACTGAAAGCGCTTTTGCTGGGAGGGTTCTAGAGCAAACAAACCTGGATCTAATTTTTAAAGGGGATAGGGACGGTGGGATATGCTCCTGCCAAAATAATCAGCAAATGGAATGTCTGGCCCCGAGGGCACAAGGCTGGAGGAAACAAAAAGCACCTGACGATGCAGGCTGGCTATAAGACTATAAGATGCAATGAATGAGGAAGGTCTCTCCTTCACTTGCAAAAATTTTCTTCTTGAGTGGCTGCATCGCTCTGCTCGGAGCCTAGAAAGTGGATGGGGCTGGTACAAACTCACCAGACTGTAATTTTTCAAATGCTACCCACAACATAGAGGAAATGATCTGGGGATTTTCACAACACCTGGGAGTTGACATGTCGTTCACACAAGTAAAGATGTTGAAAATGCGACATTGGCACTGAAAAATACACGATAAAGGTAAAACCCCAAGGTACATCTACTTTAAGGATATAAGTTCCAGTAATTTTTTTTTTTTACTAATTCAAAGTACCTAGTAGTATCAATGTTAAAGAACTTCGTTAAAGTGTCTTATTAAAATTCCATATTTTATAGATTGAAACTTCTTGTTTATTTACACCTATCTTGATCCTATCTGGAATTTTGTATTCAACTTTTTTTAAATTCACCTATCACAAAAGAAACTATATTCTTTAGTAGATCGGTAAAGCAACTAATTTTATTCTTACAACATAAATAATTATAAAATAGGATGGCAAAACAATATATTGTACAGTACTAATGAGTACTAATGACTACCTATACCTTGTATCATATTTTTTCTTTCGATAAAATTACAACGTTTTTGTCCATATTTGTTAATCAGTTTTGGAATTAGAGCCTCGGATTTTCTCAGAGAATATTGCTTACGTGGAACTCATATTATTAAAATTGGTGTACAATATTCAGCGGAATTTTTGAAAATAAATATACTTTTTTTCTGAGGGAGTGAGATTGAGCAATAAAAGCGCAAAATTATTATTTTTTAATTTCAAAGTGACAAATCACTCGATGTTTACCATTTAACTTACAACTACCGCATTTTTCTAGAAATTTGTTTAGACATCAATTACAATTTAATGTAAAAGAAACATAGATTTAGTGCATCTCTCCCTAAGTAGTTTGAGAAAGATTGTTTAAGAAAGTTAAAACCGTAATTACTTTCGAATAACAAAATTAATTACACTTCAACAAGAAGTCCATTCCTCCCTGTAAATCCCCTGCTTAGAAATGCTCCGCGAAAAAAAAAACTTTTGGGGATTAAATCTATTTCGTCTCTATTTTGTTCGCAAGGAGCCTCGAGGGAGAGGAGACCCGAATGAAATCCAAAACACAAATGGCAGTTTAATTAAATTTACTCTAATTTTGCTGCCACTCACCGATAAGCGCTTCTTAGGGAACCATGTACATACCTTATCTCTGGTTTAAGAAGCAAATATTTGTCTGGACGAAAGTTACAAATTCCTAAAAACTCCTCGGGAATATTCGGAGACGTCGAAAGCCCTTCTAAATCTTCAATAAACAAGGAGGTGAACTTCGTGCGGGGATCCTAGGAAAGTGAACTCGTCTACATCCTGTCAGCAAATTACTTTCTTTGATTTCAGCCAAAAGAACAAATAACAACTGTGTATTCAATTGTTATTTATGAGCTTGTTTCCTTCAGCCCTTTGTTCCAGAGGGCCTCTTCTGGCCCCGTCTATCTCGATTCACGTGCAGGGAGCCCGAGTTGTCTCCATGCGAGGGGCCCCATGTCTCCCGGCCTCATAGTGTAAGAAGTGCCGCTCAGCAAGAATGGGGCGAACCCGACTATGTGACTATCGCATAAACCGAAGAAAGTTTCCTTTTTCATCCTTTCGCTCTTTTGTTACGAGGATTGTTAACTTGGAGCAACTTAAAAAACACATACAAGTGAGCAGCTAAGAACCCTTCTGATGCCACTCCTGATTATAGGGTTTCCTCTTTCCATTTTCAGCACATTTTATTGTATTAAGTGCATTTCACTATTTTTAAGTAGAATAAAGTGCAATTTGCTGCAGTATTTATGAAACTGAAATAATTATGAACGTCTGCTCGCATTCTCGAAGGGGCATGCCCTACGAGACGGCTGAGCGGTCCCCTGAATCCTCGTTAAGAGCTCTGCTCTGCGCAACGCTTTCAATATTGAAAATGCAAATGCATTTTAATCTTTCCGCCTCAAGCCCGCGCCGCATCGGTTTAAGGGATTTTCTCCCGAAAATGAAAATATTTATGTTTTAATTAATTAGTTAATGTCCTTTTGCAAAATCTTATTAATGAGAAAGGAATTACAAAATTTTAAGCTGCTTAAGAGAAAACAAAATTAAGTATTTAATACAAATCTAATTACTATCATTATTTTTATTTTTCAGGACTATGAAAATAAGGAATATAAGAATAGGATACTTATTACTTTTATGAGACAGGATTTTGAAGTACTTGGGACAAACAAAAAAAGGTTGTTATTTTGTATTTGACTGTATTCCCATTGATACTATAATTTTTAATTTGCAGGTATGTATACAATTTTAAAATTAGTGTTAAAAGAAATAAGAAACAATCAAAAACATACAAATGGCACCGGCAATCTTCAAAAGAAAATTAATACGCATTTGTTAACTATTATTTTATAAGAATCAAACCATAAACTAATCAGAAAAATTTTTTGATGTAATTTTCGGAAAGTTTTGCATCCATTGTTCACATGATCAAGCCAAATAAGTAGCTATCTAATTTACTAATGTTAGATTTTAAGTTTAATCTAATCTTAGAAATAGAGGCAAATAATTTAAATTCAATAACTTACAAAACTTTATTATATTAAAACAAGAACATTTATTCGAATTATGAAAGCCAATTCCTGAAGTTGTAGACCATGTTATAAAGAGAAGAGCACCTGCCCAACTTTAGAAGCTATTTAAGAGCTCTTGAAACTTTGAAGAATTTTAGCTCAATTTAGGACTGCCACATATCATAAACAGGTCAATAAAACAGTTTAAGTACATTCCCTTAATAGTGCTATAAAATAGTAGCTATAACTTAGCCCATAAAAAGGGGAAATTCTCCTCCGTCTAAGATGCGTACCTTGTAAAACCCTTAAAATAGAACTTCCGATGAGGGAGTTAATATTCTCGAGAGTTCTTACCAATATTGTAATTTCCGCAACACAATTGAAACTTTGATAATTTTACGGGAGTGCATTTTATTGGGCAGTTCGCCTTCCACGGTAAAATAACTACGACAAATTGAATGTGGCAAAAAAACAAACAACTTTGCCGTAACTTTTCGTATAACCAACAAAATAATAAAAAGAAAAATAAAGCTGAAGTTTCACTTCCGAAAGAATTAAGTGCTGTAGTAGGTCTTAACTCAGACAGATTCAGGTCACACGAGCGTGGCTGTGATATTTACGGGGAAAGTATCCTTTTACCTGAAATTAAGGAAACAGGAAGCAGTGGGCATATGCCGTGCCGACTT
Organism: Eutolmus rufibarbis; assembly: GCA_963920795.1. Lineage (NCBI taxonomy): Eukaryota > Metazoa > Arthropoda > Insecta > Diptera > Asilidae > Eutolmus > Eutolmus rufibarbis. The sequence goes on from OY987208.1 coordinate 6,309,161, forward strand.
AAAGGAATTTCAGGAATCTTCGTCAGGAAGGACCAATTGCTCTACTTAAACATGGTGCGTACTGCGTACTAACCACAAAGAGAGATTTATACCACAATTACTTCTGCGGTTCCAACATCCATTTCAATTTCGTTTCGCAACTTTAACTCCGCGATTGCGGTATGGATTGTATGAAATCCAGCAAAATGTTCTTGCAAGGTGTTCCTTGTCCGCTCAAATTCAGAAAAAGAGTTTCGTTGTAATGATAATCAAGTCCCAAAATAGCTGCATAAATTTTGTAAGGGATTCATCTCTCTTGCTATCGGTGTCTTACATAAATAACTTGGCCCGTGTTGTTTGCAGCAACTGCCTTAAAAGCTCGTAAATTCTGCAAGCGACGTGAAATAGGAAAAACATTCGAAAGAGTTTTGAAAACACGGGGAGTATACGACCGACACGGCGACTTTATCAGCCAGCCACCAGAAATGCTGTTTCTATCTTCGCGACCACTTTCCGGGAATAAAAGTATCGCATGCGAGTCACGCCGCCGGTGCAGACCAGGAAGCAGTTCTTCATAAACTTTTCATAAGTACTCTATTGCCTGTAATGGGAACTATGTTTTCTGGACGCGGGAAAACAACTCGCCGCGCTTTTGATACCACGGGTATTTTGAGGCCATGGGGTAACATCTTTATGATTTAAAGCCTGTGGCATTCAGCTGAAATCGGAGTAAGTGTCCTTTTTGTACATTTTTCGAGGTTTAGGTAAATTTCACGGATAGTCTGGCATTGTTTTCGCCCAACATAACTCGACCTGGGAACGAGGCGATATGTGGCAATCGTAAACTTCCCGGGCGAACCCGGCAGCCGGAAGCAACTATGAGCTTGAGTGGAAGCTAAACTTGGTTAATATTTTAGGAATATTTGCTCCTAGAATAGCTGCATAATCGTACATGGGATGCAGGCCACTTACCAAATGTTTTATATCCTTGGGGAATGGTGACATATTTATTATTTGTCTGCCTGGATATGTGAATAGAGGGTCCAAACTTTAGCAAAACTCTTTGAAAATTTAATTAAACGATAAATTCCAAAAAAGGATTCAATCGATATTAAAAAAATCCCTTAACCCAAATCTGTTCCACAGATCCAATACTCTGGACTGTCCGCTGTCGAAAAGAATAAATTCATAAATCATTAACAACGACATACATGTCCTCAGCCGAATGGAGCGGGCTCTGTCTCCAAAATCTAGACAGTCCGCCAATACAACAAATCTTCCCCAGGATAAATCACTTTTCAACATTTCTGAGTGTCATATCAGCTAGTTGAGCGGTAGTATCAGGGTATGAACAGTCGTAAATAATTTAATACGTCAGGCCTGTCTATCTCCGGAGCTTCTGAGCTTTTAGGATTTTGGTGGATTTAGTTATATTTATTTAATGACACACGATAACGACAATTATTTATGGCCACCCATAAATTATTCTCCCCGGGCTTTTCGAGGAACGGGCATCCTGCTTATTTCCTGGTTTTGATTTTCCGTGGGAAAATAGGTGGCTATGAAAAATTGTGTAAAAATGAAAATCCTAAATTTATGCAGAGGTTGGTAATTATTACATTTTCGAAGGGAATTTTTGAATAAAACTTTGATTTTATTGATTTATTTAAACCTATATTATTATCCCAGTAATCCACAAAGGTGAACATTTAGTGTATTGATCAGAGATTAAAAGTGAAAAACAATGCACTTTGTCCTATTCTGAGAATTGTTTTGCATAGTACAAAAACAAGAGATCACGTTTTTTTTATTATTAAATTATACAACCTTTACCAAAATTATCCGTTAAAAAGTTACGTTCTAGAAGTTTTTTGGATCGCAAATGATAAAAATTCAAAATAGTAAAAGACCTCTATATGTATATTAACTTCTTTTAAAGTTTAACAAAAATGGCGTTTTTGCGATAGTTGATTCAAACTAGTAAACGTAAATCTGACAAAATAAACTTCGTGGGTGTAATGAGGGACCCAATTTTCAAAATGATTGGCTAACTTTCACAAATAATAGTAAAAACTATACAATAACTTTCCAAAATGTTATAGAAGTCATCACAAAAAATTGACTGATATACATAAATTGCTAGTTTAAATTCTGACCACTGTAAACTGATTTTTATAGTTTTATTAATTTTAAATGAAACTCAAAAGTTCAATGACTTCATCAACCCAATTCAAAAATCGTACCCCTTTAAATACACCCAGAAAATTTTATTCATATAACAATTTTTTACATTTCATACTTGGCCACGCAATCGTGAATGAAATTTCATTACTTTAAGATTTATATTCTCCTTGGAATGTTATCTTTTGGCAAGACATTTATCTTTTGAAATCATTCATGCACGAATGCACAAGGCACAAAAGGAAGTCGTCTAGAAATTTAATTAAAAGTATTTCCTCGAATCTCGGTCTCACCTCCTCCGTTCTCCGAATTCACTTTTGCTCCATCGCGGTTAGCTTTTTTTTTTTTTCTACAATAAATTAGTTCGTTTGCCGACACACCGTACCTACGGGTGGAGATGAAAAGAAATGCGGAATATTCAGAAAATTTTCTACTTAACTAACCGAAATTGGCTGCATTGCAAAAATTTTGCATTCTAAATTTTTTTCCTAAAATCTTCAACTACCTGGACGACTTGCAGTTTGCTTCACAGTTGAGCATTTTTGAGGAATTCACATTGCCACACAATACGACCTAATTTTACAAAGAAATTAAAACCAATGATTCCTCTTAAAACACTTAAAATCAGTAGAAAAAAAATAAGACAAAAAATCTCTAGATAGAAGAGTGCGAAGGCGACAATTAATTAGGCACAACCCCTTTTCCGCGTTAAATCTTTGGTGAAATTAGCATAAACTCGAGCTGGCTTAAAGGGATCATCGTCCCAACTTCGTTTTAATTAAAAACCAAACACGAAACGGAACAAAGTGAAACAATTTCAGGGCAATTTGCTGGAAATTTGTGTCAGCTGTGGTGGTGGTATAGCGCCTTCACGCGCAAGTGGTGCAAAGTGCCCTCCTTGAGTTGTTGAATGCTCAAACTCACCTGGGGGGTTCGAGTAGACGATAATGGAAAAGTTCACCTGTGAAAGTACCTTCCTGGGAGGATGATCCAGGAATAAATAACTCAGCCTGACAGGATGATTAGGCATTTTTGTTCGACTTGAACGTAGCAAGATTGAGGGTAGCCACCGAGCGGATATCTTCAGTTAGTAACTATTCAAACTGGCTGCTCATTTGAAACACCTTTACTTGGTCATTAGAGCGGCTTAGTATCAAGATACGTCCAATGTTATATGTAGAAGATGTATTAATTAGTTGGTCGATAAATTAAAACAATTCTTTAATTGAAGTAAACGCACCGTAAAAAAATCAAATGCTTTCAATTTATTACAATCTACGACATATTTCTCCTATCTTTCAGAGTTTTAACACAGATTTTTATTTGTTAACCATTTTTCAATTAAACCAAAACTCCAAACCTTTCCAACTCAGTTGTAATCAAAAACCAATTATTTTTCCGCATAAAAATAAATTATATTTAAATTCATACTAGGTTACCAATTACGAGAAAACAAATTAAAAGCTTTTAAATCATCTAATTTTATTTTTCCGTAAACAAAATCTCAAATGAAGGGATCAAAATCTTAGAAATGTATCTAAAATTTGTTTTTCCCTACCAAAAGCAACAATTTATCATTGTGAAACGTATTATAAATTAGTCCTGTACAAGACTAGGAACTCTCTAAAACATTTCATTAATTTTTCTCATTCAACAAAAACGAGAAAGTTAATTTTCCATCATGCCGGTGGAATTTGTTTTATTCAAATTTCGCAATAAATGAATATTCATGCGTCTAAAGGGTTGAGGTGCCGGGTCCAAATGGGCGCTCATGGGATTTATAAAGTTCTCTAGCTCTGTCAAAGTTAAAGAAAAAAATAATGTAATGCAAATTATTGTGGGAAGGGTCTTTGCATAAAATGTTAACGAAGATGAAAAATTTGAATAATTTACCACAAAAGAAGTATTCTCCCATGAAGATTTACTAGAGATGGTAAAGTAGTAAACACAGTACACTGGCCCTATCCAAGATGACAACAAAAATGTCGTAAAATGGTCTGAAATTATGCTGATTTATTCATATTTCAAAGGAATTTGAGTGATTGTTTTGTTACTAGCATATTTACGTCTGTATTACTCGACTAATAAGTGAACAGGAAAAATGTTAACAAGTAAAGAAAATGTACTTTCTGGGCTATAGTTAATCTTCGTCAAGAAGATTCGAAGAAATCAAATAACAACAGAACTAAATTTGAGTTTAGCAAACAAGCCACATTAAAAGATACTTTGTAAAATAGTTTCCGGTTTAGATACAAATTTATGATCAACTTCCTATGTATCTTAAGGTATTTTTGCCTTTAACTTCAATATTAACGATTTTCTCTGATTTCTAATTTTCTATTAAAATTTCGAATATTTTATACTAATTTCAAAAAAGCTTGCTGCTTTCAGTTTCGTTAGGGAAACAAGTTTAAAGGGGTTGTCTCGCCTGACGACTATTTTTGTACACCTTTTTTGAGAATTTTGTTTTGACGAACTATAAAAGTATAACCTTTTGGAATGTGTACAAATAATTAATTTACATTTTAACAATAATTTAGAATTTTTTGAAGCTAAAATAAATCGACATTACAGCTTTAGGTAGAAACACTTATAAAACACAAGGGGGTTGGCGGCTATCGCGGGTACTAGAATTAAGTCACATTTTTAAATATTAAACTTTTGGCACAGTTTTTTGTTGAGTAGTTTTTGGGGTACCATGTCAGCCAAATTGTTTTGTCATCGGGATCAGAATGTGAACAAAATGTATTTTTTTTTAGTAGAATACTAAATATAAAGTCACGCTATTTGAAACTGAGAATGTTTCATAAGAAGCTTTGTAAAAATTAGCCTTACAGTGTAACACCATAAAAACGACTGAAACAAATTAAATACCAACTAAAAAATGTCAAATGCAGGTATCTCAAAAGGAAATATTTCTCGGTTTTTAGGAAATTCACTTCTTAGTAACGGCAAGTGCCCTGCTCACTTGAATTCTCAGCCGTTTAAGGATTTCTTTGTGCGAACAGCAGACGACGGCCCAAAACAAAGAAATTCCCTTTAAATTAAAAGCATGAATGAGCACTTTCCTGCCAAAGTTCCTCTTGGAGGTGCTGCGGGTATGCGCTGCACCAGTTCTATTCCAGGTGCAATGTTGACAGCGTACTTTGCTGATTTCACAGGTTTTTTGCTTTAATTTATGCAACTTGAAGTTGATTTTATTCCCTCTACTGTGCTCCGGGAATTACCATAAAAATGCTCCTCAGGGCAGGGTGCAAGGTAGCAGCCAGTGTGCGGATGGGAAACATTTTTCATTTTATATGCGACAATTGTGGAGTTGACTAATTAAATCTGCGGCTCAGTACCTATTAAACGGAACTCCTTCAGGTGTAATGAAGGTAAACTCATACCGGTTCGAGGATTTTTAACTCACTGGTCGGTAATTGAGAAAAATAAAAATTGCCAGGAAAAATAAAAACGTACTGACGTCCTGAGGTATGCCAACGGTAACAAGAAACGTTTGTCATATAATTCAAAATCGCTTTTCCTATTTCCTCTTTTATACTTGACAAACACAAACAATACGCTGCGCAGGATAAACGCATAATTCTTAAGTGATTATGTTGGAGCATTGCGTGCATACCAAGAATTAATTGCAATTTTACTTTCCATACAAAAGAATTTTATAATTTTCCTGTTACACGAGAAATTAAATAAAAAATACTGAACGCAAGTTAACGTGACTAATTGAAATGTTTATAATTTACAGTGACTCAACTTTTTGTTCAAATATTGTAAGATGTTACACATCATTAGAGTTTATTCCAGCTTATAATATTTGAAAAACCAAACACGAGGATTAATTAAATTTATTAGAAAATTCATTTCTTAAGAAAGGAAGAAAGTGAAGAAAGAAGTGCGTCATTTGAACAATTAGTTGACTTTAATTGCAAAACCAATATATCCTTAAATTTTTATATTTTGTATGTTTTCCTTTTAGTTTACGCTTTGTGGCATGAGCTCAATTAAATTTTGACACCACAAAGTTCCTTAACTCAATTTAATACATAAGGCCAAATACTTTCAATTTTGTATCATTTTATAAGAATAATGTAACTGGCATTTTAGACAAGGTTTTAATTTAAAATGGGAACTTCCGTCGTTTGCTCGTTCCATGAAACTCATCAGTCAAAATAAATTTATTACATCAACCGGTGTTCCATGATAAAAATAAAAATATCCCATTAAACTGAAGGCATCTAAAAAGTCCCCCTTTGAATGTTACACTTCACAAACTTTTCACCGTACCAAACAGATGGAAACCGCAAAATTTTTAAATTAAGTTGTTTTGTATAAAGTATTTTCTAATTATTCACTATTACGGAAGCAGAAAATTGCAATAAGATTTAATTAAAATATGATAAACATCAGGAATTTTGTATGTAAACAAACTTCTGCTTTATAAAGTTAACCAAGAGCATTGTGAATGGTTTGTCTTCTTGTTTAGTTTCAAGTAATTACATTTTGAGAGTAGATAAATTTGCATGAAAGACCGGAACACTAAACAGAAAACCCATTTTGAGAAATACTTATTCCAATATTGTTCTTTTAGTTAGGCAAATATTTTTGAATGCATGCAAAGGAGATATATTTAAATAAAAGTTCACGAAGAAAGAATTTTGAGGTTAATTTCCGGAAAATTAAATGTGAAAAAAAGTTCTGTTTGTACTTTAATAGTTTTCCATAAAATCAGTTTCAGACCTCGAGAAAGGTGAACTTGATAGGCGAATTCAAAATTAATCCATGAGTGCAAAAGTTTCGAATCCTTTGAAGCCGAATCCAATAAACGTGGCTCTGCATCGCCAGTTTGGCTAGGAATTAGATAAAACCATTGTGGTTATTGAGCAATTTTCTTTTTTCATATTGACTATTAGTTCAGATCATACACCGTAAAGTTCGTACAATATATAGGTGACCGATAAAATTTTTGTAGTATTTTCTGGACAACAATTTCACTAATCGTCACTTAGTAAAGGAAAGAAGAGGCTATAAATCATGAAAATTGTATGCAATTTTCCCAAATTCCTCAGGCTAGTTAGAGGCAATTTCACCAATAACACTGCAGATGAATTTCCAACTCTGCTGAGTGCTATAGTTGAAAAGGGTCAGGGAATAGGGCACAAATGCATTCGGCGGCAGCTGCATTTCGGGCAGGTTCCCACACATTACCTCAAGTAGCCAAATTACGTTAATTGAAGACAATTTCGTTGCACGTCAACTCATTTGGCAACGGGGGCCAGGTGCAATGCGGCAGGGATCCCTCAATTGATCCGGTTGTTTAAGTACTGGGGGAAATTTTCTGCATTTGTTGATTTTAAACTTAAGCAACTTAGTAGATAATGTAGAAAAACGAAATGGCTGAGTCCCGACTGCATCCGAAACGATCCAATTCACACCGAGAGCCAAGGAACTTTTTAAGTATATATTTCTGAAAACTTTTCCAACCGCATAGAATGCACTCCGAAGCCCTGAGGTTTTATTTCGTATTTTTTATTTATTTATTTTTTTTATTACAACAATTGTTGTCACGATTTCTTGCCAGCCAGAATCATTTACCTTCGGCATCTTGTGATTGCTGGCATCCGACTCTAAGTACCTCTCGACGAAGTGCATTGGGGAGCGAATTACAACAATAGCTAAACTTTGTGAAAAGTTGAGAAAACTTAAATTGCAATTTTCGCCTTGCCTGCTCGAAAACGAGTTACGAAGAAGTCGGAACAGTTAGGGCGGTATCCGCCAAGTTGTTACATTTTCCAGTGAGAAGCGCTTTGTTAAAACATCTTCCGCCGCAAAATTATGCATGTTATGGCACAGGTATGGGAATGATGTTATATGAATGACCTGATTACCTAGGAGGTCTTCTCAACAAAATAATGATACTAAAACTTGTTCGTGCACTGCTACCAAGGACAAAAGCTATACCATAAATAAAGCACCTTACTTCACTTCTTATTTCTTCTTCGTAAGCCGTATCAGAATTTTAAATTTATCTCAACATGCAACCAAACAATTTCTGTTGATGAACTAAAGCTGTACAAAAATGTCTGTGGGTTATTTTTAAAGTTGCAACTACTTTATAAAATGAGGTGATTCGCTTTAAAACTTTAATTCAACCAAATAAAAACGTCAGGGAAAACAATTCAATTTTTTAGTTATCCCTCTCTTTTTTTTGTACTGCCCTTAAACGCTGATACCTTTCAAAATATGAAATGAAAAGATATCCCCCGCTGGTGGCATGGCGGAATTTTGTTTCCCAGAAATACCTTTTATTTAAATTTTTATATTCTGTTTGGCAGGTGTGTGAGTCCGATATATGAGCCGCACATATATATCATCTAATTCCAGGCTATAAACAGAAATAACGATAAGCTGTACACATTTGGAGCTCTCGAATTTTTGGAAAACGCTTTTACACGCTAAGTGCTTTTATCTGTTTGTAATTGAATTTATTACATTGAAAAATTTCCAATGGATTTCTGTTTTTCGCCTCTTTTTTGTGTAGAATTGAGAGATGTAATAAATTACCGAACTTCGCGGTACGTATTATACATTTCAATTTATTTCTTAAAACAAAACAAAAAACTTAAAAGTATTTGTGAAATGGTTCTGAATTCCAATGGAATTGATGAGAGATTTAAAATTAAAATTATCTTACACTTCCTAACAAATTTAGAACTTCATGTTACTGAATTAAGTGTCACATTTAATTTATCATAGGACCGGAGTGATGCCTGTTTTGACACCGTTCTAGAGGGTTTTTGGAACAACGAGTTGTGGAATATATTTACGAAACTCTGTCAGTTTCTTCTCGAAAATGGAAGTTATTCTAAGGGGTAAATAAACGGAAGAAACTTCTACCGTTTGATCAGATTGCAAAACTTTCTACTCTAAGTAGAGCCAACTGAAACTTGCCCGTTCAATCAACAGAGCTAACTCCTTGGCTTTGTTGTGGCACGGAATATCTACTTTGGTACGTAGGTACTGTAAAACTCGTCAGAAATCTAAGAAACTTGCACCTCTTCACCTTTCTTCACCCCCTTCTCGGCTGTGATGAATGAGTTCATGTATCATGCCCATATGACGAGAAAGTTCTTGAAGTGAAATTATAAAAGGTGCTTAAATGGATTTTAAGCTTCCTTCAAAACCAATTTTGACGATGGTATATTAATAATTAACTATCTTACTTTTCTTAGTTTATTCAAGTCATAGTACTTTTCAAAAGTATCGTATAACTCAGCCCCATATAGGGGAAAGGAGCCCAAAGTAAAGTAAGCACGTTAAGGTAAAATTTAAAAAAACTGTCTCAAAATCTAGAAGTTTTCCATATTTTAGTGCTGCCAGAAGGTAAATATACTGCGTTTTCATTATGTATCAACAAATTATCTGTTTGTCTTCAAAATTATAAATAAAATACAAATGCTTTGCGAAAATCCGCTTTGCCCTAGGGTAAGCCTAAAGCAGGCGCTCTTATCTAGCTAAAACGCGGCGTGCTTTAGGTAAAGTGGGCACACCTTGTTTCTTCAAAATTTTTGAGAACAAATGGAATGAGAAGGGAAAATTTACAATAATACGTAGATTAATATGCACGCACTTTATTGTTAATAAAAAACGTTTAAAAATATTCTTAGCGTTATTAGCAAATAAAATCGTTTTTATAAAAAGTCAGTTGCTATAAGATAGCAATACAAAAAACGAAATTATCATCTTGTTAAGGAAATACTATAAGATTATATCAATATCAAAACCTTAAGAAATATGTTCTTAACTACAATCTAAATTTTACTTAGCAGTGGTACAGTAGTAAGCACTGCTCCCTTTGCCCTGCACGCTTTTTCTTGTGTAAATCTTTAAAAACTTTTTGATAAACAGATAATAAATTTTTAAGATTTCTTTTAAATACATATTTCCGCTCTCTCCGGCCAACGAACGTTCTCTAAAAAGTAAAATTCCATCTGTTTCGCCATGCCCAAACATTTTTCTATGCCTTTCAGAGTGAAGTTTTTGGTTTCTTGATTGAAAAGATCTTCAAAATTGCATATCTATGAATATACATATGTAGGTACCTACATTATAGAATTATGGCATTTCCACATTTCTTAAACCGCGAGATATTGATTCTATAATGATTTCCCACATAAACTATTATATATTTTCACGTTTCTTGTAATAACTAAAATGTAAATCGAATCCAATGCTTGTCTGTAAACAGATAATACAATTTTTAATGCAAACTAATAGTTGTTTAATAGTTATTATTGCATAAATGTCTTAAATCTTCAATCAGTGTTTTATAATTCAAATTCGGCATAATTTTTGTAGGCTACGCCGCTAACATTTCAAATCCGCCACCGGGTTCCATTGGTTGCTAAATGCCTATTTAGCAGAGTAGTTTGAAATCAAAGACATTAAAATATGCAAGTTTGCAAAATTTCATCTTCGTTAGTTTTGAATATATGAACAAGATCAGACTTTTCAGAATTAATGAATATTTATTTGAAAACTTGGCATGTCTGTTACAAAACAACGAAGTGTACATACATTTGGAAGTTACAGAACTACACACTAGCATATTTTTAATCTATTCTATTATTATTGCTCAAAGACTAATTCAAATTTTAGTTTAAATAATTATTATAATAGCCACCTGGATTCTGAAAGTGAAAATTAACGTACTATAATATCAAAAAATTGTAGAATTACTTGCTTGTTTAATAAAAAGATTCTCGTATAACAAAATTAATTTGTATGTACCTACATAGTTTCATCTTATCAGCTTATCTAAAAAACAGAAGTACCAGAAAACGCAATAAACCCCAAATAAGCACTTCAATTCAATTAAACGCGAAAAGGAAATGATTACATTAGAATGGGAGAATCCGACGAGGTGACTTCTGCGCGATAATCGACAATACAGCTCAGATTCAGACGCCAGCCTCACGTAGGTAAACGTAGGGCTGCAGGTGACAATGCCTGAATTTCCGCACAATTTCACATTTGAGATATTTTTTTGCGCACCGAGCAGTGTTCCTTTCACCTTTGCCAGGGCACTATCATGATCCCGACTTGAAATCTCTTCCTTTCGGAGGTGGGCAGAAAATTACAGAAGAGCATCCGCGGAAACTGGGTAGAAGCAGCGCATCCTCATTCAACAATGAAATTAATTGGATTACGGCGACAAGCGGTCACACACGGGGAAACCTTAATTAAGGTAATAAAGATAAAAAGCGCTCTCTTCCTGAATCCCTTTTGTTTTTCACCTGTGAGCTTTGCTCTTTGCGGCGAGCCAGGGCAGAAAAAATTTACACTTGGAAGAGAAATTGAGTTCCAGAAGTGTTTTTAATCCCTTAAGCTGTTTGTACTTAAACCTGCTGGAAGCCTTTTTGTATATTCTTCAACTCGCATTACGCCAGAGAAATCACTGAATTTATGCTTTTTATAGGATTGCGTAAGTATCTCTACCAGTGCGATTACTGCAAATTATGACTATAAATACACTCATGAAATATTTCCGGAAGAAAATAAGATGTGATGCAATCATAAATAATCATAATAAAGGGGCATCAACGCTTCCACCTGCGACCTCGCAATATTAGCCTATAAATATTAATGGGACACCTGTGGAGAGGCTTATCACAGCCGAGTGTCAGCCGTTCTTTGCAAAGCCGAAGAAATCCAAGAACTCTACCGGATTACATGTGTGCTAAATTGAAAGACTTGCTCCATTGCTTGGAAGAGGAAATAAATTAATTCTCAGTAATTGCAGGCTAAAGGTTCTTCTTTGGGACTCGGCTTCTGTGTACAAATTTTCGGCTATTTCGGTTTTATCGGATTAATGAATAAATATGAAGGTAAAAGGCAAACAATTTCGTCTTTCATACCATACACCCCTCTGGTGAATGATTGTACCTGTGTATATATAATATATACATATTTATATACATATGATATGTAAAAAAGCAAATTTCATATTATGATGAATACTCGATAATGCGAAACTTTTATTGCTCCGGTCAAAGAGTATTTGTATTTATTAATTCAGCAGGAATAATGAAAAGGGTTTACTATTTGTAAGACCACTGTTTCGATTCAAATAACTTCCCCAAATGACGTATATGCTTTCTTACCTATTCAGCGTCATTATTTACGCCTATAATATTTTGACACTTTAAATTGAAGCAAAACTTAAAATATGTAGATATAATCAATCTTCGATAAAAATAAATCAAAACCCATTTAAAAAACAAAAACATAGTACAAGTTCTTAGAAGATATTTGTGCAAAATCATAACAAATATATTGGACTTAAATATAAAACTACAATTCACATAGCCTTGATAAATAAGATTTTTTTTTATTTTTTAAAAACCTGCAAGTTTTCCAACTTTTTGATTTATGTAGCCGCTTATAAAAACATTGCGTTGATTTACACAGTGAAATTAATTTTTTGTGAAAATAAACCAATGTAAATTATTTTATAATTTTATTATCAATCATGAATAAATATCAATCAATCATCTTAATTTTTTTTACGGTACACCTGCCTTTAATTATTATATTAAATTCTGTTAAACCACGAATTGGAACTGTTAATATTTTATGATTTATCCGACACTAAGAGAGAAGTTTACTTATTAAATAATATTTACAAATAAATATTATCTTCTATGATTTTAGCGCGTTTCGTATTCATTTACATTCAAAGTTTTAATTGGGTCTCCCTTCAATTTTCCATTAATTTTTGCCAGTCCATAGAAAACCGGGTACGCTCCAGGAGCTAAGTGAACCTCTCTGGTTCTTACTGATGATGATTTATAGGCTTCGTTATCATCAAATATGAATTTCAGTGTTTTCTGTGGATCTTTTAAATTTGTTTGTTTTGGAGTTTTTTCAAGGAATCTGTGTTCGATTTTCTTATCAGAAGGAGTACCAGTGTTACGCAAAGGCTTTATTACAATAATTTTCGTTTCACTTGTATCCGGTAAAGTTTTTCCACTTCTTAAGGGTTTTACACTCTGTGAAAAATCTTCCACTGGACGCACGTTCACTGTGATTATCTTCGATGTATCTTCATCTGAATTTTCTGGTGTATGGAATTTCCTGATTTTTATGAATTGACTAGAACTGGTAGCAATTAAGCAAATTAATGTACAAAGCGTCACTTTTATTATCTATAAAATAAATTGATTATAAATGAAACAACGTAATTTATCTTTAATATTTTATCTTACCTTGGATGCACTCATGGCAACGAAAAGCCAGCTAAACTTCGACTGATAGCTCACATCAACTTCCAATGTAATTTATAAAATGTTTATAAAATTCAAATATAATGTGCGTGTCGGCACACAAATGACGCAGCTTCTTTGAAATCAAAGAATCAAAAGCAAATACACTTATCTGGCCTTAGAATTCAAATAGTTTCTCTTTGTTGTATTTGCATATTTCATCTTTTTTTACAAAAGCTCTTTGAATTGGTTTTAAAGATGATTTTTTGTGGGGTATACTTGGAAGCTTAAACATGTCATAAAAATGTTTCAAGAATTATGGAAATAAAATTATGACAAATAATTATCACTCTCTTGTTCATTCCATAAAAATTTCATACGTTCGCAAAACGATTATAATTTATATTTGCCTATTTGGCAAATAGTCGTTATAATGGTGGTATCTAAATATAGAATTTTTTTCTGGTATTGATGAATTTACGAATACCTATCACCTTAACTTATTTAAGTTAGATTATTCGTACTAACTTAGTGTAACTATTATAGTAATTATTGTTTATAAGTAAAACAAGTACAATTTAATACAAAGCAACATAATTTATTTATTTAAGAATTGCGACAAATCCTTTGGTAAAACCAGAGTGACATTATAAATATATCTCCTAGCTTAACTCGCTCAGTGCCATTCTAACTCGTCAAACGATCCAATTAAGAATTTAATGAAGTAACATTTATCAAAACCCGAAATCTCTCTTGAGAATTTCTCATTCATTTAGCCAACCAAACCGGCAGTCCAAAAGTTTTCAGTCGCGCTTACCATCATTAATTCCTCATTCCTAATGAATAATTTGCCCCGCAATTCCTCATTCCTCGAGTGAAGGCCCAACAAGTCACTTAAGCGACGCACTCCATTTGAGTGGAGATATTTGGGCTATTGCCCATTTTGATTTATGCGCCGTAAATTTCAAGTATGGAAACATTTTAATTGACAGATACATGCCACTCCTGAATAGGAACTGTGTCATACTTGCAGAACATCTGCGAGCACCGAATAGCTCAGGAATTCTTGAATTATGCATTGAATAGTCGTCATATGGTGGGCTGCATTAATTTGAACTGGTTCATACACCACAAGCACCGAAGATTGGTATTCCTAAAAGCTCTTGTGGAATCTGCAGCTTCCCTGCAGCTGGGCATCCTATCCGTATTTCATTTGCATATGATATTGAACTTTGAGGAGATGAAAATTGAGCTTCACACAAGTTGAACCTTATGTGGAGTATCTTCGCGTCCAAATAGTTGGGGGAAAATAACATCCTTTGGATTTAATTGTGTTTATCGACTTGTTGAAATTTATTTATGTATGTAGGAATTAATCTACCAATTTCAATAATTTATTGTGAAAATACGTCGATTTTATCAAAGAATTTGTAAAGCTGATTAATGGGTGACAAATTTTCTTATATTTTATTTTTTATATTTCTTTACACCAATTGAATTTAAATTTTTTAGTAGCCGCTTTAATTGTATCCATTAGGTACAAAAGATATTATTTAAAAACTAAACTTTCAATAATTTACATTAAAAAATAAAACTTAATCTTTAATGAGTCTTGCCTATATATCAAGTAAATATTTAAATGAAAATTTGAACACATTTTTTCTGTAACTAATTTTTGAAATCGCTAAAATAATGATTTCAAGAAAAAGCGTCTAAAATTTCAGTTGAACGATTTATTTCAGGAATTGTTTTCAAGATTATGTATTTTAAACAAATGTAGAAACCCAAAAATCACATTTTATTTTAGCAATTAGGCAAAAAAAAAATTGAATTTTGAAATTTCACGGACCACGTAATAAATTGGGAATTTGAAAAGTTACTGCCACATTCTTATATTTATGTGTTAACGCTTAATTCATTAAAACTTAAAAACGCATTTGATTGCTTTATAAATCTTAAAAGCTTTCGTAACGAAAATAAATACGTATGTCAAAAAATATAATATGTAGAAAAAATATAATAAACAAATAAATATAAATACTTCTTAAGTTAGAGTATAAATGGGTCCCTCAAACTGTCCATTAGCAGTTCCAGATTGGTAGAACACTGGATAAGCTCCGTCCGCCACATGAAGTCGCGCACCTCGGACGTTTTTTTGCGCCTTAATAACATCTGTCTTTTCTATAATTTCCGAATTTTCCTTGAGAACTTCGTCTGACGGGTAACATGCCGAAAAAACCGTATAAAATACTAAAACCAAAACAGCGCTCTCCTGCAAATATTAAATAATTATTTATTTATTATTTATTATTTGTGCAAAGTACCCAAACTCGTCGCAATATTTCCATTCTACAGCCGATTGAGTCTCCTTCAGGTGCTAAAAATTAACTGATTTCACAAAGAGATGAGCTGAGACTTTTATCATATTGTTTCCGGACAGCTTCTAACTCACCAATTGTTCCTATAAGTGTTTAAGAATTTATGCGTAAAAGTTTTCAATGAACTTGACCTCATCTTCGGTAGATTTCCTACCCGTTGGCATACTTGCAAGGTAAAACAGGTTGTGAATGACTAAAGATTTGCTGAAATCACTTAGAAATATTGTTATTTTTTGCTACTGATGATTAAACATTTTTGCAAGCATTTAGGCAGTTATTCATAAGCTCGATAAAAATGTTTAATAGCTTTAAGAATAATTGTCTATTTCTCTTTTCATAATTATGATTTCCGAAAATTTACCACAGGCACGAAGTATGTGCATAGGTCTTCAAATAGATTCATGAATTTACTGCCTCCTAGTTGACTCATGAATTTTAAGTATGAAATTTTCTTTGGCGGCAGTTACCTACTCCGGGGACTCGCACCGTCAGATTTGGCGCATTCCCTTTAACAGCCGAGGAAAATCGTAAAAGCGTTTCTCGAAGTTCATTGCTATCTTTGGGGGCTATAAATCACCGAGGAAATGGAAAACTCTTTTCCATCCATTTTTATGTGTCTGCAGTTCCGTGATTGTTTTTCACAGATGCTGTGTGACTTCTTAAAAACTTTATGATACGTATTCATTTTTGCCTGAGATTTAAGAATCCTCCAAAAAGGTGCTACTCTATGCATTTCAATTTTGAAGAAAGCAATATTTATTCATATGTAGCATGTTTGATATTGATTTGTTTAAAATACATAATTTTAAGCAAAAATAAGATCGTGTGCGCTTGTAGCTCTAGTTTCCTTAGAAGGCTTCTGAAACAGTTTTTATTTCCTTTGAAGATAAAACAAATAATTCCCTTAGTATAACAATACCCGTATAGATTAAGAACAATTAATACATATAATTGCCTACTCTTTAATTTAATGGAAAAAAATCGGCTTAGAGCGTATTAAGCACACAAGTAAATATGCGATTGGTTTTCGAAAAATTATTTCTAAAATTTTTATAATCTACCTTTCTAATAGTGTCTCTTATAGCTTTCACTGAAAATACTAACTAAAGGCTACATTTAGGATTTTTTCAGATATTTTGCATCGATAGTTAAGAAATTACCATAGAAGTGGGTGACGCTTAGATCACGACTTGGAAGCTTAAAATCAAGGGTTCCTTAAACTTGTTTGTTGTATTTTAAGAAATCTATCTAAAGACTAAGCTAAAAACTATTTTGACTACATTTTACGGTGACGCTTAGATCACGACTTGGAAGGCAAATATCTCGTAACTAAAGGTTAAAATCAAGGGTTCCTTAAATTTGTTTGTTGTATTTTAAGAAATCTATCTAAAGAGTAAAGACTAAGCTAAAAACAATTTTGACTACATTTTACACTCTATACGATGGGTATTAAAAAATATTATTTTGCCTAGAGTTCCTAGTTGGGTACGGAAAGACCAAAAATGCTGAAGAAAATAAACGATTATAAAATATTGTGTTAAAAATGTGTTTTATGTCGGAAGAATAATAGGATTTGAAAATAATTGTTGACATTTTAAAAAATCGGTATTTCTTTTTTGGTTTATCTAGTCTAGAATTTAGACTTTTGCGAGCGCAAGTAATTATAGGATAGAATGTTTAAAAAAATGGCTTAATAAAAATATTTAAAAGTAACTCCACAAATATTTAATGCATTATAATTTATTTCACAACAAGAACTTCATATTCGTTGACGGCTACTTCTTCTCCATCAAAGGGAATGTAGAGGCATCCGTGGCTGGGATGAAGTTTGCCTGGTGTTTGGGTTCCCTGATACAAGCATCGTCCCATGAACAATTTTTCGCCCTCGGCAGTCCTGCCAACGGCGACAGCTCCCTCAGGTATTTCTCCGTTCGCAGCGAACTCCCACACAAAGTCGCCCTGCCTAAGGAGCTCGAAATCTTCCTTCGAAACCTCTTCGCCGTCGTAGGACACATAAGCGACACTCTTTTCGGGAATTATCTTCGCCGGAAGCATGTCGCCGTTGTGGATCGCCCTTCCGACGTAAATCGTGCATCCATCCTGGTCCTTTCCAGCGCGGACGGCGTTCGAAACTGGGAAAGGTTCGTTAATAGAAAGCGCCTGCCAGCAGTGTCCTAAAATTTAAAAATAGTAAGGAATAAGTCGGTTTTGGAAGTGGGTTCTACTATCTAAGGTGGTGGATGGTAGGCAGCTCGTCCTACTGGTTCCTGGGAGCAGGTGAGCTTACCTACGGGGGGGTACATTGTGTAATCTAACTCAAAGGTGCCAGCTTCGTCGGAATGATTGCTGCTGGAATCGGATGAACCGTCAGAAATTTCCGTATGCGTTAAAATTGGCCCTGAAGTAACTTCTACCTGGGGCAGTGGCATTGGGTAGGACAGACTCACGTTGGCAAAGTTCTGAGGTGGATACGAACCCTCATACCCAAAGGGCACGTAGTCTTGACGAAATCCATATGGAGGAGGATCTGAGATGAGAACAAGTGCAACGCTATTTAGAGGTGCGAAATGAGTCAAACGCCACGCAATAGTTAGATTAAATCGATTTTGAATAGAAAAATTTTAGAAGGTCAACGAAAATTTGGAACTGCACATATAATGTACATGGGTTTTCTTTCTAAGTTTTAATAATTCGATGAATACCTATTTTTGTTTAAAAATATCGTAATTTTATTAAGCTCAATTGAAATAAAAAGTCGATAAAAACTAAATATTACGAAATATTTCATTAAACTTTCTTTTTCATTAACGAATTTATTTCATACAATAAATAGTAAAAAAAAAATAATAAATTTCTGTAGTACGCTCACAAAAAAGCGTCAGCAGAGATTACAAGTATCTAATTCATATTTACATATTTTATAGATAAACATAGTTTGGAATATTTTTTTAAAATTCTTTTCGCCTTCCATTACTTTTGAACTTATTTCCATAAATGGTCAAAATATGTGTCTTATAATTTCTATATGATTTTTTCTACAGGCACCCAAATTACGAATTCCTGAACGAAAATATTATAAAAATAATTTGGAAAGGACAAAAACACTTATTTTAGGCATTTCTGAAAAGCGGTATAATAATATAATAACATACCACCCTTCAGTCCTAGGGACTCATCAGATTAATTAATTAATATTATGGTTCAAACTTACATTGAGTTTCAAATATTTTTCGTTTTGAAGCAATTGTTTTTAGATATTTTACCCATACTCTAAATAAGAGGATTGAATTTTGAAATGAACCTTATCTAGCTTGTTCCACACCATGTACGAGTATTACCGCATTACAATTCAGTCAAGTTGAGTCTAAAAGCAAGATAAAACCTTCTATTTCAACGTACAGCGATTGTGATGTGAGTGTCTCAAGAAATGGTGGTTACCACAAGTAAAAAAAATGCGCTGCAAGGACTTTTAAAGGCTGAGTCCTCCCACGCAACGTCTTATCTTGGATCCCATTTTGTGAAATTCTGTTAATTTGCCTTCTCAAGTGGAAATATATTTCATACAGATCTCTCGCCAGGAAATTGGTCGCATTTCTTGTCTGTGGAAATGGTTGGACGCTAGCACATGCCAGCGGAGGACAACGACTGGATGGGGGTGCTCCACAAAATAAACGGAATGCAAAGAAGTTGAAGAGTTTTTGCAAGCTCACGAGCGGACAAATATCTCCTTTTGCACGGATGTCAGCTGCTATTTTACGAATTAATGGCATTTTGATAGCCAGGATGTCTGGAAAATTATAAATTCCATTGTGTAGACACAAAACGATTTTCAGAACATTTTTTCTTTTATGTGAACAAATTCCTTCACGTCAGGAGCACTTTTCCGCAAAGCGAGGAAGGAGATGTACAACTTTGATGTGAAGCCATTCATTCCATAGGCCGGGTACAAACGATGATGCATAATTGGCGGAATGTCGCTGTAATTGCTCCCTTTCATCTTCCTCACATACAGACGTTTTAGAATACTTTGATTTATAGATAAATTCAGCCATAGATTTGAATGCGCACATCATTTATATGTTCTTGGATAAAAATAAATCTGAATGTAGTAATAATTTTATCTTCCTTTTTCATTCAAATATATTTTTTATATGTACTATACCCAAGTATATTTTCGTCCCAAATTTTGTAACGTACAGTAAGTAGAAAGACACTACGAATCAGTCAAGTGCGAGTCCGAACTGTGTTTGCATTATTTCGAATACCAATATTTGCACTATTATATACATTTTCTTATTTTATTATAGTATAATTTCTGATAATTTGCTTTTATATTCATAATGCATTAGTGATTTAAATTATACTTCATTTAAGCGATAACAAAAACATAAATAAAGTAATTTTCGAAAACCGAAATTATCAGCTTTAAAACGTTTTTTGGTAGATATAGACCTAAATTCGTTCATTCTTTAGAAAAATACAGCTGTTTAAAGAATAAAGGAAAGCATCAATTGTTTGTATGTGTTGACGTGGTCTCAGTTAAAATTGTTAAATCGTCTGCAAACGTCGCAAACATTATTTTTCATATTTGAAAAAAATTAGGATATAATATATATAGAAAAGTTCAAAATGGTCTCATTAAGAACAAACTGTCTGTATATTTTTATTTTTGTAAAATTTCAGGCCTAACTATTATAAGAAGACATATTTTTTTAACGTCTTACTAAAAATTCAATGAGCGTTTTTATACCTATTTTATTACATTATAGACTTTTGCAATGTCTGAGCGAAGTACTTAGTTTCTTCTATGTCTGTATCCAGATTTAAGGCACGTCTAGAAGTATAAGGAAGTAGATAATATTGGACTAATATTAAAAGATATCATTTTTCAGTCAACTCCCAAGATATATTTTAAGGCTTAAATCGCACTGTACCCCATGGTTATGATACATATATACGAGTTTAAGAGAGATATAGGCATGTATGAGCTGATTATGAAATACGTTCTAAAACAGAACAGAAACAGTCACAAGTATTGGTTAATTACTAAGCCAATTGTTGAGTCACTATGAGTTGTCGTCTTTGTAGCATTATAGACGTTTCAACAAATTTCCCAATTCAATTCGCGCACAGACTATTTGTTTTTTGTCACGAATATTAATTCAACTGCTGAATGCCGCCGCACTCAAATTTAAGTCACCTTCAATATTTTAAATTATTATGCCAAAAATTGTGAAATCCTTCTTAATTATAAAATAAATGCTACATAGATAAAATATTTAATATAAAAAAAAATGTATTTGCTTACCCGGCATTTTAAATAATTATTATTTTTTAAACTTAAATGAAACACTCACTTAAAACTGTAGCAGACTCAGTGAAAGTCTGGAAAGTACTACGGACAGAACAATTTGAACACGAGCAACGAACTCAGTAAAATGTTTGCTTTTCTCAGGTGTAAATTAAACACTCACACATTTTACAGTCTCATTAATTTTTACGAATTGATGCAACCAGATAAGAAAGAATTTTTGGGGGATTGGAATCGCAACAGCGAATTTTGTGACAAAATTCTAAATTTGTTGTATAGACTTTTCTTAATATCAATTTTCATTAATTGTTGCATCAGTGCAAATTCTCAGAAAGATATCTAGCTAATTTTTTTTGCATATCTCAATGGCTTAGCATCTCACAATTTGTTCCGAGCTCATATCAAATCTAATGAGAGTCGCGAAGTGGATAACACGTCCACTTAATATATGGTGTGCAGAGTGGATTATACTTCAAAAATAAGATTCCTACTCAGATAAGCGCAAATGGCTGATATATCGTTTTTATTAACTTATCGCGGACTTATTCCTGAATTTCGATTAACTTTTTATTGAGGAAATTGAGTAAGTTCTTGAATATGTACATATTAATGACAAGTTATTATTGTTAAAATATAATTTTCTGGGCTGTACAGGTAAAGCACAGGTAGTAAAAACTGATAAGTTATCGTAGGCTTATCAGTGGTCCATTGCAGCAAACAAGGGTACAGTGCCATACCTAAACAGAGGCGCATAGAACGGCGAACTCCACGAAATTATTATTATTTTAAATTTATGTACTATCTATTTTGTCCATATGGGACTCATACTCAAACCTAGACTCGAATGCCTAATTTTACCGGATGAGTTTCGGTGCAGTTAAATTTTCGATTTTACATTGATGACTTTATAATTGCAGGTGGATGATAAAGTTTAAAAAATACCAAGTTCAATATGCATGTTAAATTGCTATGCTACAAAATGAAAGAATTAATTAAACTAAGTTCAGCTAAACCACCAGTAAAATAAAAACTAGACTAATCCGCACTAAAATCGGGCATAAGTTAACAAAAAAGTTTAAGCTGGACAATTTAAATTGTAGCTCGAATTTAGTAATTTATTAAACTCGTACATTAATTTAATATTTTAAACCCTTCGGCATCATTCGAAGTTGAAAATTTACATTTCATTTAAGAGACTATAAATTTTACATTAAATTCTTAAGTTGCAATTAAGCCTTAGTGGAGTTTTAAAAATCTTTCAACCTTAACAACTTTATTTTTTTTATTTTAATATCAGGCGCGAGATCCCTGAATTGTCTTTCCGTGCAATACATATATTTCTAAAAACTAAAGCAATTCAATATAAATGTAACAAATTCCCACCAAACTTAAGACCTCTTTAAAAAATGGCCTTCGCTGAAGCATATTCTACGATAAGCTCACTGGCAAAAAATATTCAAATTTCATTCTTAAAATTTGAATGTTTTTTTTTAAAAAAAAATAACACACTGAAATGATAGAACATATATTTTGGAATACCACTTTATTAGCAAATTTTAGTACATTCCTAAAAGAACACATCTTAGAACTTGAATTCTTTATATTTCTTAGTTTGCTTTGAAGTGTCTGCCTGTTGTCTTTTCCTCTTCGATTTCTGTCTTGCGACGTGCTCAGCCAACATATCGGACAGATCCTCCTTCTGCAGATGGCTCTGCTGCTCGCGCATCTGCTGCTCGTACCTCTGTGCCATTGCTTCGTTATCTAGGTCAAGTTCTGAGGGATCGAGGGCAAGTTCAACCATTCCTTCGCGATCCCCAACAGCCGGCTGTGCCCTCGCAGCTTGTGCCTTTGTAATTGTGGAAATATCGTAAACGTGGGTCGATCCCATCATCGAGGCACCAACGCGATCTGTACGCTTCTCAGGCAGGACTTGGTATAGCACAGGAGTCTCATTGCTGTATAAATAGAAAATTGTTTAATTTTTATTCTATGCTAAATTTAGAGGGATGAACTTACTCTTCCATTTCTGCTTCAATCTTCTTCTTACGCAACTCAATATTGTCAGGGGTTTCCATTCCCGCGGGAACACTTGTGAGGCCAGAGGGAGTGACCAGACCTTCAGCTGGTGTAACAAGACCAGTTTCATCTGGAACATTAGCCAGATCTTCGCCCTCCTCCTCCTCTTCTTCCGAGGATTCTTCCGATTCGGATTCCAGCTCGCCCCATTGCGTTCGCTCAATGTCGCCCTCATCGACACCACTCTAAAAAATTAAAATTACAGAATAGGGCATTTCTTAATAATTAAAGTATACTCACATCCACGTCTACGATATTTGTCCCGAACACATCTCCGTACAAAGGTTTTCCATTCTCGTCGACTGGAGGTTTTCCCCATCCTCCAGCGTGGTAGCCAAAGGATGTTCCTTCCGGGATAGGAGCGTTCAAGCCGGGAATTTTAAGATTTGGATAACTTGGAGGTGGCCCGTATCTTTGCTGAGCAATAAGCCAAGGAGGCGGAATTTTGTGGCAATTAGGCCCCACGGGCATACCGAGGGCAATCCTCAACTCTTCGGACAAATCGCCTGGTTTCTTCTCTTTAAGTCTCGTCTCAAACTCCTTGCCCTCGTAATACAAATCACCGTGAATCGTCATTCTGGGTTTAGTCTGCCACTTGAAGAAGGCGTCATGCAACTTTTGGTAGTCAATATCAATTTTTCCCATTTTGGGACGAGCCCGTTCACGCATTTTAGCTTTTAACGATTTTGCCTCGTCCTTTTCCTGAAGGGCTTCTCGCATTTCCATGATCCCAGTCTTTTTAATGAACGCTGGTAGATCAAAGGGTGGCTTCTCAATACCGCGCTTCCCTTGAAGATACTTTAAAATGGAGTTAATTTAAGAAATTTACTTAATACCGCGGACACTTACTTTTCTCTTGAAGCACCAGTGCCTGGGAACTTGTACTGTGTTTCTATGTGCTTTAAGTTGGACAAGAAGTTTTGGATCACGAGCTGTAACATCATGCATCTCAACTACGTCAGGTCTGCTCACAAGTTGTTTCAATTCTGCAACACTCAGACGGGTGAGTTTCTTTAATTTTCGCTTGGAAAGTTTCTCCTTGTCGTCTTTCTTATCCTGTGGAATAAAATAGATTAAATGCATATTTTTCCATTTTAAAAAAGTGTGCTTACATCTTCAAGATCGTCATCATCATCTTCCATGTTTTTGTCATCTTCGGTTTTCTTCTGCTGAGCAGAGAGGTCGTTTGTGCCAGAGTTTTTCTCTATGTCAAGCTGCTTTGGCTTGTTTTCCAGCTTGAAGATTTCAAACACCCTGTAAAACTGCCTGTACATAGGCGCTAGGTCTGCAATGGTGATCCGCTCTGGGATATACCTAAAGTAAAATTTTTAATAGACCAAGTTCCGAATTTAAAAGTGGAAGAACTGACTCAATGGTAACATCTTCAATCTTGTCCCTTTTGGAGTCCTTTTCCGATTTTTCCTCCTCATGATTTGTCTGCTTCTCTTCATGCTCTTTCTGGGCGTTCTGCCTCATCTTCCGGTTTTGCTTCTTTCTCTTCTTCTTCCTTTTGTTCTTGTCGAGCTTACCATGCGCCTTCTTCTGTTTCTCGTCAAATGTATCCAGCATATCGGCATCTTCGTCAGAATCGCCCTCAGCATCAGCATAATCGGTGCTGATCACTCCGCTGGCGACGTTAACCTGTTTCTTCGCTTCCTCAGCGATGTAATCCTCTGCGTCGCCATCAAACTCCGCTGCCCGCTGGTCTTTGAGGGCTAAAACATCCTCCAGCGCTTTGGGAAGAATCACCTCTGAGGGCTTTTTGTTTTTGAGGTCATCGTCCTGATTTTCGTCATAAGGAGACTTTTCCTCATCGTTCACGCTGTCCCCATTTTCGTGAGGCGGCCAATTTTGCAGGGCACCCTGCGGAGGAGCGGAATTTTGCTGTGGCGCACTTCCCGGAGGATGCACCTTCACTGGGATGTTTGGAGGCGGCATATTAGTTGGCGGCACGAGCGGAGGACCAGTCTGTGGGGGAGGCATTCCGGTCGGGGGCATCCCTGGAGGGGGAATACTTGTCGGGGGTATTCCTGCTGCCAATGACGGAATTGCGCCCGGTGGCAAAGTAGAGGGCGGTGTCGGGGGCGGTGGTATTCCAGGTGGCAAGCCCGACGCTCCTAAGACGGGAAGTGGTTGCATCAGGGGTGGAGGCATCCCCAGTGGAGCCCCACCTGGACCCATTCCGGGCTGGCCTGCAGGCGGAACCGACATCATCTGCCGCTGCATCTCCAACTCATGTTCGGCCATCGATGAACGCTGCGGGAAATGCTCGGTAAATAGAAAACACAATTGGGACTTTTTTATTGTAAAACCTCTGGGGGCTTATCTCCCATTATCCAGTAGCACCTCTATTCCAAAAGCTGTTTGCTTTACTTCACAAATTCTCTAAACGTAACCGTGAAAACCTCGCTTATTTTTGACACTTTCTCGCGTATGAAGTGTCAGATTGCTTTCACTTCGTCAAACGATCCATTTCCCAACCATTCCTACTATTCCTAGCATCGAATTTTGTACAGTTCGAAAGAAAATGTTTACTTTCGAACAAGTTCATTAGGAGGATTTGGAAGTGTGTAAATTAATTTTTATTTTGTTTAGAAGCAGGTTATAATTTCCATTTAAAAATTTTACTGCTGCTATTAAAAGTGGCGTTGTTTCCGTGTTGTCTTCTTCGATATTATCAATGCAAATCTATTCTTACTAATTACACTGGTTTACTTTTATTATTATAATTTTTCTTTCCATAGATAGAATAAAATAAAAATAGAATTGAAAAATACAAAACTATATATTTTAAACTTTTTTAAAATTTGGTTACAAAATAACGAATTCTTAAGACACTTCTTGAGCCACA